>OX387436.1:25975394-28375394 GCA_947563755.1 Lochmaea crataegi
GGAGTCGTTTTACTACATTAGCAGCATCATTAGGATATTCGTATGGACCGTTTTGTTGTTTTCCGGCATATATTTCTAGGTTACGAGTATAAAATGTTCTGGCGTCGATTGCTGTATAGATATATTGCCTAAATCTCATCTATGGTTATATGTTCACCTATTGAGTAATTTTGGGCACATTTTTCAACAAAGTCATCAAAAATAGATCGCACAGCAGCCAAAGTATCTTCCTCGGCCCTTACTTCTCGAGTTGCCTTATTATCAAATTGAATAGCTTGCACAAGAGTACGGAAGCTTTTCTTGAACATAATAGCGGCAAAAAATTCTGGAGCTGTGCCATCTGTAGCCCACAACTCATTTGTATTTTGTGCTCTTTTTACTCCAGCTAGGTAAAGAACGCCTATAAAAGCATTCATCTTTTTAAAATCCGTTGCCAAAAAATTTCTCTCACGTTGATAAGTAGTTCTTATATTGTTTGTACTTTCAACAATGTGCATAATAACTTCAACCGGAAAAAATAGCTTCCGACGATCAATAGATGTTTTGCTATTTTTTGCAACATTTCGCACACCGGGAAATTTCGTGACAATGTTTTTAGATTTAGTTTTAGAATGAAGCGAACGTTTGTGTTTCAGCCATTTTACTTGACCATCTCTTCCAACAAAATAGCCTTCATTAGTAGCAGGGTTAGTCATAGTATTAACAGAAGCAACCAATTCATCTTCAGGGTCGGACTGTGTCAGTGTTATGCTTTTAGAGACACAACATCTGAGGTGTTTTACAAATTACATCGGATAAACCATCTTGATCTTCTGAAGTCTCCCAAAGAGCCAGAAAGCGGGCCTGATTTTTTTCGTACGACATTGAGTTTGAAACAAAGTAGGAAATAGAGAACTACGTGATAACTCGCGCGTTAGATTTTCACTAACAGTCTTGACGGGGCTCTATAATACTGTGTTCGTGTCACTCTCTTTAAATTCGAATAAATTTAGGCATGGTCATCTGAGAATACCCGATATATCGTTGCCCTAAAATTGAGGAAAAGCTTTAAATGTTAGAAAAAATCTATCAACGCGAGTGATCTTTGGTTAAGAACATTTCCAAAATAAGCAAAATAAGCCAAAAAAAGTGCTAAGTATCTTCAATAAAACCGTTCCTGGAGCGTTCACTTTACTGGATCCTATTCCTAGTGGACTATAGTATTGTTAGAATGTCATACAGAAGATATTTTGTTTCATATTTTATCAGGGATGTAAATGGACCTTAAACATTTTACAACTTCAAAATATTATTGATTGTCTAGTTGTCGAATTTTTTCATTAGTGTCTTAAAGGGACCAAAATTTTATAAAACTAGAGAATTCTTGATAAGGGTGGCTGCAACGCTACCGAAACGTTGAAATAATATATAAAAAAGGTTGTAGTTTGATTTCCCAAAATAAATAACAAAAAAAAGTAAATTATTCACTTCATCAGATTGTTATTGAATCAAATAATATAACCTACTCATCCGAATTATAATAATGATTATTAGGATACCTTCAATTTATCACTGGGTATATTTAGTATTTTATTCCAATTTCTCTTATCGAAAAAATGTACGCCTGTGAGTGCAGGTTTACGAGAATTGATTTTATAATCCTTAATTTCCATTGACAAATAATATTTCATCGGTGTTGTATTTTATGCAAAAATACAGTTGCAATATTTGAAATACTTGAAATTTAATATTGTGGAGGTATTGCTGACGGAAAGTTATTAAAACATACATAAATTAAAAATATCTATGGTTTTAATAATGAATTGCAATTTGACAATTTTTGGGATAAATGTACACTATTCTGTATCTTTGCGTTATACATCCATATGATTCGACATATTCATAAAAAAACTAACCTACAACATAATTTTAGAACATCAAAAGATCGTTGTAGTATCATCCGAACAATTAACATACTAGAAGAGTAAACAGATGCTGCCATGTAGTATTATTTAAGAATAATAAAATCCAATGACTTTTTTGGTGGTTCCTCAATATATATGTCCTTTAATACTTATTATATAATTGAGATAAATTGTCGGTGTTAATTTGAGTGAAATTGGGGTTCCTACAATTTCAGCGATGAAAGAATATATTTGGGAAAGAGAATATTCCGAAGGAAGCTAGACTATGTTCTAACCATTTCAGTTCGAGTGATATGGAATCTGTGACTTTTGCTGTCTACATTGATATCCTTGTTTTGGTATGAAAGAATCGATTTGGGGGTTGGTTACAAACAAATTGTGTTGTCAGTATAGCAGATTATTCAAATAGTCTTTTTAATGATCGAAGGTTTTATTATATTTTATAGTATCAAATTGTAAATATATTTAGCAACCTTATGTATTTATGTAATATTTTTTCTTATTTTTTATTTATTTATTTTATCTTTTTTAAACACCCCCTTAGTAAGAAATTTATATACTGACACCGATATGTGGATGACATTTTAGATAGCGCTTCACCGACATAACTAGACAGACAATTTTGAAAATTGACACAAATACCAATAAAAACCTAGCTGCCCTAACTAAACTTTAGGAATTGAGAGATTATGAAAAATATCAATAAAAATCTAGCTACCCCTAACTAAATCTCAAAAATTGACTCAAATATCGATAAAAACCTGGATACCCTAACTAAACTTCGAAAATTTACTCAAATATCAATAAAAATCTAGCTACCCCTAACTAAATTTCAAAAACTAACTCCAATGCAAATAAAAATCTAGCTACCCGTAACTAAACTTTGAAAATTAACTCAAATATCAATAAAAACCTAGCTGCCCTAACTTAACTTCAAAAATTGACTATATATACCAATTAAAATCTAGCTACCCATAACTAAATTTTAAAAATTGATTCAATATACCAATAAAAATCTAGCTACCCCTAACTAAATTTTAGAAACTAACTCCAATACAAATAAAAATCTAGCTACCCCTAACTAAACTTTGAAAATTGACTCAAATATCAATGAAAATCTAGCTTCCCCTAACTAAACTTTAAAAATTGACTCAATATACCAATAAAAACCTAGCTGCCCTAACTAAACTTTAAAAATTGACTTAATATACCAATAAAAATCTAGCTACCCCTAACTAAACTTTGAAAATTGACTCAAATATCAATGAAAATCTAGCTTCCCCTAACTTAATTTTGAAAATTGACTCAAATATCAATAAAAACCTAGCTGCCCTAACTAAACTTTAAAAATTGACTCAATAAACCAATAAAAATCTAACTACCCCTAACTAAATTTTAAAAATGTAATCAATATACCAATAAAAATCTAGATACCCCTAACTAAATTTTAAACACAACCTCGAATACAAATAAAAATCTTGCTACCCTTAACTAAATTTTAAAAACTAACTCCAATACAAATAAAAACCTAGCTGCCCTAACTAAACTTTAAAAATTGACTTAATATACCAATAAAAATCTAGCTACCCCTAACTAAATCTCAAAAATTGACTCAATATACTAATAAAAATCTAGCTACCCCTAACTAAATTTTAAAAACTAACTCCAATACAAATAAAAATCTAGCTACCCGTAACTAAACTTTGAAAATTAACTCAAATATCAATAAAAACCTGACTAAACTTTAAAAATTGACTCAATATACCAATAAAAATCTAGCTACCACTAACTAAACTTTAAAAATTGACTCAAGTACCAATAAAAATCTAGCAACCCCTAACTTGATTCAAAAAACTAACTCCAATACCAATAAAAATCTAGCTACCCGTAACTAATTTTAAAAATTAACTAAATATACCAATAAAAATCTAGCTACCCCTAACTGAATTTTAAAAATTGACTGAAATACCAATAAAAATCTAACTAACTTTGAAAATTGACTCAATATACCAATAAAAATCTAGCTACCCCTAACTAATCTTTAAAAATTGACTCAAATATCAATAAAAACCCAGCTGCCCTAACTAAGTTTTAAACATTGACTGAATATACCAATAAAAATCTAGCTACCCCTAACTAAATTTTAAAAACTAACTCCAATACAAATAAAAATCTAGCTACCCGTAACTAAATTTTGAAAATTAACTCCAATACCAATAAAAATCTAGCTACCCCTGAATAAATTTTAAAAATTAACTCAAATACCAATAAAAATCTAGCTACCCTAACTAAATTTTAAAAATTATAAATTTAATTTCATATGAAAAATCAATCTAATTACAAAATTTAATTTAAAAAAAATTGAATTTTTTGTGACGAAAAAAAATTATTTTTTTCTCTCTAATAGGAATTTTCTAAGAAATTTTATTTCAAAACAAAATAAAATCTCAATCTAAGCCAAATTTTAACTTTTTAAATAGAATCATAAGCAATGGAAAACATCAAAATGTCAATAAATAAAAAATAGGCGGATTTTTACCGTAGAGGTAGATTAAAAAATTTAACTCAATATTTCTTAATAAAAAATTAAATAAACTAAAACTAAACTGAAAAATTAAATGAACATTTTTCAATAATAATAGAAGATTTCATTCCAAGTTAAAACTTTTATCAAAATTTACGAAATAAATTATATTAACTCAATTCATAACAAAATCAAATTTACCGTAGAACTTGAACAAAATAAGTCGATAAACTTTTTAGACCTCACAATTTCAAATATAAATAACAAACATGATTTTTCTATATTTCACAAACCATCACATACAGACATTACAATTCATAATAGTTAGTTCCACCCATTCAGTCATAAATTAGCAGCTCTCAATAGTATGATACACAGACTTTTAACAGTCCCATTATACACTAATAATTTCAACAAAGAACTAAATATCATAAAACAAATAGCAGTTAATAATAACTACGTTCCAAATATAATTGACAACAACATAAATGAAAAGATACGAAAACAGACTTTAGAACAAGTATTTTCTTCTGATGAAAAAAATAATTAATTTGAATGTCTAACTTACTTTGGAATAACATCCCTAAAAATTGAATCATATCTGGAAAGTTTAGACATGAATATTTGCTTCAAGACCGATTACAATTTATCCAAATTCATTAACAATAACAAATCTAAAAATCAGGTGTTTATAAAGTAACATGTGGTAGTGACAACTGTGACAAAATTTATATCGGTAGAACTTTCAGAAATTTTAAAACTAGAATTCCAGAACACAAACGTAGCTATGACAACAAAAAATCTGATATTCAAATCATTAATTAGCAAACCAACACACTTTTGATTCAAATTTTGAAATTTTACAAGTAGAACCTGAATCATTTAAAACAAATCTCTTAAAAGCCTCTGAGATAAATTAAAACAAATATACAGGTAATCTCCTTAACGACCAAATAGATATCAACCATTCTCCCTTATTAAACACATTTACCTAGAAGATCGTTCAGGAGGGATTGTTGTGAATGAATTTCCACCATCTCATTATTTTTTTCAAGTGTAAATCAAAAATAAAAATTTAATATTCGAAACAAAAAAGTACTTTTCCAGAAAAAAAATATACATCGTCTTGCAGATTTTCAACGTCTTTTTCCATGTTTAAAAATTAAATACCTTCACAATAAACTGAATACATATTCATCGTTTTGAGTCCGGATGATTCGAGAGAGTAAAATGAGATGCAGCGAGGCACAGAGAAAAGTGTGGAGTTTTAAAATTCAACTAACGGAGTGCTTTTTACCTCCGGACAAGGGAAGTGAATTTAGAATTTGGCCTTTTCGACCGTCTGAATCTCCTCTTACATCATCGCCAGCTGGCCATCCCCAGTGGATTTGTAAGTTGATTCCACCCTGCGACGCCGTCGCCGCTAGTGCTGATACAAAGGGCGGTAGAGGAGAAGAGGGAGGAGAACAGGCTGCCTCCGTGGAAATCTGTAACGTTCGAGAAAAGACACTACGGTCTATCGGTGTGGACAGATTTGTAAAGGAAGCCAAGCGGAAAAAATATTGTCGAGCTTTCATTTCTTTTGTAATAAAGTACGGAAAATAAATTATCGTTAATGAATGAAGTTATATAATGTAGGAACGATTTGTCAAAATTTAACATTTAAGTGTTAAATATGCTTGAATCAGGTCTAATCAACCAAAGACAGAGCTACTAAAGAGTCACGCCAGAAAAAATAATTATTTATTGCAAGATTTGATGCTTTTCGAACTAAGTTCACCAAATGACCAGCAGGGAATAGGATAATCTCAAATTATTACCTCTTTGCGTGTTACATTCATGAATCATGTTATTTCTTACTTTTGTTGACCTTCTTGTTATTGAATTTCCTATGTAGTCAGGAATATATACAGGGTGTCATAAAATAACTATTCCTAATTTTCAGAAATGACAGAGGGCTCTTAAATGAACATTTTTTATTGATAAACTAGTGTCCGGAAATTTCTCGTTGTCTAGATAAACTAGAAATATTTCAAAACAATTACATCAGGAAAGAGTAGTTACTTACTAAATTGAAGCAAATAGGCTGAGAAACATTATGTTAGAAATAATACTGCAAACTCAAACTTTATAAAAATTGTTCAAGGCTACGACCACCATTTTCGATACACAAGTTATAACGACTGCCGAATTCTTCGAAATAACTACGGACGTTTACGAATATCATCAAACGCCAGGATAATTCGAGCCACTAACACTTCTTCTGTATTTACAGAAGTCGCATTAACCAGTGATTTAATATGACCCCAAATACAAAAATCAACTGGAGTCATATCTGGTGAACGTGCAGGCCAAGAAATCAGCCCTCCTCTACCGATCCATCCATGTGGAAATTGTGCATTTAGATAATTTTGGCAATTTAATCCAAAATGTGCTGATGCACCTGTTGAATTCATTATTGGTTTTAATTTATACACTTTGTATTTTGATGTAAGGTTTGTCGTTGTCAGATTTTTTCGATTCAGTTGTCAATGTATGTAAAAAAAATATATAATAAAAAACAGATAAGTTACTGATAACGAAGTTTTATAATTTAACAGCACCATCATGCTGGAAATCAATATTTCTTCGAATATTAACTGGGACATCTTCAATTCTTCAATTCAATTCTGGTAGAATATGTTCCAGAAAAATCCTATACACATGACCATGACCAAATATTAAAAGAACACTTCCACTGATGATGTAACCTGTGAATGGCATGAGGATTTTCTTCACTCCAAATGTGACTATTGTGTGATTGAAATAGCCATCTCTTGTAAAACAAGCCCCGTCTGTCCATAATACACTCCTAGGAAATCTTGGTTCGTCGTTAATTTTATTCAAGTAGGTACCATTCGGCAAATTGAACACTAATTTATCTAATAAAAACTAATTTGTGACACATAAAATGATAAACACACTTATCTAATAAGAAATAATTTGTGACACACGTGAAATGACAAGTACGAAAATAGTTTTGTTTCTCTTCAAAAGTTGCTATGATTCAATTTTATTTCATTTTATCTCGATATTGAAGAATTTCCGGACACTAGTTTATTAATAAAAAAATGTTTATTTAAGAGCCCTCTGTCATTTCTTAAAATTAGGAATAGTTATTCTGTGACACCCTGTAGAGACATGACAGTGTTAAAATTTCTAAGGATTTAAATAAACTTTTATATGATGCTCTATGGTGGGAGCCTGTTTCACATTTCACTATTTTTTCTGCATTCTAAATACTTTGGCCCTATGTGAATATTTTCCCTAAAAAGTTAGTCCGTAAGTGAGTAATGAATGCACCAGTCCAAATTAGGTTAATTTTAATACCTACAGGGAAGTTGTATTATACAGTTGTCTAATGATGAAGCATTAACTACTCATTTTTGAGACCATTTGGTCAATATGTAAGTTTCTGGTCTGAGGTCACCCCTAGATATTTAAAGTTAGTCACTTTTTCTATCGATTTATGATCAAATCCAATTAATGAGCAAAAGTCATAGCTGATGTTTTGTTGTTGAAAAATTATAAATACAGTTTTCTTTACATTAATCAGTAGTCCATTATCTGAACACCATCTCGCCAATTCTTCTGCAGCTTTGTTTGCGTACCCAACTGCTGACGAAAGTTTGTGTTCAGCTAATATCTGGCCCATGTCATCTGCATATATTACAATTTTTTCGGCTTTTCAACATCCGTATTAGATGAGAAGAATAATGAATAGTAATGTGTGCCATTGTTGAGACTTGTGGTACCCCCATGTTGATATAGGCAGGCTTTGATTTTACTGAGTCTATACTGACTATTTGATGCCTGTTGCTCAAATAACTAGTAATCCAGTCATTATCAATTCCTTTAACTCCCATTCTATACAGTTTTTCAATTAGTAGGCTGTGATTGACCGCATCAAATGCCCTGGTCAAGTCGTAAAATATAGCGACTGGACTCTGCTTTCCATTCAAAGTGTCAATTATGTTGTTGCAGAGTTCATCTAATGCTGTTAATGTAGATTTTTTCCTTCTAAAGCCGTGTTGACTACTAGGTATTAAATTGTACTGTGAGGTAAAATCATTGAGCCTTAAATAATAAGCATAATCGATAATTTTTGCAAACTGGGATTGCAAACAAACATTTCTATAAAAACTCACTTCCTGCTTTGATCCTTCATTCATGAAAACAGGTACCGGCTCAGATGTCTTTAGCTTTTCATGTGCTAAAAGATTGATTAATTATATGTGACTGTGGTGCATATATTATGTCATTTACAGCTTTTATCGTTCTTCCATCTATTTTGTCAATTCCTGGTGTATATTTTTTTGTTACTTTATTAATAATGTTTTGGATATCATGTTGGGTTGTAGGGTACAGAAATAGAGAAATATTTTCAAAAGGTGCTACCTTTACATCTTTAGTTGGTGTAATATTTTGTATACTAAAATCACAGCAGTATTATGTAACTTTGTAATAAACCAATCCTCAAATATTCATGGTAATCCTCCATATTTTTACCTTAAATAACCAATTGTGCATTTTCTACAAAATCTTGTTCAGATGCAGCATGTCAAATGCACCTTTCCCTTTCTGGATTGTTTCTCAAACCAGTTCACCCTACTATGGCCTTCATTAGTCCCAGAAGATTGATCTGGTTCACTCTCCATTCTTTTATGGATCTTGAATAGTTTAACCTTCCAGACTGTTTTAGACTCTTAAGCTGTAGACTTCAGAACCTTTCGAACAGTCTGGCTATCAGCCCAATAAATATTCTGGCTTAGTTGATGCAAAAATATATTGCTAATAGTATCGCTTTGAATATTGTTATAGTGTTTTCCAGAGCTGTTGATACTCTAGTATTAGGTCCTGTACCTCCTATTCTCTCTCCTGCGTTTGTTTTTGAACAATCAGTATAATAAATGCGGGTCCCTCCCGTAACTAGAGCTATTTTTGTCTTAATTCACGTTTGTTGATAACAACGTCTAACGTTAGTTCGAAATCCTGTTTCACAGGCAAAAAGTTCGTGGTAATCTTTATGGATTGGACTGCCCAGCCCTCAGTATCTCAAGATGTTCCATTAAATCAACGGGTTTCAAATATTCAGCCTGAATTAGCATGTAGGTATTTTCCAGGGCGATCCTTCGTGAACAATGCTGGGGACATATTTTCGAAATGTGCTAATCAAGTAATTTCATTTAATACCCATCACGACGTCGATAATTCTTGTAGTTCATGACTTTATGTTCTCTTCTGAGCTTCATATTCAATTTACTGTGACGTATTGAAACCCTATATAGTGGACGTTCAATACGCTTCCAGCGATACCTCATTTGTCAAATTATGAAAAGTAGTTTAGAAGCTACGAGGGAACAGATGAACATACTATAATAAAATTAAAATCACCAAAGATTACTAACCAAATTTGACCAAGATAATGTTATAATAAAATCAAAATTACCAAAGATAACTAACCAACACTGTGCAAAACTTATACATTTTATTAGAGATAGTATCTAATGAATTCTTCAAAAAAAGATAGACAATATTTGGTTGCAAAGAAACATCAATAAACCAATATGTTATAGCAATATTATTAAATATGTAAATTTATTTGTAACCGAATGTTGTGTGTTAAAACTAAATAATAATACTGTAATCAATTGAACTTAAAATAGAGAAAAAGGTTAAATCGAGCAATAATAACTATTTTTTTGGAGCAAAGACATAAAAAGTGCACGAGTGAATAATTAAAATAAGCAACTCAAAATGCCCCAAAAATGAACGTAAACCATAGTGCGATTAATTAGATTAGATAAGTTATTAATAGTTTTTAGTATTATGTTATAATAAGCAAAATATCTCAAATTGTAAATATATTTAATCTGACAGTTCTAAAAATTATGACATTTTTAGACATAAATGCCAAATCTCTGGAATCCTATTGATCGAAATCGTTGAATTTGTCATTTAGTATCTCATAATCCTTCGAAGCGTAAGCATGATACAATTTTCTTAATTATTTATTGAACATAACCTCAAAATAAAATAAAAATAAGTAAAAAGTTCCAAAAGCCCCAACAAGGTTTTTGACGTTTGAAAAGAATCTGAAAAAGATTAAAGATTAAAAAGACAAGCAGCTTCAAGTATTGAATACTTACTTACCTAATAGTAATTGTATTGTTTGGCGAATAAAAGTAGTTCCTGCTTATGAAGTGTGAAACATTTTTCATGCACACTTAAAAAAAACAATTCCGTAGGAGGAATAATTTATTTGAAGTTTCCTTATTACCTTCAAAAAGATAATGTAATACTCCATTACATACTAGGTATAGGTTGATCCAATAGACTCCAGTGTATTACTTGTGAGTAAGTACCATACTTATTTTTAAACTGTCAGAATCTTAAATAAATAACCATTGTTTGAAATTGAACAAGAACATATTTTTAAGTTAGTTTACATTGTTTTAAAATATGCACTTACCCTTATAGAATAATTTCATCCTCATCCCTTCCTAGAATAGTTTCATTCCTATCATATTCTATATTATATTTGTTAAACTTCATTGTATATGTGTTGCACAGGCTTTATTTCGTGAATTATTAATATATTTTCATCATTATTAAAATAATTCAAATCAAACAAATAATAATTTCATTCTCTCATATCTACGTTTAACCTCAAACACACAGAAGCTGATCTGTCTGTGAGAAGGTCGTTAAAAGCAGCACGAACGCGCATGCTCCATGAGTGCAGATAAAATATAAAATAGGCCAATACTTGAACAAACAGGGAAGTCTCATGAATTAAATAAAACGAAAATAATGAAATTTTAGAATCTTTATGACTGGCGCCCAACTATTAAAATAAATACAATGAGTGAAAGAGGAAATTCTTGATTTATTCAAGAAATTTGAACCCTGCCATTTGGCAAACTGCTGTGTAACATTATGAACCTATTTTTTTGTTTTTTATTTGTATGCACTGTATGATTGGCCAATAAAAGCATTTATTATTATTATTATTATTAATAAAACAAAAATAAAATATCCAAAATTTCATATTTCAATACAGTATAAACAATATCATTTACAATCATTAATTAAAAATATTACAATACATACACACGACTATGGAGGGTAGAAGAAAGGAGAATCATCTGAATGTATTAAAAAGAGTCCATCGAAAGGGAGCAAATTAAGGTGGCGCCATAGTAGCAAGTTGAAAGATTTTAAAAACAGCGCCATGAATTATTAGAGTTATCGACTACGTAAATAGTTCAGATTTTAAATACTTCATATTTTTCAACTACACAAGTCACGAAAAATACTAAATTTTTCAACCCAGTACACTTCACTCGGTTTATAACCGCTAAATTCACATCATTTCTATTAGCTACACGAGCGCCATTTCGGTGAATCTTCGAATTATAATTTTCTGTTTACAGGTGGACACTTTTTCAACTTGTCCCCCATACAATCGGTTCTCCTTCCTTCAACCCTCCATACACACGACATACCGTTCAAAACTCGTAAATCCATAAAAATTAGTGGGGATGGAATATGATTGGAATGTGTTCAATGAAAAACGATTCAAATGAGAATGATGGTTATTATTTATTACGTGTAGGATATTTTCAAACAACGAAGACTTGTAATTTTCTGCACTCTGTTCAAATCTAGCCTAATTTTGACATTTAGAATAATTTTCTAAATTCCAATATACTTTGTGTTCGTTCCTTGTGTTAGGTACAAAAACTAATGAACTGGGAACTGTAATAACCAAAATTATACTCAATATAATTATTCATACAATTCTACATAATACTGAAAGTATCCAGTATATACTAGTAATTTGATAACAAATATTTGTCAGCAAATACATATCATGAACAGTAATAATCTGAAGTTATAATACAGATGTCAATAAAACAATAGAGAAATTCTTAAGTTTGACATGGGGGCTGAAGGCGGATTCAGCATCGTTCATTATCATTTTCATTATATTATAATTACTTTTACATTAGAAAAAGTTAATTACAACTATAGTTTCCTATATGATGTTCATGCAACCACATAATTAAATTTCAATCACACCACTGCATTAAGATGTTGGTATAGTTTCAACTATACACTATAATTACATTATATTTTTAGTGAAAACCATGAAATCGCATGCGCAAAAAATGTTTCAGCTGTCATTCCCAGGTCTGTTTTGATTTATGTTTTGGCATTTTGAACAATAACAATAATATCGCCTGAAGGCATGTTTGTTGATAATTTTCCAAAACAATAATGGACCAAGTAACAATAATTGACTTGGTACGTCAATATACTCATCTTTATGACAAAAAACACCGAGAGTTCAAGAACAAGCAAGCAAAGCCAAATGCTTGGTCAACAATTGCCAGCGTAATGGACAATGAACTGCTCAACTAATGAAATTGATCTATTAATATATTTCATTTATACAGGGTAGAAGAAAAAGGTGAACCCCTTCTCTAGGTAGAAAACTGAAAAATAATTGGGGTTTGCTTAGTAAAAAAACTCAACAAGAAGGGCGTTGAAGAAAAAAAATCTGCACACATTTTTCACGATTTTGCCGAAACTACTGGCAACATTGTAATGAAATTTCATACAAATATGTTTTGTGAGCTGATTCGGATGGCGTTACGAAAAATTTTTACTGGGCAAACCCCAATTATTTTTCAGTTTTTTACCTATCCTATAGACGAAGTCTCCTTTTTTGAAGCACCCTGTAGAAGAAGTTGACTACTCTTAGAAATGGGTATGTTACAGAACGACGGAAAATTCGCTGCACTCCAACGGGTAGTGCAGCGACCACTGAATGGCGCTTTTTCTATCAAGTCCTTTCTTGAAAAACATATGGCAGTCAGAAAGTAATTCATCAATAATATTTGAAATCTTGTTCACTTATCAGTAATATATTCAGCAATGTAGAAATGGCTGCAAATATTTCTAATGTACAACAATCAACAGAATTTAATATCTTCGAAACTGAGGAGTTGCAGGATAGAGAATCTGTAGGGGTGGAAGATACTGATTCCAATTCAACTCAAGCAACTTCTCATCTGTTTTAACCTCCAGATTCTTCCCAACTACCTGCATCTCACTCTGAATCACCAGTTATCTCTTATCAAGCACCAAGTTGTTCTTTGGCAACTACTGCATCTCAACACAAAGAAAATATATTGTATGAATAGTTCGAAAAAAAGAAAAAATTACATTTCAAGTTTTGAGAACAGTATTGTATCAACTCTAGGAACCATGGAAAATATGTTGAAGGTTTCAAACTCCAATAATGAAGATGACGACTTGTTACTCGGGAAAAGTATCGGAAAAAGTCTAAAACTGCTGAAGAGACGGAAAATCAAAGCAAGAGCCAAAATAGAAATTTGTTAAATACTTGAAAAGTATTCATTCCTGAGTTTTTTTTAGTTATTTGTTGTTGGAATTACAATTTTTTTTTGTGATATCTTGACTCAATCTGAGGCCGTGTTCTCTATATTTTTTGGTAAATATGTATAATTCTATTTAATCATCACTGTATCTTTCAATTTCCTCTGAAAATTGAGAAATAGAAAGTTTTGTTCGGAAATTTACTGAAAGTCAATAATTCAATTTATTTAGAAAGGTACATGACAAAAAAGGCATAACTGGAAAAAGCAATGAGATAACAATGGTAACATGTAGTTTTTTCATCTTCATGTAGGAAGAGCCCCTCTCATTATGAGTTCTTGCTATTGAAGAAAACTTTCAATGGGTGAGTTAAAATAATCACACAGCTTGTCTCGGTTCCTTTGTGTTTTTCGTGAAGAATTGTTGGACCCCAATCTTATTACTGACAGGAAGTTAGCTGCCAAGCAAAAATTATCACAGAACCATCTGGATTTTATTGATCAGTAAGCCCTGTAGGGCTATATCTCTTTTTATTTGCAGGGAGACTCTCCCAATCACATTGGGGGAAATTGTTAAGTACAACACATGCTTTCGTGATAGACTCACACAAGGAGATATCAGTAGCCATATGGGTTTTTAAAAATTCCCCATTTCTCTAGATATCCTATAGTTATATATATTTTGCTCATGAGTGAGGTGGTCTGATGAATATGGTCCCATAATTTTTTCATTTAGTAGAAAAGCCTGACCTGCCACAATGAAGTGAGGAAGAAGAATATCAGTTCCAGGTAGGTTTTTCTTCGGGGGGTACTGCGAGTCTGCCATTTAAATAGGCTCTTCCAAAAGCTGATTCTTGGAACACAGTACGGTCATGAAGTGATCCTTGTGCACCAATATCCACCATAATGAACTTATAATAGAAGTCACGAACTGTTATCAAAACTAGACTGGAAATAGAAACTCAATAAGATTTCAATGAGATACAAATTACCTGAATGTTTTCTTGTAGGAAAAATAATCAGATCCTGTGTAAGCTGGTGCTTACAAAACAACATGCTTGCCATCAACTGCACCAATGCAATTGGAATTTTCCATCGTTTCCAACATTTATTGGAAATTTCTGAAAATCGTTCAAGTATTGGGGGCGGCAGAAATATTAGTATCAACTTGTTCCATATCACATCATATGATGTAGTGGATCGTCGATCTGCCAATGAGAACATTTTTGACAATTTCCCTCATTGACATTTCTTCTGCTAAATAACTACAAATAACAAAAATGATGAAAATATAGATGCAAACCTAAATTTTATGTTCAATAATTACTGAATAGTTACTGCAAGCCTGAATTCTGGATACAAAGCTTTCTTGCGGATGGGATGTTTCTAGAGTTCACCTCCCAACAGCTCTTACAGATATCTGAAAACTCTTGTTGACTTCCCAGTATAGCTGAAAAACTCTGCCTCGTCCATGTTTATTTTTTATTTTTTCAGGAAAGTTCTTGCACCATAACGACGAAACCGTCTCCTCCTATTTCGAGCAGCTACTAATAGTTTCAAAAGTTGTGACACTGATAATATTCCAACACGTTTTTGCCGTGAGAACCTCATAATTTCCAAATAATTTCAAATATTCAGTAATTTCATCTTTATTGCCACTTTTTTGTGTTTGTTGCTTTTAACGGAGTTTAAAGGAGCTGCAAAAAATGCTGAATCAAAAATACAAACAAATATATCAAATCAAAATATTCCGAAAACGGTACACAATATCGAGTTTTATCAAGAGTACCTTTTTGGTGTAAAATTGCATGTTGTTTAAGTTCATATGAAATTTTGATTAATAAATCTAACCTTGAGAAAGTTAAGTTCAATACTACTTGGTACGAACCGTGTAACTAGCGCCCTCTATGAGAGTCAGATATAAAAACAAATTCATGGGATGTATCAGCTTCCAAAACATATTCGTATAAAATTTCATTCATGATACATTTTACATAAGCATCAACCTACTATAATATAACTGAATTTGTCTAAAAATAAAACATTTCCAATAAGGATAATTTGCAATGAAATATTTATAATAATCGTAAATCTGATATAAGTGTGGTGAGTTATGCAACAAAATATCGCAATAAGATAATTTCTAATTATCTAACTCGCGCGCAAATAGCTCTAATAGCTAAAAACAATCAAGCCTAAATTGTGTTGGAAGTAAGTTTGTTTAATAGACGTCAGTAGCAGGAGCCTCGGCGGAGTCATAACCAGTGTCTTAATTAGCCTCTAATGAACACCTTCTTGCGAGATGTTCAGAGAGATCCCGAAAGCCCTTAGAAAGTTCCCCTCACGGAGGGTGTCTACCTTATCACTATTGATTTATATTATTATTGTTATACTTTCTACTTACCTTCCTTAGATGCAAGGAAAACGATGGCTTTTTATTTGAGTTTTATACGAAACTGAAGTATAGGGACTCTCAAGTTTTTCCTAAAATCAATTTTTTATATACTTTTTACGTTGTGTCTCATGGAATTGACTGTGTAGGAAATATTTATTGTTTCAACAGTAATTTAACATTTACCTGAGGATCCCATATTTAAAATAAGTTATTGTGGCATTCAAAGGTCTAGGAAAATGCTGGTTTGTTCTATGCCAAACTAGTGTGGTCGGTCGCTATAGCTTCAAATAAGTAAGAAACTGTTGTATACAGAATATCCCATGACTCATGTTGGTTAAGGTTAAGCGAAAATATAGGACTCCAAAGCTGGAAATTTTCCATCCACTTTTGATTTTGGATTTCAATACTGTTTAAATCTGTTTAAACTCAATTGTATGCTTAGAATGTATGTGTATAATTATTTGAGGTTAGGTTACATTTGTAGTGGGTGGGTCTATAAGGCACCCCACTGCGACTGGCAAGAGACTAATGTGGCTCACACCTATTCATATTTCACCAAAGAAATTCAGCTTCTCAATAAAACCGATTTGTTAATTTGGTGAATGATATGTCCGGACTGAGTAAGAGAGAGGGAGATGGACCGTACCAAATATCAGATCCCAAGTAAAGCCGCGGCAAGGTAGGCAAAAAGTACATGCTTTGCTGTTTCATCATCTTCCAGGCAAAGGCAGCACGACGGATCTTCCAACAGAGCCGGTATTCCCATATGATGATAAAGACGATAGTGACCTAGTGGACAACGGAAAAATACCCGAAGTCCTTTTTTCTTTCTCTATTGTTAACATATAAAATTTATATATATATATATATATACTAGCACTACAGACCGTGTGCTGATGCTTCAACTCTAGCGGTAGGCTCTTGGAGTTTCATACGAAACTCTTCTGTGACAATCTACTAAGTTCAGCTGCTACTTTCGCATGGACTGTCCGAGTGCCCACTACTTGAGTTCGTTCCAAAATTTCTTGCACTATTTACAATGAGCATGTTAATAACTTAAACTTTCCATGGCTCGATTGAGGACTTGTCTCCAGATCACCTTGTGCTTTGTCTTACCTCTCCAATTTCCTATATTCGTAGATCCTCTCCAACCTCCGTTTTCCATCTTGTTCTGGGTATACCTTTTCTTCGCCTTTCTCCTATGGAGCTATATATCGATACTTTCGGTAGCATTCCTGTACCCATTCTTTCTATATGTCCTAACCAACTTAGTCTTTGAGATTTTATCGTTCCAATAATACTCGGATCTTTATATAATTCTTCGACCTCTTTAAGGCATAAATGCAATTATTGCCACGCATTATTCTTTTTTTGGATTGCTTCCCCTATATTGGGTTTTCTTGTAATTGTTGTTCCAAGGTACTCGAATCTCTCTATTTCTTCCTACGAATTTACATATATTTATTTCGGCTGTTTCTACTGTTAGTTTAGTTTTCAGATCATTGATATAGAGGCCTTTTCTCCAATATTTTTTACTACTTGTCTTATTTCATCTTTATTTCTCGCTAATATTGCTATGTCATCTGAAAATGCTAGACATTGATGTCTGTTATGATATACAAGTCCGGATCTATCTATACCTGCTTCCCGAATTACTTTTTCCAATACCAGACTAAAGAGAATGGATGACAGTGGATTGCCTTGTCTTACACCTTCATGTTACGACGAATTCCTCTGACATAGTTATTTATTCTTACTCGATTTTCAGTATTTTGTAGCGTCAATCTAATCATGCTGAACAGTTTTTTACCCATTTCTAGGTCTTCCAGGACCCCAATTCTTGATCCTTCGCAACACTCAAAGTTACTCGCTTCCAAACGAATTCGTTAAAATACTATTCTTGAGCGCTCTCTCCTTTGCGCATTCGCTTGATAGTGTTCGTTATGCAGCGAGTACATTTTTGTACGTGATAACTATAGAAAATATTTATATTTTTTTATATAAGTGATACCACGCGCATAGTTAATACTATTTTTTATAGAAAAATTTCAAATTGTAATTGTGTTTGAGTAGCTAATTGAGGATGGACGAACTTGTGAATTTAATGTTACTGGAAAATTTAGAGCTGCCGGAAATAGAAGTTCAAAATTTCCGGGTTTTGCGCAATCTTTCGAATCCTTTCAGGACAATGAATGACTCTCTCCGCCGCGAGGTATTTGCCAATTTAGTCCAGTCTTCCACGGAATCTTCAAAGTTATTGGTGAATTTACTACCAATTATTTGATCCTTCCCTTGGAAATACTATAACATCATTTTTTTGCTTGTCCGAAGCTTTTCCTCCGCGTAATACATTATTTAGAATGGTTTGATCCATTTCAGACAACAATTTTAAACAGACATACATAAAACATAACCATAAAATTGGAAAAATTTGACAGCATCAAGAAGAACGAAAGCTTTATTTACGGTATTGCCAAATTTTTCATTTCGCTTAAGGACGCCCTTTAACGAATCACCCCAAGAATTGCATAGTTGTAAAGTCTTCGCTAACTACTGCTCGTTATGCAGCGAATTCGCTCGATAGCGAGTGAGGTCAAGAATTGGGCTCCAGAGCTTTGTACAGTTCGGTTCTTTTTACGTTATCAAATGCTTGTTTGAAGTCGACGAATAGCACCAACGTCTGCTTTCCAAAATGATAACTTTAAGCCTGTATTTCTCGTAGCATAAAGATTTGCTCCACAGTGCTCCTTCCTCGTCTGAATCCACATTGGTATTCTACGATTATTGTGGTATTTCTGAACATGCTCCTGGACCCCAATTCTTGATCCTTCGCAACACTCAAAGTTACTCGCTTCCAAACGAATTCGTTAAAATACTATTCTTGAGCGCTCTCTCCTTTGCGCATTCGCTTGATAGTGTTCGTTATGCAGCGAGTACATTTTTGTACGTGATAACTATAGAAAATATTTATATTTTTTTATATAAGTGATACCACGCGCATAGTTAATACTATTTTTTATAGAAAAATTTCAAATTGTAATTGTGTTTGAGTAGCTAATTGAGGATGGACGAACTTGTGAATTTGATGTTACTGGAAAATTTAGAGCTGCCGGAAATAGAAGTTCAAAATTTCCGGGTTTTGCGCAATCTTTCGAATCCTTTCAGGACAATGAATGACTCTCTCCGCCGCGAGGTATTTGCCAATTTAGTCCAGTCTTTCACGGAATCTTCAAAGTTATTTGTGAATTTACTACCAATTATTTGATCCTTCCCTTGGAAATACTATAACATCTTTTCCTCCGCGTAATACATTATTTAGTATGTTTTGATCCATTTCTTACAGACATACATAAAACATAACCATAAAATTGGAAAAATTTGACAGCGTCAAGAAGAACGAAAGCTTTATTTACGGTATTGCCAAATTTCTCATTTCGCTTAAGGACGCCCTTTAACGAATCACCTCAAGAATTGCATAGTTGTAAAGTCTTCGCTAACTACTGCTCGTTATGCAGTGAATTCGCTCGATAGCGAGTGATGTCAAGAATTGGGCTTCTGGGCAATATTGGAACACTCCATTTATATAGACGCGTTTTCAAATCAGTGTCATTTTGATAGACTTTCCAATATGACATGATATGACTGGGGATAGATATCAACAGATTGACAAGTTGACATTTAGACATGCAATACATTTTTTACTAAGCTTTTGTAGTTGATTTCCAATAAAGAGTTTACCTTGAAACTACGTGGTTCTGTCATACAACAGTTATATTTTCCATCTTTTCCTCCAGAATGCCTTTGATATAGGTGGCGAGTACCTTGTAAGCCACATTTAATAGCGCTATTCCTCTGTAATTATGGTACTTATTTTTATTTCCTTTCTTATATATATATAGGAAATATTATTGCTTTTGTCCTCTCTGTCGACACTTGTTCTTCCTTCCATATCTTTTACAGTAATTTTTGCATTTCATCAACTAGTCGCGTTCCTCCATATTTCAACATTTCCGCTGTTATTTGGTAGCTCCCTGGACTTTCATTGTTCTTCAGATTATCTATAATATATTTCATATGATCTCTACTTGGAGGAGGTTCTTCCGAAAGCAGCTCTAAATTTGTTCCTACATTCTCTTCACTATCCAGTTTTTGATCCTAGTTTGGTCGCCCATTTAAAAGATGTTCGAAATATGTTTTCCATATCCCTAAAACTGTCACTAGGAAAATAATATTGGAGGATCTTCCCCCACTTCCCTAGAATGGTGAGGTTATTTCATTTGCAGCGGAAGTTAAATATTTGGGGATTATCCTAGATACAAAACTTACATGGAACGCTCACTTGGAAAAAGTTATCCATAAGGACAGACTACCCTTGTGGACATGTCCCAGGATCTGTGGAAAATCTTGGGGCTTGGGACCCAAACAAATCCATTGGATATATGTGATCATTGTTAGACCAATGATCACATATGGAGCTATTGCTTGGTGGTCAAAAGCTTTACAGCGAACGGCCCAAGCAAAGCTCTCTGACATACAGAGACAGGCTTGTCTGGCAAATACTGGTGCTATCAGTACCACACCCTCAGAAGCAATGGAAATCCCTCAAGACCTACCTCTCCTCTCCATATATTTCTGGAAAGGAAGGCTAGATAAACAACATATAGAATTGCGCATATTTCTTAATGCACAAAATAGGCTTATACAGAGCAAAGCAGAATGCTAGTGGACACTGAAAGTCACAGTATTCTGGGAATAACCTCTGACATAATGCCTCCAACTGTAAACTACGACCTGCCTTATACCGTCCTGATTCCAAATAGAGACGAATGGGTCTTCCGTAAGGATGAATTATTAAGAGCAGACTGCTGTTGGTACACAGATGGATCAAAAACACCCTCAGGTTCTGGTGCAGGTGGATACGAGCGCAGACCTAGGACAGAAATTTCAACCTCTCTAGGATCCTATGCAACCGTATTTCAGGCGGAAATTTACGCCATTGCATTTCGTGTGAAGAGATTGGAGCAAACCAATCTCACACATAAATCAATAAAAATGTTCACGGACAGCCAAGCGGCTTTGAAAGCTCTTACCGTGTAACGTCGAAATTGGTATTAGACTGTCAAAAAAGACTTTCCTCAATAGGAGAACTCAATTGAGTATAGCTGGTCTGGATCTCTGGCCATTCTGGCATGGATGGCAATGAGAAGGCGGACTCTCTTGCAAGGGAAGGTGCTGCACGCGTTTTTATCGGACCAGAACCTTCAATTGGCATCGCAATAAGCTTTGCCAAACAAACACTAAATACCTGGACATCAAGAAGAGCTTTAGACTTCTGGCATAATATACCAGGATTGGTTCATTCAAAGGCTTTAATACATACTTCGAAGAATGTCTCCAAAAGACTATAGCAGGCACGACCTACGTTGTCTAACAGGCCACTGTCATCTGATTCATCTTATGCTAAGACTTGGACTGACGGAACTTGTCGTCTCTGTCTGGAAGATGATGAAACAGCAGAACATATAACTTGTGCCTGTCCCGCCGCGGCGCGAATCAGGTACACGATGTTTAGGAAAGGGTCTCTCTCTCGCCCCCGGACCTGAAACACCATTCACCAAACATTCACCCCATACTAAGTAGTTCTCCATACGTGGTGGTGCATGAAATGTACGGAGAAAGAAAGCATGAATCGGCAAAAACAATTCGTGAGCGGTTCTTAGAAGAGATGCCTGATGTATAATATAGCAAGAGGACCATTCGAAAAATCACCAAAACCCATCAGCAATATTACATGGAACACTTTGACAAACTAGTTTTGAAGAACTGAGAATTAAAAAGTTTGTAGACGATATATTACTGTGTTTTGCATTATCCTACACTAAATATCATGGTCAATCCTTGGGAAATATTTTGAACCTTGAATTACCATTTTTCCATGATTTGTATGTGCACCATCACTTAGCAGCTGTAGGCCATGTGCAAATTCCGTCACCTAGAGGAGGACACTGCAGAGCACATCCTATGTTAGTTTGACTGCCTGGCGAATGGCAATAAATTACATGAAAGTTTCAGCTATTTAGAAAGGGTCGGGCTGGAGAATGTAATGTAACAGATCCCTTAAAAAAAGAGGGATTAGCAGGATAGGATAGGATCCATGCTTGAGCATAGGAGAATAACAGCACATAAGCAAGGTGGAGTACTTTCACCACTTTTGTGGAATCTAGTTGTGGATGACTTGATTTGTAGGTTGAATGATCAAGGCATTTGGACGCAGGGCTTTGCGGACGACATATTGATTGTCACGAATGGAAAATTCCCAGATTTGGTTATGAATGTCCTACAGGAAGCACTGCGAATTGTGGAGGAATGGTGCCTTAAAGAGGATCTTTCAGTAAATCCAAAAGAAACCAAACTAGTTGCTTTTACGAATAGACGAGTTCTCCCGCTGGGTAGAGTACTGTTGTTCGGAGAAGAACTAGAAATATCCAAAGAAGTTGAATATCTGGGAGTGACCCTTGATTCAAAAGTGAATTGGAAGGCACAGCTGGAAAAAGTTACTACCAGGGCGACTAGGCTTTTCTGGCAATGCGGAAGAGTTATGGGCAAAACTTGGGGAATACGACCTGAGGTGGTTCACTGTCTTTACACAACTGTATTAAGGCCAACGATCAACTATGGAACAATAGTCTGGTGGAGGAGGACAGAAGTGTCCTCTGCAGTTAATATATTAACTGCAATCCAAAGACAAGCCCTTCTTGGTATTACCGGGGCAATGAACAGCACGGGGACGGCATCAATGGAAGCCCTTATTGGACTTCCTCCTCTATAACTTTTTAAAAGGACGGAGGCAATAATGGCAATTTGTAGGCTGAAATCGAGAGACTTATGGTCCCCGAACAATATTCGAGAAGGACAAACTGATACAACTGGGACATTACCAGACGAACCCATATTTCACATGAGCTTTGATAACATGACACCAGAGAATATATTCTTCTGAGCGAGTGAATATCATCATCCCATCTAGGGAACAGGTGATGCACCCAGGAAATTCTGGAGAAATCATCTGGTTCACTGATGGCTCCAAAACAAACTATGGTACTGGGGCTGGTATAAAAGGAGCTAGAAAGAGAATGTTCTTTAGCCTTGGTCGATATACGACTGTGTTTCAAGAAGAGACGATTGCCGCTATAGTCTGTATTGATGAAAACATCAGAAGAGGATATATCGGACAAAAAATTGAAATATTCACTGACAGCCAGGCTCTGCTTAAGGCTATCAGTAATCCAACAACTAGGGTGATACAAGGGCACCTACATACGAAGAGTTTACTGAACAAGGTAGACAAGGAACTCTCAACCAGGCTACTGAAACTGGGTAAGAGACATTTGAAGACAGTTACCGACCTGGTGACTGGACACTGCTCCTTGAGGAAGCATCTGTACAAAATGGGCAAAGTAAGTGAACCTATATGCAGAAAATGTGAACTTGATGATGAAACTCCTACTCACATACTCTGATTCTGCGAGAACTTACAAGAACTTAGACAGAAGCACTTTGGAGGGGAATAAATACAACCATTAGAACTACTGAAAATCCCTCCAGTGAAACTAGTGGCCTTTATAGAAGACACGAAGCTTCTGGAACGGAAGTAGATAACATAGGAAATGGTACAAATATTCAGTTCAAGTGCCTGAGCTGATGAGCACAACCCAAATATATGAATGAATAAATGAATGTAATCTATATTCAGAGGACCACAATAGATCTGAAAAGGTCGATGCCGATGAGCCATTTTATCAAATCTAATTTAATCTAGCAGCAGAAAGGCTATCCTTGTCTAGGCTAGACATAAACGAACTATCACCTTCGCTCATCCACACCCACCCACTGAGAATTGGTGATCCAAATGGTGAACGCGCCCAATGGCTATTGTCTATGAATTCGGTAACCACTGAAAGCTTGAAACCGAAATAATAAATTTCCGCTTGTTGTGTAGAATCCTAGGCAGGTTGATATTTTTGTTCTAGGTCTGCGACCATATAAACCTACACCAGAGTCTAAGGATAATTTTGAGCCATTTGTGAACCAACTTTTGTCTGTTCTTAGTTGTTCTTACTTACAGGGAATCCAGTCATCTCTTTCCGAAACTAGGATGGTATAAGGCAGGTCCTAGTTTAATGTTGGAGGCAATACGTCAGAGGTCATTCCCAGAATACTGGGACTTCCAGTGTCCACCAGGAATCTGCTACTGTCCTTGTGGCGTTAGTTATTGCCAGACAAGCAGAGATATTTGCTTTTTACTACCAATAAAAAGTTCCATTGGTCTAACAATCATTACATATATCCAATAGATTCACTTGGGGAGGAAGTGCATTTATTGGACCGGAACCCTTCTGTGGCGTCGCAAAATCGACAACCTGGCTACAAAAAAGTTGGTGGCTCAGAAATTTCTAGAATGGTGGGAAATATCCACACCTCCTATAGAGGGGATGGACTGATGGACATGCTAGAGCTGCTCTAGAACTACCAAGGAGTAGGTTAAAGAAGATAGCAGGACTCCTATCAGGGCACTGCTGTCTGAGGAAACACCTCAGTAACCTAGGTTTGGAGGAGAGTCCCCTTGTAGGGGTTGCGGCATGGCTGACAAAACATCGGACCATGTTCTCTTCGTATGTCCACATTGGGCTGTGCTACGCAGGCGAATCTTCGGAGTCCCTGTTATGGCCCCCAGGGACATAAGCAGGCATCCACTGAAGAGGATTGGGTCCTTCATCGGGGGACTCGGCTTAATGTATGCATAAATAGCAGGAATGGCACAATGGGCCCGCCAGTTGCCTCAGAGCAGGAACCTTGGCTTGAGTTTTCCTTGGCCAAGGTTCGCCTGACTAAATTAGTAGTAGTAGTAATATCCACACCATCTACAAAAAAACTAAAAGGAAGGCTGCAGGATGTAACTTAGATTCATAGGACCACAATGGATCTGGAGAGGTATCAGTGGAATTGGCCAAATTACTACCTCAACAAATCCAATGGGCTTCTTCAATGAAAAGTTACATTTTATTACCAAAGCTTGTAAGTATAGATACTGTAGTCCCCTCATCTCCCCAGCCTAAACCTAACCTACTCTTCTATAGCTGAGAATCAGTATTAAACATAGTCTTCCTACAGAGGTATAACAGAAATATTAATCTATTGTTGAATTTTTAGGTGATATTGATGAAGTACTAACGCACAACTTTTTTCAAATGAAAAATTGGAGCTTTTGTTATTTTATTTAGTGATTTTGGATTTTGGATATCCATCCCTTTATTTTATTATTTATTGGTAACAACTTAAAAATGAGGGAATAGTTTCTATAAATCGTTCAATTGTTCGTTTAATTACAAACGCAGGGCGTGGTTATGTGTAGCATAACTAATCTTGTGAAACAAACACACAACTTGTTAAGAGAAAGGTCTAAAGAGAATGTAAGATATATCACAAGTTCTTGGCCGATACATCATCCTCTCTTGAGGTCTGAGAATGATATATATGTCAGCAAACAATTTAGCAATTGGAGTTGGAAGATATATATGTTGATTGGTACAACTTCTCACTGAATTAATTGAGATGGTGCTAAGGGGTTAGTAGAGAGTATTTAAAGGAGAATATTTATGTTGAGAGTATATTGTAAGTAAATCACTTTGCGACAACAGAATATTTAGATGAACACTAAGTTTGTACCTTATTTTAAAAATATTTTAAAAGTGCTATTTCACTTCGAAAGCCGGACCAACGAAAATTATGATTTAACGTACATTTTATACGAAATGGTATCTAAAAAAAATGTTTGAAACTGCAAAAGTTATAAACAATTGAATAAAAAAAATCGTAGTTCGGTTTGTTGCAAATATCTCAAAAACGATTCAACACATTGCGTGCCAAGCCCTAATCGGAAGACTTACCCCAGGGGCCACACTACTTTTTCACAGTATTTGATGTATTCAATACCAAAATAGATAATGAGAGTGACTTTGATTCTGATGATTCTTTGAGAGATCCGGATTTTCTTCTGGACACCACATCTCCACAATTCAGATTCGATCCATCTGATGAAGAGGATGACGAAGAATCATTGGACATTAAAGAAGCCCTTAAAGATTTGGCCATGAAAGAGGCTCTGGATGAAAATAATGACCAAATTGAAAGAGATAACGAGCTGCCATCATCTTCCTGTGATTGGAGCGAATATGTGGGACGCCATAAGAACTTCGAGTTTACTGGTCTCAGTGGACTGCAACAAGAACTATCTCCTGAAATAACTTCGCTTGAGACATTCCTTCTGCTCGTAGATGATAGAGACATGAACCTTATTGTTGCCGGAACCAACAGATTTGTAGCGCAAACCATAGCATCAAAGGGAGTGAAGAAATATTCCCTAATAAAAAAATGGGCACCCACCAACCCAAGAAATCAAAAAGTGTTTGGGATTGACAATGTGGATGGGATTGGCTCGACTGGGTGCATTACCAGATTATTGGGCGACCAAGGGAATTTATCGTCAAGATATTCCTAAAAATACTATGTCACGTAACAGATATCAATTGCTGCTTACTCTAATGCATTTCAACGACAACGAAACAATGCAACGGTGACCGTTTAGGAAAAATCCGACCTCTGGCTGATATTCTGCAGAATAAATTTCAGTCGCTATTTCAACCTGATGAAGACATCGTTATAGATGCAACTTTGGTACCATGGAGGGGCCGCCTGATATTCAGGCAGTTTATCCCAAACAAGACTCATAAGTATGGAATCAAGCTGTTCAAACTTTGTTCGACTGATGGTTACACATGGGCACTTGAAGTCTATGCTGGAAAGTCAGCGAATGGTCAACGTTAAATTGGATTAGCATCAAATGTTTGTTTGAGATAATGTCAGAAACTGCTTTATCAAGGAAGGACGCTATACGTTGATAATTTTTACACAAGCTATGAGTTGGCCAAAACAATGCTCGAAAAGTTAACACATGTTGTTGGAACCGTAAGAGCTAACAAAAAAATATGTCTAAAGAAGTTCTCTTCAAGCAAAGCCAAAAAGAGGGGAGATGGTATCTCGTGAAGATGAAAACGGAATTATTATTTTGAAATGAAGAGACACGCGAGATGTGAGGTTGCTCTCTACAAAACATGCTCCAATTATGGTACCAACTAATAGAATTGCTGAAGACGATCTGCCTATAGCTGGTACCTCCAGAAACCCTGACGTTCAACCTTCCACTAGTGGAAGAGATTCCCCTTTACCAACCGAGAGACAGGAATCTGAAGACTCCCAAGATAGCGGCAATAGACCATTGGTTACACCAAGGAAAAAGAAATCTCGAAAAGCAAAGGCAAATCTGGTATTGATTTGTCTGACCAGTTGGCCTCATACGCATACGTATAGGAAGTTAGGAATGGAATTGCTTCTGGGAGTAGCAGTTGTAAACGCATGGGTCCTGTACAAACGGGCCACTAAGAAGAAAATTCAAATCCGTGCATTTAGGGATATTTTTGCAGCAAACCTACTTGGTCATGAGCAACAGTCAGAAACGCCAAAGGTACTTACATCTACAACTAAATATCACCATCTATCTGTGAGAATTGGTGAAAACGAAAAAAAAAATACGTCGGAAGTGTTCCGTATGTTATTCAAAATTACAAAAGACATCAGGTCGTATAGTAGCGAAAAATAAAGCAAAAATGACGCACAATTATTGCAAAGAGTGTTCCGGAGAACCACAAATGTGTTTATACCACGAAATGGTACCCATCTGAAAAATGTTTAAGAACTGCAAAAGTTATAAACAATTGAATAAAAAAATTTATAGTTCGGTTTGTTGCAAATATCTCAAAAACGATTTAAGATATCCAAAATTTGAAAAAAGATTCTTAAAAATAAGGAAGTCTCCTGGAAAAAAAAAAGAAACTGCACCGACAATGTTTATGATTTTAATGTAAACGTGATTACAAGAGACATGTGGGATAGCAGGAGAATACCAATGTGGGTTTGTGAAAGGATCATAGAAAAAGCCAACCAATACAATATTGATTTTTAAATGCTATTTATAGACTTCCTGCAAGCATTTGATTCAATACGGAGAAATCAATTAATAAAATCATTAAAAGAACTGGGGGTATGGGACAAGCTGAGAAGATTAATAAAAAAGGACACTGTCAAAAACTGTAGCGGAGATAAAAACCCAGAAAGGAATAACAAGAAAATTTGAATATAACAAAGGAGTCAAGCAGGGTGATTCATTGTCGGAGACGCTATTCAATTTGTCCTTAGATTACGTATTAAAAAGATAAGTAAAGGAAACTTGAGAACAAAGGGAGGTCAACTAATAGCATACGCTGATGATGTTGCACTAGTAACAAAAAATAGAAAAATTATGAAAGAAATGCTACAAGAAATAGTGGAAGAAGGGATGAAAATTGGACTTAAAATGCGGATAAAACCAAGCTATTGAGATTCAAAAAGAAGTGTGAGTACAGGCATATCAGGATTGGAGACTATTCGTTTTAAGAGGTAGATAAAATAAAATACTTGGGAATAACAATATCCAATGACGGAGACAAGGAAACTGAATTAAAAGAAAGAATGGCAGCAACTAATAGAGCATTCCATACTAATAAAAAACTCTTAACAAGTAAACTAATAAGTAAGAAGACGAAAATGAGGACATACAAAACAATTATAAGACATGTATTGAACAGAGAATAAAATTGTTGGGACAAATATGGAGGGCAGGTACAAAGTCAACAATATATGCTATGATTGAATGGAAAACTTGTGATAAGAGAAAGAGAAGAAGACCCAAAACAACGTGGTTACAGGAGGTTATAAGCGACCTAAATAGCCTAAGAATAAGGCAGTGGAAGGAAAAAACAAAGGGTAGGAGGAAATGGTGGCAGATTGATGAAAAGATATAAGGAAGAAAAGGAGATTGATCCACTCCGAAAAAGGGATCTAGACAGCTTTTTGAAGCGGCTCTACCCCCTCGGGGGTGTTAAGCCAATAATGTAAATGTGAAAATTGGTCTAGAAACAGGTGATATACGCAGTACGATTTGCGACCTTACTCAAAAAAATTAGTTTCAACCAATTTAATATGAATATTAAGGATCGAATGAATTTTGGTATTATCTGGACACATATATAAACAATAATCTGTCGGCAAAACAGTTTACACCTATTTTTCAAGCAACTATGCTTTGTGGCTATGTGGTCTCAGTTATAAGTCTATTACTTTCTCATATATTTTCATAGCCGTGCTAAGTAGAGTTATTCCTTCATAATTGCTGCAATTGTGCTTGTTTCCCGTTTGGTAAATAGATACGATCAGTGCCATTTTCCAATCATCAGGTATTTGTCCTTCATCCCATGCCGTTTTGATTATTAGATAACTCATTTCTTTTTGTCCCAGATTTTTAATCATCTCTGTTGTAAGTTTGTCATACCCTTGAGCTTTACCGTTATTAAGTGTTCGTATAACTTCTGTTAGGTCTATCACATTGATAACTTTACCTTTTTCTTCATCTATCAGGGTATCGTTAGTTATTTCATCTTTTTTCGTTTGTTTTTGTCCATCTAGTAGGTCTTGAAAGTATTCTTTCCATCTATTCATTATTTCCATTCCTTCCGTTAGCATTTCTCCATTTTTATCTTTAATACTTGTCGTGTCCGGTTTTTTTTCTTGTCGTAGGGATTTCATTGTTTCGTAAAATAATTTTTGGTTCGTTTTGCTGTCACTCTCCATTTTTTCTCCGAATGCTATCCATGTTTCCTTGTTAGCCTGTAATACTAGTTCTTTCACAGTTTTTCTTTCCCTTTTGTATAATTCTGTTACTCAAGTACTTTCTCCACATCTTATTTTATTTGGATTGTTATTTCTTCTGTCCACCAAGCGGTCCGTTTCTTATAGTTGCTCTTTTTACTAGCTCCACATATTTCTTTAGCTGTTTCTAATATTGTATTTTTGAAGTAGTTCCACTTTGCCTCCATTGTCATTTTTTTGAGGTTTTGACAGCAATTCAAACTTCAGTGTTAGTAATTCAGTGAATTTCTTAACTGATTTGATAGTTTATAGGCCTTTATTGATTCATATTCCACTCTTGTGTTTTGTTTATATTCCTCCAGGTTATTTGTATGCTCTTTTATTTTCTTTACTAGTAGGTAGTGGTCGCTACCAATTTCTGGTCTCCTTCTTACTTTTGTGTCTATTATTTCCTGTCTATTACGTTTTTCTACCAGAATGTAATCAATAACTGATTTTTCTTTTCTGCTTTTGCATTCCCGCGAGTATTTGTGGATCTCCTTGTGAAAAGATTCATAACAGTACATAATATATTTTCCCTTTCCCAAAGCTGACGCCAAATATAGACTTAGACAAAAAACTTATGACATTTTGAGCAGTTTTTCATATTTCTTGAGCAGTTACTTATTTTTGGATATGTGGAGTTGACTTTGCGAAATTTATCATTTTGCATCAATTAACCCGATCTAACTCAACCCAACCTATCCCTATCGTTATCTATTCCTATTTGAAATATTACTAAGAAAATATTAAAATTAAATTCAGTAGTTGCTCTGAAATGTACAACTTTTATATTTGTTTATTACAATGTTATTGCTTCTATTGAAATAATGAAAAAATTGAGCATCCTGTATCTCATTAACGATAAAACGTATCTCACATGTTTATAGGAACTTTTCGTTTTAAAATTGAATGACGACTCGCCCACAACAATAATTTAGATTACTTTGGCAATACCCTGTATGCGTACATAAACAGAGCTCTATTAATCTCGCCACTTCATAGAAAAAAGATCGCCCAATAAATCTCTACTTATGTACTTATAAGATAAAAAGCTATTATTTTATATACACTGTGTTCATTTGAAAAGGACCCACCCTTAATATTTCAAAAATGGGACATATTAGAAAGAAATGCCAAAACACGTCAACTTTTAACTTGAGGGGGACACTTTTTGGAGCTAATGTCATAAACGTCAGATTCACCCCCTCCCTACTGGAGACACCCCTTACACTTTTTCAAATGGTATTAGGTATCAAGTCATACCTCATTTAAAAGGTCTGGTAAATCTCTATTCAATCATTTTGTTTTGCCTTTGATACCAGCCTTCCATTGTTATTTAATCGTTGTTTAAAATTGGCTGTCTTTCAATTTTTCGTATGCCCCCGTATTGTGTTATGATAAAAAGACTCTTTAAAGAATAAAAAATTTACAAATAGTAAATAGGCAGCTGTTAACAAGAAAAAACTGCTATTCAATCATGTGTACAAAGTGACCACCGTTAACATTCAGGCCGTAAAAGTAGAAAGAGAGCCAATTTTGAACAACGATTAAATAACAATGGTAGGCTGGTATCCAAAGCAAAACAAAATGATTGAATAGAGATTTACCAGACCTTTTAAATGAGGTGTGCCTTGATACCTAATGCCATTTGAAAAAATGTATGGGGTATCTCCAGTAGGTAGGGGGTGAATCTGACGTTTATGACATTAGCGCCAAAAAGTGTCCTCCTCAAGTTAAAAGTTGACGTGTTTCGGCAATTCTTTCTAATATGTCACATTTTTTAAATATTAAGGGTGGGTCCTTTTCAAATGAACACAGTGTATATATTATTACAACAAACACAAAAGTGATTTATTTATTGTATTGTACGCCAATTAAAAGCAATTTTATTGTTTCACAAATAAAACGAATAAGTACAAAGAGTCAATTCATCCAATTATGTCGAAGACTTTTTGAAAATTTCTCCCGTAATAATTAACGGTAAACCAAATAACTCCCCAGCGATCTTCCATCAAAAACTTCAGACATCAACGACCAAGAAATGTGCGTGCTTGTCGGCAAAAGAATTTTTTAAGTGGCATTTTTGTAAATTTACGCCTTTTCCGCTGTTTCTGTATTAATTAATAACCACACCGCAGCGCTCTCTACCGGTGTGCCTTTTCAGCTTCATAATAACTTTAATGAAGAACTCTCAGGGAGTAAATATAAGGGCTTGTACCTTTCGTAGCCCTTGCACTTTCGAAAAATTAGCATCGGAAGTGTTGTCGAAGGGACAAAGATAAAAGTAGATATTTTTCAGAACATTTCCAATGGCGTAGGAACTTACTCATACATTAATTTTATTTCATTATCACTTACACATAATTATTATTCACAAAGCGGTCTATTTTAAGTAACTGCATGTAAAAATTGAATGACCTTCCATTGTTAGCATTTGAGAATCTACACATCATGAAAATTAAATTTGACATGAAAAGAAGTAGATACAGAAAAAAAGCATTTTGGAAATTCAAATATAGAAAATAAACGAAATAAAAATGATATTTGAGAGGAAAAGTGCATTGTCTGTTACACTTCAGCCTCTTTGGCTTTTTGTGTCTCCCGGGTTTTATCTCTACAACACCCATTACGTAACTCTAGTTCCCTGTACCATTTTGTTCAGGCTAGTCACCGGTTGTCTGTTGTATTTTTCGGGAGTTTAGGCTGTCCCAATATTGCCTGTCTTCTGCGATCTTATGCCTTTCATACAGAATATATTTGGCCTTTCTGCCTAAGCACGTTTTGCAAAACAAAAAAACTGATGCAGTGACCACAAACGAAAAAGATGGTATGTGGGAAAATGTGGCATTTGAATGGGCAGGAACTGGAAAGCAGCTGAAGGATTAGTGGGAGAACATCAAAAAATGTGTAAAAACATTTTTCCGATGAGAAACAGGAGTTGTTTAAAACCGGTGGTGGGGAAAGTAAAGTGAGGAATCCTGTCACTTTCTTCATTTGACTCCTACTCAGGTTTAGTATTTCATTGGTCAGCGACTTCAAGAGTTTTATGACCAGTACATCTGATGTTTTGTTTTATTCCACAGATATAACCCCCATACTGCAATTTTTTATTTACCGAATACTGGATCGGGACCAGTGAATTCCATTCAGTCCTGAATTCCATTCAGACCATTGTCTTGCCTACTTTACCCGAAATTGTGGTTGTCCAGGGTTAAGAGTTTTTGTAGGCAAACCCAGACCAGTCTGGTTCTTATCTGGGGGCATGCCAAATATTGCAGTGCTGTCTGACTGTCGGAGAGTATGACATCGATACTCCCTTTCAATGTTCGTTCATATGCAGACACGTGTTGATAGCGTAGATTTCCACCTGGAATACAAATGCTAGCCTCTCCAAAAAAGCGTGAATGTTGCACCTGGACATTTTTGGATCCATGTGTTATTCGTGCCAGATCCAATTGCATTTCAGTCCATGGATTTTACCACGGTTGTATACAGCCGATGTACATTCCGTAAATTTAGTGCCCATGTGTTACCTATCGCCCATTTGGTAATTACTGGGGCCATTTTCCTTTCATTTATTTTGTCAAGCAGGTGTGAATCCCTAAACAACGTAGATATAACAAGCTGATAAGTACATGCTTTCTTTTTATTTTTACGGCCCATTGTAACTTATATGATCCATTATAGCCCTCAGCTTCTTATTCCCTCACTGTACATACAGGGTGAGTTAGTATGGTCGATAGCTCCGTTGTTATAGGATTATGTAAGAAAAGATTCTACAAAAATAGTAGACATTGATATGCTCCCTAATTGGAAAATATTCCAATCTTCACAGGGTGACTTACAGCTCCATGGAGAAGCATTTTTCAACATAAATGGAATGGAATACATGATACAAATTGGGGAGCAGGCATACCTAATAAAAATAATGACATCTCTTCATATTAAAATTTTTTCTATGGGCCTTCGTTGCTGAGTTATTCCAAAAACTGGTATTAGTTGTCCAAGCAACACATTCGATCTTGATAAAATTGTATGGTTTCATACCAATAGACATAATACTTCTTTTGACGTTTTAAGTAAATTTGTATTATTCCCCCAAAGTCAGATACGGACTATGGCCATTGTTCAACTTAGACACATCTCCATTTTTTCCTTATTGAATATGACTATTAAATTCCCTAAAAAATTTGCTTTGAACAATCTTCTCCTGTTCGTTCGTAAATTCTAACAGAACTACTTGTAATTACCGAGATATAAAAAAACAAATTTTGGGACCCTATAACTCACTAATGAAAAATTTGTATATGAAGAACTAACATTAGTTTTGTCTTGTGTATCTGATTTCCAATTTAAAGCATGCATTTCGGGTATACCTACCTATCGTGGAAATTTAATTCAACCCACTGTCGTTTTACCGAAAATCGATTTTACCATAATTCAACTTTTAAGCAGCTTTATAAAAAATTTATAGGTTTCCTTGAATAAAGTTTCTGTACAGGACCGTTTGTAATATGTCAAATTGAAGACAATTGAAACTGATCTTCGAATGTGTTTATAAGATATCCTCAACCAAAGCTGTGCTTAAAGTCGATAGAATAATTTTACAAAAATATAAATAAATTGAGAAAATTATCAAGTTTCTTTTAATGTGCCGTTTTTTTAATCTTGAAAAAGTGACGGCCCTGTAAACATCTGCTAAAGACTCGACTGGTTTACCTATAAACTACCCTTAATTCCGACATCCCTCTAAATTACAATCCCCATTCTTCCAGCTTACTTTATTTTTCTTTACCTTTTCGCAGGGGTAACTAAATAACTGCCCCATTATGTTCTGATAGGGCTTTGGGCAAGAGCGCCCTTAACACGTAGGGGAAACAGGAGAAATTTTTTATGATTATTAAGTGAATACAAAAATATATTTTCAAATATTTTTAAGGCAGTGATAGCGTATTGTCCAGGACTTTTTCATTATTCGATAATAGGTCTATTACGACTTTCTGTTTTCGTAGTTAAATTATTGCTCTTGGAGCTTCAGAAATCTGTTTTCAGAGTTATCACAGAAATATACTTGTGATGGGGAAACACCCTAACGTTACATCGTAGCCAAAGCATCAAGTTCTGGAAACCAAAGATACTAAGGAGACTAAAGACAGAGACTATGCTTCTCCATGGAGCTGAAAGTCACCCTGTGGAGATCGGAATATTTTCCAATTAGGGAGCATATCAATGTATACTATTTTTGTAGAATATATTCTTACATAATTCTATAACAACGGAGCTATCGACCATACTAACTCACCCTGTATGTACAGTGAGGGAATAATAAGAAGTTGAGGGCTATAATGGATCATGTAAGTTACGATGGGCCGTAAAAATAAAAAGAAAGCATGTACTTATCAGCTTGTTATATCTACGTTGTTTAGGGATTCACACCTGCTTGACAAAATAAATAAAAGGAAAATGGCCCCAGTAATTACCAAATGGGCGATAGGTAATACATGGGCACTAAATTCACGGAATGGACACCGGCTATATACAACTGTGGTAAAATCCATGGACTGAAATGCAATTGGATCTGGCACGAATAACACATGGATCCAAAAATGTCCAGGTGCAACATTCACGCTTTTTGGAGAGGCTAGCATTTGTATTCCAGGTGGAAATCTACGCTATCAACACGTGTCTGCATATGAACGAACATTGAAAGGGAGTATCGATGCCAAAAGAGACTAAAGAGACTAAAGAGACTAAAGAGACTAAAGAGACTAAAGAGACTAAAGAGACTAAAGAGACTAAAGAGACTAAAGAGACTAAAGAGACTAAAGAGACTAAAGAGACTAAAGAGACTAAAGAGACTAAAGAGACTAAAGAGACTAAAGAGACTAAAGAGACTAAAGAGACTAAAGAGACTAAAGAGACTAAAGAGACTAAAGAGACTAAAGAGACTAAAGAGACTAAAGAGACTAAAGAGACTAAAGAGACTAAAGAGACTAAAGAGACTAAAGAGACTAAAGAGACTAAAGAGACTAAAGAGACTAAAGAGACTAAAGAGACTAAAGAGACTAAAGAGACTAAAGAGACTAAAGAGACTAAAGAGACTAAAGAGACTAAAGAGACTAAAGAGACTAAAGAGACTAAAGAGACTAAAGAGACTAAAGAGAATAAAGAGACTAAAGAGACTAAAGAGACTAAAGAGACTAAAGAGACTAAAGAGACTAAAGAGACTAAAGAGACTAAAGAGACTAAAGAGACTAAAGAGACTAAAGAGACTAAAGAGACTAAAGAGACTAAAGAGACTAAAGAGACTAAAGAGACTAAAGAGACTAAAGAGACTAAAGAGACTAAAGAGACTAAAGAGACTAAAGAGACTAAAGAGACTAAAGAGACTAAAGAGACTAAAGAGACTAAAGAGACTAAAGAGACTAAAGAGACTAAAGAGACTAAAGAGACTAAAGAGACTAAAGAGACTAAAGAGACTAAAGAGACTAAAGAGACTAAAGAGACTAAAGAGACTAAAGAGACTAAAGAGACTAAAGAGACTAAAGAGACTAAAGAGACTAAAGAGACTAAAGAGACTAAAGAGACTAAAGAGACTAAAGAGACTAAAGAGACTAAAGAGACTAAAGAGACTAAAGAGACTAAAGAGACTAAAGAGACTAAAGAGACTAAAGAGACTAAAGAGACTAAAGAGACTAAAGAGACTAAAGAGACTAAAGAGACTAAAGAGACTAAAGAGACTAAAGAGACTAAAGAGACTAAAGAGACTAAAGAGACTAAAGAGACTAAAGAGACTAAAGAGACTAAAGAGACTAAAGAGACTAAAGAGACTAAAGAGACTAAAGAGACTAAAGAGACTAAAGAGACTAAAGAGACTAAAGAGACTAAAGAGACTAAAGAGACTAAAGAGACTAAAGAGACTAAAGAGACTAAAGAGACTAAAGAGACTAAAGAGACTAAAGAGACTAAAGAGACTAAAGAGACTAAAGAGACTAAAGAGACTAAAGAGACTAAAGAGACTAAAGAGACTAAAGAGACTAAAGAGACTAAAGAGACTAAAGAGACTAAAGAGACTAAAGAGACTAAAGAGACTAAAGAGACTAAAGAGACTAAAGAGACTAAAGAGACTAAAGAGACTAAAGAGACTAAAGAGACTAAAGAGACTAAAGAGACTAAAGAGACTAAAGAGACTAAAGAGACTAAAGAGACTAAAGAGACTAAAGAGACTAAAGAGACTAAAGAGACTAAAGAGACTAAAGAGACTAAAGAGACTAAAGAGACTAAAGAGACTAAAGAGACTAAAGAGACTAAAGAGACTAAAGAGACTAAAGAGACTAAAGAGACTAAAGAGACTAAAGAGACTAAAGAGACTAAAGAGACTAAAGAGACTAAAGAGACTAAAGAGACTAAAGAGACTAAAGAGACTAAAGAGACTAAAGAGACTAAAGAGACTAAAGAGACTAAAGAGACTAAAGAGACTAAAGAGACTAAAGAGACTAAAGAGACTAAAGAGACTAAAGAGACTAAAGAGACTAAAGAGACTAAAGAGACTAAAGAGACTAAAGAGACTAAAGAGACTAAAGAGACTAAAGAGACTAAAGAGACTAAAGAGACTAAAGAGACTAAAGAGACTAAAGAGACTAAAGAGACTAAAGAGACTAAAGAGACTAAAGAGACTAAAGAGACTAAAGAGACTAAAGAGACTAAAGAGACTAAAGAGACTAAAGAGACTAAAGAGACTAAAGAGACTAAAGAGACTAAAGAGACTAAAGAGACTAAAGAGACTAAAGAGACTAAAGAGACTAAAGAGACTAAAGAGACTAAAGAGACTAAAGAGACTAAAGAGACTAAAGAGACTAAAGAGACTAAAGAGACTAAAGAGACTAAGGAGACTAAAGAGACTAAAGAGACTAAAGAGACTTAAGAGACTAAAGCTGTGTCTAAGCCAGGTGATCAAGTATCTGGGTGCAATTCTAGATACAAAACTAACCTGGAATTCACAACTACTTACCTAATTACAGTTTCCTGTAAAACTTGTGCAGCTGTGTCTAAGCCAGGAGATCTAGTATCTTGGTGCAATTCTGGATATAAAACTAACCTGGAATCCACAACTACTCACCTAAATACAGTTTCCTGTAAAAATTGTCATATTTTAGTAAAACGTGTTATCAATAGATATGTCAAAGATAATAGTTTCATACTAATAAAACGCCTTACAAATTTTTTGAAAAATATTTTTCAAAGAACAGAGACCGATCACTAAGAAGCAACAACTACTTCACAAGCTATATGCCCCGACAGACATTGAATTACACTTCTAAGTTGAACGGGGTTGGTATATCTGCAAAAAATAACCAACCATTCTGGTTTGTAATTAGAAGGGACAACATCACTTGTAGACCGGTTTTGGCGTATTTGCGCCTTATTGGTACAAGGTGGATCTCATCCGTCCAGAAGCCCTGAAAGCATAATCCTGGACTAGGGACAACGCTGAAACCACATCAATCATCTATTCACATCGATCAAACAATCAAATAAAGGGAAAATGACCCTAATGACTGCCAAATGGGCGTTAGAAAACACATGGGGACTAAATCCATAGATCGTGCACTGGCTGTACACAACTGTGGTGAGATCCATGGTTACCTATGGAGCCTTAGTTTGGTGGCCAAAAATAGATCAGAGGAAAGCCGAACTGGAGCTATCAAAACTTCAGAGGCTTGCCTGTCTGTGCATAACGGGTGCGATGAGAAGCAATGGAAGGCAATGGAAGCCATACTCAATCTTCCACTTCTTGTTCTGAACGTAGCGAGAATGGCTGCATACAGGCTGGAGTGCAATGGGAATTGGCACGAAGGAGCCAACACTTATAGTCATTCCAGAATCACAGATGTTATCACAAACGTTCTTCTTGAAATGATAAGTGATCACATGTTGGCCACAATTAACTACAACCAACCATCCAATACGAGCCAATCGACCCCTTGTAAAACTTGTGTGTGATGAAAATTTGTGATGAAAATGGATGTACCATGATTTGCATGCCTGCACCATATATAATTGAGATGACGTAGGTTCAAAATGTTGTTACACTATGGCTTATTAAATAATTTTTGATGAGTTCTTGACATACTTTATAGTTTGGTACATATTTCCGAAGCTTGATAAATATTTCTGTGCTGACTAGCTCTTCTCCCATCTCCCCCAAATTTAAAGGGCCATAATTACAAAAGGGCCTTCCTTTTTACAATATATGATACCGGATTTACATATACATGTGTTTTATAGCAGAATTGGTGTATTTAGTCTGTTCTTTTCTGATTTTAATTTTGTTTTATGGTGCCAAATTTAGGATTTTGTATTGCGGATTCACTCCAAGGGAAACATTCGGTTGGATATTGAGGTATAAGGGAGAAATTGAATCACTGAAAAAGCGACTTATAAATTTGGTTGAATTATAATGAAATCGAGAGTGGGCAAAGGTGGAGGCGTCATTCGAAGTATGTACCTGCCATACCAATTAACTATTTACGGTTATAGACAATTAAGTATGGTTTATTTTCTCTTATATTTCGGTTTACATGTTTAATTAATATCACAATGAAGAATCATTAATTTTAGTGGGTACCTTATTAAATATCAATTTTTTTTTCGAGATTGAATTTTAGTAAATGAAAATATTATTTGAAATCTTTGTTGTGTTAAAAAACCTTTTTTCATTTTTGAATTATTTTTTCCTAGGTTCAATGGATTCAGAGAAAAATAATAATAATAGAAATGAAAAATGCAAGAATAAAAAATACGATTTGTAATAAACGTTGGCAATGATCGCCTCTAGCCAACATACATGAACTTAGTCTACGTCTCATCGATCGTCGAACACGCTTGACACGTATTTTTTATAGTATCACACGATATTGGGATACTATATCAAGTATCGGTGTGTCGCAAATTAATGACATAAGATAACTCCATAACCAGAAATTACATGAATTTCATTCTGGAGATCGAGGAGGACAGTGTTGCGGCACTCCTCGATCAATCAATAGTTTGAGATAAGTTGCATCAAAGTATTGCCTAAAAATCTGACTAACATGTACTGGATCACTATCGTACATGAACCACATCTAATATTAAGTGGGATGTCCTCAAGTAGTTAAGGGAGATCATTTTGTAGAAAACTGGTGTAAGCAACTCCATTTATTGACTGAGACAGAAAATGTGGCCCGATTAAGTAGTAGTCCCGTAAAATTTCAATCCACCCATTAACTGAAAAAACGTTTTGAAAACGGTTTTTTCTCCGAATCTATTGGTTCTATGGAGAAACTTGAAGAGTAAATAATGTTTTAAAGACAGCGGAGATTTTAAATAATTTTCAGTTCACAACTGATTTCCGAGAAAAACATTTGATACTAAATAAAATAAGGGTTGACACACTTGATAGAGGGATGTTGAAAAAATAACATTGCGAGTGCACGGAAATTATAAAAATTCAAGCTTCCATCTTTACTAAAATTTGAATAATAAAACACTCAATTTTACCACATTATTCCGTATCGATTTTTTTTTGAAACCCCATATTTTCTCATCATTCCATGCTGTCGCATATTCCAGGATTTCTGATTTTTGGAAAAGCAAGAAATTCTAAGTATAAAGTATGTATATGTAAAGAAATGTTACACACGAATAAATGTTACTTTTTAGACAAAAAATAACTACCAGTAATTGAATAACGGAGCTTTTACAATTTTTATTTCTGAACGTTACGAAACGTAGTGACAAGAGTAAGAAGAACAGGAGACGCATGTTTTACATGAATTTATATAAAAATATTGTCGATGCAGCATCTTCTTATGAAGTTCACATTTCCATATTATAACAAATTAAAACTACCGATTTCATTGAAAAATGCAATTGATAACTATTACCATATTAGGTAATACATATTATTTATCCTGAACTATCCACTTTGAGATAAGAATATCGTTTTCTCACTTCCCTAATTTTATAGTTATTAGTCTAGACTTCGCAATCGATCTCTCCTAACCGCCTTCATTCTATGCACCTTTAGAGTAAGTTGAAACACTGTCATCTCACTGTCTTATAATTTAAAGCTGGCCCTTAAGGTATTTGATCGGATTGGATAGGAGGGTTTGAAATGTTCAAAGTTGACCAGAAAGGGCAATGTTGGCCCTACTTTGGCTAACTACTTCCTTTTCCTTAACATCCCTTCATTTCCCTTTTCGTCCCTTAACTCACCCTCGGGACTATTTGACTTTAACTGACATTGTAATGTCGAAGAGAGAGGTATTCTAAGTTTTACTTTATATAATCCGAAGAGATTTCTCAAATTTTTTTATTGCAGTTTTTTTAAAAAATACATAAATCTTTTGAAAATTCAAGATCAAGTCAGCGACCGAACTAACTGCAGAGGCGTTGGTGATATTACCAAAAACTGTATGGAGTAGAAAAAAAAATGAAGACTCTCAGTGATACCGAATTCGAGAGAACTCTCCTTGAAATGAAAACTAGTTTTAGCAATTTTTGAGCGGTTCTGAGAAGACATGCCTCATGTAAAATGTAGCAAAACAACTATTATTAACAGCTGACATAAAATTTGTTTGTTTAAAGATTAAACAAACGAATACAGAAAAATTGTCAACTCAAAATGTACAGCGTAACTGAAAAGTCTCGCATCAAGGAACTATATTTGAAATTGGCCAGTCAAAATCGACACAAAAACTCGCTAAATTCGCAAAACATAATGTATGCTTTTTTAGTATACTGTTTGGACCCATTGAGGCTATGTTTATCCAAGTTTGCAACTCTCAAAAAGTTGTAGAAAAATTTTAACACAAAAACTGCGAAATTTTTGGCCTTGTTTCAAATTCTGCTCCAGATCTCCTAATACATGCATTTTTCGTAAAAAACTTCTTCATACGGCTCGTCCGCAAAACTTTGAGTAATCTACTATCTTAAGACCTTACTCATGAAGCTGTTCATTCAAGCCGAAAGGATGGGAGATTGGAACCTTCACCTTCAAATAATCAGCCAAATGCTTCCATTCTTTCACTCGTCTGGACACTTCTTCTATGCGAAAAGTGCTCGTTTATATTTACAAGATATGAGCACTTTGCAAGACCGAATAAACCCAACAGAATATCAATTGTTCACGAAAGGATGCTTCACCATCCGCAGATACAACAAATTTTGGTCAGTTCTGTGGACTGACTTGACAATCGAACAGTTAATGATGCGTTCAATGGAGAGCCAGAGTGGCCTAGCCCATGGCAGATGTATCTATACTAGTGTGCTCTTTCGTTTGATGGGCGGGATGGTATATATGGTATATATGGCCCCATATAAATTGCCACACTGCCCGAGAAGAAGTACTGAAAGGAGTGGGTAGAATTGTTGGAAAAACTTTTGGGAGAGAAAAAGGCCTCTCCTTGGCATCGCCTATCACCTCTATCAAGATCCACAAGAAGAGAGTCGATGTGGGACCACTCACCATCTTCCAGCGCATGTGTATCATGGAACAGGCAAACCCACAGTTGGAGGCCCACTTCACATACGAGCTCGCTCCATATCCAATGACCCTATTTTCCGACGAAAGGATGCGTAAAGTCCCAAAATCAGCTTTTTACGCTGCCTTCACTTTTGATTACTAACGTTTATATTAAAATACATTTCACCATTTATTAAAATGATTCATCACCAAACCAATAAGCAAAAGATAGAAAAGGTTATGGAACATTTCTGGAAAAATGCGATTTTACTACTACTATGTTTTTTTTGGAGATATTGAGAGAACTACGAGGCTTACAGAACCCGCTTATTTTAAAGCTAATTAAATTGTCTACAAACTACATTGCACCAGTTCTACTCGTAGAATCAATGTTTTCGACGCAGTTCCGGCCAAAGAAAGTCTAAGACTAAAATTTTCAATTTTTGGTGAAAATGGCATATTTTCAAAGTGCCGTCACTCTGTGATGTTGGGAGTTATAGGTGTGGATATGCCTTTTTAATTGGTGGTATCTAGCCGTAAAGCATACTTATAGTTTAATGATTACTGATGATTAATTGATGATGGACTGATCATTGGTGACTGACCATTGATTCATTTTTGAGTGTGTTGTCACCTGTATATTTATACAACGGTTCAAGTTCACCGTAAGCAAATATTAAATGTTTATGTTTTATTTCACGTGCTGAACTTGACTTCGTACCTGTCGAACTTTCTACTTATATTTATGTAATATTCCAACGTTCTAATGATTTATTGAAATTAGTTTCAAGGGAATTTATATCTTATTTAAATATTATTAGTAAATTAGGCCAAAAGGCATCACAACTCGGTAACCAATTGACCTACAGAGACCTGTCAGAAAGTTTTTGAGAGCTGCAAAATTGGATATATATATTGCCCTAATGGGTCTGAACAACATACTAAAATATCAGAGATACATCATAATTTGTTAATTTATTGTCGATTTTGACCGGCCTAAAACGGATAAAGGAAAATTTATGAAATTTCAGGACGATGAATGAGACGTTACTCTTAATATTTTAGACCTAATGTCAAATGTTTTTGACGTCAGCGTTTAGCGTACGGCCACCATCTTGGATTTTTTGAAATGACAACCTAGATCGAGTGACGTATCACAAAGAAGCTTATTTTTTTCTCTTTCCAAAAATAATAGCAATGAGTCACTTTACTTGGAAATTATAATAGAAAATTAACAATAATATTAAAATTGTCATTTTAAACAAAACTGGATGGTACAGAAATTCATGAACTGAACATTTATTTAAGTTGCAAATACTTCATCACAATAAGTGCTCAAAGTGCTGACCATTTGTTTGTTTACAATGATACAATCTCTCTTCGAAGCTGCGAATAGAATCGTTGATCATTTGTGGAATAATTCCCTACATTTCGAGATGTATGCGATCCTTTAAATCGTTCAAGCTAGTTGCGGTCTTTCAGGTAGCTCCAGAGAAAAAAATTAAGTAGTGTCAAGTCGGGTTATCTTGCCGGCCACTCAATCGCACCTCTTCGACCAGCCCAACTCTGATGGAAAATTGTATATATATACAGCCTATTGTTGAAAGTATACGTTCATATTACGAAATAATCGATTTATTGCAGATATAATTTCATTTTGGACCTTGAAATTTCAGATTTCGAGGGTAGCTGTCAAGACCAACAGCAAGTACAGATGCTACAATAAAATGAGTATGTTTGTAAACTAACCTACCACTGAGAATCAGTTTTTCAACATTATAATGTGACAGTTAGGCATGGAATATATTTTGTGTACGTATATAACGTTGATATATTTTTTTTTATATAAGTAATCTCCATCAAATGAAGAGTCATGATAACTTTCACTTTCCTGGAATTGAGGTGGCCGAGTTTACATACCTGAATTCAGGTAGAAAATTTTAGCCAGCCAAGATTACATACTCATTAGTGACCATGAAGGTGAAATGTGAGCTTAGATATACCGGATGTCCCATTATATTTTCCAATATTTCAAAAGTTCATAACTTAATCGAATTAAGACAGACACAAGCAGTTTTCATTGGAATAGTTCACAATGAAACAAGTAATGTTTGGACTTATTAATGCTTCTCTCTCACTTCACGCAAAATGGCACTTTTTCAAAATTTTGTTTCTTCGCTATTTTAAATGAAACGCTACACCGATTATACGTACGTTCATTTATTGTAAAGTACATTTAGTAAATTCAAATCAAACATGCCTTACTCCATTTATTCAGAATCTACTTACATTCGAACAAACTTGATGTGCCTTTATTCCTGTCACAATAAACCATGGAAAGTTTAGAAATAACATGCTTGGATAAAAAATATTCGTGTGTACATATTTTTTCCAGTTCAATAATTTTAAAATTTGATTTCTTTGTTATCCGTCTCTATCTAATATATTGACAACAATCTTACATTGTATAATTATATCTAGATGCCTGTCTGTCGTAGATGATTTTCTAAATTGAGGCAGACGTTTTCCCAGTCACGTGACCGTTTGTGGACAATCTTCATTGGCCAAATCGTGTGATCGACACGTACGAATTGATTCAAAGGCAGCTTGGATGTTTCATCAGCACTATAACGGGACTCTTTCATTGTTTATGGTAATGGTAAAAATACACAAAACGAGTTCTGCTGAATAAGTCAAAGATAAATAAAACGATACGAATGGAAGCAGCGCTTGGGAATTTTACGAGGAAACAGGAGTCAGAATTATATTTACTGGATTTATTTCTCGGAATATTCAGTGGAGGTATAAATTTTATTCATAATTTCTCTACTTAAACTGGTAATACTAGAAATAAAAAAAAATTTGGATGTACTTCTAAAACCATTTTATGATATCTTCAAAGGTTTTACGACACACACTAAGTATGAAAGTGTTAGAACAGGTGCATGTAGTTGTCAAATTTATGACTTTGAAGGATCAAATACTCGGAGTCTACACTTCATAGACAACAGCTATTATGCGCGTTCACCATTTGGTTCTTGAATGATCAGTGTCTAGATTTGAGCGAACGCGATAGTTCTCTAATCTCTAGACTAGACAAGGATATTCTCCCAGCTGCTAAGTAATGGTGCACATACAACACGTGGAAAAATGGTTATTTAAAGTTTAGCTAGGCATGATTGAATTTCGTCACAAAAAGCTATAATTGTCGTAGCTCTACGTATTAGATTATATTTGATTCCAATATTTTTAGTGTAAAATAAAGCATAACACAATATTGTATATGAATTAATTGAAAAAAATATTATTTAACTAAACGTTGTTGAATGTACAAAACTCTATTAACGAAAACCAAATCTCCAAAAAATAATATCAGTTGTCTTCATCATCTGAATAAACAGCCACCGTCGGTTATTATGAGAGGTCGATATCGGAAGCGATTACAAATTTTTCATAATAATATTACTATTATTCAGTTAAAACCGATATGAATATCACGATCGCGACGGCACCTTATTTCCTGTAGCCGACGATTTTTTTTAACTATATTATGTGAAATCTGTGGGATATTTAGTGACAATGATTTTGAGCCATAACCTAACTGTTTTTTGTTCATTTTCGAGTAATTTTGAGAGGCGACACCGGTGGTACACGTAGGCTCTAAGTAATAATTTTAACTTCCAGCCGAAATGTACCACCGGTGGCTAATGATATAAAATGATACAATTTCTTCAAATTTTTAATTGTTACAGATATTGAGTGAGAATGACTTCTAAAGGGGAAAAACTTGTTCAGTTAGTTGTGGCTGAGGGGTTACCTAGCACTACGAAGACACCATCTCCTGGAGGACAACAAAATACTTTAAGGAATTTTATTGAAGAGGTGGAATATAGTGTTCTTCATCCATCTCCATCGAATGTTCAAGAAATAGACCCAACCCCACCTGCTTGTTTTCTTCATCCATCTCCATCAAATGTCCAAGAAATAGACCCAACCCCACCTGCTTCTAGGACATTACCAATTGAAGAATATCAGAAAAGACTGCCAAGCCGCTCTATAGTGGAAGAGGATGCTGATCAGCCATCCACGTCAACTTGTCAAGGAATAGACGCATCTTTGCGTACTAGTTCACGTCTTCGTCGTAGAAGCCAACAATCAACTCCTCCCCAATTCTCCTCTTCCGATGAAGAGGATTCCGATCCATTTGCAGATTCCGGGGAATCATACGCTCCTTCTGATAAGTCAGTTGACGAGAGGGAAAAGATTGACGAGGGGGACGAAAGCTCTGACACTGACGAAAATGAGGACGACGACAATGCTACTGCTGGTGAGGCAAATGAACCTTCACAAGACAATTTGCCCCCAGAAGCGGATATATGGGGACCTTGTGAGGATGCACCTATTAGTGTCCAATTCTCTGGAAAAGGAGGTTTGAAAAATGATGCTATGAATGTGACAGATGTGTATGAGATATATAGGCATTTCGTCACCGATGAAGTATTAGATCTCATAGTCACTAATCGCCATGCTGCCCAGTTTCTTGCATCCCAAAATCTTCGACAACGATCCATTTTTCGTCTGTGGAAACCTATTGACAGAACGAAGATAAAGAGGTTCCTTGCCGTTCTCATGATAATGGTCATTAGTCATTTACCATCAATCCATTTATATTGGTCGAAAAATGATATTTATGGGCATAAACTTATTCCAACCATTATGTCACGGGATAGATTCGACATGCTTATGAACTTTTACCATTTATCAGACATTGAAGATCCTCCTCCAAATAATGACAGGCTATTCAAATTACGAAAATTGACAGAAGTTGTATGCCAGAATTTCAAAGACATCCTCTCCCCAGGTAAAAGAACTGTGATAGATGAAACAATGATACCTTGGAGGGGGCGCTAGTATTTAGGCAGTATCTTCCGGCAAAAATTCACAAATACGGGATCAAGCTATACAAAATTTGCACCCGGAGGGTTATATGTACGATTTGCGTATTTATGCAGGAAAAACAATGCAAACGTTCCTGAACAAGGACATACCTACACTATTTGCCTCGAGCTTCTACAGGGATTTCTACAGGAGGGAAGGACATTGTACATAGACAATTATTACACAAGCTTGAAACTGTGTAAAGATTTTCTTTCATCCAGTACTTATGTTTGTGGAACGCTGAAATCCAACAGAAAAGGCAATCCCCGGACAGTGTGCCAAAAGAAACGGCGAAATATATGGGGAGCAAAATCAGGACAGAATACGTGTAGTGAAATGGGTTGACAAACGTCCTGTTCTAATGATGAATACGGTACCTAGCTATACGGTAGACTTACAAGCCAAAGGTCCGAAAAATAGGAAAGAAGAGGATGTTGCAAAACCTCCTGCTGTGTTAGCGTACAATAAGGCGAAAAAGGGAGTGGACGAGTCGGACCTGCCTCAGAAAAACAGTCAAATGGTATAAGAAAGTTTCATTCGAGGTATTTCTTGGCACATGCGTTGAAAATAGTTGGGTGATTTACAACAATTTTGGTTACAATCCGAAAAATTTGGATATCCTTCAAGTTCGGGAAAGAATCATACGAGGACTGCTACAAACACAAAAGGACAACATTGAGACCAAGGATCAAACAGTGATGGCGGAAGATATCCCACAACCTCTAAAAAAGAAAGCACGACTATCCATGGCAACACATAAAAGGTTGAAATATGAAGGAACGACCAGGCAAAGCCGAAAAAGATGTGGATCCTGCTAAAAAAAAATATGCAGAGAAAGGGGTCAAGGAAGCTCGCAGTGAAGCAAAAAGGGTTATTACATTTTGTGACGATTGTCCGGGTAAACCGACACTGTGTTTGCCGTGTTTCAATGAAATTCATAAATAACTCTCTTTCGGTGAATTTCTGATTTATTTTGTATTTGATTTATTACTTAGGTACTTTTATTTGTTTTTTTCATTTTCTTTTCTTTGTTTTATTAAAGTTATGTTGAAACTTGACCTATAGAATACACTTATTTCTCAGGTATCATTTGATTTACTAATTTAGATATAATAAATTCTTTGCGTTTTGAGTGTTTTGAGTTATTTATCAAAAAACAACTTACGTGAACCTATCCTTGTGCGTACAAAATAATCGTAGTTACAAACAGTTTATAGCAATGTGCCACCGGTGGACACTCCGGCAGTAAGTAATACATGCGGTGCTCCACCGGTGGAACGTGATATAAAGGGTGTCTCCCGCCAAAAGCAAACTGCAGATATACTTCGTTCCAAGATATTTCATTTTGACTTATGCCAACATGATTGATTCAAGACCAAAACCCACAGCAGGTAGTCGTTAATCTGATAACAATAGCACATAATCGTACTCGTTTATTCGGAAAACGAAAAGATAATGCCCAATAGTATGATTATTTTACAACTGAAATGTTTGGCTGATAAAATAATGTTTGAGACAATTTTTTTAATTTATTTAATCATTCTATCATTCATTTGTGCTTCGGAAAATATATTTCCGAATTTTTTTTTTCCAAGTTGAAAGTATTTTCACGATAAATGGTTGACCATCTTATCTATAAATATTTTAATCTGATTGTGTAAATATAAAAAGAGGTTTCATTGCTTGTTTTCCTTTGTCTGACCTGTACTGCACCTACCTACTTTATTTCCAATGCTCTTTTTATATTTACATATAATGGGACTAAAATATTTATAGATGGAATAGAAAGTGGGGATTTCGGATAATCATTTTTATATTGTCTCAGAATTTTTGATTGTAATGAACATTCCACTCCGTAATCTTGTGTTTAAAACTAAGTATGTGGCGTCCTAGGACAAAGAAGTGCATTTATCGCCAGATGCGAAGCGAATTGTCAAAAATGTATTTGAATCATTGAAACATCAAGGTTATAATATAACCGATGCAGCAAAAGAAACATGTAATTTGACCAAAACCCCAATATCCACAGTAAAAGACATTATCGATAAGATAATACATAAACGAAAAATACGAAGTGACGCTAATAAAACCAAATGTGTTGACCAAATGCAAAAAGATATAATCCGAAGAACGATATATCTTATACCAAGAACAAATAATACCAACCCTAGATTGTAAAAACAAGCGGTGAATTAAAGACGAAACGGGAATTGTTTGTAGCCGAACAAGTTTGTGGAGGGCTATTTCTCAAATGGGACTTCAATATTGTACCATCAATAAGAGGCAAGCGATAAAGAAGTCATATCGCTCACGAATGTGGCGTCATGATTACTTACAAGATATTCAAAAATGTGGATGTGAAAATCGTTCAATTATCTTCCTCGACGAGACATGGTATGACATGTACTCCAATAAAGGGTTTTGTGGATTTATCGGGAAAATGCAAAACAAAGGCTCCATCAAATAAAGGACAAAGAATAACAATAATACATGCTGGAACAGAAGCAGACTGGGTTCCAAACGCTTCATTGTTGTCAGCAAAGAATATTAAAGATTCAAGCTTAGATTATTACCAAGATACAACAGCAGAACTCTTCGAAGCGATTGGTTTGAAAATTGTTCATTGCCGAATATACCGGAAAAGAGTATAATTGTGATGGAGAATGCAGCTTATCAAAGCCGTCAATTGAATAAAGTATCAAATAACAACAGCAGTAAACGGGAAATTCAAGAGAATTTATTAAAAAATGATCTGTTTTTTGAAGAATCGTACGAAAAACCTGATTTCTTACGAGTTTTAGTATCGAAAAAAAATACGTTTGTGATACTATTGCTGAAAATATGGGCCACACAATATTACGGCTTCCCCCATATTATTGCATAATTAACCCTATAGAACACATGTGGCATCAGCTAAAATCCAGATTTAGATCTGAAAACGTTCCACCCACATTAAACCCAAGTGTTATATAGTTAATTAGAAATATTCCAATCGATAGCTGGAAAAATTCTATTCAGCATATTATATATAAGGTTGAAGGTACCTATCGAAATGCTAATTTCACAGTAGCACCCTTAGTTATTGATTTAAATTAAGACGATAGTGATACTGAACTAGATTTGGGATGAAACCTGTTATTTTAATAAAGTTATTTTTATTTATTTATTCACGGGCAAGCCCAATTCACATGAAAATTACATTGTTAGAAATTACAGTGTTAAAAGTTACAATGTTAAAAATTACAGTGTTGAAAACAAAAACAAAGAGAAAAAAAAAACATGTAAAATTAAATTTGAGAGTGATAACACTACAACATCAATAGGCAATCAAACATTTTAAAAATTTTAAAAACATTTTAAAAATATATCAAAGTTTAAGCTCTAGCAGATGCTTTTTAAATTTGAAAGTTGACACATTAAAAATTGAAATGTCCTCAATAGAGTTAGCTAATCTAAGTGTCCTAGGGAGAAAACTATTCATTGCATAGTTGTACCTATGAAAAGAAACATGAAAGGTTTGCACCTGCCTGGTAAGACGAGGTGGAACAAAGAAATATATTTTAGAGAGAAGCTCAGGACTATTACATATTCCATTTAATATATTGAAAAGCTGTATTAGATCTCTTTGCTTTCTGCGAATCTCTAGGGTAGGGATGTTTAAGAATAGTTCCAAAATATCATAACGATGGTAGACATGCATCTTAAAGGCAATGTATCTTAGAAATTTGTGCTGAACAGATTCTAGTTTCGCTTTATAAGTAATGTAATGCGGAGACCATACTGGAGAACAATAATCTAGGTGTGTTCTGACCAGAGAGCAATAAAGAGACTTAATAGCAGTGATGCTAGTGAAATCACAAGTGGTCCTCTTTATAAAACCTAACATCTTCATAGATTTTTGAATAGCAGCAGTAACATGGGACTTATAAGTGAGTGAGGAGTCTAATATAACACCAAAGTCTTTTATTTGCGAAACAGAATTTAAAGTTTCATTATTAATGCTATAATCAAAAGCTATTGGGTGATATATTCGATGAAAACGCATAATATGGCACTTGGATGCATTTAGATTCATATTATTTTGTTTACACCAATTTAATAAGCTATTTAAATCAGATTGTAAAATTGAAGCATCATCATTACTATTAACTACTTTAAAACATTTGAGGTCATCAGCAAATAACAAAGCTTTGCTACCTTGAAAGCAATACATTATATCATTAATAAATAAGTTAAATAATAATGGTCCAAGATGAGACCCTTGGGGAACTCCAGAAGTTACAGGAAAAGTATGAGAATAGTAATGATTAACTCTTACCATTTGTAATCTATTCATTAGATAGCTACGTAACCATTGTAATACAGGACCTTCCACACCATACAAACAAAGTTTATGTAGCAAGAGTTCATGATTGACCCTGTCGAAAGCTTTGGAAAAATCAGTGTACACAGTATCGATCTGCAAACCCCTCTCCAAAGCATCAGACAAAAAGTCAACATATGTGAGTAAACCCAATTCTGCAGACCTTTTAGAGGTGAAACCAAATTGTTGCGATGTCATAATGCTCGAGCAGTCATAGGTAAGATAATCAGTAATAATACTTTCAAAGATTTTGGGAATTATGCTGAGGATAGATATAGGACGATAATTTGTGATGTCAGATTTTCTACCTGATTTATAAACTGGAGTGACATATGATGTTTTCCAGTAATCCGGAAATTCGCCAGTAACAAGAGACTTATTAAATATATGAAAGAGCGGACGAGATAAAATAAAGCTAAATTTCTTAAGAAAAGTGGGAGGAATTCCATCAGGACCAGGACCTTTTTTAACATCAAGTTTTGATAATTTTGCATAAATGTTCGAGATTTCAATATGATAATGGAATACATTTAATTTTGAAGAGATCTGAACATCTTGCAGATCCAGAGGTTGATTTGAATAAACTGATGAGAAATGTTTGGCAAATAGATTTGCAATATCATTCCCGTTACAAGCAGTGCAGTCTCCAAGAGCCATTTTATCAGGTATAGTGTTGTTCTCCCTCTTACTGCTTACAAATTTCCAAAAAAAATTAACAGTATTTGTAACAGAATTTTCAGTTAATATTATATAATTTCTATAACACTCTCGCGATAAAAGTTTACACTGAGCTCTTAATCTACTAAATTCTACATAGTTTTCAGGACACCTAGTAATCTTGTAGATTTTGTGAGCTAATTTTTTCTCTTTAGCTCTGGAGAATACCAACATGGAAACTTCTTCAAGCAAACCTTCTTGAGTGGAACAAAGTAATTTATTATAGAATACAGTATGTCGTAAAATATGGATACCATCTCAGAGAGAACTTTATCATGTAAAACATTGTCCCAATCAATTGATTCCAAGCAAAAACGTATTTCTTCATAATTTGCATGATTAAAATCGTAGTAGTATTCTTCACCGGGAACGCTATCATTTTCAATCTTAAGTGGTAAGATACATTCGAGTGGGGGATGATGGCAATCCTGCAGGATTAAAATATCTTCAGCCTTTTGTACCGAGAGCTCAATTGAAGATAAAATAAGATCAAGCATAACTCCTCTGTCACTAGTTACTGCATTGGACTGGAATAAATTGAGGAAAGCACAGATATTTGACAAAGTATCTATAGAATCAGTCTCAGATGGAGATGCCATAGGAGAGGGATGAGCTGATGAACAAAAATCATCAATTTCCCAATATGCAGATGGAAGATTGAAATCGCCAAAAAGGAAGAAGCTAACATTTGCATGTTGCTCATTTATGGTTATTAGCTGGTTGTAATAGTCTTCATATAAAATAGGTTGAGATCTAGGAGGAAGATATACAGAGCCCAAAATAAATTTGTTATTAACAAGAACAAATACCTGTTCAATTGATGGATTAGAATGAATCAGACTAGAGGATAATTTTTTCTTAATAGCTATTAAAACACCTCCTCCCCTGTTGTAAATACTGGATTGAGGCGAGCGATCAGTTCTAAAAACATTATAATAGTTAAATCCAAGTTCGGCATCTGCAATATCAGAGGTTAACCAGGTTTCTGTAAAAATGATGATGTCATAAGAACAATTTGAAACGTTTAGACTGAGGTTCGTAAGTTTAGTGCGAAGACCCCTGACATTCTGGTAATACAAAGAAAGGCCGCCCAGGTCAGTGGACTTTACTGGTTTTTTTGGATGATCTTAGGTATGTTGTCAAAGTATTTAATAACTAAATTCTGCTCACCAGACTGTTGACGAGACAAGAGATCATTCTTCACAGAATCATACAGCTTTTTCTGATTTGGAGTCTGATCTAACTGAAAAAATACCTTATTAGCACGACCTAACTTCTTCTTATTCCTTAGAATTTCGTGCACCTCACGAGCAGACGGAAAAATGACCTTTAGCGGACGGTGGCCATTTTTGTTTTTCTTCCCAAAACGAATTATTTTAATATTGTCCACACACACAGCAGCCCCATCTTCTCCAGCATTTATTAAAAGTGATATAACCTGATGAGTGTCTTCAGCTGCTGTTGCTGGTTCAGGCTGGTTGAAAATCAGCAAATGGTTTGCTCTTTTTTGACGTTCCTGAAGTTCATTTATGATGTCATCAGGTGCCGGAAAGGAATTCTTATCTTCCTTCAACTTCTGAATTTCAGCTTTAAGCAGCGTAACTTCAGATTTTAGAGTCTCAACTTCTCTCAATATCTTAGGAATACTTTTAAATGCTAATCGGCAATCAGTACAGAAATAAACCATAGTTCTTCTTTGAATAACCACAGCACGAAGCTCGGATGCACTTAAACCTGTACAATGTTCAGTAGGGTGCATAATGATATGACAGCTATCACATGCAACAGACTTATCACCAACAGGATCATTGCAGGTGGAACACTTGTCAACCATTTCACTATAATTTCACTTGGCTATTAAATGCAAAGATTGAAATGTTACTACTAATTCCCAGACTAACGAACGTTTCACAAACCAATTAATTTCTTATTAGGCACAATTGTTTGAAACTTTTTTTGTACGTTTTTATTTGTAGTACAGACAAATGACTTAAGAAACTTTCGCAAATTTACCGATATTACGCAAATAATTATGCGAAAACTACACATACACACAAGGAATAATTTTAAACTAAAAAAACAGTCGAAAACACGGGAATTTTTGATGAATTTCAACCACTACAATCTGCAAAACTTGAGGAGCATTTATTAAACACACTTGTTCGTTTACTTGTTCGTTGATTTCTAGAAAATTTTCTTAAACTGAATTATATTATTATATTTGAGAAATTACATTACATGGTCTTTATATTTTTATATATGAAATCCACTCCTAATTTGGAAATGAAGCAATACTATTGTTCAATTATTTTTATTATTATTATTATTTCATATACCCCCTACAATAGTTATTATTTTAATTTTAATTTTCACTTATAATCTCCCTAGAGCACGAATTATTTCCGGAAATTTTCTCGAAGTGCGAATTTTCTTAAAAAATTCGTAACTGAGGAAAATTTCCGGAAATAATTCATGCTCGCGGGAGATTCGGTAAGAAAATTTTATACCAAAACTTTTTTAAAATAGAAATTAAATTGGTGACATACTTAGGTGACATATTATTATTATTTATTACAGCTGTCAAGCCAGAGGGAAATTTCCACTTATTAATTTCCCTCTTCGCAAATTAGGTTATTGTCATAGCAACATGTCAAAATGCAGGCATCTGATTGGCTAAAATTAACTGGTATAAAATTTTCAGGAAAATTTCTAAAATACTATCAATTTCTGTGAATTTGTTCCGGAATCAAATAATTTAATATTAAATTGAATTTCAATTTTCCCCCGTTCTTTTTCCTTTCTCCACAATTTTAAATCTTCGTACCATGAAGCTCCTTGTTAATTGGTCTTATTATTTATTCTGATGAAAATATTTATTTATGTTAAAAGTTCAATAGGGTATTCAGCTTCAAATTTTGACCCCATGTTTTGTTAGGTAATATTAATAAGTGAAAAATGGGATGTTCAAAAATAAAATTATTTTAAATTTGGTCTTTAGATTAACAGAAAAAAATTGAAACAAAAATTTCCTGAAATTATGCAACTTGTAATGCACATACGTCACTAGTTTAAATGTGAAGTTGTCGATAGTCTTCCTTTGCTGTTCCATGTTTCTCAGCTTTTTCTTCTTTCTCCTTTATTGGAATGTTTGAGCTTGTTCAGGACAAAAATGTTGACATCTGTCATCTATCACTCTGTTGTTTACCAAGCTTAAGCTCGAACTAATCAAAAGTTTATATCAAGATGAAACCACATGCGAATGCAAAAAAACTCACTGTCACTCTAACCAGTCTAAGGCTACATTCGTAATCAATTCGCTGGCCAAGTGGCACTTTGGCACGCAAGTCGGCACTAAATTTGCCATTCACAATAACTTCAATGTCGACTTTAACGCAAGCGCGTTCGTACCTAAATAATTGTCAGGATTCCTTCAACATATGGTCGAAGCATGATATTCTGTCTGTATTTAGTTCAGTCTGAGGTTATAATATATAATTTGGATTTGGATATATTTTTTATAGAAGTATATACTGAAGTTTAGTAGTGATGAACTATCAGACAGATGTCAGATATATCAAAAAACAAATAACAAACATTAATGCGCATGTCCTATAGCCTGCACGAAGTGCAAGTCGAAGTGAAAGTTTGCAGCTTGCCAGCAATTTCGAAGACTTCAACTTCAACTCTGACGCCAAATTGCGTTGTGAACGATCACACTGAAATAGATTTGCTTAGCTTGCGTGCCAAAGTGCCACTTGGCCAGCGAATTGATTACGAATGTAGCTTAACATAAGCTGCTTTTATTTTCTTGAATTTGGGTGACTACCATTTCTTATGATTATTGAGTTTCATGTCAAAATATGATTTTTTTTAAGCTTGCTTCTTATTGCACGACATAGGACTTTTGGGAAGGCTAGTGAACTCGTGAAACGTGCGATGTTACGAAAAAGCGTTCGTCACGCGATGACTCATTAGAAAGAGAGAGAGAGAGACGCAGGTATAGTGTACGTTCAGTGCAGAGATAGAGAGAGAGACGCATTGAAATAACGCGCGATACTATATAACCAACGCTGCGTTAAAATTCTGAAAAATGGTCAAAAATTGTTAAAATTTTGAAAAAATGGTCAATAATTATGAAAAACTGTCAAAAATGGTCAATAATTGTTGAAAATTGTCAAAATGTTTGAAAAATGGTCAAAAATAGTCAATAATTGTCAGAAACTGTCAAAAATTGTCAAAAATAGTCAATAATTGTCAGAAACTGTCAAAAATGGTCAATAATTGTAAAAATTTTGTAAAATGGTCAAAAATTGTCGAAATTTTGAGAAAATGGTCAATAATTATAAAAACCTGTCAAAAATGGTCAATAATTGTTTTGAAAATTGTCAAGTTGTTTGAAAAATTGTCAAAAATAGTAAATAATTGTCAGAAACTGTCTAAAATAGTCAATAATTGTTAAAATTTTGAAAAATGGTCACAAATTGTCGAACTTTCAAAAAATGGTCAATAATTATAAAAAACTGTCAGAAATGGTCAATAATTGTTAAAAATTGTCAGAATTTTAAGAAAAAATGTCAAAAATCGTCAATAATTGTCATAACCTGTCAAAAATGGTCAATAATTGTTAAAATCTGGAAAAATGGTCTAAAATGGTAAATTTTTTGAAAAATTGTCAAATTGATCAATAATTGTCAAAACTGTTAAAATTGGTGAATAATTGTCAAAAATGGTCAAAAATGGTCAATAATTGTCAATTTTTTTAAAAAATAGTCAAAATTTTCGAAAAATTTTGGAAAAATGGTCAATATTTATGAAAAACTGTCAATAATTGCTAAAAATTCTCAAAATTTTTGGAAAATTGTCAAAAATGATCAATTATTGTCAAAACTGTTAAAATTGGTAAATAATTGTCAAAAATGGCCAAAAATTGTCAAAAATTTTGAAAAAATGGTCAATAATTATAAAAAACTGTCAGTAATTGCTAAAAATTCTCAAATTTTTTTAAAAATTATCAAAAATGATCGATAATTGTCAAAATTGGTCAATAATTGTTAAAATTTGAAAAAATATTCAAAAATTGTCAGAAATTTTGAAAAAATGGTCAATAATTGTCAACATTTTTGAAAAATGGTCAAAAATTTACGAAAAATGGTCATTCTATTGTGCTTAAAAAGCAAGCTTCTGTCGGCGATCCGACGACCGCCCACCTTTTTATACCCTATTTCATTATAAATATGTTACTAACTTCAATTTATACTTGTGACGTCAGAATCTAAAAAGCGGATTTTAAGAAATTTTTAAAATAGAATTTTTCAAATGGGAGTAAGGACAAAAAAACACTATTAAATTTGATCAAATACAGTGCGACGTAATTTGTTCCCTTATAATTAACAATCTGCTAATTATTAACAAGAATATTTTTAGTTGTGTTTCTACCATATTCTCCATATTTCTCATTCCATGTTCTCATTTATAATTTTAGTTTAGTTAATTTGTATTTATGTTAAAGATAATTTTTCTTCCTTCTCTCAAAATATTTCAAAAATCAACAACTTAGGTATTTATCTCGCAGCCCCCTAATTTTTTATTAAATAACCTTTCTTTTTACATTTAAATTTTTCAATTGGTTGATCCCAAATTTGACATGCCTTAACATTATGAATTAGACTTTATCTTCTTTTTTAAATAATTGACAAAAAACTGCATCATCTGTCTTATATAATAGATCAATTGCATACATCTATTTATTTTATCATAGTGACCCATTGATATATAAAAATTTATACAATATATTGTTCAATTCCAATTAAGGAATAAAAGTTAAATTTGTTTTTTTTAAATTTAGGGATTTATGAACTTTTATTACTAAATCTTTGAGGCCAGATGCTGAGTCAACGAAATATTCTTTACTAGACGTAATTTTATGACCATCTAACCTATTTTATCTTTATCCAAAAGTTCCTCCTGAAGGAGCTAGCACCCTTTGAAATGGACGCTATTAAGTCAGTTTCTGAAGCTATCTAAAAAAACACGCTTTCATTCCAGAATGGAGATCCATTAGTTTCAATAATATAATAATAATTTTAATTTTTGACCAAACCATTTCAATGCCTCTGTACTGGCAATGATGTTGCTGTAAACGTTAAACTTTATGACCCATTATTATGCATAATAGTCCAAATAATACTCTCTATTTGGCAACTTTCTTTGATGATTTTCCATATTTGGTACTTCATAGGTCTTCCTTGAATATTGATGCTTTTATACTCGGGTCAATCTAGTAATTTTGTTCCAGAACATCTACAACATGGAATTAGTTCCCCCAATCGTGAATGGTAGTTGGTGTTATCCAAGATAATCAAACTAATTTCATTTCGCCGTACATTTTATGCACAACTTGTAATTTACCCATAATAAGGTATGTACATCTTGTTTTTATTTCAGTAACTTTATCAGAGGAAGTTCCTTTTTTTTTTACTTTACCGCATCAACCTCTAGGGTTATGAGCGGGGACAGAGTTTGATTACATGAAAAAAAAAACATACAATAGTTCTTATATTTTGAAATAGAGGTTGGAGACTTTTAGAAATTTGAGCACTTTTTCACAGTTTAACTGTTCTAACACTAAAATCTGCACAATCCAACAGTATATGTTTTATGGTTAGAGGCACATCGCATATTAAACACTGCTTTGGTGGTTCTTCATTAAATAAATGCTGGTGTGTAATGGCTGAATGTCCTATTCTTAACCTGTTTAAAACAACCTGGTCTTTTCTGTTCTGTGGAAGTGTCAGTCTGGATTTTACTGATGGCATGATTTCTGTAAGTAGCGGATTGGTTTCTTCCCATCTTTTTGGCCAGATATTCCATACAAAATCCTTTATAACTGGTTTGAAATCGGCAACTGGAATGTTTCCAAAATATGGTAGATTATCGTTGCTTACAGAAAGTCGTGCGATTTCATCGACTTTTTCATTGGATCCCACAGGAACTCTACTTTAAAGTGTGTTTTCTGGAGTCTGTAAAGTTCTTCTTTGATATTTAAAAGTATTTGGTGAGTGGGAAATAGTTGTTTTATTCCTACGAGAGCACTGTAGGAGTCCGATATTATTGATAAGTTTTTGTTTGGTTGTTTGTAGCTTCTCAAAGCTTCAAGTATAGCGAGTAACTCTCCTGTATATACTGAACAGTGAGGATTTAGTCTGATTGCATAACTGTTAGTATCTTGTAAGAATGCCGATGCAATTCCGTTTTCTGATTTAGATGCATCCGTGAAAATATGATCATAACTGGTGAATTTAGAAATGAGATCATAATATTTTAATTTGTATATGTGGTCACTGGTAGAGTGTTTGGGCTGATTTGCTAATGAGAAGTTGACTGCTGGTATTTGAATTATCCAAGGAGGAGTTTCATGACATAATGGTAAAGACAGTTGGAATTGATCAATATTGAAATATGATCTTTTTAACCTTTCATAAAATGGTAAGTTTTTTTTTCTGGGTGTCTGGGATGGTATTTGTACCATGAAATATTGTTAAAAAAAAAGGATTGTTGTTTTTTAGTACCGAAACTCTAGATGCATAGCATAAAGATAGATATAGACGTCTTAGATATAAAGGGGGTTGTGATGTGATAACTTGGAGGCTACTAACAGGACTTGTTCTGAAAGCTCCTGAGACTATTCTTAGAGAACTGGTCTGTATAATATCTAATTTGTGTAAAAGAGTGCTGTTGGCTGAGCTGTAGCAAATGCTCCCATAGTCAAGTTTACTTCTAATAATTGAGTGATACAGGTTAATCAGTATTTTGGTGATTTGATAGGACTTCAAGTATGTTTATTCTCGACTGGCAAATTTTAAGGAGGTTATTGATGTGCATTATCCATTTCAGCTGATAGTCAAAAGTAACTCCTAGGAATCTTACACTTTCCTTCAGCTCTAATTGTTTCCCATTCAGATGTAGACTAATGTTGGCTTGGCCTTTTTTCCTAAATACTATAACGTGGGTTTTTGTTGAGGAGAAGGTTAAACCAGTTGTACTGGACCAGTTTTCTAATTTGTTGAGGTAATTTTTTAAAATATCTTTGGATAAGTCCTTTACTTTTTGTGAAAATTAGTAGATCATCTGCGTAAAGACTCGCTTTTACTGGTAAATTAAATTGATTTGCTAAACTGTTTATCGCAATTGAAAATAAGATTTGGATTATCTTTTTACTCGATAGTTTGCCATTTGTTCTGACCTGGATAGTTCTGTTAGTAAGAAATTTTTTTATAAATGCCAACATTTTGCCTTGTATACTTAAATCCCCCAAAGTTTTCATTATATGGTATCTCCAAGTTGTGTCAAAGGCTTTATTAATGTCAAAAAAAATTGCAACGAGGTGTTGGTTATACATAAAGGCTTCTTGGATTTCCATTTCTAAGAGAACGATGTTATCTGTTGTTGATCTACCTTTTCTGTAACCACTTTGTATTGAACTAAAATAATTTAGTTTCTCTAAGTGCCATTTGAGTCGGTTAGTTAAAAATTTTTCAAGTATCTTGCACATACTGCATGTCAATGAGATAGGACGATACGAGGTAGGAAGAGCTTTTGGTTTGTTTTCTTATAAAATTGGTATTATTATGGCTTCTCTCCATAAAAGAGGAAAGTTTTGGGAAGAAAATATCAGATTAAAAAGATCGGTTAAAATTAATTTGGCTCGAAAAGGCAGTTTGTGTAGAAATATTGGAGGTATTTCGTCTGGTCCCGCTGCAGTGTTTTTTGTAGTGTTGAGGCTTTCCTCAACGTCTTGAAATGATATAGGTACATTTAGATAGCTGTCATCGTCGCGTATTAATACGTCTACTAGCTCAGTTCTCATTTTATGCTCTTTAAAGGCTTCTGTGTAATTAGCGTCACTGCTATTTTGTTCGTAGGTTTCAGCTAAAACTTCTGTTATTTCTTGATTGTCAGATATTATTTTGATTGAATTTACTGTTTGGACCCTTACTTTGTGGAATCTACTCATATTAATATTATAAATGAAACTAACTGTTTCTAATTAATTCCACTATTTAATTACAAAATTTATGAAAATTATTAAAGGATATTGATAATTATTTCGATATTGACATATCATCGTCAGAATGACAGAAGTTACATTTTATGTGATACCTACTTGATGTTTAATATTTTGGCTAGACCAAATAGTAACTGACCTATCTTGTGATTGACTTGATATATATGAATAGGAAAAAGAAGAAGATATGATTTTACAAATATTAAAGCTTAGGTATTATATAGGAAACCAAGGAAAACTATATCTGCTGATCTTTACAATTGTTACTTAAGAAGACAATTTATTAGTGGAGAGCTCCCTAGATTTATCTGTTCATTGACAACTTCATATTGTGGGTCTCTTAAGTGTCTTCTTATTTCTAGTTCTTCAAGGAAATCTAGTTCTTGTTTCTTATCACAAATATGCAGTACTTCTAGTTCTGTGTTAGGTGTTAATGAATGTTTTGTGTCAAGAAGATGTTTTGCGTAATGTGATTTATCTGGCTGTTTTAATCTGTATGCTCGTGAGTGTTCATTGTATCTAATTTCAAAATTTCGAATTGTTTGACCAATATAGACAGCATTACATTCTGGACATTTAAGTTTATATATTCCAGACTTTTTTAATGGGGGTATTTTTGTTTTTACATTTAACAATTTTTTACTCACATTGTTTTCTGTTTTAAAAGAAATTGCTGAATTTGTTGAACAAGAAATTATCTTTGAAATAATATTAGAAATATTACCAGCATATGTGATGGTTTTGTAATTTTGTATTTCCCTAGTTTTTTCAGGAAATATTAATTGTAATGCCACTTTTTCCTCTTTTTTATTAATTATATGTAATGGATAACCGTTGGATGTGGCTATTTGTTTAATTATATTAATTTCTCTATCAAAATTATATTTGTTCATAGGAACTGAAAATGCTCTATGTGACATGGAATGATTGGAACTACATCAGTATGTGTTGGTTTTCTGTAAATTGAAAAATCAAGTATATTATTGACTCTTTGAATTTTAATATCAAGAAAATTGATTGAGTTACTTTCTTCAACTTCTAATGTAAAGTTAATTTTTGGATGTAAATTATTAATATGATTGAACAATATATCTAATTGTCGTTCACTACCTACAAAACAAGCTAATATGTCATCTACATACCTATACCAAAATTATATATTTTTTGAAATGTTACATTCAAAGATTTTTCTTTCTAAACTGTCCATAAAAATGTTTGCTAAAATTGGTGATATAGGGCTTCCCATTGGTAAACCTTCATTTTGAATATATACCTTATTATCAAAAGTAAAATAATTCTGATTAATACATACATCAAACAAATTAAGTATATCTGATATTATTCCTGGATTAATATTTTTATCCTCTAGTAATTTTTTAACAAGTGTTATGCATTCTTTAGGAGGAATTTTAGAGAACATATTGGTAACATCAAATGAAAAAAGTTTAGAGTTATCTTGTAATTTGTATGTTTTTAATTTTTTGATTAGTTCTATTGAATTTTCAATTGAGTATTTAGATATACCTCCATAGCTATTAAGTATATTGTTTAGTTTTTTAGCTAACTTATTATTAGGAGTATTAACGTAAGAAACTACAGGTCTAATTGGTTTCGATACTTTATGTAATTTAACAGTTCCATATAATTGTGGAGACTGAGGATTTTTATTAATCATGTATTTTTTCTCATAATCATTGAAAACATAATTTGAACTATTGACAATCCCTCTAACATTATTAGAAAACTTTTTTGTTGGTTCAGCCCTTAGAATTTTTACATCAGAAGATTCTATAAAATTATTAACTTTAGATTTATATTCTTCGGATTTTAAAATGACAGTGGCATTTACTTTGTCAGATTTTGTTATTGTGAGGTTATAATCTTCTACTTTTTGTTTAATTGAATTTAATGCTGAAATATCATTTTTTGTTTGACGTTTAACCTTTGAAGGTTTCATATTTTTAATCAAATTAGCAATTTGTAATTTTTCATAAAGAAAACTATTTGACTGAGATTTTAAAGCTATTTCTGACTCTGTTGTTGTGATTAAGGTTATTTATGTGTTTGATTGAATTTGATCCTTTTATTCTTCTAATTTTATCCCAAACCATATTAAGTGGTGTAGATGAGTTTATTGTAGATACGTACGAAATCCAACTTTGTTTCTTGTATTTCTTAATCAAGTATCTGGATTTTGCTCTACATATTTTGAAGTCGTTAAGTTTCTCCACTGATTTAAGCCTTTTATATTGGTTAAACGCATGTTTAGTGATTTTTATTGCTTCTGCTACTTCCGGGTTCCACCATGGAACAGGACGCTTTTTGATAATTTTTGTTTTTCCTATTGCTTCAATAGCTGCTTTCGTAATAATTTCATTGAAGGAAGTAATGCTACTAGTTACGTTTGATGTTGATGTGTAGCTTGACGTGAAAAGGTCTATCAAATCTGCATATTTATTCCAGTCAGCTGATTTTATTTTCCATATTTGTGGGGGTATTGCATCACGGATTATATCTGAAGTATGGTTTATAATTATAGGAAAGTGATCGCTGTCATGCAGATCATCTAGAGTATCCCATGTTAAAGAAGATGATATTGTGGGACTGCAGAAAGATAAATCTAAGGCTGACATGGTACCATTAAAGGCATTAAACCTCGTAGGTTTGCCAGAGTTTAAAAGGATTAAGTTATTGTTATTAATAATATTTAATAGAGAGTCACCGTTGCTGTTGGTCGATTGCGAGCCCCAGGCAACATTGTGACAAATGAAATCCCCGAGTATAATTTTTGGAGAAGAAATTGATTCAATTATATTCTGAAGTTCATTAAGTGACTGATTATCTGGATGAGGCAGATAAAAATTACAAATGTTTAACTTAACATGATGAATTACTGATATAGCGATTACCTCCAAATTGGTGTTTAGAGGGATGTATGCGGCTTCAATAGAATTTTTGATTAGCATGGCAACTCCTCCACTAGCAATAGTTTGCTCTTGTCTATTTTTAGAAAAAATTGAGTAGTTTTTAAGTTTGGGTAGCTTATTTTCTTTGAGGTGAGTTTCTTGAAGGCTTATAATTAATGGTGACAATTCATTGATTAAGAGTTGTATGTTAGGTAGGTGGGTGTAGGAACCGTTCAGGTTCCACTGAAGAATGAAATTTGAGTTAGCCATTATTCTATTTTTTAAAACCAGAATGTGAAGATTTTGAAGATATATCGCTTTCTTCGTCTGTTGATGTTAGGTCAGCATCTTCCGTCAATTTTTTCCTTATTCGTGTTATATTATTTTTTACAGATGTATTTTCGATGTTTTTATGAACAAATGTTAGTAGATTTTTCAAATTGGAGAGTACCTTTCCGGGAAGCCTTTTGAAAGACTTGCAATTGATATTCTAGACCCACCTCCTTTGACAGAAAGAGGAAACAAATACCTGATGGTTGTAATGGATTACTTTTCCAAATGGCCTGAAATAGCATCTCTTCCTAATCAAGAAGCAACGACGATGGCAGAGGCTTTTGTAACCAACGTTATTGCGAGACACGGAGTCTCTTCCCACACATTCCGGTAGATGGATCGATCTTGAAATTCGTTCTTTGTTACGAGGTAGAAGACGTACCTTGAATTGTGTTTGAGTCTCAGTGTCTTGCCAGGGGTTGGAATCTGTTCTTCAAGCTTTTCTAGTTGCCCAAATTTTTTTCGAAAGACGGTTGCCAAACCTCGTGTTTTTTTGATACTGGCTGGGATGTTTTGTGCCAGTGGAAAGTCTTCCGTGAGCGTGAACAAGTCTTGTCGTTGCTCTGTAGTGACGATAAATTATTCGAAGGCCAGAATCTTCCCGGATATGGTTCACTCCTTCCTCTCTGTCATGGTCCTCTTCGAATGGCGCTAGTCGGTTTTGGTGGACTACTTTCGGTTTTTCATTGGGGATCTTGCTTATGCGATAGATTAGGTCATTGATCCTCATATTTATTAAGTACGGACCCTCCAAAGATTTTTGTAATTTTGGAGAAAAGCCTGGTTGTGTAACCATACTTTGTCCCCTTCTTTGAAACGGCTTCCGGTAACCTGCCTGTCGTACCGTTTTTTCATTTTGTCACTGGCAGCTTGAAGATTCGTTCGGACCAATTCGTACACATCGACCATCCTTTTTCTCAACTGGATCACGTAATCTTCTTCAGCTATATCTTCTCCAGGTCGACAACCAAATTCCAGGTCGCAAGGAAGCCTCATTTCGCGTCCAAATAGGATTTTCGCAGGTGTTTGACCTATGGACTCATTGATTGCGGATCGATAAGCCAATGTAAAAAGGATAATATATTGGTCCCAATCTCTCTGGTGGCTGGAAACTACTCTGTACAGGTATTTTCCAATGGTCCTGTTCATTCTATCGACCATTCCATCTGACTGTGGATGCAACGCCTTTGTCCTAGTCTTTTTCATTCCCTGCTTGTCACAAATTTTCTGGAATACATGGCTTTCGAAATTTCTTCCCTGATCGCTGTGAACTTCAAAAGGCACTTCATATCGGCGACAGTTGTGGCTTCTTGATTCGGGATTGCGTAAACTTCTACCCACTCTGTGAAATAATACGTCACAACCGGGATGTATTTACCACCATTTTCTGTCATCGGAAATGGTCCAGCGATGTCTAAAGCAATCCTCTCGAATGGGCTTCCGACATTATTCTGTTTCATGGGTGTCTTTCTCTTGCGATGTGGTCCATTACTCGTAGCACAAGTCGTACACTTCTTACACCAGTCCTCCATATCGTCGGAGCTGTTCGTCCAATAAAACCTTCCAAGGACTCGCTGAAGTGTTTTATTTACTCCCAGATGACCTCCTCATGGACTGTCATGTAACTTCCTCAGTACCTCAGCTACTCTCGTTCTCGGGATAACTAACTCTCTTCTATTCTCAGAACCATCATCGTTTTCACTGAATCGTTTCAACAAGCCTTCCTCCAAGACAAGAGAGTCCCACTGAGCACAATATGCCTCAAGTGTCGGTGAAAATCTTGACACTTCTTGCCAGGTAGGTCGCCGATTTTCTTCCTTCCATTGCCGGATCATCTTCAGGTGAGGATCATTCTCCTGATATTCTTTGATCCTGGTGGGTGACCATCCTTCATTGACTACTGTAGTTCTCGAAACTGCAGCTTCCTTAGATTCCGCATTGTTGCAGTGGGAACAGTCTGCTGGACACGGCCGTCTAGACAGGCAGTCGGCATTTTGGTGACTCACGCCAGCCCGATGTTCGATGGGAGGGTCTTTGGAATGATCCTGAGTCGGTGGTTCTTGGTTTTCTGGAATCCTAGGGCGCTTACACGAACTGCGTATACGCCCTAGCTTGCCAAAATTCCAGCATCTAATCTTCTTCGGCTTTTTGGCCACATTGGTTTTTATCAACTTGACGATCTGGTCTGTCTTCGTCACCTACTTCTTGAATGGACCTATCTTTGTTATATCCCGAAACATTTGTGGCTGCTATATATAGTCGTTGGTGTAATTTTTTGCTATGCTTGCAACATGTTTAGACCCAGATGAGTTAATTATATAATCACATAATTCAGTATGGTTCATAAAATTTGGCGGTTTGAAAGTTATTAGGAGATCTTTTATAGGTTCTAAAATGTGAGTTATTTCTTCCGCATTTTTCTTTGTTTTAGATTTTTTGAAGGTTTTGGACGTCTAAACATTTCTTCATTAGATGTTTGGTTCTCTAAATCAGGTGAGGTAGAAATTTGACGTTTACAGGCCACAGACAGCGTCTTAGTTTGTTCTGACTGATCCGGAAAGTCAAGTGATAAGTTTGACTGTCTTTGCGATTGTTCTGGTGCTGGCTCCAGATCTGAATTTGGTATACTTATACGGTTGGTAGAGCATTCTATTACATTAGCATCCATCAGGTTTTCTTGACTAGAAATACAGCTTGATGGTGAATGTGCAAGAGTAGGGATATTTGTAGGTTTGACATCATTTGTAGATGCCAGAGATTGGGATGTTGGGTCGATCAATACCATATTTTGGAAGTATTTTAGAGTGAGAACAATTATTCGCTGTATGACCAGGTTGTTTACAAGTAAAGCAGATGTTGTCTAAAGAGAGAAATATTCGGTAAGATGTGCTATCATAGTTGATGTCCAAAAATTCGGGTATTACAGTTTGACCAGGGGGAGTGATGTATGTGTGTCTACGAAAACTATAAATGTGCTTATATTTCGGATTTGGTGTGCCAATCTTTAGGAAGTTCAACCGAGTTTCCAAGTTCAGTCCAATGTTCTCAAGCTCAGCTTCGATGATGTTATGTGGTATGGAGGGACACACATTAGATATAATCAATCGTATATTTGGGTTTAACAATTTTCGTGCTTCAATACGTTGATGGTTAACTGTAATAATTCCATTGTTAGTAGATATAAAGTCGTTAACAATTTTTTCACTGGAGAGGTAAATACATATTCTATTGTTACAAATCCGAGAAGCGAACAAAATATTCTTTGGAGTGATTATTTCTCCCACTGCATATATATATTCTTCTAATTTGGTATTGTCCAATGCATTAAGGACAATTGCTTGTTTTTTTTTAGGAAAGGTTGGATTGCTTTGGCTAGCAATGGATGAATACGACTGTGATGAGGTACTTGCTGTGTTCTGAACTCCGCTATTTGGAGTTCCTAAAGGCGGAAATTCATCCATTTTTAAGTAATGACATGGGACCTGCCTGTTAAGTGCGGCCCTGTCTTCCTTTGAAATTTACAGTTAACAGAACCAGATTTGCCGTAGTAATAAAGTGTAAATGTTTATTTTTGACTATGTATCGATACAAAAAGTTTTGTTTTACCTTGGAATGTTCTTCAAAAGCACTGATTTTCATATCACTGTTGCAGTGATGGTTACTGCACTTTCTGATTATTACTAAAATTTAGTAATAGTAGGTTAAACTCTAGAAATCACTATTTATTAGGGAGCGAACTTTCGTACAAGTTGTTGAAAACGTTGCCAGGATCGGCCTCCGGAAGTTCCTTTGAATTCGACGTTATTTTATTATCTATGAAATTTTTTGGTTTAGCTTCAAATAATTTACAATCAATAAAATCATTAAGAAGAGATCTGGAATTTCCATCGTACTTTCTAAATGCGATTGTAAGTATGCCCAGTTGAATATTTGTTATCACCTATAATCGTAAGAAACAAAGAAACGTTATTGCAAAGTATATAACGAGTCGTATAATGAAAACAAATAGATTATTGCTTAGAAACTTTTAAGCGGTTCTTTCAAATAATTATATACATTATCGTAAAACTACCGCAGTGTCTAACCACGCTTGCCGGAATTGGAATTGGACCAATTCAGTTGAAATGATCATTTCAGCAGACTCCTAGTCGAAAACTAAATTGATTTACTTTTCGAACGGGGGGTAACTTTTTAATTAAGGGGACAGAATGGGAGCGTTAAGAATTCCTTACATACCAAACCGCTTTAATCGTGCTACAAATGTATGTCCGTCTCTTTTTGTACTGCGCCGAATAATATGGTTAGGAGTAAGAGAGAATATGAGACATGAAGGAGAGGTAACGAGGAGGCTGATAAAATTTAAAGAAATGCAAATATGCTTTTAATTAGTAATATTAAATTATAAATTCTTATATTAGTCTAGGGACTAATTGATAGTCGAGGGTTGAAAAACCATAACTGTGACTTTAATTAAGTACCTTATCACGATATAAAAATAATTAAAGTAGCAAGAAATTTCATTTTATTGAATTTAATTAATTGAACAAATCAACTGTTGGTACAAGATTTGACCATTTATTGAGTACAGATATGCCATTGCTCCATTTAAGAATCATCAATGACATTGTTAAAGTTATTGATACACTTTTCAGGAAACAAGAAATGACCAATCATGGTAATTAAAGATACAAAACTTATCAAATTGTGTCCTTGGACTTTGGTCTTCAAATTTTAACATTTGCCGTCACAACTGGGCTCTCAGGCACTGGCATGTGTCTGAGAAACCGTCATTTTCGGATCATCGGTACATCTATATGGGAATCTCCGAAATGGAGAAACCTGCAGTGAGATACCGCGATCCGAGAAGCACGAACTAGGAGTAATACAGGAATGACCTTGAACACCTATTAGGGGATGTCAAAAATAAAATAAAAAACAGTGATGGCATAGAGCTTGCCTCCGAACAACTTCGCAAGGCCATCGAACTCTCTTATCACAACAACTGCTCTGAGGTAACCCGTTCCTCTAGGAATAAATTAACCTGGTGGAACAAGGAGCTTACCAATCTAAAATCGAAAACTCGCAAACTGTTTAACAGTGCGAAAAGGACAGGAGAGTGGGAAGAATATGATTCCACTCTGGTTGCTTACAACAAACAGATCGGGAAGGCAAAAAGGGAGTCCTGGAGAAACTCTATGGTGAGGTGGAAACAACCTCAGAAACGGCTAGACTCCAGAAAATCCTTGCCAAAGATCCTATCAATCCCATAGGCAATATTTTAAAACCTAATGGAGCATACACGGAAACTGGTAGCGAGACGCTGCAGATTATACTGCAGGCACATCTACCAGACGCTGTTGAAATAGGAACGGAGCTATCCGTCAGACCTCCAACTCCCCTGGCTCGTGCGAGGAAAAAGGATTGAAGTGCTGCTAATAAAATAATAACCCAGCGCAAATTGAACTGGGCTATTAGGATTATTCCCAGGCAAAGTCATTCAGACCAATAACTCTGTCTTTTTTCTTGTTGAAAATAATGGAGAAACTTAGGGAAAACTTTTTCATTGAAATTCCACTTCATTATAACCAACATGCCGATCAATCAGGAAAATCCTGTGTGTTCGACCATACCTCCTTCGACTCCATGATAGCTGCTGTTGCAAGGCGTGCAGCAGACGACACCACATGTCGGTGGATGAAAAACATGCTTTTTAACAGGACAGCAACGAAAACCTTATTTGGAGACTCAATTGAGGTATCGATAACGGAGGGATGCTCACAGGGAGGAGGCCTATCACCTTTGCTGTGGGACCTTGTCATAGACGAACTTCTGGAAGAATTGAACAGGAAGGAGATATGCACCCAGGGGTATGCAGATGATCTGACAATACTTGTACTGGGAAAATACCATAACGTTATATCGGAGCTGATGCAACAAGCTCTGGAAGTGGTGGATATTTGGTGTAGGAGGGAATGCCTAAGGGTGGACCCTGCAAAAACTGCGCTCATTCCCTTCACTAGAAAAAGGAAGCTTGATAGATTAAAACTGCCTAGCCTCTTCAACGTGCAGCTGTGTCTTAGCTAGGAGGTCAAGTTTCTGGGCATGATTCTGGACGCAAAGCTAACCTGGAACTCACACCTAGATGACAAAACCAATAAAGGGAAGATGGCCCTAATGGCTGCCAAACGGGCGATAGGAAACACATGGGGAGTAAATCCACTGATAGTTCACTGGTTGTACTCAACTGTGGTGAGACCCATGGTTACCTATGGAGCCCTAGTTTGGTGGCCAAAAACAAATCAGAAAGAAGCTGAACTGGAAATATCAAAACTTCAGAGGCTTGCCTGTCTGTGCATAACGGGTGCAATGGGAAGCAGCCCGTCTGCGGCATTGGAAGCCATTTTCCATCTTCCGCCTCTGGCTCTGCATGTTAAGGCGGAAGCGAGAATGGCTGCATACAGGCTGGAATGCAATGGAAATTTGCACGAAGGAACCAACTCCCTTAGTCATTCCAGAATCACAAACTCGCTTCTTGAAATGAGAAGTGATAACATGTTGGCCACAATTAACGACAACCAACCTTACCATATCCAGCTAAACTGGGATGGGTTGGAAGCATGCCGTCAGGAAGGAACTTTGGTGTGGTACACAGACGGATTTAAAACTGACATAGGAACAGGAGCTGGAGTCCATGTTGCCAGACCCAGGTGCAATGTCCACGCATCGTTGGGGAAGTTTGCATTTGTATTCCAGGAAGAAATCTACGCTATCGACAAGTGTTTGCAAATGAACATCGAAAGGGGGTATAGAGGCCAAAAGATCCTCATACTCTCAGATAGTCAGGCAGTACTGAAATATCAAGCATGTCCCCGGATCAGATCCAGACTGGACTGGGACTGCCTTCAAAAACTTGGCAAACCACAATAGAGTAGTTCTTAAGTGGTTCCCGGGGCACAGGGGTATTGTAGGCAATGAAAAGGCAGACAACCTAGCAAAGCTAGGGCCTGAAACTGCATTCACTGGACCTGAACCAGTATTTGGAATCTCAAAATCTGCTGCACGTAGTTGTACATCTCGGTGGATTTAAACTAAACATCAGACATACAGGAGACACGTGCCAAAACAGAAACACAGCAAAGTCTTGGTCAAAAAACTCTCGGAGTCTCTGACTAACGAAATACTAAACCTGAGCCGGAGGCCAGATAAGGAAAGTGACGGGATTACTCATCGATCATTGTACCCTAAGGAAGCACATGCATACAATTGGCATATGTAGGGAGGAACCAATCTGTCGGTTGTGCAAGGAAGAGGAGGAAACAGCCTCTCACATTGTCTTTGAATGTGTAGCACTGTCTCATTGGAGATATAGACTCCTCGGACTAGAGTATCCAAGGGAGGATTTCTCCAAGTGGAAAGACTGTTGACCCTGAATAGGGCTACTGATCTCTTCATATAAACGGTATAACCAAGAGCACAAAAAGTCTAAAGGCTGAGGTGCCGAGGTCTCTAAGCCTCTGACTGATGGTGCCGAACTAATCAATCAATCAATCAATTGGAGTCGGATCAAGAAAATAAGTCACCGACCTGATATCCTCGCAGACAATGGCAGCGGCGGCTTTTACTTTACGGAGTCATCCATCTTTTTCGTCCGCATTCCTGAAGCCATTACAACTAAGAGTTGAAATGTGTCAGCATGTATTTCGAAAGCATATTACAGGTGGCTTATATTCACCCTCACCACTATTGACAATGATTTCGTCTTCATACTTCACTTTCAGATTTTTTAACAGAGCTTCATAAGTTGAGAAAAATCCTTCGAATTCTTCGAAAATTTTTGACAAAGTGAATTGGCATTGGTCTTCATTTTTCTCGATGTACTTGCAAATTTAGTTGAATACCAGAGTCACATCTTCATCTTCAGGTTTGCCATAGCTGGCAATCCGGCTTAAGCTTCGGCGGTGAATGGATTCTACCGAAACCAGGACATTTTTTAAAAGAATTCACTCAAGCGCCTTTTCATCGAACATACATTCAGCTGGAGCCAACTGTTGACACATTCTCTACGGTAACTCGTACAGAGGCTTCTTGCTTCCTCTGACCACAAATTCCTGTATTGCGTCTTCCCCACATATCTCTTCATTAAATCTGAAGTCGTCTCTTGAGGTTTTATCAGTCATCTTTCTTCTCCCTTCAATACAATTTTTTCAAGTTCTACTTTTCCTTCTTTTGTAAGATTATTTTAATCAATGTTTCAATTTGCTGCCCTTTCACTGTAGTTCAGAACTCAACATGTAACGGCCTGTCACAAATTAAACTCTCCGGGTCATTCATGTCTGTAGATGTTGAACATGCCACTTTATCTCAGCAACAATCAGAGTTAAACAAAGGATTTTGAATTGTTGCCAACAGTTGAAGTGGATAATTATAATTTTTGCAAATATTTCATTCAAAAACGTTGTCAAAGCGATCACTCTGTATGCTAGGTATGACCATTTATCTATAGTCAATATTTTGTATAATTTTTTTTCTATACCTTGGTTCTTATCTGTTTAACTGAAAAATATGGGTATACTGTTTATATTTTAGTCGAAGAGAAAAGCCGATATCAGCTGTTATTTTTACCAATAAGTCTTCTTATTTCGTTAAAATTATGCCTCTACGACGATTACAGGCAGTGCAACTGGAGCAATTAGTGCGTTGGATACTAGAAGGTGTATCCCAGCAAGAAGTTGCTACGCGTTTAAATGTGTCTCAAAGCGTCGCTAGTCGTCCATGGAATCGACATGTTGCAGCTGGGAATACACGTGGAAGAAGACGAGAACGAGCCACAACACAAGATCAAGACCGTTTAATAGTCCTGACTGCTAGGAGAATCCCAACATTCACGGCTTCAAGAATCAACAGCTTCTTTAGACAAGCTACTGGACTAGTTATTTCTGGCCAGACTATCAGACGAAGGTTGCATTTTCGTAATTTGAGGGGTGGAGATATCGTTGGGCTATATAGCACAACAATTGGAATCTTGAAAATTGGAGGCATTGTTTTTCCTCCGACGAATCACGATTTCGGTTGTATACGTCTGATGGTCGAATTTTAGTCTGTAGAGAAAGAGGACATCGGTATAGTGCAAATTTAATGGCGCCAACTACTCCTTTCGGTGGAGGATCAGTTTGTGTGTGGGGCGGCATATATTATTATGGCTGCACTGAGCTGCTGGTCTTGATTAGGAAACAATGACGGCTGTAAGATATTGCGGCAAGGTTATTGAGACTATAGTCGTACCATTTGCTGGTGCCATAGGATCGAGATTTATTTTTATTGATGATAATATTCGTCCTCGCCGAGCAAGACTTCTGAACGACCGGGTAGAATATCATGGGTTTACTAGAATGGAGTGGCCACACTGCTCACCAGATATGAATTGCATTGAACATGTTAGGGCTGAAATGTCCAGGCAATTATATCGACTTGAACAACCTCCACAAACATTACAGCAATTAGCTTGAGCATTGCAAGTCATCTGGGCAGGCATTCCACAGCAGAACATCAATAATTTAATAGAGACTCTCAAATCGAGTAACAGCATTAAGGCGAGCTCGAGGTGGTCCTACACGGTCCCTCTGGGCATCAAGCGGGGTCGTTGCAAGACCCCACCGATACATTTTTCTCTATATTTCTCAAATTCTGAGCTATTGGCAACAAAGGTCTTAGCTATTTGTCGCGACGGGACTGGTCCACACATCCATCAGTGCATTATTGTTTGTTGATGAGTGAACGTTGTACAGGAGCATATTTATTTTTTATTAGGTAAGTGGGACCGTGCGGGGTACCCCGTTTGGGTATTAAGAGATGTCATATATTTACGTTGAATTTTTTTATTTTATTTTAGAAATGAGCCAATGGTAGAAGGTAAACCATTGACTACTGAAGAATTGGAGTAATAAGTTAACGCTGGTTTTAATGACGAATTGGAGTATGATGGCAGTGCATTTCCTGACGAGAATAAGAATGAAATTTGTATTGATGAATGTGTTTTCGAAATCGAGGACGAGTTACAAATTCAGAGCGAAGAAGAAGACGCTGAACCTACAGGAAACGCTGATGATGAAGATGCAGAAGAAGAACACGGAGGTTGTCCAAAATATCTTTCAAAATCAGGCATAGAGTGAAATGCTCGCCCGTTTCTTAGAGCCAGCAGGAGAGGTAGAAACTTTGTTAGTGCTCGTCCTGGTTTTACTGAACACAGCAGAAATTCTAAGAGATTTGTTGAAATGATAAAGGAAATAATTTGCCTTCATACTAATCAAGATGCATTGAGATGTTACGATGAATGGAACAAAACATATCCAGATAATAAAAAACATGGATACCACTGTAGAAAGACTAGTTGGACTGTTTAATTGGAGTTCCTATAAAAGCGGGAGCTCTTCGATGTGGAAAAGAATTTACGAAAGAAATGTCGACAACAGATGTATCGATACGAAGATCTTTTTTCCCTGCAGCTTTCTCACGAAGAAGATTTGAGGAAATTTCGATTTTTTTGAGATTTGACAATAGAAGTAGGGTAAAGTACGGATAGATGTCGCGGGGGGATAGATGCCGCAGATCACGTGACACGGAAACTATGTGCACTTGACAACAACTGTTGGTGGGATCGACATGCTATTTAGCCAGTATTGTTTTGCACGTGGTCGGTGTTGTGATTGAGCAAGTGATTAAACGGAAATTGTGGGAATAAAGTTGGTAAGATATACTTTTATTGCCTAATATTTACTTGTATGTTGTAAATAGTATTGGGGAAGTATGTTTAAAATGAAACAATGAGATTATTTCACTTTTATAGCGTTTATAGCGTTTATAGCGTAGGGCATATTTGAGATTTTGTTTTGTTTTCTCGGCTACATATTCATTAGGCGCAGGCGTGGAGATTGACTTCACTATGCCGAGAAAATACTTTCGAAAGCGTTCAGATGAACCAAGAGGGTCCTATAAACAGGATCAACTAGCTACTGCGATGGAAAAAGTTCAATCTGGGGAAATTTCAAAGCATGTGGCAGAAAGAAGATATGGCGTTCCTACGCGAACAATTGACAGAAGAATTAAATCTGGAAAAAGTAGAAAAGGATCACTGGGTCCCGAAGTTATTTCAACTTTTGAGGGATAACGAAATTCATAATTGAAGTTTACTTTATTTTAGGGGTTCTTGGAGAAGATAACGGAAGAAGATTATTTGCTCATATCAAAAATTTGTGTGCATCTGTATTTGCTCCTGATCGGAACGCTTTTCATTTTGCAGAAAAGCTTAAAATTAAGCATACATTTTCCAAAGATCAACAAGCTGGCAAGCAATGGTTGAGATCTTTTTTAGAGAGAAATCCAGATCTTTCCATCCGTCAGGCCGAAGGATTTTCTTTAGCAAGAGCCAAAGGAATGAATCGAGGCGAAGTAGGAAAGTTCTTTCAACCATTGAGGAACATCCCAACTGAAAATAATTTGATATATCGACCTGCCAATATATTCAATATGGATGAGGCGGGGATTCAAATTATAAATAAACCATCTAAGGTTTTGGCTCCCAAAGGTGCATGTCCTGACGTCTCGTAAACGCGGTAAAAATGTAACCGTAATAGGTTGCTGCAGCGCTGAGGGGATGTTCCTTCCGCCGGTACTAATTTTAAAGGGAGTTAATAAAAAACAAAAGTTTGTCGATGGTTTGTCAACTGGTTGCATGAGACTTGTACCATGCACTTAGACACTTGTAACTGATGCAAACGTGCGAAATTGCAAAAAAAGTTACGGCATTTCTCCCTTATGGGAATTAACATTGCCATCTCCCCGCATGGATGTAGGCATCTCTCCGTACCTGGGGGGACAGTTGCCGGAAAAACACTTTTTCTTAGATATTTTTTTTTCAGTAGTTGAGTATTTTTTATGTTGTTTGGAGGACAATATTTCAATAAAAAATAGATTATACAATGATTATATGTTTTTTGAAATACAAATTTTTGGTTAATCGAGTTTTTACATTTTTTTCACAAAAAGTGCGGCATCTATCCGTATTTTACCCTACTCGCATTGAACGAAGTGAAGATGACAAGCTGTTTTGAAAACAAATTATAAATCCATAGTTTTAAAATTTGTATTGTATTTTGTATTTGCTGTATTTTTCTGTTTAGGTGTTTTTTTTTAAATAAGAAATAGATGTACTTTGGTATCTCAATAAATGTACCTTAAACAGTAAGAAATGAATATTTTCTAACTCCTAGTTATGGTAACATACCCAAATATATGTATTTAAGTTGGGGTCCCTGAAGGACCCCGATTGGAGCTTTACGTAATTTTTTCAGCATGGTACTCAGAGAGTTAATTTTCTCAAACAGCCGTTGTAAATAACATAATGAAGGACTTTGTAGATTTTATTTATTTAATTTGGATTTTTTTTAAACACCCCATTTTCTTTATTGAATATTTTTTGTTTTTTGGGTTGCTTTTGTTATTCTCTCAATAAACTTTCATTCCACGTAAATACCGTTTTCTTTTTCAAATATTTACACGAAGAATTCAGAACTTTTTATATTATCCACTTTAATTGTCGAACAGTGTATATGTATAGGGTGAAATTTCATTTTCTGAACCTTTTTCGCCATAATTTCAAATAGGAACATTTTTTTAAGATATGTGGTCTTGGAAAATCGCAGAACGTAAGTTTGCACTGTGAGAAGAAATTTCCTCGGTGTCTAACTTTTGATTTCGACTACCACTGAACTAAAGTTTAAGATGACCATTCGATGCAAAATTTTCCGTAAAACGTATCGTTTTCGAGCTAAAGCGCGAAAATTTTGAGATTTTTTGGCTCTCATAACTTACTCTTGCCTCCTGGGATGGTATTGAAATGACGGTAATAAAATGATGTCCAGCTTGTTGGAAATCAATTCTCCGAAGCACTTTTTTGGATCTAATTTGACTGGCCTATTGTTAATTTGAAAACATTTAAAATTAGAAATAAAGTTAGTTCCATAAGGGAAAATTGAAATTCATTACAAATATTTCCTTATTTTAAATGGGCATAGCATGAGGTATGTTATCATTGCATGAAGTAGAAAAATCGTATTGGAAAAGTATATCTCTCAGTGTAGATGATTTTAGATTCTGAAAAGCATAACAATATTACGAAAGGAGTAACGGGACGCCGAAGCATAGGGAGCAAAAAGGAAAATAGAAGTAAATAGATGGGAGGGAGGAGCGTTAGAGGCGCAAGCGACAATAAATCAAGACTTGGATTTAATTAAATCTTGCATTGAAGTTAAGCGGGTGGCCGCTCGCCGCGCTGCGGTGTACAACGACGATAGGACTAAGCGGGGTTGGGATGAAGGGGATAAGGGGTTTGTTGTCTTTTGTCTGCGAGGTTATCTGCTTTATTTAGGACAGTTTTTGTCTGGGGATTTGAAATCAGTACAGTCGTTTTTTGATATTTTATATTCGTTTATTTCCAAGCGAAATTTAAATGAAAAGCCTTTTTTTCTTCTCCATTATATACATGAAATTATGAAATGTGTGAAACAAAAAGTGACTAGATTTTGGCGAGTCATATATTAATATTAGTTGACATTGAAACTTGAATTGTCATAATAATTTTGAATTGTATCAAATATTCTACCCGAATATATGTTGATATGTTTGCAAATTCGTATTTTTTGCAGCCATCAGAGAGACAAAAAATTGTCCCCACATTGCATTTGCAAGCCCGTCACAAAACATAAATATGGTCAAAAAAATTACCGACGAAGGAAAGCCAACGCTTTTTTCGGAAAAACATCGATCTATTGGAGAGTTTAAAGATACAAAGTTACCAAAAAAATATTATTTGGAATATTATGCAGAATCAATGGGCTACAAAGTTTTACGTTTACCGCCATTTCATTGTCAGTATAGCGGCATTGACATGGTTTGGTAAGAAAGTAAAAGAATCCACGATTAAGAAAGTATTAAAACTAATAGATCTCCAAATGATGTAATTCGGACTTGCCCGTTGGCAACATGTTACACGGAACATTGTGACAAAGTTATTTTTTAAAGACAGGGAAATTCAAAAATTGTAGACGTTTCCGATGACGATCCTCTTTTAATAACCGACGTTGGCAGTTCACCAGAAGAAGATTTTTCTGATCTGATATTATTTGTTTGATCTTTCAATTTTTACATGTAATTTTTTGTGACAGAGATTTTGTACATTCAACAACCTTATGGGTCAATTCTGTGCACATCTGTGAGCAAATCTTTCCTATAGACAATTTGCAGTTCTGCGCTTCCTTTATAGCTTACAGAAAACCTTTTAGAATTGTAAATATTTCCGATCGATCCTTCTTACAGTTGGCTTTTGTGAGATTATTCTATTTATTTTTCATTCTCATTATATATTATTGACATTTTAAAAACTAGAAGTGAATATTTTCAATAATATAAAAATGTAGGTATTAATACGAAAAGCATAGTCTCCTCCTATTACCTCAAAATATAACCCAAATTTTTGAGTGATGGTGTTTTTGGAACGTTTTCTTTTTATGGCGTTCGTATCCTTTACGTTGATACTGAAATTATTATTAAAGAACTGTTATATTAAAGATAACTTTCCCTTACCTAATTTTAAGCCTATTTCTTCCATCTGTATTCTTTGATTATTAATAAAATTCACAAACAATATTTGACAAAACACCAAAGAACTCGTTAAGTTAGGTTATGTAATGTACTATCGTATGAAAATATTCGGGAAGTTTGCAGTAGTTGAATTTACTGTTAACACCATTACTCTGTAAAATCTACTAATATTAACGTTATAAATGAAACTAACTGTTTCTAATTAATTCCACAATTCAATGAAAAAACTATGAAAATTCTAATATATTATTGATAATTATTTCTATATCAACCCTTTCACTAGATTTGTCCTTTGGGAGGGACACAGTTTTCTAATACATGTAAAAAACAGATAGTTGCGTAGAATCCTACGAGATTCTACGCAACTATCTGTTTTTGTACGTAACCAGGGAATCTTAGTATACTGTAACGTTTATTCTAATTTATATTTACAATTAATTTATATTTACAGATTTATATGTAATTCAGTCCTCATTTAATAATTTATGTAATACACTAAACACACTAATTATAATTTATATGAGAGTCACTTAATAAAAACTTTATCGATGCGCGATTACTTTCCTTCGGTATCAACACTGACTGATTGACTAATTAACTGCAGCGATGCTTGTGGCCTATTTATACTCGTGCGCCGTAATTCTAGAAGTATCTCGGCGTTCTCGCGGGCGCATTGGATATTTTCGACGTACTGGCGGATCTCGCCGGGTGCGGTGGGTATTCTCGATGTTTCTCGAAAATTCGGCGGAGGAACCATAGTCGTCTCATATGGGGACTTCACTGGGGGCACTAAGTGAGCATATTATTGCAGTAGCCCGCGTAACAATACTTATCGGAGCAGGTAGAGCCATCTCTAGTAAAAAACATTTGACAGTGGTCTTAGGGATCATGTTATGTGTACGTGGCGGACGGTTTGTTGATGATCTTCGGTAAGTGAAAATATTATAGTTTCATGTATAATTAATGTGTTTGTGTTTTGGTATTGCTTTATTGTTTGTTTTTGTTCTCAAAAAATATAAGGTGGGACATGGGGACAATTGCAGATGTTGATTTACCTACAGTTTCGGTTTTAAAAGAAAATTAGTTTTTGTTGAATTGTTGATTTCTGGTTTCGTGATTATACAGGACGTATTTCGTCTCAGATATAATGTCTGGTGAAGGTCTTTTTTATGAGGAGCTTCTTCGTTACCTCGAAACTGACGATCACTCAGATTGGGATTGGGAAGATGGTGCAGATGAATTCATGAACAATTCATAGAAATCAGATGATGAAGAAGAGGTAATGGACAATGCAGTGAGTCATGAAATATTGTGGTAGGTACGAATATTACGGAAACTAGGAACCATGAAGACGCTTATAACACTTCCGAACAACCAGAGGTCAAACGTAAAAAAAAAGAAGTGAATAAAGAAAAGGAAAAACAAAAAACGGAGTTTTTCACAACCTACGTTCTAACGGCAAAAGACAATATTTAGTGGTTGAAGAATGTTCTATGAGACGAGAAAAATAAACTGGTGTTGTCAACCTATTTTGACAGTGGTTGATTTACCTATAGATTTTTTCTATAAGTATATTGGTGAAAACGTTTTCCAAATCATGTCAACAATTATAAATTTACCACAATAGAGGAAATAAAAAGATTTATTTGAATACACATTTTTATGGGGAATTTGATATTTCCACGAGTAGAGATGTACTTTTACAATCAACTCTATCATTTGATATTCAGAATTATTTATTTTCCATAGTGGAAGAATATATAATATATTAAATAAATCCGTCCCAAGCCTAGAATAAACATACAAAAGTTAGAAACATTTAGAAAGGAAAAGAATAATATGTAAAATTAGTTATGATACACCCTGTATACTGAATAATTAAAGTCATACAATGACAAACAGTAAAACAGGAACACAAACTTTAAAATAAAAAATTAACAGAGTATCAACTAAAAAAGTGATGATTGTAAAATTGAAATAAAAATAAAATGAACACCACAATATAGAAAATTATAACCTTTAATTAAACTTCAGATAAAATAAAAATAATCATATAACTTAAGATGAATAAACTATCAATATAATCAAAAATAGAAATAATAATTTAGTAACTAAATTTTTCAAAGACAGGCATTGGTAGAAATGATTTTAAAATAAAATCTAAGATCGTTTGTTGAAAAAACAAAGAAAAAAATCAACAACCGGTTGAAAATTTGAGAAAGAAGGAGATTTTTTCTAAGTAAGAAAGTAAAGTTGAAATTCATGTAAAAATATTCAAGAAGAAATAAAAAGTTGTAAATATAACTAAACTAAAGTAATATAAAGAGATTATAACAATAAATAAGTAAGTGAAAGGGAATACTTACCATAAAGTTTTTGTTGCTAAGTGAACACGGGTATAAGCCATATAATATACCCATATCCAAGGCATATTATCAATAAATCACAAGTGAAAAGCAGAAAAATATTGAAATCGTTTATCCAGCACAGAAAAAAACTTTCCAAGTGACCCAGAATTTTGATCCAGGGCCATCGAATAGTGAATTCAGTGTGACCTTCAAGAGAAGAAAAGAAATGAATACTTTAATCACGAAAGACAATCAGGTATCATTTATCTATATAATTTAATTTTGAATTTATTGATGTATAAAATTTGAATTGTTCAAATTTAAAAAGTATTACATAAGATTGTACTTACTGATAAAATTTTTCGAAATAATCAAAAAGGTATTAACCATCATTGACTCCATTTTATCCTCGAATGTCATTTCTTCACATATAAAATTATTCATCTTTTCTGTAGTTTTAAAACCATAGAAATATGAAACCATGGACTCTCATAAGTGTAATCTTAATTTTGTTGTGAATGAATGAATTTTAGATAAGAAATAAATAGTGTTAATGCTTTTTGAAGTTAATTAAACAGTTAAGCAAAGTTAAACAATAAACCAAACGTTTTCATTTGTTGAACATTTATTGAATTGAATGTGTTTTGCTTTTGTATCTATGATATATTTTACAATCAACACAGGCTATGAACGTTGGAACTTTTTGAAGGTCAAAGGACAGAGTTGGCCTCACAAAAATTTGAACCCACAAACAAAAATATAAATCCCTGAGATAGTTCAAATAAGTTTACAAAATAATATTCAAATAATAATAAAGGGTCTCATAATAATCCTAATAAAAAAAAATAATAAAATAAATAAAATTTGATTTATAATAAGGTATGGAAGTGAGTTAGATCTACAATTTAAAACCATATCAATATATTAGCTGGGCAAAGTGGTACAATACAGGACTTTCTTATTTACCAGGGTACAACAACGGAAATAAACGAATCATTTACATTGTGGAGCTTCCGCTGTCGTAGTGATGCATCTTTCAGACAGAATTAGTGAACCCAATCATGTATTGTTTTTTGATAACTATTTTAGCAGCTACCAGTTATTTCAATTTCTGAGTGCGAAGTCCATTTTTGCTGAGGGTACTGTGAGACTAGATCGTTTTTCTGGTCATAATCTTCCAAGTGATAAATAAATGAAGAAAAGGGCACGAGGAACATCTGCAGAATGTGTCAGTTCAAATGGAGTAGTACGATAATATATCTGTCGTGACAGCATTAAATTTGTTTTGGAATAGGAGATGAAGATCATTATAAAAGATGGAACAAAGTAGAAAAAAAATATGTACAAGTTCGAAGACCAAAATCAATACAGTTGTATAATAGAAATATGGGGGCGTAGATGAAGTAGACTTTATCCTCAGTATTTACAGATCATATGTCAGATCTAAGAAATGTACTGTGCGTATGATAAATCCTGCTGTTGATCTTGCTCTTATCAATTCGTGGATAGAATATAGACATCAAGCCAAGCAATTGGACGTTCTACAAAAGAATATCTTTGATTTATTTGTATTTAGACAATCTGTCGCAGAACATCTGATTTTGTTCAAAAGTCCTCCTACACGTGGAAGACCTTCGACAGCTAGCTTGTCTCCTGCACCTTCAAACGAGCACTGCAATGAAGTAAGACCTATAGTTGAAGCACGGTATGATGGATATAACCGTTTTCCTGACTTTGACAACAAAAAGGATATTTCAAGATGTAAGATGGAAGGTTGCAAATAAAAATCACATGTGTTTTGTGTGAAATGTGAAGTACATTTATGTTTCATAGAAACTGTTTTTACAGATTCCATTCAAGATAAACGATTTACTTATAAATATTAACCAACCTAAATTTTAACGTGTTTTATTTTTTTTTATATAGGTTCCTTCAACTGTTTAAGCTGCACTTTGTTAAGCCTTGCATTTGAGCTAAACTGTCGCATTTGGGCATTATAAAAATTTCACGTAGAGTTGTCTATGTGTCGACCCCGAGTATTTAATGATCTTTCAAAGTCATAAATTTGACAATCACTAACAGTTTAAAACCGAAATAATAACTATATTCACAATATGATCAGATAAAAGGACTGACCCGACTATAGATACCATGTTGAATAACAAACAGCCTTTGCGTTTTTGTCCACCTTACACTAATTTGATTCAACTTGGACAACAAATTTGAAAAAAGAGGGTGCTTCATTTAAAAAAATTCTGGTGTTGATATCATTGCTCAAAGGTTATCCACCTTGAAAGTTAGATTTGTTTAAATAGTGAATTAAAATCAAAAATCGACCTGCTTCGGAATATTTGTTATTGAAGATAATCTTGAAAGTTCAAGCTCAAATAAATTCAAATGAACTAGTAGAAAATCTGTACTGTATAAAATTTTGAGAAAAATCATTAGCAAACTTCAAACAAGAATCTTGAAATCCGAAATTTGCTTCCTGCAAATGGTTCAGAATTCGTAGACAATTTTAAAAGGCACATTCTTATACAAACAGCCGTAAAGACTGTGATGTACTCAAATTGAATCAAATTTTAAGATATACATTCTAATGTTAATTTGATCATAGTCTGATTTATATATTCATGAAAACGTTTTAAATCAGTGGCGTTCTGAGAATTCATTAGATCATTTTATCTATACTTTTATGAAAAAAATATTAAGACATGGTGAAACATGGTGGTATGAAGGAAATCATAACATAGACTAAATATCAAAATTCATCAAGAATAACTGTATTTCATTCAACGCGCGATAATGTAGGGAATAAATGAGTTATAACCATCACCACAAGTTGAATACTATACTTTATCTACTACTATAGCAATAAATACTGAGATACAAGTACAGAGAAAGAAATGCATTCAACAATCTTAACAATATCAATGATATGAGTTTTAGTGGAATTACCTAATACTAGTGTACTGCTTTTTTATGTTTGTTGCAAATATGTTGTAGACAGTGGCGTAACTACAGGATAGCAAGTCGGCAAAATGCCACGGGTCCCCAGCCGGAAGGGGCCTCCGGTCAGAGGAGAATTACAACTCTCAACATTTAGTAAAAAAAATAGTTTTGTCTTCAATGTATTTAAGTTATCTACTTAGTTGCATTCACAAGTGAAAAAATGTATTAAAATTTCAAAGCATTTGTAAAAAATAATTGTAGCCCAGTTATAGAAAGGATGGTCAAAATCCAATTAATAATTGCGGAGATATGCGTGAACAAACCTTTATACATACACACACCTCCAAAAATGTGTATATTGAATTTGCTACGGGCCTCGAACGATATAGTTACGCCACTGGTTGTAGATGTACTAGGTTGACGTGTTATAGAACTGTATATTTTATTTGCAATATTTGTCTTATTCCTTTTAGAATCATCAACGTACCCCTCAGCAACAGTAGTTGGTACGCCAATTGCTATGGCGTTTTAGTGCCGTTATATCCTCTCAAGTATCTACTAATAAAGTTGCCGACGAGCGATGAAAACAATGCCCTGTATAAAAATTATTATTGAGTGTTGAGTATTATTATGAGTTTTCTACAGTAGCATTAGCTACTTCCTGTCTCAACTTTGTGGGTATACTTTATAAATCATCTTCAATATCCAAATTTATCTGTTCCAGCATAATTTTATCATTGAATTTGACGTCAAGCGTCACGTCACGCACGTGTAGTCAAATTTCACGTAAGATAGCACATCAAACAGCACGTAAAGCGTCACGTCAAATGTTACGTCAAACATTTCGTTGAACGTCAAACGGCACCTCACACATATGGCAAGCGTCACGTCAATCTTCACGCACGTGGCGTCAAATATCACTTCAAACGTCACGTGACATGGCACGCCAAACGTAAGGTCTAGGGTCACGCACGTAGCGTCAAATGTCACGTTAAACGTCACCCAAGTTGGCACGACAAACGTCACGTCAAATGTCATGCACGTAGCGTCATATTTCACGTAAAACGACACGTCACGTCAAACAGCACACACACAGAACCTCACGCTTCACGTTAAACTGTACCTATCGTTTTCACGACAGTGACAATCCAAAAGCGGAGTTCCAGTAGCTCTAGTTAGAGAAAATAAACAAGCAGCAGAAAGTCGTCTTCTAACGGCTAACTTACTTATGTTTACATTTCTCACTTCTTGCTGATTACATCGAAAGGCAACTGCCGTGACCGTTCGGTTTCTCAAAGCATTAGACACAAGAAAGCGGTCATCTCTAGTTATTGTAGTCCTGAACCAGGTCTTCAGGTGAGCGGACCAGACTCTTCTTACCGCTGCAAAACTCGTTGCACACCCGAGAGACTGTCGCCAACGTCTTTCGCAGTTTCTCTAAAGCAGCCACAATTCGTGATACTCTGTCTTTTTTTGGAAGGATGACCACTTGTTGGTGGACCTTTCACTAAAGTAGTTTTTTTCTGGCCTCCGTTCAGAATTGCTTCTGCTAATGGTACAAGAAATTCCAGAAATGGCATTTTTTTATATTTCTTTTTAAATTATCCAGGCATTTACAGCTGACATCATCGAAAGCCCGGAAAAAACTTTTTGATTCACCATTTTTTCGATTTTCTATGAAATTTATACAATCCCGCCATTTGGTCTGCCCGGTCGACTCCTCCCATGTGATCCCGATAAAAGGCAATCATTTCTGGACATTCTTCAGGAGATCTTGTACCATCTTTGTTTTTCTTATTTAGCGATACAATTTTATTCGTATAGCAATTGCTAAGAACCAGAACATCTTTAGTATCCTGCCATTTGTAAAGGTATATTTGATCATTGTTAAAATATTTAAAATTCACGTTCACGTTGTGCAGTTCCGTCCCTGACCTAGTTCAATTTCTTTCCCTCTATATCGATTATTTTGTGTGAAGGCATGAAATTAGTAATGAAATAAGTATATACGTTCAAACTGTAAATTCTCTTTCCTCAAGGCTACTGATTGGGTAAAAATACCGGACGTAGGTCTTGGTTTGGGTCGTATGATAGGATTAATTATTTAAGTCAACGGAATAAAGAATTTCATCCTTTTCTCGAGCAAACATGAACATATAAAGTCGAAATTAATTAAGTGGTGAAGATCCATCATCTTACCGTAACGAAGTGCATTCAAGATTGAATGGTAAGTGTACGGCTAAACTGCATTCTTGCCTTCCGCTTATCCGTATAATCTTTTCTTTTATTATTTTATTATAATTACATAGGTGACGTTCTAGAACTAGATACCTGCATCGTGTTTCTTATCGTTTTTTTGGTATATTTTTTTTAGCTTTACCGATTGAGGATATTTATACGTTCAGTATTTCTTTTATTTGGTGATTTTCTAATTAATTTCTGCAGTTAGTTAATAAAAAATTAAACTTTTCATTATGTTCTTTATATTTCTTTTTATTATCGTAACGTAAAATACAGGATGTTTGTATGAACCACGTTTTTAAATGATTTTCTTTAACACTCAGAATTGTAATATCAAGTTTGTTATCAAATTCATATTTCAGACATCCTGGAATTTGTAAAGTTGGGTAAATTTGTTCCTGATACTACCATTATTGTTCCTTAGCACTTTACCTGGGACAAGGACTTCATCGGAAACCAGGACATTATCCAGAACTTTATCTGTACCTAAATCTGGAACTTTATCAAGGACTTCATCTGAAACCAGGACATTATCCAGAACTTTATCTGTACCTATATCTGGAACTTTATCAAGGACTCTATCTGGAACCATGACTGACTACACCACTCCAGGAAAGTAACATATATATTTCACCGAGATTGCTTCTCAAACATAGAACAACCAAATAAAAAAACTAGTCATTTTTTTGCTATTTAATTACAATATACAACTTGTAAATTTATTAACGTTGTTCATAGATTATTTTCCCTTCCAATATCCCAGGATTTGTCGCTATAATGCTGATGTGAGTAACAAATGAACTAGTATAATTCAGGGTGGCGCCCACTTACCTTTCTCAATTTTCATAATTTTTCTTTTATTAATTTCATTAACTAGATTAATAATTAACTTCCTTCAGTACCTTAATTAAAATAAATTTCAAGTAGGATTATCCGAGAACCGGTAAGACTACTCTCTGAATTTTTACTAGTTTGGTCTCAGAATCTACACCTGAGGTGCTCTCTAAACTGAGTAGCCGTTGCACATTCTGCAAAAATTACACCAATAATGTGTAATTGATGGTAATCGATTATACGACATGATGAGAACTGAACCAATCACAATCTGTATTTAGTCGGGTATTGGTGCATTGTGCAATGTACATATAAAGCGAGCGAGGAGAAATTTTATGAAATACATCAATGGGGCTCATGTCATTGTGAAATTTTCAAGATAAAGAACACTCACGTGAAAGTGGAACACTTTTTCTTGGAGCAAAATCTGTTGTTATGAATCGCTGGGGTCTTCTCCACGAGCAGTTTCTCCATCCAGTGATTCACTTCCAATGATTTCTTCCAAGCTTTCGACCTGCTGATAATCCACATCATTATTGCTGCACAATGATTCAGTATCTTGGCCCGCATTTTCTGCAGATGATGGCACCCATAAATCGCTACTGCCCGACGAAAAGTCGGATAAACTTGAAACTTCTGACAAATGGTCAGCGATGTGGTCCAACTCATCCATACATAATTTATTTTTTCTGGACATCGTCTGATGTCCAGACGGATTCAGCAGCTAAATTGACCAGGGAAACTTAAAACGACGGTATAGATGGAATTTTGGAGAAAAGAGGCATAAGTCTGATGCAAATAAAAATCATGCCAAGAAATGGAAAAAAATCATACACAGCGATAGCTAATGAGGCAAGAGCTCCCTTGTATGTAAGTATACTGGGATGACATTCACTGGAACCTAAAAGATCTATTGCGCCTGCTTCCTTCTACTTGGATCCACAGAAAAATCCCTTCCTCTAGACCCATTTCAACATATTCGAATGCTTCAGTTCAGGTAAGTATCCCTCAACTATCCAGTAGTCTCCTAGGTGTCGTGCCCTAGGATTCTGTATTGCTTTGCATTCAGCAAGTTGGTGAATGGAGGTTTCTTCTATTTGCATTCAGCAAGTTGGTGAATGGAGGTTTCTTCTAGTCATTCCCGTACAATTTTAAAACTAATTACACAAGAAATCAGAGCCCTAATGGCTGCTTGACTATACGACATTATGATAATCCTTTGCCTATAGAGCTGGGCACACTTTCCCAAGGCGTGATTTTCTGCTCAAAAGATACTGGGGAGCTATCCCAATCTTGTTGGTTTCCTGGCCAGTACAATCCCTTCTAAGTCCCTTCTATTGCTTCAGATCAATACTTATCCACCCTAAGAAATGAATGATGAAAAAAAATTTTAAAAAGATATCACCAGGATAGCTACTGAAAAAAATAGTTAAAGGGATAGTGTCACCTTTTATGGGTAGAATATAGAATACAAATCAACATACAATAATTGTTGTCTTCATAAACCTATCATTAGAGCAGTTTATATTTGTACTACTTTTACTATGACATAATTTTGTCACATTATGAAGGTATACTTAAAATAAAAAAGTATGAAAATATCTATAAAAATATGGAATATCTTCATTTATAAACTGTTGTTAAAAGTAATTGACAATATGACCTTGAAATGACAAATAATCACAAAAGCTTGTGAAATATATTCGAAAAAAATGAATTTTCTACAATAATGATTGAAACTATTTAACACCACTATAATTTCCAAATAAGTACAAACTGACAAACGAAGATTAAACTGTCGAGCAGTACTTTGTCGTCTTCAATTCGAGTAACATGAAATATCCATTCAACCCTTAACAACGCCCCGTAGTTATTACACTGGTTAAGATTAAGATGGAGCACGGGCAACTTTGATGTGTGTTAAGGGATTACCATGGAACTTACAGCATGATGGATATAATTTTGAGAGCGATGTTCGGTATACACTGGTGTATACTGCAAACACTGTTGAATATTTATTATGTGAAATTCATATAGACAGAAACGATGGAATATTTGAAAGTCTAAGAGCGTCTTTATAAATAATTTATATATTTTATGATTCTAAAATTCTATTAAAGCAAGAGATTGGTTTTAATAGGTTTCCGATGAGAATACATGAAAATATATTTTTACTCTATTTAAATATATTAAGACTGGGAAGTTTTCTAATTTTCTACCTATTTTATTATTGATTAGCTAGGATAGGAACATATGGATTTACCTCTTCCGGTCTTTTGATTCCTTGTTTTTTTTGGAGTGTTCAATAACTATACAAATGTGCTAAGTCATCCCGCGCCATGCTGTTAGCTGTTCAAGGACAACCTTCGGAAAGATGGATGGAAATAGTATTTTTCACTGATTTAAATATAAAACAAGAACAAAAGTTAATTGGTTTTGATAAATTTGTGTACTAGTGTGTGTGTTAGTTTTATTAACAAATTTTTTTATAGTTGCAACAAAAAACAATAGAATTAACAGTTGGGCGAGGGTCAAACCACCCACTTGTGAAAGCGGGCGTCTGTTCTACCACATAACCCTTCAATGCTTCAATGCTCACATCTTATATACAATGAAAAGAGTAAACTATTTGAAATAATCAATAAAGGTGACGAAGAAGGGTAAATTAATAGTCTGTGCGAACAATTAAAAATGTAGGTACGTACTTTCAACTTAAATAATTGCAATTATTTGGAAGCTCTACTATAACTAAACGAATGCTTGAATAATGCAATATGATGTAGCGGAGGAGTGAGTATACCCTTAAAACGGATATTTAAATTATGTAGAGAAGGTTGGGCACAATGTAACGCAAAAGTTGGTTTTGACCATAGCACCCCACCTGAATCTTTTTTTCTCAACATTTTAATTTTATCCTGTGACCCAAGGATCTAAACTATGAGAGAAATGCATCGACCGTTATTATATAAAACACATGTGACCGTAAACGGCCATTTTCCAAAAAACTAATTTTGTGTCATTGTGCCCCATGTCTGGGGTGGTTAAAGGTGTGGAAAGGCCTCTGAATCGGTGGTGATGCGGGTCACTTCGAGGATCATCTGAAGAGAATAAAACGACTACTTCTAGCACTGGGATATGTTCGTTTAATTACACTACTTTACTATGATACATTACACTACTTACGATTACTAACGATATGTATAAGTACCTAGCCGTGTAGCATACTTATATTTAATGATTATTTATTACTGATAATTAAGTCATCTTACTGATATCTTAATACTGAACTATATAGAATGTTCTCTTGAATTATATTGAATGAATGCATCCCATAATGAATATTGAATGTATATTTATACTGCCAGTCAAGTTCAAATGAAGTAAATAAACATATAACTGTTTGTGTCTATTTCACGCTCTGAACTTGACTTCGTACTCGTCGACCTTCCTACTCTTTATTTATATAATATAATATAATAAGATCAAGGGAATTTAATTCTTATTTTAAATATCTATTGTAATAATATTATATTGGGCCAAAAGGCATTACAGCGGGTTTGTAGTGAACAATTTACAACAGCAGGGTTATCCAATGTACCAAGTTTGAGGTTTGTAGAGTGATTTCTTGAGATAAGCTTAAAAAACTGCCGAGAGTTTTATCAATAATGGGCACTAGCTTCCATAGTAGGAACATTTGGATAAAGGCAAATTAGGATATTTGGACGTGAAATCACATCTAGTATATAGTTTACATTTGGCAGAAGAGTTTCTAGACATCCTGTATTTGAATCAACGTTTCAAGGGCGATACAAAAGGAATAATATCTCATGGTTTCAACTGAGTCCAAGAAAATGAAATCTTAAATCAAATGTTAAATAAATAAATAACCCAAATGAATTTTAAGCTATCCATAATAGCAGAAACTGTTGCTCGAACGTGTCGTTTATAATAATACTCAGGACCTGCTGATTTATTGAATGAGCCGAATATTATCTCAATGCCATGAAACCCTTCAGTCAATGACTTCGTGACTGTGAAACTTCTACTCTTAACCTTAATATTATTGAGTTTCGTGATTGGGAAGTATAAGTTGCTCTTGTTAAACCGAAGTTTACCGCTGGACCAGACACCATTCCAGCTTTTTTGTGTAATATTCTGCTCTTAATCAATATTCCATTCCACTTAGTTCTTCATCTCAATAGTTTGTTAATTAGTTTCAATAAGTCTAACATGCTGAGATGTGAACAAAGTTGATATAATGATTTGTGTGAAATTCTCGTCAATCTAGATACTGTCCATTTTTTGACTATTATTTCACAAAAATCCTGCCAAAATTAATTAACGATAGAACCAATAAAGCATAATTGCAGTCTATAATGTATTCAAAAAATACAACAATTCAGCAGAACGCACATACATAGAAAGACTATGTCACATTTTTTTTCGATTCATTGCTTCATGTTGACTTGATGATGGTATAACCGAAACTAGCTGCTAACAATCTAATTGAATTTAAAATACGTTTTGTGGTTTTACTTTGCGTTTCTTCGAACACCTTGATTTTCTACTTAATATTGCCCAAAACTCTTCATTCGCCTGTGGGGTATTTGGAGGATTATCATTTCTGAGTACAAAAGAGATGTTGTGAGCTTCTAACCAATCTCTGGTTATTCTAGCATAACTGCAAAAGGCTAGAGCAGGTCAAAATATAATTTAATCATTACTATGGTGCCTATTGATTAAATCGACCTATGTCTCAAGACATCTTTGCGTATAAACGTTTGGGGTCAACTTACGTTTAGCTGAAATCAGTTATGGAAAAACTGTTATCATGTTAACGTGTGAACAAAAACCTAAGCCATATGGTGAGGAAATGCGCGGTTGTCGAGTTGACCACTTTCGTTTAGCTGAAACCAGTTGTGGAGAAACTGTTGTCATGTTAACCATTGTTGTGCTAACGAGTGGAGAAAAATCCAAATCCTATAGTGAAGAAGTTGTTCACTTGAAATAATGAAATGCTAATTCTATGTTTGAGAGATTCTTTGTAAATTGTTTGTTTAATATGATCCAAAATGTTTCAACGAACTTCACCGTAGATAACTTTTTATTATCAACAATAAAACAAACAAAATTGGAAAAAAATCAATCTGACCTAAAATCTCCATACTCTATTCTTATTGAATTCAGGAGATCTAATATTGGATCGAGTTTGATTTTTCTGCAGGGTCCTTCTCCACAAATATTCGCCAAGCTTCGTTTTCCGGAATATGCTGACCCCTCAGAAACTTTTTGGCAGCGCTCCATTGGGACTCTATTCGTTGAGTGTGCCTACCATCCACAGCAGGAAACTCAACAGTTTGGTTGACAGTCTTATGATGATATTGATACACAATTTATCAGTGGGTATCAATTAAATTCTTTAGTTGCAGTGGAGTAAAGGGTGGGTAAGTAAATATTCTAAGGGATAATTCTATTTGCCCGTTTTACGGAATTTATTGGAAGAAATGTTAAGACAGTGAAATGAAGATCGTAAAGTGTTTTTATTGCTGAGTAAGATTTTGAAATTTTGGGTTACAAGTTGTTCTAAAGTAAAGTGCAAACAAAATTACCTATTCAACACTATACGCAATTCCCCTCATTAGTACTAATAGGTTCACATGGTAAGTAAGTATTTAACTAATTATACTGAATGTTTACTATTATAAGTTTAGGAAGCTATCAGAGTGGTGTAGTAGTTAGTATCGAAGCTGTCCTTGCTTATGTTATGCCAACGATGAGATATAAAAAACAGGATTACACTTACTTAGCAACCCGCAGTCGCAGCCACAGGTATTCAGCTAAATCCACAGCAACAGGTGCACTTCAGCCAGTCACTAATTAGAGTAATTCTTCAGAGTGTAACATGAAAAGCCTAAAAGAGTGGAAGAGCAGTTAGATGGTGGTTAATTGAAATGTGGTTCGTTTAGGTTAGGAAGACTTACCGAAGGTGGAGTGGCTTTTGAGTAGACTATTTGTAAAGATCCCCTTGCGGGCTTTCTAAAACATGAAAAGAAAGAAAATAGTCCAATAGTGATTTCCTTTTGCTTCTGGCATCAAAAATCCAAAAAAAATTCGTTCAACCTCATGTAGTCAGAATTGCAGCCATCAGAAAGAAACGGAAGAGGGAGAGAACATAGACTATTGACAGTATGTTAATTAAATGTGTCAGATAAGTAAGTCTAAACACCAACCTTTAATTACTGGTCATCACCTGGTCAGCTTGACATTTAGGTAGGGGTAGCCTTGTATGTTTGGACCGTTTAAAGTGAAAATAAAAGAAAAATTTCTCATATTGTAAATATGTAAATAAACAATGTTATGATTAATTTTTATTTTTAAGTTGATGTTTTAATTCCGTTTTGTTTGTTTTGTTCTCAATATAATTATTAAGCGGTAAGTGTTAGTCTCCCCTTAATTTATTATGCTCTGTTTGCTTTTAAGTTTAAAGTAAATAAGTTTGGACCCGTAACAATATCCACACACAAAGTTTAGAGAAGCTCTTCCACATGTACGTGTGGATAATTGAAGCTCGCTGAACATGCTGCTTAATAAGGGGTATTAGGTTGTGACTCTTATTATCAGGACAAACAAGAAATCTCAAATCGTCTGAATCTTGAGCAGCCAAACCCAAAATCCAGTGTCCTCGATTATATTTTGTTTGTCTAAATTTGGATTCGTCAATCTGAAAAGTCAGTATGTTTATGAATACATTTCTTGGTTCAGAGATCTGGATAAGATTGGATTTCCGTTGGAAATACTGAAATACTAATATTGCGAGCGAAGCGAAATACATTTTTTGAGTCCATCTTTCAGAATATTGTGGATAATCATGTGAATTATTCTTTTTACCTTTACTATAATTCCGGGCCCTCCAATTTTTGGCCAAGAAAGTAGCATTCTCGCTGCAAGGGTAGCCTTGGACAAGTTTCCCCCAACTCCCAATGAAATCCTTTCATAACTCTCATTAGGTGCATAACCGAACAATACCTACCCTATAATATGGACTAATATGCAATGTGATAGAAAAAACTCACCAAAATTCTTTCACTGGAGACAAATTTTCAAACCATGTGTTTTTTGCAACCGATATATCCGGTCTACATTTTTTTGATTTGGGACATTGGTAAATTCTCAAATCAGTTTCTTCATAGTAATAATGGGAGAAGAGTTCAGGCCTTTTGGAGTGACAAATGGTGTTGCTGGATTTCAACGAGTAATCAATAGCATAATATAACTAGAGGATCTTAAAGATACATTTGCTTATTTAGATGACATTACCATTTGTGGTAAAACTGAGGAGGAGCATGATTTTAACTTGGACAACTTCATCAAAATTGCACAAAAGAACAGGCTTACGATCAATGACTCTAGACCAACATTTTCAACTAAAACACTTTAAGGTCACATTATTGAAAATGGCACCATTAAGCCTGACCCTGATCGTATTAAGCAACTCATAGAGCTTTCAGAACCCAATGATCTTCCATCTTTACGAAGGGCATTAGGTTTGTTTTCTCATTATTCTCAGTGGATACCATGTTTTTCAGAAAAAGTGCATCCTTTAACACACTCAGAATTGCCTCTTTCCGAAAATGCAAGAAAATCGTTCAATATTCTTAAGGAAGATCTAGCTTCAGCAATGCTAACGTCCATAAATGAAAATAAAATGTTAACTGTAGAGACTGGCGCATCCGATTTTGCAATAGCTGCGACCCTTTCCAAATCTGGCAAGCTAGTGGCCTTCTTTTCAAGCACTCTTACTGGTAGTAAAAAGAATCATTCATCTGTCGAAAAGGAAGCTTATGCGATCGTCGAATCTATACGCAAATGGAAACATCTGTTATTGCCTAACTATTTTCAGTTGATTACTGATCAAACAAGCGTATCTTTATTGTTTGATAACAGGGCCTATGGAAAGTTTAAGAATGATAAAATCCTACGCTGGCGTCTAGAAATGGCTCCCTTCAAATACGATATTATCTTTCGTCCTGGTGTTTCAAATCGAGCTGCTGGCGCCTTAAGTCGTGTTAGTTCTTCCACAAGTAGTCTAATTAAGCTCTCTGAAATGCATGTATCACTATGTCTTCCTGGTATTACTCGCTAAGGTCAAAGAATTTACCTTTTTCACTTGAAGAAGTTCGTAAAATAACTAGTTCTTGCCGCATATGCAATGAAATTAATCCCAAATTTTATAAAGTACATAGTACACTCATTAAATCTACAATACCATTCTATGGACTTAATATAGATTTCAAAGGCCCCCATCCAACTTCTTCCGGAAAACCGTATATGCTTACGGTTGTAGACGAATTCTCCAGATTCCCGTTTGCTTTTCCTTGTTCTAGTACTACTTCTACTGAAGTTATCAAACATCTCAAAGAATTCTTTTTTCTATTCGGTACACCTTCTTATATACACACTGATCAAGGTTCCTCCTTTATGTCCCATGAAATCAAGTCCTTTTTAGAACTTCTGGGAGTTGCTACGAGCAGAACTACTCCATACAATCCCCGTGAAAATGACCAGTGCGAATGCTACAATGGTATTATATGGAAAACAATTCGATTGGCTCTTCATTCTCGTAATCTTCGGATGAATCAATGGGAAAAAGTACTGCCTGAAGCTCTTCATTCTATCCGATCATTTCTATGCACAACCACTAACTCTACACCTCACGAAAGAATGTTCACCCATCCGAGACGCTCAATGAACGGAACCTCTCTTCTGACTTGGCCAAGTACTGGTCCCGTTTTAATGAGAAATTTTAATCAGACAAGCAAGAATGATCCCATGGTTGAAAAAGTAGAGCTTTTTCATGTGAATCCTCTATATGCTCAAGTACGTTTATCTGATGGAAGAGAAACCACCGTATTTCCGAGACATCTAGCGATAATGACACTCTACAAGTTTCAGAAGAAGATCCTCCTCTGGCCGCTCAAGATCTACAAACAATGGCTGAGAATGAACAACCCCCAAAAAGGTCCACTGTTACACAAGATCCACGAATTAGTGTTCATGATGCTGTAACACCTCCTAGTCGTTTAGTTGACCATCCAATGATCGAGCCGAATACTGTACCTCACGTGCAGGATTACGATATCAGTAGACCTACTAGAGCAAGAAGACCTTCTGCATTTCTGAAGGATTACATTCATTAACTGAGGCGGGAAGAATGTAGTATATAGTTAGTTTACTTTCACTTAAATTGTTACTTTGGATTTTTGTTATGTTTATTTTTAGTCGTCTTGTACTATTTTGTTTATTAAAACCTATCGTAAGGTTTCCTTGATTTCATTACATTTTTACAGTACTTGCTGGCACTTAACAATGACTTCAACCAAATTCAAATGTTTCAGTTCGAGTTCTAGGAAGAGAGAGTTTACTCTACGAAAACATTATTGAACTGATAATTTTAAATCAAAGTAAACACAATAATCATTGACGTGCGATCCATAGTTCAAGTAGCATTAACTTAGCGCAATGAAAATTTTCTTGATGAGACTGTACCTTTGCGTTTCCTCACCAAGGAGTCTTTACCATTTCAATGGTTACCACTACAACAGTTTTCCATAACTACTTTCAGATGAGCGAAAGTGGTAAACTTGGCAACCGCGCGTATCAGCATTGTAAAATTAGGGTTACCACTCTTTCTTCGCCATCAGAACGGTTGCCGTGACAACGGATTTTTCGTAAAATCAGTTTCAGCCATACTGAGGTTGTTGATTTGGTAACCACGCATTTCCTCAGCATACGATTTAGGTTTTTGTTTACTACTTATCACAACAATCGTTGCCATGATAACAGTTTTTCCATAACTGATTTCAGCTAAACAAAAGTTGAGCCAATGTTTGCATGCACCGCCTCACCTTTCACATGCCCGACATGGGGACGTGGAATGTCTATCTCCGACTAGCCCTCAATATTTTTTATTGGGACAATTTGTTTAACATTTTTCTAATTTTCTAATGTTTATTTCTCGCAACTTGTGACACTCGTGACTGGGCATCACTCAGAACTTTCAGACGTCAACTTTTGGGCAGAGGCATATACATGGTATAACTTTCTCGCATTCCTTCCTAGTTTTATGGATAGTTGAAACTGTGATATTTTCACCTCTAAAGATATTTACAATATGACGTTTTGGAAACGGTCCAAATTAATGGTATATTTCCAATTTTTATGCTATTTGACTAATATACTATGGAATGTCAAATTGAAATAATATTTCATGTTTATTACCTGTGATAACTACAGATAACTACAAAAAGACTAATGTATGAATTTGTGAAAAAATAATTACCATAATATTATTTAACCATTTGCACAATACTTTCCTAGCATATTCCAATGAAACTTAGTCCGCTGCTGTAGAGGTGTCTTAATATTTAGTCAGGTCCTTAAGAAAGGGTGGATCTGAAAGGGGTGAGATTCGGTCCCTCGGGTGGAGTTACACTAATTAATGAGAAAGGGGTTGCAGGTTGCTAAATACACAAGGAATATTTGCAGGTCGGATTAGCGATGAAGAAGCACTTTATACCCGTTACCCGCCACCCGCTGCTATTGCCACCACCAAGAAAATACCGGAGCCATTTGTTTTGTCTCATTAAGGAAGATGATATTTACCGCGTTTATGCCAGAATATTAACAATCAGCCCGTGCAATATTCATTATTTTTACTTGAAACATTCATAAAATACATGAGTTTTATAAAAGACAATTATAATAATCAGATTACATTGTTGAAAGTCGTTATATCTATTTAACAACAAAAAAGTCATGTACAAGTACAATTTTAAGATTCATTCCTTTGCTGAAAAATTATTTAACGATTTATTCCATATGCATTCAAATCCCTCGAATGATAATTAAGTATGTATAAACTTAATGTATTCATTGTAGCTTTTAAGTGAGGCCAAACTCTCAGGATACAAATGTTTCGTCAGTTTTCTCACCAATTTGTTGGGTCAGTTTAAACTCTCTCACTAACGCTTATGATACTTTTATCGCAAGATACATTTCAAACCAGGTAGCATATGCGTCACTTGCTTCAAAAGCCAACAGAATTAGCCTGGGGAAAAATTGTAGGCAGTCAGATTCAAGTTTTGAACAAAACATGATTTGAAATAATATCCTAAGAATGTTGCAAACAGTTAGCTATAGTGGGTTTTTTCATGGATAGTTGTAAGACTAGCTGTACACCCTTCGTCGATGATTTTGCCAATTGTTCTTTCACCCCTAATAAACATATACGACATGGATCGAAATGATGAATCAGGCCAAATATCAAGGATAGAAAACAAATTCTAAAAATGTTAATTAATTAAAATACATAATGAATATTTCCAATTGTACATTCCGTGGTTGAATAAAGACATAACGTCTGAATATTCCAATTCAAACAATGTTTATACGAAATGAATAATTATATCTTGTTTTTCCTTATTTCTCCATATTTCCACTCTTGTTAACTATATTTGTTTTCCAGTTTTTTCCGAAGGATTTGTTCATTCTCAATCTCCCGCCTCTTGCTCTGCATGTAAAGGCGGAAGCAAAAATGGCTGCATACAGGCAGGAATGCGATGGGATTTGGCACGAAGGAACCAATACCCATAGTTATTCCAGAATCACAGATGTTATCACACTCGCTTCTTGAAATGAGAAGTGATAATAACATGTTGGCTATAATTAACGACAACCAACCATAACATATAGGTTGGAAGCATGCAGTCAGGAATGAACGTTGGTGTGGTACACAAATGGATCTTAAACTGACATAGGTACATGAGCAGGATTCCATGGTGCCACACCCAGGTGCAATGTGCACACATCATTGGGATCTGTATTCCAGGCAGAAATTCACGCTATCACTACGTGCTTGCAAATGAACATCGAAAAGAGGTATAGATGCCAAAAGATCCTCATACTCTGCAAGCAGCACTGAAATCTTTAGCATGACCCAAAATCAGATCTAGACTGGTCTGGGACTGCCCACAAAAACCTCTGACCCTGGCAAACCATAATAGAGTAACTCTTAAGTGGGTCCCGGGCACATGGGTATTGTAGGCAATGAAAAGGCGGACACCCTAGCAAAGCTAGGGTCTGAAACTGTATTCACTGGTCCTGAACCAGTATTTGGAATATCAAAATCTGCTGCACGTGGATGTACATACAACAGGAATACAGAAAACTCTTGGTCAAAAAACCCTCGGACTAACGAAATATTAAACCTCAGCAGGGGCCAAATAAGAAAAGTGACAGGATTACTCACCGGTCACTGTACCCTAAGGAAGTACTTGCATACAATTGGCATATATATATATAGGGAGGAGCCTATCTCTCGGTTGTGCACTCCTAGGACTAGAGTATCCAAAGGAGGATTTTTACAAGAAGGACCTAGTGAAAAGACTGTTGAACCTGATAAGGGCTACTGGTCTCTTCACATAAACGGTATAATCAAGAGCACAAAAAGCCCAAAGGCTGAGGTGGCGAAGTCTCTAAGCCTCTGACTGGTGGTGCCGAACTAATCAATCAATACTTAGCATATTTGTGAATACTTCATCCTATCAAAGTATAAACGTGATAAATTCTAGTATCTGAATTATTATATTATATACAGAAGTTTTGTTCTATTATTATTTGTCCTGGTTTGTTGCTTTTTCACTATATTGTACAATAAAGTGTCGATTGAAGCTCTAAGCAATACCCTATTGATGTGAACGCTAAATTGATATTCACATTTCTGGAATTGGAAACATTTGTGCTGTCCCGTGAAATCAGACTCAACATATTTAACGATCCATTTGTCAAAGTAACATACGTTGAAATTTATTTCAATCTGACAACTTACTCTTTGTTCAGCAGTGACGCTCGTGACTATAGTCGGAGAAATAGGGCTACTCCTTTTATCGGATCATACTGTAAATATAGTTACAAACCAAACATGTTTTATTATTCCAGTTTCAAACTGTCAGTGATTGTCAAATTTATGACTTTAAAGCCCGATTGCACCACCTTGGCTTAGCAAGTAAGCCAGGCTTAAGAAATTAGGCTCGTTGCACCGTCATCTGGGCGAAGCTTATATGCACGAAATTTACGGAATTGTACGTGAGCATGGCTTCACTAAGCAGAACATGGTGCAATGAAATATTGAAATTAACAGTAAGCTGCATTTTGTTAAGCTTTACATTTAAGCTAAACTGATACAATCGGGCATCTAGGATTAAATCTTCGGAGTCTACACTTTATAGACAACAGCCATTGGGCACATCTACCATTTGGTTCACCACTGCTCAGTGGATGGACGTGAACGAAGATGAGGTGGCTACTAGGTCTATTCCACTGCGACCTTTTCAGTATCTATTTGTGAACGAAAGCGATAGTCCAGCAATCTTCAGCCTAGATAAGGATATTCTCCCAGATACTGAGTAATGGTGCACAAACAAAACATGGAAAAATAGTCATTCAAGGTTTGAAATATTTCAGAGACCCAATAAAGCCAAGGATGAGTCATGATTGAATTTCGTCAGAAAAACTTTAATTCACATAGCGCACATTAGATTTTTTTTCAATATTTCTAGTGTAGAATGAAGCGAAGCACAGTGTTATACAGCGTTACTGAAAAGTCTCGCAACAAGGGATTATCTTGGAAACGGATTAAGAGAAAGTTATGAAATTTTAGGAAGATAAATGAGACCCCATTCTGTGCATTTAAGAGTGAACAGCATATGTTTTTTGACATCGGCGTTTAGCGTACGGCTGCCATCTTGACTTTTTTGGAATGGCAACCTAGGTCGAGTGACGTATCACAAAGAAGCTTATTTTTTTCTCTTCCCCAAAATAAGAGCAATGTATCACTTTAATACAAAATGTCTTATACAATATCAGTTTTATTTTTTTAGGTTAAATTATACTGTACTAATGATATAACCTTGTAGGTTTTTAAAATCGAACAAAAATCAATAGTAAGCATTAAAAACGTCGACCACATCAATATACATGTAGACATTGTCAAAACTGATACTTATATCAAATTAGCACTAAGTTTAAAAGTAAATTAAAAATAATGGCACATCGGAAAAACAACGAATCGAAATCTTAATGTTAGATGGATATGGTGATCGCAAACGTTCCTAAGACGAAGCAGCTCATCTTTTTAACGATTCAAATCTTAAATGCTCTCCTATAAGTAGATCTACAGACACGAGGTTAATAATAGTTATTTATGTACCAAGGGTATATACATACAAACTTTTATGTCATACTAGTTCGTTATTGCAATCCAATCTCAATACAAATCAGGTTTGAATTCATAACATTGCCATTTTATCATATTAGACACTATCGTTGCTAGGTGAATGTTGACAAACGTAAATGTCATAAAAACACAATAATTTTTATGTGTCAAAGTTAGAATTATTTCTCTTTATGCCCGCACGGGCCATAAAGTGAACTTTATGCCGGCACGGGCATAAAGTACGACAGTAGATAGTTGGTAACTGAGCAATAAAAACACAATAATGAACTAGTATGACATAAACAAATTTAATGAAACTGGTAGTGTAAAGGATATTTCAAGGTCTGGTATACCGAAAAGTGCAACTATTTTATTATCCATAATGAAAAGGATTACAACATTAAATAACATTACTATATACAAAAAAGAATGTTCATTGAAGGTGTCAGGATCTTGATCATTCTTGACCGTCATCTATGGGAGGGTTGTCCACAAACTTGATGTCACTACCATCATTGTCATGCGTATTGTCTAAACGTAATGATTTAGAGAACTCCTGAGCATCTGAATTAATAAAAAACTGCGTTAAAAGTTTTGCTGATTCAATGGGCAGTGGTTCATTATATAATCCCGTCAGTTCAGTAAGTTTGATGGGTTTTTGTTTAGTATTCTTATTTTTTTCAGATTTTCCAGGAACCACAACAGCGTCATAGTATTGTCCAGAATAATCACTCTTATGGGAAATGTACATAGGCTGTTCTTTGTCTATTTTTATCATTCGTATTGGTCTTGTAGGCATCGGGCATTTTGATTTGTACGACTGTGAAAAAAAATTTGTCCAGGTTTGAAAGTTGACTTCCATAGCACAGTCTATAACTTGAAAGGGTGATGGTTTGAATCTACTACATCTAAGCACGTCTCTCCAGTCAGCTGGTGTCTCAATGTAAGATTTTTGATTAAAATGACTCATATCCTTGTCTCCCTCCATATATGAGTGTCCACGTATTGGTAACACAGCTTTGATTCTGTCAATACGGCCTTTATTATTGACGATATAATGAAGAAAACGCAAAACGATATAGTTTTTATTTTGGCCGGCGCAGGAGTCACAGAAAATAAACAAGTGTCTTTCTTCTGCGCCAAGTATAATAATACAAAAAAGGTCTAACATTGAGCAAACATCATCGGCCCCTTTTCGAGCAATGCTCTCGTCGTAGGTGTAGAACACTGATGTGTTATCTGACAAAATGTGAATGTTGAAAGATATAAAATTAAACTGGTGGCGGTTATAAACATCAGAAGTTGTTATATTTGGTGTCGGCAAATTCTTTTGAAAGTCCATTGTTATCGCCTCAAGCTCCTTTTTCTTTCTGGATGTTTTTCTATATTGCTTTTTTAAAGAATACAATTTTCCGCTTTTACTCAAATGAAGCTTTTTTATTGTCTCTTTTTCTTTCAAACCAGTGACTTTTTGGTTTTCACGTCTTTACATAAAGCCATGTTTGCTTCCATTACAGATATTTGCGCTTTAAATGCGTCACAAGTACTGCACGTATGTTTTCTTGGATAACCAAAAAAAAGTTGAGATTTTTTTCAAAAATTTCCTGAGGCTACCTGAAAGACCACGTTGATGTTAACAGTTCAACTAACTTGAACGATTTAAAGAATTGCATACGTCTCTAAATGCAGGGAATTATTCGACGAATGATCAACGATTCTATTCGTAGTTTCGAAGAGAGATTGTATCATTGTCAACAAATAAATGGTCAGCACTTTGAGCACTTATTGTGATGAAGTATTTGCAACTTGAATGAATGTTTAGTTTATAAATGTCTGTACCATCCTGTTTTGTTTAAAATTACAGTTTTGATATTTTTGTTAAATTTCTTTTATAGTTACCGAGAATAAGGTCTCATTTATCGTCCTAGAATTTCATAACTTTCTCTTTATCTATTTTTACGATAATGCCTTGGTGCGAGACTTTTCAGCATAGCTGTATAATGTATATGAATTATGCAATAAAAAATATTTTCAAACTGAAGGTTGTTGAATGTACAGAATGTCACAAAAAATAACATCCAAACGAAAGATCTCACAAATTATATCAGTTGTTTCCATCATCTAAGAAATCTTCTGATGACCTGCCTTCGTCAGTTATTATGAGAGTATCCATAGCGGAAGCGTCTTCAATTTCCCAGTCTTCCAAAATTATTTTGTCACAATTTTCCTTGTGATGTTGCTAATTTTTCCAACTGTTTCACTCCAAGTTCGAATTACATCATTTGGAGATCCAATAATAATATCTTGAGCGTACTTTGTTTCCCCAATTTTCCATATTTGGTACTTCATGTGTATCTCATGATTATTGATATTTTTAGACTCGTCCCAATCTGGTAATTTTGTTTTAGACCAACTAGAAAATGGCATTGGTTTCACCAATCGTAAATAGTAACTGGCATTATCTATTATAACTATACTAGGTTGCTCTAGGTTACGTATAAATTAGGTTTTGAAAAATTTTTCAGAGTTTCCGCAGTTCATGTTATCATGGTAGTCACCGGCTTATTGGTTACTTTCAAAAACTATACCCGCATCTCCAACAAAACCATCCTCTTCTTCTGCATGCACGATTAGAAATGTTGGGTCCTCACCTCAGATTAATACATTACAAAGATACATTTGTTTACATTTAAAAGTGAACCCAACATTACATCACATTCTAAGGTAACTTGTCGACCCTTTGCCAAATGTCTTACTTTTCCTTTGTATTGCGACAACTGAATTTTAGAACACGATATAAACGAGCAAAATAAAAATGTACTTTTAAGAAATTAAATAAAAACGACTTTAAAATAATTATCCTAAGTAGTTTATGTAATAAAAATGTGTTTTTGTTTGAAAGTTTTGGGGTTTAAATGAAACAACTGCCTGTTAATAATTTTGTCTGTCTGAAATATGGCAACCCCGAGGAAAGGGCGGAAACCATTTTACTATCAATTTTACTACGAAGTTTCAATGCTCCTATTTTATTGAAATTATTGTTTTCGTGTTTTCAAGTGATATTTGTGTGGTTTTGTGTGTGTGCGTACAGATATAATAAAAACAATATTATTTTGTGAAAATCATTGTTCGTCAGTGCCAAATTTGCAAGAAAAGCAGTCGGAAGTTTCCTAACCTCTCTTTTCACCTGTAAGTAAATAGTGCTATGCCAGTGGCGTTGGAAGAGCTTTCCTATTTAACTTTAATTTTACATTTACTTTATTATTCAGTAACAATTTTAAATTTTAACATAAAACTACAATCTGCTAATTTGAATTAGGTCCTTTTTATACAAAACATCACATAGTTAATCTGTATTATTTATTTTCACACCATAATATTATATTCAAGTTATTTGGGAAAACTTATTGGTTGCGATATAAACATAATCGTTTTTAAACGTTTGTGCAATACATACATAGGCTAATATATTTTTAGTTCTCCAAGTGATGTGAATAAGAAAAAGAAATGGTTTGAATTATTGGGAATAAGCGAACAACAGCCTTTTCCAAAGCGTCCTGAAATTTGTTCAGAACATTTTGAGGTGACGGATTTCCATTACATTAAAAACACTGGACGAAAATATTTGAATGCTAATGCAAACCCCAGGCCAGTTATTGCAAGGTGGGTGATAAGGATTTGCATTAAATAATTTTTGTTCTTTGCTTAATTACAGCTTCCTGTAACAATTGTCATATTTAAGTAAAGCGTGTTATCAATAGATATCAAGGTGATAGTGTCTCACTATTATAACGCCTTACAAATTTGAAAATTACTTTTCAAAGAGCAGACAGTTCACCAAGAACCAACATCTACTTCTGGGCTATATGCCCCGACAGACAATGAATTCCAGTTCAAAGTTATATCGTGAAGATATCCCATCCCCGATTAACTTTGAACTGTAATTCATTGCCTGTTGGGGCATATAGTCCAAGAAGTATTGATGGTTCTTGGTGAACAGTATGCTCTTTGAAAAGTAATTTTCAAATTTGTAAGGCGTTATAATGATGAGACACTATTACCTTGACATCCATTTTTTTTCTGTTATAATATCAATTTCTGATAGTAAAAACTGAGGTCAGAATATTATTGTTTTTAATAATATTGTTAATTTCATTATTATTATTAATATTATATTACAATATGACTGCCTACATATTATATTTTGTTATACCTGGTATGGGTAATTAAAGAAACAATAATATAATTGTTCAAATTTTGAGAATTTGAGTTAAATAACTGATTTTATAAAAAAAATGATATTCTTTTAATATTTTTTAGCTTTATAGGAACCTTGGATTTGGCGAATTCCATTAATAATTCTATAACAATTCAGCCACCCATAAATCTGGAGGAAACTTTAAGTGACATATCTAGGTAAGTTACATAATTTAAATGTTTAGGATCTCGTAACAACATTTTTTTGTTTTTATAATGATTGTGGAATATCTATTATAGAATATATTGAGCAGTGAATAAAATAGGAACCTATTCTTCTAGATAACTAAAATAGGAGACTATTTTATCTATTGCTATTACATAAACCATTATTTTGGCCTCCTGTAAATTTTTCAATTTGTTAGTTACTGCGTTTCAGCACTCAATATCCCAGATTGTTTATTTATAAACCTTTTAATGAATAATGTAGTAAAATAACTGAGTATATGTAACCCAAATAAAGTTCATAATATTATGTTTTTTGTTAATTTTAGTTTTTCAGGAGACAGCAATGAGTCCGATTCACTGAGTGGTATATCAGTGTTACATCCAGAAAGTATGTACATATTGTATGCATGTACATATTGTACATATTATAATATGCTATTACTTGTTATTATATTTCACATTATCTTTGCCAAATCCTGTTTTATCTTATGTCTTTTAAAATTATGTTATTTTTTAGGCTTACTGAGCCAAGCACTTCAGGATTAGCCTCGGGATTAGCTGAAAACGATAAAACGGAAACTTCATCCACTACTTCCAGTGCTTCTTCTACGCAATTGCAGCTTTTGAAACTTATGAAAAGCAATCCTAAAATATTATCGGAAGATGCCGTAGGTTCATCATCTACTTTTAGAGGACCCTTGAAACTGTTGACAAAACCCCAAAAGAGGTAAAATGATTTTTTTTCTAAGAATGTATTTGTATTTTTCTATTTTGACCTAATAAACATGATTAGGGAATGTTTAAAATGCGAAAAGTTGATTAATTTTTTTTTTTTAGGAAAAGGGGATACATAGGAGATTTGAGCAGTGATGATTTTGCTACCCCTAGAAAACGAAGAAAAAATGTTTTCTCTGTCAAAAGAGCAAGTTGTAGAAAAAGTATAGTGTGCAACATGTGGGGAAAGTACTTTTCTCACTCGTGTGTTTCCGGGTTTGACCATACAAAATTTTACAAATTTCACCATCAACTATAATTTTAAATAAAATTATTTAACAGTATAGAGATGGGATACTTTAGTGTTATTTTTGTTTTACTAACCATAAAAATAAATATTAAGTTACTTTACTTGTATTCTTTAAATGTGTGCAGTTGTAGAAAAAGTATAGTGTGCAGCATGTCGGGAAAGTACTTTTCTCACTCGTTGCACAATATACTATTTTTACATAACGACGCTGTTACGTCATTATGACACCGAGCGTAATGTTATGTAATTTGCTGGTGGCCGCATTGACCTAACATCATTGTTCGGTGAAATATGCTATACCTATCTACTGTTTTTTAGGTACATATATGCATATAATTAAATGTATAAAAATTATTTACAGCAAATTATAACCAGTTTTTTATTAAACGAATTCATTGTTTTATTTCAAAGATTTTTATCCCATATAATTTCCTTAAAGAAAAAAACCTCATTAAACATTCAATTATTTTCAAATTTTCTCATTATATCGCTCAATAAAGTAAAACTAAAAATTTTTTTAATAGAACATTTATTTAATTTAATTTCTTTCTCTACTACGCCTATGGACATCAGCCGATGTCCGACCATTGTCCGACAGATTCTCCCCACTCCTTGAAAGTCATTCATGAAAACATATATCTGGCGATAGAATGTTAGCCGTCTTTTCGGATAGTTTTATGAATGACTTGCGGACTCTATTTGTAGTTATACTCTAAGGTCCTCACCTGTTTTCTCATACTGAGTTAATATAATATTGTAACGGGGACACCAACTCAAAACCGGTCCTGTCACTCGTCAATAAATTTTGGCGAATGCGCTTTCGAGAACATTCTAGGAAGATCGTTTTGTTTACGCATATGACGAGCGTGGAAAATACAAGAATTTTCCTAAATTGATAAAGACTATATTATATACGCGGGTTTTTGAGTGAGTTGAAACTTAGTAAAACAAAGACAGCAAGTTAGTTAACAGTACACTATAAAAACAGTTTAGAGAAAGTTTCAAGTAATCAGATAGAGAATGAAAGAGTGCAGATAAATAGTGCAACATTCAAGTGGAAAAAATTAATTAGAACTATTATACCGAGTTTGAATAAATTAGTAGTCATTAAGTGAAGTGTGTGTATAAATTAAGTATAATAGAGTGTGTGTGTTTGTATAAATGAATCAATAGTAATTAGCCACGGTAGTGTGTATAATTTCATCCCACACGTAAAAACTATTTAAATAAATAACAAAAACGTTGCAATATTATCTTGCCATGTTTTTCTCGTCTGACCTTTGCTAAAAATCCACGTCTCATTCAAAACCTTTGGTTTATATAAGTTTGTACCTTTTTGTTCGAAGCTGTGACCTCTTGGATCGTACCGCAGGAAGCTGCATTGAAATGTTTCTATCACTAGTAGGTACATCTAGTTTTTATTTCAGTAACTTTCTCAGAGAGGAAATCGATGTATTTTTCGAAAAAAGCGTTGGTTTTCCGTATAAACATTTTTTCTCCATCGGTAATTCTTTTGACCATATTTACGTTTTGATTGCTGCAAAAGAAACAAATTTGCAAACTATATCAACATATTATTATAGTGAGATAGAATTTTCAAAATAATTCTGACCATTCAAGTCAATTTCAATTAATATTAATTTACGATGTGCCCAAATCTAGCAACTTTTTAGGATGTAAATAATAGAGGGAGAAAAAAGCAATGGGGGAGTTCCGACCAAGTTGCCAACCTAAAAATCACTCTCTAATCATTGAAATTGATGGTGCAAAGTCAGCATAGTATTTACCAAGCTATTCCTTCGTTCCAGTTATAGTTTTTTATTTCAAAAAGTAATACTTAATTATCCCACGTGATTGATTTTCTCCATTTTTATTGAAATTAACAAGAGTGTCTGTCTGAAATGGCTGTCAGATACAAACTAAATAACGTAGCATGCTCAGTTTGACAGAAGAATATCAAAAGAAGGTAGTTGACGGAAGGAGTGTTGCATTTGACGTTACTCTGCGAAAAATTCACAAAGTGACTGACTTATCAAACATCAAACTAGTTTCGTATTTACAAACGAGGTTGGTATGATATACAAGAATTAACCAACACGCTTCACTAAATACGACAATTTTACAGGAAACTGTATTAATACTAATTGTATGAATTATAACAGTTTCCTGTAAAATTGTCGTATTTAGTAAAGCGTTTTACCAATAGATATCGAAGAATAAAAATATATTATTCCAACGCTTACAACAATGTTTTGAAAAATAATTTTTCAAAAACAGTGACCGTTCAACGAAGAAGAAACAACTACTTCCCGGGCTACATGCTCCGACAGACATTGAATTACACTTCTAAGTCAAACGGGGTTGGTAAATCTACAAGATCTAAACCAACCATTCTGGTTTGCGAAAAGAAGGGACAACATAACTTGTAGACCGGCTTCGGCGTATTGCGCCTCATCAGTACAAGGTATATGTTATCGTCCGAGAGTTAATCCCGAACTGAATATGTCTCTACCATCGCCAACTATACATAGCTTCCAATGACGGAAAGTTCACGGGCTTGTTGTCACATTCAAATTTTGGTTTGCGACTTGGAGGTGAAGGTGTCGCTACTTTCGCAGCTAACACATTCCCGTCATTGGAAGCTATATATAGTTGGCGATGGTAGAGACAAATTTAGTTCGGGATTAACTCTCGGACGATAACATATACCTTGTACTGATGAGGTGCAATACGCCGAAACCGGTCTACAAGTTATGTTGTTCCTTCTTGTTGCAAACCAGAATGGTTGGTTTAGATCTTGTAGATTTACCAACCCCGTTTGACTTAGAAGTGTTATTCAATGTCTGTTCTTCTTAGTTGAGCGGTCACTGTTTTCAAAACTTTGTTGTAAAGCTATAGAATAATATATTAATTCTTCGATATTTATTGGTATTTTTAATGTCCATCGTAGCGTCGATTATCCAGCTTAGCTCTTGGGGAATAGCCTTATTCTACTTGTCTTTCATATAAAACCCGATGGTGAAAGCGGCTTCCATTCGAAATAATGAAGCCTACATGTGTCATGGGCTACCAGTCTATTATCTTAGATGGTTCTATAGCAATAGAAGGGGCTGGGAAAGGGTTGTACGAGCCAGGAACCAAACACTCTGAAAGCTTATGGAAAATCAGAAATATCTTTCAAGCGGATATTCCTGCCATAGAAAAGTGTGCCCAGTTCAATATTGGTAATGTGTAATCAGTTCCAAAATGGTGTGGGAATGCCTAGGCAAACTCAATTAACTAGGCGAGAATAACATCGTCACCTTACTGTGGATTGCAGACACTCTGGAATAGGAAGGAAATAGCAATAAGAGGTGCTCAAACTTCCTTGTGGGGGCCCTGAATCCTTTTGTGGTATAAAGAGATCTGAAGATTTAGTAGGGCTGAATAAATGAAAAATACTCCAAAACTTTCCTCAGGAACTATGTATGTAAGGGGTACAACTTATCTTTTAGGTATCAGTGAAAAAAAGGTATCAGTGAATGTCCCTTCAATACACACTGCCCAACTTATTTAACGCACAATCAAAAATTGACCTCACTTTGTTTTTATGTATCTGGGACATTTTTTTTAGTTTTTATTGATTTTTTCGTTGTAGTTGTAGGTTTTTTTTTTTCGAATTTGACAACATTGTAAATTAAAAAAGACCCCTTTCCAGTGAACGTAGCTTGATCGTGAAATGAAATTTCTTACAAAAAATTCTTTTTTTCCAGTAACCAGTTTGCAAAAACTACTCGAGCTGGAAAATCACTATCAAGCATAGCATGAACTTTTTGAAAGTGAAGCGGATAGAAGTTTTCTTCATATGGAGGATTTATATATTGAGAGGTACATAGCCGCTAGTCTTTTAGTACTAAACTCTGGATTATTTACTATTTTGTCCAAAATATAATTTTCTTCTACTTTCCTTAATTATAACTTTAACATCATATTTGGAAAATTATTAACAAATTACCAAAATGTATGCTACTAATGTCATTAACATCTACTAAGACAACAAAATCTAAACTCTCTTTGGCATACATTAGTTAATTGTGTTTTCACCTTTTCATCAATTTTCAACCATCGCTTATCAACCCTTCGTATCACTCGGATTTGTATGCCATGTTGTTTTTGATGATGGAGTAGTACCCAAGGAATGCATCAAAGTACACGGCATCCATAATTTAATTGTTCTAGTTTCGTAAAATATTTTCAAGATTTTCAATGTCCACTGTAGTATCGATGATCCAATTGGGTCATGGGCTACCTCTCCATTATGATGAAGTGATGGTGGGTATAATTAACCTGACTAATATTTTCCATAACAAAACATCGAAATACGGCCAATATGGGCGATATTTCCAATGAAAAATATATTGTGAAAAGTGACAACAGCAAAAAAAGTGCGACCTTTCGTTTTCACTTGATATGTGCGAAACACATCGAGCAGATATAATATTCAAAGCACCGAGTCGAGTTCAGCAGGGGAAAGCTAATATCAGGAGTGTATTGAATTCGAGGTAGTAAATAATAAGTTGGCACCCCATATTTTGAAAACGTGTTAAATGAGGAGACTGGGGATCGTATCTAGAATCAATTTATGTTGGCAATATTCCATATTTGTGTTTCCCGCGGGACGCCCAGATATCAAGTTTGCCCTGGAAACCCTGAATAGTAGTACAGGGCCGTACTAAATGATCCAAAGTAATCTGCATAATAAAAGGTTTAGCTACAATTATGTTTATAAAATTAAATTTTGTATTATATTTTTTTCGAATGTGTGTTTCCTTTTTTGGTGCTGTGTGTTATTGAACCATAACTTAGTCAACAGTGTCAATATTGCCGAAGGTACTTTTTCTACATTCTGTTTATCTATTTCTAGTTTATATCGTTTATGGGTACTGAAAATTACGAAAAAATATCTTAATACTGGGTGGTCAATTGTATTTAAGCCCATTTTTAATACCCCTATCTCGGAAAGTATTCCAAATATTACGATCTGGTTTTTACCGAACACTTTTACTACGTTTGTTTTGGCATATGTGAAGTTTGTACAGCTCCTTCAGCTCAAGCTGGAAATGAATATGTCTTTTTTGAGATATAGGGTATATCTTTTATTTTTTAAAAACCTCAACCTGTCCTCTTTCTAAAAAGGTAGAGTAACTGACAATTTTCAAAATTCGTGTAGATGTTAGAGCGGTTTTAAATATTTGTTACAAATTTTATTTTTTTACATTCTTACATCTCTGTATATAACTCACGTTGAGCGTTGGTTAAAGTACCTCACAAGTGACGATGAAGTTGTCAATATTTGCAATAGAAAAGAGAAGATAGATTTTATATCGTCAATCCAGGGATAATTGATAAACAGAAGGGTAGTTGGCTTCAAAGTTAGTCTATTAGTTACAGAGCTGTTTGAGCAGTCTTCGTAACTACAATTTTTGCTTTAAAAGATACTTTAAATAGTGATTAACAAGGGAAGTTATCTCGTTGGCTAGTGTAACTGAACCTTGAAAGAATAAGCATGTGTCAACTGACATCGATCAAGAGCAATTGAAGTTAATCGAAATATGGACAGAGACAACCCTGAGACGCTCAAGTACTTGCAAAATTTTTGTTCGCAATATTTCATTGGTTCATTTTATTGCAAGGTGCGGGTAGGTGGCGCGCATGTTGAGACAGAGGTAAGGATGATTCCTAGTGTATAAATTTCCTATAAATCTATACATGGCTCAGCCCCCGCTTTTATCGTTTTCCGATCCATATCGATCCGGTCTTAACGTCGTACCTCCGGGGCCGATGAAGCGAAATTCTCTTTCCGCTTTCACCCGTAGCATGAGCACCTAAGCTCGTTATCAAAATTAACATGTCTTTACAACTTTCCTAATAATATATAGTTTATTTCTAATTCAATATGGTAATTTAATAAGTTATTCATTTAGAGTCAGTAATTTGTGTCCATCAGCGTACGCAACTACCCCTTCTGCACTGTCAGTCCTGTCTATTATGTCTAGCACTTCCTCCAGTATGAGATCCCAAAAAATGGGGCCACATACTGAGCCTTGTGGACATCTTTTCGTCAGTCTCTTTGTTATATGTCCTGTAGGACAAGTGAGTGTTGCGTATCTGTCCTGACAATAGCTTCGGAATGTCTTGTAAATATTTTGCGGGCATTTAATGTCTCTCAGTCTTTTGAATAGTGCTGGACACCAAAGATTGTCAAACGCACCTGTTATGTCCATAGAAATTGTTTTGACATATTTATGATTCACATGCTCCACAATTTGAATGGCTTTGTTTATCGCATCCTCTGTGGACCTGTGTCTGCAATAGCCATATTGATTTGGATTCAGACCTTCTTACTCTCTTATGTTAGGTAATCGCTTACATAACAGTTTTTCAAGCATCTTCCCCATTGTGTTTAGTAAACATATGGGTCTATACGTTTTTGGTTGTGATGGATCCTTTTTTCCCCTTTGTTTATGATTACAACATCAGCTTGTTTGAAGATTTTCGGAAACATTCCCTGTCCCAGACAGTCATTGAAAAGCGCATACAAGACGGGCGTGATTTTATTCCTTAAAGCCTGTATGACTTCGTTTTGAATGTTGTCTGGCCCAGCGGCCTTTCTTTTCTTGCTTTGCAGAAGGGTTGTACCTGAACCTCGCGGTCAGGCACATACCTCTCATTCATTCCTTTTCTCATGTTTCGTTGTTCCTCTGTTTCTGCCTGTAATTTGTCTTCAGGAAGAAGTGTGTGCATTAGGAGTTCTGCTGATTCTTCCCAATTGTTGGTTTCAGTGCCGTCTTCTTTATGCAGAGTATGCAAAAGTGTCGGGCATCTGATTTTGTTTGTCGCGATCTTGTATGGCACTCTCCAGACGTCAAGTTCCAGGTGTGTCTCCACAAGTCTCTTCCAGCGTTTTGCCTTTGTTTCCCAGATTTCTTTTATGTAAGTTTCTTTGATGTTGCGGTATACCTGAAGAAGTCGTTGACGTTCTCCATGCATACCTCATCTCTGATATGCCCTTCTTGCGATCCTCACTTGACTTCTCAGTTTCGTGAGTTCTGGTCTCCAGGCATGGTTTCTTACACCCAATTTCTTTGGTTTTTTGGGAATCGAAAGATCCATCACTCTTTTTATTTCTCTTGTCAGTTGTTTTGCTTGTTCATGTACGTCCATGTTTGTGTTCAGTTCCAGTTCTGGTGCCCTGAATTCAGCCTTCAAGCGCTCCCAGTTTGCTTTGCCCAGATTGTATTGTTTTATTGTTACAATTTCCTTCTCTTCCTCTCTTTGCTTGATGGTAAACGTAATCATGTTGTGGTCGCTCATCGTTATTTGATTGTGCACCTTCCAGTTACAAATCCGGTCTACTGCTTTCACATTTGACAAGGTTATGTCTATGTTACTTGCAGCACCAGCCCTGTTCTGAAAGGTTGGTGGGTTTCCAGGTTGATTTATAATGTGCAATTGGAGCTCATTTATTAAATCTTCCACCTGCTCCCCTCTTCGATCAGTTTGACCAGAGTTCCACACTGATTTCGCATTCACGTCTGCGAAGAGTATGACTTGTTCATCTTTATATTTCAAGAAGATTCTTTTTGCTTTTGTGATGTATGGTTCTATGTCGTCGTTGAATTGACAATATAGATTTACTATCACAAATTTGCCCATTCTGGTAAGCAATTCCACACAGACACAGTGCTCAACACTGTATTGGCTGATGTTGCAGAGCCACTCTTCCTTGTTGAACAGTACAGTGACCGCCATAGGGTTTTCCCCCATGCTTACAGTTTGTGCTGTTATCGGCATTCCTTGTATTTTACTTTTCCTGGTATATGGCTCCTGCAAGCAGACCATATCCAGTTTCAGTGCCTGCGCGACTTTCCTGACCTCATGACTTACTGCAGCACTACGCATGCAGTTCATTTGACCTATTTTTATGTTTAAGCATGCCTAGTGTGTATGTGACTGTGTGGCCATTTCTGGTTATAGTCCATCACGATTCTGCCATGGGTCTTGACAAAGTCACTGTAAAGTTCTTCAAGGTTTAGTGGTTCTTGTCTTCTCTCAAACACTTGTTTTAAGAGTTCCATGATTTGCAAAGTGTCTGTGGGCAGGTTTACACTTTTCATTTGAATCCTGTCCACCGCCCCTGAGACCGGAAATGTTATTGTCTCCCCTTTCGGATGCAATTTTCTGACTACCTGCCTCAAGGCTGTAGTCAGTATTGCAGGTTCCTCAAGTCTTGACAATCTCATTGTTACCTCAATGTTTTTGTACATAGAGTTTAGTCTTTCTTCCTCCTCTTTTGCTTTGTCCATTCCTTCGACATTTGTTGTTCTGTTGTTTTTCACTTCTCTTTTCTTTCTTTTGAAAGAAAGCATTCCAAGTCTTTCTCCTATTTTCTTTGTTATTGGTTTGTCCTGTTCTTTTACGGATTTGGTGTCAACAGTATTGATATCATCAACACTTGAGTTGTCACTCATAATCCGTTTTCTGAACTAGACGTTCCAGCAACATTTTATACGTTGGACAATCTTTTTGTTCTTTAGTGCATTTTTCCCCTCGCTTTTGGCAAGGTACGCAAACTCTTGGTAGCCTCGTTTTGTCACAGTCTTTTCTATCGTTGGTTTCCCCACAATGTCCACATGTCATTTCTGTCTTAGGACAGTGCTTACTCACATGTCCTAGATCCTGACATTTCATGCACTTTGGCACAACCAAGTAGTATTTCATGTTGACACTTGTGTAATCAATATACAGTCTTCCTTTGCTTAGTAATAGTTTCTTCAATTCTGAGGTCACTTCTACCACATAGTGGTCTGTGTTCTTGTTTCTAGGTCCAGTTCTGAACCTAATTGTAATTGATTCGTCAAATGTCTTTTTGCTCATCTCGTCTTCGAAATTTTGCGTGAAAATCGCTTCCTTAATGTCGTCCTCCTTCATTGCTGAAGGCACGTCGTACACTATAAGAAGCGGATTTCTTTTTCTGGGTAATTCACATTTGAATTCCTTTTTTATTTTTTATTGTTTCATTGCTTTCGCAGTGGTTCTTATTTTATTGACCTTAATTCTTGATTGTCTAGGATCTAGGATCTTAGTAAGTGCTTCCTGTACTTTTTTCCCATTGTCTATTTTGTTTGATGTTATGAAGATCGTGTTGTTCGGTTTTTTTTTAAATCGTATTCTGAATGCTTTTCGGTTTTTGCGTTGCTGCAGCTGAGTAGCTCATACGCTGTGTTTGCTGTTTATTGTTGCTCAATTCCTCTCTTAGTCTTTCGTTTTCTTTGTTCAATGTCTTAATTTGTCCTTCCAGATTGGCTTGTTCGATTGCCCAGGCTATGATTTTGCTTTTTGCATTGATTTACTTGTAGTTGACATTCTGTTTGACGTATCCATTTCATTGTCTATGAAATACATCATTTCCTGATATCTGCCTTCGACTCCAGATTCTTTGGTCTCTTTAAAAACTTTTTCACCCATTTTGCCTTTACTTACTGTACTACTGTCACTCCTCTCCTCGTCGGCGGAGATGATGTCTTGGTATCCCTGCTTACGCGAAGGAGACCTCCCAGTCATTGTCTTTTTAGTGTCCCTACTCACTCTTTGTCCGTGCACTTAGCCCTAGCGTCGAGCTTATTACGGGAGAACCCCGACTTATCGCGACGCAGTGGTTTTCGCCCCTAACCTCGTGGAGGTGGCACTTCTCTCACCATCTAGTCTTACATTTCACTTGTGTTACACACAAAAATGAAAAAAATTTAAAAAAAATTACAATTCACAATAGCTTTAATCTCTCTCAATCGCTTCGATCGCTTTCTAACTATAGTTTCACTGCGGAATACCATAGGCCCTAGGAGCCCCAGGACATAACAATCAAAATCTGCCAAAGCTGCTGTCGCTTCTACCAGCTGGCACTGCGAAGCTTCTTTTATCAAAACCACTGCCAATTGGACTTGGCCAGCTTAAATTTGAAACCACTCAAAACATGTGCTAAAGGAAATCAACCAGCAAACCTCACTACGGCGAACTCCTTAAAAAATGCACACCTAGATTTCGGAACTGTTTAAAAAAGAGAGCGAACTACGGAGCGTCTTGAAAACGCGTTCGTACGACAGAGTTGTTTGAAAAATAATAAGACAAATAAACACAAGGAATTGTTTATTGATAAATATAGCGTCAAATATGAAATAGCGTAAACATATTACCGTTATATTATTGTAGTTGAATTACAGTATTTTTAAATTGGTAAAAATATTTTCTTGTAAATGAAGACTTCGCCTTGCACATCGTTACTGAGTCTGGACATCCCGCAAACAAATTCCTTGTGACAGGCAAATATGCGATATCTGTTAGTGCTTTGATATCATCAACCCCTTTTTTTGCAAAGTGTTTTAAATTCACGAATATGTGCCTCCTAACTTTCAACAATCCTTAGTGAGTGCTTCTTTCTTGATGATGCCCCCACTTTAGAACAGTCTTTGATATTGTGAAAAACAGAGCGCTTGATTGGATCAGGGATACAATGGCTCCTTTGCAACCCTGATCAACTTCCAACTGCTTCTGTGACAGGCATTACAGCTTCCCCTGCAATGCAAGGGACAAAAAATTATTATTATACTGCAAAAATAAGTACAAATTATGGTTTTAAAGAAGAAAAGTCAATACTGCATGAATGCATTATCAAATTATTAGGGAAATTAATTTCGGTCAACTCAACCATCATCAGACCTGTGTGCTCTAGACCACACAACTGAAGTAAAACTTCTAAATATTTAATGTATTGAACAAAATATACTATCTTCAATTTTCCTTTGGATGGGACAATCAGTATAGCAAATTTTTAATTTGAAAATAGCAAGTGCTTTGGACAATCAGTATGAAAATGTTTCAATAATTTGAAAATATTGACTTTGGTTGAGACAATCAATATAGAAAACTTTTAATAATTTGAATATATCGATATCCCTTGAAAAGAATACTTACACTGCCCTCTGTCATTGAATGCCGAAGGTTTTGGTCGTGTGAAGGAAATTTCAAAATTACAATCTCTTAATAAATTACTTTTGAAAAAGAGTACTTGCACTGCAATCTGTTATCGAATACCGAAGGACTCACTCTCTTTCTCTCTCCTACTTTCTACCTTTGTGTATCTTTCTTTCTTGCGATAAACGTTCAACGCAACTTTATTGGATGTCGCATTAGAACTATAACTTCAAAAATAGCTTAAACATACTTACATACAAATTATGGTGCCAATTAATGATATTTGGAAACCGAAGGTTCATAGGCGATAAAACCAGATACAGAAAACTTAAATAAGTTTTTTTGAAATTGGAATGAGAACAGGAAGAACCAAGATTAGGAGAGGAATCCGTTTCAATATTATTATTGACTTAGTTTTTCTTTTTTGAAATAATTTCTACCGCATTTGAGAGATTGACAACCTGTTATTTACAAATTATGGCGTTAATGATGTTAATATCAGTTTGACTGCAAGTAATGGTTGTTAACGATACAAAATCACAAGTTTTCTTTCATGTTTTTTAATTGGTAGGTTATCAGAAATAAAATTATCAATGTAAGATGCTAAGACATGCTCTTCAGTTTTACTGTTCTCAAAAGTTTCATTTACCAGTACTTGTTGAGGATATTTTCCAAGTGAATTTTTTTTCTGGTATACTCGATAGTCGAAATTCTGTAAAGTGAGTCAGAGCTATCTAATCAACACTTTGGTTAAAGCGCAGTTGCCATATGTATTCTAGAGAGAAATGCTGTATTTTATAAATACACTTCAAATCCATTGTGTCAATATTTCAGGTACAAAAGATGCAATGTAATTAAGTCAATACCAATTTAATATATTTATTTCAAATTTCAAGCAGACTAATAATAATTAGTTTACTTGAAATGTGAAATAAAGTGTTTATGTATATTTCTTGAACGCAAAGTTTGTTGTGAAAAACTCGCCGATTTGACAATGTTGGAGAGTCGCTTCAATGTTCCGGCTTTGAGAACGAGATAGATAGATCGAGCTACGCGAATGAGACAGTGATAGTAAACAGTTATGTGAGGTGTTTATTCTCTTCATGAACGTAACATCAGTATTTGTGTTGTGGTTTTGTGTGATAAATCGGTTATTATTGGTATTTATTGTAATATTTATATCGGTATATTTAGTGACAATAATGGCGGAGTGTAGCGGTGTTGGCGATAAAAAACGGCGTCGTAACAATTTAATTCGGGAAGAAAAAGTCCTCATATTAAATGTGTACGAAGGACTGCGTGCCATGGACAAACAGTTGGGTGTTAGTGACGCTGTGATTAAGTGCAGTTATTTAACTAAAGTTTCTGAGAGTACTATATACAATATTCTAAAGAAATCGCGGGACGGATCTTTGACAAGAGAACGAGGTGAAAACTGTAAACCGGAAAGTAGGGGAAGAAAGAAAATTGTTTTGGACGACCAAACACGGAATGCTATACGTAGGGAAATACATTCTTTTTATTTTAGGAATGAAATCCCCTCGGTAGCTAAATTGAGCAAGGTAATAGAAGCTGATGATACTTTACCAAACATCAGTGATAAAGTTTTGAGACGAACTTTAAAATTAATGAATTTTCGTTACCAAACAAGAAGTAGAAACAGTGCCTTAATTGAAAGAAATGACATTGTGGAATGGAGGAGAAATTATTTAAAACAGATACGACAGTTTCGTAACGAAGGACGGCACATATATTATCTTGACGAAACATGGTTAAATGAAGGCCACACTGTGTCAAAAGTGTGGCAAGACATGAATATACGAAGCAATCGACAAGCCTTTATGGAGGGTTTCTCTTCCGGTTTAAAAGCTCCCTCTGGGAAAGGACGTCGACTGATTATCACTCACATTGGCAGCGAGGAAGGATTTGTAGAAGGTGGATTACTAAGTTTTCAGTCCAAAAAAACTGTCGATTACCATGAAGAGATGGATGGTAACCGGTTTGAAACATGGTTTAGATCAATTTTAACAAAGGTAACTCCTGGTTCAGTGATAGTTATGGATAATGCTTCATACCACTCTCGTCGACTGGAGCAAATACCTACTTCAGCTAGCCGCAAGAGGGTTATAATTGATTGGTTAGAGAGTAAAAGCATTCCGCACAACGAGGCAATGCTAAAAGTTGAATTATTATCTCTCGTACGGAAACATAAAAGCAGTTATATTAAGTACGTTGTCGATGAAATGGCGAAAGATTTCAACGTCTCAGTTGTTAGACTTCCTCCCTACCACTGTGAGTTAAACCCCATCGAGCTGGTTTGGGCCCAAGTGAAAAATTATGTTGCGAGAAAAAACAGTACATTCAAAATGGCTGACGTTGAGAAACTGTTTGACGCGGCGCTGCATACCGTTACTGCTGAGAGTTGGCGTAAATGTATTCAACACGTATTAAAAGAAGAAATAAAGTTTTGGGATTTAGACATACGTGTAGAAGTAATGACGGAACCACTCATTATCGATATAGGAGGAGAAAGCGATGATTCTGAGGAGTCGTCAGGGAGTGATACCGCTTCCAGTTAGTCAGACATTTTACAAGTGACCTCGCAACATACCTATACTTATCGGTAATTTATTTTGGTCTTGACAAACAACTTTCTTTTACGTAATGATAATGCCGGTTAGCAAATAACGAAAATGTTACCTCAATTTTAGTTTTAGTAGTAGTAAGTTGGAATTGACTTTTAAACATTTTTTTATTTTGTTTTAACTTACTTATGAACAACTTGTAATAAGTTATTATTTCAAATGTTAAAAATTGAAATTCCAGATATTTCAGTATTCGCACCCTTAAACTATGATACGCTCATGGAGTTCACTTTAAATCGGTAGATAACCGATGACGTCACTTTACAGAATTTCGTCTAGAGATAAGAAACTCATGTACGAATGGGTCCAGGACCAAAACAGTGCTGGAGTCATTCCCAATCGATGCCTACCAACCAAACCCCCCTCAAACTCGCCGTTACCCCCGCCTCGGAATCACTAACCTAGCATACTTCGAGATGGGCAGCGGACCCTCTCACACTCTCCGCTCACTCCGTCGTCTTCTCCCTACCTATCACTCCCACCATATCATGCCATATCGAGTCCTTCTTCTCCACTACGCCACTAACCTCCATCCATTCCTCCTCCCCCCTCAACTTTATCTCCACCATGTTCTCCCAATACACCGCCTCCCCTAGTTTCCTAACCAACTTCTTCAGCACCTCGTTCTTCCAGCATCTAAACACATGCCTCGCATCATCCTCCACTTCGCACCTCTCGCACACTGCAGTTTCTCATTTTCCAATCTTGTGGAGGTACCCTACTCTCGACCCATGTCCAGTGAACACCTGTGTCAAGAAGTAGTTCACCTCCCCGAATTTCCGGTCCATCCAATCTCTCCTATTCTCAATCGCTCCCTTTAGCGCGCCCTCTTACTCCTCCCACCTTCTCTCCATTTCCTCCTCCATCCATTCCTGTACTTCCTCTCTGGTCGCACCACTACTTATAGATTTTATTTGCACACGAACGAATACTTAAGTAAAGTTTTCCTCATTGATTTACATTCAAATTTCTTCACACGATATCTACAACAGTTAAACACAATAGCCATGAAATATTTTGTCAACATCCAAAAAAAACATGTTGCTCATAAAAAAAGTGTCACAACTCAAAATTTTAAGAAAATCGTTTTATTGAACTAAAATACTCATAAAATGCATATATTTACTGTGCAAAATCGTCTCAAGGATAGTTCCAAAAATATCCTCCTAGATAGCAGATGTGTCTCTTTTGCACCAGCTGTTTTTCCAGTTGGTGCATGAGCAAGAACGTCACTACTGAAAATGATTATTTGTCCACAGACCATTGTGCTGGGAAGAGGATAATATTGTTCAACAAAATTGTCACATTTGTAGTTATAACGTTAGTTAAGTAGATTTTTATACTTGCGGGACCTTTCCCTTCTTTAAAAATTAACCAATGATCTGTTTTAACAAAGAAAAATTAGAAACAAAAACAAGAATTAGTTCCTAATTATTCTAACCTAAGAATTCAAAATGACAAGTCAAGGCAAACTGATCATGATATGCGCATGCGTGTGATTTTTATCACCAAAATAGTCATATTTACAGTTATGCCAGTTTTGCTGTTTAGTTTAGACAAACATTGAAGGTTAAATGTTTTAAAAGTCACAGTCATTTTGACATAATATGCCAGTTTTTTTAGAAGGTAAGTATATTTTCATATTATTTAGTAGTATCAATTTGACTTAGTACTCTTTTGATTATAGCATTCATGGTTTTGACGTGTGCCCTTTTTCTCCAAAAATAATTCTTGCTTTGTCAATTTTATTTTGAGTTGTGTCAGTTGATGATGAAACTGCTCTATTAATCATTTTAATCCAAGTTATAACACAGTTAGACACGTACTATGCGACTGCGAGTAACCTATAAATTACCCCTTAACGCCAAGTTAAGGTTCACTCTCTGAATTAGCTCATCTAATAATGAATATTCTGCTACTTTCACATGATTTATTGTTTAGATATTTTTATTGTACTTGAATTTTTTTCAGGAAATGACAAGCCGAGGTCATATAATTTTAAAATTGCTAAGGAAACAAGAAGAAGGAATTGATGGAGATAGAACTGTTTGGAAAGCTGATGAAGCTAAAACGTACGCAGAATTGACAAAAGTCGTAGCAGGAACCTCAAAAGATTTTCATTTAGGAGATAAAGTATTGGTTTATCCTCAATAAAAGCGAAGTAATGATCTTCGAAATATAACACAATATTCTTCTGAAAGTGAAGATTCAGTAGAAAATATATTTTCAAATGATAGTGATAAAGATTCTGATTATATGTTTGATGAATCATTGGAAGGTGAATCCCAAATGTTTCGGAGCACGATAAAGATACGGCTAGTGATAAAGATCAAGGTCAAGATAACGTGCTTGATGAAGCATTGATAAACCAAGATGACGTATTGGAGCATGAGGAAGGAACAGCAGTCGATGAAGACGCGATAAAGGAGACAACAGCACGTAAGGGAAAGAAAAGAATCTAGCCAAGGGACAAAGGAACCTTGGACAAGCTTACACTTCTCCATCTAAGAGTAAAAATATAGACAGATTCTGTCAACAAACCTGAATATTCAATATAAGCGGTGTTGTCACATTTACTGAAAAATGCTGAATTACAGAAACCTTCAGATTGACATCGCATCCACTTATGTATAAAATGAAGTTTTGTATATTATCAAAATTTGTATATTATAAATAAATCGCTTTCTATACATTTATCTTAATTATATAATCAGTATTAAAGGACATATCTCCTCTTTTCAAGAAAAACTCGAAAAATGCAATTTTACAGGAAGCGATATGTAAAATTTAATAAAATTATGCCTAGTGAATTATTGTTTTTTAACGTTAGATATGCTGTGATGCCTTTTGGCCCAGTATAATAATATAATAATAAATATTTGAAATAAGAATTAAATTCCCTTGATCTTATTTCAACAAAACATTCGAACATTTTATTATTATATAAATATAAATTAAGAAGGTTATTGAATAGAAAGTCAAGTTCAAGCGTGAAGCAAGACAAAACAATAATATGTTTATTTGTTTTATTTGAACTTGACCGGTTATATAAATATGCATTCAATATTTACTATAGGAGAAGTTGATTTAGAGTAAGTCAAGAAGAACATTCTATATAGCCGAATGGTCAGAGATCAGTAATCTTTAACCATTAAATATAAGTATGCTATACGGCTAGGTACTTATTTATATCATTAGCAATAGTAAATAGTGTAATGTATTATAGTAAATAAATCGAACATATCCCAGTGCTAGAAGTAGTTGATGATCCTCCAAGCGACCCGCAACACCTCCGATTCAGAGGCCTTTCTACACCTTTAGTCTACCAACGTATCCATTGGAGACGCATCCATTACACGGCAATAAATTACATGAGTCACTGCCTCTCATATCATTGGATAATTATTACTTCCAAATAATACGACATGGCAATATCTGTGGATTCCAATAAAATAAATAAATAAACTTCGACATTGTTTATGTTGGCATCAGATAATACTCGTACGTCTGTTTACTCTTCTAGTATGTTCAATGTTTGAAGTGGTACTTAGAATACTTTATTTCATTCTAACGAAATTTATTTAGAAAAACTTCTGTATTTCCTAATTATCAAAAAATTTAGTTGGTCGTGAGTGAATTTAACGAGTAACAACAATAAAAATACAATGATGATATTGATCATTCATCCTTTGAAAGAAAAACTTACATTATTGATAGCAGGGAAATAAATCCACCTATAATATACTTTATACTTATTACAACCTATCGATAATGCATGTTCTGTTCGTTGTTCGATTCGACAGAATATATTTATTAATAGTTATAACATGGATAATCAAGTTATTCTATTTTATTACCTATATACCAATTTTAATCATTCATTTGAGCCCTCCATTTTAGTTTATAGTGTATTTTACTGCTACAAGCTTTTGCACCTAGTAAATATTTATGGGTACTTAATTTTTCATCATAATAATTTTGTTACATTAGTATGTGGTGTAAACATAATTTTGCGCTTGTAATAATCCAACGTTTATGATAGATATTTCGATTTTAAGCGAATACAACAAATTTTTTTGAAGATATAGGTAAGTGTTTTATATGCAACTGTCTAGCTCGGTCTAATTTTATTTGTGGTAAAATTGTCGTTTCAAAGTAATATTTAAATATATTTTGGGGCAGCATGATATTCGCCACAATTTTATTACAGGTACTGGTAAAAATCTCAAGTAAATTCTTAAGACCGCTTGACATGGTGCGATACAACGTGCAATGCAATGCAAGACGCAAGTTTTCTTGATCGAAAGCATGCGCAGATGAGACCCAGCTGATCAATTTCTGCAATTCGATGAAATTGCAATTTTATCGGTTTGGAGCCAATTATATTGCATGCAAGGCGCAATTCTAGGGAGAAATCTAGTTTCTTTTATGTTACCAACAAACTAACTGTTTCCAATCAAATGATACATATCATCTGATTGCTGATTGTGGTGACTGACGTTGTGTCATTTGTCACGCCTTTCTTAATTTGTTTGCTTCACCATTTGTGTTTGTGTTAGAGATTTCTTTAAAATATTCATTGTAGTTATGTTTGTTTTTGCTTCGAGTTATTTTCAAAAATCAATAAGGACCATGTCGACACTATACAAACTTTCAAGTACGGTAAATAACAAAAAATTGTTTTAGGTCTGGGTTTGATTGGCAAAGAGCGGCTACATCAATGTTAATTCTTCTATATGAGTAAAACCCTTGCCTCTACATGACGAAATTTGCCGACTACCGTAATAGGAATATGAGGCAGAAAGCTCTCGAGATCATCACATGTGAGTTTATTACAAAAAACCTCACGAATCTAAATGTAGATGATATAAAGGAAAACAATTCATGGTTGAGGACTCAGTTTCTGGCAGAAATGCAAAAAATTAAAAAAAGTGAATTGTCTGGAGCATCCACTGACTCCATCTATACCCCCAAATTGTGGTGTTTTGAAGAGTTGGCGTTCCATAGTGATGGTGCTAGTGTTGTGGGAAAGGGCAAATCGAATATGGAGAGAAGTGAAGAATACATCGAGAAGTCAGAATTTTCAGGAAGTGTATGTGTACCTATACTTTTTTTTCTCGAATCTATATTCTTAATAATTTGTTTATAGGAGACTGAAGTAATTTTTGAAAGTGATATCACCCAATTGAGCGAAGGAGAGGTTGTCGAAATATTTTCTCCAACAATTTATGAGAAATCTCTGGATGTCTCCAGGGCTCCATCTCGAGAGGACTACAACAGAGCTCCACCTCGAGAGGATAACAGCGGAGCCTTATCTAGGGAGGACTGTAGCAGAGCTTCATCTCAAGAGTGCTCTACCACTCCATCCCTTACTAAGAAAAGAAAGAGAAGTGGTAGAACTCAAGAAATGGAAGAAAAACAGCAGATCACCAACCTGATAAGCTCTGTTGTTACAACGCTCAATTCAATGAATAAACCTGATGAAGTGCAGCCTCAACCGAGAAGGCATCAGCTGTTTGGAGAGTAAGTTTATTTATAAACAAAATAATTGAAGTTACTACTTTGCAATCCTTCACAAGCGATCAAGAGCAAAGTAACAAATGTCTAATTTTTTGAGAAATAATCCTCTAACTATTCTTTTGTTTTCAGCTATATTGCTGATGGAATGGAATCCCTTGAGGGTGAAGAGTTAATAGACGAGCTGAAGAATGAAGTTTTGAATCTTTTGTTCGATGCAAAAAACAACAAAGAGCAAAAAAAAATCTATGTAGTTTTTGGAAGTTTTATTTATTATTTGTTACTATCTAATTTGTGTTTCCATTTTATTTTAAGATCTAATAGTAATATTCCTTCATGTCGGGTAATGGTATGTATATATTTATATATAATCAAAAACCCTTTTTATACCCGAAGGTGTAAAGGTCGAGTAATGGTAGATAATAATAAATTTTACAAAACACATGTAAAAGGCCATACAGGCTATGTGGCCCAAACAACGACTAGATATATCACAGAAGAAGAATTGCTAACATATAATAATAAATACTTAGAAAATAAAATTTTATCTTCAAAGTTACGATATTTTTTTAGTAAACAGAAAAAATGAACTTATGAGTAATGCAAGTATATGCAGTATCATATTTTAAAAAAAAGAAACTACTTTTTCATTTATTCATTTTGAAAAATCTTCAATATCAGTTGCTTTAAGCATCTTTTGAATATCTCAACTCGAATTGTTTATAGTGAGATAGGCAGCTTGTTCAAAAGCCTGACGCCTTCAGCAAGCATAAGTTTCTTGATCTAATTCTGCAGCTAAAGTTATGTTTCCTTTTCTCCTATCCAACCAAGGTCTGGTCCACCACAACCTCCTTGGTGTTCTCCTATGCTCATCCGTTTCCAAAAGCAAAGCAGCAGCAGCTATGTTAATCGACAGTGATGCATTTTGTTTTTTTCTCTGTACTTTCCTCACTTTTGCTATCTTCATTTTAAATAATAATAAAAAAACTTTATATATTATGCTTGAATTAATCATTTTCTGGGGTTATTATACACTTTTTTTCTACTATTGGTTGGGTTGGCAGCAATGTTGCAATGGTAAGAAAATTGCATGATGTCAAACAGCATGCAAGATTTATCATTTGCCTTGCATTTGACCTTGCAACAAATTACCGCAATTTCTTGCACGTTGTATTGCACTATGTCAAGCGGCCTTTAGTCAGTATTCGTTAGTAAGGACAAAGGATGGGCCGATGTTGATGATTTTGGCTTATTGAATATTTATTGTTTATTAAGTCCAGGCAGGGGCTTATTTCCAAACTGATAATCAACATATTTTTTGTGTTCGATGTGCTAACGAGTAATATTAACATAATTCTCAAAATGTATATGGTGGCTTGTAGAAGAAATTCTTAGTGAACAAAGAAACACCCAAATGGTTCTAAACATCAATCTTCAACTAAGGAAACTGTCTGGAGATACATCAAACGGCCAAAATGTGAGGTTTATGTGTACACCATTGGAGAATCGAGTAGTATTGTTGTAACAATATTGAAAAACCAACATAATCACGAACCCGAAGAATAAATTGCTAGATAAGTTCTTATTGTTTCCTACAGAAAAGAAGAGAAAGATCCAGTCACAGAGAGGCCAACTAAAATGTCACATAAAGAATGAGCTTCAAATGGTCTCCCCTCAGGGTTTTCTCCAAAAAAAATTAACTTCCTCTGACTTCAAATGCGCCAAAGAAAATGTGTACAATTAGACGTCGCAAACTAATACCAGCTTTAGCTCACTCTGCCGATGAAGTTCATCTTTTTCTGCTAAAACATTCCTACAAAATGTGGGAGGAAAATTTTGTTCTGGTTAATAATTTCCAAAGTAGAATTGTAATTTTTAGCTGGCAAACATATTTAAAATTTATATGTTTATATACTTGGTTTATTCCAATACTGCATAAAATTTCTTACACACCTATTTAACATACATGGTTATATAAATGGGCACTATATACCGATAGTGTTCATTTTACTGAAAAATAAGTCAAAAGGAACTTTGTTCTCTTATGGCCGTATGCACCGTTTACACATAAACTCGTTTAAGCATTAAACTGTTTCACGCCAACCTTCAACCATACTTAGCATATGCTTACCTGTCTGCGCAGAAAGGGTGCGATGAGAAGTAGCCCAATGGAAGCCATTCCCAATCTTCCGCCTCTTGCTCTGCTTGTTAGGGCGGAAGCGAGAACGGCTACATACAGGCTGGAATGCAATGGGGATTGGCACGAAGGAACGAACACCCGTATTCATTCCAGAATCACAGATGTTATCCCAAACTCGCTTCTTGAAATGAGTTGTGATAATATGTTGGCCACAATTAACGACAACCAACCATGCCATATCAAGCTAAACTGGGATGGATTGGAAGCATGCATTCAGGAGGGAACGTTGGTGTGGTACCCAGACGGATCCAAAATTGACATAGGAACAGGAGTTGGAGTTCATGGTGCCAGACCCAGGTGCAATGTCCACACCTCGTTGGGAAGTTTGCCTCTATATTCCAGGCAGAAATCTACGATATCGACACGAGTTTGCAAATGAACATCGAAAGGGGGTATAGAGGTCAAAAGATCCTCATACTCTCAAATAGTCATGCAGCACCGAAATCTTTAGCATGTCCCCAAATCAGATCTAGACTGGTCTGGGGCTGCCTACAAAAACTTTCAACCCTGGCAAACCATGATAGAGTAACTCTTAGGTGGGTCCCGGGCACAAGGGTATTGTAGGCAATGAAAAGGCATAAATATATGTATAAATAGAAAATGATTCTTATGTAGTGATTGCGAGCTAGATTAGTTTCAGAATATAAGGTATTTAGTGTTAAAAATAAAATATATATCTCAAAGGTTCAAATGTTTACATTTGGATCATCTAGGTTGAATTGACATCTGTCAGACTAAGAAAATGAAATAAAATTAATTGATTGATAATCAAATATGACTGATAATCAATCATTCATTAACAAAGTGGTAGTTTCACAAATTCAGTACATTCTTTATCCTTTTCCATCTTTGTAAATTCACATATAGCATATCTTTTGAACTCTTAGAAGCTACTGGTAAAGGAAAATAACCAACCATTCAAGACAGGTTGTGAACAAGGGAAGAGAGAAATCGTCTTATTTTGTTTTTTGGATGCTAGCTAAGAGCATATAACGTTGAAGGAACGGATTTTTTGTAATTTACAAAAAATTTAGAAAGGAAAAGTTTCCAAGGTTCCTTAGAACTGGAAACTCAACCAGTGGGTTGGATTTATTCCTTTACAAACAGATTGTAATTACCCCAACTTGTCTTGTTTTACTTAAAGGCCACCCACCATCAACGGTGAGTTTGTCGACCACTCACTTTTATGTGATTATATTCTGAATTCTGGCTCAATATCATTCACTTACGTTTATTTCTATTTCAGGCCTTCAATTTCATCTCATCTTTCAACTTCATTTCAATTTTCACTCTTCTGACATCTCACGTCGTTGAAGTCTATTCAAGATCCACCTTCTCATTTGGCCACCCCATATCGGCTTGAGGGTGATCGGAACCTTCTAAGAACGATTGTTACCCCGATCTACATGTGCGAGGACTATACTTTTGGTATTCAACCCCTACTCGTCCTAACCTTTCGCAAGTGGTTATCCCAGGTAACATAGGTTTAAGTAAATCCCTAGGACTTCTCTCCGACAACTTCGTATTCTACCAAGGATACATTTATAAGGTTTTCTAATTGTACATTCATACCTTTTTATACATTTACCTTCAGTAATCATTGTATATACGATATATTAATTCTAAGTAAATCATAAATACTGTGAGTCCTTGGTATGCATACTTTGGGAAATTTTCAATAAATTCATATATATTATAATTATATCCATCTAAACTTTTCTCAAATTTGCACGTGGTTATAATTTTAGACATAAGTCAACGTTCAAATTTGATATTTGAAGTTTATTATATCGGTGGTTCTCACCATAGATAAACCACGTGTTCCCTAACTTCTTATTTTTGTAAGAGCCCCTTTTTGTGAGTACCTTCCTATACATACTTGTAATCTGTATGGCCTACCACCTGTTAGGTCAATCAATAGAATTTATTAAGCATATATCTAGAGGTAATGGATTTTGAGATGAGCCCTGCGTGATTCCGTCGCAGTATACCAGATTGCGTTCGAAAAAAATGTTACTAACCATCCTAATAAGTTCAGCGCTTCAATTTCATTCTTTGACTGTCCTCCGTTCAGGTTGTTTCGACTCCGAATCTTTTAATAGTGCAGTACATTTTGTTTCCTTTTTAGTTCCTTGTAGTTTAGTTGAGATTTTTGTAGACAATAATTTGTGAAAATATTTTGTTTAGTGAATTAATTTACTTGACAGTAAGGTATTTATTAATTTATTTTATTACATGTTTAAAATTAAAAGTTTGATTTTTGGCATGTTATTATCTAATCAAAAAGAATGTTATTTTTACATGGGACATTACGCAGAAATTTTTTTAATTGATGCATATGTAAAACTTGAAACTATAGTTTATATTCATATATCTTTATTTTGTGTATTAATTTTTAAAATATTTTGTTCTAGAATAAACCTGGAAACATGAGTGGTTCCAAAAAAGTTATACATAGTCAAGGTCGACAAATAATATACAGTGTATATAAATTTATGAAGGCAGAAAAAGAACAGAAAGACCTAGATGTCCCTCTGTTCAATTTGAATGAAAGAGTAGCTAAAGCTTGTGATGTTTCTAAGGCCACAGTGAAACGTATTGTGAGCGAAGCTAATAAAAAATCGCCTGGTGAACGCTTCAAATCACCTAGGAGAAGCGTCAACAAACCTTCAACTTCCAAAGGATCCGTTAATGGATTTGAGGAAGAAATAATTCGACGAATTATTTATTCTTATAGTGCTATTCATAAAAGAAGGCCTACCATGAAAAGAATTTTTGAAGAAGTGAGAAATGAAGAAGGGGTGAACTTTACTGGTAAAATTGATAGTTTCAGAAAATTGGTTAAAAGAATGGGATTTAGATGGAGAAAAACTGAAGATAAAAGGAAAGTTTTAATGGAGATATATGACATTAAAGCTAAAAGAACTGAATACTTAAGAAAGTTAAAACAATACAAAGAAGATGGACGGCCGATGAAACCTATATCCACAGTTCACATACCGTACCAAAAGCATGGGACGATGGTACAAAGGAGTGTTTAAAATCACCCGTAGCTAAAGGTAAACGGCTAATTATTTTACATGCTGGAGGTGAAGCAGGATTCGTACCCGAGGCACTTACAATTTTTAAATCGGGAATGAAAACCGGAGACTATCATGATGAAATGAATAATACAAATTTTGTCAAATGGTTAAAAGAAAAATTCATTCCTAATGCACCGAAAAAATGCGTCTTAATATTAGACAATGCCTCATATCATATCCAAATTTTTCATGGGAAAAAGATGCAATGCTGAAGTGGCTTGCTGAAAGAAATATATTCTTTCCTGAAAAATCAACTAAAGCAGAACTATTCACAATTATAAAAATCCACAGGCCAGTTTCTAAAAGATATGTAATAGACCAAATTCTATCAGAACATGACATTTTAACATTGCGTCTACCACCCTATCATCCAGAGCTAAACCCAATAGAAAAAATTTGGGCATTGGTGAAGAACGAAGTAGCTGCCTGCAACATAACTTTTAAAATGGATGATGTATGGAAGTTAACGGAGAAAAAATTTAGTGAGGTAACGGTAGAAAACTGGAAAAACATTTGCGCCAATGTAATAAAAGTTGAAAAGGACTATATGGAAAGAGAACATGTCATGGATCAAGTGGCGGATTTAATAATAAACGTAGGAGAGGATAGCCACAGTGAAAGTGAATTTTCGGATGATGAAGACGATGACGACATATAAATTTATATGGTTGATAATAAATGCTTATAGTTAAGAGCTTTTCATATAATTTTCCCAGTTATATTACATAGGGTTTTTCTAATTTTGATTTTATTATTAAGATCAGGTAAAATATGGTATTATTTCTTTAAGGGGCTAGGGCTCCTAAGTGGTATTTAATAGCTTGTAATCCATAAGCTGTCTAGGTCATTAAAATATCAATTAACTGATTACTTTGTAATTATATATCATTAGTTTAACACTCTGTATTGCTTTGATTTTATTTATCTCTAGACATTAACGCAATTTTTATGACCTATAATAAATGTAATTCCGTTGAGTATGTATCATGTTTTAAACTATATTTTACAATAAAATTATAATGTTATTTTCAACATACTCCGCCTGGGCTATAAGAATACAATCAACCGAAGCGGACTTTTTCAGTTTTCACTTTACGAATTTATTGCATTGTTGCCTTTTATATCTACGCAACTATTTACAAGGTTAGGGCTCATCTCAAAATCCATTACCTCTACATAACGCGATAGTTTTATTTGTCCCCCTTAAGAACCCCTTCCTTAACCCTGAGATATTCAAAGGGTGTTTAGTATATTTATTTCTACCCTTTCACTACTTTAACATCCTTTATAACAGGTGTTATACAGGTCTTGAGAAAAAAATAATTTTTTTGGTTCAATTTTTCATACAAGGTGTCCAAAAACTATCTTTCCAAAGTGAAACGGCAGATACTGATTTTATGTTCATCTATCCTGATTTACCTGCAATCAGAAGTACCTATTAGGAGAGCTAGCAAAAAACTGCTACCTTCAAACTATAAACTTGAGATATTGACTCAACAGCGTCATCTTCAAAGTGCGATAGCTCCCTCAGGAGGAACTTATGGGTAAAGGTAAACCAGGTCAGATGGATATAAAATCAATCTAGTATCTGTAGTTTGCGTTTGACAGGGAGTCTATAGACTCTCTGTTTAGTAACATATTGTTTATGTTATATGAATTATATACATAATATTCTGGGTTTTTTCAATTTAAATGGCGTTTTGGATATCGCTTATTAACCAGAACGTGATGTATGGAAAAGGAATGTCCCACAAATAAATCTCGCCACGCATTGATTTTACCTTTTGAGTATCACAATTCACCCACAATGTGTTCTGATTGATGAGTGTTACTCACTATTCAGAAAAAAGAATCTTCTATTCGGATTCAAATTGAAAATCAGCTAACGTTTAACTATTGTAATAAGGTACAATGAAGTGAAGGTAATTATAATTCTTGTTTGATAAAGAAAGTCATGGGACTGCCGACAAAAGTGAAAACACCTTTGAATGAGTCCCTTTTAAAAATTTTATCGTAAGTCCATCGTAAATGGAATTTTTTACAAAAAAAATTACACATTGTATATACACAGTATACATATAGCTCATGAAAAGCGTGACGATGATTTATGCAACACTTTATAAACTTCATTGTTAATTGTGTTGCATAAAGTATTGTGTGTTGCATAAAGTATTTTGTGTTGCATAAAAGCGTGACGAGAACGAAAAATCCATGTTTTTTCTTCACCCAAAAAAAGTGCTCAACGCGTTTTCACTTCAATATAGAATTACAAAATTTCAAATGAAGGTGAAGCCTTACACATTTATAAATGACTTTCCTTTTTTACGAAGTTTTATCTATTCGTTATTCAGGACTGAATCCAGGAAAGTGTATTTCTGGTAGATGGGTTTCAAGGAACTTACTACAGGTAGGTTTCTTCGTGGAATTGGCTACAACGAACGGTTTATTCCGAAGACTTGTTTAACTTGAAACGGAATATTCAGACATTTGTCTTGCCAGGAACGGTATATACAGAAATGGTCTAACTCAGGAACTGACTATCCCCGGAACTGTATATCTCACGGGAACGGTATAATATTTTATCCCAGGAATTGCATATCTCCGGAACTGTATTGCCCAAGAACAGTGCTAAAATTACATTTTACATTGCAGAAAAAAGAAATATTCAAAATTAAGCATTTTGTGATATCCGTCCAGGATAAATACATAAATCATATAATTTCACAATTAGTTCACTAATAGCTGCATGACAGTCCTCGTATCCTTAGAAAAAATTCTGCTTATATTTGATATAACAAGTTTTAGTCCATCTATTTCAATAAGTGGCCCATATAAAACCTTTTTAAGAAAACAAAGCATATCTCCGACAAGACTAACTATCCTAATAGAATTTAGACAAAAAAATCCCCACCATTTACACCTTTCAAAATATCTTGGGATAGGAAAAATATATTTTTGTACTCATTGCTTTTAAATGCATATTTTACAGTTATCGCCGGAGTGCGGGAAAGTGTATTTTACACATCCGGATGTTTTTTACTTTTCCATAATTTGCTTTGAACAGTTGGCAACAAAAGTGTCAGACATAGGTTATGTTATACACAAAGTTTTGACAAATTTTATTTTCAACAATTTCTAACAATTAGTTTGAACAATTGCAGAAAACGAACAGTTATTAGAAACACGAACATTTATGGGGCAATTAATACAGGATTCAATCTCTACACCTGAATCATCAGAAAGGGCAGAAGCAGAAGACATTGTGTGAGAATCTTGGATGTCTACCGTTGTTTTAGTTTGCAATCATCGTGCCTTTGAGACTTCTTCGGATTGAAGTTTTTTTGATAATTAAATTTCACTTTTTAGTGAATCTTGAATATATGATTCAGCAACTGAAAATGATTTCCATCCACCCAATTGTTTTATGCCAATTAGATTTTTGCCGTGATTTGCCAATAAGGTAGCCGAGCTTCTCCGGAAGCTATGTCCTGTATATTTTGACACATTTTCTAAGTTGAGGAATTGGGCAATTTTTATTGGAATTTTTCCAATGGTGGTAATTCCTACTGGAGTAAATACATTTTCCAATAAAATATGTCAAAAGATATCGAAGATGATTAGGTTTTCTTAAATTGTGGTATATTTTTAATTTATTCATCCATTCAGACTGTGTGATAGCAAATGATCTTGGAGTACCTGTTTTAGTTTCTAAGATGCTCACCACCACCACATCATTACGAAACTCTATATCTCCAGGTTTCATTTTACATAATTCTTGCCGTCTTAACGCTCCATAGTATTGTTGAGTTATGAGTAAAAAATGAAAATATAACAGTCTATTACTTTCATCATAAGGTAAGTACAATCTGGAGCTTCCCCTAAAAATTTATTCATTTGCTTATCATCAAAAACTGCCGATTTATTTGGTTTATAATGCTCAGTCACCCTTTTCAAATAAGCAATTAATTTGGCATATTTGGACATGTCTATATTTTTATATGTTAATAAACATAACTTGAGCATTGAATTAATGCTCCACATAGAGCTTTTACTATTTTTCTGGTCAAAATACGCTACGAAAACAATTTCATTGATATTCTTGACTTGACTTGAACAACCTTACATCAATCCAAAAAATTTTGATAAATTCTTTTATAACGGTCTCGCCGTTTTTAGAAAGCAAGCTATAAATTGCTTGCTCCGCTTTTTTTTTTAATTTCAGGAGGTGTATTATTAGCTTCCCTATCACTGCTATCACTCTCAATAATTTTGATAAATTTTTTTTTGAAAGTTGTGGAAAGTGTCAAATAATCTAAACTTGACATTTGTACATATATCATATATCATGTCAACTGCCAATAGAAAAATAAATTAAATAAAATCTATATTTAACTTTCTTGGGAAGGAATTTTTCGCATTTAAATGTTAATAAAAAAACTTTGTCTACTCGGTCACATAAGTTTCGACTGCTCCGGTGACAAACCTAGGCCTTCGACGTCGCTCAGATTGGAGTTAAGGGTGGATCCCTCTTCTTGATCTTCCGGACAAAAAAAGAAGACAACTTGTAAGGGCGCCAACTGAGTTTTCCACATTGGCCTAGCACGACTAATTTCCCCCGATAACTCAGTAACCCAAGGGATGAAAATAAAAGGCAAACCTCAGCTTATGTTCCTTATAATTCCTAATGAAAACATTTAATACCCTTAAGGGGGTGTGTTACAATTAATAACTACCTGAAAAACCCTAGTAAGTGCCCCCCACTTGAAAAAATAGCGTGAACATCTGTTATACATCAAAAGTCAAATAACTAACAATGAAATTCTAAACTATACCAAAGTTATTCGACCTACGTAGTGTGAAATTAATATGGCTATTCAAGTGAACCAGTAGCGATTAAATACGAACGTATTAATTGTATGTTCTATAAACGAACCTGCAAAGTAATGTACAGTTTATAATAGAAATTCCATACAAGGCGACACCGTAGTCAAGGCGTTGGTACCTACGCAGAGACGCATATGCAAGTGGATTGAATTATGAAAATTAAATTGTGAAAATTTACCGCAAAATATTAATTTCCACCATTACAATTGCATAATAAAATAAATCAGTAAGGAACTACCTAGCTAATGTATATACATGTTGGCGTAAAGCCTAAAATAAAAATAAGTAAATAACTTAGGAAAACCCCCGATACCGGGTTACCCTCAATATGGTCTCCTTCAACTAGTTGTGGAAAAGTAGCAGTCACAGCGGAAGACAACACTATCTAGCTACCAGGTAGACTCCAAACATCCCCAAGTGTGTAACCGGAGGGTGATAAGTATCCCCTGGCCCCACAGGTGAACCCTTAAAAATTAAAACAGGTATCAGCTAAAAACTGAGCATATACAGGAACAAATCCTACTTGTCGGACTACACATTCCCAGCACCTCAACAAGTTAAGCTTGTCTCGGCCTATGCCAGAAGCTAATTTATAAGAATTTACAAGTAATGTACAGATCAAAATCAACCCCAAATTAACTGAATCCTTCCCCCAAAGAAGTCATAAGGCCTACTTACAATCCACAGTATACTGCACTGAATTTAAATCAAATAATAAGAATATGTTGAGCATCTAAAATAAATTGTTTTTGGTCATAGCCAGGGTAGGTTTGAAGAACCACCCACGAATTATAGTATTCGTTAGACTAAAGCGGGCAAATAAAAACAAAATATACACAGGGTAACAGAAAAGACTGTCTTACAGCCTTCTTAATCAAACATTTGCAATCAACAAGTAGTATTTTACCACCAACTGTTCTAACTACAAAATACTACAAATCTATGAGACATACCTTTTCCAAAAAGGGTCCAATACTCAAAATTTTATTCTTACTGTATGACAACCAACAAATAATGAACCAACAACAACATGTGACACACCTCCAATGCCAAAACGTTGGCGGTTTCCTTTAAATAGAGATAAATACATAGTGATGCAAAATCAGTGAGTAGAGAAAATACTCACAATCGTTTGAGTGTAATAAATCCCCTATAAGGGTTTGTGAAAACGGCTTCCAGAACAGGACGGAATTCTCCAACAATATGAACTCCCGTAGAACAAAATACTGAAACGTATATTCCACAACGAATTCAGAACGAGAACCTATAAAACCCAGCAAAGGATGACTTCCCAGTCATTAACAAAATTCAGATTCTCGTTCGATGCACTTTTGGAAACCAAGCCATCTAGTAGAAAAGCACACAGCGAAAAAAAAGTGACTGACACCTCTTCAACTTCAATACAGAATACTACCATAGAGAAACCTACCCGAAACATACATCCGAACTACACTGCTCACTACACCCAGCATGTTCCGCACATATCAACTCATAAACTGCTACACTAGCGTTACTACTTCACGGCATGACAAACGAACGATTTTATCTAAGACACGACTGTCACGGCTAATTGTCAATGTCATCCAACAAATAACTAAAATTTGTAAACAATTAACAGAAATAATAAAGTATGTATTAAGGATTATTCAAATAAATTGGAGCAATAGATAGTGCCACAATACCCTCCTGCCAACGTAAACAAAGCAGAATCAAGCAAGAAGTCCTTTCGTAGTGAACAAATGATGTTAGAAACATAGAGACAAAATCCGTCAGGTAATTACTATATACAAATACTTAATATATACAAAAGATGTAGTGACAAATTCACACGTTACACTATTTTGATCTAATAAAATAAAAATAGCGCCCTCTAGCGTGCACTTCACTTACATTGGTACAAAAGACTCCTTTCAATAAGACCAGCAAAGATCGGTTAAGCAGAACCGGAGTTATGGGCGTTTTTTCATAACACTCCCACCTACCTCTTATTTCAGTTGATGGACCGAAATTTGTAATATCAAATATACGCAAAATGTTTCGGAGTATTCCATCACTGAGTTTGTCTTTGGCTTTTCAAATATTTTAAATTTAACTTAGCCCTCTACCGGCGGTCCTACAAGCCTGTAAATAATATGCAGGTTTTTCTCGAGGTCATTTCTGACATAATTTTTTTTCCAAATACTACAATCCGATCCTAAGATACCGTTCTTAATGCCCACCCGTTACAAACATAATAAAGCTCTCAGAACGATAATAACTGGTAGATTTTGTTGTATGTAGATTTTATTACCGTGGTCGATAACCAAACCAAATGCAGTTTATTTTTAGTAGAGAAATTGGAAAATTTTAAAATTGATATTCATTTATCAACCGTGAATTTTTGTTAAAATCGTTGAGCAATATTAAATTTGCTCGATTTTACTGTAAAAAATATAATTATTCATCTATAGTGTGAATAAGGTTTTAGATTCAATTAAAACTTCACAGTTCTATAAATAATAAATTGAATTTGGGAAGACACTGATCTTGAGCTTAGTTGAGTCGAGTACATTCATAATTGAATCAACACCTGACAAGCCCGAAACCTAATGTATGATAATGAATATATGATAAGAGCGAAGAGAATATTTACAGTCTGTCAAGATGGAGGTGCTCTTTTGGGAATCAAATTTCACTTAAAACAACCCTTTAAGGAAATGTGTCGCTTAAAGTGTAACTTTCGTATCATATTTGTATGAGAAATTCGAACTCTTGCAAATAAGGGTGAAACTTGGTCGGATGTATTCAATGCTACAATTATTATTCAACAGTAAATTTTTTATGAAAACAGGAAATACAATTGAATAAAAAAATCCGCTAATAAAGAATCCTTTAAGGCGATACCAAAAGTGCACTATTGCAGAGCGCTTTAAGTAAAATCGAAAGTAACCACACAACTGAATAAATTATATGAGAGACAGAGAGAGATGGAGAGATTTTTTTGCCACAGAATATTAGGGTCTTTCAGGAAGGATCTATGGTGGCGAACATTCAATTCCCTAGCTACTTGTGGGATGTAATATGGATGATAAAGGAAAAATAAATGGTAATGAGAGAAAACTAGAAAAAACTGATGTAGTGGATGAAGCTGAGGAAGTTTTTAGAAAAAACTAAAGGACCCCAAGGAGTCCCATGGTAGGCACACAAAGATCGGCAGACGACGAAGTACTCATGACACCAAGTCAAGAAGGTAGACCTGAGGAGCATCAACGTATGATAAGCTGGGAAAGAGATAACATAGCGATTGGCTGGGATAGGCTCGCTAAAGATAAATTGGGAAGAAGACGGACCACTGAAGAAATAAGTGTGCAATCCATCCTAGTAAGTGATGATGATGAGGAAAAAAACGCGGAAAAAATATTAAAAGAGGACAAATATAAGAGGAAAAGGGAAAAAACTCCAAAGAATCCAGGAGAAGCCAAAATATCCCATAGCGATGATATAAAGAAGGACATGAATGAAACGGTGGCAAGATCCAAGGCTATGATCACTTTGGTGGAAGATAACCCAAACACGAAAAGGGAAATAGAAGGCGGCACAGGGTAATGGAGAAAATCAACAGAAAGATTGAGGAAATGGAGACATACGAGGCTGCAAGGAAGATACAAGTTAGAGTGAAATAGGCATTCAGGTAAATGAGATTATGATAGCCGAAGAGACGGATGAATGGAAAAGAGAGTGGAAGAAAAAAGTTGAAGAAAGTATTCAAAAAGGAATAACTTTGGAGGATTTTTAAAAAAATGGTCCACTGCGAGTGGCCGGAGGAGATTTACAAGAACACTAAGATAATTACCAGGGCAGAGGTGAAACCACCAGATATGAGAGACGTGGTATTCCTGGCCCAAAAAGAAGAGGGAAAAACCAAGATAGGGGATATCTACCTAAATAGTTGGATGGAGAAGCATGAGGAAATAAGGAAGTTAGTTCTTGACGCGGGAGAGAGGACCGATTATGTAGCTAACTGCACTAACAGTGTCAAAAGAGGGGGAAGTAAAGAACACATGGTAACGGCATACATGCTAATAGCGCAGGAAGGGGAAAGAAAGTTCTTCGAGGGGGTACCAGATCTAGTAAGTGCGATTGAGGATGCGGCAAATGAAATAAAGGCGCATGCACGCGATACTTGTATTGTGGGGGAAAGGATATAGAAAAGATATCGAGGGCGCTTGGGCGGGTACTGGAACGGATATTATCTTTGTGGTACTCCGTCTGAAAGAAAAGAGGAGAGAAAAGCAAACATAATTGTGAGGAGGGAAGACAGGTCTTATGCAGTACTGTTGAAGGAGGTTAAGAAGAGTGTTGAGATAGACAAAAGTGAGGCGAATGTAAGATGGGTCAGGAATATGGGAAGGGGAGACCTAATGATAGACTTAGTAGGTGGCAGGGAAAATGTGATCAGGCTTACAAACCACATTTCCGACAAAACAAGAGAACAGAGAAAAAGGAACAAGGAAGTTATTTTTATATGTACGATGTAGACTGCACCGTGAAAAACGAGGAGGTCATAGAGGCTATGAAGGAGCAGGTAAATATGGAATACGGGGAATCGGTGGAAGTGAAATCAAGGAGAGAGACTGGATATGGAAATGATACGGTGATGTTGTACGACAATAGAAAGGCTGCGGAAAAATTGGAGGAGGTTGGGAGACTGACGATAGGATTAGTTAACTGCAGGGTTTAAAGAAGGTGATGTTGACCAGATGCTGTGATGTGTATGGGATGGGGCATGAGAGAAGGGAGTGCAGAGGCGAATATATGTCCTGGTGCACTAGTTGCATCAGAAAATAAAGTAAATTTACTTTTATTCTTGAGTCTGTGGCCTCGTTAATGGATACCAATGAAGAATTGAACCTGGAACTGAGCCCTGGAGTACATTACTAACTACTGGTGAGTTTTCCGAAACTTCACCATTTCCCCGTACCAGTTGTTTTCTTCATTCGAGGTAAGATTCAAACCATTTGAAAGGAATACCACGGATTCCATAAGATTGTAATTTTCTTATCTTAACTTCATGGTCAACACAAGCGAAGGCATTCACAAAATTACAAAAAAAAACAGAAGTGGTGAAAAGTTTATTATCAAGGGAGGTATATACTACATTGAGGACAGAGAACATTGCGTCAGTAGTAAATTTATTAGGTAGGAAGCTGAATTATTGAAATTTGAAGATTTTATGTTTAGAAAGAAAGGACAGCAAACCGTTTTCCATTTATCTTTCAATTATCTTTGATAAGATCGGTAATAAGGCAATAGTTCGATAGTTACCAGTATCATATTTTTCGCCACCTTTGTGCAGTGTAACAATTAAAGCTGTTTTCATACAGTTGGGGGAAATATCATTTTCAAAAGATCCATTGATCAGAGAACCTGAAACTCAATCACAACATCAGGAATATTTAATAATATCTTAGCAGATAACCCATCTATGCCACACGAAGATTTGTTTTGAATGCTGAGTATTGTTTGCACTAGTTCACTGGTCTCAGAAAAAACTATTAGTGATTATTTTAGAAGGAAGGTGGAAAAGAAGAGCATCATGACTTTGAGATATTTTGAAGCTGAAATTCTTACTGACATTCACGAAATAATGTTAGCAGACCAAGTTTCTCTGGAGTAATTTTTAATTCTAGAGATGCGATTGTTAAAATAGTTTTGTTTAATATAATAGAGCATTTCCAAGTGATGTCATCATCCAGGTAATCACGGACAACCCTCAGAAAGGAGCCTAAAGTGGGTATCCATATGAGCTCATGCCCCGTAACATAACACCGATCATAAAACGGGCTCGTTGGAATATGACACGAGCTCGGAAACATTTTTCTGGTTTTTGGCCGTGTCCATTAACCCGTAACATAATCAAACGATGTTACGATACTACTACAGAACTACTACAACAGCTAAAATAATACATAACCCAATATATCTTTCTTTTCGAATACCCACCTGTTCCAGCTCCAGTAGTTTTTTCAATTTTCCCTCCTAAGAAATGCTAAGAGGTTTTCCATTTTCTTTTTGCATTGCTCCACTAGTTTTCCTACCACGTTGGCGATCTCTATCCACGCATCTTCCTTTTTAATTTTGTTGAATTGATCCGGATCTTGAGGATTCCAAATTATAGTTTTGCATGGTAAATTTCTGACAATAGAAAAATAAAAAAAGTAGAACGTGTCGCGGGACACACGGTAGGTAGGAGAAAGAGAGAGAGAGAGAGAGAGAGAGAGAGAGAGAGAGAGAGACAGCGAGCGGCCATAACATAACGGTCAGACTTTTCGCTGCGCGATCCCCCAGCGCCAGACCTACTACCGAGTATAGGTATCTGCATTACCGCATGTAACATAAGGGTATGGACAGAAAGAAAGCGGGTTACCTGCTCGCTGGTTACCGGCGCCTAAATTTACTTATGGTCGATAAACATAAGCGCACAGAGACAAAGGAGGTGTTCAGCCTGCGATCGGCGGGTTTAGGATATGGACCGATCGGCGCCGGTAACCAGCGAGCAGGTAACTCGCTTTCTTTCTGTCCATACTCTTACATAACATAATGGTCAGACTTTTGGCCGCGCGATCCCCCAGCGCCAGACCTACTACCCACTATAGGCATCTGCATTACCGCATGTAACATAACGTAAAGGTAAGATTTTTGGACGGGATCAGATTTCAAATATTTTCGTTTGTTTTCGAGTTGGAAACAAGTGATTTCTCGGAAGTATATGTAAGAGCCAACGTCCACCGAAATTTTGTCACAAATCGTTATTTTTCAAATGTCCTCTTTAGACATGTCGTTTTCCATAAACAAAAATTGGACGTCTATAAACACTTTGTTCATCAACATATAGAAAAATTTCCTAAAATATATAACTAACTTACTGTTGAAAAACTGGGACCGATCTACTAGTGTTGATTATGAAATTTTAATAAATAAACTATAATATTATGGCATCAGTAGTATTTCTTTGAAATGGTTTGAATCATAGGTACCTCAAGTGTAGTAAACAACTGGTATGAGCCAATGGTGGAGTTAAGGAAAATTTACCAGTTAGTAGTGGTGTACACCAGGGCTCAGTTTTAGGTCCAATTGATTTTTTGGTATTCATTAAGGATGACTTACTAATTAATGGTAAATTTACTTTATTTGCGGATGACACTAGTTTAACCTGAAGTATTTCAGATATATAACCCTTACAGTATTAAAATCGTTGCACGTCATCAAAGTGTCGAAAAAGGGACGTTCGCTTGTATTATGTTATTCGTTTGCTCTGTCAATCAGTATGTTTTGCCACTTTAATCCTAATGAATATTGAATTTTATAGGTCGCATATTATCAAAATATATGCTCGAAGAAAGGTTTCGTAAATTTGCTCATTTAATTTTTGATTCTTATATCTACGTGTTATTAAAAAACTGCAAAGAACTGTGAGTATTTTTTCACAAGCAGTAATGAGTTATCAAAGTTAAAGTCACATCCAAAAAAAAGTATAAATGAAACTTGATAATACTGCAATAGTTGATGCATTTACTACTGATACTTCTTTACAGCGTGTATGAAGCAAGGTAGTATAAGTTTAATATTATACCCAATCAACTGTATTTATTATATTCTGTTACATTATTCTTAATACTTGGCAATTATATATGGACATTTATTTACAGATAATCATCTCATTTTAGAAATGTTACTGCAGCAATCGAAGAAATAACAGAGGACTCAAGGTACTCCCAACAAAAAGAAACCACTGTTTATATTAATGAATCCTGAATTTTCCAAAATGGTGCTGTAGGCTGTGTTCATGTCAAAAGGTATGTTACAATAATGTATGTAAAATTTTAATATGCAAAATTGGTTGTATTGATGGAGCAGAAAGTATATTTTTATATAAATCTCAGTTAAGTAATTATCATGGGGAAATGAACGAAGAACATGTTTTTAAGTGGTTTGAAAACCGATTATTATTGAATCTTTCTGAACCCTCAATAAATTATGGACAATACTTTTATTAGGTTAATGACAATAAAATAATTCCAATTTTTACATTTTTCGTAATGAAATAGATTATTATTCTCAAGACATATTCTCAGATATTTTTTGTGTGTTATTTCATCAATTACGTGATATAAATAATTCAATTAGTTATAATATGACGTGCATCGTTTACAAGGGTACCCAAATCACAACCAACTCAAGGGAAAAAAATAATATTAGAGGGATCTCCTTGATTTGCGCCGTCACTAATCAATTTTCTTTACAGTATTCAGAGACCCTTAAGCATTTGACTGCACCCTCTAATCCCGAATTAAAAAATAAACGGCGTATATTAGATCCAGATCAATGTGGAGACAATTCCAGTGGCGTAGAAATAAAAAAAAAGATGTTTTCAATAAACCATAATAACTTGGATCAACCAAATATTATTAGTAAAGTAACAAATAAATATTCACTACACTTTCTTTTTAATAGTTGAGAAAATAGAATGTATACTGCGTAACCTTTACAAGAATAGCTAACAGTACCTAATTAAGTAGGTACCTGATTGGTTTAAAGAGTGATCAAAGTTTTTCTCACCGAGTAGATTTAAATTAGTTCTACCCAGTCTGAATTAAAAACAAATTATTCTTCCTATGAGGATTATCCATAGATTTTTATAGATTGATTTCCCAGCTATCAAATTCTTCATTACTAAATATATACAAAACAGAAACATAAATGTATAATGCATATTTTTATTTTTCAAACTGCTTGGGTAGTTTTGAATTGATTGAATCTATATAGATCATGTCTTGATAAATTGATTGATTATTACGATACCACCAGTGAGGAGCTGCGAGTCCTCGGCACCTCAGTCTTTAGGGTTTTTGCGCTCTTGGTTGTACCGTTTATGAGAAGAGTCCTTATCGGACAGTTTTTTCACCAGGTCCTTCTTGGACAAATCCTCCTTTGGGTCTAGGAGTCTATATCTCCAATGAGACAGTGCTTCTCATTCAAAGATGCTGTTGATCGTACCTTGTCTCTAAAGCTCGTACGAGGGACGCATAATCGGGCGTGTATTGCGGAAGAAACTGCAAACCAATTGCTGTATTCTCACGAAGTGCCACTCAATGAAGCCGCCATCTGTGTCTCAGACCACCCATTAGCTCTAGCTCTCCTACTTAACATATAGAAATTTCTCCGCTAAACACGAAGACACTTAGTCCACCATCAACCCAATTAAATCCGGCGTCCCCCAAGGTAGCCTTCTTGGACCACTGCTCTTCCTAATTTATACCCGAAACCGTAAACACCACTAGCATCTTTTGCTGATGACGTAACAGTACTATCAGTGGATGAAAACCCAGATAAAGCTTCAGAAAACCTCCAGCAACACCTTAACCTCCTCAATGACTGGTAGAGTAGATGGAGAACAAAAGTCAACCAAACCTAATCGGTACAAGTTACATTTACAACTTGACATGGCAACTGCCCACCTTTAACAATGAATAATATACCTATACCTGCGACACATATACTGGCTGCTCGGCCGTAAATCAAAACTGTCGTTAAACAACAAGATTCTTCTATATAAAGCAATCTTAAAACCTATTTGGTCATATGGAGTAGAGCTTAGGGGATGTGCTAAATCAACCAGAATCAAAACAATACAACGATTTCAGTCTAAGGCACTTAGATCAATCATAGATGCACCATGGTATACCAGCAATAGAACTCTCCATACGATCTACATTCCTTTTGTTACGGAAGAAATCCAAAAGACAGCCGCCAGCTACAGGGACCGAATCACCAACCATGACAACCGCCTAATTGAAGAACTATACAACAACGGACCTGATGCGAGAAGACTACACAAAATATGGCCTGAAAACTTAATCCATCATAGAAATAATCAATAAGGAGAAACACTAATGGGTGTTTCCCTTCCAAGCCTACTCAACCAACACATTCACCCAATGCTCTGTAAAAAGCAGGTTGTAAATATACGAGTTGATAAGAAAAAAAATGAAACTGTACTTCGGATGGGGTCTGGTTCAGTTATAGAGGAAGACGAGGTCGTGACTTCAATTTCAATTGAAGCTTGGATACGAATTCTTCTTTCTAAATTAACTATCTCATTTCTAGTTTGTCTTCTTAAATTAGACTATAAATTTTCTTGTTGTTGTTCTAAATGGTCTACTCTATTATTGACCTGTTCTACCTCTAGCTTAAATATTTGTGTTAGGCAATTTATGATCTCTACATCTGACCATGCCACTGCTCCTCACATCCCACCTTCTTCTCTTCTTGCTTTTTTTAAAATCTATTTTTATCCTTACTGCTTATTTCCTTCTCTTCTTCTTCTTCCTCCTTCCTGCGTCTTTCCTTCTCCTCTTCTTGCATGTACTTTGAGAAATCTTGCATGATATCAAGCCTACACATAGCTTCTACCAGTTTTATTCTAAGATCTGCATGGTAGACCTTTCGATGCTGCCTGGTCCGACCATCGAAAATACTTTGGAAAACTGCTCTCACCTCCTGGTTTCCTACAACTAGAAATTGCAGTAAATGACTGAAACTCTTAACTTATATTATATTCATGTAACAACAGTTTCTCAACTTATGAAATAACTTGCACCTTAATCTAAACATTAAATTAGAATTTAAACTGCATAACTGTACATAATCTTCAGAATAGTGTGAGGCAAATAGTACGTACTACTGGTTCAAAGTGTCTCCCCAGTTGCATATTGCCTTTTTTTATAAGGAATCCTTGAAAAGATATCAAATTGTTTAATAAACTCGTCATTTTTTTGTGGATGAATCTTGTTTTGTTACCTGAATCCAGACTAGAATGGTCAAATGCTTCAACACCAGTCTTGTAGTCTAGGAAAAACTGGATACCGGGTACAGGTAGAGTGTTAACAATTGTTTTCCATTTCCATTGACTCTTTCTGATAACTAAAATAGTGGAAATCATGTTGTTCTAAAAATCAAGAAAATAATGCGTTTCCACTAAAAATATTATAAGGTGACCTGGGATAAGTGATAATGAGAAAATTATTTAATTTAATAAATACTTTTTCTCTATTTCTTGACAAATATTTATATGTTTATTTAGCCCAACGAAAAAATAAATGTACTTCTTTGTCAGGCGCTTTTTTGCCTCCTTGGCAACTCCTCTGCCCCCATCTTCTTGATGGCAGTTAATGAAAGAGGATTTTTCACGACAAGCCTGTTAAGACGAAACGCGGAAAATGTCACTTTGGATACAACTGATCGGAAAAATCTTGGGAATAGGCCTCACAGACGGAGAAACCCTTCCGAAACTTTAATATGCCCGCAATTAGATATTCAAACCCTAATTTAATGTGAATATTTTCATCGGTAATTATATTTTGAATATAATCAATTGATTTGATTTTTATGAAAATTGGCGGATTTATGGAAAATATTTTGACATATATGTCACTTTCGGTTATACCAAAAGTGAACGACTACTTTGTTATTTTGAATATAAAACCCCGTATATTATTACCTTTTCGGATTCTACATCAAATTTCAATGTCACTTTGTGTAGAATACCCTATATCTAAAATTCATACCTATCCAGATATTGATTTTTTTAATAAGAAATTTACAGGTGCAGGACCTTCATATTGAAAATTATGTGTGAACATCCCCAATACCGAATTAAAAAAACATCTTGTCGGGTTGATTAGTAGGACGATCAAGGTAATTGGCGACATGTCTAAAACTGCTTTTTCGTAAACAGGGTTCGTATAAAAGTGATGAAAAGTTCAACTTCACAAATGTCAAATATCTAAATTTTTCTAAATAAAACAACCATATACTCACACAGAATGTTCAGAAAGGTCTGCACCTGTCAATTTTTTATTGAAAAAAATAATGTCTCGATAAATATACATTTTATATATAGGGTATTCTATACAAAGTTACATTAAAATTCAATGTACAATCCGAAAAGTTAATATTATACAGGGTGTTATATTTGAAATAACAAAGTTGTCGTTCACTTTTGGTTTAACCAGAGGTGACATGTATGTCAAAATATTTTCCATAAATTCACCTCCATCTATGACAATATTCAACAGTAACAGATGAAACTTTCTCCTGATGGTAAACGATGACTACATGTTTTCACCCAACTGTTGTAAAGATGGGGTTATGTTTCTCAAGTGTAGTTATGTTCACCCTATTTTACGAATAAACGCTTCTTTCGGATTAAATACGATGACATCGTAACCAGTAAGAAAGTCTTAGCACGCAATGCTCATATTTGAGTAAAATTTCATCTACTATGTACAGTTTTTCTTGTTCATTCTTATTTGCTAACGGTTTGAAGCAATACTGTGGAAATGTTGTTATGTTTTCGTTCGTTAACCATTTTTTTCTTCTATCAACCGGCCGGGCGTTTCTTGGTTACTTATTTGAAATTTCAATAATTGTTGAGTCATGTAAAAGTGGAAAAACTTTCTCTATCAACCATTATACAAAGACCTCGTATTCGTAGTATTGTGATAAACGTCCGATTTCGATTTTCACGAAAATTATACACCCGCTCCATCAGTAAAACCATGCTTTCACTGTATTTTATGGATTTTATACTTTCGTACTGCTAAATTATTTTGGTACTAATCTTAGTAAAAGTCCAGGTTCCGTCCACATATGTAAATGAAGAATACTCTTTCTCCACGACTATATATTAATGCACAAATTATTTTTAAATATTTAGCTGAATAATGATATAAATTCTTCACACCAGTGAAGAATGAAAAATAATTCACTCTCGTTAGCCAATCACATTCTACGATTATCATAAATCACGCTAAAACGAATGAATCAAATCGTCTCTTTTGAAACGTCAAATACCCAACTACGCAAATTGCTTCTGACAGCGCGTCGTTTGAAACGTCAAAATAATCATATAATCATAATTTTACGTATATATAAGGGCTTTTCGGAAACTATGATCGGGTTAACCCGATCAGGATCTGAATGTTCGGAAAGTAATCCAGATCACGATCACTTTCGTTCGGAAACTGAACGAAATGAACGGATCATAGTCATATGATTGGATTCTTTCTACCCTAGTACACCGGTGGATAAATGCGATCAGGTGATTTTATTTGGCTTGAAGGATTGTCTTGTGTCTTGAAAAAACATTTTTCAAAAAACAATGACCGTTCAACTAAAAAGAATCAACTACTTCTCGGGCTATATGTCTCGACAGATATGGAATCAAGTTTTACTTAAAACTGTAATTCAATGTCTGTCGAGACGTATAGCCCGAGAAGTAGTTGTTTCTTCTTAGTTGAACGGCCATTGCTTTTTGAAAAATGCTTTTTCAAGACACCAGACAATCCTTCAAGCCAAATAAAATCACCTTTCAACAAGATAAACACTCTTGTGTATACCAAAAGACCAAAACCATATTTTCTTGCCCTGGGACGCCATATTGGATTTTATTTGACAGGTCGATGGATTGCCCAATGCCATCTAAGAACAGTAACCTTAGTTTTTACAAATGATAGTAGTCAAATACTAAAAATTAATTGTGACAAAAACTCAAAGTTAGAACTAGAAATATTAAAATTCTTGAAAATTCAAAACAGTACGTTGTTAAAAATTATTGCAATAGTGGTTGGTAGTGTAGCTTATTTGAAACGAAGACGTGAATTGAATTTAATTTAAGAAAACCACTTAAGAATTATTCAAATATATTATTCATTGACAACCTGGGCATGAACTAATGTCATTGGTGAGGTGTGCCTATTAATTAAAAATATATTGTATTTTCTATTGTTATTAAATACATTGGAGATTGTGCATTGAGTTTCAAGGCTTTGGGCTTCAGCCTACACCATTTCACTATTCTGTTATAAGTTTTTGTGTCTCATTTGCTGTTATTTTGAGATTATGATGACTGATCAAAGCGATGTCATCTACATACCTAATGCAATATGTCTGTTTACACATTCAAATGCTCTGGTGCTATATCATAGTTGTAACAGCGCAGAAAGATTGTAGATCAAATAGGATAGCGGGAAGTCATGGAAGAGTCCTTGTTGATGTATAAGTGTTTGGCGTTTTACTGTAATTTACTTTTACTTGTGGTTTTCTATCATATCATTCCTTTTTCCTAACCTCACTTACCTCACATAGGTACTGTTGAATGAGCATGACCAGAAATTGGATTACATGGAGTCCGATTTTCCTCTTATGTCTAAAAACTTTCCAAAGACTGGACTGAGAATTTCAAATAAATTTTTTTTCATCTTTTCCAATCTTAAATATGAAGGAACATGTTTCATTTTTCAACGCATTTTATATAATAGGTGATGTCACAAATTTTAAATTGGTGAACTTCGGAAAAATCACAAAGACTAGTAGGTGGTATGCTGTGGAATGAAGTTGACAGAAGTTCCAAATTGTTTATCCATTTATTACACTAAGAGACGATTTCTCAAATATATATGTAAGATTATTCTTCAATAATTGGAAATAAATAAACTTCACAAAGTTGCTATGTAAATAGAGATTTATTTCAATTCATAAGCTTATTTACACTACTTACAAATACTCTCACCTGTATATAGAGAAACGACAATTAAAGTCTATTTTTCAATTATTCCCTTTTACAGTTTGACTGATAACTTTTTCAATATTGACATGTGTTGTCATTCTATCAACATTGAATTATTCACGCTAGGCGATAACTACTGAGCGCTGAAAAATTAAGATTAAAAGAAATACACTTTCTTTACATATATACAGATTGCGAAAAATCTTGTTCGCACACGCCCATCTGTGATGGGCGTCATGGGCGTGTGCGAACAATTCTTCTCTCCCCTTTCAAGTAGTCTTGTTCATGTTATCCTTGTCGTACTTGTGTAAATCGTATGTTGAGCTAAGATTTTTCGCAATCTGTATAAGTATGATGGGTGACCTGCGCACTTTTTCAGACGAGTTTAAGATAATTTGAATTGAAAATAGCCAAAAAAAATGGATTGGGAAGGAAAGTATATATGTATATCCATGGACAGCTAGATCTCCATACTTGACATGTCTAGTCTTTTATGTAAGGGGAAAATTGAAGAATTTGGGATATCAAACCCGACCAACCACCCGACAGAACATGAAACAACGCATTAGAAGAGATTCGGAGAAAAAAATGTATTACCATGACTTTGTTCTTTATTAAATAATATATACAGGGTTGGGATAAAGTATGGAACCAAGAAAATATCTTTTAAACGAAAAGAACGATATTTATGAAAATTTGCAGGTGAGTGCAATGGAACAAATTGCATCTGATGTACATTTTTTTGTTAATAATTCACTTCTGGTTTAACCGGAAATGCCATCAACTTCTTTAATTCAAACGGGACACCCTATATATTTTTACAGATTTTGAAAGAGCTTGTTATTTTGAATTCATACATACTGAGTTTAGTGTAAAAAAAAATTTATAAACGAGGAATATAGCACTTTGTAACGGTAAATGACTGTAACCTTATGGGGCGCCAATTTGTAACGGTGGGAGACGCAGCTTGAAGGGCTCCGGCTAGAGACTCCTCTCAAGGGTAATTCAACCCCAAGTTTATGCCGCACAAGTGTTACAGGAAGGTTGTAAAAGTTGAGGGCGCCACTACCTTTTTGACGATAAAAAGTATTAAAAAAACTAAGGCGGAAAAGGTAGAAACGCCTTGTGAAATTTAAATGAAAGTTAGTAAAGCAAAGTTACTAAAAATTACCCTGGGCGATATCTCCCTCAACTTTTATAGTTGAGGATTTCTAATAAAATAAAAAAAGAATTTAAAACAAATTTATAATTTATTCTGCCACAGGAAATGAACAGTGAGGAATTTGTACTTTTATAGGTACTTAGCTTATATGAAGTGGTTTCCTGAAGAAGATAGGCAGGTCTTGCCTCTACGGAGTCTCGAGAAGATCTCGAAGAAGATAGGTAGACAGTCTTGATTTGAACTGCTGTGTCCGGGGTTATGTCCTCGGGTTGTATGCTTGCCTAGGGCTTATATTATAGCCTAGGTCTTGGAGTTATATCCTTGCCTAGGAGTTGGGGTTATATCCTCGGGGCTGTGCTTACCTACAAGTACAGGTGGATCAGGGATTTATAGGAACTTGAATGTAATGGCACATTATGTTGGTCAGCTTTTCAGGTTAAAAAAAGGAAGGCAGTTATTTGAAAGTAAAAAAAATTGATTTAATTTACTGAAAGCTTTCCAACATTATAATATGTCCCATGTTGAAACAGTAAAAATAGCAATTATCGGCTAAATTAAAAAAATATACTAATGATCCAGAAGAGACTAATTATAGCAAAAAGTTAGGTACTTATATGAAAAAAATATCGTGCTTGAGAAATATATGAAGCCGGCACTGGCGGTACGAAAAAATATTTTATAGGTTAACAGATTATAAAAATGTTATTTTATAATTAAAAGAGTTATTTCGCAACTGAAAAAGCTTGAAAATGTTTGTATGAAAGTAAAACAGTGAATTATAAAAGAATATTTGGTTTGAAACTACCATATTAGTATAAAAGAACAGTTTATGACCACGTGTTGAATTTAATTTCGTCTATCTCTGTAAAAAAAATAAAGAATGCATACAAAAATTATCAGACAGTACTTTAGAAGAAGCTTTTTAATTATAAATAATGATTTTGGACTTACCACAGCGAAAATTCATAAGATACTTAAAATATGAAAGATAACGAAAGTTGGTGTTTTTCCGTAGAGGGTCGGTAACGGAAAGGGGTGTCCCTCGTGGCGTTGGAAAAAATGGAAGCGTCCGTTGGCAGACGTCAATTGTCTTATGGTCAGGGTTGAAGAATTTGGGATCACAGAACTATAATTGGAAGTGGCTAGTGTCGACGAGCGGTAATTAAAAGGATTTATTCTGTAAAATCAAAACAGGTCGATAGACATGTTACAACTTTAATCAACCTCCTTTGAGTTTTTTGCATTAGAGCAAAAAACTATTTAGATAAACTAATTGATGTTGTTTGTATGCATAGTAATAAATAAACGAGTACTGTTTAGTACGTCTTTTGTTCTCCAAGTGTCAAATTCTAATTGACGGAAATAAATTTTACAATTGAGAATGGTTCAATAAAGTGAAAAAGAGCGTATTGAAATTTTAATGATGATCGGTTATGGTGATCGTGCTAGAACTCATGAAGAAGTGTGTCATATTTTTAATAATTTGCATCCGGAGAGAAATCCTATATCACGCTCAACAGTAACTAAAACATTACAACTTTTTAATACAACTGGGATGGTAAAAAATTTGCTAAAGCCTGGAAGACCGCGGTTTGCAACGAACGAAACTGTTAAACAAAATATTGCAATCGATTTAAAAGAATCACCTCAAACTTCCACCACAAATTTGGCACTAAACCATGGTATCAATCGACGTTCTGTAGGAAAGATATTAAAAAGTGAAAAGTATCATCCGTATAAGATACAGTTGGTTCAAGAATTGTCAGACGATGATTTTGACCGACGGCTAGAATTTTGCGAACGGCTAATGGACATCTGTAATGTCGACGATAATTTTGCTTCTAACATAGTTTTTTCCGATGAGGCAACTTTTTGTTTAAATGGAACAGTTAATCGCCATAACTCAAGGTACTGGTCAAATGAGAATCCTCATTGGATTCATGAAGCACATACCCAGCATCCACAGAAGTTAAATGTTTGGATGGGAATTGTCGAAAATAGGCTTATAGGCCCATTTTTATCGACGCAAACTTGAATGGTGACAAGTATTTGGATCTACTAAATAACGAAATTATTCCTGCACTTCAACAGAATGGGCAATTACCACAAAATGTTTGGTTTCAACAAGATGGAGCACCTCCCCACTATGATAGACGGGTTAGGGATTTTCTGGATGCGAATTTTCCAAATCGATGGATTGGACGTAGAGGATTCATAGAGTGGCCTGCTCGTTCTCCGGATCTTAGCCCGTTAGATTTTTTTCTTTGAGGTTATCTAAAATCACGTGTTTACGTTAGACGACCAACAAACTTACAGGAATTGAAACAAAGAATTATTGATGAATGTGAACTAATACGTGGAGAAGTCTTGGAAAGAGTGACTCAAGAATTTGTTAATAGGCTGGCATATTGTCAGCAAGTAAACGGCGAGTATTTTGAATATTTGAAGTAATTTTGTTTCTCATTATTCTCAAATAATGAAATGTACACCTGTTGTACAACTAACAGTGAGTTATTCCTCGTTTTTACAAAAATTTTCACACTAAACTCAGTATGTAGGTATGAATTCAAAATAACAAGCTCATTCAAAATATGTAAAAATATATAGGGTGTCCCATTTAAATTAAAGAAGTTGATGGCATTTCCGGTTAAACCGGAAGAATATTATCAACAAAAAAATGTACAGGGTTTCTCATTATATTTTGACCCCCACTTATTTTCATTTATTTCGGGAATACAAATAAAAGTTTCAAATAAAAGTTGTATTATTTTATCTATAACGACCAAAAATGTAGCAACAGACTGAATTTTGTATACAGGGAGTGCCCAATAAAATGCATCTTCAATATTTTAAATGGGACACCCCGTATTTTTTTATAGTTTTGAGTAGCCCTGCATTTCCTGATTACAAATACATAACATTGTGTAGCATTAGTTTTGTTCTAAAATGGCGTATGGTACTACTAATAAATTCACATATAGTTCAAAAATAACTTATACATTTAGAAAGTCAACAAAATTAATGATCCATTGTGATCTTAAATGTAGTATTGTATCTTAAGTCAAGTTGTTGTTGACTTTCTAAATGTATAAGTTGTTTTTGAACTATATGTGAATTTATTAGTAATACCATACGCCATTATAGAACAAAACTAATGCCACACAATGTTATATATTTGTAATCAGGAAATGCAGGGCTACTCAAAACTATGAAAAAATACAGGATGTCCCATTTAAAATATTGAAGATGCATTTTATTGGGCACTCCCTGTATACAAAATTCAGTCTGTTGCTACATTTTTGGTCGATACAGATAAAATAATACAACTTTTATTTGAAACTTTTTTTTGTATTCCCGAAATTAATGAAAATAAGTGGGGGTCAAAATATAATGAGAAACCCTGTACATCAGATGCATTTTGTTCCATTGCACTTACCTGCAAATTTTCATAAATATCGCTCTTTTCGTTTGAAAGATATTTACATGGTTCCATACTTTATCCCAACCCTGTACATACGTATTGATAGTGGAAAACAGTAAAGATGGAAAATGCAAGAATAGAATACGATTTATAATAAATATTGGAAATGACGCATCTAGCCAAAATACATGAACATAGTCTTCGTTTCATCGATCGCCCAATATGCTCAAATATTTGAGGCGTATTTCTTATAGTATCACACTTTTCGAATACGATTCTCTAAATCGTTGATATCAAGTATCGGTGTGTCATAAACTAACGACTCACGGTAATCCCAGAAATCACATGGATTTGAATCGGGAAATCAAGGAAGCCAGTGTTGCGGCCCTCCTCGACCAATTCAATGGTTGAGATAAGTGTTATATCTAAGTATTGCCTAGAAATCTGATCAAAATGTACTGGGGAACCATCGTGTATGAACCACATGTTTTGTCTTATATTGAGTGGTATCTCCTCAAGTAGTTCGAGGAGAGCATTTTAGGGAAAACTGGTGTGAGAATTTTATTTAATGGTTGAGGCAGAAGTTGTGTACCAATTAAGTAGTCCCCTAAAATGCCAATCCACACATTAGTGGAAAAACCTCTATACTATTGTGCGGGCTTTCGTCTGCCCATACGTGATTATTATAAAAATTTATGATGGAAACTATTTGCTCTTCTGTGAACAATAATTATGTTTTTTAGAAATTGAGGATTTCGTTGTATTTCGTCTGTCATCCAATCACAAAATGTAATTCGCTGGGAAAAATCTCGACTTAAAATAGTTTGGAAGTGGTAAGGAAATTTTGTCATAGGAAAGATCCATCATAATTTCATACTTGCATTCACCTCCTGTATTTTTTGCACGAACTTAGGAACACCTTGTATGATTATAATTTGACTCATCTATTTATAGCTACGTGTATTTTTTTAATATAAATTGGTATGTACCGAAGATCTGACCTTGAAGATAAAAAAGGGGAATTCCGATTGATATCTTGTTCACACACATTTATAATTAAAATTGGTTATAATCATGAACTCTGTTAAAGTGTCGTTTATATTTATAGGATTACTTCTTCTACATTCGATAAAATGTAAGTTAAATCACATATTTTATGATAACGTAATCAATTTAGTTTAACTATTCACTATATCCATATCCATGGTTCAACACGCAAATTGAGTAATTCATTTTTTTATAAAGTCAAAAGCATAGAGAATTCTAACTATGTTCGAAAATTTAGAAAAGGACAAACTCTGATACAAATCCAAGCATTGAACAACGTGCGAGTAAGTCGGTACACTCTGAGGGAAGCGCGAATTTTTGTACAGCAATTAGTCAGCTGTAATATTTTATTCATTATCGACATTACCATCAACTAAACTTATTTGAATTAGTATACAATACAGTATAAAACGCAACAAGTATACTTGATTCCAAAATATTTCATTTTGACTTATGCCAACATGATTGATTCAAGACTAAAACCGAAAAACACAGAAGGTAGTAATTAATCCGCTAACAATAGCACTCGTTTCCTCAAAAAGCGGAAAGATAATGCCCAATAGTATGATTACTTTACAACTGAAATATTTGGCTGGTAAAATAATATTTGAGACTATTTTTTTTAATTAATTTAATTGTTCTATCATTTATTTGTGCGTGGGAAGATATATTTCCGAATCTTTAGTTTTCAAATTAAAAGTATTTTTACTTTATATCCAATGCCCTTTTCATATTTACATATAATGGGATTAAAACATTTTTAATATTATCTCAGAATTTTTTTTTGTAATAAACATTTCATTCCAAAAGTGAGCTTGTGTTTAAAACTGGGTATGTGGCGTCCTAGGGTAAAAAAGTGGGTTCATCGCCGGATGCGAAGCGAATTGTGAAAAATGTGTTTGAATCATTGAAACATTGAGTTTATAGTATAAACGATGCAGCAAAAGAATTATGTAAATTAACCTAAACTTCAATATCGATAGGAAACGACATCATCAATAAGCGAATACATGAACGAAAATAACGAAGTGACGCTAATAAAACCAAATGTGTTGACCAAATTTCAAAAATTCAATCCCAAGGACAATAATTATGTCATATACCAAGAACAAATGATTCTAACTGTAGATTGTATAAAAAGCGGTTAATTAAAACAGAAACGGGAAATTTTTTTTATTTACTGCCAGCACTTTTGTTTTATTATTATTATTTTACAGTCAGAGTTCATGTACTACTCACCTTGTTCCTTTTCGATTCTATTTCAATTTCTTATCAGTTATTATTTAAAAAATTTAGTTTTGATACCTTCCACTGTTTTGCAGATACCTTGTATAGTACCTAATGTTTTTTAAATGTGGCCAATAAATTTTTTTTATTTTTAAAATTTTTTGATAACATCTGCCAATTAGATAAAATGAATCAAAGCGTACACGGTGGGTCACCCTGTATGTTTCAACTGTTTAATTTCAATTAACGAATAAAAGTTAAATTTGTTTTTCAAAAAATAGTGATTTTTTTACAAAATAAATTTAATTTATTTTCTACCGACTACGGATCTGTTACTGTTTACTGTACAATTAGGCCAAGCAACGGAGCAAGCGAGTATAGTAATTTTTGACAAAAATCCTAGTAGAAAACGGATGATGCCATCATGTGGAAGACATTACGTAGTATCATTTTGATATGTTTTGGACACGCAAATGTTTTTCAGTAATTTTTTATCAACATTTAAAACGAAAAAAACCTTCTTTTTTCAGTTTTTTTCATATAGCGTAAAACGTACAGAAGCAATCTCAATGGTATGTAAAGATAAATTGTAGATAATTGAAATACAAACAAAATGAGGGGTCGAGCGAGTCAATCGGATAATTAGGAACCGAGAAAATCAGGAAAAGCCGAAAAATTAGTAATTTTTTTTTAAATTCATATCTTCGTCATTTTTCAATTGCAAGAGCTGAAACTTGGCACAAAAAAAGTTCTTCATATGTCCTTTATATGCGCGAAGAGCAGACGCCAAGCGACGGTTACTTTTATCGCAATTACAATTTTAATTTTTTCATACGATAATTTTCAACGTGTCTGGATGCGTTGTCGATTGTCCGATTTTAAATTTGAAAACGGTTTTGAAAAGTGTAAATGAAGAGCAATAAAACGTATATTCTCGATTTGAAATCAAGTGATGCGAAGTCGGCCAAAAACGCCAGGGAACATCGCCGAAAATGACCAAGAGCTGTAAAGTGGCGGAGTAGTATAGGGGGAAGCGGCGAGAGAGCGGTGTCTATGCTTTGCGTTTGATTATTGTGTGTGTGTGAGGTTGTGATATTGACTGCGGATCCTTACGGTTCCATTAGCCTAATCAATAAATTGTGGCAAATAATAAAACTATTCCATTATTTTTATTTTTATTTTCAAGTACCTGGAGTCGACAAAACCGACTAGTAACTCTCTCTCTTTCCCTCTCTTTCCAAAATCAAAACCAACGGCCATTCTACGCACTCCAGTTGCTCGCATAGCAGCAGATTTCGGAGCGGCTGCAACGTAGCGTATATTTACAATTGTTTTACATGATTAAAAGTTGAGATTAATAACACATTTTTTATTCGTTGCACATAAAGTCTGTATAGTTGTGTAACATAATCATTTCACCATGGAGTCAGATGAAAATAGCAGTGAAGCATCGGCGTCTACAAGCGTGAGGTAAAAGCAGTTTTTATATTTACTGCGATAAACAAATATTCATCTCCCGGGTTTGTATTTTCACAATTTTTTTTTGTAACTAGGCAACATGAAACTGTGAGTGAAAAGAGTGAGAAGGTACCTGAAAATGATATGCAATGGAAGGACGTTAAAGATGCCTGTTTACTTTGCGGCGAAGACATGGAAGTGACAAAGTCCTGCGTCGTCAAGGAACGAGGAATAAAAAATCTTATTCAAGCAAGTTTGAAGCGAAAGGATAAAAAGCACATCAAGTTGGAAAACTTGAAAGAAATTACGATCCACCAAACATGTCAACGTACGTATACGAGAGAATCTAGCAAATTCATAGCTTTAAAAAATTCAAAAAAAACGTGGCAATTAAATCGACAACGGTGTGCAGAAGGTCGAAATTTCGATTGCTCCACTAATTGTTTTTTCTGTTCAAATGTATTAAGCTCGTCGATAAATTCGACTCGTGTGTCGACTCCAGGTACTTGAAAATAAAAAAATAAAAATGGAATACCTTTATTATTTGACAAAATAATCAAACGCAAAGCATAGACACCGCTCTCTCGCTGCTTCCCCCTACTACTCCACCACTTTACAGCTCTTGGTCATTTTCGGCGATGTTCCCTGGCGTTTTTGGCCAACTTCGCATCACTTGATTTCAAATCGAGAATATACGTTTTATTGCTCTACATTTACACTTTTCAAAACCGTTTTCAAATTTAAAATCGGACAATCGACAACGCATCCAGACACGTTGAAAATTATCGTATGAAAAAATTAAAATTGTAATTGCGATAAAAGTAACCGTCGCTTGGCGTCTGCTCTTCGCGCATATAAAGCACATATGAAGAACTTTTTTTGTGCCAAGTTTCAGCTCTTGCAATTGAAAAATGACGAAGATATGAATTTAAAAAAAAATTACTAATTTTTCGGCTTTTCCTGATTTTCTCGGTTCCTAATTATCCGATTGACTCGCTCGACCCCTCATTTTGTTTGTATTCCAATTATCTACAATTTATCTTCACATACCATTGAGATTGCTTCAGTACGTTTTACGCTATATGAAAAAAACTGAAAAAAGAAGGTTTTTTTCGTTTTAAATGTTGATAAAAAATTACTGAAAAACATTTGCGTGTCCAAAACATATCAAAATGATACTACGTAATGTCTTTTACATGATGGCATCATCCGTTTTCTACTAGGATTTTTGTCAAAAATATTTACCTATTGCTTGGCCTAAATGAGGGATTTATGAACTCTTATTATTAAATCCCTAAGGCCAGATGCCGAGTCGACGAAATATTGTGAAATGTTCTGTACCAGTCAGTAGACCACATTGATAGACAGACTCCGCTCATAAGTCTCAAGAACTTGGATGGGGATATACGAGTACGTGATAACATTTGCATTTTCAGAAATAGTGTGAAATTGATATATTTCCATTTTGCAAATTGAATGAAAACGTTGCTAGTTCGTTGTAGTAGTATGAAGTCTAAAGTGACTTTTTTATTATTGAAGCTTGCTTCTTATTGCACGACATAGGACTTTTGGGAAGGCTAGTGAACTGGTCAAAAGTGTAATGTTACGAAAAAGCGTTCGTCACGCGATGACTCATTCTTCCTCTCTTCCTCAGCCGCCTTCTTCTTCTCTCTTTCGTAGGCTACACAGCGGCACGCCTCTCTCTTACTTTCTCTCTCTCTCATACACGCCGGAACGAGTGATTCCCAAACGGTCGAAAGAGAGACAGAGAGAGAGAGAGTATCGCGTGTCTCTCTCTCTAATTGCCAAATATGTTAAAATTTTTGAAAAATTGTCAGAAATTCTGATATATGGTCAAAAATTGTCAAAAATTTGGAAAAATGTTCAATAATTGTCAAAAACTATCAAACTTTTGAAAAAATGGTTAATAATTGCCAAATATTTTCAAAAATTGTCAAAAATTTGGAAAAATGTTCAATAATTGTCAAAAATTATCAAAAACTGTCAAAATTTTGAAAAAATGGTCAATAATTATAAAAGACTGTCAAAAATGGTCAACAATTGTTAAAATTTGAAAAAATGGTGAAAAATTGTCAAAAATTTTGAAAAAATGGTCAATAATTATGAAAAACGTTCAAAAATGGTCAATAATTGTTATAGATTGTCAACATTTTTAAAAAATGGTCAATAATTATGAAAAACTGTCAAAAATGGTCAATAATTGTTAAAGATTGTCAAAATTTTTGAAAAAATGGTCAATAATTGTCAAAAATTGTCAAAATTTTTGGAAAATGGTCAAAAATTTACGAAAAATGGTCATTCTAATGTGCATAAGAAGCAAGCTTCTGTCGGCGGTCCAATGACCGCTCACCTTTTTTTAATTAAATTATTTTTTTCCGTATATTAATGTATGAAGAAATTATGAACATCATTGTTGTAGCCTGCCCAAATTCAAAATTATAATAGTATTGATCTAAGAACCTACTTCTAGTTTATTGACTTGTCATTTAGGAGTCAATTAAGTCAAAATGTGAAAGAAGAAAATATACTGGAGTAGGTACCTAGTTGAACGATCCAACAGAATTATATTATAAAATAATTGAAAATAGAACAGATAAGTATAGAAAATTCAACTTTAACTTCATTTTGAAAAGTACACCGATATTCTCTGTTGGTTTTTGTCAAAAAAATAATATCAGAACTCACATGTATCTATTAAATTGGGTGTTTTATTATTCCTTGCGAATGTTTGAGCTCTATATCGTAAAATAACAAAACTGCCGTTGAGTTATGCGTATAGTTGGGGCTAACACCTAGGTAGAATTAGTTATCTTGTCCAAAGAACAATCCACAATCATCAACTTTGAAGTTTGTTGTTTCTTGAATCCGAATAATATGTATGTATGTAAATTGGGGTGACATTCACTGAGACCTAAAACATCTATTGTGCTCTCTTACTTCTACTTAATTCCTGAGGAAAATCTCAGAGACTAGTAGCTCCTTTAGTCCTCTTTCACGGAGAAATTTTGGGATATCTGCAGGCTTTAAGTTAGGTAAATGTCCCTCTTCTATCCAGTAATCTCCAAGGTGTTGTGCTCTAGGATTCTGAATTGCTATGCAATTCGTAAGTATGTGAATGGAGGTTTCTTCTTCCATGTCACAGAATCTACATTCTTCTTTCTCCACTATTTTGAGCTTTTCCAGGTGCCCATTCAGGCGACAATGTCCCGTTAGGATTCCTGTTAAAACTCTTAGCGCAGTTTTACTTTGACTAATGCATTTATTTGATTTCAACAGTTTGTAGTCACCCAGAAGAATCTTTGATTGTCTAAGCCGCACTAGATCTTTGCAAAGGTCGGATCTTCTCTCTTTTCGGCTTTGCCCATTTCTTCGAATATTACATTGGAGCTGATACCGCAAAAGGGTTCCGGCCCAAAAAAGGGTGTTCCAGTCCCTCTCTTTGCTAGTTCATCTGCTATTTCATTTCCTCCTATCCCAGTGTGTCCTGGAATCCACAGTGAGGTGCCTATATTGTTCTCGCCTAGTATATTTAGTTTGCCTAGGCATTCCCACACCATTTTGGAACTGATAACACAAGAGCTCAGTACTTTAATGGTTGCTTGACTATCCGACATTATGATAATCCTCTGCCTTCTATATCCTTTGTCAATATTGAACTGGGCAGACTTTCTCATGGCGTAAATTTCCGCTTGAAATATACTCGGGGTTTTTCCCAAGCTTTCAGAGTGTTTGGTTCCTGGTTCGTACACTGCTATGCCAGTTCCTTCTATTGCTTTTGAGCCGTTTGTGTACCATTGAATGGCATTATTTCCAAGTCTGGTAATGGTGTTGGCTTCCCATTCCTTCTTGTTACTTAACTCCTTTTCTTTGAAAATTTATACTTTTCCATCATACCATCTTGTGGCATATCCCAAGTTTTCTGATTTCTAAGAAGTAAGGAGGTGGTTTTCTTTTTAACGATTCCCTCTCTACTTAGTCTGTATCTTGTTCTTTCTTCAACACTTTTCACCAACATATGTAGTGGTGTGAGGTTGAGAATCACTTCCATGGCTGCCGTTGGGCAAGTTCACATTGCTCCTGTAATGCACATATAGGCTAGTCTTTGAATTTTGGAGAGGTTTCCTCTCGTTTTCAATAGGCTAGTTCTACCACTCCACGCAATGGCTCCCTAAGTGATAATTGGTCTCACTATGGCAGTGTACATCCAGCTCAGGATTCTTGGGTTACAACTCCTGTTTCTCCCTGCCAGATTCCTGCACACTGTTAGAGCAATTTCTGCTTTGTTGATTATCTCCTTTTCGTGCTTGTTCCACAGGAGTTTACTGTCTAGAGTCAAACCATGTCTCCATTCAACCTCGCTCCTATCAAGTTTAGTGGTTTTGAGATTGAGCTTTCTCTTCTTAGTGAAGGATATTAAGATGGTTTTGGAGGGATTGATATTAAGTCCCACTTGCCTACACCAGCTATTTGTATGGTTCAGACAATTCCTTCCTTTACGCCTTTGCTTCTTGGGAGAAAGATCGTAGCGGTATGCATTTTTGGGATGTTTTATCCCTGGCACACCAACATTTCTACTCCCTTCCAGCTTTTCAGCTGTGGCTGGAGGATGGAGTCATTCTGCAGCATGTGGTGTTTCACAGTCGATTAGAATGATTAGTATGCTCCCATCCAGCATACATTTCTTCTATTATTGCGTTCTCCAGCAAGGATTGGTCGACCGCACTGAGAGTGGTCTCAGGGTACGCCCTAGAGAAAACCGCCATTCTTATTATTTTTGCTGCAGCTGCGTAGCTGCCAGCTGAAGAAGGGATGGCTATTCTGCCCTCCTTTTTCTTCTTCTCCTGTACTTGTGGTGACTGAGCTGTCGCCACTTCCCGCTATCGTTTTTCTCCTTTAGGAGGGATGTTTTTCTCCCCTCCTTGTTTTTTACGCTCTGCGGCTTTCTTTCTTGCTTCTTCCGGTGCAAGTCCCTGCTCAAGAAAGCGAAGATACCATCTTACTCCCGCTCCACTAAGTCCACGCCTCAGTGGATCGTCCCTTCCTCCGGGTTCACCAGGTTCAGGAAGGATGAGAGTTTTTCTACTTTTTTTCCAAGATTTTTCCCGAAAATTCTCATCAGATAACGAGGTTGAGGGTACGAGTGCCCCTGCCGTTCTCCTCTCCTGTTTGTCTATAGCATCCTCTGCACGAGGGTTGCTTGCGTGTGAGGGAGGTGCTATGGTTTTTTTGGATACTGCGAATACATTGCTCCGACTCATGCTCGGTCGCGATGCTTGCCCGTTAAAATTTTTCTTTTTTTCTTATCTATGGATGATCCCACGAGTATCTAGGGAAGTATAAGGTCCACTCCCGCAGAGCCACGCATGCAGAAGTGAGGGTATTTGAACTGGATGTCCCCAGGTATCCAGAGTCCGCATATTAGCGATCAAGCTTCCCTTTGACCAAGCAGTCCTCGGCATATGCTGTTCCACCTTGACTTGAAGGGTATTTTGTTGTGGTCTCCTTCCACTTGGCCACTTGGCGAGCCCCCACATCTAGTGAATATACCTCATCAACCACCTTCCACTAGATACGGTTTATATCAGGCAGGTTTCTACGAGCAAACTATTGCTCCGACAACCCCGCTGACTCCGGCAACCGACCGGCTGTCAACGAACTTATCAGGACAACAGTCCTCTCTCCACGCTGAAGATGCTAATATCGGAATTCTGCATTCCACAAGAATCCGTTGAGCTGTACCTTGTTCCACGTATTCCCCCACATAAGGCCCGAGGAGAAACAGCTAGGTACTCGGCTCCCCAACCAACGCCCAGGTCTCACATCTCCTTGGGGGAGTGAATATGTAATGTACTGGAGCACCAAAGAGCATGATCCACATGTTTTGTCTAATATTAAGTAAGATGTCTCCAAGTAGTGCAGGGAGATCTTTTTTGGAAGAAACTGGTGTAAGCAATTCCATTGAATGGCTGATACAGAACGTGTTGCCCAATTAGGTATTCCCCATCATCCCAATTCACACATTAACTGGAAAACCACAATAGACATAATTGAAAAACATCTACAGAATTAACAAAAATTGTGTAATATACAAAAATAGAACATCACAACCATTTTCAACACAAGAAGGATTAGGGCAAGGAGGGGCACCAGGTCCATCATTATTTACAATTTTCTTGATGAAATAATTAATAAATCGTCAAACAAAATGGCAAAACTACACGTGGGACATAGACATATAAATAGAGTGGATATATCAGACGCAGCTTTTGCTGGGAAAGAAAGGAATTTACAAAATAATATGGAAATCTGGGTCAATCAAAGTAATACCAAAGTTATGGTTATAAGACAGAAACAAAAACAGTTAAACATACAATTAGACGGAATAAAAATTGAACAAAGTGTGAAGATATAAATACTAGGGAGTAGAAATAGAAGAAAATGGAACGCAGGAAGTTGAAATTAAAAATAGAGTGTACAAATAACGATGAAACTTTAGCACACGATGAATTCGACATTTATAAATAAAAAAAATATTTCCGAGGATATTTCCAAGAAAACAAAGATATATGTATTTAAAACAATTTACCGTCCAATACCGGGCGTGAAACTTGGGTATTAACAAAAAGACAAAAAAGTAAAATACAAGCAGTATCTTAGACGAGTTAAAGGAGTCAGAAGGAAAGATAAATTGAGAAATACGAAAATAAGAGAAGATCTTGACATATAATTAACACTTAAATTTATCGAAAAAAGACAATTGAGCTGGTGGGGACATTTATACAGAATGAACGACACAAGACAAGTTGAAAAAGTGGCAATTGCAAATACAAAGAAGAACGAAAAAGGGAAGACCAAAACAAACATGGGATGGTGTTATGGTAAGCATGCTGGAAGAAAAAGGAAATCATTTTATATTAAAACTTGTAACAGCTGCTTGTAACAACAAAGTACCAAGTCGTTTACCTGCAAATCTTTACTTTGCGCAAGGCAGAATTTCTTCGCTTCCCAGGAAAAGCCGTTTTCTAGTTAGATAATTCAGCAACCGGCAGTATTTGAATAAGATAAAAAGAGTATTGTTTTTGTGTGTGCGGAATTGTGTTAATTTTATTTTTAATATAGGTTGTAATAGGCTAGGAGACCATCCTCGGATTGCAATCTGGAGATAGATTTATTTAATTAATATTTATTCTTAACGTTAAAGGTTCGCATGAAATTTCACTCCTTATTTCAGACAACTCACTTTGCCCAAGATATACCCTCAGAAACAGAGACATGCATATGATGTAACAATAAATTTAAATATTTGAGATTAATAAATACTATTTACATAATATAAACTTTGTTTGATTTGAAGTTCTGGTTGATACTGATATAAGTGGTATATATTATTCAATAAAATTAAATCACAACACATTGAAATATTGTATACCATAACAGTATGTATGTATATATGTAAATTGGGGTGACATTCACTGAGACCGAAACGATCTATTGTGCCCCCTTACTTCTACTTAGGATAGTCTCAGAGACTAGTAGCTCCTTTAGTCCTATTTCCCGGAGGAATTTTAAGATGCCTGCAGGCTTTAACTTAGGTAAATGTCCCTTCTCTATCCAGTAATCTCCAAGGTATTGTGCCCTAGGATTCTGAATTGCTGTGCAATTCGCAAGTATGTGGATGGAGGGTCCTTCTTCAATGCCACAAAATCTACATTCGTCTTCCTTCACTATTGTAACGGTTTCAATTCAACATTGGGTATTGAAGAGATCTTTTAACTTTGACCATACAATTGTATTAAGATAAATAGTATTTATGAATGTAAATGAAATCCACCACTCACCTTGTATATATTGCTCTAAAACCATTTACTAAAATAATTAATGGTTAATAGTCAATAGTTCAACATCATTGCCCAAACTTTATTTGGTTATGTTTACATTTTCTGATAATGAATCTTTGAGAAATTCTCAAGAGGCCTTCGACCTATTAAGTCAAGTTCAGTGAACTATACAGCTACTTGTTACATTAAGCTTTGACCTGCTCACCTGTTGCTAAGGGTAAATAAATAGAAGAAGACCGACCTTGACCTTGTGAGGCTTGGACTGGTCCATAATCCTCCATTCTTGTGCTGGTGCTTTTCAAGAGGTCACATGAATTGTGCTCTTTCGAAGTTATTTCGGATTTAGCCCAGCTACAATCGTAATCTGTTAGGAAAATTTAGTGATACCTTAAGTGGTTATTTAAACGCATCTAGCGGATTTCCTCCTAACAGGGAAAAGGATATTACTTTGAGGTCACCTTCCATCCATGATCTCTTATTCGCCGTCTTATTCGTCGTTTTCTTCATCGTCTTATTCATCGTATTATTCACCGTCTGGTACATCATCTTATCCACCCTCTCGTTAACAGTCTTCAACAACATCTTCAGTCTTTTTCACTGACTGCGTGAGAGTTTTCTTCATAGACCTCTTCCTAGTCTGTAACAAAGCCGTGTAAGTTACGCAATAGGAATACGAGTGGCAGAAAACTTACCAGTAGAGGATCAGCCCCCTTCGTCCAGCTCCTGCGACATATTGGAAACACACCACCTGATACATTCAAGTAAGATCGTTTATAGTACTGTGCTGTGCCTGTTGCATGTTGGTGTCTCAGATAGTTTGTCAACAACTCTATCAGGGTTTACTGTTATACTTCATTGCTCAATTCGTTAGGAAGTTGAACCTACATAAATGTAACCTATTGTGACAACTGCTCATAGATATTTCCTAGTTAATAATTGGAATACTAACCCCTCAGTGTAATCCAAAAGTATACTCTTGGAAGCCATTCTACCATCTGGTATATTAGTACATTGTCATTTATACTGTACATTTTAACCATCAGCGGTGCCCACTTGTACATATTACTTTTAAACATAATCATTTTATATTTTTTTTGTATTAGGTCAGTTTAATCTTTAACAACGTGCTTTCGATTGTCACTTGACAGCGACAGCCACCTTCTATTAGACCTACTCTACACCTAGAAAACTGTAGGACATAAAACTGGGTGACTATCAATGATTTAGTAAACGTAAAATAATTTGGTGAAACCGTTAAATAATTGTCTTTTATTTTACCTCGACCCCTCTCCGATGAGAAACCGGCAATCGTTATATATTTTTTAAGAACCCCCCCCCTTTTGTCACCTCAACTCCAGTAAAGGGAGAAAAGGGGGTGACACTATTTTGAGCTTTTTCTGGTGCCCATTCAGAAAACAAAGTCCCGTAAGGATCCCTGTTAAAGATTCAGTGCAGTTTCACTTTGACTTATGCATTCATTTGAGCTCAACCGGTAGTAGTCACCCAGAAGAATATTTGATTGTCTAAGTCCTATTAGATCTTTCCAATGGTCAGATCTTCTCTTTTCTTCGGCTTTGTCTATTTGTTCCAATATTACATTGGAGCTGATACCGCAAAAGGGTTCCGGCCCCCAAAAGGGTGTTTCAGTCCCCCTCTTTGCTAGTTCATCTGCTATTTCATTTTCTTATATCCCAGTGTGTCCTGGAATCCATAGTTAGGTGACTATGTGTGGTAAGGGTACGATTGCTACTATTTCAAAATGTGCCACACATATGTGTGGCTGAAATTTGGGGTTTTTTTGCAAATTTTTCAGTGCTTTTTTCTGGGTTTTAATCAATTTCATCCAGAATTTAATATACTTTTACATTTTCAACTGTCCGGAAACGACCAGTGTTGTTTGAATTTACTTGCAAACTTCCAGTATCCGATAAGCATTGGTGAATACGTGCGTCAATCTTTGCGAATATTTTTCAGCATAAAGTCGTCTAACTTCTAGATAATTACCATTTGCGGCATTTTAAGACGATCCCATAATTCTCCACCTAAAACCATTTAAAAACTTATTTTTTGACGATAAGGCTAAAATCTGTAAAAACGTGTTAAAACAATCAGAGACAGCTGGCCCCCGGATCTTACCCTCGCTTGCTCCTTCTGCTCCTTAATTCTCATCACCTTGTTGATAAAGTCCGTGATCTTCCCCCCATTATGTTCAGACAACGTAAATTTCTCCAGGAAATTTGTTGCCGTTACCTGGACTCCGATTTCCCTCTCCAGCGATTTTCTCTCGTCCCCGAGTCTCTCACACTCAAAGATCGTGTGCTCTGCATCATCTTTATTATCACAGTATAAACATTCTTTGTTCTCCTCTTTCCCAATCCTATGGGTATAGTGCCTGAAGGACCCATGACCTGTCAGGAATTGCGTCATGTAGCAACTCAACTTTTTATATTTACAATTTACCCATCTTTCCACATGCGGTAGCAGTTTCCTGGTCCAGACACCCTTAACTGATTCGTCCCATTTGGTTTGCCATGCCACATATACAAAAACATACATCTCATAAAATGAATAAATTAAACTAGTATGCAGACAAACTAACCTAAACTACAAACTCACTAGTAAACAATTTGTAACTAACAGCAATAGAATTTGACATCAGCCTACCTATATAAACGTATATAAACATTAAGTAGACACTAGTCTATTATTGCATTGTAATTAAAACAAGGTACCACTCAAGATATTGTATTTTGTTTCTCCGAATCTTTTGGTTCTAGGAAGAACTTCAAGAGGAAAAAAAGTTTTTTTAGACAACAGATATTTTAAATGATATTCCGTCTGTCAAAACTCAATCTCGGAGAATATTTGATATTAAATAAAGAAAGGGACGTGGACGCTGCACTGTAGTGGAACGCGTCTGATACGATAATCACAGTGGAGCAGACTCGAGCGTGGTTAGTACTTGGATGGGTGACCACTGGGGAAACACAGTAGCATATCACAGCTCGCGGGCATTATACCAATGAGCACGAGGTATAATGTAGATATGCCGTCTTTCGGATGAGACGTAAAACCGAGGTCCCGAGTCCATGGATGTTGGGCTCGATATAGATCCCTACCAATGGTTAGAACACTAGTGGGTTCGGTAACATTTGCGGTATGGGTAGAGTGTGTAACGTTAATTTCGTTCACTTTACTTCCCTCGATTGAATTAATAAATTATCGTATGGGCGGCGAATAGCCAGTCCTTTCTCATGCCCAACGCCGAGAAATGTTTCAAGGCTGAATATATTTACTGTCGACGAGAGTCGAAATCAACGTTTCTATGCGCGATGATCGAGGCCCGTCTGTCGGAAAATAGTCACGCCCATCTTGAAATTCCCACTTCGATTTCGTGTCTCTTCTTCTTCTACCAATTATAAATCAAATATGAATCAAGAATTCACTACTGAAAGGTAAATTCCTTTCCTGGTCAAGTCGTATGAGCGTGACACGAACATGAGACGTAAGTCGGTTGTCGTTCACATGATTTAGTGTATTTAAACAAGTGGCAAAGGGGTTTCGTTCTTCCTTTCCTGCATACATGTGCTATTGAAGCCTTATGGCTTATATTATCTTATCTTAGAAGTGCATTCATTTGAGTGGTAAGTCATTTCGCTTAAATGTATAACTAACTCTCCTTTCTTAATAGCTTCTACCTTCCTATCTTTATTATGTAGCAATATCATTCCAGTGCCAGGAATAATATATATCGATATGAATGTGTTTTTCTTTCAGTTTTTTTATATTATCTATTTAAAAATATCTATTTAAAAATATATACGTATTTAAACAAATGTATGTATTTACCGGTGCAGAATCGGTTATTCTATTTTATCGTTTTTTTATTTGCTTTCTTTTTATCTAAAAATACAGGATGTATGAACCACGTTGTCAAATAATTTTCTTTAATATCATACTTGTAATATCATACTTCAGACATCCTGGATTTTGTTGAATTTGTGAAACTTTACCTGATACTATATCTGTTCCCTAGCACTTTACCTGGGACGAAACTTTACCTGGGACGAAACTTTACCTGGGACGAAACTTTACCTGGGACGAAACTTTACCTGGGACGAAACTTTACCTGGGACGAAACTTTACCTGGGACGAAACTTTACCTGGGACGAAACTTTACCTGGGACTAAATTTTACCTGAGACTCTTCCTGGAACTTTACCTGGGCCAGGACTTTTACCTGGAATACTCTACCTGGGAATATTATCTGGGACAAGATATGTAACTTCAAAAGGACACCAAGGACACCATCTCCTCACCATCACTCCAGGAAAGTAATATATATATTTCATCGCTTCTTCAACGACTTCAATAAAAACTAGTCAATTTTTTTTTTTACTTTGTTTGTAACAAAAGTCAATATACAACTTGTAAATTTAATAACGTTGTTCATATAGTTTTTTTCCCTTCCAATCTTCCAGGATTTGTCGCTATAATGCAGAGGTGAATAACAAATAAACTAGTATTATTCAGAGTGGCGCCCACTTACCTTTCCTAATTTACATCATTTATCTTTATTTCACTTTAAATAAATTTCAAGTAGAATTACCCGCGAACCGGTAAGACTACTCTCTGAATTTATACTAGTTTGGTCTCAGAATCTACACCTGAGGTGCTCTCTAAACTGAGTAGCCGTTGCAAATTGGCACCCGAACGTGTGTGGGCCTTGTTTTACACATCTGCTTTATATCGATAAATCTTGAAACTTGGAAGTTTGGACAGTAGTTGAAGTCAGAAGCAATCACTTTAATATTCTATATATATATCTTCTTTCACTTATCGTATTATTTATCTTTCTATCTTTTACTTATCATATCGTTCATATGTTGAGTTGGTAATATCTATTTTTATTATCGTTTATCTAACATATCTTTATATTTTTATCGTATATCTTCACGTATCGTACCTATAAAATTTTCTTTTTCGTCAATATCAACAGTACTCGTTTTTTCTCTTTTATCTTATATTTTTAATACCGTCAATTAACGTATAAAAACATGGCTCGAATTTTCAAATTAAATGTTGATTATCTTTTATCTCATGAATTGGATTACGAACTTTCTTATCGTGGCTTGGAAATCCCTTCACTGGTTACAGAGAAGAGGAAATTATTACGCGGTGTTCTAACACAGGAAGTATCTATGAGGAGTTCGATTTCATATGTTGAACTTCCTTTTATTACCGAAATTACAGGTATTAAGATGTCTTTTGCCGACTTGAAGAAGAAGGTTCAAGATTTTGTTGGAACTTCTTCGGATGTCGAGTACAGAAGATTGACTTGCCGTCTAACTCACCTCACTCAACGTACTTCTCGTGTAACTTGCGAGGAGGACGAACAAGAACAAGTAAAGAAACATTTAACAACAGAAATATTTTGTTTAGAAGGTGAATTAGATAGCAAAATCAATGTTATCGATTCAGACAGACAATCCACTCCAGTAAATACAAGTCAAAGCTTTTCTTTTTCTAAACCTGTACCTGTACATAAATGGGGAATAAGATTCTCAGGAATAGATTCCAAAGAATCTGTACTTGGATTTTTAGAACGCGTAAATTGCCTCAAACTTTCGAGAGGTATCACAGATGCTGAATTGTTTTCTAGCTCAGCTGATTTATTTAGTGATCAGGCTTTTAATTGGTATCTTATTAACAGATGCAAAGTTCAGAATTGGGAACAATTAGTGACCAAATTAAAATCCGATTTCTTACCGTATAACTACCAAGATGATTTACTAGAGGAAATCAAGGCTAGAAAACAAGGTCAACATGAACGAGTTACCTTGTATATTAACGCCATGTGTGGTTTGTTCAACCGTCTTGATGACAAACCAAGTGAAAGTGCCATCATTCGGATTATTCGTAGAAATCTTTTACCTCATTATGCACAACCATTAGCTTTAATTGATATTGATACTGTTGATATTTTGACTGAAAAATGTAAACGACTAGAGGAAACATTAACTTGGGACCAACAGTTCACAGCTAATCATAAAAGCAGTCAATATTTACTTGAACCAGATTTGAGCATACCTAGTACCTCTTTTAAAGATAATTCTTGTTTTAAGCAAACACGAAAAAATCTATCTGTAGTATCTTCTACCTGGACTTGCTGGAATTGCAAACAAGCAGGTCATATGTATTATAACTGTCAAGTTCCTAGGAAACTGTTTTGTTTTGGTTGTGGACATCCTGATACAGTAAAAACGAAATGTCCAAAGTGTTCAAAAAACGAACAAAGCGGTGGTCGAACTTCCCACTCAACCACAGTCGCTCAGAAACCGGGAACATCAGGAAAATCCAGCACCAAAGTAAAACCAAAACCTCAGGAAAAACCTACAAAAGACAAAAATTGAGGCTATCTCAAATAAATCCTGTAAATTCCAGTTCTGCAAGGAAAATTTCTCCTTCTATCTTAAAAAAGGTTCCTACTGTAAGTCGCTCCGACTGGAATTCATGGCTTTTATTTGTCAAAAATTTCTATAAATTAAATTCAAGATCAAGTTCAATAGTTTCAAATTCGAAGCATAAGTCTTTAGCAAATGTAGGGTCACTGTTGTATAACATGGAAAATGATAATCGACCTTATGTCGATATCATAATTTTTGATAAAACAATTTCTTGCCTTGTTGATACTGGTTCAAATATCTCATTGATTGGTTCTCGTGCACTAGATTTTATTCATAACTTATCGATACCTATCTTAGACGATGATAACTTAAAAATATCTACTGCAGATGGCAAGTTGCAGGACGTTCTTGGTTATATCGAAACATATGTCATCACAGACAAGATATCTAGGCTTATGAAATTTTATCTAATACCTTCTGTTAAACATGACATTATTCTCGGCATGGACTTTCTTAAGATTTTTAATGTAAAAATAAATTTCTCTAAATTATCTTTAACTGTAAATTCTCTCTCGTTGGCTGTAGTCAATACAATTCGGGATGTATCTCATTTAACTCCTAATCAAACAGGTAAATTAAATCAAACTATTGATCTCTTCAAGACTATTAGTCCTTCAGATAAAATCGGCAAAACTCATTTGATAGAGCATTTCATTGATACCGGAAATTCCCCTCCTTTTAAACAAACCCAATATCCCTTACCTCAGGCAATGCAAGCTTACCTGGAAAAGGAAGTAGATACTTTGCTTGAATTAGGTGTAATTCAGGAAAGTAAATCTTCATATTGTAGCCCTATCTGGTTAGTTCAAAAGGGAGATGGTAAATACAGAATGTGTTTTGATGGACGTAAATTAAATAGTGTAACTTTAAATAAAGATGCTTATCCCTTACCTTCAATCGAAGTTATACTGAGTCAACTTCGAGATACTCGTTATATATCTAGTATCGATCTGAAGCAAGCATTTTATCAAATTCCGTTGGAGAAATCATCTCGGGAAAAAACAGCTTTTGCAGTTAAGGGTAAAGGTTTATTCGAGTATGTCACTACCCCTTTCGGTTTAGTCTCTGCTCCTGCTAGTATGTGTCGTTTGATCGATTTGGTCATTGGTCCTTCCTTAGAACCTTATTGTTTTTACTACCTGGATGACATCATCATTTGTACTCCTGATTTTGACAAACACATGGAAATTCTCCAGAGTGTTTTTGAGAGATTACGAGATGCCGGCTTGACGGTGAATTTAGATAAATGTCAGTTTTGTCGTTCTTCCCTTAGATATCTAGGTTATGTCGTGGATGAAAATGGTCTTCGTACCGATCCTGAGAAGGTTTCTGCTATTTGTGAGTATCCTGTTCCGAAAACTGCCACTCAGGTGCGTAGATTCTTGGGAATGGTTTCGTATTATCGACGGTTTCTTAAAGATTTTTCTTCCTTATCTGCTCCAATTTCTGATCTTCTAAGTGAGCGAAAGAAACACCAACCCATTACTTGGACACCCCAAGCAGATCAAGCTTTCGAAAAGGTGAAAACAGTCTTAACTACCGCTCCTATCTTAAGTAGTCCCGATTTCACCAAACCTTTCTTCCTTATGACAGATGCTAGTGATGTTGGGGTAGGAAGTGTTCTTTTTCAACTGGAAGATGGACTCGAACATCCCATAGCTTATATGAGTAAGAAACTCACAAAGGGTCAAAAGAAGTTCAGTACTACCGAAAAGGAACTGTTAGCAGTTTTGTTAGGGATCGATCATTTTAGGTATTATCTTATCGGTCGTCATTTCACCGTAATTACCGATCATTCTTCTCTGGTTTGGTTGAATAACATGAAAAAACCTTCTCCTCGCTTAGCTAGATGGATATTGCAATTGTCGCAATACAACTTTTCTATCGTACACCGTAGATCTACCGGAACTGTAGTTGCGGATGCTTTATCTCGTATACCTGAAGTTAGTATTTTAGACTTATCTACCTTGCATCCTGATAAATGGTATAATGACATGATTTCTCATGTTCAGGATTTTCCGGAAAAATACCCAAGTTTTCGAGTTGAGAATAACATATTATATAAACATGTCTTTAATAAATTTGGACCAATTAGTAATATTTCCGATTGGAAAATTGTCGTTCCTACTAAAAATAGAAATGAAATTCTACATTATTTTCATGATAGTCCAACTTCTTCTCACTTCGGTGTTTTTAAAACATTAGAGAGAATTTCTGAAATTTATTATTGGCCAAATCTTAGAAAATCGGTTTATAAATATGTCACTCGTTGTAAAATATGTGCATCGTGCAAACCCTCTAACTTACCCCAAGCAGGATTAATGGGACAATATCGTAATATTAACTTCCCTTTCCAATTAGTATCGTGTGATCTTTTAGGGCCATATCCCCGATCTCGCAAAGGTAATCAGTTCGCACTTGTTGTAGTTGACTGGTTCACTAAATTCGTATTGGTTCATCCCTTACGTCAGGCTACCGCTCGTTCTATAGTTGATTTCTTAGAAAATCATGTTTTCCTCATTTTTGGAATACCTCAAATCGTTTCGTGTGATAATGGTAAACAGTTCACGAGTCATCTTTTCAAAAATCTCATGGAAAAATATTCAGTACAAAAGATATGGTATAATGCTAACTTTCATCCTCAAATTAATCATACTGAGCGCGTAAACAAATCCATTGTCACAGCTATACGATCTTATAGTTATGAAGATCATAGAACATGGGATGAAGAAATATATAAAATTGCTCAAGCAATTCGGCTGTCGAAACATGAGGTTACCGACTTCACCCCTTCCTTCCTTACCTTTGCTCGAAATGTACCTGTCTCGGGAAATTTTTATGGTAAAATTGCAGAAAATGCAAATAATCAGGTTACCATTTCTGACAAAGTTCACCGAATTCAGGATACACAAGAAATGCCTAAATTTTTCGAAGTGGTGAGAAAGAACTTGCAAACAGCATATCGACAAAGTAGTCAACGTTATAATTTGCGCAAACGTGATCATAGGTTTTATGTAGGTGATCGGGTTTGGAAAAAGAACTACCCAAAATCGGACAAAGCCAGATATATTTCCGCAAAATTTTTACCCAAATATACACAATGTACCGTATATCGTGTTATCTCTCCCTTAGTGTATGAATTAAAAGATGAAACGGGAAAAAATATTGGTCGATGGCACATGAAAGACCTTAAAGCTGGTATCTTGTCTGATGATGAGTGTTCTGATATCGATGATTCCGAAGCGGCCCTAACGTAATCAGATAGATATATCTTTCCTAATTTTTCATTCTATTTGTGTTGTATGTTGGTGTCTCGAATATTTTTTTTAATCTTTTTATCATAGAGATTTTCCTTTTCTTTGACTAGAAAACGATAATGACTTTCTTTCCCTACTACTGATTAGCAAATTAACATTCGTGTTCTGGGATAAATGAGTAGTGTAATAAATATTTTCCTAGCCGGATGGAATTCTAATCTAAGAATTATAATATAAAATCTGTTGAGAATTTTTCGAATTTTTAAAATATTCAAATTTATTATAATTTTGAAAAAGTTTTTCTGCACCGTCAAATCAAATTGAGTAATAAACCTGTTGCGCACATGCATAGAGGTTAATGAATTGGGTCTAATTGATTTGGAGAAATATCGGATATACCTTAAATGTTTAGGGGTGATATTATATCTTCAGTACCTTATCTTATCTTAATTATCGTAGTTTACGATAAATATCTTAACTTATCTTATCTTATCTTATCTAAGTGGACAAGGGTAGTAACTTTGTCTACTGTACTATATATTTTATAGTACTTATCTTATCTTATCGTTACAGACAAAGTGTCTTGTCTGTATTTATATACCGAAAGGGTATATTAAATTTTTTTTAGACCATTGACAATTTGACTTTGCAATTAACTTACATAGTTGCTGACATATCAGGGGATATCGAAGTTATTATCTTAGCTCTAAAGTTTTATTACTTCAGTTATCTAAAATTTCTATTATCTTAACTATCTTGAAATTTTAATATCTTAACTGTTTTAAAATTTCCTTTATCTTAATTATCTTAAAAATTTTCATTACCTTCATGTTGAAAATGTTTAGTATCTCAAGTGTTTTAAATTTTTTTTATTATCTATTTGTTAATATGTTCGAGATGTCAACTTACATTACAGAAATTATTTTTGCCTATCTTCAATTAATATCTTGCCTAATATCTTGTTTACTTAAAATCTTTCTATTTTGCTCATTACATACCTCTATCTATGATCATTCCGAAAGATTGATCTAGATATTTCACTTATAGACATGGATTCAATCTGTCTATATTTTATTGCATCACATTTTCCCTTTTGATTATATTTTTTTGTTGGATTTCTCAGCAGTGGGTGTTGAGGGAGCTCAGAGCGGTCTGGAATGTGTTTCAGGGTTCAGCGTCGGGGGGTTAATCAGCCTGGGAGGCAGAGGTGGCTAAGGTCTGCTGTCATTTAGTTAAATCTACTTGGGGGGTTAGCTACTGCGTTTGTGCCAACATGGCTCACATATCGCTCTGGGGATTTTCCAACAGTACTGTTGTGGGATGCCGTTGTCAATTTCTCTTTTCCCCAAATTTCAGCTTGACAGAAGCTACATTCTGTTAGGGGGTTAGATCGAGCCTCCTTGGACTTGCTGTATCAGCTTGTTCCAAAAAATTTTTTTTGAATTTTTTTCTTTTCGTTTTTATCGGTTGTTGTTATTCATTATTTAGTTTATCGATCTTAAAAGCTTTCCTATTTAAGGAACGTTATGTTGTATTGTCATGGTGTTTCGGGTTTGGATTTCATCTGAAGCTGAGATTGAAGACCACGACGCGATTTAACATCTCTCGCGAGGTCCTTCTCATTAGGCAGAAGTTGATTTCTTGATCGGTGATACTGTGGTGATGCACATATCCGACCAAAAATATGAGTAGTTTTTTTTGGTTTTTTTATTTTTCTTCATATATCGTTATATGGGGTATAATACATTGGAAATTTTAGCTTGACAGGAGCTACATTCTGTTAGGGAGTAATACAAACTTCCTTGGCATTGTTCCAAAACATTTTAGCTTGACAGGAGCTACATTCTGTTAGGGAGTAATACAAACTTCCTTGGATTTGTTCCAAAAAATATTTTTTTCTATTCATATGATAGTAGTAATTAAATAAAGAAACATTTCATAAATAATAACTCATCCATATCTTTTTTTATCTAACTGAGGGATAATCAATGTATCTGATGGGAGTCTCATTTCTTCCCTTATCTTATCTTATCTTTAGTAATTATCTTTGGGAACCCACTGATGCAGTGATTTATCTTAATATTAAATTTCTAAATTATTGGTATGTAGATACCTGGTACTGGTTCCGCTTTTCTCAGAATTTACCGTTCAAAGTTTCTGCTGTGTTTGTGAGATGATTTTTTTTTCCTAGTGTTCTGCTTGCGCGATGACCAATGGCTACTGTGGACGCTAACTGGCAACCTCCCTGGTAAGAGCCTAGGAAAAAAAGAAAATCACCTGGCGTACCGGTGAAGACTTTGGACCGTTCCCTTTCTTTCATTTTTTTTTATCTTTATTTTTCTCTAAATTAATTATTCGGGAGAAACCTCAAATTCTTTTCCTTCAGTATCGCAGTGACTCGTTCCTTTCTTCTTAGTCTTCCTATCGTTCAATATCTTCTTAATATCTTCTTTACTTCAGTCTCGTAATAGCTCAATGATTTTCACTTATAAAAATTTTTTTGGAAAACATTTTTTTCTCGGGTTGTAAGGGTGTGTAACGTTAATTTCGTTCACTTTACTTCCCTCGATTGAATTAATAAATTATCGTATGGGCGGCGAATAGCCAGTCCTTTCTCATGCCCAACGCCGAGAAATGTTTCAAGGCTGAATATATTTACTGTCGACGAGAGTCGAAATCAACGTTTCTATGCGCGATGATCGAGGCCCGTCTGTCGGAAAATAGTCACGCCCATCTTGAAATTCCCACTTCGATTTCGTGTCTCTTCTTCTTCTACCAATTATAAATCAAATATGAATCAAGAATTCACTACTGAAAGGTAAATTCCTTTCCTGGTCAAGTCGTATGAGCGTGACACGAACATGAGACGTAAGTCGGTTGTCGTTCACATGATTTAGTGTATTTAAACAAGTGGCAAAGGGGTTTCGTTCTTCCTTTCCTGCATACATGTGCTATTGAAGCCTTATGGCTTATATTATCTTATCTTAGAAGTGCATTCATTTGAGTGGTAAGTCATTTCGCTTAAATGTATAACTAACTCTCCTTTCTTAATAGCTTCTACCTTCCTATCTTTATTATGTAGCAATATCATTCCAGTGCCAGGAATAATATATATCGATATGAATGTGTTTTTCTTTCAGTTTTTTTATATTATCTATTTAAAAATATCTATTTAAAAATATATACGTATTTAAACAAATGTATGTATTTACCGGTGCAGAATCGGTTATTCTATTTTATCGTTTTTTTATTTGCTTTCTTTTTATCTAAAAATACAGGATGTATGAACCACGTTGTCAAATAATTTTCTTTAATATCATACTTGTAATATCATACTTCAGACATCCTGGATTTTGTTGAATTTGTGAAACTTTACCTGATACTATATCTGTTCCCTAGCACTTTACCTGGGACGAAACTTTACCTGGGACGAAACTTTACCTGGGACGAAACTTTACCTGGGACGAAACTTTACCTGGGACGAAACTTTACCTGGGACGAAACTTTACCTGGGACGAAACTTTACCTGGGACGAAACTTTACCTGGGACGAAACTTTACCTGGGACGAAACTTTACCTGGGACTAAATTTTACCTGAGACTCTTCCTGGAACTTTACCTGGGCCAGGACTTTTACCTGGAATACTCTACCTGGGAATATTATCTGGGACAAGATATGTAACTTCAAAAGGACACCAAGGACACCATCTCCTCACCATCACTCCAGGAAAGTAATATATATATTTCATCGCTTCTTCAACGACTTCAATAAAAACTAGTCAATTTTTTTTTTACTTTGTTTGTAACAAAAGTCAATATACAACTTGTAAATTTAATAACGTTGTTCATATAGTTTTTTTCCCTTCCAATCTTCCAGGATTTGTCGCTATAATGCAGAGGTGAATAACAAATAAACTAGTATTATTCAGAGTGGCGCCCACTTACCTTTCCTAATTTACATCATTTATCTTTATTTCACTTTAAATAAATTTCAAGTAGAATTACCCGCGAACCGGTAAGACTACTCTCTGAATTTATACTAGTTTGGTCTCAGAATCTACACCTGAGGTGCTCTCTAAACTGAGTAGCCGTTGCAAGTGCTTCCAGCGTCGGTGATTAGCCTCAGTTGCAGAAATAGACCGACGTTAAATAACCAAATAGAAAAAATAAAAATCAAGTAAGGGTTTTCACTACACCTCCTTATAATGTAACTGAAATGTTGAAACACTCATTGCGAGTGAATGGAAATTACAAAATTTCAATTTTCCATCTCCACTTGAATTTGAGAAAAGAAATAAAAACTCAATTTTACTAAGCATCTTTTAGGGGTAATATATCGGAAGGGGGAGGACTGAGTTAATTTTGTCATAGGAAAAACCATCACAATTTTATACGGGCATTCACCTGAATTTTTTCGCATGAATTTGGAAACATCCTACCCCCTAAAAGGTAAAAATTGCTGACAAAGTTGTTGAATAGATACGTACTGAATAAATTAACCAACTTGGCTTCACAATATCTTATATTTTATTTCATACTGTGCTGTAATAAGCTCATTTAAGTCCGGGAAATAACTCATTACACTACCCGGTCCGGGAAATTTTTACTTCCCGATCTGCTAATACCTACATACAGGGAGGTAACCTAAAATACAATATTGAAATTCCATTTTTAATACAACACAGTATGAAATAAAATAATGTACTGTTGCGAGGTCACCAACTCAAAGCCGGTCCTGTCCCTCGATTATAAATTTTGTTGGATGCGCTTTCCAGAACTTTCTGGTCTTTTGCAGTATTTACGAATATAAGGAGCGTCATAAAATACTAGAACTTTCCAGAACCGATAAGGACTATATATACGCGGGTTTTTGAGTGCGTAAGGAGTTAATTAGTTCGAAATTAGTGGGGAACGGACAGTAAAGAGTACAGTACAGTTAGTTCGGAAGAATTAGTGAATTAAATGGTGCAGATGAATAGGGTTATATCCAAGTGGTGAAAATAAATTAGAACTAATTATATTGATATTTACAATTGTCCTTTTTTTATTATTATATATTAAATTAAAAAAAAATCTCTTTCTCAGGGTTGGGTTCAATACTTAATTATTTTTTTTAATAATATCCTTTTTAAAGATACTTATTTATTAAACAATTTTAATTTGAAGTTTACAAATTTTAAATTGTTGAATTGATTATTTTTATTTCAAAGAATTGACTTTATGTCTGAATCACTAAATTAATTTTCTTATTCCTATCTAATATCAAATTTTCTAATTTATGAAAATCAAAATTTTACATCAATTATATATTTCTTCAGTCTTCAAACTGTCTTTTACTCCTATTATGTCCAAATGTTAATTATTCTATTTATTCAAAAATTGACTTATTATCTATTATACTAATAAATATTGGAATATTACTTCCCTGGTTTATATAATGTCAATTCTTCAATTTCAACAATTACCAAATATGCCATTTGAAGTATAATTTCTCTTTCCATTTATAGGTTCTGGTCGACTTCGCGACCCTCGGAATTTTATGTTAATTTTAAATTTGTTTGATAGCTTACCTTAAATAAAGTATATTAGAACAAAAATTTCGTTGGATCATTCAGAAATTACTTTAAAAATCACGAATTTAGTTCAAAAAATGGTACATTTTCAACACTATTTAATGCTATTTTACGGTGAATATTTTCACTTTAAACTGTAAAGGTTATTATCTTTAACTAAATGTAAGTCTGTTTCACAAAAAAAAACCGGAAGAAAATACTTAAATTTCGCCAATTTTCAGAAATATTTTTAAGCATAATTATTTTCACTTGACACTTATAGGTTATAAAACAACACCACAGCACACTCCCCCTGTGCTGTGACCTACACTAAAATCTTATGTCTATATACCTTAGGTTCACAAATCATAATATTTGTATAATCAGGTGATACCTTTAGCGGCGTTGTCAAATGAGTTCTTACGTGTAATCAGTTCTAAAATGGTATGGGAATGCTTAGGATTGAACTAGGCTAGAACTAAATTGTCACCCTACTGTGGGTTCCGGGACACACTGGAATAGAAAGAAAAAAAATAGTAGATGAACTAATAAAAAGAGAGTCTATTTTTGAGATATCAGCTGCAATGTAATATTAGAAGAAATGAGAGAAGATCTTACAATTGGAAGGATCTAGTATGGCTTAGACAATCAAAGAAACTCCTGGAAAACTACAACCAGGTGATAGCAAATGAATGCAAAAGTTAGAGTGATACTGATGCACTATATGAACTTTGACAAGTGTTTTAACAGGAAACCGCCGCCTCAAAAAGTTTAAACTAGTGGAACAACAAGAATGTGGATTTTGTGGATGAAAGGAGACATCACATAGCAATAAAGAATCCCAGAATTCCTTCAGAAAATTGGTCTAAAGTAACAACTCGTCTCCGAGACTTTCCTCGGGGTCTAAGTAAAAGAAAGGGGCACAATAGATGTTTTAGGTCTCAGTGAATCTTACCCCAGTATACCTATACATACATACAGATAGTATTGATATTTCATTTGAATGAGATCTGCCAGCTCCCAGTATATAGGATGGTGTTTGTATATTAAATGGTTGCATTCGAGCATCTGACGTATTCATTGTTAAGAAAAATATTCGGAGAATATCAATGACAGTAAGCAGACAACAATTCAGTCGAGAGTTATTTGTAAGTAGAAGCAAGTATAACAAATACTACTCTGCATAGGAAATATTTTGACGGTGAACAGCAGCTTTGTTATTTCACATAGAACACTCTGTATATTATTAACTTTTCGGATTCCACTTAAACTTTTATTGTTACTTTATGTACCGGTTGTTAATTAGTCATGGACCACCCCAGAAAATTGAAATTTCCCAATTTCCAGCACTCCATATTGATTTCAGATTTGGAAATAATCTAAATTGGTTCCAATATACAACTCACCAAAATTTTAAAAAGGTCTATTAACTCATTTGGAAGTTACAGAGGTGGCCCACTACTCATTTTCAATCGGTACCTCTATACCTAAATTGTATCTATACTTTTCTAAATATTAATTTGTTCAATGGATAATTAACAGGTGCAAACAAATTATATGTGAACATTATTGATCAACGAGTGGATCGGTACCGATCTGAATATCCTACAGCAAATATAGTAAATGTCCTAGTAATAACTTAGTCGCATTTCTGTCACTTTCTTAAACTGTCAATAATAACAATTAATATATAATTATGACAACTACATACACAGCCTGCTGATAAAGCAATAAACAATGTCCACATATAATAAGTAAAAGTTTTATATGCATGTTTCCTTTTTGGGATTTTGGGAGCTGTGATCAAGCTTGAAGCAGTACATCCTGTTGGCTTATTTTACTCTACTCCTACATCTATATAGTCCACCCAGTTATGTGTGCCGTATGTTTCAGGTGGCACATTATCCTCTCCGAAGATTGTTTGTCTCCCGAATCCAATGCCTCACAAACAGATAAGTCATGGGTTACGGTCTCATTATGTACCCTCTTTGGAGGGTGAGTAGTCCATGTTGACTTTTGTACACATTCTTGTATTTGTCCTCGGACTACTTTCTTTGTTGTCCCAAGGAGTGGTTCTGTGGGGTCTGTCAGTTCATTTAGTTCTTCATGACATTCCTCTACCAGTCTGGATGTTACCTTACGACTATTTACTGCCTGGCTGTTAGTTAATACGTTCATCTTATGAGTATCAGTTTGTATACCAGGTCTCACCTCGTGGAATCGTCAGTCTGCTTTGGTCTTGCCATGTATTTTCTGTGAGGTACCTCTACCTCATAAGGGCCGGAAGAAGTTTAGTGGCCATATATAGTTTGTTTTCATATCTAAAATCACTTCACTTACGATATGGATATGTGTCCTGATCCAACTGTTTTGTTGCTCTAATTGTTTTGCAGCTTAAATAACCCCAAATAAGGCTTCTAGTATCGGATGAACCATCTTTATCCGATCATGCCCAAATATACTATATATATATTATTTGAATGTTTACTGCTTTACAAAATTTTTAATCCAATATCTTTAATTTTCAATGGGTTATTTTAGTTTTATATTCTCTCTCTGCCTGTCAAAATATTCTATCTCCTCCTTTCCAAATCGAATAATAATTATTCTGATGGTATAAAATTTTTCAATTTTCTACAATTTGCTTTATAAACTTTTAGTCCAATCTTTCTAATTTTTGGTTATATATTTTTATATTATATCTCTGCCTTTTAAAAATCTTCTATCAATATTATCAATAATCATTACCATCACTACCCACATTCAATTTTAATTTTATCCCCCGATAACTATTAAAAAAAAATGTCTTTCAATGTGACATTAATTATAACCACAAAGGACTTTACACATCAAATTTCATAGATCTAACGTAACCTAACCTACATATAATATATCAATACATACCGAGTGTAAATAAATAAGTAGATATTGAGTATAGTGTGTATGTAAATTAAGTTTAATACAGTGTGTGTGTTTCTTCAAATAAATAGATAGTATTAGCCATAGTGTGTATAATTTTATTCCACCGTTAAAAACTATTTATATAAATAACAAAAACATTACATTACGATACACGACCGTGAAATGTTATTAAAGTACTCGTCTAGAAATTCCAGTAAACATCTAGACTTGTACTTTAATAAGCCATTTCCCGGACTTGTAACGTAAATTACTATTGCGTTAGAGCTGTCTTGCGAGACTCGCGATTTTCACGTACTAAAACCGTTTAATCTATGACAACAATAATTTCATGGCTTTCGTATTTTATTGCTATACGTAGGAATATAATAAAATTCTCTTTAAAGAGATAGACATACATAATTCGCATAACATATATAATACGACCGTCCGCCGATGCTGATAAGTGTGATATTAATTTATCTCATTTAAATAACCAATTAGTCACATTGTAAATGAACGACTTCTAGTAAAAACCACATATATATAAATTATGTGGGGGTTCACTGTTTGAACAAAAATGCATTTTTCGAATTTCTGGCTAATCTAGAAAAGTTATTGTTCAGCATTGTGTTAATTTCAATGTATAAAAATTATCAACTGCGATAACTTTTAGTATATAGTCAACTGTATTTGTTGCAAAATGGATAGTTCTAGAAAACGTCGATTACTAGTTATTGTAAGTGTACTGGTATCTTTTGGTTTACTTTTTTTAATATTGTGGATATTCAAAAGAACAGTTAACTATGGTGAGTAAAAATATATATTATGGTGGCTAAACACTCAAAAGGGGATAATGCGGCTCTTTCGATCTCATTAGGATACTTTTAGTTCGGAATTGACCAGTCCTCATAATCTTCTTATTCAATCATTTCATATATGTCCTTCCAGATCCGTTGTCTTGTTACCTACGGACTCCAGTACTTTTGAGATCTTCTTTCACCTCTTGCCACCAAGTTGTTCTTGATCTTTCTCTTCTTCTTACACCACCGGGTTTCTAGTCTAATACAGGATAAACTACAGCTTCATCCCCAGGTCTCCATATATGTCCCAACCATCCTGCTCTTTGTTGTTGACTTCATTTCAATATATTATCTTCAATTTCTTCGCCTGTACTCCGATCCTAATATTGTTCTCCCAACAATTATTGAATCTTCCTCTTATTTTTTTCATTGTCATGGTTTCTCACAAACAGCAAGGTATTTTATTATTACTTGTAAAATCTTAATTGGTTATAATGGACTTGCATCGAATACTATTCTGTTGTAGACAACTGAAGTGTTTTATGAATTTATCATTTAAACGTTTATTTTTTATAATATATTTTATGAAACAGTCACAAAATTATCGTATGAACAACTTATATAACATTTTGAACTATAAAATTAACATGTTTCAGAGTACTTTTTATTGTGCTTTTCAGTACATTTCATTGATATTTTTAATTCTCTCATAAGTATATTCTAAAATTGCTTTAAAAAAATTAATTTTATTGAAGCGCTGGTGGAAACAATTTCGTTTTTAATTGTTTCAGTAATCTCTTTAAAACTATTTCATAGTATGATATATTTGGAATAAGCCAACTGATGTTTATCTTAGAGGTTATAGTAAATATGTTTTTTGTCAGTTTTGACGAAGGTAGAAAACAAAAAACATTCAAAATTATTTCTTTTTTTATAACCAACCATGTCGCATCTACCTCTGAGGTAATTAGCGACATATGTCTTATAAATTTCTTAATCAGAGGGATATTTTTAGAGATTTTGGGTATTGCAGTTCTAGATTGTTGATACTTTGGGCATTCGGTTATTAAGAGTATTCTCTTATGGAGAATTCAATACAAATGTGCGTTCAAATATCTCGAAGTTGAGTAGCGCTATCAACAAAGTTGTTAATAATTTAAAATCTTAAGAGTCCACTAAATGTATTAAACGTATAATATTTTGGTAAAAAAATGTATTTAACTTCTGAAGAATTTTTGAATAAAATGAAAGTGAAAAATGGTATTACCATTAAAACAAATATTCTATCTTCCTACTCTATTTGAAACAGTTAAAATTCAAAGATGTTTCGGGTCAAATGGCATCTGTACTTGTTGGTATTGACAGCTACCCTCGAAATCTGAAATTTCAACGTCATTTGTGGAATGAATAGCCTTAAGTATTTGACAATGAGCTGTGTGTTGCATAACTCGCATTGTAGGGGTTCGCTTTCACTAATGGACGAGTTCTATACAACGTAATTGCTGCCAAGATAACGAATAATGAAATACTGAAAAAGGTTAGTCGCATGAGGAAGCGATTTTTCCAATTAATTTTTAGTTTTCCCTATATAATTTGGATCACTTCACCAACCATGTTGTACCCGAAAAGTTTGGAGGTCATTTCAGTTTGGGGTATTTCACATCTTACGGTTGACGAAAAACTAATGTCAGCTGTCAACACTTATACTTTGTATCGGTAATTGGGCGCCAATTTGTAACCTTATTTGGGCGCTAATTTGTAACGGCAATGGCTCCAGCTTGTAACTGCAAACGCTGTCGCTTGAAAGGCTCCGGCTAGAGACTTCTCTCAAGGGTGATTCGACTCCAAGTTTATGTCGTACAAGGATAACAGAAAGGTTGTAAAAATTGAGGGCGCCACTACCTTTTTGACTTCGATAAAAAGTACTAACAAACTAAGGCGGAAAAGGTAGGAACGCCTTGTAGAATTTAAATTAAAGTTAACCAGAAATCAAATAAAAAAATGACTAAAAAAAAACAGAAAATTTTACCCCGGACGATATCTCCCTCAACTTTCATAGTTGAGGATTTAGAAAAATATAAAAAAATAGATTTTGAAACCAATTTATATTTATTCTTCTGTCACAGGAAATGGAACAAATGTGAAGACTTGTACTTTTATAGGTACTTAGCTTATTAAGTGGTTGTTTCCGGAAAAGGCAAAATCTACCTGCCCTGTCTTGAGAAGATGGAGACTAGATCTCAAAGAAGATAGGTAGATAGAGTCTTGATTTAAACGGTATACTAGCAGCTGTGTCCTGGCCTAGGGCGGTATCCTGGTCTAGGGCGGTATCCTGGTCTAGGTCTTGGGCTTATATCCCAGCCTAGGGGCTGTGCTTACCTAGAAGTACAGGTGGATCAGGGATATATAGGACCTTGAATGTAATGGGCACATTATGTTGGTCAGCTTTTCAGGTTAAAAAAAGGAAGGCAGTTGTTTGAAAGTAAAAAATGTTCAATTTACTGAAAGCTTCCCAACATTATATGTCCCATGTTAAAACGGTAAAAAAGCAATTATTGGCTAAATTAAAAAAAAATACTAATGATCTGAAAGAAACCAATTATAGCAAAAAGTCCTTTAGTTACATGAAAAAAATTTAGTGCTTAAGTAATATATGAAACCGGCACTGGCGGTACGAAAGAATATTTTATAGGTTAACAGATTCGTTCTGTTATAAAAATGTTATTTTTTGGCTAAAAAAGTTATTCTGCAACAGAAAAAGCTTGCAAATGTTTGCACAAAAGTAAAACAGTGAATTATAAAAGAATATTTAGTTTAAAACTACCATGTTAGTATGAAAGAACAGTTTATGACCACGTGTTAAATTTAATTTCGTCTATATCTGTAAAAAAATTAAGATTGCATACAAAAATTATATCAGACAGTACTTTAGAAGAAGCAAAATTAATTAGATAGGAAAGGTATGAAAGCGATAAAAAAATGGAGGTCTTTTCTCGAAGAGAGTCGACAGAGAAAAGGGCTGTCCCTCGTAGCGTTGAAAAAATGGAATCGACCGTTGGCAGACGTCAATTGTCTTATAGTCAGAGTTTAAGATTGGGGTGGCTAATGAGACGACGAGCGGTAATTAAAAGGGTTTATTCTATAAAATCGAAACAGGTCGATAGACATGTTACAACGTATCATTAAGATATTAGCCTGATATTAGGCATTATTCAGCATTCTTTGTTTTGCTTTGTTTCTGCTTCTGGTATGTGTATATTACTGATTTTTATTCTTCTACCTTTATCTGTTTGTTATCGGATCTGCTTTTTTATTGCAAATACTACCAAGAAGAGTTATTCTACTCTGATTTGTATCCTTTTCGTGACAAATTGCGATATGTATTGTGCATATAAAAGTTGTAAAAATAATACAAGACATTTAGTTAAAGGACGAAGACGGAATGCCATTGAGTTTATTCCGTTTCCCAAACCCAGGAGATGTCCCAGCAGATGCATCAAATGTGGCAACTAAAATCTGAATTTCACCACAATCAACAAAACCACTTATATTTGTAGTGAACTCGATGATAATTGTGTAGATCCAAAACCCTATTGTGTGCACTGAAGCTGAAGTAAATGCTGAATTGACTCAATCGATTGAACAAGAACTTGCTAGTGTCTCAGACAATCAAATAGTTTTTATCAAAAATCAATTTTCTGAGAGTTTTCCATCTCCAATTACACCCACTACGAATATTTTGGAGCAAAGTTATAGCTCTACCAATTTTGTAATGTAGCCACAAGCTGAACAGAAAAAAGATTACAAAAAAATGAAACAAAAGATATTCCAATCTTCCCGGGGACAGAAATACTCTATTTGACATACAAAAACCCGAAAAGGAAAAGTATCATGTATAAATATAATAATACTTTACTGGATTTAACCCTTCACATTTTGAAGCACTCTATTCATTCTTAGATGAAAATGTTATGATAAACTTAAAATACCAATTAAAAAATAAAAGGCAGCTTAGAGTTAGAAGGAATTTCTATTCAAAATTTTCTAATAGAGACAAGCTATTTTTGGTGCTACAAGATTGAGACGAGGATACACTTTACAAGGATTGACATTCTTTTGTAATACAAAAAAATCATACCTATCAGTGATATTTTTTACCTGGGTTCAATTTATGTACCACCAAATCATTGGATGTATCTCTAGTTTCTTCTATGCCCTCCCCCCCCCCCCCCGGAGTTTATCTTAATACAATCAAAAGCGTGATCAAAATCTATAAAGATTATTTGATGTTTATGTGCTTTCTCTATTTTCTGCTTGACAGTGTGTATAGCATTTATTGTTGACTTTCCAGCAGTAAACTCACATTGGTTTTGTCCTACTATATCTTTAGTTTGTTTGGTCCAGTCCGATATAATTTTGTATGAATTATTCAACATCGTAAGCTCCCTGTAGATCTTACACATTAGCTGGTCACTTTTTTTGTAAATAGTTACTATCTGTCAAGTTTCCAATTCCTTAGGCATTCTCTCTTCAATCCATATGCTTTCAATTTATTGGAAAAAATTTTCTTGGAGCTGGATGCTTCCATATTTTGATAATTCCATGTTAATTCGGTCTTTACCAGGCGATTTTCCATTGCGGCTTCTATTAATTATAACATATATATCTCCTCCCTTGTCGGTTCGTGAAACTCACATTCTCTGGTTCTTCTATTTGTTATTTTTTCGTCTAAGGTACTTTTTTGATCAATTAACAGTTCTTTGAAATATCTCGTCAAGGTCATTTTGTAATAGTATTCACCTTTAATAACTTTTTCAGTATTATCGAGTATCGTATTGTCTTACCAGAAGAAAATGACTCGGTAGCAGGTCTATTAGTCACAGAATTTTAGATTAATCTCACTTAAGTATCAATGTTAAGATCTTTGATGAAATTTAAGAGTGTGTTAAAAGTGTACCGGCTACCCTTATTCACTTTAGTTTGTTAATCATGTTTTTGTAGAATGCTTTTGAGTTTATATTTTTCCTTTCGTTTTCTGTTTCTTCAATTTTATTATCCAACCAATTCATCTTTGCTCCGGTATTAGTAATTTTTGACTCTATTCGGAGATATTTAAGTTGTAGTTTTTTATTATTTGGAACATGCTTAATTTTTTTTATTTAAGGTGACAATGATTGCCCCTTTATATTCTCAAGACAGGACTGGAATGCTAGTGAACCAGTTGAAATCAAATCATTGAGGGAAAATCCTCCACCCTATATTGTAGTACATCACTCAGCTACTCAATCCTGTGAAACAGTATCAAAATGTAAGAAGGTGGTGAAAAGTATCCAGAATTATCATATGATCGATAATAAATGGGAGGATATTGGCTACAACTTTTTGGTGAGTTTTTTCAATATATTACTAATACTTAGTTCGGGTGCCGGTAGACGTTTTTGAATAGGCATTTCAGGCATGCTAAAAACTGGTCCAATACTTCTCCTCTAGGCTAAATGAAACTTATATTTTCAAATCTCGAATTTTTTTCTGTAAAAAATATCCCTTAACACATTGACTGCGTCTCCCAAAATTCCGGTTATTATTTTGGTTGGATATAAGTCCCTGGGGACCGTAACCATTAGATTATCTTGACACGGTATCGGTCGCCGGGAACCGATAGACAAGCACTCGGTCTGTGCCATCTAATTTCTTTCTTTCAAACTAACGTCTAATAACTATTGCAGAAATTTGTAAAAAATACATTGCATGTGAAGCTAAATTTGGCTCCGAATCAGTCTCCGGCGACGTATGACTCACCAAAGGGTAGTGTTATTTACCTTATAAAAAATGCTTTAGATTATTTATTTTGCTTTATTTTTATATTTTACAAATCTTAACAGAAGTAAAGATTATAAAAAAATGTAATAGGTATTACACAAAACTAAAGAAAAATTCTTAGATCAAAAATAAAATACGTATCATCTCAAAATCAAGTACACGAATAATAATTATGTGTGCATTTTATTGAAGCAAGGAAGACACATGCCCAGTTTTCCAGGACAATCTTCACAAAAACTTGTCACTTTCGACACTTTCTTGTTTGCCTTGCGGATAGATATAGTAGTAGACAAATTTTGATAGCATCCCTTGCAAAATTTTTTGGTCCAGTCGGTTTTACGAAAGTGTGAACTCTTTTACGAGATGATGTTTCAGGAACCGTTGTTGGAGGCTCCCTTAACTGTTCCGCTACAGATTTCCCAAATTTGGTAATTGACATTTTTTTGTTTGAAATTTTTTTTGTAAATGATCCATGCATTTACAAAGCATGTTCCAAATAAAATTTCCATACCATTTCATACATCGACGTAAAACAGAGTGATACGAGGACATCTGGTCACTATACTCAACACCCTTTTTAGCTTTATTGTAGTCTACAACACTCATAGGCTTTACAATTTGTTAGCCTTTTCTGGATTTCTTTCCAGTCTCTTGAACATCGCAGGTGTGCTTGAAACTGGTCTTTTATTAATCCATTTTATAATTTTTATGCACCCATTTTGCTGTCCATACGTCTCTCCTTTTTTTTTGAAAAGATTTCGGGATACCCTTTCTGTTTGCACGAACTGTTCCGCAGTAAACAATTTTTTCCTCGAAAAGTTTCTTAGCGAGAGGTAAGCTACTGTAAAAGTTATCTGCAAAAAGATAATGTCCTTATTTAGCTTCTACAGATCTTAAAAGTTCTAGTACCATTGTTTCTGATTGCTGTTGTCCTTCAACTTTTTCATTTTTGCCAGTATATAAACAATAACCTGGATTGTGTATCCGTCAATAGTGCACAAATTAGAGCAAGCGCCAAACGTGATGGCGAGCCCGCCGCCATGCGCACAAACTCATTTTAAATGTTACCTCCCACTACAGCTCTTGCAAGACATATAAATGCTCTGTACAGAGGCGTATCATTAGTTGTCCTCCAATTCTGTTGGCGTTTGGCATTGTCTGAATAATTCTTGTGTTGTTTCTGAAAAAATGTCATCGCCTAACAAAAAACCAGTTATCAAGAGTCAGGCACGTGAAATAATTTTTAAGGTGTTCAATTATTTTCATTGTGTCAAATGTGAGTCGGATACGTTATCAAGTGTGGAAAATAAAACATCTCTCGCTACAGATAACATTAAATAAATCTCAAAAATAACTATTTCAATACAAATCTTTATTTTGTATTAGGTATTTCGATAAGAACAATTGAAAGAGTGGTTAAACAAGGGGAGCAATTAATTTCTGCAAATAACGTGCAAGTAAAATTTTCCACCCCAAGAAAGAAGCGGCCTAAAAGAGCATCAATAACTGATACTCCCGAGTATGAGTATTCCAATATTAGACGGATTATTTACGACTTTCATAAGACGGTAAAAAAGTTTTGGGAATTGTGGCTTCCGGAACATCTCTTCGTAGAATTTTAAAGAAAATAGGTTTCAAATGGAGAAGGACTGAGAATAATAGAAAAATTTTAATAGAGACAATGGACATCAGAGCATTAAGGATCAAGTATTTACAAAAAATCAAATTATTTTCGTAGCCAACAGCGACCAATTGTGTTTCTTGATAAAACATACCTTCTTAGTGGACATACATCTTCTCAGTACTGGACGGATGAATCAACCAAAGGGTTATTTAAAAATATTTCGGAGGGATCAAGACTCATTATTGTCCATGCAGGAGGTGACATGGGCTTTATACCTAATTGTCGGCTTATATTTAAATCAGGCACAAAATCAGGGGATTATCATTCAGAAATGAATTCTGAAAATTATGGTAAATGGTTACAAGAAAAGTTGATCCCAAATTTACCTGTGAATTCGATAGTCGTGACCGATAATGCTCCATACCATAATATTCAAATTAATCCAGTCCCCAACACAAATTCTAGGAAGGCTGACATGGTGAAGTGGCTGCACGAAAAAACATTTTGTTCACCCCTGACATGCTCGAACCCGAATTATACAAGTTGATCAAGAGAAATAAAAAGCATCATATTAGATACAAATTTGATGAGGTTATGCTTGAACACGCACATAACGTTTTGCGACTTCCACCCTACCATCCGGATTTGAATCCCATTGAACTCATTTGGGCTACTGTCAATAACAATGTGTCCCAAAAGAATGTAACTTTCAAGTTGAAAGATGTGAGGAAACTGGCGGAGCACGAGTTTGATCAAATTGTCTCCGAGATCACTGCAACACCAGAGAACACCTTGGTACCGGTTGTAGTATTTCTGTTTTGAAGTTCTTCACCTGAAAACAAAAATCTACGTCTTAAGTCCCTAAAAGGAACGAGAAGGCAGCGTAGCTGGCTGTCACCACCCACGAGTACGTGGGAATCAGGAATCGTCGAGTCCTGAAATAAATGTCGGAAAGGTTGGATTCGGCCTTCGCGGCTATCAGCTGTATATATATATTTCCCTTGTTGCCCTGGCTTTGTACATTTTTTCAAAGTCAGCTTTTTTACTCTGGTTCACATGTTACTTTCTGATTGGTCTACCCCCTTTCGCAGAATCGCTAAATCAGGTATTTTTTTCCTAACGCGTGGGTTTCTTCGGACTCAGCGAAATTGTTATTTAGCAACTCACTTCCCGTATAATGTTATTTTTTTCAATATGTTAAACTGTTTTTTTTACGTTTATATTTTTGCAGATCAGCATGTTTGGTCTATTCTAAATTAAATGAAATTTGTTATACAGGGTGATGTTCCCTATGTTTCTTTATTTGGTATTTATTACAAAATCACTTCCAAGGAATAGCAAAAGCGTTGCCAACATGTAGTAGATATAGAGCGGAAATATTGGGGAAATGAAACATTCACAGATGTTCAAACAGAGGTATATCCAGTGATTATAAATTTAAATGACGATATCAGCACAAGCACAAGCAGCAGTCAAGATGAAGAAAATTTGTATTTGGATAGTGACTGATTAAAGTTTATTTTTTAATAAGTGTATCAATATATAACATTTTAATGAACTGTACTACTACCTATAATACTAAATAAAATATGAAAAGCAATTACAAAGAAATCATGTTCCATTTGCTACCCTAATTAAAACTAATTATATGTACGACACTGACCGGCAAGGGGCTTATCGTCATCCAATAGTAATTTAGTTGGGAGAGTCTATACCAGCGCGTTCGCTCGCTATCACGTTTGGCGCTTGCAGTATACAGTTTGATTCCGTATTAGTGTTTTTTATTCGGTATATATTGACGGAATTTTAGTCGCCCTCTAAAAGGAACCATAGACTCACCAATAAACAGAATCCTGCCGGGCGTTAAAATAGTTTGATAGTTTCTATTAAGTATTCCCAATGCCGTTTTGATTTTGTACAACCTATCGCTAGTGTCTAAGAATGTATCTTCGTTGTTCTCTAGAAATTCGGTGGTACAACTAGACGGTAGGATTACATCTACCTGGTGTCCCGTGGTACAACTCAGCGGTCCCGCTATCATTCTTTATAACAAAGATACAGGGTTATTTAAAAATATTATATTATATTATATTTAAAATAAACCAGTATTAACATAACGTACTTAAATATTTCTCAATTGTAATTATAAATGGTACAGTTATTATATACAATGATTTGAGCTTGATTATTTGAACACCCGATTGTATTTGCAACAGTTGTTGATGGCTTCCTGTTCACCTACTCCTCTGCATAAAAGTTCCCTGACTGCAGTTGATCGATTTGAGTGGTTGGTTATTTTTGGCTTTTTTACATCAAACCCTATATTCTGAGCTGATGTTCTGGGTTCATTTACTGATCTTATTAATCCCTAGAGGCACATTTTTGTACCAAGGAGTGCAGTGATCACCGGACTTCCAGTGTCCATTCACAGTAAGGAACAACCTATTAGATTTTACATTATTACCTCGTTTTAAAATTAACTTTTTATAAAGTCTCACGAGGCACATTGCTGGATTTTGCACATTTTTAGTCAACCATTTGGTGTTAGCACATCGCTGACCATCTCCTTGGCAAGTTTTTGAAAAAACTGTGTTATACTCGATTCTACCCCCTTATTATCGAATTCTTCTTTAAAATATTCTAAAAAACAATATGCAGCTTCACATCCTCTCCAAGCAAGCTCTACGGCTGCGATATGGAAAAATTTCTTTTGGAGTATCTTCATCCCATTGTGTACATATCACTTGATATTCTTCATGGGTCAATGGTACCGAACTGATTAATGTGCGTTACCTTGAAGCAACTTACGTTTTGTATCTCGTGCATTTCTTGCCGATTGAAATCGATGATATATTCGAATGGGTCGAAACTCCGTGGATACTCATTATAATATTTTTCTTGCAGTAATTTAGCACTCGTATTCCAGATCGTCTTTACGACACATTTCTTGTAATCGGAACCATCAATTTTTCTCATGTTGAAGCCCCAGTCCTTTAATATAACAGCTAGTCTCTCGACAGACGATGCTTCTTCTAATACGTATTAAATACGTAGTAAATTGCTTCCAAACGTACTCCCTCGATTTCTTCGTATTTTTCGGTACCTTTTCATCAATTTTTTCATTAAATGATTCGATGTAATTCAGCCGAAACCGCTCAAACCAGAAAACACCGAACTTGACAGGCCAATCAGGATCAAGAGTTAAGTTTGGTGTTATCTATAATCCGAATTTGACTAGAGCTCCTGATTGGTTCATTCAACAAGTGCGTGAAATAGTCGGTCGCATTCCTTTCACAGCTTCAGATAAGTTTGGCGAACCATAGATGTTTCGAGATTTTTCAAAAAATTCTCCTCAAATGGTAATTTTCCAGCTTTTTTCCATGATATCATCAACCATTTCTTATTCTCTCAATTTTTGGATCCCAACGAGAGAACAGGTCCGTATTTAGGACAAAATATTTTTATCAATGACTAACTTTCAAACACCTTGTGTAAAGTAATTTTTTTTGTAATTGACCTTCTGTTCATAGCTTCGTCATTTCTCAGTTCGTCTCATGCGTCCTCAATTCTCCGTAAAAGATCATCTCTAGTGGTTACTTCAGTTAAATGAACTTTTGACTTTAAATAACCTCAAACATGGTAGTCGACGGAATTAAAATCGGGCGCCCTTGTGGGCCAGTTGTGAAGTCCCAATAAATCACCCTGTATGTCCACTTTGTCCACAATTTTGGAAAAAACGACCTAATATATCTCGAAAATTAAACTTCTTACTGATTGGACCATGACTGGTTAAATAAAAAAAAATAAGTCCTGACATCTCAACTACTTTTTTTCTCTCCTCCAATTTTCGAAATACTCTGCAAAACTATTCAATTTGGGACACTCTGTATATAGTGGAAAACTGTACTCATCAAATAAAAAAATCAACCCAAGAAATGTTATATATATATATATATATATATATATATATATATATACAACAAAATTTGTTGCGAATAACGTAAATATTGCTTAAATAAAAAAATATACAGAGTTTTCCATGAAACAACTAAATTATAAATAACTTTCGGTATAACCGTAAGAAGGAAAAAAATGGCAATATTTTCATTCACTCTTAGAAACATCACCATTATCAATTTTCACTTTTCAGGCTCCTTCATGTTTGAGATTTTCCAAACGACCGTTTATCTGCCACACCCTTTATTACTTTCAAAAAACTTAAACCGTTAACTAACGGATTTTAATTTTTAGCACAATTCTGTCAATAATTTAGTTTTCAGATTGGAGGTGATGGAAGTATATACGAAGGCAGAGGATGGGGTATTCATGGTGCACATGTGATCAAATATAATGCTAGAAGTATCGGAATTTGTTTGCTGGGAAATTTCGAAGGTATGACCGCCCTCTTTTTATAATGATTTTCACATTTTTTTTATTATGAATTTTTATCGATTGAACATTACAAAGCATATAAACGCTAGGACTAAGAACATTTGTCAATTGTGAGATGTCAAAGTAAGGACAGCCGGTATAGTTGGCATACCTATTGCATCAGCAAGCTCAATAATTTAGATTTGGAGTTATTTAGTTTTACAATAACAGATGAGATGGCGGTAGCTCATACTGACATTGGATTTCAAAATCGTTATTGTGAGAACGACCATCTATTAGGCAATCCAGATCACGTGACCTAATATGGCCGTCCAGGGCAAACAATTTGAGACAGCTGGTCAGTTTTGTATTATCTATTCAATGGTGAACAGTATACAAGGATGTTTTTGTCGGTTTAATGAGTGTGTTTCATTCGCCGTGGTTTGACTTTGTGTTTCTTTGAAAACCTTCATTGGATTTTAACCACATTTGGGAAATGGAAAAACTCCTAGATAGTTTTTGCACCAAAAAGCAGATGTAGACTTCCAAAAGTTCACATGCCTACAAATATTTTGAATTTGGCTTTGTGCTGAAAGTAGGATCTACTTGAGTCAATGGAGTTTTTGTTTTAGTAGGCAAGGTGATACTTGAGTTCATTATTTGAATGCTATATTGACAATATCCTATATATTATGAAAAAAGTACTTGAGGATCCATACAACATGTAGAGAAGTTTTCTATAAATGAATAAGTATAGCTAGGTCAAGAGATGGCTAAAAATTTAATTGCAAGCATATCCTCATGCAAAAGTTTGACGAAAGAAAGAAAGAAAAGCTATTTTTTGTAATGGTGATGATGGTAAACCAATGATTTGGTTTGATCGAGTAGATTGTAAGATAAAATGATTCCATTTAGATTGCGTCAATTCAAAAACTGTCCCCTACGACTTATGGTATTGCCGTATGTTTGAGAGGAGTACAATGTTTTTTGGATTGTAATTCAAATGAATGAAAATTATTTTTAAATTTGTGTGATCTATAAGATGTGAAGTTCTTGGACCACTTTGTTCATGAAAAATTATCAATTTCTCTTGACAATAAAGCATATTCATCTCTCTAGCTTATTTAAATACAAAAAGATTAGTAATAAAAATAATCTGAGGAAAAATGAATGTTTTTACAAATGTTTTACAAAAGTTGGTCCGAAATCCACATGCAACTTAAGAGTTTTATAAAAGTAACCTTTTGATTATTTATCATTATTATCAAGAGACAAGACAATATTTTTTTCGGCTCAAGATGTTTGAATGGGTCCTCTCCAGGACCCAAACAGTATTGGACTCATTTCCAAGGGGATGCCTAATAATCAAACCCACCTCAAACTCGCCGTTACCCCCGCCTCGGAATCACTACCCTAGCATACTTCGAGACGGGCGGCAGTCCCTCTCACACTCTCCGCTCACACCGTCGTCTTCTCCCTAACTTTCATTCCTACCTCTCCTGCCAGATCGAGTCCTTCTCTCGCCCTAACCATGCTCTATACTACGCCACTTACCTTCATCCATTCCTCTTTCCCCCTTAACATTATTTCCACCATGTTCTCCCAGTACACCGCCTCCCCTAGTTTCCTCTCCAACTTCTTCAGCACCTCCTCGTTCCTCCAGCATCTAAACATATGCCCCACATCATCCTCCACTTCACACCTCTCGCTCACTCCAGTCTCTTTTTTCAATCTTGTGGAGGTACCCTACTCTCGACCCATGTCCATTGAGCACTGTGTCAAAAAGTAGTTCACCCCGAATTTCCGATTCATCCAATCCCTCCTAGTCCCAATCGCTTCTTTTATCGCGCCCACATACTCCTCCCACCTAATCTCCATTGCATCCTCCATCCATTCCTGTACTTCCTCTCTGGTCACACCCCTCCTTCGCAGCACCGTTACTGCCAGTCCACCCTCTGCCCTCTACTCCTGCACCACCCTGAGGAGTATCCCTCTGCACCCGCTGGAGTGGCCTAACCCTCGCATTCACCCCACACCTCCGCACCATACAGCATGCTCTGCTCTACCGTCTTACCAATTACCTTCTTCCTCCACTCTCCCGGATCTTTCACATTACACATCAATCTCTCCAACCATCCTGCCCTCACTTTACCCTTCTCTGCCGCTTTTAATGTGTGTTCTGAAGGATAATTAACTATCCAACCAAACCCCAGGTATTTCACAGACTCCTTCATACGAATTCTCCTTCCCTTCACCATCACCCCCACTTCCCTCGACTTACTCTGTCCCTTTACTAGCAGCCCCACAGTCTTATCTTCCGCCACTTCCAGTCCGCGCCTCTCTATCTTCTCCACAATCTTCCTACACATTATCTCCGCCTCCCCCTTTGCCGAACATACCAGACACACATCATCCGCATACACCGTAATCTCACATCCCTCTCCACGTACTATCCCACAAACCTCATCAAACACACACTTCCATAGCGTCGGTCCAAAAACCGGGCCCTGGGGCACTCCAGGCTCCGTCTCATACCTCCTCCCTCAAGAGTCTACTATCACACTCCCCGTCAGGTAGTCCTCCACCAGGTCAACCAAACCCTTCCCCCACTCCAAGCCTCAGCAACGCGCTCATCACCGAACGTTTGAACGAGTTTCCGACGTCAAGACAATCCTTGAAGCCAAATAAAATTACCTTTCTCCAAAATAAACACCAAAAGATCGAAACCATATTTTTGTTTGCCCTGGGAGCCATATAGAATTTCATTTGACAGGTCACTGGATTGCCTGATAAACTCGTCAGCGTTACCAAACAAGATAACATAGTCGTGAGCACTTTGACGTCAGTTTTATCGTTTACTTTCGATTTTAGTTGATGTCCCACCAAATCCTCAAGTTAAAGCTCTAGAGCAGCTGATCAATTGTGCTAGAAATACTGGGAAGATAACGAATGATTATCACCTAATAGGTCATCTACAGGGAAGTGCTACGTTGTGCCCGGGAAAATTTTTATACAATATCATACAAGGTTGGCCGCATTTTAATAAAAATCCTCAATAAGAATAAATTTATTTATTAAAATTGTTACTTCTAGATTTAACTCATTTTATGTTATAAAAACAGCTTCATAAAAAGTTCAGTTTATCGAATTATGAATAAGTAGAAATTCTATTGAAGTGTAGGTATCTTTTTGAGAGGAAATTAATAATATATTTAGGTAGGTACTTAAAATTGGTACTATTAATCACACAAATGTTAGCACAGTTATTAAGGAACTAATTTGAAATATATATTTTTTTAATTTTCCAACCAGTTGTTTCTATCCCTGCTTTTACCAGGTGGGCAAATAAGTACGCATAGCTTAACACGTTAAGCGCCATTTGTATCCTTTCGGATACAAGTAACCTTGATCATTTGGGCCACCTGTATCCAAACGGATACAAAGGGCTACTTTTACTTTAGGCTGGCTGAATTCAAACAGATGCATCGTGTTCGTTTAAATGTATAGGGGACTAATAAAGATGGTCCGTTGGTCCAAAATTTGGTTTTGGCTAAAGAATTTTTTTGGAGATAATAAAATAATAATTTTTGAAAAAAATATACATTTTGAAATACATAACACAATATTTATAGAGAGCTTTTACAAATAAAGTTTATGATAAATCATATTTATTGAATTAATTCTGATTTATCGGTAATAAAAAACATTTCAAACAATAAAATGTTTCTCAAGCACTAAAAATGTGGTGAGTTTGTGAAGATTGAACTTGGGCATATTTCCAATTATGACTGTTTTTTAGTCTTTGATAGCGAGCTTGTTCTTCTTATCATCCACTAAAACATGATTGACGCTAATTTGATAAGGCTTGGGTGGTCTTGTCAAACTTTCATCTAAAAGCTGAGTTACAACTAACTCTTTGAACTTAGTGACGGACATTTTTTTCTTTGTTACCGATTGATGTAAACAATACGCATTTATTAGCGTAGTTTCTGTTATCAGCTCTACTGCTAATTTTCGGTACCATTTGATCCCTTTGCGTAAACTGGTAGAATATAATTTCAACTGACCAGAAAGATCTATAAAGGCTTAGCCTTTATTAAAATCTAAATGTTTTGGCGGTTTTTCTATTTCTTCTCCACGTCTTCTTACAGAAACCATTGAATTGTTGAAATCACCAAAACATCTTTATTGTCCTTCTATTTCAAAACAGTACAACCTGTATTACTTTGTAAACTCGTAGATTGATACTTCTCCAATTTTGCTTTCACAACATCGGGGGGATTATTTTTTCTGTTTGAACGTAACGTCCCCACTAGATGAGTTTTCCTCTTTTGATGTTCGTGAGCTAAAGATACGTTACTATAAAAATTATCTGTGTAAATCGTCCGCCCTTTGTCAAGTAAATTTTCTGACAACTCCAGGACAGTCTTAGTGGCACCGGAGATATTTATATCACCAGTTTTGTCTTTGCCGCAATATACCTTCAAGTTATAATTATGTATAACCTTCTCGAAGACACAATTTGTATAATTTTATTCCAAATTTGTGCCGCTTGAAGCTTAGACGGCCACGAAAGGGAACTTCTGTCTCATCGATACAAAATTCTTCTTCTGGTACATAGACGTATTGAAAACTTTCTACCAGCATATTTATCAAGGGTGTGATCTTGTACAGCCGATCATTTAATGAAGGATTGAAGTTGTCATAGAAGATGTTCTTACCAGTATTTCGAACCTATTTCTTGATTGAATAGAGTTTATTTTACGTGTATATATGTCATTTTTTGACCAGTAATCCCTAACTTCAGGTAACCGGATAATTCTCATCCACAATATTACGGACAAAAAAAATTTCATTTCATCATAAGTGGTATTATACCAACTTTTTATGCGAGCATGAGGTAGAGTATTGGCCTGAGATTCCATACATTGGGCGTATCTATTTGTTTCAGTTTCCATATAGTTTATTAGGTCATTCGTTATGAACATTTCATGAAAATCAAGTTCTTTTTTTTTCTTTGAAGTTGTTCAGTATATCTTCAATTACGCCTGGTTTTGTTTCGCTGAAGTCAAATAGTTTTAGCCTCGATAACGTAAATATATCCCAAGTGAGTGCATTTGTTCCATGGTTTTCGTTATGTGACTTTTCGTTTTCCATGTCAATATTTTTCCACAGTGGGAGAAGGAGTTGGAGGCAGGATTCGAGAAGTCCAGGATACTAGGGGGTAGGAAAAATGAGGGGGATAAGGCCGGTAGAGAAGTGGGAAGTACAGGTGGGGGGAAGGAACATTAAAGTAAGGAAAGCCCCGGGGATAGATGGCCTGAGGGGTGATATGATGAAGAGGCTGTTGGATGACAATGGGGTGTACTTCTGCGAGCTTTTCAACAGGGTGCTAAGGGAGGAATAGTTTTCAGAAGGATGGAAGGTGGCTAGGGTGATATTACTTAAGAAGGCGGGTAGAGAGGGGAAGAGGGCGGGGGACTACAGGCCCATCAGTCTGCTGTGTGGTATGGGTAAATTGATGGAGGGGATAATACAGGATAGGATTGAGGAGGAAGTTGGTAGTAATGGGGGTTTTAGGGAAAACCAGCACGTGTTTGCGAAGGGCATGCATCTCGGCGCTGGGCAGGGTAATGTGCTTGGTGGAAAGGGCTAGGGAGGGCAGCTGGAGGAACAAGAAATTGGTCCTACTCGTGTTCTTCGACGTCGGGAATGCGTTCAACAGTGTCAGAAAACGGTCAGTTTTGAGCGCATTGTAGTGGGGGAGGGTTTGGTTAACCTAGTGGAGGACTATCTGACGGGACGTGTGATAGTAGACACTGGAGGGAGGAGGTATGAGACGGAGGCAGGAGTGCCCCAGGGCTCGGTTCTTGGACCAACGATATGGAAGTGTGTGTTTGATAAGGTTTATGGTATAGTATGTGAAGAGGGATGTGAGATCACGGTGTATGCGGACGATGTGTGTCTGGTATGTACGGCGAAGGGGGAGGTGGAGATAGAAAGAAAGGCGGTGAGAATGTGCAGGAAGATTGTGGAGAAGATAGAGCGGTGCGGACTAGAAGTGGCGGAAGATAAGACGGTGGGGCTGCTAGAGAAGGGACGGAGCAAGATGAGGGAAGTGAAGGTGATGGTGAAGGGAAGGAGAATTCGTATGGAGGAGTCTGTGGAATACCTAGGGGTGTGGTTGGATAGTCAATTATCCTTCCGAACACACATGTTGAAGGCGGCAGAGAAGGGGAAAGTGAGGGCAGCGTGGCTGAGGAGATTGATGTGTAATGTGAAGGGGCTGGGAGAGTGGAAGAGGAGGATCATTGGTAGGACGGTAGAGCAGAGTATGCTGTACGGTACAGAGGTGTGGGGTGAAAGAGCGGGAGTGAATGCGAGGGTTAGGCCACTCCTGCGGGTGCAGAGAGGTATATTGCTGAGGGTGGTGCAGGGGTACAGGACAGTGGGTGCACTGGCAGCAGCGGAGGTGACAAGGACCTACCCATTGGACGTGATGGCTCTAGCCAGAAATAAACGCTGGAGGGGTGCGACCAGAGGGGAAGTACAGGAATGGATGGAGGAGGAAATGGAGAGAAGGAGGGAGGAGTATGAGGGCGCGCTAAAAGGAGCGATTGGGAATAGGAGAGATTGGATGGATCGGAAATTCGAGGAGGTGAACTACTTCTTGACACAGGTGTTCACTGGACATGGGTCGAGAGTAGGGTACCTCCACAAGATTGGAAAAAGAGAGACTGGAGTGTGCGAGAGGTGTGAAGTGGAGGATGATGTGGGGCATGTGTTTAGATGCTGGAGGAACGAGGAAGTGCTGGAAAAGTTGCAGAGGAAACTAGGGGAGGCGGTGTATTGGGAGAACATGGTGGAGATAATGTTGAGGGGGACGGAGGAATGGATGGAGGTAAGTGGCGTAGTAGAGAGCATGGTCAGGGGGAGAGAACGACTCGATATGGCATAAGAGGTGGGAATGAAAGTTAGGGAGAAGATGACGGTGTGAGCGGAGAGTGTGCGAGGGACCGCCGCCCGTCTCGAAGTATGCTAGGGTAGTGATTCCGAGGCGGGGGTAACGGCGAGTTTGAGGTGGGTTTGGTTGGTAGGCATCCCCTTGGGGATGAGTCCAACACTGTTTGGGTCCTGGACCCATTCGAACATGAGTTTCCCATCCGATCCGGCAAAAAAATCAATATTTTCCACATCTAGGTTTCCTAACCTGGTTTCCTATGGTTTCACCAATATGGGCATTGAAGCTAAAAAAATCACAGATAAATAATAATAATGGAATTGAAAAAATTATAATGATTTCGTACTAGAACTGGAGCTTTTGTTAGGTTCCTGGTCCGACAGTTCATCTTCTACTCTATTGGTAAGCTTTCCAGAAGTAGAGGGCATATTATATGTCTGGTCAAATTTTCCAACTTCCGCTGAATCGCCGATATAGTTATCAAAAGCGAAAAAATACATATTATTTATAATACTGTAACTATTTTTTTTTTGCTTTTTGCAAGTTTAATTTTTATTTTGTTCCGTAATATATTTTATTTTACCACTAGGGTATATATAACTCGTTACTTTACAACCCTTTCTACTACCGCATTGATTTATTTTTTTTTTGTTATTACCGTTGTATATTTTAGTATAAGTCCGAGTTACGCAAATCCAAATTCTACCATACACAGTTTATTCAACTGAAGGGACGCCCGGTATATACAACATTTTAATTAAAACGAAAGCCGTCTAGTATAGATACAAGTTTTTGTCGAAACTAGATAAATTTCACGTTTAATTCCCACACCACAATTACGGCCGAAGAATGTAACTAAAAATTTTGGATATAAATTCTCAAACAATTCATTTTTCGGGTGATTTTCATTCGCGCTCTGATTTATTCCGGCTCTACAATAGTATTTCGTGATTCTTCGCTCAACTTTCTTCCGAAAAACCGATAAACCGTATTGTGAAAATTTAGTGCACCAAGATTGTGTGTTCAACTGTATTTTATAAGGTAAATCACTTTTACAATTAAACTGTGTATTCGAAACTTTCCGTATCGCCGCTAATATTAAATTGTAAAATGTATGGTTTTGAAAATTTTCCGACCGGCTATTTTTTCTTTTGTTGTTGAACTGAAATTGGATTTTTTTTTTATTTTGTTTCTCTTATCTGGAAATAAAGATTTGTCAACCGTAATTTGATTTCGAATTTTATTTACTGCGTTTATTATATATTAATTAACTGATATGAGTTATTAGTGGATTCTCGAATTATTTTATGCTTTTGGTTATCAGTAGTTTTATATTAAATTGATATCCAAGTGAATTATAATATTTTAATTTTATGCTAGTACAAATATTTTTACTCTGTGTGTCGATAGTTGGGTACCATTTAACTCGTGGGAAAATATTTTTTTTTTGAATAATTGTTACCGGCTTTAGTTAGATTCAAGGGTTAATCAGACTTGGAAGAGGCTTGGCCACAATTTGTTTGATTTCCCGGCAGATCTAATTAGTTCTTAAATTTTATTTTTTTCGGAATAATAGTTACCGGTTTCCTTTAGATTCAAGGGTTAATCAGACTTGGAAGAGGCTTAGCCACAATTTGTTCGATTTCCCGGCAGATCTAAATCGTTCTTTTCCCGTTTCGTAGAATCATTATTTATATTTGGTTTTTTTTTTCTTATTGTCGGAATAATAGTTGCCGGTTTCATTTGGATTCAAGGGTTAATCAGACTTGGAAGAGGCTTGGCCACAATTTGTCTGATTACCCGGCAGATCTAAATCGTGCATTAGGGACCCCGTTAAACCCGGTAGATTTGAACCGTATTTGATAACATGACCGTTAAGTCCGTTAAAATCCCAGATAAAGGTAATACATACCTCATTTTCTTTTCCCTGTTAATTTGTTGGTCACTAAAGAATTATTCGTAAAATAGACCACAGAGTATTAATAGATCAAAGTTTTGAATTCCTATTATTTTCATTATTAACCGCAATTTATTGATTGGAGAACCAAGATTTGGCTTTTCCGGATTTTCACTAGTTAGTTAAATTTAATTCAACAAGACCCCTGGAATTTTCCGTAACCTCCATCTGAGGCTATCTGGAACTCTTGACGCTAAGGGTCAAGGGGCCGTGGAGCAAACCACGTTAATAATCTGGCGCCCGAGATTTAAAAACCCGAATTTTGCATCAAGGGTGTCCATAGTGACGTGTTCTTGTGGCAGGAGCCGCGTGTAAGAAGGCAGGCACGTTACAATACTTACTAACAAAGTAAAATTAGGAGACTTACTGGAAGAACCACTCAAATGGGTATTTTTCATATTGGTATTTACCTCCTTTTTTTGGTTTTTAGTGGGTAAGCTTTATTTTCTTGACAGGGTTTATCCTCATCGCTTGAACTCTCTCTCTCCTTGACTCATCTTTTTCATACTCTAATTCACTTGCACTGAAAGGTTCCTCCTCGTCCGAAAAGTCTATCATGTCCAACATTTTTTGCAAATGTGCTTGTTAATTTTCATATGACATTATTTTCACTCACTATAACACTCTTTTTTTTGTTTATGACCAGGGACAAAGTTCATTAGCCGAATATGTTTTAATTAATTCATTTTTTAATAGAGACGAGTAAGTAGGAATCCCAACCAAATTTTTTGTCCGTACATGATATAATATATAATACATATATAATAATGCTACATACAATTCTTTTTTTTTTCCTTTTTTTCCCCTTCTTTTTCCTGTTTTTTCTCCTGTTTTTCCCCTAATGATTTAGGATTTGACAGGGACACATGTCACTCTTAGGGGCCTATCAAAGCGCTCTTATTACATCACTGAAAGGCCTCGGATTGAAAGAGTTACAGTTGGGATAGAACATAGAATTACTTACAATGATATGTTACAATTAACAACGTGTTTATACAATAAATTGTACATAGATATATCCGATGATTGTAATAATTGCTGTAAATTAAATGGTCTTACCAATTTAACACTATAACACTCTTATAACAAAAAAGATGCGAACACTACGCGAGCCACTTTGCAAATGCGAGTAGATTATTCGCTACCAACAAAATTCGACAATTTACACAGTGGCCCCCAGCCATTATTTTTTTCAACGTGTTAGGATCGGATTGTAGTACAGCATTGGGAAAAATTCGTATTACAATTGAACCATGAGGATACAGGTGTCACGTCATATTTTCATAGTTCTGAGTAAATTAACAAAACGAGTAAATGATGGATGAAAAGTAGGCAAAGTGTACAAAAGTCCGGCCGGTCCAAGAATTTTCCGTGAAGGGTGGGGTTTGACTAGTAATTGTACATCCAGAAATTTCACAAACCTCATCGCCATTGGGGGGGGGGGGATTTCCGGCCCCAAAGTTCAAAAATTGGTTTTCCGCCAAAATATCCTAAAATATGGCATTTAGAGAATTTTTATATAAGGGAAAAATGAAGAGTGGTTCATTATCTACAAAAATGATCTCCATGATTGTTTTCGCAACATCAACATTTTTCGCAAAAACCGATGTTGAAAAATCCATAGTTTTGAGGTTTCATGGATTTCTGAAAAACCACTAGACTCGAGACCAGCTTTAAAATGACGTATCTTGGAAGACAATCCGATAACGTACAAACTTTTAGACAGTGATTGTTCGCAAAATATTCCCAACCTCGAAAAACAGCAAAAATTTGGAAATTAAAACACCAACTGAAAAATCAAGGGGCAAGAAAGATGGCCAATAAAAATTGCTGAGATCAATAAAGATCTTTGAAGGATCCGTAATAACAAAAAATCGAGAGTAAATGTATATATTATTAAGAAAAATATGAGTAATTTCCCGACACTCGAAAAAAAAGTTATTACAAAATCTTTGACCAATTTTATAAATATGGTGGAAATATAAAAATGGGCCTTGAATCATCGGATATGATAGCTATGGATTTCCCCTTCAATCTAAACGGTCTTGAGCTTGTATTGTGACTCGTTCTCGTCCTCTTCCACGTGTATACTCTGCATTCCCAGTTGCAACATGTTTTCATGGTCGACAGACTCTTTGAGACACATTTAAAAGCGTAGCGACTTCTTGCTGGGATACACCTTCAAGTATTCAACGCAGTAATTGCACCAGTTGCACTGCCTGTAATCGTCGTAGAGGCATATAACTTTAACGTAATAAGAAGACTTATTGGTAAAAACAACAGTAATACAGCCGATATCAGCTTTTCCTTCCTACTAAAATTAAACAGTATACCCATATTTTTCAGTTAAGAAGATAAGAGCGAAGGCATAGGAAAAAAATATTAAAAAATATGGACTATAGATAAATGGTCATACACAGCATACAGAGTGATTGCTTTGACAACGTTTTTAAATAAAATATTTGCAAAAGTTATAATTATCCACTTCAATTGTTGAGCAGTGTATTACTTTGCCGCATTTATGACTAAACTATAGTTATCCCTAAAGTTATTTCATAGATAAAAAAAATTGCGATGTGTAGAGAAATAAATTACCTTTTAAATGATGTGTCAATTAACGGTTGATGAGAGGATGCAGGAGATTGCATTATTGGGTAATAATTTTGTATAAACATTCATCCCCCTCCAAATTAAATTTGACGTGTTTTTTACATTTTGAAGAAACTCTTGGATTCTGAGTTCTTATAGGGGTCAAGCTTTCGCTGGAGCACCCTTTATAAACTTTTGTTTGCGTTATTGTTCTGCATTGGTTGCTTCTTTCACTAGTTTCGTTTTTACTATTTTCGAATTTTCAAGGAATAGATCCGGTGTTCCTCATTTCCCTATCATTAAATATTCTCAGTTTTCCATGTTCATTGTTAGACCTTACATTGCATTGTTAACTCTCTAAATTTGTAACCAATTTTTTAAATTCATGCAAATATTCGTTGTATTCATCCTCTCATATTTAGAGAAGCCAGCATTAACAAGAATATCTTTAAAAATTATCCGTTTCCTGTTTCTCATTTATTATTAGTATAGGAAAGCAAAAAAACATTTTTACATTAGGGAGAAAGCCAAGCTGAATATGTAATCAGTTCGCCAGTGAGTGAAGCCAAAATCAAAAGAAGTGCCTTTAAATAAACATGAGATACTTCTTCTGACGAATGGTCACAAAGACGTAGTCAAAGGACTCTTAAAAGGTACAAGTTCCTGCAAAAAAAAATAACATAACATAAATTTATCCATATTTTTGTTGTTCTCCGAAACTATTTATTTTCAAAATGTTTACCATGGTTGTCTAATTATACAGTGCGCTAGAGTAAGTGTCAATAAGAAAATACATCATAAACTCTTGAAACACTGATCTTAAAATGTAAGGTAAGTGTACCAAATAGGGCCCTCTTGACGAAACCTAATTTTTTAGGTAACGCTAATTGTCCCATGATAAAACTATATCAGCAATATTTTGAATTTGTTCGTATTGTGATTTCCTATACTGTAGAAAGTTACTCTTTATGGGTCTATTAATGAACATATTGTTTTTAATAAGGCCCACAATGGTATCAAATAGGGCCCATTTTTTGAAAAATTAAGAATAATATTGAAACATGTAAATATTGAAAGTATTTCATTTATTCAATCAAAAGTAATATTCAGTAACAGTCTGGACAAAGAAAATTTGACTCCTTATCAGCCGCAGTAAGCCCCACGCACTCTTCGTGAACGTATCTTTTGAATTTGATACAAAGTCTCATATCCTTCACAACGTCTTCGGCACATGAATAACAAAACCAAGTTTCCTTTTTCTGTTTCTCGTTTTCTGAAAAAAAAAGGTGAGCCGTCGTCGGACCGCCGACAAAAGCTTGCTTCTTGTGCACAATAGAATGACCATTTTTCATGAATTTTTCACCATTTTTCAAAAATTTTGACAATTTTTGACAGTTTTTGACGAATTTTGACAATTATTGACCGTCTTGGACAATTATTGACCATTTTTGAAAATTTTCCAAAAATTTTAACATATTTGGCAATTATTGACCATTTCTTCAAAATTTTGACAATTTTTAAAAGTTTTTTCAAAATGTTGACAATTTTTGACCATTTTTGACAATTTTTAAAAAATGTTGACCATTTTAGACCATTTTTCCAAATTTTAACAATTATTGACAATTTTTGAGCATTTTTGACAGGTTCTGACAATTATTGACCATTTTTGACAATTTTTCAAAAATGTTGACCTTTTTTCAAAAACTTTGACAGTTTTCTATAATTATTGACCATTTTTGACAGTTTTTTATAATTATTGACCATTTTTCAAAAATTTTTACAATTATTGACCATTTTTCCAAATTTTTGACAATTTTTGAAAATATTTGGCAATTATTAACCATTTTTTCAAAATTTTGATAATTTTTGACGATTTTTCCAAATTCTTGATAATTTTTGACCATATTTAAAAATTTTTGAAAATTTTTCAAAAATTTTAACAATTAAAGACCATTTTTGACAGTTTTTGACGAATTTTGACAATTATTGATCGTCTTTGACAATTATTGACAATTTTTCAAAAATTTTAACATATTTGGCAATTATTGACCATTTTTTCAAAATTTTGACAACTTTTGATCATTTTTCAAAATTTTAACAATTATTATCCTTTTGGACCATTTTTACAATTTTTGACGAATTTTGATTGGTTTTGACAATTATTGACAGTCTTTGATAATTATTGACAATTTATGACAATTTTTCAAAATTTTTGACAATTATTGACCATTTTTGAAAATATTTGGCAATTATTAACCATTTTTCCGAAATTTAGACAATTTTTGGAAATATTTGTCAATTATTAACCATTTTTTCAAAATTTTGACCGGTTTTGACAATTTTTGATCATTTTTCAAAAATTTTAACATATTTGGCAATTATTAACGATTTTTTCAAAATTTTGACCATTTTTGACAATTTTTCACACCTATAGGTGTGCGAGCTCAGTGCGGTAAGAGAGATTGCGCACAGCTTGAATGAGTTATCGCGTGACGAACGCTTTTTCGTAACATTACACGTTTCACGAGTTCACTAGCCTTCCCAAAAGTTCTATGTCATGCAATAAGAAGCAAGCTTCAATTTAAATTTCATTGGATTAGTGGATTATTCAGAAATCTGGCAACAGTGTTGCGTGTCGAACCCTTATTCGCTGTTTTGTAACATCACACGTTTCACGAGTTCCCTAGCCTTTTCAGAAATATGGCAACACTGTTGCGTGACGGACTTTTCGTAACGGTTACACGTTCTACGAGTTCACTGGCATTCTCAAAAGTCCTATGTCGTGAAATAAGAAGCAAGCTTCAAAAAATAGTTGTTGGTAAACAGTTTAAAATATTAATTTCGATTTTACTTATTACTGGCATCACGCTCCCTTTTTTGCTTTTGAACTCTGCTTGGACCAGCTGTCTCTTCTGACTTAGGATCATCAGCTATTTGAAGATCCTCTTTTTTCTCTCCTTTTGTTTTAATTGTCAATTTCTTTTCTTGATCTTGGACAAACAGTGATCTCGTAACCTCCTGTGCACGACTTTTTTCTCACAACTTCCCTCTTTTTTGTCTCCAGTTCTGGTGTTACCAGCACATCGTTGAAACTTACTGATGCTTCGTTATCATCTATTAAGCTAGAGGTATCATATAGCGAAAAATCTTCATCGAAACTGTTAGAGCTGCTACTAGTTTCTTTATTACCCTTATTTCTGATGTTTTTTTTAACTGAGTCGAGGAAGCTGAGGGAGTGACGGAATTATCTGGGAACAGTTTGTTTTCTGTAATTTCTGAGGGAGCAAATGCAATATCAGGAATTGCACTGGGATCTGAGGGGTAGATCCCCGTTGCCCTGAAACCTGATATAACATTAGAAGCTGCAGTTGCTTTCGGCCACACTTTAGAGAAAATATTTCCAAACGTGAATTTGTTGATTGTTCGATCGGGCTTATTTGTGCAATATGTGATGACTTCGTCGACCCAATAAGATTCGAATGCTTTAAAAACTGCCTTATCCATGGGCTGTAGTTCATGTGTGCAGTTGCTTGGTAGACAAAATAGTGTTATGTCATAATTTTCTCCTGTAAAAATAAGCAGGACTTTTCCTGCTGGTTTATACTTTGCGAAATGATTTAACCATTTGATAAAAACTGGCGTTGTCATGCTTCCTTTGTCAGTCATTTCGATAACTTTCCCAGCAGGTAAATTATCCAACCATTTTTGCTTCCTCCTTTTCCCTTTGAATAATATCATTGGGGCAATCATTTACCCCATAGTATTACCACATGCAACAACTGATACATTTTCACCATGTTCTTGGGAAATCGAGTAGACTTTTTTAGCTCCCTTTTTCGCAAATACTTGCTGTGATTTATGCAGATTTAAGCGACAACACTTTCTCATCAATGTTAAATATCTGTTAAGGGCTTTTAAGGACATCTAATTTCTACATAACTTGTTTTAGCTTTTCGAAATAATTTACTATGAAACTGTTCAACTTGGCAGCTCTAGCTGGATTCATAAACTGCGATTTTCTTTTTGCGATATCAGGGTGACGATTCAGGAACAATTTAAGCCATTTACTACGAGCTATACCCTTATTCTCAAATGGTGTCGATATACCATTTTTTTGGCCAAATTCATAGACCGAGCGTCTCAATACTTTTGATGTAAGAGGCATTCCAACATAGGCTAGCCTAAATATTCTTCCACATAACCCAGATTCTTGTTGAGGTGTCAAAAATGAGGGTCGTCCAAACTTCTTCGCCGTGGATCCAGTAAGTACGTGGAAGATTAAATTCTTTTGCTGCTGTCCTTGTGGACATTCCATTTCTGATTGCTTGTAAAGCCTGCACTATTTGCGCTTCCATAAGCCTCTACTTTTCGGCATTGTTCTGATAATTTTATCTGAAACGTTTTTAAATTCAAATTAGTTTAAAAAAAACCAAAAAAGCTCAATTATGTTTTTTTGTAAACAAAGTTGTGAAATTCCAAGACATGCATTAGGTTAGTCTTACAAAAAGTCTATGGTTTCTGGTGTGTTCCAAATAAGGCCCATCCGGGCTTTAATAGGAACACTCTGCATGGCGACACATTCTTAGAGATCTACCAAGTTCAACTTTTCACGAAAACTGTAATTCAATATGCTCCAAAAAGACACAGATTGAGTATGCAAATGACGTAAGAAAACATCATGAAAGATACATATTAGAGTTAGAAATTTTAAGGATGAACTTATCTGTAAATCCGACAAAACAATTTTGTTTTCTGGAAAGGCAAAGGTAAACATTACATTTTTGACAACTAATCTTTTGAGCTGCTTTTGCAACTTTCCATCCTACAGGCCCGAGGATTAACAATATCATCAAAGCAAGGAAGATGATTGTATCCTCTTGGCTTCCGAAGGTTGGTTTGATGGAAAAATTTGGAACAGTATTTTCATCAGGTTCACTTTCACTGCTCCTTCTGTTGCTGAGATTCGCTACGTCTCATGTGACGATCTGGTATTAACTTCAAAGCTTTCCTTTCCGGTAAACGGTTCATTATTATTGTCGAGGTACTATGCATCTTCATACAATTCAAACGTTCAAGAAGTGGTATATTGATGAAAAGTAGCGATCAAAATAAAGGTGGAATTCATTTCGAAAGATGAATGATTACTGCTGCCCCAACAGCGAGGGATCTGTCTGGAAGAGGTGTTTTTGCACCTTGGTAAACTTCAAAGTCGACCATAAGGCCATCGTAGGCTGGTGCTACAAATGCTTTTAAGCCTTGAGGTCACGACTTTTACTTTTAATGGCCTGTCTTAATTCACGATGACACGTGCCACAAAACGGGATCATTTGCTCGTCGATTGAGTAATACCCTGGCTGTCTTTCCAATTTATTGCAAGCACTCTTGACCTGGTAAAATATTGGTTGAACTTTCCAGAGGGAGTTTTCATTCCCAAGAGGTGCTGTACCACGGTTGGAAGCCAACCGGATATCGTCTCTCCAGTACATGTGCAAACGTGTGTAGAATATACAACCCATAACGAAATGAAGTCCTTTGGGTTTTTTTATTTCTGCTGCATAACTAGTTTCACGCATGTCGTAACTATTAGTACAGGTAGCAATCCGCTAAAAAAAACTTAATTGAAGTAATATTGGAAGCAATCCAAAAGTGTGTTGTGATAGATATGGTCTTTTTCGTTAAAAGGTGTTTATTTCCAAAGCTTTTTCCTATTTTGTCCCGCTTTCTAATAATCTCTGGGAGGGGCTACTAGGATGAAATCGACACTTTCAATGGGATCATTGGTGTCATCTCCGTTCTGATCATATGAAGAATATGGAGGTTCCTCTGTAACAAAATTGTTATTTGGGACTGGATCGACTAGTTCTTCAGTGTCATTAAATAACTCAACTTCTGAATTATTTCCATCACTAAGAAGCTCAAGCGTCAACTCGTATGTTAGTTCCCTTCCTGAAAAAATTAAAAACAAGAATATATTGTCAAAATGAAGTGAACTGCCATATTTCCTGCCTTTTGATTTGCCCAGATCAGCTCTAGACTGATCTGGGACTGCCTTCAAAAACTATCAACCCTGACAAACCAGAAAAGTGTGAAACTTAGTGGGTATTGGCACAACGACAGATACCCTAGAGAACCAAGTGTTTACAACTGCATTCACTGCTCCTGAACCAGTATAAAGGATGTCTTGGTGGATTAAAACAAAACATCATACTTATTGGAGCCTCGTGCCAAAGCAAGAACACAGCAAACTCCTGGTCAAAAAACTCACCAAAGAGGGATCGAATGAGAAGACTGAAGACAACCAAAAGCACAAGAAAGTCTGAGGTGCCGAGATACCTCTGACTGCTGGTACCATACTAATCAATCAATCAATGTCACATTTGGTGCAGCAGATGTTCAACATTGCTACTGAAGATTTTCTGGTGTGACTATATCAAAAATGTTCAACATTTGATACCTGGTATTGTTGACATGACCATATCAACTGAACGTGTTTACAACATTTTAGATGAATATTTGACAGTGCGAAACCCTTGTGCACGATGAGTTCTCGTTCTCGTTCTCATTCACCATTAAAAGTTGAATTTGATTATGATCATGCAAAATCGGCACATAGATCACAAAGAATTATAGGTAAACCCAACAGTTGACTAAGAAAGTTATGGTGACAGTTTTATAAAATGTACCTGTACCTATCATTCATGTTGGGACTAACGTAAACAAATATCACTGTGCAGTAAAAGTACAAAATATAATGAATAGAAGTGATATCCATCAGTCTAGAACGAGTTTGCGCCCGATCATTAGCGACGTATAGGAAAAACTTCGAGACTGGTAAACATACTTACATCCCGTATATAATACTTTTTCCACTCCATGTATGGTAGCAACAGTAGTAAACCACAACATGGATATTTATAGGCAATGAATCATTATTCTTGAAAAACCATATAAACCGGAGACAACCTTGCTTTTGATTGTGTCAATATTAAAGCTGGTTGTTGGAGTCTCAAAGTTATCTCACATGTGGATCTGTAGCAATGTCGTGGAAAACTTTTTTTGTATTAACGAAATCTGGTTTGATTATTCAATTGGTAGATAGATAGATGGATAAATATGGGGTTTAAGTGCTTCTAAGAGCCTCTCCACTACGACCTTTGCAGTTCTATTGTGTATGCCCTCCTGTTATTCTAGAGTTCCTTGTCTAGACCCGTTCTTATTACTATACGGATGGCAAACCTCAGGTCCTCCATAAATTAGAAAGGTTGTGGTTTTTCCTCCCCTATCGTTGAAAACATCAACCTAGTCAGGCCTTCGCAGTAGCACAGTATGTGTACTGGGGTTTCCTCATCTTCTTGGCAAAACCTACATATGGTTGTTTCTGCCAATACGATGTTATTCATATGTTTGTTAAGTCTAGAATGCCCTGTCAGGAGCCCAACCAAGATCCTGATTGTTTTTCTATTCTGGCTCAGTAGATACACCGTGAATTTTGGCGAGGGTTCCTTGATGAACTCTTTGGCCTGCCTCATTTTTGGCGCCTTCTTGTTCCACCATTCTCGAGACTGATTTTTTATCCAAGTGCTGCTATTTGTTATTTTCAGCGCCTTCGCTATGCCACAGAAAGTTTCTGGGCCAATGGGAGCACAACGTGCCCCTTCTCGGGCTAGTGTTGTCTGCCTCTTCATTGCCCTTGTGATCTGAGTGGCCTGGTACCCAAGCTATGGACAGTCTATTACGACTGCCCAGTTATTGTAGCGTCCCCAAGCAGTCCCAAACAAGTTTGGAATTTATCTGCATGGAGCTGATTGCTTTTATAGCCGCTTGGCTGTCGGAGTACCCCCTTTGCCAGCACTTTGTGGGTTCTAGAACATGTGGGGGTATCTAAAACCTCCTCACAGAACTTTTTTCACGATTGCCTTTTTGCCTTTCTAATCTCTTTGTTGTACTACGTAAGCGTAGCCTTTGGTAATTATTCAATTCCGTGACTTACAACTAATTTATAATTTTTAATCATCTGATTATTCCTCACATCTCACATTACAATCATTCATTTTTTTTTCAAATAAGAAAATACTGTTGTTGAAAAAAAATTGCTTCCGTCACTGAATAAAATACTTTTCAAGATAATGCTGCCTGCCTTTTCTAGATATTCTGTGATGGCTTTTCTTTATTTTTCTTATGAGTTATTGATTAGAGTTTTGGGTCATTACGCAACAGTGGGGATCTCGGCTGTATTCAAATCGTCTGATGATTATAAGATTTGTTATATATATGCAAATGGTTACTTCCAAAAAATTGTCTGAAATAAAGTTGGAATAAAAATACAGTATTATTCCTTTGGTATGAAATATACAATGCAAGTTGAATGTATTCAAAGAGAAATCTACTTGAATTATTTCAATTGTGCTTAGTGCATTTCGGTTGTAAATTTGTTTATCATATCAGGTGTTTATTAATATACTACAGGGCCCGACGGGCATTGTCCTGTCCTAATCTTGCCTTGGTGGCAAAGGCTAGGGAGGACAACTGAAGGAACAAGAAATTGGCCCTACTCGTGTTCTTCGACGTCGAGAATGCGATCAACAGTGTCAGGAAACGGGCGGTGTCGAGCGCGTTGCTGGGGCTTGGAGTGAGAGAGAGGTTGGTTAACCTAGTAGAGGACTACATGACGGGGCGTGTGATAGTAGAATCTAACGGGAGGAGGAATGAGACGGAGGCTGGAGTGCACCAGGGCTCGATTCTGGGACCGACGCTCTGGAACTGTGTGTTTGATGAGGTTTGTAGGATAATATGTGAAGAGGGATGTGAGATTACGGTGTATGCGGACGATGTGTGTTTGGTATGTACGGCAAACAATGGAAGGTTGCGACCAGACAGAAAGTACAGGAATGGATGGAGGAAGAAGTGGAGAGAAGGAGCGATTGGGAGTAGGAGAGATTGGATGGACTGGAAATTCGGGGAGGTGAATTACTTCTTGACACAGGTGCTCACTGGACAAGGGTCTAGAGTAGGGTAACTCCAAAAGATTGGGAGACTGAAGTGTGAGAGAGGTGTGAGGTGGAGGATAAGGTGGGGCATGTGTTTAGATGATGGAAGAACGAGGAAGTGCTGAAGAAGTTGTATTGGGCGGTGTATTGGGAGAACATGGTGGAGATGATGTTGAGGGGGGAGGAGGAATGGATGAAAGTGAGTGGCGTAGTGGAGAGCATGATTAGGCCGCCCTTATTGAAGTATGCTGGGGTAGTGATTCCGAGGCGGGGTTAACGGCTAGTTTGAGGTGTGTTTGGTTGGTAGGCATCCTCTTGAGGATGAGTCCAACACTGTTTGGATCCTGGATAGGACCCATTCGAACATGAGTTTCCCATCTTGACACGAAAAAAAATCTTGCCCCGCCAATAACATATTATGTTAATTTAGACTATTTTCATTTTGATTACAAAACATCTCTTCCATACGTACTTTGGGTGGAAAAATTGGATGGTAATGTTGATTTTTTGGTAAAAGGAATATCGTCCTAAAAATCCGACTCTCCTGAATTTTCCGAAAAAAATTTTATGCGAATTTGACCAAAGTCAAAAGTAAAAAAGTTCTTTTTGAAATTAAAAAGATTCACGCAAGCTTTCAACTTTAAACTCTTATTGAAGTTTATTCTATTGCAATAAGAGCTGGTCATTTTTTTTCTTCTCTGCACTTTCAACTGTCTTTCAATACCTATTTGGTCACTTCGATTTCATAGGTGTAGGTGGTATACTTTTTTATAACAAATGTATGAATTTGAATTTCAACCCTCTACAACATTATCAACTAAACATCGAATAAACCAATCATTGTTGACTGTATAGAATCATTCTGACCTCATTGAAATGTACAGATATTATGTCAAATACACTGCGCCGCTAAATTAACGCATAATTTGAAAATTACCTCAAATTACCACAAAACTACCTTTAACTCAGAGATTTTCAAAATTTTTCAAAGGGCAGTTATTATTTTGGTTATACTAAATATGTCTTTTACAATTTATTGAATTTCCGAAGCATATGAATAAAAATACGGGGATAATAAAAAAAGTAACCAAATTTTTATTTTTTTATTTGTAAAAAAATTTGAAATTACAATATTTTATCTTGTGTTGCCTCCCCTTGCCCTAATTACGGCTTTACATTTCCTCGGCATGTTTAAAATTAGATTTTGAATTTCAACTTGATCAATTTGCTCCCATATTTCAGTGAGCCTTAATGACAGGTCATTTAGGTTCTCAGGTGGAGGCACTTCGACCCATGTTGTCCCATAAGTGAGTGCTCTATGGGGTTAAAGTCAGGACTTTTAGGTGGAGGTAATTTTGTATCACTCTTGCCACATGCGGACGTGCATTATCGTGCATTAATAAAAAAGATTCTCCAATAAATGGGGCGTATGGTACCACATGCGGTTCTAAAGTGACCTACCTGAATCATAACCAGCTCCGTATGGGCCTGTGATGCCTTTTGGCCCAATATAATAATTTGAATTAAATTTAAAATAAGAATTAAATTCCCTTGATCTCATTTCAACAAAAAGTTCGAACATTTCATTATTATATAAATATAAATTAAGAAGGATATTTAATAGAAAGTCAAGTTCAAGCGTGAAGTAAGTCAAAACAATAATATGTTTATTTGTTTTATTTGAACTTGACTGGTTATATAAATATGCATTCAAGATTCATTATAGGAGGAGTTGATTTAGAATAAGTCATGAAGAACATTCTATATATTCGAATGGTCATAGATCAGTAATCTTTAACCAGATTAGAAGTAGTTGTTTCATTTCCTTGAGATGATCCTCCAAGTGACTCGCAACACCACCGATTCAGAGGCCTTTCCACGCCCCTAGTCTACCAACGTATCCATTGAGGACGCATCCATTACAGGCCCTCAAACCAATGTCACCCCATACCATTACAGACCCCCCTACATAGCTTACTGTTTCTACAATGTTGCATCGTTGTTGTATCGCTCTCCAGGGCGTCGGTACACTCTCCTACGTCGAGCATCACTAAAACGACAAAATCTGGACTCATCGCTAAACAATACATTGCACCATTCACGATTGCCACAGTGATAGTGTTCTTTGGCAAACTGGAGTCGCAACCTTCGATGGTTTGCGGCTAGAAGAGGACCAGTTGCAGCACGATAGGGGGTAATTTCGGCTTCTGTCAACCTTCTTCTCACGGTATCTTGGCAAATTTGGTAATTATACCGACGAGAAAATTCTTGCTACAGTCAAGTGCTTATAACAAATCGAGTTCTTAATTGAATTTACTGTTTGGACCCTTACTTTGTGGGATCTACTCATATTACTTTTTTAAATGAAACTGAGTGTTTCTAATTAATTCCACTATTTAATGAAAAAATCATTAAAAATCTAAGATATTGATAATTATCTCGATATTGACATATCATCGTCAGAATGACAGAAGTTACATTTTATTTAATGCTTGCAATCGCAAAAATCGATCTTGATTGTTAGTTGTGACCCTATTCCGTCCTTGTCCGGGTCTTCTTTCGTTACTACCAGTCTCCCTGAATCATACTATAGCTCTGGATATGGTAGATAGTGTCACTCCTAGGGCCTAGGTCCTCCTGGGCCACTTCTTGTGGCAAGCCTTCTCCCACAAGTGCTACGGCAGTAACACATTTCTCACGCGAGAGATTTCTCATCATCTCACGAGCGTTTTGGGCCATTTTGTATTGTAATGCACTTATTGCCTATACAAGTGTAAAAAGCAAACTAATAGCAAATAAACGACTAAACTTAATATCCAAGGAGTTTTGTTAAATTTCTGTTTTGTAGTAATGTAAAAAAAATTTGCTTTTTATGTATTCGACACAAAAACGATATCTTGAGAAATTTAAAGAACATCATAAATAAATATTTTTAAACCAGTGGCGGTCTTTAAAAAAATGTTTCATGTCATTGTTTCAATTTTTGAAATTATGCGTTATTTTCAGATAATATTACAGTTTTTCAGCTCAAGAAAATTCAGAAGTAAGGCTTTTTATAAAAATATGGATAAATTATCAGATTGATATATATATTATGGGTCGAAAAATCCGACAATATTTATTATATGACAGAAGAAATATCTTTCCTGAAAATCCGATTCTCCTGAATTTTTTTCCAAATCTTTAGCCAACAAATATTTTTTCAGGAATTTGACCCAGTTTTTGGAATGCCCGTATGAAAAAACCTCGCTATGCAAAATTTCATCAAAAGCGGTCAAGCCGCTCACCTAAGAGTCGTTCAGTGTGAACCCGATTGCAACGCCTTCTACCGGAACCAATTGTGAACATAAACTATTCAGGGACTCACTCAAAAACACATTTCAAACAATTTCATCAAAATTGGTTCAGCCGTTTAGAAGTTGCATAATATACACACGTACCGGTTGTCTGATTAAGAGAGGTAACCCGCTGTATCTCAGAAACTATTTATCGTACAGATTAGAAAAAAAATGTATTACAAACTCGCATACGAGAAACTGCTGAGAATTTATTTCCAAATCTCCTACTCCACCGGTAGAGGGAGTAGTTCACAATAATATCACAAAAACATTATTTTTCTATAATAAATGTACTGTTATAGTACCACAAAATTTAAATATTCGTTATCATTAGATTATTTTACGTTAGTTTGCTCCAATACTTTTTCCTCTCTCTTATAAAATAACTGGTAGGGGTGAGTGGGAAAGCTGACTCAATAAAACTATTATAATGTTACGCGAGCTACTGCATTAATATGCTCATTTAGTGCCCCCAGTGAAATCCCCGTATGAGACGACTATGGCTCCTCCGCCCAATTTTCGAGAAGCATCCAAAATACGAAACATCGAGAATATCCAGCGCATCCGCCAGAACGTCGAGAGATTTCTAGAATTACGGCGCGCGAGTATAAATAGGCCACGAGCATCGCTGCAGGCAATTAGTCAATCAGTCCGTGTTGATACCGAAGGAAAGTAATCGCGCCTCGATAAAGTGTTTATTAAGTGACTCTCATATAAATTATAATTAGTGTGCTAAGTGTATTAGATAAATTATTAAATAAGGACTGAATTACATATAAATCTGTAAATATAAATTAATTGTAAATATAAATTAGAATAAACGTTACATTGGTGTCAGGTGTAGGATTAAAAAAATAATAATAAATAAATGAATATACAGGAAGATGGCGAAGAAACTTTGTGAACTAAAAGTTTCAGAGCTTCGAAGAGAGTTGGAGGATTACGAACTGGACACAAGTGGGGTCAAGTCAGTGTTAGTGGAACGACTAAAAAAAGCTACGATTAACAATGGATTGGACCCGGAAACATTTGAATTCACCGACGAAGCGTCCGCCTCTATAATCTCTTCCATAAAAAAACTTTCGGCGGACATGGAAAACAAAATGTCGGACATGGAAAATAAAATTTCGACGGATATAAAAAACGAAATTTCATCCATGGAAAACAAAATGTCGGACATGGAAAATAAAATTTCGACGGATATAAAAAACGAAATTTCATCCATGGAAAACAAAATGTCGGACATGGAAAACAAAATGTCGGACATGGAAAATAAAATTTCGACGGATATAAAAAATGAAATTTCATCCATGGAAAGTAAACTTTCGGCGGACATGGAAAATAAAATTTCGACGGATATAAAAAACGAAATTTCATCCATGGAAAGTAAACTTTCGGCGGACATGGAAAACAAAATGTCGGACATGGAAAATAAAATTTCGACGGACATGAAAAATGAAATGACATCCATGAAGACTGATATTTCTGCCGTGGAAGAAAAGATTAAAAGTATGGAGCAAGAAATGAAACAAAAAATCAAAGAAATCGAAAGGAAGACTAGTAATAAACCGGATATTACAACTAGGCAAGCCCCGAATAACGACGAACTGGCAGAGAAAGTAGAGTTGAAACCGAAAATGGAAAACGATATTAACAGCCGAGTGAAACTGCCAACATTCGAAGGTAAAACGTCATGGCCGAACTATCTTAAGCAATTCGAGGCGGCATCAAAGGCAAACAACTGGAGTGAGAAGGAAAAAGCGTTAAATTTAACTCTTGCCCTTAGAGGAGACGCTATGGATATCCTCCAGACCATTCCAGTGGAAGAGGCCGAAGATTTTGAACAACTCAAAAAGCGATTGAATATGAGATATGGCCTGGAGCACCTGGAGCATCTGTACCAGTCGCAGCTGAAAAACCGCAAACAAAAACGCGACGAAACTCTGCAAGAATTCTAAGCAGACATTGCGAGGTTGGTGCGGTTTGCCTATCCATCGGCACCGGAGAATGTCATGGAATGTTTAGGGGTACAGACATTCATCGACGGAGTTCGTGACCATGAAATGGAGAGAACTCTACGCTTGGCTCGGCATAAGACACTGGTCGACGTACTCTCTGCAGCCTTGGAGTACGAAGCAGCTACACAGGCTTCCGGAGTATACGGCAAGGTGAGGGCTGTAGCAGACGAAGAAGTTGAGAACAAGCTTGACCAGATTGTCAACATGATGAAAAGCATCTCAAATGGAAAACTGAAAGCTGTGAGATGCTGGAATTGTGGAGAAATGGGACATGTACGCAGTTCGTGCAAGCGACCGAGAACTGCTACAAACGAAAACGCCCAGCAGGAAAATTAGGAAGAGTCGACCTTCAGAGGGCAGCTTCGACCCGAAGACCTTCCAAAGACCCTCTCATCCTAATAGCCTCTCTGAAATGTCGCGACGATAGTGTATACGTGGATGGTGAAGTTAATGGAAGGAAGTATACACTATTGGTGGACACTGGAGCAACGAGGACTATTATTCGCCCCGAGACTGTCAACACCCGGAAAAGACTTTTACCGACGAGACTGCGACTCAGGACTGCCACAGGTGAAAGCGCCAATGTCCATGGTGAACTACCGGTACAATTGGGAATTGGCGCAGAAAAGTTCACCCACACTGTCGTTGTCGCTGATATCAAAGAGGACATAATACTCGGAATGGACGTTATGAACCTACATGGCTTCCAGCTAGATTTCAAGAACCGAGTGATTAGAGTAGGTTCTGAGGAGGTGTTCCTTCACCCACACGAGGATAAGACTGTTCAGGTAGCGGTACAGGAGGATACAGTTGTACCCGCAAGGAGTGAATTTTTCACTGTGGCAAGGCTACAAGGAACCATCGAAGAAGGAACACCGGTCATGATGGAACCATGGAATCACGATGAAGAGGTTGGTCGAGGAATCCTGGTTGGAAAAGGGTTAGTCATGGCTGCCGAAGAAATACCTGTACGCATTATAAATGTAAATGACCATCCAATAACTATGAAGAAGGATACCAAAATTGGAACTTGCGTACCAGTGGCGTCAATAATTCATCAAACAACAACCTCCAATGATGCCAACAATAAATTTGAACAAATGATAGCAGTGGCTGGACAATCCCTTAGCCTGCAAGAGAAGAAAAAGATCAGAGAACTCTTGCTACAATACCGATCTCTTTTTGTACCAAAAGGAGGAAAGACAGGAAGAAAATCTGCTGTCAAACACAAAATTGACACCGGCGACGCTGAACCTATAAGACAATCGGCTCGACGGCTACCACAGGCCAAAAGAGAGGAAGCGGAGAGAATTGTTCGCGAGATGGAAAAGGACAAGGTAATAGAACCTTCTACAAGCCCTTGGGTCTCTCCGGTAGTTCTGGTAAAAAAGAAGGATGGAACCACGAGGTTTTGCGTGGACTACCGGCAGTTGAACAATGTTACAAAGAAAGATAGCTATTCCCTGCCGAGAATCGACGACACTCTGGATACGCTGGCCGGTAGCAAATTGTTTTCTACCTTGGACTTGAAGACTGGATATTGGCAGGTAGAAATGGATCCAGCCGATAAAGAAAAGACAGCGTTTACCACCGGATCTGGACTATGGCATTTCACCGTTATGTCATTTGGGCTGTGCAATGCCCCCGCAACGTTCGAAAGACTGATGGAAAACGTATTGCGAGGGTTGTCCTGGAAGACATGCTTAGTGTACCTTGATGACATCATAGTCTTGGGAAGGACATTCGAAGAACATCGAAAGAACTTGGAAGGTGTCTTCAAAAGGTTGCAAGCTGCCCAACTGATGCTCAACCCCAAGAAATGTCAACTATTTCAAAACAAAGTCAATTACCTAGGCCATGTAGTCAGCAAGGATGGTGTTGCTGTAGACGAAGAAAAAGCTGCTGCCGTACGAAAGTGGCCAAGACCTACCGACAAGCACCAAGTGAGAAGCTTCCTTGGACTCTGTACATACTACAGGCGATTTATAAAGAAGTTTGCAGATATCGCTAAGCCCTTGACACGACTTACAGAGGAAGCAAGGGAGTTTCGCTGGGACGAAGATTGCCAAACTTCGTTCGAAACCTTGAAGAAGCACTTGACTACTGCACCTATACTCGGCTATCCACTACCAGAGGGAGAATTCATACTAGAGACTGATGCTAGCAATGTTGGAATTGGAGAAGTGCTATCACAGGTTCAAGGAGGACAAGAGAAAGTTCTGGGATATTTTAGTAAAGTCCTTTCCAAACCAGAACAAAACTACTGCGTCACAAGAAGAGAGCTCCTAGCAATAGTGAAGTCCGTGGAGCACTTCTATCAGTATCTGTATGGGAAAAAATTTGTGATCAGAACCGATCATGCAGCACTTAAGTGGCTTATGCAATTCAAGAACCCTGAAGGTCAAATCGCTAGATGGATCGAGCGGCTCCAAGAATATAATTTCACTATTGAGCATAGAGCTGGAATAAGCCACAGAAATGCAGACTCCCTCTCCAGAAGACCATGCCCTGCAGAGTGCTCTCACTGCAGCAAAACAGAAGCTAAGGAAGCTGCGATTCAAAGAACCACGGTGACCACCGGCGAATGGACACCAGAAAAGTTGGAAGAGGAACAAGAGAACGATTCCGACTTGAAGAAAATCCGACATTGGAAAAAGGAGAACTGTCGACCTACTTAGCAGGAGATTTCAAGGTACTCGCCAACGATGAAATCGTATTGGGCCCAGTGGGACTCGCTGGTTTTGGAAAACGGTTTGCTACAGCGAGTAATCGAGAACGATGAGGGTTCCGAAAGTAGAAGACAGTTGGTGATTCCAAGAACAAGGATAGCAGCAGTACTGCGGAAATTACACGACAGTCCGTCAGGAGGACATCTAGGGGTGAAGAAGACCATCCAGAAAGTGCGAGAACGGTTTTATTGGATGCACAGTTCCGAAGATGTGAAGGACTGGTGTAAGAAGTGCACTTCCTGTGCTACGACCAATGGACCGCACGGGAGAAGAAAGGCTCCTATGAAGCAGTACAATGTCGGAAGCCCTTTTGAACGCATTGCCCTGGACATTGCCGGACCGTTTCCACCGACAGCAAATGGCAGCAGGTACATTTTGGTGGTGATGGACTACTTCACAAAATGGGTAGAAGCGTATGCCATTCCAAACCAAGAAGCCGCAACGGTTGCTGACGTGCTTGTGAATGAGTTCATTTGCCGATATGGAGTGCCCCTGGAAATACACAGCGACCAGGGCAGAAACTTCGAAAGCCAGCTGTTCCAGGAAGTTTGTGAAAAGCTCGGCATGAAGAAAACGAGAACTACGGCTTTGCACCCACAGTCGGACGGGATGGTAGAGCGAATGAACAGAACTCTTGGCAAATACCTGTCTAAAGTAGTATCTAACCATCAGCGAGATTGGGACCAATATCTCTCGCTATTCGCGATGGCCTACAGATCTGCCATCAATGAGTCTACCGGCCAAACACCAGCAAGAGTTCTGTTCGGACGCGAAATGAGATTACCCTGCGACCTTGAATTTGGATGCCGCCCCGGAAAAGACATAGCTGGTGAAGATTACGTGACCCAGCTGAGAAAAAGAATGGACGACGTACACGAGCTGGCTCGATCGAATCTCCAGATCGCTAGCGATAGGATGAAGAAAAGGTACGATACGCAAGCTACGGAAGGAGGTTTCCACGAAGGAGACAAAGTCTGGCTGCATAACCCAAGAAGACAAAAGGGTTTTTCTCCAAAGTTGCAGAAAGCTTGGAACGGTCCGTACCTCGTAAAGAAAAGAATCAACGATGTCATCTATCGTATCAGCAAGATCCCAAATGGAAAGCCAAAGGTGGTACACCGTAACCGATTAGCGCCATTTGAGGGTGACCACGATGAGGAAGTAAACCAGCTTCAGGAAGTAGCCGATCCTGCTTTTGTAGAGTTCATGGGTGCTTATGGTGGTACCGGAAAAGCAAGATTCGGCGTCACCACTGAGAGACGACAAGACCTGCTTACTGTTCCGGAGGAATACTCACTGGCAATAAACATCCCTGCCAGCGTAACCGAGGCGCGCGGACTGGCATCTCTGTTTATAAAGAAGAGTGGCGCACGACCTTTGGTAAACCAGTTACCAGTACCAGGTAAAGCTTTGAAGCTGCAAAATGGCTCTCGCTACAATTTCCACCTAGTGACGAGGAACACCTTCGACGAAAGACCAACGTACGAGGATGTCTGGGAAGCATTACGAAGCCTGAGGGAGCATGTGCTAGAATTGAACGTGTATAGGCTAGCCATGCCCAAGATTGAATGTAGGCATTTAGATTGGCGAATAATCCGTAACATGGTAGAAGTAATCTTCCGAGATACCGAAGTGCAGGTACTGGTTTGCGGCCATGCTATGGAGACACAGCCAACAGAGAAGACGGTCGCATGTTACTTCCATACAACTGGAAAATGTAACAAGGAGACCAGTTGCCGATACAGTCATCTCGTTCCAGTTTCCTAGCTAGTTCCAGGAGGAACTGTCTCTTAAGGAGGGGGCAATGTTACGCGAGCTACTGCATTAATATGCTCACTTAGTGCCCCCAGTGAAATTCCCGTATGAGACGACTATGGCTCCTCCGCCCAATTTTCGAGAAGCATCCAAAATACGAAACATCGAGAATATCCAGTGCATCCGCCAGAACGTCGAGAGATTTCTAGAATTACGGCGCGCGAGTATAAATAGGCCACGAGCATCGCTGCAGGCAATTAGTCAATCAGTCATTGTTGATACCGAAGGAAAGTAATCGCGCCTCGATAAAGTGTTTAAGTGACTCTCATATAAATTATAATTAGTGTGTTTAGTGTATTACATAAATTATTAAATAAGGACTGAATTACATATAAATCTGTAAATATAAATTAATTGTAAATATAAATTAAATAAACGTTACAATAACTTTTGTTCCGCATTATAGATTTTGACAGACTAAGTACCATTTGAAAGGGAATTCAATGCCTAATAAAATAATATATCATCGTTTCATTCCAGTGGTCTCAACGGTTTCTAGGTGGCGGTGAAACAAATAAGTTTACTAGGGGATCGAGTTTAATACTTGAATAAATTGAAAGTTTTACATGATGTAGTAGGCGTCCAGATGTCATAAATTGTTGACATCCTAAATATAAAATTAATGTGTGGTGAATTTATATACCTCTAACAGAAGCCTATGATATGTCAAAAGTGTATTTTGAATGTTTTAAGAATGCTCCCAATGCAGCAAGAGAATACTATGCATTAAGATGAAGATGATATAATTTTTTATTAGTCATTGAATTCCGTTTCAAATGATACTAAGTCTGTCAAAATCCATAAAGTGGAATAGAAGTTATAAAAGTTTTATTGAGTCAGATTTCCCACACACCCCAACCAGTTATTTTACAAGATAGAGGAAAAAGTACTGTACAAAACTTACGTTAAAAAATGATCTAATGATTACGAGTATTTAAATTTTCTGGTACTATAATAGTGTATTTATTATAGAAAAATGAGGTTTTTCTACGACAACCTCGATAAATGTTCATTTTATAACCGTAACTTCAATCATAAATAAGCACATTTTGTACAGAATTTCATTTTTGCATCGGTTGCTAGGCCAGTTGCTAAGCAACAAATGCGAAATGGAATATTTCGTGATAGGTCTAGGTTCACTCTAAAATCACGACGACTACGGCTTGTCAAATTATGACGTCCAGGGACAAAGATGAAATGTCAGCAGATGGTTTCTGTCAAAGTTTTAGTAGGTAACGAGTAATTTCGTAGTTGTTTTCTATAAAAAATATTAATTAAAATGGAAACTGATAGTGATATTGACTTAGATTTGACACCTCCGAACATAATAGAAGCCACAATAGAAGCAGCGAAGGTGACAACACTGAATTTATTACCGGAAACGTCGAAGAGTATGTATCAACGCGCTTATAACCTTTTTTTGGAATGGAAGGTAGTTCAAAAGACAAAATCGTTTTCCGAGAATGGCTTGATTGACATGACAACAAAAATCTCAGATTTGTATTAAATAATTTATCACTACAGGGTTATACAACGTACCAAATCTGAAGTTTGTAGGTAGCGTCTTTTTTCAGATACCTATGCTGAGTTGAAAAACTGACTTAACAGCGTCATCTTCAAAGGGCTCTATCTCCCTTAGGAGGATTTTTTGGATAACGATAAATTAGTTTGAGTTTGGTAGGATAGTTTCTGGATACCCTGTGAATTCCGATTAACAAAATCCAAAACTCGGGTTGTCAATGTACATCATCAATAAAGTCAATTTAGTCCAAGAAATATAGCCTGGGGAAAACAATGTAAAATGGTCACATTGTTTTCCTCCTGGTGGCTCATTTTGCATGACAAAAAGACAAAATAGATCTAAAATAAGATGCACTCACTCCGATCTCTGAAGTCGTTGCGGAATAGCTATTTGTAAAACAAAGGAGTGAAGTGCTACTTTTTCTCCCGAGGATGAAGTTAAACCTAAACTTTGACGGTTTGTCACTCCGTTGTTTTTCAGGGAATTTAGACGAATATTTTTACAGATTAAAGCTTTTTTCATGCTCTATCAATGTACGTAATAATATATTGCAAAATTCATTGAGCATGCGGTATATTGCATTGTACAACTAAGGTCGTTCTAAATAATATTTCTCTATGGCTGCGGATTTGCATATTTCTGAAAAATAATAACGACACATGACTCATCACAGTGAAATCCATTAACAAAACAAACAGTATAAGTGAGGATGATGCGCAATGTTGTACAGGGCGAGAATAAATTAATTTGTTTATGACGTCATAATTTGCAAATTAAGTTACAGATTCCAGATTTCGTACATGTTATTTGAGGGCATAATTAGGTGTAGGAGAAAGTCGGCTATATTGTACCAGCTCCTAAATTGTACCATTCCCGAATTTTAAAGAAAACCATACCTTAAGCGCCATCTTTTATTGCTACGAGGTACTTTTATGTATTTGAAGGTTGGTAGTTAAAGAGAGTGTCGTAATGCAACGCAACGGTTTCGAAGAGCAAAGAGATAATTTATACATATTTCAAGTAAGTTTTGACTATATTTTCTTAAGGTTTAAAACAAAATCTATGATATTTAAGACGATTTGATTAATATAAGTCTAAAAGTAACTATATTTAGCACTTTTTCGTACGAATTTAAAATATAACCTCGAAAACTTAACGAATTGTGAATAAAAGTTTTCAATTTTGTCTAGTTGCCTAATGTGGACCACTGAGGTATTTCTTAATTTGTACCGGTACAATTTAAACGACTCATGCATGTATTTTTTTTAGAATGCCACCTCTTAGAAAACGAAAGGGAAAATATTGTCAGTGGTCAGAGGAAAATATGAAAGAAGCCATTGCGAAATATAAAACGGGTAAATATGATCTAAATGAAATATGTACCATGTACGAAGTTCCTAAGCCTACTTTCAAGAGACATCTAGCAGCAACGAATAAAAGGGTTTTAAACGGTAAAAAAATATTAGGTAGGTCTACAGTTTTCTCTGTTGAGGAGGAAGCAGGACTGGAAAAACATATTCTTGCTTCAGAGGAAACATTCTTTGGTCTTACCATTGACACCAGAAGAGCAGCATTTCAATTCGCAGAAAAAAAATCTATAAAACATAATTTTAGTAAAAAAATGGTTATGGGCGGAAAGGAGCGGTACTACAATTTTAAGAAACGCCACCCAAACCTTTCATTAAGGCAACCAGAATCAACATCATTAGCACGTTGTAGAGAATTTAACAAAAAAAAATGTTACCGATTTCATTAATAAACTTCAAGTTGGTATTATTGCCAGCGGAGAAAAAAGTGTCAACACTACGATGATTGTTTGCGCAAGTGCCTCAGGTCAATTTGTCGCACCAATGATTATATTTAAGAGAAAACGAATGTCAGCAGAACTGATCATTGGAGCACCACCAGGCTGTTTGGTGGAGATATCAGATACATGCTACATTAACTCTGAGCTATTTGTAACTTGGATAAAAAAATTATTGAAGTGGTTAAGCCTACAAAGGAAAATATTGGACGGTCATAATACTCATTCTTAAAAATTGTGTTGCTATAGTTTTGGCCCGTGACAATGGTGTAATTATTTTACAATTACCAGGCCACACGACCCATCGGCTTCAACCCCTAGATGTTTCGGTTTTAAAGCCTTTAGAAACATACTATAACCAAGCCATTGAAAAGTGGTTAAGACAGCATGCTAGAATGGGAGTTACGCAATTTCATGTTGCTTCTCTTCTTAATGAAGCTTATGGCAAAGCTGCTGCTATAGTAAATGCTACAAACGGTTTTCGCAAATGTGGGATATGGCCTGTAAATAGAGATGCGTTTTCTGATGCTGCATTTGCAGTTGACGACGTTAACACTGAAAAAATCGATACACAGGCAACCAAAAATTGAAATGTGTCAATTGTAGATATTCTTTCTTTCCCTGATGTTAGTGAAGCTAAAAAACAGAAAATGGGTAAGAGCGCACAAACGGCTGAAATTATTAGGTACATCCACTCCCTATAAAGAGCAAATGGAAGTAAAACAAAATGCCGTAGAAGAGAAGAAGAAAAGAGATGTTAAACGAAATTTTGGGGTTGAGATGTCACAGAAACCAGAGGAAAATCAATTTCGAAAGGAAAAAACAGGCCAAAAAAAGAAAATTCTCAAATACAATACGACTTACAACAACCATCATCTTCAACAATTGAAGATATTTTAGTATCCTGCAAGATTTGTAAGGAATGCTTAATAGAAGATATGATTCAATGCATAAGATGTTAAGAATTAGTACATGAATCATGTGCAGATGCTTCAGACAATTACATATGTGATATGTGCTCTCAAACATATTGCAGCATTTTTTTTTTACCAAAGAAGGTCGTTTTCATTTCTTATTTTAACAGAATTTATATTTGTTTTAAGTTTTCTTGTTGTTCGAATCTTGTTTTATTTTTGATATTACTAACTAATAAACTATTAAATATATAACAAAATGAAATATTATGTATGTAATAAAGGATAGTACAATTTAGGAAACCATCTGGTACAAATTAGGCAACCGGTTGCCTTAATTGTACCACTTGTAAAAGTTTTAAAAAAGTTAAATTTGAACCAAAAGACATTATTCTAAAATTTTGAAAAAAAAAAAGGTGAGTGGTCGTCGGATCGCCGACAGAAGCTTGCTTCTTGCGCACAATAGAATGACCATTTTTCGTGAATTTTTCACCATTTTTAAAAAATGTTGACCATTTTCGACGAATTTTGACAATTATTGACCGTCTCTGACAATTATTGACCATTTTTGACAATTTTCCAAAAATTTTAACAAATTTGGCAATTATTGACCATTTTTTCAAAATTTTGACACTTTTTTCAAATTTTAATAATTATTGACCAATTTTGAAAATTTTGACAATTATTGATCATTTTTGACAATTTTAGAGCATTTTTGACAGGTTCTGACAATTATCGACCATTTTTGACAATTTTTAGGAATTATTGACCATTTTTGACAGTTTTTTATAATTATTGACCATTTTTTCAAAATGTTGACAATTTTTGACCATTTTTGACAATTTTTCGAAAAATTTGACCATTTTTCAAAAATTTGGACAATTTTTGACCATTTTTCCAAATTTTTTTAAAATATTTGGCAAATATTAACCGATTTTCCAAAATTTTGACAGTTTTTGACGATTTTTCCAAATTCTTGACAATTTTTCAAAAATTTTAACAATTATTGACCATTTTTGACAGTTTTTGACAGTTTTTGACGGATTTTTTACAATTATTGACCGTCTTTGACCATTTATGACCATTTTTCAAAATTTTAACAATTATTGATCCTTTTGGACCATTTTTGACGAATTTTGTATTGGTTTTGACAATTATTGACCGTCTTTGACAATTATTGACCAGTTTTTGACAATTTTTGAAAATATTTGGCAATTATTAACCATTTTTTCAAAATTTTGACAGTTTTTGACAATTTTTCCAAATTTTTGACAATTTTTGACCATATTTAAAAATTTTTGACAATTTTTCAAAAATTTCAACATATTTGGCAATTATTAACCATTTTTTCAAAATTTTGACAATTTTTGACCATTTTTGACAATTTTTCACACCTACAGGTGTGCGAGCTCAGTGCGGCAAGAGAGATTGCGCACAGTCGCTTGAATGAGTTATCGTGTGACGAACGCTTTTTCGTAACATCACACGTTTGACGAGTTCTCTAGCCTTCCCAAAAGTCCTATGTCGTGCAATAAGAAGCAAGCTTCAATTTAAATTTCATCGGATTAGTGGATTATTCAGAAATCTGGCAACACTGTTGCGTGACCAACCCTTATTCGCTTTTTCGTAACGTTACACGTTTCACGAGTTCACTAGCCTTTTCAGAAATATGGCAACACTGTTGCGTGACGGACTTTTCGTAACGGTTACACGTTTCACGAGTTCACTAGCCTTCTCAAAAGTCCTATGTCGTGCAATAGGAAGCAAGCTTCAAAAAATATATAATGTTTTCAAAAATGTAGGTAATGAGAATTAGGGAGCAATTTTTACTATCATTTCCTAAAATTTGTAATTGCTATAACAAAGAACGTCAGAACTGGTCCAAATTGGGCAACCTTACCCTAATATAAAGACGTTATAATGATAATATCGCGTTTTAAATTTGTTTATTAATAATAATGTTTTGTTGCTCATAACTTCGGACTTAATCGATATTTTTTGACGTGCATAGTCTAGTTTTGTAGATCTTTTGAGGAGTACAAAAAAAGTTAGTAACGTTTTTTTCTGTAAAATTGAAGGGTAAAAAGATATGCACGAAAAACGTCATTTTTACTGAAATCACACCCTTCTTACCTCGTTAAACAATTTTCCGCTACCTCTTCAGAGATCGGAGTGAGTGCATCTTATTCTACATCATCTATTTTGCCCTCTTGTCAAGCAAAATCAGCCACCAGGAGGGAAACATTGCTCACAACTCTATATTGCGTGGACTAAATAACTCTTCTATCAGAACAAGTATTAGTCATTTCACACAAAAATAACAACAAAAACACCAAAACAATTCAATATTGCCGAGTATTTCCGGTTGATAAGCGATAGTCCGGCAATTGTCTGCATTGCAAATAATTTCTATATCTCATATTCTGCCTGCTTTTGCTGGCAATGTTGTCGGTGACTCTGTTGTAGCCAAATAAGTGTTCCAATAAAAATATTGTGTGTTTAGTAAGTTCTTTCAATTGCATAAACAAGACTGCAATAATAAGCAGAAATGAGTTTTTCGAACATAAGTTATTGTTAATCGTTTCAATTGGTCCAGTTTTCAGGAGCACATAGTATAAAGGCCAACTAAGCAACTGGTATTTTCAAAAATCTACCCTGGAAATACGACCTGGTTCCTATTTATTTTTCAAAAAACAGTATTCTGAGGATAAGGTTGTTTCTAATGAGAATATATTATTCATAATTATTATCCACAATCACAATATAATTGAAGTTTTATCTACACCTATGAAGCATATAAAGTACCACTTCATCTACTAGTGGAATAATGAAAAATACAATCTTAAATCGATTACATTTTAGTTATTCATTATAAATATTAACATTAATATTAATAAGCATTTCCTTTTTTGTTTCATCATATTTCCCTTCGTTTCCGTTAATAACAAGCTTATAGTTGACATCGGTTTCAGAACGCATAGTGCTTGTCGCAGATTTTATAACTCTGTAAAAACAGTGGATGGCTCCTCTTATGAGGAACAACTTTTACCAGAAGTACCTTGGATTTTCCTTGCGATATCAAGCTTATTAGATATAGAATCCTCGATATAACTTTCTGCTATAGCGAAGCTTCTCTTTAATTGTTCTAAGGTAATCACCTTTATTAGCGAGTAAAGTTATTGAAAGGCGCCTCATGCAATGGCCTCTATAAGCTTTTGCGTTTGCCAGATTCAAAAATGAAGCAGCTCTTGAAGGAACTTTCGACAAAGTGTTGATTCCAACAGGTTGTGGAGTACATTTTTGATTAGGTACTATAACATAAAAAAATCTGTCGTAGGATAACTTATTCGGACATAAGGATAGCGAATCCTTCTTCCATAATTATGAATTTTCGTGAAATGCCGGTCTTGGTATCTGGTATCGAAACAAGCAAATATGTGACCCTGTCTTCCACATCACTGATTTTTATATTCCAGACACCCCCATTATTACCGCAACCTAAAATATTCCACAGTTCATTATTCACAATGTCTAAAAGGTTAAGAGATATTAACTTAATCATCAAATATTCTTTATCGCAAGTCCTTATCAAAAATTGTTCCACTTGTGGTCTTTCCAATACCGCAGCTTTCTTTGCCTTGTATCCTTTCGACTCACTCTTCAGATAGGCAGTGAGCTTACTATATTTTCTAATGTCTATGTTTTTATGGACCTTTATAACGGCCTCCAGCATCAGGTACTTCGACCACATAGATGAAATTGCATACTTCTTCTTCAAATTTAAGAAATACGTTAGCAAAACTTCCTCATTTCATTCCATTCCACTATCTAATACACTTATACAATGAATAACTATTAGGTATCATTTCTATAGTGCTATGTACATAAATTTATTTTTATAGTCACTAAAACATCTGCCAGTACGAAAGAAATCATTTGAATTTTTCATTAAATAAATAAATAAATATTGTCCACTGTAAAAGTATTTCATTCAGTACGATAAAGTCCTGAAGAATTCATTCCGAATATGCGGAATTCATTTCTAAAGCCTCTCTGTAAACCCAAACAACCCTCCAAATAATGAAAAATCAATACTCTCAATCAGGTCACTGACTGACCCCCAACCCTTCTTCAAGGACAACTCCTCGCATTCCAGCATTTAGCCAAGTTAAAATCTTAATATTTCTCCAACCAATTGATCCAAGATAAATTTGAAGCACCCTAACTCCCAATAAAAATGTAATAATCAACCACATGCGTAAACCGCAAAATTTGCGACCAATCGAAGTAAGATTTCTAACCGCAACCACGCCCATTTTAACCGCAAACCAACCACAATAAGAGGTGACGTTGTGGCGTCGATAATTCGGCGTCTGTAGGCGTCTTAACTCATACTTTCTATCGTCGAATCGTATACGTGAGATTACATCTCGTAACCACATCATAATCACACATTTTTTCCATCGTACAAAATAATTGAAATTTTTCACTTCCACACGCAGAAAAATATTTCCAGACTGTTTGTAATCAGTTATATTTACCATTACCTCAGGAGTTAATTAGATACTTTCCACACAAGTAATAGATATTCCAATAAATATCAAGTAGTTTTTTAACTTGTCATAATGTTTATGAATTGCAATATTTTATGAGTAGAAACGATCGCTACTGAATAAATTGTTGTCTTTATCAACCAACTTCGCATTTTGTTACGTTTACCATCTCTATACCCGTGATAACTTCTTAACGAAACGTCCGATTCCAATAATTTGAAGAGGGATTCATATGTACAAAATCAACCACCACTTAGTTTTTTTTTTAAATATTAAAACAATTGTCGGACTCATCCCCAAGAGGATGCCTACCAACCAAATTCACCTCAAACTCGCCGTTACCTCCGCCTCGGAATCACTACCCTAGTATACTTTGAGACGGGCGGCGGTCCCACGCACACTCTCCGCTCACATCGTCGTTCTTTCCCTAACTTTTACTCCTACCTTTCATGCCATATCGAGTCCTTTTCTTTCCTTAACCATGCTCTTCACTACGCCACTCACCTCCATCCATTCCTCCTCCCCCCTCAACATTATCACCACCATGTTCTCCCAATTTATTGACTTCCCTAGTTTCTTCTCAAACTTATTTAGCACTTCCTCGTCCAATGGGTAGGAGCTTGCCAGCACCGCTGCTGCCAGTCCACTCACTGTCCTGTACCCCTGCACCACCCTCAGTAGTATCCCTCTTTACACCCGCAGGAGTGGTATAACCCTCGCATTCACCACAACTACTTTGTAGGATCTTTCGATTCTACCCGTGTTTTGATTAACTGACAGCCTCCCATATTTTTTTTAGAGTGATGAGTACTATAAACATGTACTTCTCTATCTTTATCTCGATCTTCATCTCTACCTCTACCTCTACCTCTACCTCCTCTACCTCTACCTCTACCTCTACCTCTACCTCTACCTCTACCTCTACCTCTACCTCTACCTCTACCTCTACCTCTACCTCTACCTCTACCTCTACCTCTACCTCTACCTCTACCTCTACCTCTACCTCTACCTCTACCTCTACCTCTACCTCTACCTCTACCTCTACCTCTACCTCTACCATTACCTCTACCTCTACCATTACCTCTACCTCTACCTCTACCTCTACCTCTACCTCTACCTCTACCTCTACCTCTACCTCTACCTCTACCTCTACCTCTACCTCTACCTCTACCTCTACCTCTACCTCTACCTCTACCTCTACCTCTACCTCTACCTCTACCTCTACCTCTACCTCTACCTCTACCTCTACCTCTACCATTACCTCTACCTCTACCATTACCTCTACCTCTACCTCTACCTCTACCTCTACCTCTACCTCTACCTCTACCTCTACCTCTACCTCTACCTCTACCTCTACCTCTACCTCTACCTCTACCTCTACCTCTACCTCTACCTCTACCTCTACCTCTACCTCTACCTCTACCTCTACCTCTACCTCTACCTCTACCTCTACCTCTACCTCTACCTCTACCTCTACCTCTACCTCTACCTCTACCTCTACCTCTACCTCTACCTCTACCTCTACCTCTACCTCTACCTCTACCTCTACCTCTACCTCTACCTCTACCTCTACCTCTACCTCTACCTCTACCTCTACCTCTACCTCTACCTCTACCTCTACCTCTACCTCTACCTCTACCTCTACCTCTACCTCTACCTCTACCTCTACCTCTACCTCTACCTCTACCTCTACCTCTACCTCTACCTCTACCTCTACCTCTACCTCTACCTCTACCTCTACCTCTACCTCTACCTCTACCTCTACCTCTACCTCTACCTCTACCTCTACCTCTACCTCTACCTCTACCTCTACCTCTACCTCTACCTCTACCTCTACCTCTACCTCTACCTCTACCTCTACCTCTACCTCTACCTCTACCTCTACCTCTACCTCTACCTCTACCTCTACCTCTACCTCTACCTCTACCTCTACCTCTACCTCTACCTCTACCTCTACCTCTACCTCTACCTCTACCTCTACCTCTACCTCTACCTCTACCTCTACCTCTACCTCTACCTCTACCTCTACCTCTACCTCTACCTCTACCTCTACCTCTACCTCTACCTCTACCTCTACCTCTACCTCTACCTCTACCTCTACCTCTACCTCTACCTCTACCTCTTCCTCTACCTCCGACTCTACCTCTACTTGTATTACAATTAGGTGAATCTTACACAAAATGTCTCCGGCCATGTCTGCTATGTAGTGTGATGTTTCAATTAAATTTAGCTCATGTATAATAATATAATATATTATTGCTAATTCATACTTCAAAATGTACAGTGCTTTCCAAATCCGAGGCGTAAGTATCATTGGGATCTTGAAATACTTGAAAAAATAACAGGGTCGTATTGAAAACAATTATGATTATATTGTGACCTTGATGAGGACTGTTTGGGAACCAAATAATATGTTATGGTAATCCCAATGAAATGAGTGATTTGTAAATCAACAAAAAAATCCGGTTCTGTATTTAAAAAAATTGTTGACGATGAATGTGGGAATCTTAAACGTCACTTGGATATGTAGATGTTTTGATGTTAAAGACAATAAAAAATGACAATGAAGAAATGTCAACTATTTTTTCATATTTTTCAAATGGCTCTACAAAAATGTAAGAATAAGAATCCAAGAAATCACTTTTTTCAATTATCTCGAAAACAAAAGAAATTATTTGGAATTCGACCGCGTCTAATTACTGTTCCCTTAAATGCGCAACTTTACCACAATTAAACCGTTTCTTTATCTGTTCGAATTTGTGACACACTGTACAAATACAAGATTTTTATACATTATATGACAATGTTAACTATTGGAATAACAATCAAACTATCTAAGGAATAACTTTATCAAACAAAGATTTTCATACAAATTTCTTTTAATTCAGATAATTAGTTATTATTTTTTTTTTTTACAAAAATTTGTTGTACATAATTTTTTATAAAATAATGTTTATGAATAGTAGCGCCCTCCGTTAAAGAATGGATGAAGCTGCTAAAATTTTCTCAAGAAGACGTTGAGAAAGAAATGAGTCTTGAGAGGTTATTTTAAGTTTCTTGGGAACGCACGTTAAGAACAGACTTTCGTAAAAAGAGGGTGAAAAAGAATGAAAAGTTTCACGTTACTAGGTGCCACCTCGATTACTGAAAATTTGTACGATTCAATATAATATCTTAGTTATATTATAGTTCGCATTTTCGAAAATACAAAACATTGATTTGAATATATTTATTATTTTACAATCATGTTTTTTTTTTAATTTCCAAATACGAAATGAAGGATTAAATGAATATGTGAAGATCAAGCTCAGTACAAATAATGTGCCATGAACGAGACAAAAAAATACATGTGTAATGGAAAGTATTATACAAATGGAGAAAAAGTTTGTCCTTCATTTAACAAAAAGTAGCATCCAGTTATCATGGGACTGCCGACAGAAGTGAAAACACCAATATATGAATCCCTTTTGGGATTGGGTCGGTCATGTTAGTAGGAATATGAAGTTAGTTCTTTTTTGTTTTAATTTTTTGTTATTTTTTTGTTATTATATTGTTTTTAATTTTTTTTTTTGGATTTTTTTTGCTTTTTTATTGGCTTTGGAAAATAGGTACGGTATCTATTATAAATACGTTGATAAACAAAAATCGCGTTTTAAATATAAGACTAGGAAAATTTATTTAAAAGAATTTAATTACTGGAATTGTCAGAATAATCCGAAGTAGAATCAAGTTTTCAAGTTGGATAACTACTGGTGTTATGGGCGGTAAAACAGTATATCGTCTTGAACTGTCGTTTCAAATGGTCTCCAAAATGCCATTCTAATAAATTATATTGGTGAGACTTACCCTAACGTCTACGAACAAATAAATAATATATTAATAACAATTCACTCACGCCACTTAATCAACTAACTTCACTAAATCAACAAATAATATATATTATATTATTAATACTTTTCTACTCTAGATTAACTACACTTTTCTACAACTAAGAACTAAACTCGATCAAGTATATTGATAATATTTCTCTACAACACACGCACACCCCTGGATGTTCTAACCCAGGTCAGGCCAGATGTTCGGTAAACTGATAATATTATTTATGTCCCAGTTGGCCGAGTTAAAACTGTCCGGTTAATTCATTTTATTATGCCAAATACTGGACTGGATGTATTTAGCTTTTGAATCCGAGGCTGCTATGTTGCCAGCTATTCAAAATTTTCTTAAATATAGTAACATACATAAAGTTGTTTTTAATTAATTATTCTTTTTCCAGCAATTTTAAACGACTTATTTTATTGCTTACTAATAAATTTATATTATATATATATTTTTCAAATATTTCCAAACTAGCTTTCTAAGAACATCACGAACTAACAGTTTACTGAAGTGAGGAGAACATTTGTATAGTGAGCCAAACAATTCTAGAAAATATATCTGACAACATTGCTTTATTTTATTGTCGTCACACTGAGTTTGGATCCACTATACATAATCTGATATTCGTGGAATAGTAAGATGCATTTAACGCCATAACTATTGATAATAAGATACTTATTATACAAAAATTAAGTTGACACATTTAGGTATGTTTGCACCACGTGATATTAATAACATAGTAACTGAATGATTGTTGATTAATAATCGAACATTTTTTATATTTTTTGTTTCAAAACTTTGTCTTTTATCACTTAATTGGTACATTAAAAATTAACGCTCTACATGGACAGATTACAGATTACAGTATTAAAATTTTGTAAAACAGTTATAGAGAAAATTAAGATGCAAAAAAATTTCTTAGATATTTTGGTATTCAGTGATGAAGCCACATTTTTCTGGAACGGTTCTGTTAACAGACATAATTGCCGGTACTGGTCAAATTGTAATTATCACTGGTTTGAGGAGGTTTGCACAAAGAGTTAATGTGTGGGCTGGTTTGGTGAAAATCCATTTGATCGGTTCTCTTTTTATTGAAGGTTTCCTGCAAAATGAAATTATACCTGAAATTAATCGATTATTTCCTTTTATCAACGTATACTTTCAACAAGATGGCGCACCTCCACATTATCAAAGAGACGTTGGACAATATTTAAATACAATTTTTCCTCAAAGATGGATTGGTCGAAGAGGTGCAATTGAGTGGCCGGCAAGATTCTCCGAGTTGACACCACTTGATTTGTTTTCTCTGGGGATACTTGAAAGACCGCGATCATGTTAACAGACCAACTAACTTGAACGATTTAAAGGATCGCATACGTCACGAAATGCACGGAATTATTCCAAAAATGATCAACGATTCTATTCGTAGCTTCGAAGAAAGATTGTATCATTGTCAACAAACAATTGGCCAGCATTTTGAGCTCTCATTGTGATGAAGTATTTGCAACGTATATTAATGTTTAGTTTATAAATTTCTGTGACATCCAGTTTTGTTTAAAATTACAATTTTAATATTTTTGTTAAATTTCCATAGAAATTTCCGAGTAAAGTGATACATTGCTATTATTTTTGGAAAGAGAAAAAAATAAGCTTCTTTGTGGTACGTTACTCTACCTAGGTTGCTATTCCAAAAAATTCAAGATGGCGGCCGTACGCTAAACGCTGACTTCGAAAACATTTGAAAACATTTGCTCTAAAATATGCAGAATATCAGTTTCAAAGGTAATCCCGTGGTGCGAGACTCTTCAGCAGCGCTGTATAATAGCATTGACATTTAAAAGGGTGGATGTATCTTCCAATCTAAAGTGCTCACAAAGAAACAAAAAAGTTAAAGAATAGACGTTTGATTCCAGTAGCGTTTCATATTTTGTAAAATGTAACCCTCAAAAAAAGTTGGGGGGTGAAAAGTGTGGTGAGCCCTTCTGAAAATCCATAAAATAAATGAACGCTACTACTTCCAGTTAATGGGTCATCGTATACTAGTATCTCATGTAAATTTTCATAAATTTACGTTACACCGTTTCATAGCACCGTTGAAAAAATGAATTTAAATTTTCAAATCAATCATCCTGTAACTTTTTTCGTATGCTTTTTTGTATACAGGTAAGCGAGGTTAAGTTAACCTATTTTTGATATCATTTTAGGACACCCTGTATAATGAAAATATAAGTAAATTAATAAATGGAAAGAGGGAGAAATAAATATGTATATATGAAAACAACTAATTAAACGAAAAAACAACATATAAAAAAATGGTGGCCAGATTTTTTGTAGCGATTAGAAATATTTCAGAAAAGATGTGTTGGTGTCTGTGGATTGCAATCTTCTTGAGAAAGTTCAATTAAATTTCTATAAACGGGTATTGCTGCTACCGAGAAATACTCCAGACTGTATAGTGAGAATCGAAACAGGTAGGGTCAAACTCACCCATAATACATTCAAGTTAATGGTTGGAAAAAATTCTGCTAATGGAAAATACTCGATTTCCCAAGCTTTGTTTTTCTCGTTTGCGACAACTTGCTATTCCATCCGAAGAACGTATTAATTGGGCTACTCAGATACGTAGTTTATTAGAACTTGCGGGTGATTTGAATATTTGGGAAAACCTAGATGTGAAGACACTAAGAATTAATAAAAAGAATCTTATTGAAAATTTATATGTTAAATTAAACTGTATGGATTTGAGTTTGGCACAACGGTGATCTTTCATGACCTTGAATATTACTGGCCAAGTAGAACAATACCTGTTACTTAAACTACCCATTCAGATCACTAGCACTCTTGCACAATTACGGTTGTCCAATAGTCATAAAATGTTTTTATTTTTTAATGGTAATAGCTATAACATCAATCCAGAAGAACTATGCACGGTTTGTAATATGAATGAATACGAAACCCTCCACCATTTGTTATTTGTTTGTCCAATATATTCAGTAATGAAGCCAAAAGTCAATTGTTTTGATAATTTTGATTCACTAATTTCCACTTTAAATAATTTAAGTTATGAAAGTTCGAAGATAATCACTGGATATATTATATAGAGTATCTTAAAATTACTTGCTTTCATTTTGAACGAATAATTTTATTTAATTTTTTTTTCTGTTATACTGGAATTTTTTTAATCGCAAACCCTTGCTGTAAACTCTATTTTCGAGAAGCAATAAATGTATTATTATTATTATGTATTAATATTTCAGAAAATAAAAACTATATGGAAAAATGGAAGTATAGTATTTCATTATTCCCCCTTAAAACGAGCGGGCCGCTATAGGCTTTCCGGTTCCTCTTTAGCCAATATTGTAAGGAATAAGGATTGTTGGGTTCAATCGTTGGGAGCGAAGGGAACGGTGGTAGATTAGGTTTGTGATAAGTCGGCCTGTAAGGCATTCCACTGCGACTCGTAAGAGTCTATTGTGTCTCATACCTATTCAGATTTCACCAAACAAATTCAGCATCTTGACAAAGCCGATTAGTTTGTTCGGTGAATGATATTTCAGGTCTGAGGGCGAGAGAGAGAGAGAGACCCTGCCAATCATCAGATACCTGATTCGAGCCGTGGCGGGGCAGGATCTCCCGACAGTCTAAGTCTTAGCATATGATGATTCAGATGACAGTAGCCTGTTAAAAGGCCTATTAGACAACATAGGTCATGCCTGCTATAGTCTAGCATCTGTTTGGAGACATTCTTCAAAGGATGTATTAAAGCCTTTGGATGGACCAATCCTGGTATATTATGATAGAAGTCTAAAGCTTTTCTTGCTGTCCAGCTATTTAGTGTTTATTTGGCTAAGCTTATCGCGATGCCAATTGAAGGTTCTGATCCGATAAAAACACGTGCGGCACCCTCCCTTGCAAGAGAGTCCGCCTTCTCATTGCCATCCATGCCAGAATGGCCAGCGATCCAGACCAGCGATACTCTATTGAGTTCTCTTATTGAGAAGAGTCTTTTTTGGCAATCTAAAACCAGTTTCGACGTTACACGGTAAGAGACGGTGGTAGGTGCCCTGAGGTGTATACTGACCCAGCATTCGCCTCTTGCTTCAAGAACAACTCTTAAAAAATTGATAGCAGGTCAGGCGAGTCTGGAATTTAAACCCCGATTCTTCCTAATGCTAGCCGAGAGCGTAACCACTGCACCACTTGCTCGGTGGAATTATTCTGAGCTATTTGTTCAATTATTTTGAGTGACTGGCTAACCTAATTTGGTACCTTAGTGACAGTTGGTTTAGATTAAGGGGTGAACTAGACTTTCTTTTTTTAGTACTTTTCGCTATTTTCCTGGGAAATGATAATTATCAAGAAAAATTATGTAACTTTTTTAACATTTTTATCCTCCCAAACTGGCAAATGAAGTTTCCATGGAAAAACAAGCAAAGCAAATTTAATTTTTTTGGCAATTACACCGAATAATAAGTTGAACATCAACATTATGTATTATTGTTAGAAATGTTATTAAAAGTTTCATATTCAACCTAATAGGCCGTTATTTTTTTGATAACACACAATTTTAAAGAAATTTTATACATGCTTTGTAGCCTCATACCAGCAGAAAAGGGATTTTAACTATGTCTAGATGCGGTAATCAATATAAATACCGATTCTACCCGAAGAAGTATTTTCGCTTCTTGCTTCAAGAATCCTAGCACATTTCCTGCGACGAGCTTCACATTTAAATATGTAAAGATATCCATTTTAAGTTTCGAATTCAAGCGACAGAAAGCGCTGTTGATGAATTTTAGGATTTAAAGAAAAAGAAACATGTTACTTTGCAATGGTGTGGTGTCCGAATTTGTTTTTTGGGGTAACAAACAAAGCAATTTGATTTAATCACAACAATGAGTTATAAAAGTCACACTTAAGGCATTCAAATATTCAAATCGAGGCTATATTATAGAGTGCATTTTTAATCGTACCCCACAATATAGTCATTAAGAAAAAGTGTATATATTGATAAGGGAAAACAGTAAGCAAGCAGCGGTACAAATTTTCCTCCTCTTTCTTGAAAAAGGAGTGTGTACAGAGCGCCCAAAAAGTAACGTATATAAAAAAGCCGAAGCAGGTCAATTTTTGATTTTAATTTATTATTTTTCAAAATAATAATCTTCCATACGGTGAATTACATTAGATTCATGACCTCAGCATCAGTTCTTTCGAATGAAGCACCTCTCCTTTTTCAATTTGCGGATTTCTCTTGCTCACAAGATAAGTAATAATTACATTTTGTTGTGAATTTTTAATTTTATATTTTATCAATTTTTTTAATTATGTCGTTTTGTCCATAAAATTGTAAAATTTTTCATGACAATAAAGGAGGAGGAGGATTAAAAGAGAAATTCACGTTTTTGAAATACAATTCTTTCGCGCCAAAACGTTAGAATAGTAATGGCGTCTCTATGACATCACACATCTGTAAATACTTCAAAAATATTTCACAGTTTGCAAATTAAAAATTTATTTGATCACTAATTTGAATTATTTTGTGTGATAATCATGAATTATATAACGAGTTAATATCATTTAAACGATGCAAAAACAGAAAATACGATAAAAGTTTGAACGATACACAAAAGTTTGACGCCACTCGTTTGTGATCGGTGTTTTAGCTAAGATGGCGGATTGTCATATTTTGTATTTATATTTTCACTAAAATAAATACAATCAGAATTGTAATGTAAAAATACGTGATTTCTATAGAATCTTTGTAATCTATACAATGATTTCAAATCATTATTTCAGTTATTCTTAGTGACTGTCATCATCCCTATTGGATTCTCGCCGCCTCCAAACCGCTCGAAAAATTTTGAATTTTTATTTAAATACATTATTTTTAAGAAATATTCCCCTTTTGCTGTTATTCCACTTTATCATGGCATCTGAACCTAACATGATTAATAATAATTACCAGATGATGCAAGATCAAATCAAGGCACAAATAAAAAAAATAGAAAAAGGTTCGTTACTATTGCAGGTGAGGAAATGAACTATTAATTGTTAAGTACATAAACAATCGGGATATTTCTTTTTATTTATTTGTTGAATTTGTACCATTATACTATATGCATACCTTGAAATTTTCGACTTTACGCCCGGTAGTCCAACACTGAACATCCTATAGCTCGAAAAGTATGGACATTAGAAAAAAAAATTTGAACGAAGATTGTAGAAAATAAATTGATCTTGAAAAATGGATGGATGCATTTTATTGAGTAATCCAATATTTCGAGTTATCGGTCGAGATAGAAATATTGGTTCATTAAATGGGTCATAAATCGTCTTACAAAAAAAGTTTACAGGAATCAAAAGATGCGAAATTTTATTTTCTACAATAAGAATTCACATAATTTTTGCCCTAATTCGACCAAAAACCTTTTTCAATATGACGCCTGAAGCTCCACCGGAATCTGTCAGCATTTTTTTGATTTATACTCAGTAAGTGAGACTGAACCTTATAGAAAAAAAAAATTGAATCGGAAATTTAGTTCGAGGTTAAATTCTATTTTAACTGGCCAAAATATAGTGTGGTAGCAGTTCCGACTCTCACTTGGATGTTGTGCTGTCTACACCTCTTTTATTTAATGCTTTTACGACAGTCTCATGTGAAGTATTGTCAAAAGCACCTTCATGTCCAAAACTGCAGTTACAACAGTTTCTTCGGTCTCTAAGACACCTCGGATATCTTCCGTCGGTTGTACCAGTGCAGTCTTCATAGATCTACCTTCCCGGTAAGCATGTTGAGGTAGGCTCTCCAAAATCTCCTAATCCTAATCCTAATCTCCTAATATAATTGTCAATTGCTTTCTTCATCGTTTTAAATAGGAACGATGTTAGGCTAATTGGCCTGAAGGGTTTTGAGTTTGTTGTGTCCCTTTTTCCAGGTTCTGGAATGAAGGTTAGTATTATCCTTCTCCAAGTTTCTGGTATATAACCCAGTTCTAAGCTGCTCCAACCAATTCTAGCGAACTAATAAGAGCTTCTCTCAGTTTTTGAAAAAAAGTTTGGTAGGTACTAATTGTGGAGAATGCGTTTGAAAAAAAAAATTGATAATTTTTGTAGCTATATTTATTCAACAATTGAAAACATTATCACAAATGGAAAAATTTCTTTAATTTACATTTTTGAAATTTTTTTTATTGTAAATATTATTCCAAAATATTGTTTAATAATCTTATCATTTTAGAGCATTTTCTAGTATTTCTATTGAGAAAAATACCTACTAGTATATTGAAATTTTTGTTTCCCATCGGCCAAACAATAGATACGTTTTCGACTACAAGAACGATGACTGAGGAATTTTCTCTATTTTGCGGTTTCTTTGAAATTCTAAAAGTGTTTGAAGGCGTATTGGGTTCGCTCTATATCTTTGTGCATTTGATGTGCCTTTTAAAAGGGAGTACGAGAGGCGATGCTTAAATGTTGTGAGTATTGAAATTCTTGGAAGTGAAGAGAATTTTCCATTGTAAACTTTTTTATTTTTTTCTACTAAAATCAATCGAGATTTTTAATTGCTTTCTATAAAATTGCTAAATTTTAAATAGTTAGTAGAGCTCCATGTGTTATATATTTATTAAAGTTCAATAACCGTAAATTGGTGAGAATTTTGCTTAAAATCTATTGGAAATAGTAATAGTTCTTGAAATAGTGGACGCACTCCAACTGCTCCTCACTAATCCCAAAGTAAGAAAGTAATTGAATTAAAATTAGGCTGCTGTCCGTACTGGGCCAGAGGAATAGAGACTATTGCGCAGAAGGTCCACTAACACAAGTCCAAATATTTTTTATCTATCCTACCATAAGTTTCTTTTGCTACATTGTACATCATGCATTCCTTCTCGGAGCCGCTCACGAATTGTTTTTGCCGATATATGCTTTCTTTTGCCGTACATTTTATGCATCACTTGTCGTAAACTACTCAGAAGAATAACAGGTGTACATTGATGATATCTACAACGTCTCTGAAGTTAGTTGGGCCGCTAACTTTTTAAAATATTCGTCGTCTTTCGACCATATTTATGTTTTTTGACCGGCTTGCAACTGCTATCTAGGGACAATGTTTTTGAATAATTTGTTTTTTTCTTCGATTGCTTTTTTTGTTCCATATACTTTGTTACAGGTCAAAAGTTACATTCAAACACTTACTCAATATGCCAAATTTTACCAACAAATTACAGTGAAAATAAATAAATATTAGGACTTACTCTTCATATTTGTGTTTATTTTGTATTTTAATAATACTACTTTTACTTAGCATTCGTAATTGACCTACATTTCCTCTTTTAAATCTTACATATCGTCGTCGACACCGCAAAACCACGTAACTAACAAAAATTCGAAAATAGGATTTTAGCGGCAAACGATTTGTCAAAACAAGTGGCGCATGACTGCAAAACCCTTTAACCAACAAAAAATCCTACGCCGTTCAATTCCATAAATGCAATACCACGCATCTGAAACACGATTTGAACACGTGTACAAAAACAAGTATCTAACAGTTTCTTATATGTCATTGTGAGTGAACACTGTATTGAGCCCAAATTTTAACTTGTAAGTATGTTATTTGTTGTAATTATTTTTTTAAACAATAAGATTTTAATCTATACATTAGTCCCGACTAATTTTCGTCCATTCTCGTAAATGTCTTTGGATAATATTGCTAAAATCATCCATTTTAATCAAGTATGCAGATACGTGTTTTTGCAAAATTCTTTTTTGTTTGTATTTTACAGATACGCGTTTTCGAGAGGGCAAGGAAAAAACCATTATCTCACTCTGAACTGCAAAAAATATTGGAGAGTGAAGAGTTTTTGGAAGATCTCCTCGTATTTGAAAATACTGCAGAATTAGAAGACAACGTCGAAGAGTTATCAGACGTAATTCCTGAACGTATTGTAGCAGAAATAAATTGTCCACCCCAGGAAAATGTCGATCAAACGATCAGTACGTTGGAGACTGATGATGTCTGCCATAGTGTTTCTCTGGTTGACAACAACACCCATGAATTAGAACTAAATAATGACAGTATCAATAGTAGTCAATCCGAAGTAGTCGACAATGAAGAACCAAATATTTTAAATTCACATGGTAAGAACTCGCATGACAACCGAGCAAGTGGTCGAGTGGTTACGCTCTCGGCTTGCATTCGGAAGGACCGGGGTTCAAATCCCAGGTCCGCCTGACCTGCTATGAGTTTTTTCAGAGGTTTTCTCTTAGCAATAGGCGAATGCTGGGTCAGTACACACCTCTCGGGCACCTACCACCGTTCCCTCCACTCCCATCCCCTGAACCAAACAATCCTTATTCCTTCCAATGTTGGCTGAAGAGGCTCCGGAAAGCCTATAGCGGCCCGCTCCCCTCGAGAAGGGGAGAATGAAAAACAATCCTTCCTTTTTTACTCGCATGATTCTGAAAAAATCAATGAAGACTGCGAGAGTATTCCTATGATGCAAGATAGGGATGATGGTATGTCGGGAAATCCAAATAGCTAGTCTTCGGAAAGCGATGTAGAACCACTAGACTATTCAAAAGAAAAAGATTTAAGAAAAAGAAATCGTAAACTTAGAGAAAAAGGCTTACAATATAAAACTTTAAGAAAAAATAAAGACTCTGAGAAGTATGTTCATGAAAAAGACAAAGGGGAGTGGAAACTAAGACCAACCTGTCAGTCTGTGTTGTGCAAGAAAGCTAAAAATAGGTTTTGTAAATCTTTTAGTTCTCTTGAGAGAAATAATATTTTTTCAAATTTTTGGAAAATGTCGTGGGATATGAAAAAAGTTTTCGTTTCATCGTTAGTTAAGACTGTACCCAGTCGACGCCCAAAAGAAGCACACTCAAAAAGACAGCAGTCACTTGAATATTTTTTGCAAAAAAACGGTGAAAATCTCCGAGTTTGTAAAAAAATGTTCTTAAGTATATTAGATTTAAAGGAATGGATGGTGAAAAATTGGGTAGTTGCCGCAGCTAACAACAAACTTGAAGATAGCAATGACATATCCATGCCAACTAAAAAGCGAATCCCTGCAGAACTTAAAATAAGGATTAATACTTTAGAAACATTTTTAAATGACCTTCCCAAGTTGGAATCACACTATTGTAGGTCTTCGTCGAATAGACTTTACTTAGAGCCATTATTCCAACGTAAAACATATGTATATCAGGTATACAAAGATGTCTGTGATACAAACGGCGTTAAAGAACTCAGTTTAGCTCACTTTAAAAAAGAAATGAAAATCAAAAATAGATTTATTCACAAACCAAAGAAAGACCAATGTGATATCTGCATTGGTTACAAAACTAAAAATGTTATTGAAGAAGACTATATAAAACACGTTAAAAGAAAAGAAGGAGCCAGAAATGAAAAAGAGAATGACAAAAAAGAGGCTACAGAAAATGCTGAGTTAGGTATTTTTACAATGGATGTGCAGGCAGTAAAACTAGCTCCAGTATTACGTGCATCTGCAATTTACTACAAAACAAAGTTGTGCGTGCACAACTTTACAACTTTCAACTTAAAAAACAAGGAGGTAAACTGCTATTTATGGCATGAGGCTGAAGGCTGTCTTGAGGCTAACATTTTCGCAACTATTATCACCAAACATATTTTCCAGTTTTTGGAACAGGAACCCTCAACTAAGAACATTGTGATCTATAGTGACGGATGCGGTACCAAAACCAGAACAACACTCTCAGTAATGCCCTTTATCATTTTGTTAATGAGACAAACGTAACTGTGATCCAAAAATTCTTGGAGAAAGGGCATACGCAGATGGAAGTCGATAGCGCACATAGCTTGATAGAAAGAAAACTAAAAAATAAAGATATAAAACTACCATCAGATTACATAGAGGTCTGTAAGAAAGCACGACCAAAGCAACCCTTTCACGTAGAATTTTTGGATCATACCGTTTTTAAAAATTTTTCAAATTTGTGCTATTACCAAAGTATTAGACCAGAAAATAAGAAGACTGATTTACACATTAATGATATAAGATGTCTTAAATATGAAAAATATGGAGGAATATCATACAAAATTAATTATTCTGATGACTGGACTAATTTGCCTCAAAGAATTAAAGTTAATCTAAACCCCCAAATAGGGAGATTATATCAAAGTCGCCTAAAAATAAAGCAACAAAAATACGAGCACTTACAAGCTCTGAAAAAAGTCTTGCCATCAGATTGCCATAGTTTCTATGATTCTCTTCCGCATTAGTAATGTTTAATACTATTTTTAATTTTTCTAGGAATAATACTTTTGTTTTTTACTCTTTTATATTGTAGAACATAAAAATGACTTTATTTTTTGTATTTCTCAATAAAAAATGAGAAAACTAAATAGGTTTTTCAATCTTTATTCACGTTCGTAATTAAATAGCAAAGCCTCGTAACTGTTAAAATTGTCAACTAATATAAAACTCAAAAACACGTAACTAGCTTTTAAAACTACTAGTGCATTTTTTTAAATATTAATAGCTTGTACGGTGTCAAGAAACCTTACATTTAATAATGACAAACGAATAATATTCATTAATACATTATTTCAGAAAATATGAGGTTTTTTCCCTCTCCTGAAAAATGAGGTTTTTGCAGATACTTGGTTTTGCGGTGTCGACGACGATATACTATATCTTCAGAAGTTTATCTTCCAGACTTTCATATCCACTTCAATTCCCTAAAAATATATGTACAAATCGAAAATGATTCTTAAGTAGTGATTTTTTTTTAATTGTACATTCATACATTTTTATATATTTACCTTCAGTAATCATTGTATATACGATATATTAATTTTAAGTAAATCATAAATACTGTGAGTCCTAGGTATGCATACTTTGGGCGATTTCCAATGATTTCATATCTAATATAATTATATTCATCTGAACTTTTCTCAAATTTGCACGTGGTTATAATTTTAGACATAAGTCAACGCCAAGTTTGATTATTGAAGTTTAATTATATCGGTGGTTCTCACCATAGATAAACTACGTGTTCCCTAGCTTCATTTCGTATAGTTGTAAGAGCCCCTTTTTGTGAGTACCTTCATATACATACTTGTAATCTGTATCGCCTACCACCTGTTAGGTAAAACAATAATATTTATTAATCATATATCTACATAACGCGATAGTTTTATTTGTCCTCTTAAGAACCCCTTCCTTAACCCTGAGATATTCAAAGGGTGTTTATTATTTTTATTTCTACCCTTTCACTGCTTTAACATCCTTTAAAACTGGTGTTATACCTTCATAAGTAAATGATTCAGAAAGAGAAAAGAGCTGGGGTATTTCTCCGTCTATACTATACTATTGAATTCAAACAACAATATTTTTGTTATTACATCAAAACTTTTCAGTACCTAAATTCAAAAATTCAACTTCTTAAAATGTTGTACCTGCGCTACTCACAACATGAAACAGTATTTTTTGAACTTTACAATTAGAATTTTAGGTCGGCCGTCTCCCGATTTTAGCAGGGAACCGCAGGCGGTCAATTTCAGTAGAAGTTTTGAAACATTATTTACTGGGAAGGAATGAGAGGGAATGTACGGCAGCATTAGCCTCTCTTTATTTTTATCTCTGCGAAATAGCTGAAGCTGGGCTTATTGTTTTTGGGGAGAACATTCTCCAAATTTATTTAAAATCATTCCAAGCATTTCCACATTTTATTGTGAACTTGCAAAATTATCTTTTAAAGTATCTCATAGGTAAGTAGCATAGTTTTCCGAAACAAATATTTCACACTGTTTATACTGAAAGTTCATTCATTCATCCATTTTTTGCATAACTGAAAAATATACAGAGTTTGGTTGATATTCAACAAACTTGTATCATTCCTTATAGTTTTGTATATCATTGACCGATGGAGTTGAATGAAACAATGGATCATTAATATACTAAACGTGTTTATGTAACCAAAAATTATCTACCTGTAAAATCACGGAATTCGGCAAAACATTTCGTTCTCGAAAATAGCATCGAAAAGAAGAATCAATAAAACGCACTGAAAATGTCACCAAGGTTGAAAATCATGAAGTAATAACAGTCACACTGTCGTGGACCAGAAGCAATTTTTTTTTCGGGTCAAGATGGGAAACTAATGTTCGAATGGGTCCTATCCAGGACTCAAACAGTGTTGAACTAATTTCCAAGGGGAAGCCTACCAACCAAACCCACCTCAAAGTCGCCGTTACTCTCGGAATCACTACCCTAGCATATTTCGAGAGGCAGAGAGGCAATTGCACACTTTCCGCTCACATCGTCGTCTTCTCCCCACATATCACTCCTACCTCTCATGTCATATTGAGTCCATCTCTCCCCCTAATCATGCTCTCCACTTATCTCCATCCATTCCTCCTCCCCCTCAACATTATCTCCACCATGTTCTCCTATTACACTGCCTCCCCTAGTTTCCAGCATCTACATATATAGAATGAGGATATCAGACACATCCTCATGTCGAAGCTGTGAACAGGAAGATGAGACGGTGAAGCTCGGTTCTATTATCCATCCGTAAATCCTTAGTTTTGGCTAACACCATGCTGAGAGAAGCTCCTCTTGGGGACGTTATCAACTATTTTAAAACCATAGACTGGTTGACGTACTGAGAGGGACTTCCAAGAAGATGCACAAAGACCTGATGAGGCCGAGGGGTTGCCCTATCCTCCCAACTTATCAGATCAGATCGGATCAAACCAGTCGGAGTCAAATTTTGTGAATTTATGTACTAGACGTCAAGTTATTTGGCTTTCTTACCACATTAAGAAGATTAATGGAAAAACTTAAAATTCAGTAATCACTTTTCTGCTAAGTACATCCAGTTAAGAAAAGAACAATATGTATTTTGAGATCATTGAATTTTAATACATACGGATGGATGGAAATCTTTCTCAGAAACTTCTTAGAGCAGCCTTCAAGTTGTCCACCCTCTTTTATGGAACCTTCCATTGCAAAATTTACATTTCATAATTCAGCTCATAAGTATACAAACTATAGACAGAGTAGCTACAAACTCCTCTGCCAAACGGAAACTACAGATACTATATGTGATTTTATATCCTCTAACCTAATTTATCTGGGGATGAGTCCAACACTGTTTGGGTCCTGGACCCATTCGAACATGAGTTTCCCATCTCGGCCCGAAAAAAAAAAAAAAAAAAAAAAAAACCTAATTTATCTTCAACCGAAATTTCCTGCTAAGGGAGCTAGTGCCTTTCAAAGATGACGCTGTTAAGTCAGTTTTTGGAGTATATTTAAAAAAAGCCAAAACCCGCAAACTTTGAACTTGGTACTTTGTATAGCTCTGCCGTGATAAATTGTTGGCTGCAAACCTGCGTATTTTATTGCCATCACAAGCGTTGGGGCAACATGTTAATTTGGTTAAATTGTTCATAAATTTGACAATAAATTCAAAAGCTATAGGGTTCTAAAAAAATTGTGCTCTTGTTTGAATTCAGTATAATGCACCGTTTTCGAGAAACTTAATTTCAATTTTTCGTATTGTTGGCATTCAGTATCATAATGTAATCAAATAAAATTAACTATATTTACAGTACCTAATAGAGCGTTTCCAAGTGACGTCATCCCACGCCATGTTGTCAGCTGATCACGAACAACCCTCAGAAAGATGGATGGAAATAGCATTTTTTACGGATTTAAATATAAATCGAGAATAAAAGTTAATCGGTTTTGGCAAATTTGTCTATAGTTTGGATACTACAAGATCCGGCAGTAAAACAGGAAGATTAAGATATTGTGTGACAGTCGCCAGACGGCTCGAGAGGAGTGGGAGACTCGACCTTGAGCCGGTATTTTCAGTCGCCATGTTGCCTTGGACGAATGAGCAGCGAAAAGGGATTTTACAAAAATGCTGATAGTGCTGTTGGTGCTCAACGTGCTTTCCATCGGGAGTTTAATTTGCTACCTTCAGCGAACTCCATCAACCTATGGGTAAGAAATTTTGAAGAAACTGCTAGTGTAACCAAGAAATGAGGTGGTAGAGTAAGGACGGCTCGTACTCCCGAGAATGTTAATAGGGTGCGTGAGGCTTTAACAAGAAGTCCACGGAAATCTCCGAAGCATCACAGCATAGAGCTCGGTCTTAGTGACCGAACCACAAGAAGGATCCTGAAAAATGATCTCCACTTTCATCCATTTAAGATACAGGTAGTCCAAGCTCTCAAACCTCAACAAGAGTACGCTATTGTCAACAGCTGTTAAATTTAATTGTTCAAGATGGACAGCTGGTCCATAATTTATGGATGAGTGATGAGGCTCACTTCCATCTTTGTGTGTATGTCAATAAGCAAAACTTCCGATTTTGGAGTGACAATTACCCACGTAATCTTCACGAAAAGCCTCTTAATTTGCAAAAAGCAACTGTGTGGAGCGCAATGTCATCTCTAGGTGTGGTTGGTCCGTACTTTTTCGTACATTTCCTGCTCTTGACGAACATGTGAATGATCGGTCATTATGCCAACAAGATGGTGCCACTAGCCACACTGCTAACATTTCGATGGGCTTGCTCAAATTGGCGTTTTCTGGTCGCTTCATTGGTAAGAATGTCGGTATTCCTTGGCCTTCCTGTTCACCAAACTTGGCGGCTCCTGACTTTTTTCTGTGGGGTTATCTGAAGCTATAGGTTTTTTAATCAAACCCACCCAGAACTAGGGACGAACTGAAGGAGCGATTCCAACAGGAGATCAACAACATTCCGTTGGATATACTACGCAGAGTCATGGGATCCTTCACCAAAAGACTTCATGAATGTGTTCGGAACGAAGAGGACGCCATCTTACAGATATAGTTTTCAAAAAATCAACATTTCCATATATTCTCATTAATTTCCGATAATTTAGATTACATTACATCAAAGTTAAAGGGTCATTGTTGATGCTGTTGCATGATAAAGTTGAAATAATTCTAATTTCTCGTTGAAATGGCTACGTTAAAGAATATGGCTGTCTACCTCAACTTTTTGCAAAATAATTGACTTGATTCATTGGACGACGTTCCCCTGATAACATGGCAAAATTTATAGTTCATAAACAATGGTTGTTCTGCTTATTTTAGTCGAGTAGTCAATATCTTGGCCCTACGTATGGAAATCTATGGAGTGGATGAGGAAGTCCAAATTTCCAAATTAACTGGAAATAAAGCCCAATGATATTCAAATTAAGTAAGACGTTGTAGCGACTCGAATTTCTATTCATCATTCAGGTGTGGTCACTACAACTGCAATAAATTTGTTATAATATTGTTATGTCGGACCTGTACTAAGGATATGTAAAGGTCCATAGAGAAAAAGAAGAAGATAAACATCTGGAATCATGTAGAACTGTTTGGAACATGTGAAAAGTATAAAAGCGGGATAATTGACGTTCGTTAGTTAGTTTTGAAGTATAACAGATTTGAGTTCTGTGTTTTAAAAGTAAGACGAGATTAGTGTTGAATTGTAAAAGTTGAAGTTGAAGATACGGAGGACGTTAAGATAGAAAACGGAGTAACAATGTTGTGTTTGTTTTATAATTTGTATTAATAATGTGTAGACCGTGGAAAAAAATAGCATTTGTCACAAGGCCAAAAAATGTGGGGATTGCGTTAAGTATTCATTTTGTAGATGGTTTGGCAAATAGTAATTCTTTGGAATCTAGACGTCTTTATGCTGAAAAATATCCACAACCAGTGACGCCTCATCATTCTTTATTTGCACGCTTATCGGATACTAAAAGTTTTTTTTTCTTTTTTTTTTGAGATTACAATCTGATCGGTAACGATCAATAAGCAATTTTAATCTAACTTATTTTACTAATTTCAATCCTAAAACTAAAGGTCTTACTCAACAGTAGTTCCTTATACTCTATACACATAGACACTAACACTAGTGTGTAAGCACTGCACTGTACTCTGTTTTACACTGACACTTATGTACTGAACTAACTCAAAGGGCTTTGTCCTCTTGAGTCTTCTCGTCTGGTTGGTGTTGTCGAAGAGCTGGATGGCCTCAACATTCACATGTTCTAGGAGTCGCTGTTCATGACTCTTGGCAAACTTGATGATCGTCTGGTTAACAGTGTCAATCTCCAGGTCCCGATGGAGGTCACTGTTTCGGCAGTACAAAGGAGCATTGGTGATATTCCTCAGTATTTTGTTTTGAAATCGTTGTATGATCTGGGTGTTGCTTTCTTTGGTACAGCCCCAAAGCTCAATACCATAAGTCCATACAGGTTTCAGGATTTGCTAATATATCAGCAGTTTATTGTATATAGACAGAGTGGAATTTCGTCCCAGTATCCAATACATTTTTCTAAATTTGAGCCCTAATTCTTCTCTTTTCTTTTTGACATGGGGTTTCCAGCGTAGCCCCGCATCTAATGTAATACCCAGGTATTTGGCTGTATTGGCATAAGGTACCTGAGCATTATTGAGTCCGTATTTGAATCTCGTCATGACCATTTCCGACTGCTAAGATGGCCGTGTCATCAGCGAAAGTGGCTATTGTGTTATGCTCTAAATCAGGGATATCATTTTTAGTACTAGTGATACTAAAAGTTAACAACAAAATTCGAACAACACTGCCGGACTGTTAGAAATATGAGGGTATAAGAAGTTAACCAAAAGTACTGAAACTGGTAGTCACCTGGATTCTACAGAGGTTTGCGGAAGTGATATCTTGGACGAAATAGAACATCCTGCCATTTCTAAATCCTCCATCCCTTACACTTTCAAAAATTTCATGAATGCTGGATGGTGGTTTATGTGTTCAAGTAGTTTCTGCAAAACTGGGCAAAAAGAATCAAGTTTCCACTTTTTTCTCAAAAATTTTATTTCGCGAAGAAGCTACGTTTACTCGTAACGGAATTTTTAATTAACATAACGCACATCATTATGCCTACATTGGTAAAATTTTGCACGCCATGAAAGAGACGAAGCACCAGCAAAGACTTAGCATAAATGTATGGATAAGTGTAATTGACAATTAACTACTAGGACTTTTGAAGTTACATGGCCGTTTAAAAAGACTGGATTACCTGATTCAATGGACGATACTCCCCTAATGACACAGCAAAATTTATGCTTTATACATGATGGTTATATTTAGTCAAGTAGTTCGTCAATATCTTGACACTACGTATGGAAATTAATGTATTGGACGAGAAGGGCCACTCATTTCCTGCAAGATCGCCCAATTTCAATCCAGGCAGATTTTGCGGCTACTAAAAATCATTGGTTTATGCTGTTTCAACACTAAATCGTATTCAGCTGTGGAAAAGAATACAGGGTGCATGTCATGAGATTCAAAATAATCCCAGAAGCTTTTCAAAAGTTAGAATATCCTCATAGAAACTATTGTGTTTATGTCATTGGGGCGTTTCACGTGAAGTGTACGTTCTGAAATTTGTTCATATTCGGCTTAATTGTACTTTTAGTAGTTATGAATGTGGACACACGATATTTTTTTTGCACGATTTTTATTTGTCAAGTTATTGGCTTCTAAAGAATTGCCGTTATTGAAATTCGTATGTTTTGGAAATAGTTTTTCAAATACAAGATAAAACTGATTTTAATTTTTTTTAATATACAAAACATGTTGAATTAGATGATTGCAAAAGTACGCATCTACAAGAACAACTTCTAATGTGCAAGTTGATGAACTTTATCAGAACTTCAAAAACGAATATTCGAATATTCAGGTAGGCTTAACAAGACCCAAGCCATATATCCTCGATGGCGACTCTGGAACACATATGGTATGTGTTTGTACTTCCCATCAAAATGTAAGGCTGATTTTGAACGGAGGAGATATTGCCAATCTCACTGCTGGAACTGCTATGCCACTATCATCTTTTCATCTTATAAAGAGTGCTTTCACAATATGATATGTCTAGATCCAACACCGACATGTCATTTGATGACTACAAAGACACCGTCAAATGAATGTTGCAAGTCTTAAGTGCAGTTCCTGAATATTTGAAATCATATTTGATAACAATCAAGTGACGGACGTGCAGTTTGAAAAATGGGTTGGCACATATTGCTTCAACTACTGTCTTCTGATGATTTTGTGGATGACTTGTGTGACGCTTTAGATACATTGAAACCTCATGACTATATTGCAGAGGAACATGCGTTGTATTTTAAAACTCTCAAGGAGATTATCGTTGAAGGCGAAATCCTCGTGCAATGTGCTTCTGCCAAAAATTCAAGTTTTGTTGTCCAAAATGCTGTTCAATCTTTTCATCGGAATAATGAACAGGCAACACTTCTAATATCGGTTTTTCATTATAAAGATGGAAATGAAATAAAACATTGTTATGATTTCAAATGACTTAAAGCATGATACAGCCACCACACTCACTCAGTATGACAAATTTTACCAGCAAATTATAGTGAAAATAAATAAATATTAGGACTCACTCTTCATATTTGTGTTTGTTTTGTATTTTAATAATACTACTTTTACTTAGATTTCGTACTTGACCTACATTTCCTCTTTTAAATCTTACATAGACTACACCTTCAGAAGTTCATCTTCCAGACTTTCATATCCACTTAAATTCCCTAAAAATATATGTACAAATAGGAAATGATTCTTAAATAGTGATTGCGAGCAAGATCAGTTCCAGAATATAAGGTATTTAGTTTTAATAATAAAATATATATCTCAAAGGTTCGAATGTTTACATTTGGATCATTTAGGTTAAATTGACATCTGTCAGACCAAGGAAATAAAATAAAATTAATTGATTGATAATCAGATATGACTGATAATCAATCATTCATTAACAAAGTGGTAGTTTTACAAATTCAGTACATTCTTTCTCCTTTTCCACTTTTGTTAATTCACATATAGCATATCTTTTGAACTCTTAGAAGCTACTGGTAAAGGAAAAGAACCAACCATTCAGGACAGGTTGTGATCAAGGGAAGAGAGATATTGATCCATTTTGCTTTTTGGATGCCTAGCTAAGAGCACCTAACGTTAATTTAACGGATTTTTTTCGTAATTTACAAGAAGTTTGAAAAGAAACAGTTTCAAAGGTTCCTTAGAACGGAAACTCAACCAATGGTTTGGATTTATTCCTTCACAAACAAATTGTAATTACCCCAACTTGTCTTGTTTCACTTAAAGACCACCCACCATCAACGGTAAGTTGGTCGACCACTCACTTTTATGTGATTATATTCTGAATACTGGCTCAATATATTTCACTTACGTTTATTTCTATTTTAGGCCTTCATCTTTCACCTTCCATTTCATCTTTCACCTTCCACTTCATCTTGCACCTTCCATTTCAATCTTTCAACTTCCATTTCAATTTCAACTTTTTCTTCATATCCATTTTTCACTTAAAGGCCACCCAATATCGGCTTAAGGGTGATCGGAACCTTATAAGAATCTGTGTGGAACTCTGGAACCTCATAGGACAATTGTTACTCCGATCTACACGTGCGAGGACTATACTTTTGGTATTCACCCCTACACGTCCTAACCTTTAGCAAGTGGTTATCCCAGGTAACATAGGTTTAAGTAAATCCCTAGGACTTCTCTCCGACAACTTCGTATCCTACCAAGAATAAATTTAACAGGATTTTAATTGAACATTCATACCTTTTCAATTATTTACCTTCAGTAATCTTTGTATATCTATATATTAATTCTAAGTAAATCATAAATACTGTGAGTCCTAGGTATGCATACTTTGGGTGATTTTCAATAAACTCATATCTATTATAATTATATTCATCTAAACTTTTCTCAAATTTGCACGTGCTTATAATTTTAGTCATAAGTCAACGCCAAATTTGATATTTGAAGTTTAATTATATCGAATAATTTCTTGATTTCCGATGAAGGTGTTAAATCTTTCCCATTGCTTTTCAATCAAAAATATGGATTCATTTTTTCAATAATTTGGTTCATCAATAAAGTGAAGATATTGTGTTCAACAATGGTCTTACAATGACTTTTATTTGTGTAATTGAATGGCGATGATGAAATAAAACAATTTAATTTGTTTATATCTTAATTTTTCTTTTGAACTAACGTTCAAATTAAAATTAGGGACGCGTATCGCACACAGTAGCTTTTTCAAACTAGTTTTTAATTTGAACGTTAGTTCAAAATAAAAATGAAGATTTAAACAAATTAAATTGTTTTATTTCATCATAAGTATGGATCTTTAGAATATATATTTACAAGCAGACTTCATAACTTCGCGAAATTTTATGATTACATAATTTATGGTAAATATAATTTAAATATATAGAAGCTACTCTTCTTAATGTACTTTGAATATTTTTGGTCTAAGAACTTCAACACAAAGTCAAAAACAAATAGAAGTCTGCCAACAAAACAACCATCATTAAAATTATATTCGGCGAATAACAGCGAATGTGTGCGTCAGCGAACATTATATCCAGCCAACAAAATTTAATTACCATCTTACTCCAGAATTAATTCACGCTTCAGAATATGTAAAATCAACGAAATAGAATCTCAATAACTTTTGGAAGATGAGAACAAGCGAGCAAATAAAGTGAACGTAGCAAATAAGGTTTCATTTAATTTTACATTAAAAGGAAAATTCTACAGTTATTATGGAAAATTTAATTCCCTAAACTGCTTTGTTAGATTTTATGTATATAGTTCGTGGGTATAAAACTAATATGAATAGATTCTAATTGATATTATTTATAACGATTTGGGAAAGCTGCAGAAATAAGTATGACAGACATAATATAAGAATAATTCAAAGAACAACAATACAGTGCTTTCCACGACGACGTTTCTAAAAAATTACCTTAGGAAATTTTGTATTAGAAGCTTTCTCGACATCATGAGTATTTTCAAAATATCATTTTGACAGTTAATATTAAATTTGTTATTTTGAATGGAACATTTTTGGATATTGCGCCTAATTTTAGTCTATATTTTCCAATAGGTCCAATCTCAATATTTCATCCATCGTATTCGAGATATTCAGCATTTCAAGATATATATTTTTTAATAAGATTACATTCATGAGTGATTCATTCTGAGTCAAATTGATGCTATGAGTGCAATAACGGACTAACCCACAAAAACTCAAAATTTGTTTTATTATAGAATATTTCCCGCCATACCGTCTTTCATCAACTGCAAAGTGGAGCAAGCGATCTTATTTTACTCTTTACTAGATGGCAGCACTGAACCGGATTTGGAATTTCATTTTTAATAGAATTATTGGGAAGCAAAATGGATTAAGCGTGGTTAGTCGCTGAAAAACTTTGGTTTTGTTTATTGTGCATATTGTATTTAAAGGATATGGATACCAGTGAAGATGTTACAATTGAAGGTTAGTACGTATATTATTTTTACATTTCAATTAAAAAAAGTGAGGTTAGTTTTGTAATTTTTTATTTACTGTAACTCTTTAACCGTTTTTTGATTTCCTATTAGTTTTACTGCCAAATTAATAGTGTCTGCATAATAATTTTGTACTAAATAACACTATTAACTAGTGGTATGCACTATTTTGTTTCAGTGGGTTGGTCCACTTTTGCTCTGAAACTCTTTTAAAAAAAAAAACAATTTTCATTTCACGTTTTTTTTTGCAGAAGGCTCAGATTCCCTTTTGAAGATTCAGGCTCCGAGTACTTGCCCTCTGATGAAGATGTCGAAGAGACCCTTAGAATTTTGAACCCAAAAAGCGTATTTGCAATCCTGAACTATGGAAGAGAAACGTGAACAAAAGAAGAAAGTGCGCTGGAAAAGAATATACAACTAAATCTGGTAGAACCGTTCCCACAAAATCTTTTAAACCATTTGAATGCACTTGAAAGGGTATTATATAGAAATTTCTATGCCTTAGAAAGCTTCGACTTATTTATTTGCCAGTATTAAAGTGGTAAATAAGTTGCGTACGTACACTCAGAATCCCGACTCTAATGGCCGTATGCACCGTGTATATTTATGCTAGGCTCAAGACTTAAACGCGCTTAACTTGCAGGTTTCATATGCACTGTAACTTGAACTCGCTTAAAATTAAGCTTCTGTGTTCAAGGGCTTAAGACGTTAAGCTTAGCGTTATAGTAGACTAACCTTACTTTTATTGTGCTCTTATTTGTTTTAAAATCGTTGGCATTTCTTGATTTCATTAATTGATATTATGGATATGGTCTATATGGTGAAGACCCAATTACATTGAAGACATGGATGATATTGGATTTTTTCGCAGGTTTAGGCTTACTAAAGAAGCTGCCATATCGGTTCTAGAATTGATAGAGCAAAGGCTGGAATTTGAAAATGATTTGTAAGACATAATCGGCTATAATTAATTCTTTTTCTTCACCTATAGGTATACTTTTTTCTTTTTTCAGGAATAATAGTGTGAGCCCCATCAACCAACTCTTAACGGGACTTTTGTTTTATTCAAGCAGTGCTCACCAAAAAAATATAGGAGATATTATGCATATGAATCAAAGTACTGTGTCTAGAATTGTAAAAAAGGTTTATGAAGCACTAGCTACTCTACGAAATAGATTCATCAAATTACCAGGAACCCCACAAGAAATTTTAACTTGTCAAAATGACTTTTATCAATTAGTGCGTTTTCCACGTGTGATTGGATGTGTGGATGGGACTCATGTTAAAATACTATCACCAGGTAAATATTCAAGTATTTTTATAAGAGAATGGCATTTGCCTGTAGTTTTTCAGCTGGTTTAAATTATAAAGAAATGAACATAAATTTGATCTGGTAAAAGTATAAACATCAATTTACAGGTGGTGAAGATGGAGAAGTCTATAGAAATAGGAAATCTTATTTCTCAATTAATGTTCAGCTAGTATGTAATAGTAGCTTAGAAATAAACAATGATGTGACAAGATGGCCAGGTTCAACCCGTGATGCCACAATATTTAATAACAGCCATTTAAGAATAAGATTTGAAGCTGGTCGATAAGCATTATTTGGTTTCAAAACGTATATAATTTTAAATATTTTTTAGATGACAGTGGATACCCATTAAAATCATATTTATTAACTCCGTTTCAAAATCCTAATAGAAGAGCAAAGCAGATATATAACGAAGCTCAGATCCGGACAAGGAACACCATAGAACGAACGAATGGTGTAGGGAAAAGACGGTTTCCCGTTTTATGTTATGGACTACGATGTAACATCCAAACTGCTTCAACATTAATTGTTGCTACTGCAGTGTTACACAATATTGCTATTAATATGCATGAAGATATGCCACCACCACCTGAAGGTATAAACGCAGAACAATTGGATGATTTGATCCAACAGGGACAAATTCCTGTTATTCACCCCCAAGAAAATGTGAATCACGATTTTAGGAATGATATAGTTAATAATCATTTCCAAAACTTGAGAACATTAATTTTATTGCCTAGGTATTTTAGATTAAGAAAAATAAGTATTTTTAGGACTTTCTTGAAACTACTTTATTTTTTTGGAATAAAAATATTATATAAAGTTTGTTTCATGACTATACACCTGTTTCTTATTAACTATAACCTCTTATACACTCCTGGAAAGTGAAACTTCCCATAGCATTTTAATGCTATGCAAAAAAATTGTTCGTGTTTTTTGCACGGCATTAAAATGCTAGTGGAAGATATCGTTTGCCACACTGTATAAAGAAATAGAAAAAATCGCTTTGAAAAATATAAAATAATGTTTAACTCGACCTTGTTTAATAAACTGCACAGTTGAATATTGGTTGTTGAGCTTTAAAAATTGGTGTATATTCATGAAACAGACTACATTACAAAATAAAATTTGTCTACATTTTCTGTTTTTTTGCCCTTAATTCTATTTCCAAGAGCTCATTTTCCATTTTCAATTTTGATATGATAAGTGCATTCTGCTCTTTCATATTTGTTAGTCGCCCGTCGACCAATTCCAGTCTTTTGTCCATTAACAGATCATACTTCTTCGCTATGTCAGATGATGCCAATGGCTTCACTATTGTAGCAGGTCGTCGCCTGTTAATGGTTTTTTTCGGTTTCTAAAAAAAGGTTGGATTAGTTCTAGAATATTTACAAGAATCAAATTATACATACCTGGTTTGCTACTCCTGTACATTTTAGAGCAGGGTTAACTGGTGTCTGTAACATTTTTGGTGTATATTTCTTCCAGGTATCTGAAGTTGATGCAGTACACGATTCAGCCGATTCTACTTCTGGTCCAGGTTTGCTAAAAATCAAATGATTACTTTCTCCAGTCTCCTGAAAAGACAAATTCAATTATAGTATGAGATTAAAAAAAAATTAGTATAGTCTCCAGTTAACCACGGTAATTCAGAAATTACAAAAATAGTAGAATGTACTCCACTTCTGTTTTTGGCAACTTCGCAATATTAACAATAGTAGACCCCCCTGAATCATCATCGAAGGGGTTATTCAAGCCAAATAATGTTTTTTTATTTACAATGGATATTAATAAAGAGTCAGTCTCACAAATTTAAATTTTTGCAGGAGGGCCTCCTCCAGTCATAATTGTTTCTTTTCTCTCTTCTGCTAATGCTTTTCTCAGTTCTTTTTTTCTATTTTCATAGCATTTTTTTAAGTTTGTAGCGCTTCTAACTGGAAGAATTAAATTCTTCCTCGATAGTTTTCCACACCTCCTCCTTTTGTAATGTAGAGGTCCGGTCAGTTTTTTTGTCCTCCAGAACATTTGCGTATTTATTTGATATTATCTTTAATGAATGAACCTTTTCGGCGTTGGTAAAATTTGGAAACCTTTTTTTTAAGTTATCCATGATTTAATCTTCAACAATGCTGTTATAATAATAAACGAGCTTGATCTTATAAATTTCAAAGCATCAACAATCTTAATAAAAATGAGGTTAAGCTGCTTATCCTTAAACATTAAAATAGCTTGGAACCAAATATAAAATGTGGTGGTATTACTGGATTTACAATGTTGCCAAGACTAATAGCGGCTTAGTTAAACTTGGCTTACAAATCAACGGTGCATAATTACAAATCTACAGCCGAGCTTTATAATTTAAGCGCGCTTACCTAAGCTACGCTTCAGAACAAACAGGTGCATACAGGCATAAGAGAGAAAAAACCCGGCTTTATTATTTACCTAATGTGGAAGGTGTAGAGCATAAGGTGTGCCAACCATTTTTTCAGGCGGTTTTTCCAGTTTCTGCCGGTAGATTAGACAGACTTCTAGAACGTGAATCAATTGAAGCACCACCACCACGTGACAAACGTGGAAAACATCCACCGCACAACAAAACAGCTGATGCCAAAATATATGAAGGCAAGGAATTCATTAGAAAATTTCCGTGTTATGAATCTCATTATTCCAGAGAAAAAAGTAACCACAGGAAATATCTGACGGATCCTGTGCCCTACTTCTGTTTTCGAGAAATCTTTAACAAATAATTTAATTTACACTTTCACCCGCCAATTTCGGACTCATGTAAAAAGTGTGATTTATTTAAAATTAAAAAGCAATCAGCCAATGAAGAGACGAAGAAACAGGTCGAAATAGAAAAAGAACTTCATCAGCTCAGCTCAGGGTGCTCGTCGAGGTGGCCTAAGAAAAGACACCGAAATGACAAAAGAAGGAAACTCGACGGTCATTTGTTTTGATTTAATGAAGACGTTGCCCACACCTGTATAGTAAATTTTATACCCATTTAGAATAAGACCATCCTTATTTATTATTAATAAATCGGTTGAAACAAAAAATTACCAACAAAAATGAACGTCGTAACTAATTTATTAGATGTCACGTTTTTATTGAAGTTACGTCAAATTTTGATTTCATGTTAATGTCAGATGGTTCAAGAAGCCGCATACGTTAAGTTACTAAAACGGCTGGTACCTCTAAATAGGTATTAATTTTACTATACTTACGACAGGAATTTTCTACTACAAAAGACAGTTATGGACATACTGCTCTAATATCCATGAAATGGGCACCGGGAGGCGGAAAAAACGTATGTTTAACATGGGAGTAAAGTGCCTTTTCCTCCCTTGAATGATTACTGTACAGTAAACTTCATCCTCGGGAGAAAAAGTAGCACTTTCCTCCCTTGTTATACAAATAGCTATTGTGAATGTTAGTCAGAGGCAACCAATGAGACGGGTAACTTAATAGACAAAAGGGTTCGGTCGATCAAATATATATTATCTATCTTCTGTTTCACTTATGACTATAGACTTATCAATCGGACTATCTCTCTTAAACTATGTGGAGGGTAGCCAGATGGCGCTAACAAAGCAAAATTCAATTCCAATTTTGCCGCTAATTTTTCTTAGAAGGAGGATACAATATGTTTTTCACTGAAACGATTGGATGTCATGTTGATTTTGATTGTTAAAATAATTAATAAAACAATGAAAAAACTAACATAGGAATCTAAAACTTGAAAGAATTGAAAACCGTTATGTGAAAAAGTAGACTTGGCAACGCTGTAATTGTAATATGTCATTTAAAGTTCCAGCTTGCTTTCTCGAGAACCGTCAACCGCCATGATTTTTCTTGTGTTTACACTTGGAAGGTGTTTATTTTGTGAGCTATTGAATCAAATGAATAAACAGTAATTATTTTATTATGCCTTCTACTTGTTGTTTAGTTTGTGGGTGCAACGACAGTGAGGTCGCTAGAATGCATTATTTTCCACAAACTGCGTTAAAGTGAGTGACTTACCAATCTGTGTGATTAGCTTTATAACAAATATATTGATTTCTAGGTGTAGATCGTGGTTTGGGAGCCCAACATTTTCCACATATTAAACGCAACTCTGGAATTTGCAGTAATCATTTCAGAGAGGAGGATTCTGTTTGTGGAAAATTGAAGAGTAATCTTTCAAACACCTTGCTGATTGTTGGAAGCAGGCTGATGGGTCGGCATGATGCAGTTGCGTTGTGTTCCTAGTTTTGGGAATCATAATAATTACAGCTAACTTACATACTATTAGGAAGTAGGATAAACTTGACATGAAATAACAATAGAAAAAAAATCGTAGCTTAATTTCTCCAAAAATAATGGACCTACGTGGGATTTATTTCAATGACACATTAGGCATTATAGCAAAACCGATGGGAATGAAAAGCTAAAAATTTGTAACGAGGGGTATCCAACATTGATCTATCGAATAAGAAGTCGGGGACGAGATGTCTCCCGAACCGGACGTTATTACCTGTCTTCGAAAAGAGTCATGTCCGAGTTGTCTCCCAGTCAATTAAGGTATACTTTCTTCAAATCCAACATTTTTTCACATCCAAAAATTAATGAAAAATAAATTTTATTTCAACAAGACAAAAAACGTAAGAAACTTTTCAAGAGCAAGTTAATAATAATTAATTGTGAGGGCAAGGAACATTAGAGATTAGGAAATCAATACTTGGGGCAAGTGAAATTCTGGTAAGTAATCTTCCTCAAAAGTGTCAAAGTGTCAATAACAGGAGACAACTCGACCCATTTCCGGAGACAACTCGACCGTAATAAAAATCTACCTGCCGGTCTTTGAAGACAACTCGACCGTTCTGGGAAAAAATACGATCTACTTCAGGTGACTTGCGATTATACCGGAAATTGCAGTCGTTCGTGATCTTGAATGAACTTCTTAAATTGCTGACTTTATAACACACAACTTTTTATGAAAAAATACTATACATAAGTCTTATGCTCGGTCTTATGGTTCTCGAGATAATAATTATTTTATTAAAAAAATTGATGTTTCACCGATATTTATAAACTCCATTAATTTCATGATTAATGAAAATTATTTGATTCTAATTATCGGTATCGGTCACTGCTAGATGGTCTAATGATATACTAGAAAAATATTTTCAATTTTTCATACGGGGCGGAATAAAATTTACCTTAATTTTGGATAATGAAAAATAGCAATAACTATATTTTTTTAAATGGCACACATATTTTTTTACATCCCGTACAATACTTAAATTTATTTAAATTTTAAAACTCTTGAGTATTACTTCTAAATTTTGATATTCATAATTTTTGGAATTACTTTCATTGTGTTTTAAACTTTTAAGTACAGTTGACATTGAATTAATATCATTATATCTTCAGATTGAGTCTTCCATGTTTTTTCTATTTTTCATAGCCTGATAATGGTAATCACTTATCGAAACGAGTAGTGAGTTGATTGGTCCTATTTAGGACGAATTTATTTATTTTTTGTTTTGACTTGGTGTTTTATTGAACCCTTTGATTTTTATAATATAGCAGTTGTGAAATTTGTTGTTAATTCATTTTATTTTATAGTTACGTATATAGAGGGTAGAAGGAAGGAGAAACGTTTTGTATGGGTGACAAGTTGAAAAAGTGTCCAACGGTAAACAACAAATTTTAATTCGAAGATTCACCGAAATGGCGCTCGTGTAGCTAATGGTAATGATGTGAATTTAGCGGTTATTAACCAAGTGAAGTGTGCTGGGTTGCAAAATTCATTATTTTTCGTGACTTGTGCAGTTGAGAAATATGCAGTATTTAAAATCTCAACTATTCACGTAGTCAATTACTCTAATAATTCATGGCACTGTTTTTAAAATCTTTCCACTTGCTACTATGGCGCCACCTTAATTTGCTCCCATTCGATGGACACTTTTTAATACATTCAGATGGTTCTCCTTCCTTCTACTCTCCATAGTTACGTAGTAAGAGTTAAATCAATGAATATATTTCAAGTAAATAAATGACATGAAATATTTCAATCCTCCAATTTTTATTTATTATTCTCACATTTAAAGTAAACACTACGTTATTGAATATTACAACCCATTTTCATACACTGCGGATAATCCTTAGAAAGGGTTAGAATCCCCCCATATTCTATATCATATCTCCTCATTTTCCCGCTCTTATTGTATGTGAACATAATACCATATCTTATATAAAGTGTCCCTTTGAGGGAAAGCCCTGAACTTATAACAAGTTAGTTATGCCTTATCCAAGTTAATAGTTCCATAGTAAGATTAACACATACGAATTTATATAGGGTTATGTAGATATTTCTTTTGCACCAATTTGTTGAAGCTAAGCTGTTGAATTTCTTCACTATCACCGAATATTTTTCGATTAAATAGATCTATTGAAAATGTTTAGTTTTCATAGAGTTAGACAAATTTTAATTGGTCTATTATATTTTTTTTTCCTTCAAATTTTTGACTACTTACTCACTCTTCGCAAATCTCCATAAAAATAAATCTAATTATGTAAGATCAGGTGATCGCACTGGCCATTCTATCGATCTTCGCCTCCCTATCCACCGATTGGGAAATATTGCATCGTGGTACTGCCGGCCATTGCGTTGGTAATGTGGTGAAGCTCCATCCTGCTGAAACCATATCGTATTCACTGCGCAGAAACGTCAAAAACAACTCTAAATTTGGTAGTCCGATTTTTCTCATTTAATACACCGCGATGTGGAAAATAGTACGCCTCCTTCACTTCCTCTGAGTCATTAAGCAGAGACACATGTCGTAACTGAATGTAATCCATAATAAACTCACTGTACATTTCCTTCAGCCTAAGATTTCTCTGTAGTTTCCATTCTAGAGAGCGAAACCGCCTCAATGCTGGAACTCTAGAAATGCCCAGCAAATATGTGGGTTGTTTAAAGGAAATCTGCACTATAAGCATGCCTTCAGAGTCTCGGCCGGTGGTTTTTACGAAAATATCCTCACATTTTTTTCTGTCACTCGACCAGGCAGGTTTGGAATCAGAAGGCTCCTAAATCTCCCAGAATTTTGATAGTTGAACCTGAACATCCAAAGTCGTATTGACATGATACCGACTCACAGAAGTGTTGCCTATGGAACGGTATTCACCACTCAAAACCCAATCAAATATCGTTTTTTGGAGTCTAGGATGGTTAGGACCCAATGATACCTGTCCAATGCATAGTAAACTCAGGTAAACTCCAGCTCCTATCAACAAATCAATCTCACCAGCTTTATGGAAGTCTGCGTCTGTCAAAAAATGATGTTTGGGCAACTTCCACTCAGCTATATCATTGTGATGACTTGGATAGTGGACATAAGTGCATGGAATTATGATACACGACAAATTAACTTCCAATGCATTCACACAAGATTTTTCCCTAACCTCACAACGTTGTTTTAAATCAACTGTATTTCCACCAACCCCTAAGATAGTTAATGGTAACTTATGCCTTTGAAGACCTAATTTCTTTGCACACTTGGTTACTCTGACTAGCCTCATCAAGTAAAGCTCTACACCTCCTCGGAACTCCATCGGAATCCAAAATTTGGACCTTTTTTTCGGGTCGAGACCTAAACAGTATTGGACTCATCCATCCCCTACATTCCTTCTTCTCACGCACTGCTCTCCCCTTCCTCCTATTTGACCAGACTCATCTCCTGTGAGGGGTCCAGAGGGGCCCCCCATTTTTCCTTCGTCTTCCTTCCTCTTCTACATTCTATCTCCCCTGGCTTATGTCCCCTTTCCCCACATACCCTACAAAGGAAGGCTTTCCGACAGTCGCTGGCCATGTGATTCTAGCTCTTACATAGCCAGCACTTACCTCTCTACTTGACTCCCTTCACCTTACACCCTGCTACTTTGTGCCCCTTTACCCCACAACCAAAGCACCTGTCCTCTCTACCCTCTACAATAGTTACCCTGTTCCACCCCAATTTAATCTTCCTTTTGAGAGCCCAGTAAGGCTTCCGCTTTTTCCCATTCCGCCTTCACCACCGCCATTTTCATCCAGGTCTTCTCCTTCACCACTTTAATCACCTTTGTCTCTTTTCCAATCAACTTCCCTATTTTCACCCTCACTCCTTCATCTTGCATCCACGGGTCTATCCCTACCATCTTTATGGTTTTTGTACCCCTCCTCCCCGCTTCTACCGCCCTAGCTCCTGTCACCCCTTTCCACCTCCTCCAGAATTCCCCTCACCTCAACCCCCTTATTTGCCTCTATAACCACCTGTATCTGTATCTGTAGAGTGGGGAGGGTGAGTTTAGGCCCACAGCACTTAGGCCACATGTGACCCATTGTACATCCTCCCGAGGAGTTGTCCTCCCAGGTCATGGTCCATCCTGTCCTTTTCAGGAAGGTGGACAGGTCACTAGGAGACATCTCCTTTATATCGGCAGCTGTGGGTCAAGAGTCACCGAACACACACTCTCCTATTGACGATAACTCCGAGTCTATAACCACCTCCTTATTTCTTGAGACTCTGAGCCTATCCACCCCTCTCATCTCCTCCAACCCCTTTTTAATCATCTCGATCCCCTCCTGATCGACTTCCCCGATATCCTTCAGGATGATCGCCCCATTCCTACCCTCCTTCTCCTTTTCCCCATCTGTATAGATTGTTACCTCCGCCAACTCTCCGTCACCTCTCACCCACTCCACTATCATCTTCAGCACATCCACCTCTACCTGCTCAAGCTTGTGGATTCCAATGCTGCTCCCGCTCCCCACTTCCCAAAACAGCCGACTCATCAGCTCAAACACCTTCTTCCTTTCCGTAGTGCGTACCTCCTTGACCCACTCCATCTCCTCTCCTTTTCCTCCTGGCATCGGGTACCTATCCCTAAACATCCTCTGTATCCTCTTCTCCATTCCACTGTCTTCCTTGGTCACACATACCACCTTTACCTTCTTATCTCCTATCATTGGATTTCCCACCTTCACCTCTATTCCCTCCCCCTTTCTACCATCCCAGTCCCTATCTCTAACCTCCTTCCAACCTTCCTAGTCTCTTTGCCCCTCCTCCCATCGTGTTTGCATTATCTCCTTCCTATCGTCCTCCCACCTCGCCCCCTGAAGACACCCTATGAGCCATTGGGCCGTGTCGGGTGGAAAACCCCTCCTCCGAAAAGTTGTGAGAGATTAGGGGAGAATCACCTCCAGCCTCTCTCATCCAACCCTCCGAAGCACGGAGAATTTGGACCAAATCACGGGATAATGGCTTAGACTCGCGCCACTAGAAAGTACCACACTACTTTCAGTAACTGACAATGCCACCTGCTGCATTCTTGAATCAGTTCACTCGAAGCATTTCTTGAAGTACCACCCTATGGTGTTTACCACGACATTTTCTACACGTGCTAGACTTGCAGGTTTTCACAGAACGACTACTCCCCAAATAATTGAAACAAATAGGTAACTCTTTGACCTTGCTTACTCGTTCACTGGACAGTTGTGAATAGCCCCCCTTTGCTTACTACACAAACACTCTCATTTGTTACGGGGATATGAGAACTACCTCGTACCCTATTTTCTCGAGATTTTCCTCCGCTTGCGTCTCCAATCTGACCCTGATCTTTATTGTTTTTTGATAACTTTAATGCCTCGATTAGATCAGCTTTTCTCTTTATGAAAATCTTAAAACTATCCAAAGTCAGCAAACCCTGATCCACTTGCTCCTCGCCATCAGCTTCTGCACGTCTCACTTACTCTTTCGCACGTTTCTCCTCCCATTCTCTCGCCGTTTTAGAACTGAATATATGAAGGAGTGAATATCCCAATGAACGACCGGTTGCTTTAAGCTCTCTAACGATCTCAAATATTTGGAAATGTTATCAAGCATTTTCATCAACTCAGTACTAGACTCCTGTGTTAATACTGGTGAATCATACAAAGCTCGAACGTGATTATCGACAAGTATTGCCCGATTATAATAAATTTTACACGAAGTAGGTATTCTACGCCAGTTCATAATTATCTGCTGTGAACTCTATACTACGTATATCATGTGCAGCTCCGCCAAACAATGATGCTTTCAAATAGTGAAATTCATGAGTTTCTGCCAAACTCTTATCTGAATCTATCAAACTACCAAATAAGTCTCTAAATTCCAAAAAGTTGCCTCCAAATTTACGTAATTCGACATTCGGTAACTCAATTTCCCTACTATTAATGTTATTATTACTCACATTGACGGAAATGTTAGAATTTAAATCAGAATTTGTCTGTTTCCGTAATTTATAAAATTATGTCACTATATCTTTGGCCGTGGATGATTTTTTCTTCTTCCTGTTTATGAACAGGGACAAAGTCCATTAGCCGATTATGTTTTAATAATTCATTTTTTTTTAATAGGGACGAGTAAGTAGGAATCCCAACCAAATTTTTTGTCCGTACATGATATAATAATACAATAAATCTAATACATATTATAATAATGCCGCATACAATTTTTTTCCCGTTCATGTATTTTGTCTTTTCACATATTTTTCTCCCCATTCATGTATTTTATCTTTTCCCATATTTTTTTATTTATTTTTATTATTTTTTCTCTCCTGTTTTTATTTTTTTTATTTATTTATTTTTTTTTAATTTTTTTTTTCTCTCCTGTTTTTATTTTTTTTATTTATTTATTTTTTTCCCCTAATGATTTAGGATTTGACAGGGACACATGTCACGCTTAGGGGCCTATCAAAGCGTTTTTAATACATCACTGAAAGGCCTCGGATTGAAAGGGTTACAGTTGGGATAGAACATAGGATTACTTACAATGATATGTTACAATTAACAACGTGTTTATACAATAAATTATACATAGATATATCCGATGATTGTAATAATTGCTGTAAATTAAATGGTCTTACCAATTTAATTCTTGAAGAGTAAATATAATTATACAAATCATCTAAGAATTTGGGATTTTTATCCTCATTTAGGTTACAGTTCCATATTATGTGTTCCTGAGATCCTTCTTCCCCACATTCACTATCTGACAGTTTCATTATTTGTTTATAAACAGGTGTTAAACAATGATTAAATCGAATTCTGCAAATTGTTGATATAGCTTTTTTATGGAAATTTGTTCTCTTGAACCAAGGTTCGTGTTGTATAGTTGGTTGAATAGTTTTATAGTAAAGACCTTTCTGAGATGTGTTATATAATTGTTGCCATTTCTGCATTACACTTTTCTTGATCAATGGATAAAGATCTTCAACCGGACATTTATATACCCCATTATACATACATTCTCTATAATTTTTTGCAGCTTCATCGACTATTTCATTATAGTTTATTCCACAATGTGCCTTAATCCAACATAATGAAATATTTATTCCTCTGGATGACAATTTGGAGATAAGCTGTATAATTTCGACTACTATGTAACTGAGACTTCCTTTAATTTTTTTTGTGATGTTTTGGATCGAAACAATTGCGCTCTTGGAGTCCGAAAATATTATATATATATTTAAGTGCTTCTAGAATCGCAATTAGTTCAGCAGAGAATATTGATAGTTTGTTATTTATTCTTATTCCTAAAGACTTCCCTCCTTTCTTCGGATCATACAGTGCTACTGGAACATTTATATACATAACATAATATAATGTATGTTATCTATCCCTGGGGCTGTGTTTTTGTGATTTCCCATATTTCAAAATTTTTTGATAGATAACTTACTTCATTTACATTACCAGTGTGATCAAATAGATTTGGTGAAACCCAGGGTGGGGCTAACTTATCTAGAAACCTTTCGGACCATACGTCGTTAACGACTATATTTTTTGGAGAATTATATACATTCTTAATTTTTTTAACTTGTTGCCATATCTCAGTGATAGGTGTATTTCTGTTTAACTTATTACAATATTCTTTCCAAGAGGCTTTTTTACTTTTTAAAATTACTTTCTTTTTATGGGCTTCTGCTTTCTGATAATTTAAATAATTTTCATAATTTTAATTTTGTTTATAAAGTAAAAGGGTATCTTTCTGGTTCTTTATTGCAAGATCACACTCTGAATTCCACCATTTTTTGTTAAATTTGCTGTAGGTTAACCTTTTCTTCTTCGTAATTGATATGTTACAAACATTAATTAGTTTTTCGACAAAAGTAGTGTAGGCATTTTCCACAAAATTTGATTCTACATTTTCGTTATCAAATGAAGAAGAAAATGTATCCCAGTTAGCTTGATTTAAATTCCATCTTACTTATTGCTAGCTGTTGGCTCTAACTCAAAAGATATTTGAATTGGAAAATGATCAGATCCTAAAGATATTTGTTTTACTTGCCAGTCAAATGTCGACGATATATCATTGGAACAGATTGTTAAATCTATCGCGGATTTATTTTTGTTGTAAGGTCCCGTTATTAAAGTTTCTGTTCCATCATTTAAAAAACTTAATTGTGATTCTTCTATAGCTTCCAACAAACTCTCGCCAGCCCTATCATTCTGGTCACAACCCCACGCCCTGTGGTGGCAATTAAAATCTCCTCCCACTATAAAGGGTTTTTTTAGACTATCAAAAAAGGTTTTCCATTCATTTTCTGAAATATTCAAATTAGGTTTGGCATATATTGATTTTTTCCTATTTTTAAATTTTACTGAGACTGCTACGCACTCTACCGTACGTATTTTATAGAATTTGGGAACGTCGATAATTTGAATATTTTTTTTTTATTAAAATGGCTACACCACCGTAGCCATCATCTCTGTCTTTTCGAAATATGTCAAAATCTGTAAAGTGTATTAACTTTTAACCACGTCTCACTTAAAAGTGCTATATTAATATGATTTTCAAAAATATATTTCTCAAAATGGCCTTTATTGTGTACAATGGACCTAGTGTTCCACTGTACAACATTAATTTTATTCATCGTTTGAAAGAATATGATTTTAATTTTTTTTAAATCGTCAAAGACATTTTGATTTTGAATCGAAACGGAATTTTTTTTTAAAATTTCAGCAAAAGATTTTAATATATTATCACAAACTGTATTTATTTGGTGATGGTTGGTTGGAATTTGTAGATGATAATTGGGTTTATTTTTGTAATTTTGATACACTGGTTGACTATTGCTTATATTTGGTATGTATATTATATTACTATGTTCATCTGAATACCCTGATCTATTTGATGGATGAGTTTCGTCATTTCTCCTACGTTTAGCAGTAATTGTATAATGTGAACTTTTATTAAGACTTCGTGTCACTGTGGAATAACTATTATCGTATTTACTTTTGGCTTCAATATATGAAATATTTTCATTTACCATGCAATATTTTATTGTTTTTTGTTTGTGAAATTCTAAACAATCTTTTCTTTCTGTTGCTAAATGATCACCATTACACAAAATACATACTCCTCTTATAGCCCTACATTCGGTTTTTTCGTGTTCATCCCCACATATTGCGCATCTTAACCTACCCCTACATTGGATATTTATATGACCGTACCTTAAACATTTTTTGCATTGAATCACCCTTGGAATATACATTTCTACGTCATACACCATTTTTTCTATTATTATTTGATTGGGTATCATTTGTCCCCTAAAGGTTACAATTATTGTAGTTGTAGGAATTAATTCATCGTTTATTGTACGCATCATTCTTTTGACAAAATTTATCTTAAAATTATTTCCAAATCTTGGCCTAATTATCTCCTTTAATTCTGATTCACTAATATCTTTATCAATATTTTTAATGACACCTTTTTTAGAGGTAAAGAAAACCGGAATATATGCTTCGTATTCTTTATCTGATAACGACTTCGATTCTACTAATTTATTTGCACTTAAATAAGAATTTAATTCAACCTTTACTTTGTTCATTCCTGTAACTGATATATTTAGGATATTTTCTCGTATATCTGGTTCAGCATTTAATATTATTCTAGCCGTAGCAATTTTATGTTGCTTACCAATATTTCCAGTTTTATTTTGAATAAATACAAAAAAGGGACCTTGATGATTTGATGAATATTTGTTTATTGGTTTTTTCTGCTGTAACTTTGTTGAACTATTATTTTCATTTTCATTTATTTGACTCATTCCATTAATCTTGAATCATAGTTATTTTGAATTCCCGGATCAGGAGGTTCATGCGAACCCCTCAACTCGCCCGCACTCATCATTGCTAATTACACCGGTTCTCACACTCATAGACACCTTATCCGTTTGAATGTTTAAACCGAACTCCCCGTGGATAATAACTTGTGAAAAACACTCTCAAATTTGTCTCTAGCTTCTACTTCATCTGATGAGTTTTCTATTTCACCCTGTACATTATCAAAGTCACTTAAAACTGTTTAATGTCTTTCTACTCTACTCTCAAATTCTAAAAATTTTCACATCCCTATCCCGATTCTCATGTAAAATATTATCTAAGAATTTTTTAAAATGCGTTTGTCTTGATTTTAAAATACCCCTTATTTTAGTGAAACTCTTCAACCTGACAGCTTCCTGTGTTTCTGTCATTTCACTTTACGATTTGTGGGAATACCGGAGGAAATATTCATTTTTCTAACTCAATGAAAAACAGGAAAAACTAAGAAAAATAAAGAATAAATGTTTGGGTAGAGGCCTCACACTATTTTCACCACAATGTACTCTGTTTAGGTACTTCTCCACCAATCTCAAGACTTCAATAGAGTAGAATACTGCCGGTGTTCTTTATGGTACGTGGATTCTCAATAATCCGACTCGAAGGACCATTATGATGGATAATGAATTGATATGGTTTTGAATTGAATTGTAGAGCTATATCAATTCCATACCTCATTATAAATCAAATTTTATATATTTTATTATTTTGGTTTTAATACTTATCTTTATTTATATCAATCTAGCTCAGTCGGAAATTATCAAAATATTTATTTTTTTATTTTATTATGATTATTATGAGACACTTTATTATTATTTGAATATTATTTTGTAAATTTATTTAAAGAATCTCAGGGAATTATATTTTTGTTTGCGAGTTCAAATTTTGTGAGGCCAATTCTGTCCTTTGACCTTCAAAAAGTTCCAACGTTGATAGCCTATGTTGATTGTAAAATATATCATAGATACAAAAACAAACACATTCAATTTTAAATAAATGTTCAACAAATGGAAACGTTTGGTTTATTGTTTAACTTTGCTTAACTGCTTAATTAACTTCAAAAATATCCAAAAATCATTAACACTATTTATTTCTTATCTAAAATTCATTCACTCTTTCATTCACAACAAAATGAAAATTATACTTATTAGAGTCTATGGTTTTATATTTCTATGGTTTTGAAACTACAGAAAAGATGATTAATTTTATATGTGAAGAAATGACATTAGACAACGTTCTAGAATAAAATGGAGTCAATGATGATTAATACCTTTTTTTTATTCCTTTGAAAACTTTCATCAGTAAGTACAATCTTATGTAATACTTTTTAAATTTGAACAATTCATTTATACATCAATAAATTCAAAATTAAATTATATAGATAAACGATACCTGATTGTCTTTCGTAATTAAAGTATTAATTTCTTTTCTTCTCTTGAAGGTAACACTGAATTCAATGTTCGGTGGCCCTGGATCAAAATTCTGGGTCACTTGGAAAGTTTTTTTTCTGTGCTGGATAAACGATTTCAATATTTTTCTGCTTTTAACTTGTGATTTATTGATAATATGCCTTGGATATGGGTATATTATATGGCTTATGCCCGTGTTCATTTAGCAATAAATATTTTATGGTGAGTATTACCTTTCACTTACTTATTCATTGTTATAATCACTTTATATTAGTTTAGTTAACTTTATATTTACAAATTTTTTTTACTTCGAACAACCTCCTCCTTTCTTCTCAAAATCTCCACCCGTTGTTGAAACAACAAGAAAAATCTTCTAGTTTGTCTCCGAAATAAACTTTTTACCAAAGATTGTAACCTTCTAGATAACTCTTCTTTCTTAACAATATTTAAAAAATTTTCTATATCAACTTCTGCACAAAACTACCTCCATTTGAGACTTCCATTCCATATCACCAGAACAATAGCTCAATTGCGTCTTTCTAACAATTACATGATAAAATTTTCTTGTAGGGGAGCGGTATATCTTATTAATCCGGACGAAATCTGTACAATTTGTAATCAAAGGCTTCCCGAAACCATCTATCATCTTCTATTAGATTGCCCAATATGTAGCTCTATGAAGCCCCCTGACTTGACACTCTTGCAAAGTCCAAATTCCTTACTCCTTGCATTGGATAATTTATCTATTAGCTCTGCAAAAGCTATAGCATTTCACATTCAAAATGTTTTAAAACTCCGAGCATTTGTCTTGAATGAATAATCTTGAAATATTTCCTTACTCTTACACAGTTTATATGGGTATATTATGTATGTGATTGTATGTATGTATAGATATATTTTTTTTTCTTTTTATTTTTTACTGAATGTATTATATTTTATTTGTTCACTCTTGCTACGAAAATGTATATTTTTTAGAAGCAATAAATTATTGAATTGAATTGAATTGTTGATTTTTTCCTTTGTTTTTTCAACAAACACTCTTAGATTTTATTTTAAAATTATTTCTACCAAAGACTGTCTTTGAAAAATTTAGTTACCAAATTATTATTTCTATTTTTAATTGTATTGATAGTTTATTTGCGTTAAGTTATATGAATGATTTTATTTTATCTATAGTTCAATTTTAGGTTATAATTTAATATATTGTGGTGTTCATTTTATTTTTATTTCAATTTTACAATCATCAATTTTTTAGTTGGTATTCTGTTAATTTTTCATTTCAAAGTTTGTGTTCCTGTTTTACTGTCTGTCATTGTATGACTTTAATTATTCAGTATACAGGGTGTATCAAAACTAATTTTACATATTATTCTTTTTCTTTCTAAATGTTTTTAACATTTATATGTTTATTTTAGGCTTGTGACGGACTTATTCAATATATCTTATATTCTTCCACCATGGAAAATAAACGATTCTGAATATCAAATGATTGAGTTGGTTGTACAAATATCAATTAAATTATATAATTATTAAATTTTTAAATTTATTATTGAGTAACTATTCATACCATAACAGAATATATTGAGCACTTATTGATTTAAAGGGTTTACTTAACAATAAATATTTAAGGCAAACAACTACAAAAGAATATTAAGTGAAAGTTAAAATCGGAAAAAGTCTCTTTGATGATCAGTCTTTTTTTAGAACTTCGTTACTAATCAATGGTTGGCGCTGTTGCCAGCTTGTTTAAAAAGTCTATTGAAGTATTAACATTATTGTCAGTGGTGATGAATTCTGGATTTACTGTTATGAACCCGAAAATGAACGTCGGTTGGCTGTTTTTGTGTTCCAAGATCTACCAAAACCGACGAAAGTTATCCGTTCTCGAAGTGTTTTCAAAAATATGTCTCAAGAGCGGGTAATGTAGCAACAATTCCTTTGCAAGATTAAACAACTGTTGCTGCTGATTGGTACATAGTTATCGATTTGTTTGCCGGAAGTAATTGCTGAGTTTCGAAAAACCAACCCTCAACGACGAATGATCCTCCACCAAGACAATGCAAGCTTCCACATAGCTTGGAAAACTATTCAGTTTTTAAAGCATCTGGACCATCATCTTTACAGTCCCAACATTAGTCCTAACAAATCAAGAATAAGCTGCGTGGTCAAAGGTTCCAGTCCCCAGAAGATGCAATCAACGCCTTCAAAAACTCTATTTTGAATGTACTAAGGAGCGTGTGGAATAACAGCTTCCAGAATTGGTTTCAAAGGATACAAAAATGCATTTCTCTTCCAGTTTGAAAGTTATCTACTATTGTTCCTAGCTCTATATGCAAAATATAAAAGCAATCCTCGTAGTATCATGGAATAAAATTTTCCCATATTTCTCTGAAATGAAATATGGAAGTTCTTGAACCGTATAAACTTTTTTTGCATTACTTGTTTTTCAATATAAAATTTTTGACAACAGTAGTTTACGCATTGAAAATTGTGTATATCAATTTATTATACATTTTTATGAAAATTAATTATAAATAAATTTGAAATAACTGCTCAATCACATAAAATATTCGGTGTTGTATTTTATTCAGTGCTCGTCGAACACACGTGCTCCTCTCGCAGGGAATATGTGCATATTGTGTATGACCCTACTACCTATATATTCAGAACCGACCAGGCAGTATATTAGGTTTAATCGACATTTGGATGGCCATTATAGCCTACTAATTAGCGGTGGCAGGTGTACCGTATAGCGACCAACAGGGGTTGTAAAATTTCCCCATACCCACTCCCAATTACATTAATGTCTGCTACATCTAACACTGGACCGAACTGTGCTATCCACTTTTAGTTATGTATTCCCTATATGCATGTAAATTGTAACTTTCAAATATTTTTTTTTATTAAAATGGTTAATACAGTGAATTAAGCTTTGAATTACTATCGATAGATTGTGAAGTTATGTAGGACACAAAAGTTAGCAAGAATAAATTTGCTTAAAACTTATCAATAATGTATCCATAAAAAATATACGAGTATTTCATGTTGTAGTTTGAATTGAACTGCAACAAACATCGTTTTCTAATCGTAACGTTTTAAGTTTTGATCAGCTGAGAAAAAACCTACCGGGGATATGGTAGTGCCCCAAAACACTGAGCTATTCTTTCTGTGAATTCATCCAAGGCTACAGTAGTCGCCAATTACTTAGATGTACTAAAATGAGCCTAGGTAGATTATAGCTCTGCCCGACCGACAACCATTCGTTAGACGAGTTGATCATGATAGGCAGTGGCGTTGGTTCAAGTCGTTCATTAATCATTATACTAAGGCCAGGTCTTCTTACCTACGAATAAATAATCCTTATCTGACAGATAATAATTATTTATCCATCGAAAAAGTCCAACGCACCTTTTCACGTCATATTATCTGGTAGATTACTATTTGACAGATAACAATTTTTGTAATCAAAAACGGACCTGGAATTTTAAATTTCTAACGTCACTGAGTTGATTTATGGCAGATCATACGGTTGGTTGGTTAAGTTTGTATTTGGTTTGTATAGTTTTGTCCGTGTCTTCAGAGAGTGGCTTTCGAGTAATTATATGATATGGATAAACAAAAACGATCGAGGGATCTTTATTTCCGGCAAGCTGAAATTATACAGTTATTACAAATAGCTTTAGGATTTAGAGCTAATATTGAAAAAAAAGGTGAGCGGTCGTCGGACCGCCGACAGAAGCTTGCTTCTTATGCACAATAGAATGACCATTTTTCAAAAATGTTGACAATTTTGACAATTATTAACTATTTTTTCAGAATTTTTGACAATTTTTTTAAATTTTAACGATTATGGACCATTTTTGACAATTATTGACCAGTTTTGACAGATTTGACCATTATTAATCATTTTTGGCAATTTTTCAAAAAATTTGATCATTTCAGACCATTTTTTCCAAATTTTAACAATTATTGACCATTTTTGACAATTTTTGAGCATTTTTGACAGGTTCTGACAATTATTGACCACTTTTGACAATTTTTCAAAAATTTTGACAATTTTTAATAATTATTGACCATTTTTTACAGGTTTTTATAATTATTGACCATTTTTTCAAAATTTTGACAATTTTTGACCATATTTAAAAATGTTCGACAATTTTTCAAAAATTTTAACGTATTTGGCAATTATAAACCATTTTTTCAAAATTTTGACAATTTTTCACATCTATGGGTGTGCGAGCTCAGTGCGGCAAGAGAGATTGTACAGTCGCTTGAATGAGTTATCGCGTGACGAACGCTTTTTCGTAACATCACACGTTTCACGAGATCACTAGCCTTCCCAAAAGTCCTATGTCGTACATTAAGAAGCAAGCTTCAATAAAAAAACGGATGCATTGGTTTGGAATGATAAAAAAGAGTGCTACTGAAATGATCAGACCTTATCCATATGTATTCTCGATTATGGTCGAAACCATCCTTCAATCAAATCGAATCGAAACCTTCAAAAAATGTTCAATTTGCTTCCCCTTTTTGGAAAACTTCATGTGGAATACAGATTACTTGATATTTATGTCTACAAAAAAAGAAACTTTTGTACCAGAGTGTACACTTTTAAGAATTCATTTCCGAGCTTTCGAATATCATAGTATTTATTTTCAAGGAACTTCTAGGAGAGATTATTGGCAGAATATTGTGAAAAACGTAAGTTTTTGGATTTCTCTCTATACATTCTGAATGTACCACACATTTTTTTGTAAAAAGATGTAAAACCTTGTGTAAAGTATTTCTAATCCATCACGAGTTACGGAAATGAGAACTGGCAACATTGTCCATCCATCGCTCTTTCTAAAATTTGTGACCATCTGATTTCTAGATATAATTGTCAAAAATTAAAAAAAAAAACGGCGGATTTTTAGTTCTTTTAATTGTGATTTTTTCTTTCAAAAGTGCATGATCCAAGGATTTTCTATAGCAATAGAGCGTTTTAATAAAAAGAAACGTTGCAAAATTCCGAGTGTCGTGAACCTTACCGGACCCTGAGAATGGTTAATTCTATTTAGGAGAGAGTAGAAACTGTTCAAAAAATAACGAATGTTCCAACGCTGCCTGTATAATTTTCAATGAGTGACACTCAAACAAACACGTTAATCGTCAGTATGTTTTGGCAATGATTTCAAAATAGTGACAAACAGGATCTGTAGTTAGACGTTGAACGGATGCTTGTATTTTAACTGGAGGTGCGCATTTTGAACATTTGCTCTGAAATGTACTATCCTTAGGTATATCTTTATAACAATGTTATTGCTCCCAAAAATAATGAAAAAATTTAAGTACTCTGTGTCGACGTAGCGACTCGAATTTCTGTTCCTCCTTTAGGTGCAAATTTGAGTCGTGACCATGTAAAATAGTGGCAAAAATGGCCCTAAGTGTGTTAAATGTAATGTTGTGCATAATGCATGTGCAAAACGTTTAAAAAACCAACTTACGATTATTAATGACGATGAAATAATTTTTTGCTATAATAGAGTGGGTGAAGTGAATTCGGAAAGTGACGACGCAATTTTCGATGCCCTCGAGAAAGTAATAAGTTCAAATTCTGATAGTAAGTCAATATTCTAAACGTTTGGGGATCAGCTATGAGGTCAATAAAGTGACGTTGAATTCTGTCTTCCAACTCTTGACGTCAATTTACCTCTGTAGCATAGACTTTTTCCTTAAGATACGACCAAACTGTGTAGTCCAAAAGATTAAAATAGCATGACAGAGGAGGCCAATGAATAGGAGGTTCTGCACCTCTACCAATCCATCGATTCGAAAAATGGTTACTCAACCAACCTTCTATCAAAGTGCGGTGGAGCTCCATCGTACATGAAAAATAGAGATTTTCGCTCGTTTAGCGTTAAATCTTCTAATATCTCGAATAACTAATTGTTTAATAAATCCAGGTACATATCACCATTTAAATTTCCAGGTAAATGTGATAACCTATTAATTTGTTACCTAAAGTGGCTGCTCAAACATTAACTTTAAATGAATGTTGGTAATGTGATACCCTTTTGACTTGTGGACTCTCATCACACCAGTAGTGTGCCTCATAGGAGCTAAACGTCGCGTAAATGTGGCCTCGTCCGTAGAAAGAGTACATTTTAGAAAACTTGGATTGAGGGCTGCCCTTTCTTTTAATGTTTGCCAAAAATCCACTCTAACCGGTAGATCGTCTGGCAAGAGCTCTTGGACTGTAATGATAAGGAGGTAGCTGCTGCTCTTTAAGTATCCTCCAAGTACTTGAAGAAGACGTATTTGTTCGTCTTGCTATATTCCTCACGCTAACTGTTGGATCTTGATCAACTAAATTTAAAATAATATTTTCTTCATTAACGGTTCTTGTTGTTCTCGGCCTACCAGAATATATTTTTTTTATCTCACATTCCCAGTTTCTCGATCAATGCGATCAATATCCAGATCTCTTATATATTGTCGGTGGAGATTTTAACTGCAAGTTAGGTGACTGCAGAGATGCACCTGATGAATTATTTGAAGATACAAATATCCTGAGCAATAGAGTTACTTTAGATAAAAAATGAAATGTCAAAGGTAAAGGGCTCTTAGATTTTGTGGAAATAAATTTCTTAACTGTATTGAATGGTAGAACTCCTCAGGATTGTCCCGGAAACTTCACATTTTGTATTACATTAGGATGTAGTGTTATGGATCTAGTAAGGTGTTAAAGTAGTTATCAATTCTGTGTTAAAACTCTTACAATAATGTTTATCTTTCGTATTAACCTGCTTGTTGAGTGGTGCAGAAGAATCTCATGGAAACGTTTTTTCTTCAGCTTTGTAGAATGTAGGAACATTCCAACATACCAAGGAATTACTTACCACAGAAAAATCGGTTTCTTCTACTGAGAAAATTCCGGACACGGTTCTGGAGACCAGAGCTTTTAAAGCGTTTGTAAGTAAATGACGACAGATGGTAGATTGGAGGAAGGTGATTAAAATCAAACTCAATATTATCCTTAATAATGTATTCATATTATCGTTGTTATGTTACATATTTCAACAAAAATATTATAGTTATATGGCAACAATAAGTAATATTTTTTTACATATTAATCCTATTTAAAGCACATTATTTTACACTGTTCAAAAAAGTATAGTCACTATATATAGTTAACCATGCTAACTTTAGAAAGTCATAAAATATCAAAAAGCCTAGGATCTTGAAATAAAATGTACACTCATACTTTTTATACAGTATGGTCCAAATGGAAGGAATGATTTCATTATTTTGTGAACCGGTGATTTTGGGTAAAAATCCATCGATTTTTATTTGTGAAAGTGGAGGAATAATCCACTAACCATTCTATAGACAAAAAACTATTGCTAACTATAGTGACGATGTATTGGTAGCAGAGTGGAACAATAAGAGCGATGCATTATATATGTATATCTAACGAACATGCTAATAGAATGATATTTGTTTATGAAAGAGGACGCGAGGGAGACCAAGCTTCCGGAAAACGTTCCTATTCACTGTATCATCAATATTCTGACAAAAAATTGTCACTTTATGACTAAAAACTCTCAGTTTTGAACAAACTTTTTAAAAATTGCAGAGAGTACAAAACCAGTATCGAGGAACGTGGCAATGCACGTGGTTGAGAAAATTACTGCAAAAAATAAAACTGGAAAAACGATGATAAAACAATGCTCAAAAATTAACATAAGAAAGCAAACTCTATACATATACCACTGCAACGACTGTCCAGACCAACCAGGGCTTTTTGTTGAAGAGTGTTCCAACAATTTTCACTTATAAATAGTATTTTATATGCATTATTATATACACTGTGTTCAATCGAAAATGACCCACCATAAACTTAAAAATGAAAACAAAATGATTGAGTAGAGATTCGCCAGACCTTTCGAATGAGGTATGACTTGATACCTAACGCCATTTGGAAAAATTTAAGGGGTACCTCCAGTAGGGAGAGGGTGAATCTGACGTTTATGACATTATCGCTAAAAAGGTAATAGCATTGTCTGGAAGACAATGGAGTATAAAATCAAATACAGAGCTGGAAGCTCTTTGCTTTATCAGATCAGAAGATGATCCTTGTATATATACGTTTATAGAAGAAGGAGTGAGAATAATAATTACTATATATGTAGAGTACCTCATCATAGCCTATTCTTCATATGAAAAATTGAGATATATTAATATGAAATTAATGACCAAATTTGAAAAGAAAGATTTCGGAAAACCGAAAGTATGTTCAAGACTGGAAATAGAAAACCAAAACGATGAGATTAAGTAAACAGAAACGATGTACATAGGAAATTCCTAAGAAATTTTAATATGGAAAATTGTAAGCCTGTAAATACACCAAATGCAGACCAATTTAAAACTAGTTAAAAATGAAGCATGTGAAAATTTACCCTATAAAGAGTTAATTGGATCTCTTATGTACTTAGCTGTTGCTACTAGACCAGATATTATGTTTGCTGTAAGTCAATTCAACAACTGTTTTGGTACTGAGAACGCGTTTTACGTTACCTTCAAGGTACAAAGACGATAGGAATCAACCTAAAAAGAAGTCATAAAGATTTGTATGGATTAGCAGATGCGGATTGGGCCGCTTGCCCTACAGACAGAAGGTCCTATACTGGATACTGTTTCAAGTAAGCCAGTAGCTGCATCAGTTGGGAAACTAAAATTCAGAGATCAATAGCCTTATCAACAGCAGTAGCTGAATATGTTTTGTTACGGAAGTTAAAAATCTGTAGGTTACCTCGAATAAAATAAATACTTGTTTACTTGCATCAGTATTCTAATTATTGAACAAAACTAAGCTATGGTCCAACAAAAACCTATTGTCGCACCTGGGATAAATACGCCATCGAAAAGTAGCAGTAAAAGTGTCAAATAGGCGCTTCGTCAGATCACCTTTTTATTTTTGACGTCATCTATGTGAGCGTGATAACTTCATCAATAAATTTTTTAAATAAAAATGTGGGTCTTGCCCTACAACAATTGGAAGGTCTTTTGAATATCTATTCAACCATAACAATATATCTAAGTTTTTGATTTGTTTATATTATAAGAAGTATAAACTACTTTTCACCTATTTAAAAAATGGTAACCTTATCAACAGAAAGCTGACTGAAATGGAAAGTATTAAAATTCTAATATTAATTGGTTGTACGCAGAAAGAAGTATGTAGGTTATTTAATAATAAATATTCCAACCGAGTACCAATTACACAGACCACAGTCCAAACTTGAGAAAAAAATTGGAAAGACGGGTATGTAATAGACCTCCCTAAGGGTAGTTGAAAAGCAATATCTGAAAACAAGAAACAAAATGTTCTTTTAGAAGATAATCTCCGTGCCCGTTCACGGCAAGTAGCGTTAGACAATGAGGATGGCCATAAGACAGTTCTTGGAACGCTAAAAAAGGAGAAGTGACATCCCTCATTAATTCATTCATTTATATATTTGGGTTGTGCTCGTCAGCCCAGGCACTTGAACTGAATCTTTGTACCATTTCACATGATATCTACTTCCATTCCAGAAGCCTCGTGTCTTCTATGAAGGCCGCTAGTTTGAATGGAGGGATTTTCAGTAGTTGTAATGGTTGAATTAATTCCTCTCCAAAGTGCTTCCGTCTAAGTACTTGTAAGTTCTCGCAGAGGGTTCACTAACTTTGCCCATTTTGTACAGATGTTTCCTCAAGGTGCAGTGTCCAGTCACCAGGTCGGTAACTGTCTTCAAATGTCTCATACCCAGTTTTAGAAGCCTGTTTGAGAGTTCCTTGACTACCTTGTTCAGTAAACTCTTCGTATGAAGGTGTCCTTGTATCACCCTCCATTTTAATTGGTGTTCCTTATCTAGCCAGTTCCCGATTTCCTCTCTTATGCAATCTTTTGTGATTTCACAAAACGGCTCCGGACCTTTGAAGCCTTCTTTAGCTAACTGGTCCGCCATTTCATTACCTACAATCCTTTCATATACCAGCACACATATACACTTTGTTGTCTCATGCCAGCCTGTTGGGGGATTCTTTGCAGTTTTTTACCAATCTAGACCTAGTTGTTGGATTACTGATAGCCTTAAGCAGAGTCTGGTGAATATTTCAATTTTTTGTCCGGTATATCCTCTTCTTATGTTTTCATCAATACAGGCTATAGCGGCAATCGTCTCTGCTTAGACCAAGGCTAAATAACATTATCTTTCTAGGTCCTTTTATGACAGCCCCATTGCCATGGTTTGTTTAGGAGCCATCAAAGGACCAGATGATTTCTCCAGAATTACCTGGGTGCATCACCTGTGTCCTAGATGGGATGATGATATTCACTCGATCAGTGAATATATTCTATGGTGTCATGTTATCAAAACTCATGTGAAATATGGGTTCGTCTAGTAATGTCCCAGTTGTATCAGTGTGTCCCTCTCGAACATTGTTCGGGGACCATAAGTATCCCGATATCAGCCTAAGAATTGCCATCATTGCCTCCGCCCTTATAAAAAGTACTAGAGGAGGAAGTCCAATAAGAGCTTCCATTGATGCCATCCCCGTACTGTTCATTGCCCCGGTAATACCAACCAATAAGGGCTTGTCTTTGGGATTGCAGTTAATATATTAACTGCTGATGACACTTCTGTCCTCCTCCACCAGACTATTGTTCCATAGGCGATAGTTGGCCTTATCACAGTTATGTAGAGCCAGTGAACCACCTCAGGTCGTATTCCCCAGGTTTTGCCCATAACTCTTCTGCATTGCCAGAAAAGTCTAGTCGCCCTGATAGTAATCTTTTCCGGGTGTGCCTTCCAATTCAGTTTGGAATCAAGAGTCACTCCCAGATATTTGATATCCCTATAAAGAACATTAAGTGCAAGAGCTAATGAAAAAAGATTTTGATGGGCGAGTTACATTTTTTGAAATTCTAATGGAAAAAAGGGACCCGACGTTTCTGAAAATAGCTATTTGTATAACAAGGGAGGAGTGCTACTTTTCCTCCAGAGGATGAAGTTTACTCGTATTTGGCCGATTACAATCAATTTCATTAACTTCAGTGACTCCTACAATTTGGTTCGAAATGTTCCGCTTTTCTGCAAGAGATTGCTCCACATACCCTTCAGCGATATTCGTAGACTTTCAACCTCCGTGTTGCTTTAAAGCAAGAATGTCTCCTCCAGAATGTGCGAGTAATCTTGCCGAGGTTCTACTGAAACAGTGTATAAGAAATGTACGACTTTGCTCCCTACAATGAGGCCTGGAAATAAATATATACTTTGGATAGAGGTAGGCGAAAAAAGTTTTTTTTCTGATGAAGCTATACATCTCCTTAAAGGTCATGTAAATCGTCAGACCTTTCGGTACTGGGCTACATAAAATCCACACTGGATGCAGGAGTATCGTCCTCAATACCCAGAGTAACTGAATTTTTGGGTGGGACTCATAGATAATAGGATTATTGGATCATACTTTTTCGAAGAAACCTCGACAGGTCATATATATATTCAGAATTTCTGCAAAACTATTTGCTCCCCGAATTAAACCGGCTGTTCCCAAACAGAAATGACTTGTGTTTTGCGCCACTGTATTATGATGCTTTGGTGAGAAACTTCCTGGACAACCTATTCCCAAATCGGTGGATAGGTCCAAGAGGAGCAATTGACTGGCCACCGGGGACTCCTGATTCAACTAACTTCACTCGAATTCTTTTTATGGAGATACTTGAAAAGTAAAGTGTACTTGATCACACACTATTAATAAACTCAAAGAACGGATACGCAAAAATAACTCCTGAAGTAATAGCGAACGTTCGAGAAGAGTTCGTTGCTCGTCTTTCGCATTGTTTTTCAGCTGACGATAAAGAATTCGAGCACTTGCTTTGAATTTGGTTGTACTTAATTTTAATAATGAAAATTCAATGTTTTTTTATTCGGTTATTGAATGTCGGCCTATTTCTGCAACTGAGGCTAATCACCGATGCCGGTAGCACTCTACCCCTAACCGGAAATTTTGCTGAATCCACTGGTGCTCCAATCAGTGGTAGGGATCTTTATCGAGCCCAACATGCATGTTCCCCAGTCACTCATTCAAATACTAGCCGCGCTCGACTCTGCTTCACTGTAATTATCGCATCAGAGGCGTTCCACTACAGCGCTGGGTCGACGCCCTAGATATATTCTGATGGTTGAATAGATATTCAAGAGACCTTCAATTGTTGTATGGTAAGACCCACATTTATATTTAAAATTTTTATTGGTTACGTTATTACGATCACATAGATGACGTCAAAAATAAGAAAGTGATCTGACGAAACGTCCATTTAAAAATTAAAATCGACGGCTTTCAGGATTCACCCCTAAAATCACCGGTTTACGAAATAATGAATTTATTCCTATCATTTGAACCATACTGTATATTATGTTGATGAACAAAAAAAAATTAAATATATTTGATGTTGATAGTAAAAAATCTTGTCAAAATGATTTTAAGTAAAACTCGATATTCAACAATATTGTATTGTAGGTAATAATAACTGTTAGGTTCTTATATGCTTCAAAAGCATACTATTATTGTACTACTCAATTTACACCTTAGACATAAAGTGACATAAAAAAATTTAGTTTTCCATTCAGTGCACTAAGCTGTATAGAGTCTGTATACTTGGGAACTGGGTAATAATTAATTTGACATAGCTCTCGACAAACGGTTTCATTTTCAAGCTTGCCCTATTTGGTGGTGAACAAGAATAATGAGTTAAACTAGAAAATAACAACTTCCATCCCTTTTTTCGGAAATAATTTTTTTACATAAAACCCTTTCATTATTATAATGTCCTTATTACCTGATGTGATTTTTGTCATATTGCCCCTACCCTCTTCATGTACTAACTCTTAACTACTGACGGACTTTGCATCGTTTCCCCCACTTATAGTTTTAATCGGATATTCATGGGACCCTCAGTACCTTCCTATTTAGTGTTTTTCTGACAGTTAACCAAAGTTGAGGGATTTTTAGTGATTGTACATAGTTGTTCATACACAATTAGCATCGAAGGAGTCTCACGGACTCCACATCAGTAAGTACGTTAGAAAATATTTTGTTGTTGTTAATACTTATAAAATATGCTTTTTAGGAATAAAATAATGGATGCCAAACCAAGTACTTCAAAAGAAGAAGTCAGCGTGTTGGATGATAAGTTCGAAAATATTGTTCATGAGTGGTATGATGAAATCGATAGTGATTTCAGTGGAAACGAAAACAATCCCGATGAATGCATTTTTAGTGATCACGACACAAACTACGAAGCATCTGATAGTGAGAATGAAGAAAGCGAACCCATTGACAGAGAAGATTCAATGGTGGAACGTGCGAATTGAAAAAATAATTTCAAATATGCCTTGAATCCGCCAACAAAAGCTGTGCAAACTTCTGCAAAAAATATGATAAAACTTCCAGTTTTACGTGGTGCCGTTCGTTTAGTGAGATCTGCAAGTGCAGAAGAAATTTGGAATGAATTATTTTCTGACAATATGATCTCACTTGTAGTTCAATGGACCAACGTAAAAATGCGAAAGGTGGCAGCCCAATACAAAGACAATAAAAAAATGAACTAAGAGATACTGATGCGGAAGAAATAAAGTCTTTATTTGGTTTATTATTTTATTCGGCTGTTTTCAAATCCAATCACGAAGATGCTTCGTTACTATTTGCAACAGATGGAACTGGCAGAGACATTTTTCGATCTGTTATGAGTGAGGAAAGGTTCATGAAGAGACCGATCCACTAGCTGCTGTAAGTTAAATTTTTAGCCAATTTATAAAAAATTCACAATCGATGTATGCGATAGGTTTATGTGCATGTGCCGATGAAATGTTGGTTGGCTTCAGGGGACGATGCCGTTTTAAAATGTACTTTCCGAGTAACCCTACAAAGTATGGCATAAAAATTATGATGCTTACTGATGCTAGAACTGGATACGCATTCAATGCGTACATTTATTCTGGAAAAGGCAGTGATGGCATGACTTTATCTGCTTCCCAAAAACAAAAAAATTGGTCTGTACCCACTCAAGCTGTGATGCGTCTTGCAAAACAAATTTTCGGAAATATTACAGCGGATAATAGGTTTTCGTCTTTACAATTGGTAGATGAATTAAAAAATGAAAAATTAACATATTATGTTGGTACGTTAAAGAAAAATAAAAGAGAAATACCCTTACAGTTTTTACAAAAACGCGGAAGGTACCCCAGGTACAAGCATGTATGGATTTACCAAAGATGTAACTTTCTGTCGTATGTACCCAAAAAAATAAAGTTGTAATGCTGATTTCATCCATGCATCACTCGGTATACGAAGATCCTGATAGTCAACGACCCGAAATAATATCGTATTATAACAACACAAAGGGAGGGGTTGACTCCTCTGACGAAATATGTGCTATGTATGGAACTGGTCGGAGAACGAAAAGATGGTCCATGGCTACTTTCTACAGAGTCCTAGATTTGTCAGCCTTGAAAGCAAATAATTTGTCATTACCCAGTTCACCTCAGTGACTACTGGAGCGGAAAAAAATTGTATGATTTTAAAATACATACTCGCACAAAAGTTAGAGAATTGGAGATGTGTTCGGAAATTCAAACTATAAATTCTTCAAAAAAAAATATATCGATGCTGCTGACGATGCCAAAAGACCATTTCAGTCTCTCAACTACAGATGCTGAGTTCATTTTCTAGCATTATCACAGGGTGATTAAAAAAGTTCTTCAAATTTAAATGAAATTAATGGGTCCTGAAGGTTGCCAAGTTAAGAAAAAATATTTGATATCTTTCTATTTATATAATATAATACGCCATCTGGTGAACATGCATGCAACAACGAGAAGGTTTGTCGATAAAGGAGTTATACATACCTAAGGGTGTGCCAAGTTACATTTCATTAAATATACTGAAAACTTGCAAAGCTGGATAGTTAATTTTCTCTCGTGCGTGTCTCTACTATATTTTTCCGCTGGAACCTGTCTCACGTGGTGCTCCGCAAGAATCTGATGATCTTTCTAGACATATAAAAAATAACAGTTCGTTCTAGGCAGATGATGCCAAAATTTATGAAAATCCTACGGTTCCACTTTGAATTCTGATCCAGTAATTAAAAAAAAAATGGAAGATCTCCACTCAAAGGTTAAAGCTTTTGCTCAGTTTCTTGAACAAGTTTAGGAAAAAGTAACCGGAAAATATTTTAGTTCACAAATTGGAAACATAGAACTATGTCACCAATGAAAAAGTAATATCATTATGTGACTAGAAATCTAAGACGAATATCTACTGCAATGCCACTTTTGAACTATCATGACTTTTAAATACTAAATTTTTCTAAGAATTCACAAGCACTGATTTTTGACTGATTGTGACTCTACTTTTTTAAACCATATTTACATTTTTGCACACATAAAATTTAGGTATTTTAAATACTCACATTCCACATTGCACATCATAATCACCTCTTTGTTACATAATAGTATACAAATCTACAAGAATTGTTGTAAAAAAAACAAAAACAAAATATTAACAATTAAATTGTTAAAGGAACTTCACATAATATATTACCAATTCTAAAACTCTGAAGATAACTGTCCTAAGTAACACGTCCTAAGTAACGTAAATTTTACATTGATTAGCATTGTCTGACCGTTTCACCCGCCAGTTTGTTGCCCTTATGACCCTCGTGACCTGGTACCCAGTCTACCATGACCTTACTATGTTCTCCAAGTGCGTTTAAAGCACATATGCAATCCTCTACTAGCCTAGAGCTGACCTGTAGTGCCCCTCGTATAGTTTAGTAGTTCATTCACGAAATAGCTTGATTAACACTTTTACAATATTGGATAGATACGTTTATCAATAATGAAATAGAAGTGTAAGTAAGCATAAATATATAGTTTGATTAGGACGACACATGACTAGACATTTTAGAAAGATAATTATAACTTGAACTCTACTGGGATCAGAGATCATAATAACCGAACCTCTACAGACCTCTATGGAAACGAGTGCCTTAAGTGCAGCCTTGGCTGTCTGTGAATATGGCAACTGAACGGTATGTCCTTTCTTGTCTTTTAATTTCTTCAACGCCGTCACTTCCGCTTGGAAACTTTTCACGTCCTTAAATGGGCTTATTGGAGCTGCTATCCTTTGTTTTAGCCTCACAAGCCAAGCCAAGCCTCCGTATACCAGATTGCCTCAGCCTGTATGGGTACACATTTCTTCCAGTCTTCCCTATCAGGTATAGTTTTTTGTCCCATTAAGTCATTCGCTTTTAGCTCCTCGATAAGCTTTCGATAGTCAGCACTATCCGTTTGGATTATGTGTAGTTCGTCTTGGGATAGTCTTGTGGTCATAGGAAACTACTTTTGATATAAATATGATTTATAGTATGGGGCGTTTTTATGGGAAGGATACAATAAATCGGTCCTAATCTTCGTCACATTTTTAAAACAATCGTGACAATAAGTAGACACAAATCGTAGCAGTTCCATAATATCTTTGTATTTTCTTAACGATATGTGGATCAAATCATGGTGTCTCTGCTCTGTAGTATTTGGAAATGTTATGTTTGCCCTATTGTTGCGTTTTAGATCAACCGCTTGGAATGTGGCGCTGGAAAAATCTATTTTGTAGTGAGGGAATCCAATTTCGTCCTTCCTAATCTTCAAATGCAGTGCATTGGAGTTTAGAAAAAGTACCTTGTTATTATTTGTTTTCCTTAAGAGCAATGGTGAGGTTCATGGTTGCATGAACAATGAAATTGGCCCCACTCGTGTTCTTCGATGTCGGGAACGCGTTCAAGAGTGTCAGCATACGGGCAGTCTTAAGCGCGTTGCTGAGGCTTGGAGTGGGGGAGGATTTGGTTAACCTGGTAGAGGACTACATAACGGGACGTGTGATATTAGACACTAGAGGGAGGAGGTATGAGACGGAGATGGAGTGCCCCAGGGCTCGGTTCTTGGACCGCTATGGAAGTGCATATTTGATGAGGTTTGTGGGAAAGTATGTGAAGAGGGATGTGAGATTACGGTGTATGCGGACGATGTGTGTCTGGTATTGTACGGCAAAGGGAGAGAGAGGCGGAGATAGAAGGAAAGGCGGAGAGGATGTGTAGGAAGATTGTGGAGAAGATAGAGCGGTGCGGACTGGAAGTGGCGGAAGATAAGACGGTGAGTGGAGGTGATGGCGAAGAGAAGGAGCATTCGAATGGAGGAGCCTGTGAAATATCTAGGGGTATGGTTGGATAGTCACTGACATTTTAAAGGCGTCATATAAGAGTGAAGTAAGGGCAGCGTGGCTAGGGAGATTGATGTGTAATGTGAAAAGGCCCAAGTGGAAGAGGAGGGTAATTGGTAGGACGGTAGAGCAGAGTGTGCTGTACGGTGCGTAGGTGTGGGGTGAAAGAGCGGTTGTGAATGTGAGGGCTAGGCTACTTTTGCGGGTGTATCCCAGAGAGAAATACTGCTGAGGGTGGTGCAGTGGTACAGGACAGTGGGTGGACTGGCAGCAGCGGTGCTGGCAAGGACCTACCCATTGGACATGATGGCTAGAGCCAGGAATAAACGCTGGAGGGGCGCAACCAGAGAGGAAGTACAGGAATGGATAGAGGAGGAAATGGAGAGAAGGTGAAAGGAGTATGAGGGCGCGCTAAAAGGAGCGATTGAGAATAGGAGAGATTGGATGGACCGGATATTAGGGGTGACACAGGTGTTCACTGGACATGGGTCGAGGTACCTCCATAAGATTGGGGAAAGAGAGACTGAAATGTGCAAGAGGTGTGAATTGGAGGATGATGTTGGGCATGTGTTTAGATGCTGGAGGAACGAGGATGTGCTGAAGAAGTTGGAGAGGAAACTTGGGGAGGCGGAGTATTGGGAGAACATGGTGGAGATAATGTTGAGGGAGGAGGAGGAATGGATGGAGGTGAGTGACAAAGTAGAGAGCTTGGTTAGGGGGAGAGAAGGACTCAATATGGCGTGAGAGGATTAGGTTAGGTTAGGTTAGGTTAGGTTAGGTTAGGTTAGGTTAGGAGGAAGACGACGGTGTGAGCGGAGAGTGTGCGAGTCCGCCTGTCTCGAAGTATGCTAGGGTAGTGATTCCGAGGCGAGGGTGACGGCGAGTTTGAGGTGGGTTTGATTGGTAGGCATCCTCTTGGGGATGAGTCCAACACTGTTTGGGTCCTGGACCCATTCGAACATTTTTCCCATCTCGACCCAAGAAAAAATTAACAATAATTGAAGGTTGAAAATCCACGAATTCCATGTTAATTACTGTGAATTAACCCTTTAGGTACTATAGCCGTGTCACGTCAAGAGCAGTATGGTGCCAAAGGACGATGCCCGTGCTTTCTCATTAGCCTTTAAACTTAATTTGGATAAAGTACGTCCTAGAGAGCCGACGCGCACCAAATGGCCATCGTCTCTAAAGGTTCAATATAAGCTTTGTTTAATGACCTGCTGCCAATCTGACGGCGTAAAAATTATTAGTGTTGACATTCAACGCCTTTTATTCAATAGTGCCATGTACGCAATCGGGTTCAATATGTATATGTGACCCTTTAAATTAAACTTTTGGTTGATACATTCCACCTACGAATATTTCAGCAGGATGTAAAATAAACAGATTGCAAGTGACATATTCTTATTTTGACATATTTCTACATCAGATATTGGCCGTACATCATCTGCCCATTTTAAGTTTGCTGATGCCATCTCATCACCCCCTCTCCACCCCTTTGACTCATACCACATGAAACAAAGAGGCTGAATCATCAGAAGTATCCAAAATGGTGTACTTGAGTATCCATAACTTGCTTGTGGAAATTCACAGCATTGGTCAAATGTGCAGTGGGTGAGCATTTTTTTTCACAATCTTGGTGTCTTCTTTTTTCTGAATTTTCTGAATTTTTTGTCCGAGTCAATCACTTTTTTTTCTTCCGTGGTTTGTACGGATCTTCAGCTTGAAGGGGTTCTGGGACCGACGCTCTTGAAGTGTCTGTTTCATGATGTTTATGGAATAGTATGTAAAGAGAGATGTGAGATTACGGTGTATGCGGACGACGTGTGTCTCGTATGTACGGCAAAGGGAGAGGCGGAGATAGAAAGAAAGGCGGAGAGAATGTGTAGGAAGATTGTGGAGAAGATAGAGCGGTGCGGACTGGAAGTGGCGGAAGAAAAGACGAGGGGTTGACAGTGAAGGGACGGAGCAAGATGATGGCAGTGGGGGTGATGGTGAAGAGAATGATAATTCGTATGGAGGAGTCTGTGAAATACCTAGGGTTGTGTTTAGATAGTCAATTATCCTTCAGAACACACATGTTAAAGGCGGCACAGGAAAGTAAGGGCAGCATGGCTGGGGAGATTGATGTGTGATGTGAGAGGGCGGAAAGAGTAGAGGAAGGAGGGTAATTGCTAGGACAGCAAAGCAGAGTATGCTGCACGGTGTGAAGGTGTGAGACGGAAGAGCGGGGTGAATGCGAGGGCTGGACGAGGGAGAGGGATACTTCTGAGGGTAGTGCAGTGGTACAGGACAGTGAGTGGACTGTCAGCAGCGGTGCTGTCAAGGTCAAGGCTGCACACGATGGAAAGAGCCGAGAACAAACGCTGGGGCGACCAGAGAGGAAGTACAGCAATGAATGAAGGAGGAAATGTAGAGTATGTGGGAGCGCTAAAAGGAGCGATTAGGAGTAGGAGAGATTGGATGGACCGGAAATTCGGGAAATTGAACAATTTCTTGGTGCTCACTGGACATGGGTGGAGAGTAGGGTACTTATACAAGATTGGGAAAAGAGAGACTCGAGTGTGCGAGAGGTGTGAAGTGGAGGATGATGTAGGGCATGTGTTTAGATGCTGGAAGAACGAGGAAGTGCTGAAGAAATTGAAGAGGAACTAGGGGAGGCGGTGTATCGGGAGAACATGGTGGAGATAATATTTAGGGGGAAGAAGGAATGGATGGAGGTAAGTGGCGTAGTGGAGAGAATGATTAAGAGGAGAAAAGGACTCGATATGGCATGAGAGGTAGGAGTGATAGGTAGGGAGAAGACGAAGGTGTGAGCGGAGAGTGTACGAGGGACCCGCCGCCTGTCTCGAAGTATGCTGGGGTAGTGATTCCGAGGAGAACTTTGCGATCTTAATTTAGATGCATTACCCGATCTTAGTCGTTATTTTGCTCTAGATCTTGACTACCAACAGGATAGTGGAAACTGGCCTACTTTGTTGTGAAGAATAGATTCCTTATACTTATTCTCATATCATATTTGTGAATGAATTTGTACAAATCGCCCAGGAGAATAAAGTCAACTTATATTTCACAAAAGTAGTAGTACTACTAAACAGATCGTGAAATTTCCAGCTAGTTGGTATGAAGGAGTGATATACATAAAAATATGGTCTTAGGACAGTTATCTTCGGAGGTTCAAAATTATATTCATAAAAATTTAACAATGAGACTAAATTATTGATAACAACACTTTTTAAAGATAAGTTCAAGTTTTAGGGGAAGACCACTAAGAGATGAAATCCTTTAAAATGTATTTCAATCAATGAATAATGATGTTGGTTCGGTGTGCAGACAATATCATGTGTCGAGATGGAATTAAATAGATTTCCTGGCGTTTTGAAATCAACATATTATGTCAAAACTGAAAAAGGTCCGAAACAAGTGGGAGGTGCTATGACGTACTAACCCCTAACATTATCTGTCTCTGTCTGCTTCTAGTATATATCCTCCGGACACTTTAGTGCAGGGTTGTCCAAGTTACTCATCATTGGCTTTTGTATATCTGTGCTGTTTTGTCATTTAACAACTAGTGTTGGAATGATTATATTTTGTCTGTTTTCTTCTTTTATCTCGAGAATAAGTTTGACCATTTTAGTACGGCAGCACTGTTGTAGATGGAATGTGAGATTTGTTTACAGAAGCACTCTCTGTATGATTGACGTTTTATTCTGTGATCTGTGACCTTAGTCGTCATAGGTGTGAATCTTGTTTATTTTTTCCGTTTGTCGTATGTAATGTAAGGTTATTGTTGCCGTTTTTGTGTTGCATTTTCAATATTTTCCAAAAACTTAAAACCAGCATACAAATACAATGAAATATAACCTCGAATTTGATTGACTTTTTCTTTGTCATACACGGAACCACAGTTATACGGATTTACTACGAAAGAACTTATATGCTTGGTCGGCTCAAGGTCGATAGGCGTGTAGGGGCTAGTACGTCACACTGCATTACACCAATGAGAACAGCCTTTACAAATGGCTCGTAAAATTGAATGTTTGAAATGAAAAATATGTAATTTATTGCATTATTCATATTATAAAACAAATAAAAATATATAATTACTTCATATAGTAGTTTTTAGGCATAGAGATCACGATTATTCTGTTTTTGAAAATTAGCGGTCTTCCCCATAGAAATATAAAAAAATATATATTCAAACCTTTGCAATCAAATTTGATGAAAACGCAGAACTATAGCATAATTAACAAAATAAAAACCCCATAATACACATAGACAGAGTATGCAATTGCGCATTGCCCAGAGATAAGTATTGTTGAATGCGGAGTCACTGGTAATTTATGAAAATGGGTCATTTCTCAAGAATGTCATTATTTAGGTAAATAGTGATCGCGATGGTAATAACTTTGAATGTAAATGTTGTATTGTTCAATTGTCTTGAATATTTTGCATGTTCACGCTCAATATTAATTTTTAAAGATAATAAACCTGTAACTCTTTATTTTGACTTGATATGATACTAATACGGTCGCCAAACGACTGCGTCGCCATTTTGTGCGGGACCCCGTTGACCGCCATTACTACTCAAACCTCTATTATGCCCGTCATCCTGCCTTGAAGCGGCAGCTGCACATGTTCCATTGTTACTCAGCAATAGATCTGTTGCACCATTAACCATTTGTCTTTGGTTGCTGGTTGATAGATGATCCATAACGCTTTGAAGATCATTGTGTTGGCCATGTGTCGCGTGCGTGTGTAAGGAGTGAAAATTGTGACTTTGGTTGGCTGCTGAATATAGTTGGGAATATAAAAGTCCAGGAAGTACAGGATAAATAGAATTATTACAGTTACTGGAGGAATATGAACTCTGAGACATATTTTGATGCAAGAAATTTGAACTATTATTTACATGATTTACTCCTAGTGAGGTTTGTGAGTTCAAGAGTTCATCTTGAACAGGACTTTCAGCTGCACTGGAATTATCTGATAAGCTTCGAGGTCCAGACAGGGAAAAATCCGTGTGATTCGTAGAATAGCGAGGAACAAGTAGGGAAGATGTATGAGAAGGTGTGTTTGAATGGTTTGTGTGATTTTGAGATGACACCAAACCAAGATGTTGATCTAAGTCTGTTGTTGAAGCTTCTGGTAATACTGAAACAAGAGAAGATGCATAAGAAAAGCAAAAATAATATGTTGATTACTATAAAGTATAAGTATAGGAATATACTTACAGGAACTTACTGCTGAACTGGTGGTAAAGGCATCTTGTGTGGACGATTGATCGGGAGTGGTTCCCGAAAATCCTAGAGCTGGAGTATTGAATTGCGTTGTAGGTGCTGCGCAAGAACCTAATGCACCGGGTGTAAAATAAGATGAGTATGCTCCGGCCGTGCTGTAGCCCCAATGTGAATTTGTACTGCTTAAGCCAAACTGTGGCATATCTGGAACAAATAATAAATTGTATTTTTGAGTCATACTACTTCATTTTTTGTTTGAAAGGGACGTGAATTGAGGTTCAAGACCTAGTTACCTATGTCAGCTACGCTTACAGAGGGATAACATAAATTGAGTATTATAGGAAATAGACTATAACCTGTAAAAATAGTAAATGGGAAGAAGTCGGAGACTTTAAATAAAACCAATAGATTCGAGTAGTACCTTATGTAATTTATGTATTACAACTAGTATGAATTTGGAAAAGGAACTATAAAAACCATACACCCGAGCAGGTGGGAAGTCGGACACACTAGAGGGTGTCCCCAGAAGTACTCACCATTGTCATCCAACAGCCTCTTCATCATATCACCCCTCAGACCATCTATCCTTGTGGCTAAAGTAAGGAAAGCCCCAGGGATAGATGGCCAGAGTGATGATATGGGGAGATGACAATGGGGACTACTTCTGGGAACTATTCAACAGGGTGCTGAGGGAGGAAGACTTCCCGGAAGGATAGAAGGTGGCCAGGGTGATACTGATGAAGAAGGCGGGTAGAGAGGGGAAGCGGGCGAGGGACTACTGGCCTATCAGCCTACTGAGTGGTATTGGTGAATTGATGAAGGGGATGATAAAGGATAGCATTGAGGAGGAACTTGAAGAAGAAGGGGAAATCATGCATCTCGGCACTGCGAAAGGTGATGGGCTTGGTGGAAAGGGCTAGGGAGGGCAGCTGGAGAAACAAGAAATTGGCCCTACTCGTGTTCTTCGACGTCGGGAACGCGTTCAACAGAGTCAGCAAACGGGAAGTGTTGAGCGCGTCGCTGAGCCTTGGAGTGGGGGAGGGTTTGGTTAACCTGGTGGAGGACTACCTGACGGGACGTGTGATAGTAGACTCTAGAGGGAGGAGGTATGAGACGAAGGCTGGAATGCCCCAGGGTTCGGTTCTTGGACCGACGCTCGGGAAGTGTGTGTTTGATGAGGTTTGTGGGATAGTATGTGAAGAGGGATCAGAGATTACGGTGTATGTAATAGTAGTAAATGCGAAGGTTTGGCCACTCCTGCGGGTGCAGAGAGGGATACTGCTCAGGGTGGTGCAGGGGTATAGGACAGTGGGTGGACTGGCAGCAGCGGTGCTGGCAAGGTCCTACCCATTGATCGTGAGAAACAAACGCTGGAGAGGTGCGACCAGAGAGGAAGTACAGAAATGGATGGAGGAGGATGTAATAGTTTAGGGGTTATTGTTTATAATGATTCATTAAATGTCACTTGTATTTTATATTTTAACTAAATACTTATATTTATATGTTCAAGTTACATTGAACTCTATTCAGTCCCAAACGACCTTGTTGGAGTTCACCTTATTAATATCTGTGGTGACACACTATAAACAATATTTTAGAATCCAATTGTGGGTTTCGAAAGATTCAATAAAAGCAAGGAAACTAGTAGAGCTATTTTATTTCTACAGTGTGACAACTCAAAAATCAGACTGACATCCTATTTCTATATCTGACGTTTAACTACTGGATTCTGAAATATTGTTTATAGTGTGTCACCACATATCTATCTGTGAATGGAAAAATTTACTATGTCTTCAATTGCAAAACTATTTATATTTTTTGCCTACTAATACTTTTATATCATTGTTGATAAATATATCTATCCAATATTATAAAAGTATTATTGTTGACGCTATTTTGTGTATGATCTGAAATTGATTAATGAATACGAGGGGCACTACTAGAAAATGGAGAGAAGGTGGGAGCGGTATGAGGGAGCGCTAAAAGGTGCGATTGGGAATAGGAGAGATTGGAACGACCGAAAATTCGGGTAGGTGAATTCTTGACACAGGTGTTCACTGGACATGGTTCGAGAGTAGAGTACCTCCACAAGATTGGGAAAAGAGAGACTGGAGTGTGTGAGAGGTGTGAAGTGGAGGATAATGTGGGGCATCTGTTTAGATGCTGGAGGAACGAGGAAGTGCTGAAGAAGTTGGAGAGGAAACTAGGGGAGGCGGTGTATTGGGAGAATATGGTGAAGATAATGTTGATGGGGGAGGAGGAGAAGGACTAGATATGGCATTAGAGGTAGGTAGATAGTGTGATAGTAGGAAGATGAGTCAGTGTCAGCATGCGGGCAGTGTTAAGCGCGTTGCTGAGGCTTGGAGTGGGGGAGGATTTGGTTAACCTGGTAGAGGACTACATAACGGGACGTGTGATATTAGACACTAGAGGGAGGAGGTATGAGACGGAGGCTGGAGTGCCCCAGGGCTCGGTTCTTGGACCGCTCTGGAAGTGTATATTTGATGAGGTTTGTGGGATAGTATGTGAAGAGGGATGTGAGATTACGGTGTATGCGGACGATGTGTGTCTGGTATTGTACGGCAAAGGGAGAGAGAGGCGGAGATAGAAAGAAAGGCGGAGAGGATGTGTAGGAAGATTGTGGAGAAGATAGAGCGGTGCGGACTGGAAGTGGCGGAAGATAAGACGGTGGGGTTGCTAGTGAAGGGTCGGAGCAAGACGAATGAAGTGGAGGTGATGGCGAAGAGAAGGAGCATTCGAATGGAGGAGCCTGTGAAATATCTAGGGGTATGGTTGGATAGTCACTGACATGTTAAAGGCGTCATATAAGGGTGAAGTAAGGGCAGCATGGCTAGGGAGATTGATGTGTAATGTGAAAAGGCCCAGGTGGAAGAGGAGGGTAATTGGTAGGACGGTAGAGCAGAGTGTGCTGTACGGTGCGGAGGTGTGGGGTGAAAGAGCGGTTGTGAATGTGAGGGCTAGGCCACTTTTGCGGGTGTAGAGAGGGATACTGCTGAGGGTGGTGCAGGGGTACAGGACAGTGGGTGGACCGACAGCAGCGGTGCTGGCAAGGACCTACCCATTGGACATGATGGTTAGAGCCAGGAATAAACGCTGGAGGGGCGCAACCAGAGAGGAAGTACAGGAATGGATAGAGGAGGAAATGGAGAGAAGGTGAGAGGAGTATGAGGGCGCGCTAAAAGGAGCGATTGAGAATAGGAGAGATTGGATGGACCGGAAATTAGGGGAGGTCAACCACTTCTTGACACAGGTGTTCACTGGACATGGGTCGAGGTACCTCCACAAGATTGGGGAAAGAGAGACTGGAATGTGCGAGAGGTGTGAATTGGAGGATGATGTTGGGCATGTGTTTAGATGCTGGAGGAACGAGGATGTGCTGAAGAAGTTGGAGAGGAAACTTGGGGAGAACATGGTGGAGATAATGTTGAGGGAGGAGGAGGAATGGATGGAGGTGAGTGACGAAGTAGAGAGCTTGGTTAGGGGGAGAGGACTCAATATGGCGTGAGAGGATAGTTAGGAGGATGACGACGGTGTGAGCGGAGAGTGTGCGAGGTACCGCCGCCCGTCTCGAAGTAAGCTTGGGTAAGCTAGGGTAGATTTCGAGGCGGAGGTAACGGCGAGTTTGGGGATGAGTCCAACGCTGTTTGGATCCTGTACCCATTCGAACATAAGTTTCACATCTCGACCCGAAAAAAAAGAGGGTGTTATTAAAGTTCAGTACAATATTAATGTTCTTTCCCCCTTTTTATGCAACAAATTAAATAACACATACAATGTTATGTTAACAATAATTATTGAGCCATTTAGCATTGAAAAAGTCACTTGCGATAAAAATATTGATATTTGGCAACTATACGAGGCAAGAAAATATAACTTATTATTTGAAATATTATGAACGGCAACTCCACTGCGATTTATATTGGCGTCAGGATGGTTTACCGGCAGTGCTGGTATATTTGGGAGTCTAATGATTAAATTCAAGTACTCACAAGTTGACAAACACTAACAAGTCACTATTAAAACTAGACACTTTACTTTTAAATTGAAATTTAATTAACTGTTATGATATTTTCCAAGAAAGGGACACTCAATAAAAAGAGGAGACATAGGACAACGTACTCCTCGGTTGATGAGCTTATGACTAACCGACATTCGCGGGAAAAAATATGCTTAGATGGCTACTCGTGACAGGTCTCAAATATTTTTGACTTACAGGGTTGGTTTTAATACTTTCGTAAGAATTTCATAGTAAGAAGTTCTCACAGTTGGAATATAATACTTTGTTCAAAATAAAGCAACGAACACAAAAAAGTGGTAGAAGAGATTGAACTAAAGAACATTTTTTTATAAATAAACACCAAACTGACAAATGTCGTCAGTTGTATCAAAAGAGTTGTGTGAAATGGGCAGAAATCTGACCAATCACTAGGCATCAGTTTAAAATTATGTGTTTTCGTCTCCATTTCAGTGAAATAGAATGGAATATGGTCCAGCATACTGGAGTCGTTTTGAGAAAGATCGAGTGATTTTGTGTACTTTTCAGTAGAATTGAGAGTTTATTAGTTTATTAGTGATTTCGAGCTCCGTTGACCGTTATGGAGTGTTATTTCGGTCAATTGTGCTTTATTGGATCAAATAAGGTTTATGTATCTGTAAAGATCGTTTAGCAGTCAAATAATTGAATGATATTGAATTCCGAATTCAAACAGGAGAACATTGTTTTTGGAAGATACCTTATGTTTTTGAATTTAATGTTACATTTTTTAGAAAACTGATTGATACACAAAAAATGTGTACCAAATTTGCCCGTTGCTCCTGTGATATCAATAAAAAACGCGGGTTTGTAGTAAACAATTTATCATTGCAGTATCTATGGCTTGCGTTTGGCAGTGACCATGTATATTTTTCTTCATCATAAGAATTCAATTTGAATGCTCCTAGGATATAAAAATACAAAAGTACCATACGGTTTTAATTTTCTTGGAATTCGTTAGTATCTTAGAAATTCCACCTGCGATAAAAGTAAATTTCGTTTTTTTGGAAGATCATACCAAAATTTATTCATTTCTCGACTTATCTCTCAATATTCTGGAAATTTTACTCATAAAAATTGAACTTACGTTTTTCAAATCATTTTTATCAATAAGGAAGTCAATAAATTAAAACTACCTCATAAAAATTTGTTTATTTATTTTTATTACTAGTATAAAATTAATTTAAAAGGAATAATAATATGAAATAAATTCATAAAAATAGTTGAAATTTTTCTGTTCCATTATCTTCCTTTCAAGTACTTTATCATTTTTTTATAACCACTTATAGAGCAATATTCCTTCTTGAAGAATTTACAGGTGGAAATTTCAAAATAACCGCCGGGAGCGCGTATTTCCAGAAAGATAAAAGTGCTCAAGTCCGATAATCCACTGCATTGTGTTGTATCCCGACCAATTTTATGATTCCCTCTGTTGCCATTTTGTTGATCACAGTATACTATGTCAATGTGGCTAAAACAGTTGATGAGCATATCGACCAGGTCACCCGCAGGTTTCACTCTGGTGCGTGATGAGTGTTCCATAGTCGTACAGTTTGATTTTATAAATTTCTCTTTAATCCTAAAATGGTCCTAATAACTTAAATATTGTTTAGCTAGTTTAACATTATTGGAGCCCAATATTAAGCATCAACTAAGATTATATATAAAATTTGACATTATTTATTTCACACATACTCCACTCACTAACTCAGCTTGTTGCGTTAACAAATATTGTTTTACTCAGCTTGACCTTATGATGCCTTTTGGCCTAACATAATAGTATAACAATAATATTTAAATAAGAAATAAATTCCCTTGAAACTTATTTCAATAAATCAATAAATCGTTGAAATCTTACATAAATATGAGTATGAAGGTCGACAGGTACGAAGTCAAGTTCAGAGCGTGAAATAAACATGAACATGTATTATTTAATATTTACTTACGGTGAACTTGACTCGTCGTATAAATATACAAGCGACAACGCATTAAGAAATCAATAATAGATCGATCAGTGATCAATCAATAATAAATCAATCGAAGATGAATTAGTCATCAGTAATTAGTAATTCTCAATTATAAGTATGCTATACGGCTAGGTACTTATATATATATATATATATATATATATATATATATATATATATATATATATATATATATTGTACTGAAATTGAGATGATGATAAATGAAATGAAATGGTTACTTTTGGAGATTGTATCATATGTACATGGGAATCTTATGTTATGTCCATCATTTTAACAATAACGTTAAAATGATTAAATTAAATACTTACTGTTAGATATTTTTATGTACCCTGTATAAATCAGCTGATAAAGTTGATATTGGAAATGTCAGTACAAAAACATTGGTTGTTATGGACATTTTTATTTGATTAAATAATATGAACTGTCAGTAACTGGATTTCAACAAAAATTAGTAATTTCTATAATAAATAAAGAAGAAACAAAAGAATATTCGTTAGCAACGGGAAGGAAGTTTATTAGATGATAAGTAACTAAGGGGGAGACAAAAAAGTAATGGACGTTACAAGTTTAAATGTACGAAAACTTTAAATAAAACGGATAAAAAAGAAATAGTGAATTAGAATTATCTTGTATAACTTACCTTCGATTTGAATGCAGTAAAGGTTGTTCAAATTCAAGATCAAGAGAGATCATCCAGCAACAAACGATGGTAATGTAATTAATTTCATACTAAAACTTCTACCTAACAGCTGATTGTAAACCAGTACCCAGATTTGAGACGCTTACCAGTAATCTTTCCTTTGCGCAACGCAAAGTTTCTTCGCTTCAGAGAACAAGTCTTTTTCTATTTAGACAATACAGCTACCGGCGGTGTTTCGACAAGATATTGAGAGAGTTATTTTGTTTGTGCGGAATTGTGTTAATTTTATTTTAATATAGGTTGTAATAGGCTAGGAGACCATCCACGGATTGCAATCTGGAGATAGTTATTTATCATTAATTTAATTTTGACGTTGAAGGTTGTTACATTTCAAATTTTATTCCTTAAATTTAGACAACTCACTTTACCCATATCATACCCTGAGATACACGTGCATGTGATACAATATTGAATTTTAAACATTTCAGATCAATAAATACATCTTAAAATATAAAATTTGTTTGATTTGAAGTTCTGGTTGATACTGATACTTGTGCTATATAATACTATTCAATAAAATTAAATCACCACACATTGAATTATTGTATACCATAACAATATATATAGTTCGTAATCTTAAGTAGTGAAATGTATAGTAGTTTAATAAATAGAACTTATCCCAGTGCCAGACGAGGTGTTTTATTCCATTAAGATTGCCCTCCAACTCACCAGCAACTCCACCAATTAAGAGGCCTATCCACACCTTTAAACCCCAACCTGTTTGTTGTTTGAGTCAAATTTAGTAATTCAAAATTTTACCTTCTTCCTGCTGACAGTTTGATCTGAAATTTGGTACAATGCTTTAGTTGTAATGGCAATACAATTATGTCTATTCAAAATAACTGTGAATCCAAGATGACCGCTGCAACAAAATTGTTTTGACATAAAAACATTCAAAATGGCCGCCTCTACAAATTGGCGGTTTTCATATTGGTTACAATACCCTTCGGTTGGGTAGATAACAAATAATAAAAAACTTGAACACAACAGGAAAAAAGGCCTAAAAAGCGAAAGGAAATAAGAGAGAAAAGTGCAAAAGAGAGTGAAAGTAATGCAAGTCAGCACTGGAGTTCCAACTTTTTTGAGGAAGGACAAGTTTACGTGGCACTGAGACGAGTAAAGTCTTTGGAAGGATCGATGAGGTGAGAGGAGTGTTAACTGGTACCTGAGACCTGTGATGGTGGAAATGCTGGAGAAGCAGAAGGCAGCGGCAAAGGGACGGGTCAAGGAATTGGAGAGGTTGAGGTGGGAGGACGATAGGAAGGAGATAATGCAAACACGGTGGGATGTGAGGCAAATAGACTGGGAAGGTTGGAAGGGGGTTAGAGATAGGGATTGGGATGGTTAAAAAGGGGAGGGAATAGAGGTGAAGGTGGGAAATCCAATAATAGGAGATGAGGAGGTTAAGGTGGTATGGGTGACCAAGGAAGACAGTGGAATGGAGAAGGGGATACAGAGGATGTTTAGGGATAGGTACCCGTTGCTTGGAGGAAAAGGAGAGGTAATGGAGTGGGTCAAGGAGAATGGGGTAAGGGTAAAGACGAAGGAGTTGATCTATCGGATGGAGGGAGATTGTAGGGATGAGAAGAAGGTGTTCGAAACTGATGAGTCAGCTGTTTGGGGTAGTGATGAGCGGGGACAGCATTGGACTCCACAAGCTTGAGCAGGTAGAGGTGGAGGCGCTGAAGATGGTGGCGTGGGTGAGAGGTGACGGAGATGTGGCAGAGGTAACAATCTATACAGATGGGGAAAGGAAAAGGAGGGTAGGAATGGGGCGATAATCCTGAAGGATATCGAGGAAGTTGATCAGGAGGGTATCGAGAGGATTAAGAAGGGGTGGGGGAGATGAAAGGGGAGTTGGTGGATAGACTCAGAGTCTCAAGAAATGGCGAGAAGGGGGTTGAGGTGAGGGTAATTCTGGAGGAGGTGGAAAGGGTGATAGGAGCTAGGGTGGTGGAAGCGGGGAGGGGAACAAAAAACATAAAGATGGTAGGGATAAACCCGTGGATGCAAGATGAGGGGTGAGGGTGAAAATACAGAAGTTGATTGGGAAAGAGACAAAGGTGATTAAAGTGGTAAGGGAGAGGAACGGGATGAAAATGGCGGTGATGAAGGCGGAATGGGAAAAAGCGGAAGCCTTACTGGGAAAAAGGGAGATTAGGGTGGGAGGGTAGAGAGGAGGGCAGATGCTTTGGATGTGAGAGAAGAATATGAGAGGAGCATGACAGGATTGGAGGACGATCTAAGGGTGACAAAAGGAAAAAAGGGGATCATAAGGAGAATGGTGACATGGGACTTAAATGCTAAGAATACTGTGTGGGGGGAGGGAATAAAACGGACAGGAGAGGGGAGATCCTGCAGGAAGTGTTGACATCCGCTGGTGGTGCTGAATGATGGACTACCTCCCACCTTCGTAAGGGGTGACGAAGGTTCGTCATTTATTGATATAACAGCATGTGATGAATGGCTGGGGGGAAGAGTGAGTAGTTGGAGGTAGCTGGAGGGTGAGGAAAGCTTGAGCTCACATAGGTATTTGGAGACGGAGGTAGGAGTGATAGTAGGGAGAAGACGACGGTGTGAGCGGAGAGTGTGCGAGGGATCGCCGCCCGTCTCGAAGTTGTGATTCCAAGGCGGGGGTAACGGCGAGTTTGAGGTGGGTTTGGTTGGTAGGCATGCTTGGGCACCCCTGGGGATGAGTCCAACACTGTTTGGGTCCTGGATAGGACCCATTCGAACATGAGTTTTTAATCTAGACCCGAAAAAAAAGACCAATGATGTTGGGATGTTGTTATGGAAAGGCCTCTTCAATTGGTAGTCTTCCAGGTCACTCGGAGGGTCATCTGACTTTAATAAGACTACGACTTCTGGCACTGGGATAAGTTATGTCTATCACCATATTTAATATTGCACACTACAACTAATTAGGATTGCTAAATCTATTATAAGTATCTATCATTATGGCATACTTATAGTATAACTGAATAGCATAATATCTTTAATATACTCTAATACTTAATTACATTTATTATAACTGAATTAAAAATGAATTGAATGGAATATGAATAGGTTATTGTCTGCTTCTATGGTATTTATATTGTGGTTCAATTTCAGGCTGATATTTACTATTTAATGTTATATGTTTATTTACGTGAATAAATTTACTCTCGATACCTGTTGACCTCGTGGGTTTTATTTATGCATTCTTCAACGTTCAATGATTTATTTAAAATAGTTTCAAAGGAATTTATTCCCCATTTTATTTTATGCCAAAAGGCATCACACCTTCCCCTTTCTCAAAAATAATAAATTCCGTTGAACTTCCTTTTCTCCTAATGAAATGAGTTTACTGAAATCTTAAAAATAGACGATAAATTATAGTATCCTTAACCTAAAGTTACATATATTTATACATGTATTGATTTCCATTGTCTTTCGGAATATTTTACGTTCACTAATTGTCTATACCTGTTTGTTATTATACAATATTTCTTTCAAAGCTACTCATTATCTATTCAAAAGTACTATACATGTAGGGTGAGTCTTCCTTTTTTTCTATGTGGAATAAAATGATAAAACAGGTCGATTTCACCAAAATTAAATCGACACGTCCTATATAAGTATATATAAGTAATAATTACTCACTAATAAACTGATACTTCCCTAACTTTTGCATTATTAAATAAACCCGTCAAGTGAAACCATTCAGATCTTTTCCGAAAAATGTAACGCCAATGGTTTATTGCCACTTCATGGCTATCGACCCTTTCTTGTGCTCCTATGCAATGGAAATCTAGTATAAACTTGTTTACGTTCACTAATTGTTTATACCTGTTTGTTATTAATCTTGTTTACTTTCACTGATTGTTTATACACTAATCACTCACATTGATTTTCACAATTTTACAATTTTTAATTCATTTCACAATAAGGTGTATCATGTTTTTATGTATTTCGTTTATCAAACCTGACTCTAATTTGATTTTACAGTAGTTAACCTCACTCACCTCTGTTATTGTAAATGGACCTATATATTGAGATTCGAATTTGGTTCCATTTTCCCTTTTCACTGAATCCCCTATTTTAAAATCCACTGGATTAGCCACTTTACTATTTTGGCTTTGTATACTTAGCTTATATTTAAGTAAAAATTTCTCTGCTCTCTGATGAGCTATCTGGAGTTCATATTTTAACTCATTTTGATATTCATCGATATTATAGCATGGTTCTATCTCATTCGTAAGATCATCGGGTAGGTTAATACGTCTTCCATACATCGAATTATTTTTTAGCATATAGTACATTATCCACATCACTATTATCTGTAATTTCAATAGAACCGTTTAACTCAAAAATTTCTCTTACTTATTTTATTATTGATTATAATTATATCATAACTGTGACAGCAGCTCACAAATTCAATTAATATCGAGGCAGCTTGAAATACATAATTTCATCATATCGTATATATTTCAAAATATACCGTTGGCTTTTGACTGCAATGAAACCCCAATTATCACTCAGGCCATAAATTATCACAAATTTACCATATTTTAGGACAGGGTCGCTGTTAATCCCTTTCAATATCTATAAATTTTATACTTTTTAAGTGGTTATAACTTTCGTAACGTGTTTGATGTTTGGTTTATCGTAGATTAATTTTTTTGTTGTATTACAATGTGGCGTCCATTGGCTTGTGCTGATAATGAGAAATCTGGTAGTGACACCTCCTCATGAAAATATTTACATCTTGATGCTAGAGAAGTAATAAATAATGTTTACGAATCTTCGCTAGTAAGAAATTTTGATTCAAGCGATGATTTAGCTGAGACATCTTCCTTGACAAAGACGCCTTCATCTTTAGTAATGGACATAAACAAAAGCCTATCGCTCACGGAAAAAGGCGAAGTGATTCTAGACATTTAAAACTGTTGATGAAACCGACATCGATTTATTGAGAAAAAAAAATCAAATGTATGAAAAACAATCAGTACCTACCCAGGTTTTCATCGGGAAAAACTGACCAATGACAAAGCAGACATTTCTTGTAGGATTTTGAGCCTACGAAGAATATTAGTGGAAATGGGTTTTGAATATCAAGCAATTTTTAAGCGGCAAATCATGATAGAATCTTAACGTTTGCTGAAATTACTTTATATTCGTTCAACGGCTATTGAGCAATATAGGGAACAGCCAAAAGGCCAAATGAAAGCTTCTTCAAATATAGGTAAAATTCCATAAGAGTATCGGTATCCAACGAGGGAAAATGGCGACAAAGCCGCCAACCTCCAAGAGAGCGCTGAGATTCTTATGGAAACTCACTTTCCAGGATCTGTCTTTCCTGGAACAACAAACTGGGCGGAAGTACCAAAAACACCCTCACAATACGACTGGCAATTTGCTAGTGCAGTAATTGATGAGGACAAGATAAGGTGGGCCATTTCGGGCTTTTCCCCTTTCAAGTCACCTGGACCTGACGGTATAATACCTGCCCTACTTCAGTGGGGAATGGATATCCTTATACCGCACCTGGTTGGAATAATCAGAGCCTCTTTAGCTTTGAGGTATATTTCCAGAAAGTGGAGAGAGGTACGAGTGGTATTTATACCCAAACCAGGAAGGATGGACTACACCTTACCAAAAGCATTTCGACCTATTAGCCTCACATCGTTCACTTTAAAAACATTGGAGAGGCTATGTGAGAGGTATATAAGAGATGAAGTGCTAGTTCACAATCCACTTCATCCAAATCAGCATGCATTTACTCTGGGAAGGTCCACTGATTTGGCTCTTCACCAAGTGGTCATTGGACAATAAAGAATCCACCCTGGGTATAATCATAGATATTTAGGGAGCGGTTGATAAAACAACCTTCCCAACAATTACCCAGCAACTTAACTCCAGAAATGTACCCCTGGTAGTGTGAGAATGGATACTCAAAATGCTCTCTAGTAGAGCAATACGTATCAATGGAGAAGGCATCATAGTGAGAGGACTGGTCATGAGGGGATGTCCGCAGGAAGGGGTATTATCACCCCTTCTTTGGAACATAGTCCTGGATACCCTGATTAATCACCTCAACAATAATAGATTCTACACAATCGCATACGCAGATGACATAGTTATCTTGCAGACCGGAAAATTTGTGAACACACTGTGTGATAGAGCGCAGGATGGGCTCAAACTAATAGAAACATGGTGTAAGGAATACTCACTGTCGATCAATCCGAATAACGCTGAGATGGTCCTTTTCACCAGGAAAAGAGGATTATCGGGCTCTGCAAGATCAAAGAACTGTTACCGCTGATTGGTACATATCGATTTGTATGCCGGAAGTAATTGCTGAGTTTCGAAAAACCAACCTCCAACGACGAATGATCCTCCACCAAGACAATTCAAGTTCTCACACAGCTCGAAAAACAATTGAGTTTTTAAAGCAAGAAAACATCGAAGTAAATAGGCAGCACCGATTCGGCCTATTGGTGGAGGCACTAACATGGAAATCTCCATAAGAAAATCGCAAAAAAGCTAAGCTCAAAAATAGCAAAAATGGTTCCCTTCAAGGTCACGCGTCTGCTTCCATTGTAAGACGTTTTCTGAAGCATTTTGAGGCAATCCGAGATGTTCTGAGACGTTTTCTGAAGCGTTTTGAGACGTTTAGAAGTGTTTTGGGACGTTCTGGAAGGAGTGACACGTTTTGAGACGTTTTTAAGTGTTCCTGCGTCTGCATCATCAACGAACCTCTCGCAATGCCCGATAGCACTTCAGAACGTCTCAGAACACTTCAGAACGCCTCAAAACGTGTCACTCCACTTCAGAACGTCCCAAAACACTTCAAAACGTCCCAAACGCTTCAGAAAACGACTCAGAATGCTTCAGAAGTCGATGACGTCAGGCGTGGGTCAATTTGAGGAATTTGGTCCAAATTTGGGGAGTCTTGGAGGTGAACCGAAATTGCCGTTAGACATGTGAGATTTGACAGGTGGCAAGTGACAGGTGATAAGTGTGTCTCAAAACGCTTCAGAAAACGTTCCAGAACGCTTCAGAAAACGTCTCAGAACGTCTCGGAATGCCTCAAAACGCTTCAGAAAACGTCTTAGAAGGGAAGCAGACGCGTGACCTTGAAGGGAACCATTTTGCTATTTTTGAGCTTTGCTTTTTTTGCGATTTTCCTATAGAGATTCCCATGTTAGCGCCTCCACCATTAGGCCAAATCGGTACTGCCTATTTACTCATCGAATTGTTGGACCATCCCCAATACAGTCCCGACCTAATTTATAACGACTTTTCCATTTTTCCAAAAGTTAACAATGAACTTTGTCGTCACACGTTCCAGGCACCAGAAGAAACAGTCAACTCCTCCAAAAACTATTTTGAATGTACCAACAAGCGAGTGGAATAACCAGAATTGGTTCCAAAGGACACAAAAATACATTTCTCGCCATAGAGAATACTTTGAAAAAAAATAGTGTTTAAAAGTTATCTACCGAGAGGTTTTTGATGGTCTAAACGTGTAGAGCTTCCCACGAGCGCGAAATTTTCCTCTTTTCCAATTTCTGTGCAATCAGTCTCGTTTCTGGTGACACGGGATTACTAGATACAAGGCAAGACTAGACAACTGGATACGAGACGACACACGGGATTACTGGATACGAGACGAGACAACTGGATACGAGAAGAGACATGGGATTACTGGATACGAGAAGAGACAAATGGTTACAAGACGAAACAACTGGAACAAGATAAGACAATTGGTTACGAGACAACACACGGGATAACTGTATATGTTACGAGACAACTGTATACTAGACGTGACACGGGATTACTGGATACGAGACGAGACGAATGTTTACGAGACGAAACAACTGGAACAAGACAAGACAACTGGTTATGAGAGAACACACGGGATTACTGGATACGTTACGAGACAACTACAAATATTTTCATATTATATTTGAGACAATTACCAAAATCACGGGATTACTAGATACAAGGCGAGACTTGACAACTGGATACGAGACGACACACGGGATTACTGGATACAAGACGAAACAACTGGAACAAGACAAGACAATTGGTTACGAGACAACACACGGGATTACTGGATACGTTACGAGACAACTGTATACTAGACGTGACACGGGATTACTGGATAAGAGGCGAGACAAGGGATTACTGTATTCAAGACTAAACAACTGGATACGAGACAATACACGGGATTACTGGATACGAGACAACTGGAAACGAGACGAGACAACTGGATACGAGAAGAGACATGTGATTACTGGATACGAGACGAGACAAATGTTTACGAGACGAAACAACTGGAACAAGACAAGACAACTGGTTACGAGAGAACACACGGAATTACTGGATACGTTACGAGACAACTACAAATATTTTCATATTATATTTCAGACAATTACCAAAATCTATAAAACACTTCTCAGGAATAAACGTAAATCGGTCACTTGGTAAAGTGCTTCTTAGTTAGCCACTTTAGGTTAGAGATATTTCAAATGGACATTTCCAGTTCAATTGAAAAAAAACACGTTGTAGATGCTGGGCTGAGTTGGAAAAGTACACTCAAGCGCGTTCGATTAACTCCAGCTGTTCGAAAACTCTAAGATGATCAGTCGAATGTTACACTATACAGTTCTAAAACTACGTTCTCTCATCACTCAAGCTTTGCTTTTTCCAACCAAGTATTTTAAAAGTTAACATTCACCCGACATGCGCAGTGTTTTCTTCTTGGTTTTGTGGTTGTTTCCATACTCTATTGTTACTTGTTACCGCTCGCTAAATTTTTCAGTAATATTGGCGTTTTGTGTGATTGCAAATTTGCCAAAGTCGCAAACACTTTACGCTTCCGATCCATAATAATTATTTTTATAATACTCTAACTTGGAATAATTGTGTTTCGTTTACTTCTTGTCTTTTAGGTTAGGTTAGTCAACTGCCACATTGAAAGTTTGAAAATGTATCCAACGAATCAGACAACCGACTCGCACAAATGTCACACCATGGAATGAGAATGATCTATCGGAGCGTACTTTTCGAACTCAGCCTGAAATCGTCCAAGCTGGAAAACAAAAAAAAATTGTTAAGAAAAAAATTATGTCTTTAAGCCTCTTACTGGTGGTGCCGAACCAATAAATCAATCAATTAGATTTTGTGTTCTCGATTTATATTTAAATCAGTAAAAATGCTAATTCCATCCATCTTTCTGAAGGTTGTCCGTGATCAGATGACAACAAAGCGCGGGATGACGTAACTTGGAAACGTTCTATAGAACTTAAAATATAACGATGTCTTGAAAAAAATTATTTCAGGAAAAACGTGTTCAGTTTTTTATTGACAATTTAGGTTCCATACAATTTGAAGTTTTGAACTTTGCAAATAGATACGTGAGAAAAATATAATTATCCTATTCAAATTAAAAACACGCCACTGCGAGTTACATCACGTTACATTTTTTCATTCAACCTGTGCTACAACAATGTTATTGAATCCATTTTAGGCCACAAAAACGAATTAATTGCTTTTTACTTTGCTCCAGAACGTTTCGTTTTGTTGGCGGCGACGAGTGGTGGATTTCAAATACAAATTATTATTGTTTGTTTAGTTATCACAATCCTTTATAATTGAGTGGAAAATATAGGTATCATCCGATTGGATATGCGATCATCAAAAATAATAAATTCAGTAAAAGCTAATATTATGAATGGAATAGTTCAATAAAATGTCCATCATGTTATATACTTAACATTTTTTTAAGCAATGGCCGTTCAACTAATAAGATGGGGTTTAAATCGGGGCCATTAGGCGGCAACAAATCCGGCTCGATAACTCCGGGGCAAATTTCTTGTAAATATCTTAATGTACTGCGAGTCGTATGGGATGAGGCACCGTCTTATGGAAAGCAGTACATATCATCAATATTTTCAACTTCGTGAAGCAAATTTGCAAGAACATAATGTTGGTTCACTTCTGAATTCATTTTAACATTTTTATCGATAAAAATAACGCTGGTTTTCCTAGATTTTGAAGCAGTCAAGGATACCATGACTTCGCAAAATGTGCTCTTGGAATTGAAAAAATACCTTTTCGCCAGAAAAACAAATTTTGAAGATATCCATTTTGCTTCGAAATCTTCTTAGAAGCTTGATTTTCGACAATCTGCCGAACCCTTCGAATATCTCTTTGAGAACGTCCACTCCTTCTCCTACCTTGACTAGCCCTAATTTGAACTGTTTCGTTTTCCCTATAGTGTTATGGAAAATAGCTTACGGTACATAAATTCCAATTTTTTTCCGGAAACATTTAGATTATTTTTCGGGCCCTCATATTATTTTCTAACCACCCTTTAACGTAAAAATTTTATGTTCCCAAGATAGAACCATATTTACTGAATTGACAATGAATATAATGTCAAATAATGTTAGATTTATAGGAAAACTTGATCAAAACGACAACAAGCATAAAAAATCATCGTTCTTCCGATTTTGATTTCAAATTATTCATATTTTCATGACTTGTTTTCAATAAAATCCATTAACAAACAAAATTGTTATTAGGGTTCAAATAATGTTCCAACTTTATTCGGGAAATGACTTGGATTTTCCAAATACACCACCAGAAAGAGCGAACCAAGCTAAGAAAACCTCTTTGGATTTATTACCAGTAAAATCTAAAAAGAGATCCGAAGAAATATATGCAAAATTCATGGATTTGAGAGTTGATAATCACGTAAATTCATTTTCGAAAACTGTGCTGCTCGCGTATTTTGGATTTGTCGATCAAATTTAAGTCATCGACGCTATAGTCTATGTCAGGGGTCGGCAACATTTCAACAAAGAGGCCATGTGCAATTTTGATCAAAGCCAAAGTGCCACTATTAAAAACTGTATAATTTTCATATGAATAAATAATGTATAAAATTGTTAAAATTAATAAGGAAGGTGAAAATAGCACAGACTTTACTGTTAAAGGAAATGCAAAATGTTTTGAAACGTTTTCAATGCGATCCTTATCCTTGTGTTTCTCGCGAAATATTTTCTATTTTTGGTTCATGTCTAGTTACTTTTAATATTACACATGCCTCTGAATTTTCTGTTGTTAGCCGGCTTCGATAAGAATTCAAAATGATTTTCATATGGGAAAAACTTGCTCACACATATATGACGATCCGAATGCTGAAAGCATTGCAAATGCCACATTTTTAGGCAAATAAATTTATCTGACAAACTAGCCCAACAATTCAGTATTTCGTTTGATTCATCCTGAGGATCACCTTCTAAAACTCTTCTTAGTTCCACAAATTTTGTCTTCCATAACTCGGAGTTTCTAAATTCAATATGCTGAAGCTCAAAATATTGAATTTCCATCCATGTGAAAAGAGAACCATTAAAAAGAATGCTAGTTAAATTCACTAAGTCTGGTTAGGTTATCAAGAAGGAGAAAATGTGACCATGTTCATCAAAATACTGACCTCTTTCAGCAAATTATTTTTTCAGTGAAGTCATGCAGTTTAACATTTCCTCATTAAATGCAGCATTTTCACAATTGAGTGAGTACCTATGTTTCTAGATTTGGAAAGTATTCATATGTATGGGAGGTGATATCGCGAATAAATACATCTATTTTCATTTTAAAAGACTTCCAGGAATCATATAAATCTAGAACATTTGGGAACATCAACTTACAAATCCATTCTTTATAATCTAGTTCAGGAAAGGCTTGATTTTTTTGCAACAAAAATGACTCAATTTCTCTCAAACATTCCACAAATCTAGAAAGCACTTTACCGTGGCTAAGCCAACGTTTATTGCCGTGTAATGGAATATCTGAATATGCACTTTCCATTTCTTGTAAAAATGACTTGAATTGTCTGTGAGTTAATGAAGAACGACCACCAATGTAGTTGACAACTCTTGGTACTCTTTTTTTTTTTTTTTTTTTTTTTTTTTTTTTTTCGGGCCAAGATGGGAAACTCATGTTCGAATGGGTCCAGGACCCCAAGGAGATGCCTACCAACCAAACCCACCTCAAACTCGCCGTCACCCCCGCCTCGGAATCACTACCCTAGCATACTTCGAGACAGGCGGCGGTCCCTCGCACACTCTCCGCTCACACTGTCATCTTCTCCCTCCTATCACTCCTGCCTCTCATGCCATATCGAGTCCTTCTCTCCCCCTTACCATGCTCTCTACTACTCCACTCACCTCCATCCATTCCTCCTCCCCCCTCAACATTATCCCCACCATGTTTTCCCAGTACACCGCCTCCCCTAGTTTCCTCTCCAACTTCTTCAGCACTTCCTCGTTCCTCCAGCATCTAAACACATGCCCCACATCATCCTCCACTTCACACCTCTCGCACACACCAGTCTCTCGTTTCCCAATCTTGTGGAGGTACCCTACTCTCGACCCATGTCCAGTGAGCACTTGTGTCAAGAAGTAGTTCACCTCCCCGAATTTCCGGTCAATCCAATCTCTCCTATTCCCAATCGCTCCTTTTAGCGCGCCCTCATACTCCTCCCACCTTCTCTCCATTTCCTCCTCCATCCATTCCCGTACCTCTTCATTGGTCGCACCCCTCCAGCGTTTGCTCCTAGCTCTAGCCAACACGTCCAATGGGTAGGACCTTGCCAGCACCGCTGCTGCCAGTCCACCCACTGTCCTGTACCCCTGCACCACCCTTAGCAGTATCCCTCTCTGCACCCGCAGAAGTGGCCTAACCCTCGCATTCACCCCCGCTCTTTCACCCCACACCTCCGCACCGTACAGCATACTCTGCTCTACCGTCCTACCAATTACCCTCCTCTTCCACTCTCCCGGCCCTTTCACATTACACATCAATCTCCCCAGCCATGCTGCCCCCACTTTACCCTTCTCTGCCGCCTTTACCATATGGGTTTTGAGGGATAATTGGCTATCCAACCACACCCCTAGGTATTTCACAGACTCCTCCATGCGAATTATCCTTCCCTTAACCATCACCCCCACTTCCCTTGCCCTGCTCCGTCCCTTCACTAGCAACCCCACCGTCTTCTCTTCCGCCACTTCCAGTCCGCACCGCTCTATCTTCTCCACAATCTTCCTGCACATTCTCTCCGCCTTTCTTCCTATCTCCGCCTCTCCCTTTGCCGTACATACCAGACACACATCATCCGCATACACCGTAATCTCACATCCCTCTTCACATACTATCCCACAAACCTCATCAAACACACACTTCCAGAGCGTCGGTCCAAGAACCGAGCCCTGAGGCACTCCAGCCTCCATATCATATCTCCTCCCTCTGGAGTCTACAATCACACGCCCCGTCAGGTAGTCCTCCACCAGGTTAACCAACCCCTGCTCCACTCCAAGCCTCAGCAGCGCGCTCAACACTGCCCGTTTGCTGACACTGTTGAACGCGTTCCCGACGTCGAAGAACACGAGTAGGGCCAATTTCTTCTTCCTCCAGCTGCCCTCCCTAGCTCTTTCCACCAAACCCATCACCTTGCTCAGTACCGAGATGCAAAATTTCCCCTTCGTGAACCCATGCTGGTTTACCCTAAAACCCCCATTCCTACCAACTTCCTCCTCAATCCTATCCCTTATTATCCCCTCCATCAATTTACCCATACCACACAGCAGGCTGATAGGCCTATAGTCCCCCGCCCGCTTCCCCTCTCTACCCGCCTTCTTCATCAGTATCACCCTGGCTACCTTCCATCCTTCCGGGAACTCCTCCTCCCTCAGCACCCTGTTGAATAGTTCCCAGAAGTACTCCCTATTGTCATCCAACAGCCTCTTCACCATATCACCCCTCAGGCCATCTATCCCTGGGGCTTTTCTCACTTTAATATTTCTCCCCCAATCTTCTACCTCCCACTTCTCTACCGGCCTTATCCCCCTCATTTTCACTACCCTCCTTGTATCTTGGATTTCCTGAATTCTGCCACCCACTCCTCCTTCTCCCCCTTTGAACAATTTCTCTATGATCTCCTTCTCCCAATCCTCCTCTAGAACCTCGTTTCTATTTCCACCCATCCTCTTCATCGCTATCTCATACGCCTTTCCCCATGGATTGTTTTCCAAATCCCCCAGTAACTCTTCCCACTTCCCTCTTTTTTCCCTCTCCACTCTACGCTCCAGTTCCTTCTTCTTCTCTTTATATCTCCCTCTTCCCTCTATCCTTCCTCTTCCTCTCAGCATCCGTCTTCGTTCTTTCTTACACTCCCTCCACAGCTCCTCTATTTCCTCATTCCACCAGTAATTGGCCCTCCGCTCACGCCTATTGCCCCTCTTTCCCTCTCTTTTGCAGCCCTGTATCACATTGTACAATTCATCTGCATCATGTCCAAGTCCCCTTCCTATCTCTTCTCTTACTTTCTTCCTCATTCTCTCTGCCTCGGCTTTCGTCCACTTCCATTCCCACTCTTCCACTAAATCCTTTCTCTCTTTCCTTATATCCGTCTCCACATACCTATGTAAGCTCAAGCTTTCCTCATCCTCCCAACTAAACACTCTTTCCCACAGCCATTCATCACATGCTGTTATATCAATGAATGATGAACCCCCGTCACCCCTCACGAAGGTGGGCAGTAGTCCATCATTCAGCACCACCAACCCGTTGGATGTTAACACTTCCTCAAGGATCTCCCCTCTCCTGTCCGTTTTCTTCCCCCCCCCATATAGTATTCTTCGCATTGAAGTCCCCTGCCACCATTCTCCTTATGATCCTCCTTTTTCCTTTTGACACCCTCAGATCGTCCTCTAATCCTGTCATGCTCCTCTCATATTCTTCCAGGCTGACATTTGGGCTTATATACACACTATACACCACCATGTCTCCCATTCGCACTACCACCCATCCATTTCCCTTCCTCACTTCATACGCCCTCAATCCATCCCCCACCAATCTTATTCCTGCTTCTCCTGTATCGTCCGTAATCCATCCCTGCTTCCCCACATATCTAGCATTCACCTCGGATCCACACACTACATCCACTTCCCTCCTAAAAATCACTTCATCCAATATATCATGCGCTATCCTGCATTTCCCTAAATTTATCTGTAACACTCTCCATACATCCCCTACATTCCTCCTTCCCGCGCAATGCTGTCCCCTTCCTCCTATTTGACCAGACTCGTCTCCTCTGAGGGGTCCAGAGGGTCCCTCCCATTTTTTCCTTCACCTTTTCCATTGTCTCCTTCTACTTCTTCCCTTCCCCTACTACATTCTATCTCCCCTGGCCTGTGTCCCCTTTCCCCACATACCCTACAAAGGAAAGCCTGTCGACAGTCTCTCGCCATGTGATCCTCGCTCTTACAAAGCCAACACTTACTCCTCTCCTTGACTACCTTCACCTTACACCCTGTTACTTTATGGCCCTTTATCCCACATCCAAAGCATCTGTCATCCTCTCTACCCTCTATAATATTTACCCTGTTCCACCCCAATCTAATCTCCTTTTTTTTCAAAAAGGCTACCGCTTTTTCCCATTCCGCCCTCACCACCGCCATTTTCATCCCGTTCCTCTCCCTTAGCACTTTAATCACCGTTGTCCCTTTCCCAATCAAATTCTCTATTTTCGCCCTCACCTTTTCATCTTCCATCCACGGTTCTATCCCTACCATTTTAATGGTTTTTGTTCCCCTCCCAGCTTCGACCACCCTAGCTCCTGTTACCCTTCCTACCTCCCCCAGAATTCCCCTCACCTCAACCCCCTTCTTTGCCTCTATTACCACCTCCCTATTTCTTGAGACTCTGAGTCTATCCACCCACTCCCCTGTCATCCCCCTCAACCCCTTCTTAATCCTCTCGATCCCCTCCTGATCGACTTCCCCGATATCCTTCAGGATTATCGCCCCATTTCTACCCTCCTTTTCCTTCTCCCCATCTGTATAGATTGTTACCTCCGCCACCTCTCACCCACGCCACCATCTTCTTCAGCACATCCACCTCTACCTGCTCAAGCCTGTAGAGTCCAATGCTGTCCCCGCTCCCCACTACCCCAAACAGTCGACTCATCAGCTCAAACACCTTTTTCTCATCCCTACAATCTCCCTCCATCCGACAGATCAACTCCTCCGTCTTCACCCTTACCCCATTCCTTTCCGTAGTGCGTACCTCCTTGACCCACTCCATTTCCTCTCCTTTTCCGCCTAGCATCGGGTACCTATCCCTAAACATCCTCTGTATTCCCTTCTCCATTCCACTGTCTTCCTTGGTCACCCATACCACCTTTACCTTTTCATCCCCTAATATTGGATTTCCCACCTTCACCTCTATTCTCTCCCCCTTTTTACCATCCCAGTCCCTATCTCTAACCTCCAGCCATCCTTTCCAGTCTCTTTGCCCCACCTCCCATCGTGTTTGCATTATCCCGTTGCTATCGTCCTCCCCCCTCAACCTCTCCAATTCCTTGACCCGCCCCTCTGCCGCTGCCTTCTCTTCCTCCAGCCTTTCCACCTTCTCCTCCAGTCGCCTTACCATATCCTTCAATCTCTCTACACTCTCCTTCTCTTCTTCCTCCCAATCCTCCATTTCCTTCTTTCCTTTCTCCTTCAGTTTCCTCTTCTGTTCCTTGTCCTCCAGAGGCGATACCTCCTTTCTCTTTACTCCAGTATCACTCCTCCCTCTCGTCTCCCCCGCCTTATCAGGCGTTCGTTTTACCTTCGTCGACTTACCAAAAATTCCATTTCCTTGCCTTTCTTCATCCATAACCTCCTGTTCTATTTTTCTTTCTTCTTTGTCCATATTCCATCCCACGAGTAGCTAGGGAATTGAATGTCCACCACCACAGAGCCCCGCTTGTGGTGGTAAGGCTGGTTACTCCGGGTATCCCGGAGGTATCCCGGAGGCACCGTTTCTGACTAATTTTCGCGCAGCCATTCATCCATTGCCACGGTAGCTAACAACGTAGATTACGGATTGTTTTATCGAGGTTTACTCCTCTAGGCTTTTTCTCACGGTTGCCTCCGGACGCAGTGGCTTCCGTTGCCTACACTACACCACAACATAGCTGCCTTCCCTATGTCGCTGGTTTTTTATCGAGGTCTACTCCTCTAGATTCCTGGGAATCTAACCTATTAGTCGCCTTTTACGACAGGTGGGCTATCCCCTGGGGGTATTCTTCTGAGCCCGCCCCCAGACGGAAAAACTCTTGGTACTCTTACAACAGTATTCATCACGGATTTTAAGCTTCCGCTCGAGATCTTCGCGCATGAACTTTCTTGATGAATAATACAATAAAAATTCAAAAGTGGTCAACGAATGAGAGCAGTAAAAATAGATACAACTCTCTTATTTTTCTTTTATATTTTGTTGTGAATTTTATATTTTTATTTTTATTTTATCTATTTTTAAATTATGTCGCTTAATCCATAAAATACGTAAAATCTTTCATGACAATAGATTTTATCTCTCTCTCTCTCTCTATAAAAGTTCGGACCAGGTGAAAATTAATCAGATTTTTCATTTTCCATAAACTAATATTTCGTGTTCGAATAGTAATAATAATAACCCCGTGTTGTGAATAAGTTGTATAGTTCTAGTAAATCATAATATAATAAAATAATTGATTATTCAAATATTATTATAATTGACTCTGTAATGAGCGTATTATTATAAATTGATATTGTATTATATGGCTCGTCTTTCTCGCAATCATGTTTTTCATTTAATATCATACCTACTGACAGCCCTGTCTAAAGGTACGGCTACGCCTGCAATTACTAGCGACCCGAAGATCGGATTTTTATTGTTTACCAGCGTTGTACAGGGTTACGTAGGCAAATAAAAGAATAAAGATTTGAATTATAAGGTAAATCGTTTTAAAATTCTGGAGTAAGACATGCCCACCCGGTGAGGGTTTTGCATGTTAGATTAGGTTTCATCACTCTCTGTCTCTTCCAAACAAACTGTAACTAAAATCAATACAAAAAGCTACAAGTTCAAAAAATAGTCCCTAACAAAAAAAAAACACTCCCAAACCAAAATTTTTACCGTCTTTCTAAAATTTTATTCTTATACGTTTTCTTTTCCTAATATTTTTTCTTTTGAATTATTGACTTTCCCTTGTGAAGTATATTCAGATTTGATATTTCATTTTATGAAGAATTCTTTTTATTTTAATTCTTGGCCCAATGAAGTTTCTAATTTATTAAAATTTCCACACTTTTATGGGATTTTGCATGTTATTATTATTATTATTGTTTCTTTTTTTTAATTGCTCTCCAAATTCAAATTCTACAATTCAAAATGATTTTTTTTTATATTTTCCTGACAGATTTTTTTCACCTTGCTTAAAAATTGACAACTTTGGATCTGTCGCTTGATTTCTTGATATTTTTAAATTTATAATATAAAAATTTCAACTCAATATTTTACATAAATGATTACGCTATATTTTTTTTCTGTGATGACCATAACATTACAATTATATAAACCTACGTCCACTAAATTTGGACCAAATAAATTCTTCTTATTCTCCTTCTTCTTCTTCTTCTTCTTCTTCTTCTTCTTCTTCTTCTTCTTCTTCTTCTTCTTCTTCTTCTTTTTCTTCTTCTTCTTCTTCTTCTTCTTCTTCTTCTTCTTCTTCTCCTTCTTCTTCTTGTTCTTCTTCTTCTTGTTCTTCTTCTTCTTTTTCTTCTTCTCTTCTACTTTTTCAGGTGTCGGACGAGGATACCGGTTCGTCTTGTACCCAATGCGTTCACTCTTTCCCGTCTGTAGCTAATCTTTCCATTTCATCTGAAGTTTTCTCTTTCGTATTCCCTTTATTCTCCTTCATTTGGTCTATCCTTTTTCTCCTCTGTCTATCCTTTCTTCTGTGAACAAAACTTCCAGCTTCCATCACTTTTATTGTGATTCTATCTGTCTTCATTTTGACAATATTTCCTTACCAATTTAATTGTTTTCTCTTTAAATTTCTTATTATTGATTCTTGTTCTGTTATTTGTCTTATCTCTTCAGTTCTACATTTGTCCTACTTTGTTTTCCCTGCTATTCTTCTCAGGTGCTTCAACTCAATTGTGCTCCATCTTGGCTTCATCCTTCTTTCTCAGTGTCCAATTTTCACTTGCATATGTTATTATTGGTATCGTTATTGTATTGTAGATCTTCATTTTCACTTCCATATCAATATCTCTATGTCCCAGTATTGTATTATTTAGTGTGTAGTATAGTCTCGTTGATTTATTCTCCCTATTTGTTATTTCTGCTTCTATCTTTCCATCTTCTGTCAATATATTTCCCAGATATTCATACGTCGTTGCTCTTTCCAGTGTCTCGTCTTTACAATTTATTTCATAAGTAATTTGATCCTCTTGTTTACAATTTATGATCATCATTTTTCAAGATTTTTTATTTACTACCAGAACGGAAATTGTACTAGAAAAGTTGTGGGAATAAATGAATTCACCAAATTTCCTATGCAAATAGCTCAATATTTAAACCTTTCTGATCCCTAAAAATATACTAGGCATTGTTTGGATAGAACTTCCGCAATGCTATTAGTAGGTGCAGGAGGTAATTTACTTCAATTAAAAACGCATGGAGGCTGGAAATCTAGTAACGTTGCAGGAGGATATATGTTGATGAATCAGTTAGCAGCAAAATCAATTACTAATCAAAATTTTACAATCCATACAAAATACAAGGCTATCCGACTACGGCGCATCTTCATCTGAAGTGACGTCAGTTAACTGAACAGATGTGGCATTGTCTACCTCAATACATAAAAATCTTGATTATAATACTGTTTAGTTTTTATGTTTATAGATTTTATATATGTTAAAACTCCATTCTCATCTACGCCGCTGCTCGATGTATACTGTAATAGCACGGAGTAGTGGGAGATTTTGGAGAGAGCTACCAGTAGGTTGGCAGTTGCAAATGTGTTTCGTAAATTACACGGTGCCAGACCCAGGTACGATGTCCACGCATTGTTAGGAAAGTTTGCATCTGTATTCCAGGCAGAAATCTACGCTATCGACACGAGTTTGCAAATGAACATCGAAAGATTCTCATACTCTCAGATAGTCAGGCAGTACTCAAATCTTTAGCATGTCTGGTCTGGGACTGCCTTCAAAAACTTGTTACCCTGGCAAACCACATTAGAGTAACTCTGAAGTGGGTCCCGGGGCACAAGGGTATTGCAGGCAATGAAAAGGCAAGCACCCTAGCAAATCTAGGGTCTGAAACTACATTCACAGGTCCTGAACCAGTATTTGGAATATTAAAATCTGCTGCACGTGGTTGTAAATCTCGTTGGATTCAAACTAAACATCAGACGTTCTGGAGACTCGTGCCAAAACAGGAACACAGCAAACTCCTGGTCAAATAACCCTCGGAGTCGCCGACTAATGAAATATTAAACCTCAGCAGGGGCCAGATAAGGAAAGTGACGGAATTACTAACCGGTCACTGTACCATGAGGAAGCATATGCATACAATTGGCATATCTGTCGGTTGTGCATAGAAGAGGAGGAAACAGCCACTCACATTATCTTCGAATGTGAAGCACTGTCTCATTGGAGATATAGACTCCTAGGATTTTAGAGTAGCCAAGTGAGGATTTCTCCAAGGAGGTGGAAACACTAATGAACCTGATAAGGGCTACCGGTCTCTTCACAAAAACGGTATAACCAAGAGCACAAAAAGCCTAAAGGCTGAGGTGCCGAAGTTTCTAAGCCTCTGACCGATGGTGCCGAACAGATCAATTATTCAATATAATTTTAAATAATTGCTCGAATGTAACAATGAACCAATATATAAATTTAATAAAAATGGAAAAATGAATTCTGGTTATAAAACAAATTCGTTAGCATATTATTATGATATAAACGTGATTGTAAAAAAAGTTTAGTGTTTCACTCGTCGAAAATATTTTTTGAACCTCGTAAACATTACCTGTCTCGGCTCAAACTCGCTTCAAAAAATGTTACTTTCGTCACTCGTAAGACAATATACTAAAAAAAAAAGGATTGTGTTAATGCTTCACACAAAGCTTGTTTTATTTTATTTTAATCTCGACTCAACCAAAGAATACCCAACTTACAAGAAGCGAAACTTCGGATAAAAATGACTTCACAGGCGCCATGTTTTAAATTAGTCGTCATATATGTCATGCGATCACATTTAGGCCTCTTGCGAATGGTCTTTACACCCAAATTAGAATAGAGTTTGCTTGTAGGTTGAAATTATTTTCCTAAATGATCTATTTGTCACGAAAAGTGCAGAAATAGTTACTGATGGGAAAATACCTATATAATACATTGGATAAAACACAACTTTATGCTAAAATACTTTTTCTCAGTGTGATTCGAGTAAAGTTGTAAGCATATATTATGTTTCTCAGTGTATGCCAAAGTTAGCTGTCACTTTCAAGGTTATTTATTTTTGCCCCTCCAACATCAAAGGATTTTCGCCGGGCTTCACTTCTTGTTGTTGTGTATTCTTTGACCCAACCTTATTGGACAATCATTTATATTTTTTGGTCACGGATATTGTGGAGTTCAAATTCTGTTCCACTTATTTGTTTACTTTAACGTATTGTAACCAAATTTAACAATTTATTGACATTTATAAATAAATAATGGTAATTGAATCGTTGTTTTAATAATTTAAGTATCATCTGAAATTGTTGATAAAATAATACCTTGATCAGTTTTCCCAATTGAAATAAATAATCAAAGAATCTTCTCACAAAGATCCTCTTTTACGGCCCAACATATCTAATTTAAGGGTACCCTTTTATTTTCCCCAAGGGATACACATTTCTAAATGAAAACAAAACCCATTCATTCTGAAACGTACTGATTTGAATGTAAAGTGTGTTCTCTCTGCTCTTAGATATACAAACAGTAATGCTGGATATTCTCTCTAATCTGTTTGTGCATAAATTTGCGATATATGGACTGTTCGGATTTAATTAATAAGAAAATAGCATTTGTGTGAAATAAGATTTTCTACAATATTAGGTAAGATTGTATTCATATGGGAGTAATATAGCACAAAAGGTTACTAGACAGCAAAAATTAGTATATATTTATTCATTAAACTATGAGGAATTAAAAAATTGTAGAAATTAAAAAATGCTTCAGTAAACTTTCAACATAAACAAGGAATAGTCCAAGAAATATATTCTAAAAATGACAAATTCACATTGTTTTCTTTGTAGTGGCTGATTTTGTGTGTAAAGACGGCAAAAGTGATGTAGAAAAAAATGAGCTAATTGTTTAACAAGGTAAGAAGGGTGGAATTTCAGCGTGAATATCATTTTACGTGTAAATCTTTTTTCCCTTCAATTTAACAGAAAAAAAACCTTCAAATCTCTTCCTCAAAAGATCTACAAGACTGAACTTTGCACGTCAAAAAAATTGATTGGGCCCGAAGTTTTTAGCAAAAAAAAAACAATTATTTACAATATTATTAATAAAAAAATGTAAAAATCGATGCTATTATTATGACGCCTTCACATTACACCTCATTATTCCTTCAAATTCACAAATAACCTGTGGGAAATCTGGAAACTGGAATTTGTAACTTCATAAGTCTGCAAATTACGACGTTATTAACAAATTAATTGATTCTAGTCTTGTACGACATTGCGCATCACCCTTACTTATGCTGTTTGTTTTGTTAATAGATTTTGCTGTGATAAGTTCTGTGTCGTTATTATTTTTCAGAAATATGCAATTCCGCAATCATGGGAATGATATACCTACCACATGTCCCATGAATTTCACAATTTATTGTTAAGTACATTGATAGAGCATAAAAAAAGCTTCAATCTGAAAAAGATTCGTCAAGATACCTTGAAAAAGAACGGAGTTACAATCCGTCAAAGTCCACTCGGTTGAGCTACCTCTGTGGGGCGTCCTTAGGTGGCGGATAGAGCAACGAACCGACCTTGTGGAAGGAGATCGGTTGACTGAGACTGAAAGCCTTCTTAAGAGCAGAAGAAATGGTTAAAGTAGATGAATAAAGGAACGTAAAACTTCATTAAAAATGCATGATTTCTGATTTAGGAACCGAGACTGAAAATACAGATGGCAGGAAACTGGACGGAAATTATTATAACCTCAGTAAATATCTGCCTTTTGACTCACCTATCCCAGCTCCGCCCTATGAACTGGAGCAGCTGCTGAACTACTGCAGGGCTGAAAAACTGCAGACTCTAATTGGGATAGATGCCAATTCGCACCACACTGCGTGGAGTAGCAGTGACATCAACTCAAGAGGTGAGTACCCATTAGATTTTATTGTTTCTAACGACTTAGTAATAGTGAATCGGGGGGCAAAACCAACTTTTGTGAAAAAAAAAATGACAAAACCTTAGCGTCTTAGCTCTCAGCTAACTCACTGGCATGTATCTGAGGAACCATCACTTTCGGATCATCGTTACATCTGTATGGAAATCTCCGAAATGGGGAAACCTACAGTGAGGTACCGTAATTCGAGAAACACGAACTGGGAGAAATACAGGAATGACCTTGAACACCTACTAGGTAATGTCAAAAATAAAATGAAAAACAGTGATGACAAAGAGCTTGCCTCCGAACAACTTTCGCGAGGCCATCGAAATCTCTTATCACAACAGCTGCTCTGAGGTAACCCGTTCCTTTGGGAATAAATTTACCTGGTGGAACAAGGATCTTACCAAATTAAAATCGAGAACTCGCAAACTGTTTAACCGTGCGAAAAGTACAGGAGAGTGGGATGAATATTATTCCACTTTGACTGCTCACAACAATCAGATAAGGAAAGCAAAAAAGGAGTCCTGGAGGAAATTCTGTGGTGAAGTGGAAATAACCTCAGAAACGGCTCGACTCCAGAGAACCCTTGCCAAAGATCCTATCAATCATTATCTTGGAATGTGAAGCACTGTCTCATTTAAGATATGGACTCCTAGGACTAACATGAACGGTATAACCAAGAGCACAAAAAACCCAAAGGCGGAGATGCCGAGGTCTTTAAGCCAGAATAACATTAAACTTCAAGCGGATTGAATTAACTAACAATAGAATTGAATAGAAAATTTGACTATAACAAAAAATACGAAAACATTCCACTTTATATTATTTTAGATCCCAGCTATCTCTACCAATTCACCATCCAGTTCGATACATTTGTCGTAGCGCTAACGAATGTATTTAATTACATTCCTCAGTTCTTGCGAGTTAATTCATGCACATGCCTGTCGAATTCTTGCAGAAAGTTAGTTTTTGTTCGTAGATTTTTTGTGTGATTAGTCCACGGATAAAGAACTCTAAAAATGTTAAGGCTGGGTAGCCAGTATATCAACGGACTACCAGGGTCTATTCCTAGGTTTGAATAATGTTCGTTATGCCATTGCCTCACAGTTCTGGCATAATGAACTGAACACCCATCCAACTTGAAAAGTATATTCAATCGTTCATTAATCGGTAACTCGTGAATGGCATCCCACAAATCCTGCAATCGACAAGCCCTTCTTGGTATTACCGAGGCAATGAACAGCACGGGGACGGCATCAATGGAAGCCCTTATTGGACTTACTCCTTTGGAATTTTTTGTAAGGGCGGAGGCAATGATGGCAACTCTTAGGCTGAAATTGCCCGAACAATATTCGAGAAGGTCACAATGATACAACTGGGACAATACTACATAAACCCATATTTCACATAAGTATTGATAGCCTAACACCCGAGAATATATTCACTGAGCGAGTGACCATCATCATCCCATCTAGGAAACAGATGATGCACCCAGGTTATTCAGGTGAAATTATCTGGTTTACAGATGGCTCCAAAACAAACCATGGCATGATTGCCGCTATAGCCTGCATTGATGAAAACATCGGAAGAGGATATACCGGACAAAAAATTAAAATATTCACTGACAGCAAGATTCTGCTTGAAGATATCAGTAATCCAACAACTAGGTCTAGACTGGTAAAAAACTGCAAAGAATCCCTTAACAGGCTGGCAAAAGACAACAAAGTGTCTCTAATATGGGTGCCGGCACATGAGGGGATTGCAGGTAATGAAATGGCGGACCAGTTAGCTAAATAAGGCTCTAAATGAGACTTCATAGGTCCGGAACCGTTTTGTGGAACCACTAAAGATTGCATGAGAGGGGAAATCGGAAACTGGCTAGATAGGGAACACCAATTCAAATTGAGGTTAACAGTAGGACCTTCATACAAAGAGTTTACTGAACAAGGTAGACAAGGAACGCTCAACCAGGTTATTGAAACTGGATAAGAGACATTCGAAGACAGTTACCGACCTAGTGACTGGACACTGCACATTGAGAAAGCATCTGCACAAAATGGCTATTGTTAGTAAACCTATGTGCAGAAAATGTGAACTTGATGATGAAACACCTACTCACATACTCTGCTTCTGCGAGAACTTACAAGATCTTAAATGGAAGCACTTTGGATAGGAATTAATACAATCATCACAACTACTGCAAATCCCTCCAGTCAAACTAGTTGCCTTTATAGAAGTCACGAAGCTTCTAGAATGGAAGGAGATAACATGGGAAATGGTACAAAGTTTCAGTTCAAGTGCCTGGGCTATTGAGCACTACCCAAGCGAATGAATGAATGAAATCGTTAATCAAAAACTCAAAAAAGTTCTTCGCGTTAATATTTTCCTAAAAAAAGAAAGGATTAATAATGCGTTCGTTTAAAATCCCCCCCCCCCCCAGACGTTGATTTTTGAGCATACTGGCTTTTACAGTTTATCATACAGCGGAGATGATCGGCTATCCAATAGCGGCAATTTTGTGACGATACTACTTCACTAGAAGTGAACGTAGCTTAGTCGGTAGACATCACATTTTTTGGAAAACAATATTCCAAAGGTTTAGCCTCGTCGTCTTCTTGCAATGCTAGTGAAATTTTGAGTTTAACTTTCCGTTAATCGCGCCCGGTCAGTGAGACCAACCATAAACTTTAGTAGTATTCTGAAAATCAAGATGGAAGCCATCTCTCACTCCGTGTATCTTCTCTATGGGTTGCGACGGAACAGCAGTGCTAATCTTAGTGTTGCAAGTGGTAGTTTTGCCGAATTTCGTCCTATGGTGTGAAAGACCTGCGCGACTAATCACGTTTTATTATAGAGTCGTTTTGATTGTGAGGTAAGTTTTTCGTCTTTTTTATGTAATAAAAATATAACACCATTGTTTTTTAGCCATGTGGTCTTACGAAAGAGAGCAAGCTCGACTGCAAGAAATGTTAGAAATTTCGAACAACGGAGAGGGAGAAGTTGCGTACGACGAACATTCAGATATTCCATTACTCAGAATTTGTGAACGTGGACGAGATGCTTGCGGGATTTCGAGGAAAGTGCGGTTTTCGTCAAAGCCAAATAAATATGGGCTAAAAATTCTAGCATTGTGTGATGCCAAAGTGCTACATGAGCAAGATGGAAGTTTACGTCGGAACACAACTTGAAGGACCATACATAGTTTCAAATAGTCCTTTCGATGTTGTTTGACGACTGTGTGAACACATTTTTGGATCTGGTCGCAATGTAACGATGAACAATTGGTTTACGTCTGTACCTCTTGTAAATAAGCTACATGACCATAACCTCACAGCAATTGGAACCATCAGAAAAAATAAAAGAGAATTGCCATTAGAGTTTTCTCAGCCAGCTAAGCGACAGGAACATACCAGCATGTTTGGGTTTTCGAAAGTGTGCACTCTTGTCTCCTACATTCCCAAGAAGAAGAAAAATGTGTTGTTGCTTTCTAGTATGCATGATAATGATGACATTGATACAGGAATAAATGAAAATAAACCAGTCATGATTATAGACTATAACAGAACTAAAGGGGGAGTAGATACTGTGGATAAACTGACTGCAAGCTATGACTGTTCCAGAAATACGCGCAGATGGCCCATGGTACTTTCCTACAATTTCATGATCATAGCTGGCATCAGTTCGCAGGTCGTCTATGCTTCAAACAACCCTAACAAAAACATTTTGAGAAGGCGTTTTTCAAGACAATTTGCAAGTACGTTCCGCTATGAGCAACATTCCTAGAAGCCTAAGGTTGAGACTGCAAGAAATTTCCGGGTCTAATATCCAACCTGATGTTCCACAGGATGCCTTAACAGGAAGATGTGCCTACTGTACTCCAAAATAAAATCACAAAACCCGCTTTTTTATGTTATAACTGCAATAAATATATGTGCTTAGAGCATACTAACTTCGATGAAGTTTTTGAAGCTTGCTTCTTATTGCACGACATATGACTTTTGGGAAGTGAACTCGTCAAACGTGTAATGTTACGAAAAAGAGTTCGTTACGCGATGGATCATTAGAAAGAGGAAGAGAGAGAGAAAGAGAGAGAGAGGCGCTGGCTATAGTGTACGTTCAGTCCAGAGAGAGAGAGAGAGAGAGAGACGCAGGCTATAGTGTTCGTTCAGTGCAGAGATATAGAGGGAGATAGGGACGCATTGAAATAACGCGCGATACTATATAACCAACGCTGCGTTAAAATTTTGAAAATTGGTCAAAAATTGTCAAAATTTTAAAAAAATGGTCAATAATGAAAATGGTCAGAATTTGTGGAAAATTGTCAATAATTTTCAGAAACTGTCAAAATGGTCAATAATTGTTAAAATTTTGAAAAATTGTCAAAATTTTGAAAAAATGGTCAGTAATTATAAAAAACTGTCAAAAATGGTCAATAATTGTTAAAAATTGTCAAAATTCTTGAAAAATGGTAAAATTTTTTGAAAAATTGTCAAATGTAAATTATTGTCATAACCTGTCAAAAATGCTCAAAAATTGTTAAAAATGGTCAATAATTGTAAAAATTGGGAAAAAGGTCTAAAATGGTGAAATTTCCTGAAAATTGTCAAATATGATCAATAATTGTCAAAACTATCAAACTTGGTCAATAATTGTGAAAAATGGTCAATAATTGTTAAAATTTGAAAAAATCGTCAAAAATTGACAAAAATTTTGGAAAAAAATGGTCAAAATTTTCGAAAAATTGTCAAAAATGGTCGATAATTGTTAAAATTTGAAAAAATTGTCAAAAATTTTGAAAAAATGGTCAATAATTGTTAAAAATTGTCAAATTTTATGAAAAATGGTCAATAATTGTTAAAATTTGAAAAAATGGCCTAAATTGGTCAAAATTTTCGAAAAATTGGCAAAAATGATCAATAATTGTCAAAACTGTCAATAATTGTCAAAAATGGTCAATAATTGTTAAAATTTGAAAAAATTGTCAAAAATTTTGAAAAAATGGTCAATAGCTGTTAAAAATTGTCAAATTTTATGAAAAATTGTCAAAAATGGTCAATAATTGTTAAAATTTGAAAAATGGCCTAAATTGGTCAAAATTTTCGAAAAATTGGCAAAAATGATCAATAATTGTCAAAACTGTCAAAATTAGTCAATAATTGTCAAAAATGGTCAATAATTGTTAAAATTTGAAAAAATGGCCTAAATTGGTCAAAATTTTCGAAAAATTGGCAAAAATGATCAATAATTGTCAAAACTGTCAAAATTAGTCAATAATTGTCAAAAATGGTCAATAATTGTTAAAATTTGAAAAAATGGCCTAAATTGGTCAAAATTTTCGAAAAATTGGCAAAAATGATCAATAATTGTCAAAACTGTCAAAATTAGTCAATAATTGTCAAAAATGGACAATAATTGTTGAAATTTGAAAAAATAGTCCAAAATTTTCAAAAAATGGTCAATAATTGTCAAAATTTTTGAAAAATGGTCAAAAATGGTCATTCTATTGTGCATAAAAAGGAAGCTTCTGTCGGCGGTCCGACGACCGCTCACCTTTATTTCAACACTTATTTTTTGTAAAAGAGTTATGTTTTTGTTTAATTTACTCTTCGTATTATTTTCAGTTTTTGTTTTTTGTACGAGACTGAATAAGGTGCAGTATTAAAAAAAACACCCTTTTCAAAGATTTTGTGGTATATTTGGAAAAATTAGCCAAATATACCTCATTTTCTTTTTCTTGGTCATTTTTGCGTTGCTAAAACGTTCCCACGTGTACGTACGTTCCAATATTTATTTAGGGGTTAATTAGGTTGTACGGTCTGAGAGACCGACGCGTCTACTCACGATGAAAATTTTGACGCGACCATTGGAAGGTTAAGAGCCGTATTACACAGCAAAGAATTATGTCGAAAAGTAGTGTAATGTTGTTCTGATTGGTTGTGTTCAATCAAATGATCTCAAATTAACTGACTTCATTGGATATCTACTAGAGCAAAAAAATTTCACTCTATAAGGTACGTTGCCATGGATACATTTTGATTTATTTCGATTTTGATGTTTCAAATATTCAATATTTCAAAATGTCACGATTTTGTCATAATACTGACGAGAACAATAATGAAATAATAGAAGCAAATATACTCTGTATTTTTTTCTATAATTAGCAAAAAAAATTTCTATTCGAATAACCCTCGAACTCAAAGCCGGCCCGGTCCCTCGACTGTAAATTTTGGTGGCTACGCCGGGATTCTCCCTGTGCCAGCATGTTTTCGAGAACATTCGAGTACAACGGTTTTGTTCGTGCATAGCACGAGCGCCGAATGCACTAGAGTTTTCCGGAAAAGATAAGGACTATATATACGCGGGTTTTGGAGTGCGTAAACAGTTACTTAGTTCGAGAGAATTAGTGAAACGGACAGTAAAGAGTTAGGTTAGTAATCGGACAGAGCATAAAATAGTGGAGATAAATAGTGTAATATCCAAGTGGTGTAAATAAACTAGAACTGATATACCGAGTGTAAATAAATTAGTAGACTTTAAGTAGAGCGTGTATATAAATTAAGTTCAATATAGTGTGTGTGTTTCTTTGAATAAATCAATAGATAGTAATTATTGTGTGTATAATTTTATCCCACAAGTGAAAACTATTTAAATGAATAAAGAAAAACATTACAATAATATCTTATTATTCACTCAATTGCGTGTAGCATTAAATTTAATTCCCTTACTGTTATTGAAAATTTTTTTCCTCCACTGGTAGTTTATTCTTGAAATTATTGAAAAATAGATTTACAGGGCCATCTATTAATACAGAGTGTTCTTTTGTAACTGTTAGTTTAGGAAGTTCTGGAACTTTCAGTTGACATACCTTTGTTAATAATGAATATATTTTTGTGATATTTTGGTCACATCTATTTGGAAGCATCCTGGATTTTTTTTCGCCTCTAACAGTTCACTATTTTCGACTACGACAAAGTATCGTAGTATGCCTTGAAAATTGAAATAAATATTTAAAATTTTGTCCGAAGATTTTTTTCTAGTTTTACATTTAAAAACAAATTGGTTTGAATCGGTAGATATTTCCAAACTTTACTTGAGTGCTTCCAATCCAAATGAGTCACACTATATAAACGTTTTTAATACAGTCGTTTCCGAATTATAGGCATCCAAATTTTCTCATAACATTACGAAAGTCTTAACTACTTACTATACTACACAATTTATCAATATACTTCTACAGTGTTGCTCAAGGAATTATCTTTGAAATGGATAAAGGGAAAGTTATAGAATTCTAGACGTTATTCTGCATATTTTAGAGCAAATGTCAAATGTTTTTGACGTCAGCATTCAGCCAATGGCCGCCATCTTAAATTTTTTTAAATGGTAACCTAGGTTCAGTGACATATCACCTTGGTGCGAGAATTTTCAGCAACGCTGTATATTGAATATTTATGTTGTACAAGTTTTTATTCTAAAATTGACAAGAGCTTTTAATCAATACTTACTATTGCAATTTCCAATAGGTGGCATCCGAAATCCTGATAAAGGATCAGAGGCAGCAAAGGGAAACGGACGTTGACCGAAGGCGAAATGAAATTGTTGCTGTTGTCCTAGAAGAGAGAGCACTGTATTAGACTAAATTACTGTCCCAATTTCTAATTGATTGAAACTACACCCTATAATTATTATTGTGTCATCGTATTAATCGTTTGAATTAACAAAATATATAATGGAAATGTACATATTTACATCAAAGCTAAATAAGTGTAAACTAAATTTTTTTTCCAAATCAAATTATATATACTGTGAAATAATATTGGTGCACCGCCCAAAATGAAACTTATTGAAAATTTTTTTTGGAGAAAATTTCTATTGATTTATTTATAATGCACTATTAATAAAAAGAATAAAAATAACAAAATTAGAAAGGTGTACAGTATATGAACATAAAAATTTTATTAACATAAAAAATTAAAACCTAAATTGATTGAACGTAGATGCGCAAAGTGTTCTCCATTAACCAGTGGCGGCTCCTCCATTAGGTCATTGGGTCGATGAATAAAATAATTAAAAAAAATAATTAAATGAGCATTTACAAAAATAAAATATACCTACTATACATATAGTATAGTATTCCTCTTAAATAAAACGTTTCGAGACCCCCATGTAAACGTTTTTCAAGACCCCAGTGTAAGCGTTATTTCGCATCAAGCATCAAGTAAACTATAAGTATATACTCGGCGAAAACCAAAATTGGAAAGCGGGCTGGTGTCCACCGTTGACCTCAAGGTATTATATGGGAACGGAATTTGCCGAGCGCTGACGATCTTCGCGGCATGAGAGTAACACGCCCGAAGTTTACATGTGATGGGTCAAAAGCCCGGTTTAATATCGACGATAAGTCGACTTACGTCGGCTGATTATTACACGCTTAGGAAAGAAATGAGTAGAGGGGTTGGCAGGCCGGGCTATATTTTGATTTAAAGGAGAGAATTTGAAGCGAAATAATGAGAATAATGAGATGTGTTTTGACGTAATAAGTTGTTGCAAATACAAAAGATCGAAGGCTTTACTTAAATTTTGAAAAGATTTAGACTAATTATCATTTAATTTAAGTTTGTTATATTTAATATGTACAGAAATGAATGAAATATGGTTGTTTTTCAAGAGAGCATTATTTTTATATAAAACAGGCGTGGCCCAAAAAATTTTTTTTGTCTCTTGGGCTTTGGAAAGGAACTCCTTTATAACGACTTCTGGGCAGAAATTGGGAGTGGTTTTTCGAAAAATCTCCGCCTATGGCGGATGGGTCGCCGGGGGGCTGGTCAGTGGCGTCCGTATTTTAAGATTTTGGTCAAGTGAGTCGTGGAGATGTCTTTGAACCAGAGATTCTAAGTGGTAGTTTTCTAAGAAGAGTTCATTTTTGACTTCCAACAAAGGTTGTGGTGTTTTCTTCGATTAAGTGAGACGTAGTTTGTGTCTTATGACGAAGCCAGTGATGGTGGTGGTTTTCTAACGAAAAAAGTAACAAGATAGCATACGGTGATACCGGAATATAGTGCACTTCTTGTTCTCATTGATTTCTTACCCATTACGATAATACGAGTACATTGAAAGGCGTTATATGTGACCACTAAAATGACCAAATAAGATCTGTAAATGTCTCTTTTTACATTCAAGAGTATAATCAAAAATGAGTTGGGGTCCAAACTATCACTTTCTGTTCCTGCCTTCCCTCGACGATCGTCAAAAACAACATCCTAATTTAGGCGAAGATCCAGAACCTGAGACACTATCTAATGAGAGTTACATAATATCGGACTTTACAACTGAGACCTTCAATTCACCTTCCGACGGATAATGTCGATCTCATCTTACCGAGCTTTCTGCCGGTTATCAATTGGTACACTTTCAACGTGACAATTAAGGAACTCACAGATGGATTACATCCTGGCTACATTCCAAATATCCCCATAATAGTAATCTGAGGGGGATCGATCAGGAGAGCGTGGGGCCGTTCAATAAATTCTCTTCGTCCAATCCAATGTCTAGGAAAGCTTTCATTTAAGTACTGACGAACCGCTACAGCAAAATGCGGAGGAGCCCTGACCTGTATCGTCTTGTATCGGCACCGTACATAGACAATAAATAGTAAGTCATAGATAACACATTTACGGATAGATAGGACACTCCAATGTTAAGGCATGAACTTAAGTTTCAGCACCATCTCTTCGTTTGAAATAAACTAATTTGAAAAAGTGGCGGCAAATTTGAATGTACAGTCCATTATATGTTATTTAATATTCCACTTATGTTAACAGAATTTAAAATACAAATGGATTCTGAAGATATTTATTGGTGTAATTTCATTTAAATACAGGTATATAATAGTACTACATGAATATTAATGTATACATTTCGAGTTAATATAAATTAAAACTAGTATAAAATAAAATGTTAATAAATATAAATATACATACATATATTTTTCTTTGTGATACAATAGAAATGTAAAAAAAACATAGTTTATGTTATTATGTATTTACGTTATATTCATATCAAGAGCTTCTAACAGATTTAATTTAAACTTTTAAGTCTTGAGATAAATAAAAACAAATATGTATTCAGGTAATCTTCTTATCGACCAAATAGTTATCAACTCCCTTATTAAACCTATTTACCTAGACTAGAAGATAGTTCAGGAATGATTGTTGTGTATTGGGACCGTTATTATTCATATTGTATATTAATGATTTATACCAATACTTGCAGCATTATTTCGTCAATTTCTTTGCAGATGATACTTTGATATTTGTTTCTGGTGAAAATTATTTAGAACTGGTAAATAAAATGAATAATGAATTAGATATCCTAAATGAATGATTGATGGAAAATAAATTAAAGTAAAAAAAACAAAAAACTAAATGTATGATACTAGGTAGTAAGCAAAATGGTTCTAACTTCAGGCAAGGTCAATGGGTCATTAAAATCAATAATATGGTATTAGGTTTATAAGATTTTTGAAGTTATACTTCTAATGCGACTTCCAACAAGGTTGCGTTAAACGTTAAAGAGAGAAAGAAAGTTACACAAAGGTAGAAAGTAGGAGAGCGAAAGAGAGTGAGTCCTTCGGTATTCGATAACAGATGGCAGTGTAAGTACTCTTTTTAAAAAGTAATTTATTAAGAGATTGTAATTTTGAAATTTGTTTCACATGACCAAAATCTTCGGCATTTATCAACAAATGATAGTGTAAGTATACTTTTTTCCTTAAATAAAGTAACTTTTAAAATGTAATTCAGAAAAACTTCCTTTTTTGGAATTTTCTTCATATGACCAAAACCTTTGGCAGTCAATGACAGATGGCAGTGTAAGTAGTCTTTTTAAAAAGTAATTTATTAAGAGATTGTAATTTTAAGATTTCTTTTACATGACCAAAATCTTCGGCATTTATCAACAAATGATAGTGTTAGTATACTTTTTTCCTTAAATAAAGTAACTTTTAAAACTTAATTCAAAAAAACTTCCTTTTTTGGAATTTTCTTCATATGACCAAAACCTTCGGCATTCAATGACAGATGGCAGTGTGAGTATTCTTTTTAAAAAGTAATTTATTTATAAGCTGCAATTTCGAAATTTCCTTCAAATGACCAAAATCTTCGGCATTCATCAAAAAAAGTAAACTTTTTTCTTAAATAAGGTAACATTTAAAATTTAGTTCACTAAAAATTTCCTTTTTTGGAACCGTACCTTCAAACTTCCAAACAATCACGGTATCTGTCCATCGCCCGATTGGAGCTTCAGAATACCGAAAAACAGTAGAATCGGATACCGAGCGAGATAGACATTGCGCTGGGAGGAGCTCAGACTGAACCTACTATTCATTGTCTATGTACGGTGGTATCGGTTAGCTTTTTCTATTATGCCTGTTGATATTGGATCAACTGTGTTTTCGAGTAATAATTCCCCTGGTGAAAAAAATGGACCTCTATTGCGATCGCCCTTATATTCATTTACTTTTCTGGGTCTTAAGTAGGTACTTCATGGAAAACTCTTGGATATGAATTTTATTTGGATATTGCTTGATACACATTTAAATAAATAATATCTAAGTATGTCGTCTTCTTTTTTGTTTGAACATGATTTAATTTCAATTGAGAAGCAAATTTAGTTCTTCACTTTGTTTCAGGATCAAGTCCTCTTCAGGGTTTGATTTGTAAGCAAAAGATTTAAAGGTCGCGGTAGGGACAGCAGTGGCTGTGTACCTATGGGTTGGTCATTTGGTTAATTAGCACAGTCGCAGTCAACTTTTATAGCGGAAAAACCGGAATTTATACTTTTAAACCCAACTTCAAACCGCATCTCATTATATAGAACCTTTTGCAAGATATAAGCTTTTAAAAACAGTCAGAATACAATGAGACACCCTGTAGTACAAAACAGAAATTCAGGAATTTATGGTAACTGATGACATATATTTTGAAGAATCACACAAAAAACGGGATCTTTTAAAACTAATAAAGAAAATATGTGTGATACGCTTTCAATTAAAAGTGAACATACAGTGTTGCGTGACCTTCCTTATTGCTGCATATTCAATCCCATTGAGCTAATATGGCATTAGGTTGAATCTAACGTTATAATACTCTACCCAACATTTCTGCAGTCAGTTTGAAAAACTGTATGGATCATGTTATTGATATGGAAAGTTCTTACATGTGTATTAGTACTAATGATAGTCCCTTTGTAATGAATTTAGATGAATATAGTGATAGTGACACATAATTAAATTTAGAGTAGATGAAAAATTAATTGTGCGGAGTAGGGCGTTTTATCCAATCGAATGTCATTTGCTAATAAATAAAATATATTTTTTTCCAATATTATTTGCTTCATTTAGTTAGAACCATCTTTAATCCGACCCTAGAATCCTTCATGCTTTTCAATGATTATCGGGACACAATGAGGCTTAAGTGGATGAGTTATTCATGGTTATTTATGAAAGTATAATACAAAGATATATTTTGAACTAAGCCTATTTTTTGCCGTATAAAAAACTCTATCCCATTTATACTGTTTAATCTTAAGTTTGTTGATAAAAGCAGATTTCTCTCTATATATCCCCCCGTCGGGACGAAGGAATTATCAACAGTTGAATTTTCGTCTTTATTTATACCCATCCTTTCACGCATTCTAGGCATAAGAATAAACCGAATTTACGGTGATGAATTACTTAGACAACGACCTTACTCTCCCTTCGATCTTCAATATTCACCAGGAATCTATTAATGTTTTGTCTACGCACGATTTAGGGTTAAAACTTCGTTTTACAAGAATCCAGATTAAGTGGAGACCATTTAAAATGTTTTTTCCTTGAACTCTTCAACAAAATGATCAAATTAGCTTAATGGGAAAACGTTTCATAGAATTAATTTGTGCCATTTATTAAACAGTGATAATTATACTAGGAAAACTAGCTACGTAGGTTTTTATTTGTATCATGATATTTTAATTTGTAAATAGACAAAAATGAAGTATGATAACAGTTTCCTGTAAAATTGTAGTATTTAGTAAAGCGTGTTACCAATAGATATCGAAGAATAAATATATTATTCTAGCGCTTTACAACAAAGTTTTGAAAAAATATTCTTCAAAAACAGTGACCGTTAAACTAAAAAGCAACAACTACTTCCCGGGCTATATGCTATATGTTCCTTCTAATTGCAAACCAGAATAGTTGGTTAAATCTTGTAGATCATACCGACCCCGTTCGACTTGGAAGTGTAATTCAATGACTGTCAACGCATATAGCCCGGGAAGTAGTTGTTTCTTATTAATTGAACGGTCACTGTTTCTGAAAAATATTTTTCAAAACATTGTTGTCAAGCGTTAAAATAATATATTCTTCGATATCTATAGACAAAAATGTTATAAAGTACAAGTGTAACAATATATTGGCAACTTTTTCAGTAGATTTGAACATAGAACGATACCAACAGACTCAATAAATTATGCTAATCAAAAAAACAATTGGCAACAATAACCAAAAAAACAGCAATAGATAAGTTACAAATAATTTTCATAGAAATAAACTGCTCCCCAAAAGTTAGAAAAAATCACAAATATTGAATTTATGTTAAAACTTATTAACTGTTTTATTCACCAAGGTTTTGTCTATTATACTCGTATATTGAATGTTTCCTTTCTTATCTTTTTTTTTCAGGTCAAGATGGGAAACTCATGTTCGAATGGGTCCAGGACCCAAACAGTGTTGGACTCATCCCCAACGGGATGCCTACAAACCAAACCAACCTCAAACTCGCCGGTACCCCCTCCTCGGAATCACTACCCTAGCATACTTCAAATCAGGCAGCGGTCCCTCGCACACTCTCCGTTCACACCGTCACTACCTATCACTCCTACGTTTAATGCCATATCGAGTCCTTTTCTCCCCCTAATCATGATCTCTACTACTCCACTCACCTCAATCCATTCCTCCTCCCCTCTCTATATTATCTGCACCATGTTCTCCCCATACACCGCCTCCCCTAGTTTCCTCTCTCTCAACTTCTTCAGCACTTCCTCGTTCTTCCAGCATCTAAACACATCCTCCACTTCACACCTCTCGCACACTCCAGTCTCTCTTTTCCCAATCTTGTGGAGGCATCCTATTTTCGACCCATGTCCAGTAAGAACCTGTGTCAAGAAGTAGTTCACCTTCCCGAATTTCCGGTCCATCAAACCTCTTCTACTCCCAATCGCGTCTTTTAGCACGTCCTCATACTCCTTCCACCTTCTCTCCATTTCCTCCTCCATCCATTCCTGTACTTCCTCTCTGGTCACACCCCTCCAGTGTTTATTCCTGGCTCCAGCCATCACGTCCAATGGGTAGGTCCTTGCCAGCACCGCTGCTGCCAGTCCACACACTGTCCTGTACCCCTGCCTACCCTCAGCAATATCCCTCTCTGCACCCGCAGGAGTGGCCTAGCCCTCGCATTCACTCCCGCTCTTTCACCCCACACCTCCGCACTGTACAGCATACTCTGCTCTACCGTCCTACCAATTACCCTCCTCTTCCACTCTCCCGGTCCTTTCACATTACACATCAATCTCCCCAGCCATGCTGCCCTCACTTTCCCCATCTCTGCCGCCTTTAACATGTGTGTTCTGAAGGATAATTGACTATCCAACCACACCCCTAGGTATTTCACAGACTCCTCAATCCGAATTCTACTCTCCTTCACCATCACCACCACTTCTCTCGTCTTGCTCCGTCCCTTCACTTTATTATCTGACTAATTTTAAAGTGGAAGACAAGTGGACTTCTTTTGTCTTTTCAAGAATTTTACATCAGTTTTCAATGTATTCAGTCAATTGTCAATTTGAAATTTTGTTTTCTATAATGCCATGACGTAAACTTGATGCCGATGAAGCTATTGGTATGTTCAAGGCGGGTCGTCATTAAAGAGAAGTTGCGGACGTTTTCCAACTCAGTGAAAGTGTCTTCGTATATATCGGGCAACTGGAAACATGAGAAAAACACCTAGAAGTGGACGACCAAGATCGCTATCTTGCTGTGTATACCATTAGAGAACCTCTGAGTACTTGTCGGATCATACTACAGCGTCTTTTCAATGCTTATGGTGCTTTGCTTTCAATTGAACAAGGTACGTCAAATATTGGCTTACGTTCACGACAACTTTCGAGAATAGGCATACTTTGGATCACATTCTGTGGAAGATTGTCCCATTCCTGCACTAGTATATCACGAAGCTCTCTAGAATTTCTGGAGACCGGCACATGTCTACGTAAATGTCTCCCTATTTCATCCCAAAAATGTTCTATTGGATTTAAATCTGGAATGAGGGCAGGCCAAACAAATCGCGTGATTTGAACCTTGTCAAGATACGCAGTAACTATCCGCGCAGTGTGAGGCCATGCATTATCATGCATAAAGGTTGCGTCGTCTCCAAGAATAACCATCAACGGTAAAAAATGGTCTTCTAGAACCTCTGTCAGGTACCTATGCGCAGTCAACGTCCCATTCTCGATAAAGACAAATAAATCTAAATACGCCGGACCATTTAAGTTTCCCTAAATGAAAAAGAGGCCAATTATTTTGTTGCCTATTATACCAGCCCATAGATTCAGTTTTTGTGGATATTGGGTGTGGGATTCACGCATCCAAGGAGGATTGTTACGTGCCCAGTATCTACAATTATGTCGATTAACGTTTCCATCAATGAAAAAGTGGCCACATTGCAAAACATAACACTACTTGAAAAATTTGGATCGTTTTGATTGTAAGATTTTTCCATCATTATGTCTGCAAACTCTTCACGTCTATCGAAATTAACATCTGACAAGTCTTGAACTAATCTTATTTTGTATGGATGGAATTTATTTTCACGTAAAATTTTCATTACGGATGTTTGTCAAATATCAAGTTCGCTAGAAATTTGTCTAGTACTCAAGTATGAATCGTCTTCCAACAGGACACCAACATATGAAGATTTGTTTTCAGTTGATGCAAATTTTCTGAATCGTGTAATGTTACAAAAAGCGTTCGTCACACAACAGTGTTGCCAGATTTCTGAATAATCCACTAATCCAATGAAATTTAAATTGAAGCTTGCTTCTTATTGCATGACATAGGACTTTTGGGAAGGCTAGTGAACTCGTGAAACGTGTGATGTTACGAAAAAGCGTTCGTCACGCGATATCTCATTCGAGCGACTGTGCGCAATCTCTCTTGCCGTACTGAGCTCGCACACCTAAAGGTGTGAAAAATTGTCAAAAATGGTCAAAAATAGTCAAAATTTTGAAAAAATGGTTAATAATTGCCAAATATGTTAAAATTTTTGAAAAATGGTTAAAAGTTGTCAAAAACTGTCTTAAAAAGGTCAAAAATTGTTAAATATTTTGAAAAATGGTCAAAAATAGACAATAATTGTTAAAATTTTGAAAAATAATCAATAATTGTTAAATATTTTGAAAAATTTACAATAATTGTCAAAATTTTTGAATGTTGTCAAAAATGGTCAATAATTATCAAAAACTTTCAAAAATGGTTAATAATTGTTAAAATTTTAAAAAATGGTCAAAAATTGTTAAAATTTTGAAAAAATTGTCAATAATTATAAAAAAATGTCACAAATGGTCAATAATTGTTGAAAATTGTCTAAATTTTTGAAAAATTGTCAATAATTGTCGAAAACTGTCAAAAATGGTCAATAATTGTTAAAATTTTGAAAAATGGTCAAAATTTTGAAAAAATGGTCAATAATTATAAAAAACTGTCAAAAATAGTCAATAATGGTTGAAAATTGTCAATAATTGTCAGAACCTGTCAAAAATGCACAAAAATGGTCAATAATTGTTAAAATTTGGAATAATGGTGTAAAATGTTAAAAATTTTTGAAAATTTGTCAAAAATGATCAATAATTGTCAAAACTGTCAGAATTGGTCAATAATTGTCAAAAATGGTCAATAATTGTTAAAATTTGGAAAAATGGTCAATAATAGTCAAAAACTGTCAAAATTGTTGGAAAATGGTCAAAATTTTTGAAAAATGGTCAAATTTTTCGAAAAATGGTCAATAATTATAGAAAACTGTCAAAAATGGTCAATAATTATTAAAAATAGTCAAAATTTTTGAAAAATTGTCAAAAATGGTCAATAATTGTCAAAACCTGTCAAAAATGCACAAAAATTGTCAATAATTGTTAAAATTTTGAAAAAATTGTCAATAATTATAAAAAAATGTCAAAAATGGTCAATAATTGTTGAAAATTGTCTAAATTTTTGAAAAATTGTCAAAAATAGTCAATAATTGTCGAAAACTGTCAAATATGGTCAATAATTGTTAAAATTTTGAAAAATGATCATAAATTGTCAAAATTTTGAAAAAATGGTCAATAATTATGAAAAACTGTCAAAAATAGTCAATAAAGGTTGAAAATTGTCATAAAGGGTTAATAATTGTCAGAACCTGTCAAAAATGCACAAAAATGGTCAATAATTGTTAAAATTTGGAATAATGGTGTAAAATGCTAAAAATTTTTGAAAATTTGTCAAAAATGATCAATAATTGTCAAAACTGTCAGAATTGGTCAATAATTGTCAAAAATGGTCAATAATTGTTGAAATTTGAAAAAATGGTCAATAATAGTCAAAAATGGTCAATAATTGTTGAAAATTGTCTAAATTTTTGAAAAATTGTCAATAATTGTCGAAAACTGTCAAAAATGGTCAATAATTGTTAAAATTTTGAAAAATGGTCAAAATTTTGAAAAAATGGTCAATAATTATAAAAAACTGTCAAAAATAGTCAATAATGGTTGAAAATTGTCAATAATTGTCAGAACCTGTCAAAAATGTACAAAAATGGTCAATAATTGTTAAAATTTGGAATAATGGTGTAAAATGTTAAAAATTTTTGAAAATTTGTCAAAAATGATCAATAATTGTCAAAACTGTCAGAATTGGTCAATAATTGTCAAAAATGGTCAATAATTGTTAAAATTTGGAAAAATGGTCAATAATAGTCAAAAACTGTCAAAATTGTTGGAAAATGGTCAAAATTTTTGAAAAATGGTCAAATTTTTCGAAAAATGGTCAATAATTATAGAAAACTGTCAAAAATGGTCAATAATTATTAAAAATAGTCAAAATTTTTGAAAAATTGTCAAAAATGGTCAATAATTGTCAAAACCTGTCAAAAATGCACAAAAATTGTCAATAATTGTTAAAATTTTGAAAAAATTGTCAATAATTATAAAAAAATGTCAAAAATGGTCAATAATTGTTGAAAATTGTCTAAATTTTTGAAAAATTGTCAAAAATAGTCAATAATTGTCGAAAACTGTCAAATATGGTCAATAATTGTTAAAATTTTGAAAAATGATCATAAATTGTCAAAATTTTGAAAAAATGGTCAATAATTATGAAAAACTGTCAAAAATAGTCAATAAAGGTTGAAAATTGTCATAAAGGGTTAATAATTGTCAGAACCTGTCAAAAATGCACAAAAATGGTCAATAATTGTTAAAATTTGGAATAATGGTGTAAAATGCTAAAAATTTTTGAAAATTTGTCAAAAATGATCAATAATTGTCAAAACTGTCAGAATTGGTCAATAATTGTCAAAAATGGTCAATAATTGTTGAAATTTGAAAAAATGGTCAATAATAGTCAAAAACTGTAAAAATTGTTGAAAAATAGTCAAAAATTTTTGAATGATTTGCGGAAAAATAGTAGGTTTATCTCGTAGGAAAAGCCATATACCCCCATTTCGTGTTGCTAAGTCTCGTCTTGCGCCTCGAAATCTTCACAGTCATCCAGGAATGTTAGGATTTTCCTACACGGTAAGCAATGTACTATTATTGAAACGTCAAAATTGTTATTGTAGCAGTCATCTAAATGTATTATTTTAACTTCGGCGGAGATAATGTAAATGTAGCTATAACTTCGAAATTATGGCATTGAGGTATAGGGAACACTACATGAAATATATTCAGTATTTCTTAGGGATTTCAAAAGGCAAAAAATATACAGAGTGATTCCTTTGAAATAACAAAGTTCATTATTATTCCGGAAAAAGGAAAGATCTTACAACAATGTAAATGCCACCAAAATATCGGCCATATCACAATATCACCGTACAACAAAATTTATAAAAATCGTGCAATCCGTTTCCGAGATAATTGAGGCGTTCCATACTTAAAACTCACTCTGTATAATAATAGCCCAATTAAATTACCCATGTAATATTAACGTTTGAATTATTTTATTTTATGTTCTAATTTTATTGTTCTAGTTTTCAGATCATTTGTTCATAAAATGATAGTGATTTTTCTTGACAATGAAGAATAGTCGTCTCTCAAGGTCATTTGAATGAAAAGAGATATAGTAATGAAAGTAAACTGACGAAAAATGAGGCAAAACTTAACCAAAAGTTGGTCCGAAATTCACATACGCTACTCAAAAGTTTCATAAAACTAACCTTTCATTATTATTATCAAGAAACCAGACAATCCTCGAAGCCAAATAAAATCACCATTCTCCAAGGACGCTATATTGAACTTTATTTGAGAGGTCGCTGGATTGCCTATGTATGTATGTATATTGGGGTGACATTCACTGGGACCTTAAAGATCTATTATGTCCACCTACTTCTACTTAGTTCCTGAGGAAATTCTCAGAGACTAGTAGCTCCTTTAGTCCTATTTCCCGGAGGAGTTTCAGGATATCTACAGGCTTCAACTTAGGTAAATGTCACTCTTCTATCCAGTAATCTTCTAGGTTTTGAGCCCTAGGATTCTGAATTGCTGTGCAATTCGCAAGTATGTGGATGGAGATTTCTCCTTCCATGCCACAGAATCTACATTCTTCTCCCTCCACTATTTTGAGCTTTTTCAGGTGCCCATTCAGGCGACAATGTCCCGTTAGGATCCCTGTTTAAACTCTTAATGCAGTTTTACTTTGACTTATGCATTCATTTGATCTCAACAGATGGTAGTCACCCAGAAGAGTCTTTGATTGTCTAAGCCCCGCTAGATCTTTCCAATGGTCAGATCCCTTCTTTGTTTCTGCTTCGCCTATTTCTCCCAATATTACATTGGAGCTGATACCGCAAAAGGGTTCCGGCCCTCAAAAGGGTACTTCAGTCCCCCTCTTTGCGGGTTCATCTGCTATTTCATTTCCTTTTCCAGTGTGTCCTGGAATCCACAGAAAGGTTCTCGCCTAGTTCATTGAGTTTGCCTAGGCATTCTCACACCATTTTGGAACTGATTACACAAGAGCTCAGTACTTTAATGGTTGCTTGACTTTCAGACATTATGATTATTCTTTGCCTTCTACATCCTTTATCAGTATTGAACTAGGCACACTTTCTTATGGCGTGAATTTCCACTTGAAAGATGCTTGGAGTTTTTCCCAAGCTTTCAGAGTGTTTGGTTCCTGGCCCGTACACTCCTATCCCAGTTCCTAATATTGCTTTCCAAGTCTGGTAATGGTATTTGGATACCATTCCTTCTTGTTGCTTCTTTTAAAAGTTATACTTTTTCATCATACCATCTTGTGGCATGTCCCGGGTTTTTGATTTCTAAGAAGTGAGGAGGTGGTTTCTTTTAATGATTCCTTCTTTACTTAGTCTGTGGATTGCCTAGTTTGACAACCAGTGACACTTTAAAACACTTACCATATTTACAGTATAATTAGATAAAAGGACTAGCCCTTTTTCTCCGATTATACCCGTATATTACCAAATTTAACTGTCACAATAAGTATGACTTTTGCTATCTTTGGAAACCGCTTGATCTATAATTTGGTAAACATTTTGGGAAATCATTTTTATTTCTATATTGCTTACTCCGCTTAACTAAAATGAATATAGTTATACGGTTTAAGAAGAAAATTAGGCATTCAGAATTTTTCTAGCTTTAACTAAAACCTTAACCTACTTGAGTTAATAAGATTAAACTCCCAGTGCGGAGTGTTGAAATTACCAAAAAAGAATATCAGGAAAGTGTAGTGAATATTCATCAGTGATGAATTTATACAAATTTGCAAGAAAAGCACTTTAGAAACGGATTAATGAATTGAATCAGTTGATTAATTAATTAAAACTAGCTCATCTGCTTCTCTTGTTTGAAATTCGAGCTCTTTCCACTATTTCCAGCTGTACTCTTCTAATATCTCCCATGTTATCCCGCCTACTGGGGATACTCAATTTACATCAGATTGTTAAACGTATAAAAAATACAGTTCACAAGGAAACTGAACCGTATTGAAAACAGAAAAATGAGTATTATTCACGCATAATTAGTTATAAACATCATCTGATATGCATTCGTATAAATCGTTCCACCTTTATGTTAATTTAAGCCTTCAGTTGAGTAGTTTAGAAAAAAAACTTAATCTGGATTCCTGTGAGCCGAACTTTTAACCCTAAATCGTGAGTAGACAAAACATTAATAGATTCCCGGTGAAGTGAGGTCGTTGTCGGAGTAATTTATCACCGTAAACTCGGTTTATTCTTCTGCCCAAGAATGCGTGAAAGTATAGGTATAAATAAAGACGAAAACTCAACTGTTGATAATTCCTTTTTCCCTATAGACTTTATGTCAGTATTTGGAAAACTCTTCAGCAACAGGTTGAAGAGGGTCTCTTAAAATAGCATCTACGAGATTATGTAGTTTTAATAGGTTATTTTAAGATGTATATAGGGTGAGCAAGCAAAGACGACTTAAGTATTTTATAAGAAGAGGAAACACAGTGGAAAAAAATTAAATTTCCAATTCAAGAAAAATATCCATATTTTCGAAAATCACATACCTATTATATTGCAAAAATTGATTAAACTAATTTTTTGAGCAAGTTTTGGGGAGAAAGCTCAATATTTTGTTTCGTTAAGAAAAACAATGAACAAATTACCATGAAAAATTCATCATGTTTTGATGAGTAGCATTTGGAAGCAAATCAAACATAATTATTAATAAGAAAATAGCAAAACCTTGTTTGTTAACATTATAATAATTGTTTCAATTCTCACTACGAGGAATCTTTCTATAATTATAAAATAAAATCATTAAATAACAAATTCCACAACAGCATTATAACATTACATTGCTAGACTCGTTTCACAAATTACATTTCCATCGTCAGGAGTAAATTGAAGGAATTCATATAACACAGTGTGTCGCTTTCAAGATGAAGAAACCCCCTTATTTTCGCTGTTCAAAATTACGGAATCGGATTTTTGTAGTCATACAGATTGATGAGCCACATTTTTTGAAATAATCAACTGAAATCTGAAATCTGAACTTCAAACTACGATCTCACAAACAGGACCACTTTTTGATAGTTTGCTCCGGGCTAGAAATATCGAAAAACAATTTTTTTAAATTATTGTTCAGAATATTATGTTAACCCCACATACCAAGAGAGGGAAAGAGGGGCAATAGGCGTGAGCGGAGGGCCAATTACTGGTGGAATGAGGAAATAGAGGAGCTGTGGAAGGAATGTAAGAAAAAACGAAGACGGATGCTGAGGGGAAGAGGAAGGAAAGAGGGATACAAAGAGAAGAAGAAGGAACTAGAGCGTAGGGTGGAGAAAAAAAAAAGAGGGAAGTGGGAAGAGTTGCTGGGGGAAATGGAAAACAATCCATGGGGAAAGGCATAGGAGATAGCGGTGAAGAGGATGGGTGGAAATAAAAACGAGGTCCTAGAGGAATATTGGGTGAAGGAGAAGAAAGGCGAATTGTTCCCAGGGGGAAAAGGAGGAGTTGGATGCAGGATTCGAGAAGTCCAGGATACTAGGGGGTGTAGGGAGAATTAGGGGGATAAGGCCAGTAAAGAAGTGGGAAGTGGAGGAGAGGGGGAGGAACATTAAACTGAGGGAAGCCCCAGGGATAGATGGCCAGATGGTTATATAATAAAGGGGCTGTTGGATGATAAAGGGGAGTACTTCTGGGAGCTATTCAATAGGGTGCTAAGGGAGGAAGAGTTTCCAGAAGGATGGAAGGTGGCCAGGGTGATACTGCTGAAGAAGGCGGGTAGAGAGGGGAAGTGGGCGGGGGACGTGATTAAAGGCCTATCATCCTGCTGCGTGGTATGGGTAAATTGATGGAGGGGATAATAAAGGATAGGATTGAGGAGGAAGTTGGTAGGAATTGGGGTTTTAGGGTAAACCAGCACGGGATTGCGAAGGGAAAATCTTGTATCTCGTTGCTGGGCAGGGTGATGGGTTTGTTGGAAAGGGCTTGGGAGGGCGGCTGGAGGAACAAGAAATTGGCCCTACTCGTGTTCTTCGATGTCGGGAACGCGTTCAACAGAGTCAGCAAACGGGCAGTGTTAAGCGCGTTGCTGAGGCTTAGAGTGGGGGAGGGTTTGGTTAACCTGGTGGAGGACTACCTGACGGTACGTGTGATAGTAGACACTAGAGGGAGGAGGTATGATACGGAGGCTGGAGTGCCCCAGGGCTCGGTTCTTGGACCGACGCTATGGAAGTGTGTGTTTGATGATGTTTGTGGGATAGTATGTGAAGAAGGATGTGAGATCACGGTGTATGCGGACAATGTGTGTCTGGTATGTACGGAAAAGGGAGAGGCGGAGATAGAAATAAAGGCGGAGAGAATGTGTAGGAATATTGTGGAGAAGATACAGCGGTGCGGACTAGAAGTGGCGGAAGATAAGACGGTGGGGTTGCTAGTGAAGGGACGGAGTAAGACGAGGGAAGTGATGGTGATGGTGAAGGGAAGGAGAAATCGGATGGAGGAGTCTGTGAAATACCTAGGAGTGTGTTGGATGTATGGTTAGATAGTCAATTATCCTTCAGAACACACATGTTAAAGACTGCAGAGAAGGGGGGAGTGAGGGCAGCATAGCTGGGAAGATTGATGTGTAATGTGAAGGGGCCGGGAGAGTGGAAGAGGAGGGTAATTGGTAGGACGGTGGAGCAGAGTAGCTGTACGGTGCGGAGGTGTGGGGTGAAAGAGCGGGAGTGAATGCGAGGGTTGAGCCACTCCTGCGGGTGCTGAGGGTGGTGCAGGAGTACAGGATAGTGGGTGAACTGACAGCAGCGGTGGTGGTGGTGATAAAAGCATTAAAATTTTGAAAAAAAAAGAATCTAATATTGAGTGTAATCTCTACTTGTAAAAATGACCGCATTCAGTCGAAATGGCATCGAATTGATAAGGTTGGTCAACAAAAAATGGAGATTTTCATCGAATTCTTCTAGTAGTGTAGTTCTAAGATCTGGGGTTGGGCGCGTTTACCATTTGGTTCGCCAATACTCAACGGCTGGATGTGAGCTAATTTCTAGCCTAGGAAAGGAAATATCTATTGTACCCCCTTTCTTTTCCTTAGTTCCTGTGGAAAGTCTCAGAGCTAGTAGTTTCTTCAGACATACTATCCGAACAAATTTTAAAATATCCGCAGGCATCAGTTTGGGTAAGTATCCCTCTTATATCCAGAAGCCTCCTAGTCTTAGTCTGGCTCAGGCAATAATTTGTTCTCAACTGTTTCATGTGAATGAAGGCGATAGTTCACTAATCTCTAGCCAAAATAGCCAAAACAAATATAGTATCCCTGGTGCTAATTAATAATGTATACATGGAAAAATGGTGATTCAAGGATTAAAATAATTCAAATACCCATGATTGATGTGATATGAATCATGATTGAATTTCGACACAAAAAGCTTCGACTCTAATAGGTCAACGTAAATGATTATATTTTATCGTCATATTTTTAGTGTAGAACAAAGCAAAACACAGTAGTATGTATGAATTATTCAATAAACAATAAAGGTTTGTGAATGTTAGAAAAATTTCGTCACAAAAAAGTACATACATATTATAAAAACGAAAGATTCACAAATCATATTAGTTGTCTTCATAATTCTTCATCATCTAAAAAATTTTCTTCTGATCAATTTCCACCGTCGGTTTTTTTTTGGCCTTGGGCACTGGTTACTCTTTTAGCCACGAAAATTTCTAAGGAAACCATCGGTTAATATGGGAGGATGGATATTGAAGGCAGCTACAAATTTTTAAATTTCCCAGACTTTCAAAATTAGTTGTGGTAATGTTCCATGTAATGTTTCCAATGGGTTTTGGTAACATTTTCAAGTGTTTCATTCCAAGTCCGGATTACATCTACAACTAGAACATGTAATTGGTTCCACCAATCGTGAATGGCAACTGGCGTTATCAATGATATTTAAACTGGGTTCCTCTGGGTGGGTTTTGGTTTTGAAGCATTTTCCAAATTTTCCGCAGTTCATATTATCATGGTTGTCGACGAGTCATCGGTTATTTTCGAAAACTATACTTGCATTTTTAACAAAACCGTCCTCACCTTCTGCATGCATGATTATATTATCTTGAGCACTAACCTGTTTTTTTGCACTGAGTTAATACAGTATTATCTTGCCGTGTTTTTCTCATCTGACCTTTGCTAAAAATTCGAAACCAAAACCTTGGTTTATATAGGCTGGTACCTTTTTCTACGGAGTATTTTCTAAGAAACTGTAACCTCTTGGATCGTACCACAAGAAGCTCTCTAATAAAACTAATTCTATGTATCCAATTAATAATGGTTCTTTTGCTACTTTTTATATCAGGCATTTCTTCCCAAAGAAAGTTCTTTCGAAAAGAGTCTTTATTTTGTTGTTCTCCATGCAGTTTTTGGTATATCCCCAGCGCCTCTGCAGTTAGTTTGGTTGATGACTTATTCAAACTTTGTGATCGAAAAAAGCGTCGGCTTTTCGTATGAACATCTTTCTTTCGTCTGTAATTATTTCGACTACATTTAATTTCCTTGACTAGTTTGCAACTGAAATCTAGTGACAATATTTTTACTAATATGTTTGGTCTCATTTGATTGCTACAATGCTGTAATTGGGAAATATATTACATCATGGCTTTGGAATCAACCAGTAGATGGAACTAGTGCCGTTGATTCCAAACAGAGATTATAGCTTTATTAGCTGCAGGCTAGAAACTGCAAAAAAAGAAGAATATTTCTTATGTGGCTCCTTATGTGGTTTCCAAAGGTTATCTATTGTTTTCATTTAATCCATTTTGTTTTGTTTTCATTCATTGTTGTTAACGCACACACACAAGCAGGGTTTGACCTGCTTCGTATGTACTTACAATTTATATTATATATACCTTATTGGCTAATCCTATAACTATATATATTATATTAATATTATTATTCTTACTCATTACATCATATTGCTCATCTCTCATACTCATACACATTTACTTTTGTACTATACGTCTTATTTTGTAGTGTTTGTTATATTGCTGTAGATTTCTGTATCTTATTTTATATTGCATAAACCTCATATAGAATTGAATTGCCTATCACGCACAAGCTGTATCTACATCAGCTTCTGTGATTCTCTCTGTTTATTCATAAAATATTGATACACATTGTAAATTTTTCCATTATTACTGAATAAACATTATTATTATTATTAATTCGTACATGGTGGAATTTTTTCGAGTTTTTGTGAATATTGTGATTTTATTATCAATTGATTATTCAGGAATACAGTGACAATATCAGAATCGGGAAGTGCGTGTGAATATTTAAACTGTGAAAGGACACGTCGCCAAACATAATGTTAGTACCTATGCCTCATTGTGATGTTTTATTATTGAAATCTTGGTAATATTCAATTCCTACATCCACATCACAATAGACTATTGAAAGCACTTTTCAGATGATACAGCAATATTTTGCTATGCGTTTTTATTCTTAACAATTATGAATGTGAATGGTTCCAAACACACTATATAAAAAATATTTAAAACTAATGAAGTAGTGAGTGTCCTTTTTTATCTCAACACTCCCCCTCACTTCGCATTTTAAACCAACTAACCTTTTGTTTCATATATTTTATATGTGAATAATAGAGAAAGAAAAAAGGTCTTGGGGATAGTAAATGAATCTCTCTGCCTGGCGAGTACTTGTAACGGTTGAATTTGTCACTAAGTCTATTGTATATATTAAGTATTTGTATATAGTAATTACCTGACCGATATTGTCTCTATGTTTCTAATATCAACTAATATCAATTGTCCACTACGAAAGAACTTCAGTAGTTAAATAGTTTCTGTCAGCCCAGAGTTTTAGGGACTACTCTGCCATCATCCTTCCGGTGAAGTGGTGCAGGCTGTAACCATACCTGTCTTCACATCTTGACAACAATTTTATATTTTGTCGCTAGGTAAGGTAAAGAATAAAACTAGCGCCTACTTGGTAAATGTCCGTATAGATATATTCATGTTAGTTGTTTCTTTTTGTTTGTTATATTATAATTCATAATTAAGGGTAGTAAGGGGTTTTCTCTCTTGTGGATTTTACTTTAGTTTTTAGTTACCGTGGGACTACTGATTTTGTTTCCGGCTTTGATTATATCACCTTTGGGGTGTAGCCACAGTAGTCCAAATACTTTGTCCGCTTCAGCTTGATAAACGCTAAAGTTTATTAGGGTTCAGTTATAAATTATTACTGACTCCTTGATTTGAGTTCTAAAACATTTAAAGTAGTAATTAGGTTTCATAAAACTTACTGATCTATAAAGACATACTTTACTTTTGAGTTAAAGGTATATTTTCTTCATTTATCTACCATATTTTGGCTTAAGCAAATACATTCTAGCTAGAAATCTTCTGTGTAGGTTGGCAATCGAATATATTCTGAACATCTATTTATAATATAGTAGCTGTTATCGCCATGTGTTTTGTATGTTAAATCCGAGTGTTTGATCTTGCTTTGTTTACTTTGACAGGAGGGTATTGTGGTACTATCTATTGCTCAAATTTATTTGAATAGTTTATAATATATACTTTATTTTTCTGCCCAATGTTTACAAGTGTTTATTTGTAGGATGACATTGACAATTGGCCTGTGACAGCTGTGTCTTGCATAAAAGCGTTCGTTCGTCATGCCGCTGAGTGTAGTCGTACTTGATGTTAGGCGTTGCTCTGTGACTTTACGAGTCCACAGACAACTAAGTTTGTCGCGCTGATGTTGTCGGTATAGGTAGAGCGATGCTCTGTGACTTTAAGAGTCCACAGACAACTTAGTTTGTCGCGCCGATGGTGTCGGCAGAGATAGAGCGTTTGCTCTGTGACGTTATGAGTCCAAAGACAAATGTTGTCGCTCCGTTTTACGGAATTGTTAGAGCGTTTATTCGATGCTACTCAGGAGTGTAGGCTGTTTTACTCGCGAATGCATATTGACTTACATGGAGGGAAGTGTAGCACTTTATGACTTGATCTGCGCGGAACACGCTCGGTGTAGTGAGCAGTGTAGTTCGGATGTATGTTTCGGGTAGGTTTCTTTATGGTAGTATTCTGTATTGACGTTGAGGAAGTGTCAGTCACCCTTCTTTCCGGTGTGGGCTCCTACTTGATAGTTGGGTTCGAAAAGTGCATGGAGCTTGAATCTGAATTTTATGATTGGCTGCTTAGTCATCTCCTTTTTTTTTTTTAATTCATTAAATTTTAGGACTTTATTCTTATTCGGGCTTGAGCTCAATTTTAAGGTTACATACTAGAAAAGGGTAGTTTGACTTTATTTAATATTTTTTTCTATTATCCTTTTGTGCTTTCCTTAGCACTCGTCAGAATCAATAGGAGTTTATCTTGCGATCATGTCAAGTTATTTTAGTAGGTTAGGTTGTTTTGTTCCTGAGGGGGCCAAGATGGCGATTATTATAAAGAATTTGCACCCATTTTATCAAGACCGTTTAAGAGATCCACTACCTACTACTATTGAGGAGTTGAGGCATGTATGTCGTCGTATGGAGGATAGGCGCGATGCTATTAATAGTTATGTCGAGCCCAGTGTTCGTAGGGGTAATGTCTTAGAGAAGGACCTGGCTTTTGTCGAGGTTGATTCATCACAGCCCGTAGATCGCTTGGATGTAGAAAATGTGTCGAGCGATAAAAAGTCTTCAGTCGTTTGCTTTCGTTGTAAGAAGCCTGGCCATCGAGCCATTGGATGTGTTCTTCCCAAGCAATTGAAATGTTTTAAGTGTCAGCGAGAAGGTTATACTGTGAGGACCTGTCCCAAGTGTAGCCAGGGAAACGAGAACAGGCGCTCTTAACTGGTCGAAGAGGTAGCGCTGTAAGACGTTCGACCGAAGTTCAACCTATTCTTGATTTTATATTAGATCATGCTGTGAACGATGAGAGGCCGTATCTTAAGGTGAATGTTTTGGGGTCTGAGGTATTAGGACTTTTGGATTCGGGAGCTACGAGAACGATTTTGGGTAGTACTGGTTGGAAACTGTTGCAGACTTTAGGCTTAGAGGTGGACACCACTAAGAGAACTAGTTGCAGAGTTGCGAATGGACAGATGTGTGAGTCTATTGGTGAGTGTTTAGTTCCATTTTCTCTCCGCGATCAATTGAAGATCATCTCTGTCTTGGTGGTATTGGACGTCCCTCATACGCTTATCTTGGGAGCAGACTTTTGGAAAATCATGGGAGTTGTCCCAGATTTGAGACACAATGAATGGCATTTTTCAGAGTCACCTGTTGGGATTGCAACTGTAGATCATCTTCGTAGTAGATTTTTGCTAAGCGACTTACAGAAGTCTCGTTTGGATGCAGTGATTGAGCATAATAAGGTTATATTGGGAACTATTCTTGGTTGTACGAATGTTGCGGAACATACTATAGTTTGTCATTCCCCGCCCATTAAACAACGATATTATCCAGTTTCCCCAGTGATGCAGGGGCATATTGATAAGGAGTTAGAGGAAATGCTTCGTCTTGGTGTAGTTGAGAGGTCGAACAGTCCGTGGAGTTCTCCCATTTTATTAGTTAAAAAGAAGGACGGTACTTTCCGCTTCTGCGTGGATTATCGCAAATTAAACGCTGTCACTGAACGGGATAGTTATCCTCTCCCCTACATTTCTAACACTTTGGACAAGCTCCGGAATGCTCATTATATTTCTACCCTGGATATTAAGTCCGCTTATTGGCAGGTGAGGGTGGCGGAGTCTTCAAGGCCTTATACCGCTTTTACTGTTCCGGGACGTGGTCTATTTCAATTTAAACGGATGCCTTTTGGTCTCCATAATGCTCCAGCTACTTGGCAACGACTTATCGATCAAGTTCTTGGACCCGACTTGGAACCCAACGTTTTTACCTATCTCGATGATGTGGTTATTGTTACTCAAACCTTTGAAGAACACCTTGCCGTTTTGGAGGAAGTTTTTAGGCGGATTGGTAAAGCCAGTTTGACCGTCAGCTGGGATAAGTGTTTTTTCTGTCGACCTCAGTTGAAGTACTTGGGTTATGTTGTAGATAGTACTGGACTTCATGTGGATCCTGATAAGGTCAAGGCTATGTTGATGTTACCGCCTCCGAAATGTGTGAAGGATGTGCGTTGTGTAATTGGCACTTTCTCGTGGTATCGCAGGTTTATTCCCGATTTCTCTACTTTGATTTCTCCGATCACAGCTTTGTTGCGTAAGGGTAGGAAGTTCGTCTGGACACCAGAGTGTGAAGCCTCTTTTAGTAAGATTAAGGAATGTTTGGTAAAGGCTCCTGTGTTAAGCTGTCCGGATTACAATCTTCCGTTTGAAGTTCATTGTGATGCTAGTGGGTATGGACTTGGGGCTGTCCTCGTCCAACCTCATCCTGAAGGAGACCGCGTTGTTTGTTATTTGAGTAGGTCATTGAGTAAGCAGGAGAGAGTCTATTCCACTACTGAACGGGAATGTCTGGCTGTGTTATGGGCAGTGGAGAAGTTACGACCGTACCTAGAAGGAGTCCCTTTTTCGGTTATCACCGACCACTATTCTCTGGTGTGGTTGCAGAATCTGAAGGATCCTGCAGGTCGTCTAGCGAGGTGGAGCGTAAGATTACAGCAATACGACTTTAAGATCATACACCGTAAGGGCAAAGAGCACGTCGTACCTGACACGTTGTCTAGGGCTATACCGGAGGTTCAGATCAGTGAGGTTTCAGTCGTTAAGGATCGTTGGTATGTCGGAATGATTCAGAAAGTCTCGAAGTATCCGATCAAGTATTCACAGTGGCGAGTTCTCGAGGGTAAGTTGTATAAGCACGTTCGCACAAATTCTGGATCCTTAGGCGATGCTGCCGATGATTGGAAGGAGGTTGTTCCGAAGGCTGATAGATGGAGAGTGATGCAACAACTGCACGATCCGCCTTTAGCCGGACACATGGGTGTGCTAAAAACCTTCAAACGTATCAGTGCTAGGTTTTATTGGCCTAAGATTAGGTCGGATGTAGCTTCTTTTGTTAGGAATTGTGTAGTGTGCGCGGCGCACAAGGTTGATCAAAGTGGGCCGAAGGGGCAGATGACACCTCAGCCCAGAGCTACTCGACCATGGGAGATTATTTCTACTGACTTGATAGGACCATTACCTCGTTCTATGGCTGGACATAAGTTCATTTTGGTTGTGGTTGATTTGTTCACTAAATTTACTCTTACTTTTCCTTTGAGGTCTTCTACCACACAATTAGTAGGGAAAAGAATCGAGGAGGGCGTATTCTTGTTGTTTGGCGTGCCACGTTTGTTGATTTGCGACAATGGTCCTCAATTTACTTCGCGAGTGTTCTCGGCTTTGATGAAGGAGTATGGAGTGTCGGTACGTTTCAACGCCCATTACCATCCTCAGGCGAATCCCACGGAAAGGTATAATAGAACTTTGAAGACTATGTTAGCCATGTATGTTTCGGATAATCATCGGAAATGGGACGTTGATCTGGCTAAAGTTACTTGTGCGTTACGAACAGCTTTTAATGAGTCCACTAAACAGACTCCCTATTATCTCAATTTTGGTAGGAATATGGTTCTGAAAGGTGTTGAATTTGCTTTAAAGGATAGGCTTAGGGATTGCGCTTCGGATAGGAGTTCTGCTGTTGATGATGCAGGGAAGAGTAAAGCGTTTGACGCGTTGTTTAAGGACGTTAGGGCTCGCTTGGACAAGGCTTCGCAGAAAAATGAGAGGACGTATAATCTCCGGCGGCGACGAGAGGAGTTGCTTCCTCACCAACTTGTTTGGCGTAAGAATTTTGTTTTGTCTGACGCGGCGCAGTTTTATACCAAGAAATTGGCACCCCGTTGGGTAGGTCCTTACTTAGTTAAAAAAAAAGTTTCACCATGGACATATGTACTGATGGATGACAAGGGTAACGACCGTGGTACCTGGAATATCAAGGACTTGAAGCCAGCTAGCGCTGGTGAGAATTCACCTGAGTGAATTCTCTTGAAGTAAGGGGGGAATCTGTAACGGTTGAATTTGTCACTAAGTCTATTGTATATATTAAGTATTTGTATATAGTAATTACCTGACCGATATTGTCTCTATGTTTCTAATATCAACTAATATCAATTGTCCACTACGAAAGAACTTCAGTAGTTAAATAGTTTCTGTCAGCCCAGAGTTTTAGGGACTACTCTGCCATCATCCTTCCGGTGAAGTGGTGCAGGCTGTAACCATACCTGTCTTCACATCTTGACAACAATTTTATATTTTGTCGCTAGGTAAGGTAAAGAATAAAACTAGCGCCTACTTGGTAAATGTCCGTATAGATATATTCATGTTAGTTGTTTCTTTTTGTTTGTTATATTATAATTCATAATTAAGGGTAGTAAGGGGTTTTCTCTCTTGTGGATTTTACTTTAGTTTTTAGTTACCGTGGGACTACTGATTTTGTTTCCGGCTTTGATTATATCACCTTTGGGGTGTAGCCACAGTAGTCCAAATACTTTGTCCGCTTCAGCTTGATAAACGCTAAAGTTTATTAGGGTTCAGTTATAAATTATTACTGACTCCTTGATTTGAGTTCTAAAACATTTAAAGTAGTAATTAGGTTTCATAAAACTTACTGATCTATAAAGACATACTTTACTTTTGAGTTAAAGGTATATTTTCTTCATTTATCTACCATATTTTGGCTTAAGCAAATACATTCTAGCTAGAAATCTTCTGTGTAGGTTGGCAATCGAATATATTCTGAACATCTATTTATAATATAGTAGCTGTTATCGCCATGTGTTTTGTATGTTAAATCCGAGTGTTTGATCTTGCTTTGTTTACTTTGACAGGAGGGTATTGTGGTACTATCTATTGCTCAAATTTATTTGAATAGTTTATAATATATACTTTATTTTTCTGCCCAATGTTTACAAGTGTTTATTTGTAGGATGACATTGACAATTGGCCTGTGACAGCTGTGTCTTGCATAAAAGCGTTCGTTCGTCATGCCGCTGAGTGTAGTCGTACTTGATGTTAGGCGTTGCTCTGTGACTTTACGAGTCCACAGACAACTAAGTTTGTCGCGCTGATGTTGTCGGTATAGGTAGAGCGATGCTCTGTGACTTTAAGAGTCCACAGACAACTTAGTTTGTCGCGCCGATGGTGTCGGCAGAGATAGAGCGTTTGCTCTGTGACGTTATGAGTCCAAAGACAAATGTTGTCGCTCCGTTTTACGGAATTGTTAGAGCGTTTATTCGATGCTACTCAGGAGTGTAGGCTGTTTTACTCGCGAATGCATATTGACTTACATGGAGGGAAGTGTAGCACTTTATGACTTGATCTGCGCGGAACACGCTCGGTGTAGTGAGCAGTGTAGTTCGGATGTATGTTTCGGGTAGGTTTCTTTATGGTAGTATTCTGTATTGACGTTGAGGAAGTGTCAGTCACCCTTCTTTCCGGTGTGGGCTCCTACTTGATAGTTGGGTTCGAAAAGTGCATGGAGCTTGAATCTGAATTTTATGATTGGCTGCTTAGTCATCTCCTTTTTTTTTTTAATTCATTAAATTTTAGGACTTTATTCTTATTCGGGCTTGAGCTCAATTTTAAGGTTACATACTAGAAAAGGGTAGTTTGACTTTATTTAATATTTTGTTCTATTATCCTTTTGTGGTTTCCTATCCAACAAGTGTGTTATGGAAAAATTCTCATGTTTTCTTTTTTTTTTTTCTATTATAGATCAATTTATATAAGTTGTTCTGGGTTATATTTCATTGTAGATGTTCTCAAAATCGTATACTCTCGAATAATGCGCTTTAAAGGGAACAAAATCCTTCTAACAGTTGAAAACGGCCCTTTCATGAAACCTTTCAAGGTTTAAAGTGTACTAATAACGGAGTTCTGTGCAACAGTATAAAGCATCAGAGAGCATCATCGGATAAACTGGCACACAAAGTTTCTCGCAAGTTGCTTGCTATCTGCCGGTTACAAGACTTGCGGTTTTCTTAATGCCTCATCTAGACGCAACCTCTTCCTAAAGTTCTATGATTTATATTATACTTGTTTCTAATAATTCATCCAAAATTCAACTGATGGTGCCTGCCTCTCTATCATATTTCCTAACTATTGAAATTAAACAAAATTGGTTAATAACACAAGTTTTTATTTCTGACAGGGTGATTCACGTCTCAGAATTCTTTATATTTTTGGTTTAATGTTTTCTTACGAATGCATTTTCTATTTTAGGCAATTTCTACCCAAACAATTATAAATTAGACCATTCGGCAGGTATACCTAGTATAAAAAGTCCATCAAATGCAGAAGTTTCAAAATATCGCGGGAGGTGCGTATTTTTGTGTCACATGTGTATTTTTGGAGAGCTGATTGATTTATTGATTGATTGGTTCGGCACCACCAGTCAGAGGCTTAGAGACCTCGACACCTCAGCCTTTAAGCTTTTTGTGCTCTTGGTTATACCGTTAATCGGTACGACTGCACATTAATTATAATCTTTTAAATTTTGTGTTCAGTAGTAAAATCGCGTTTTTCCTGTAATTTTATTTTGGTCCAAAGAAGATAATAATGCCTTATGTTGGACTAACAGATGTGCAGAGGGGAATATTGTTGCTCTCATTGAACAAAGAATGCCCCAAAGAGACGTAGCAGAGGTAGTAGGCGTGACCCAGGGTGTTGTATCAAAAACGTATGTAAGGTATTTGGAATTAGGAACTCTCAAGAATAGGCCTAAACAAAGTCGTCAAAGAGTGAACAACAACTGAACATCAGGACCGCTTTTTGTGCCAAATTGCTAGAAGAAATCCGAATGTTTCTCATCCAGAGCTGAAACGACAACTTCTAGAAGCTACAGGTGTAAATATTTCAGTTGAAACTATACGAAAAAGACTTTGTGCTCGAGGGTTGTACAGCAGGAGACAGTAACAGGTTCCAGAGTTGCCCAGGTAAAACAAAACTGACCGGATAAATTGGTGCCTTCAACACCAAAACTGGACAATTGAAAATTGGAAAAATGTTCTCTATTCAGATAAGACCAGAATTGGCCTTAGATCAGATGATCGTCGAATTCGGGTTCTCAGAGCTCCAGGAGGACAAGCTAGACTCCAGGCTGCCAAATCTATCCCAAATTATAAAGGAGGTACCGTTATGTTTTGAGGAGGTATTATGAGGGGAGCAAAAACTCCTTTGCTACCTCTCCAACAAACTTCAACCGGTCGGAGGTATGTTGATTTGGTGTTAGAGCCGGGAGTTAGGCTTTGGCGAGGTGCAGTTGGGGATAATTTCATCTTTATGAAAGATAATGCAGAAGAGTGGCTCGAGAATTTCTTGAAACGGAAGATGTCACAATTTTAGACTGGCCTGCATGTTCACCGGACTTAAATCCATTTGAAAACTTGTAGAAACAGCTTAAAAGGAGGACTAGAGCTCGTCGGGACAATTCAGGAAATATCGCACAGCTCATTCAAGCAGCGTTAGGAGAGTGGGAAAACATACCGCAAGAAAATGTTGACAATTTAATCAGAAGCATTCCAGCGCGAATTGAAGATTGCATAAGGGCTAGAAGTGGCAATACGGATTATTAACATTAATAATTTTCTACTTTTTTTTTCTCGTTTTTTACTAGTTTGTTTTGTCAATTATAACTAATTCTATTATTCGTATGTGAAAATTTTTTGTTCAAAATATTGGGTAAAGAATGAATTTTATTTCTAAATAAATAATTTTCATATATTATATATATATTATACATAATACAAAATATTAGGTGATTCCATATAGTCTAAGATCCCGATATAAAACGACCTTCACCGAGCTGGTTAATAGATGAAACGTATTTTATATTCAATTTAATAAGTCAATTATTGCATATTTTTTCAGATTATTGAGGTTCCGAGTCATCGGACATATAACTGTGATCACCAACTTCTGAACCTTCTTCGCCATCGCTTTCTGTTTCAGTTGTTTCGACAATGTCTTCTATCCTTGAAGGCATATGATCCCGAATGAATCCTACTGGTTTTAAATATTCATCTAAGAACCAACCGCAGTTCGCAGTTTCACGAATAATGGATCCGTTGCATTAAGCCACATGGAATTTACGAAAAAAGTTCGTAAAATTTTTTGAGTCAATGATATTCAGCATGGTGGCATGGAGTTGGAGGCAAAGCCTTTTATTTTTTTTTTAAACTGCTCGCTGACTTCTTTGGCAGAGTAATTTTTCATAAAAATGCGATATCTCGCATCATTCACTTTGTTGCAGTTCTTGATGCCATACATGCTAGAAGTAAATTCTAGAACGGTCTTCATTTTTTCGTCAATGAAAATATCAGCAGCATCTGTTAATGATACAAAAACTTTTTGATACCTTTCATTTTTTGAAAATAGCTGAAAACGTTTTACTTTTCCTTATAAAATACTGCCGTGGATTCGCAGCCTGTAAACGCATAGAAGGCGGGACGAGTTTGGCAAAATTTGATTCCTAACTTCAACGCTAAATCGGTGCAATTAATGCAATCAACAGGTTGATTATTAGTCTTTTTTGTTGCTGAACTGGCATGCCAAATTTTTGATCTAATAATTTTGTGCATATTTCCTAGCAAAATAATCAAAATGTCAGTATCAGAGGCTTTAGTTAAAATTCTTGAGCCTGGTTCAGCTTTGGAAGCATGAAAAATAATCCTTGTATCTGCATCTTCGTGATGACATTCATAATCAATTTCTTCAGTTTTTTTTTACGGAGTTATCCTGAACTTGATAAGAGTAGCACTGATGGTCGGCGGTTAAAATAGTTATTTTTGTATTTAGAGCGTAAAGTAACAGATTGCCGCTTGAGAAAGAATTTTGCAATCTTTCGAGAGCGGCAATTTTACTTTATGCTCGAAAAACACACATAATTTTTTCTACAGTCGCCATTTTTGTAATAAAAACAGTTTTTATATCATCTTAGGTTATAATAGGAGTGCTAGAATAATCGTAATTTTCGCTATTCATCATGATTAACCTTAAAAAGATCTACCGACTAGGGATGTTATTTTCTTATAATCGATTTTTAGTTATCGATTTTTATAGTAATATTAATCGATTTTTAGAAAATCGATTTTATAAATTACGTGTTTAAATCGATTTTCGGTGTATTTTTCAAAATTTTGACAACTTTTGACGATTATTGACCATTGAAATTAAACAAAATTGGTTAATAACACAAGTTTTTATTTCTGACAGGGTGATTCACGTCTCAGAATTCTTTATATTTTTGGTTTAATGTTTTCTTACGAATGCATTTTCTATTTTAGGCAATTTCTACCCAAACAATTATAAATTAGACCATTCGGCAGGTATACCTAGTATAAAAAGTCCATCAAATGCAGAAGTTTCAAAATATCGCGGGAGGTGCGTATTTTTGTGTCACATGTGTATTTTTGGAGAGCTGATTGATTTATTGATTGATTGGTTCAGCACCACCAGTCAGAGGCTTAGAGACCTCGACACCTCAGCCTTTAGGCTTTTTGTGCTCTTGGTTATACCGTTAATCGGTACGACTGCACATTAATTATAATCTTTTAAATTTTGTGTTCAGTAGTTAGTTAGGTTATAATAGGAGTGCTAGAATAATCGTAATTTTCGCTATTCATCATGATTAACCTTAAAAAGATCTACCGACTAGGGATGTTATTTTCTTATAATCGATTTTTAGTTATCGATTTTTATAGTAATATTAATCGATTTTTAGAAAATCGATTTTATAAATTACGTGTTTAAATCGATTTTCGGTGTATTTTTAAAAATTTTGACAACTTTTGACGATTATTGACCATTTCTCAAAATTTTGACAATTATTGACCATTTTCCAAAATTTTAACAATTATAGACCATTTTTCAAAATTTTAACAATTATTGACCATTTTTCAAAATTTCATCAATTATTGACCATTTTCGACAATTATTGACCATTTTGACTATAATTCAAAATTGGTGACCATTTTTCCAAATATTTGATAATTTTTATCATTTTTCAAAATGATGACAATTTGTAACCATTTTTGACAGTTTTCGACAATAATTGTTCATTTTTAACAGTTTTTAACAATAACTGACAGTTTTTAACCATTTTTGGCCATTTTTCAAAATTTTAGACCATTTTTCAAAATTATTGACCATTTTTGATAATTATTGACAATTGTTGACAATTATGGACCATTTTTCCAAATTTTTGACAATTATTGACCATTTTAATGTTATAAATGAAACTAACTGTTTCTAATTATTTCCACTATTTAATGAAAAAATTATCCTACAGTCGCGCGTAAAATGACTAATTACTATATTCAAATGAAATCGTAAAGTCGACAAATACCGAGGATTGTCACTTTACGCTCTAGCACAAAAAAAGGAATCTTTCTCGCTCGCTTATTTAATCAAACCACGCCCACCGAATTAACTCAATTGGTGAATACTCCACAATTCACAACTGTCAAAAATTGTCAAAAAAAGATTTTTCTATTCATATATATTAAATCAATCACAAGATAGGTCACTTACTATTTGGTCTAGCCAAAATATTAAACATCAAGTAGGTATCACATAAAATGTAACTTCTGTCATTCTGACGATGATATGTCAATATCGAAATAATTATCAATATATTTTCATAATTTTCATAATTTTTTCAATAAATAGTGGAATTAATTAGAAACAGTTAGTTTCATTTATAACATTGATATGAGTAGATTCCACAAAGTCCAAACAGTGAATTCAACTGACCATTTTTCCAAATTTTCCCAAATTTTTGACAATTATTGACCATTTTTGACCATATTCCAAAATTTTTGACAATTTTTGAAAAACTAACAATTTTTGACAATTATCAACTATTTTTCAAAATTTTGACAATTTTCAACAATAATAGATGTCCATTTTTGACAGTTTTTGACAATTTTTGACCACTTTTGATAGTTTTTGACAATTATTGGCTATTTTTGACAATTTTTAATTTTTTTTTTAAATTTTGACAATTTTTCAAAATTATTAACCATTTTTGATAGTTTTTCAAAATTTTCACAATAATTGACAAATTCTGACAATTTTCCATAGTTTTTGACAATTATTGGCCATTTTTGACAATTTTTCAAAAATTTAAACTATTTTTCAAAATTTTGCCCATTTTTCAAAATTATTGACCATTTTTGATAGTTTTTTAAAATTTTAACAATTTTTGACAATTATTGACAATTATTGACCAATTTCGACAATTATTGACCAATTTTGACAATAATTGTCCATTTTTGACAGTTTTTGACAATTTTTGATAGTTTTTGACAATTATTGACCATTTTTCAAAATTTTTGACCATTTTTCAAAAATTTTTTAAAATTTTTGACAATTGACCATTTTTGACAATTTTTGAAAATTTTTGACCATTTTTCAAAAAATTGTGACCATTTTCCAAAAATGTTTGACAATTATCGACCGCTTTTGGAAATTTTAACAATTTTTGACAGTTTTTGACAATTTTGACAATTTTGACAATTTTGACAATTTTTGACAATTTTTGACAATTTTTTACCGTTTTTGACAGTTTTTGACAAAAACTAACCATTTTTTACAGTTTTTGACAATTATATTGACCATATTTCAAAATTTTTGACAATTTTCATATAATTTTATTTGATTTTTAATCTGATTAATTGTTAAAAATTCACCAATTGAGTTAATTCGGAGGGCGTGGTTTGATTAAATAAGCGAGCGAGAAAGATTCCTTTTTTTGTGCTAGAGCGTAAAGTAACAATCCTCGGCATTTGTCGACTTTACGATTTCATTTGAATATAGTAATTAGTCATTTTACGCGTGACTGTAGGAAATTTTTTTTTGTTTTGGATTATTGTTACCAAATGGTTGTTCTCTCAATAATCAGACAGAAACAGCACCTAAGCCTCTTTGAAACGATAATTTTTAAGGCTTTGCAAGAAAATTTTTGGTCTAGTTTGTTGAGGTCCCGAAATTTTGTACGGAATATCGAATTCTTTTCGGCTTTCACGTTCGGAATCTTTGATTGACGGTAATAAGTAGCGATCAAGAATTAAAGGTATTTCTGTTGCGTTTGTTGAACATATTTTTATAAGTATTGACTCGGCAATTTTATCAAAAGATTGAGGCATAGAAGATACGTTTAATTGAATTTACTGTTTGGACCCTTACTTTGTGGAATCTACATTAAGATACGTTTAGATGCAAGTAGTAAAATCCATCTAATATTTCAACGTTGATACGTGTTGACTCAACCATTTCAGTTTTGGATTTTAAAATGTTTGTTAACGTTGATTTTGAAGTTTTTAGCATCTCCCCAGTACATGAAAAAAGAGTAGGTGGCAATGGTGCTAGTGGAAAAGTCAGGCAATTTCCGAGATTCATTTTTTTGTTTAGACTAATTGCCAAAAGTCGCCCAAATACGTCTCGTTCTATTTTCAATAATACTTTCTTGTTCTTGTCTTTGGTACTGAGGACTTTAGTCATGCATTGTGAAGCAAAATTGCAGATTTTGTTTCGTTTTATAGGTTTATCGGATCTTGCGGGAGTTGAAGAGCATTCCGAGATAAAATTTAATTTTTGTTGATAGCCTGCTGTCTTCACGTTAAGCAGAAAATCAGCAACTTCTCTAGATGCAGCCTTGCCCGTTAAAATGTTGAATAATATATATTTGTCAATAGTGTCATCAAATGGATTCATCGTACATTTTATTGCTTCAATGATACTATTCAGATTTGTCTTCTTAATTTTACTTTTTTGCAATGAGTGCGAAGTATCATCTTTTTTCGTTAATACGATATTTTGTTCGATAAATGTTAATATCTTCGTCCTTATGCTGTGACTGAGCGCCCATCTTTGACGTGCAGATATTGAGTCTGTAACAAGATTATCAGCCAATTGATTGCTAGCATCAGTATTGATGGTCTGCTCTAGCTTCAAGTCAACCGGTGATCGAGCAAAATTTGATGCTGTTCGTCTAATTCCAAAGGCGCCTCGACGAAATTCAGCTACCAAAGATGAATTGTTAGTATACAAATTGATTAAATTGCTCAAATATAACAAGGACCATCTGGCATAATTGGGCTGATTTAACGCAAAAATTATATCAGACACGTTGAAAATTGAGTCCATGTACAGTTCAAAGTTACTAGTGCGGATACTTCTGGAAAACCGATGGTATAAATTAAGTAACTCACAGTACTGGTATTAAAATTGAGCAGTTTTCCCATTTTCTCCCATCAAAGTCTGATTGCAGAATTCTTTATAACAGTTCAAAATACGACTCAATAAATCTGGTAACTCGATTGTTTCGTTGCCGTCATACGCAGCTTGATTTGATGCATTCTCTATTCGCGTTTGCAGCATTAGATCCATCGCCTCAAGAGTTACATTAGTTGTGGATAAATACTGTTCAAAATGTAATATTTTTAATGCAGCAGCGGTTAGCGGATGTAAGCCTTTGCAACGATTGAAATGCTTGCTACCTAAAAAGCTATTCATGGAGCCACCGGCTAATACTTCTGCTTGCACCAGTATTTCCACTAATCCACTGCAGTCTATATATTTTCCGATGGCTTTAAAAATGCCATCTCTGTGTGGAACGCTCCCAAATTAACAAAAAATATTATTTTATCGCGGTTTTTCTTGTTCTTGAATTTGCATTCCCATTTTTGCTAAAGCTAAATCATATGTCACAATAATTTCTGACTGCTGACATTTTTCAGCGATTTCTTTAGCCATTTTTAATGTTTCATTGACTATTGCATACGACGTTGGTGAAGAATTTATGGGAGTATTTACTCAATCTTTTGCTTCTCACTGTGGTCACTTGATATCATGCAACCACATAGGAACAGCTTTCTTGACAACGACATAATCCATAATAAATCCTTATCTGTTTCTATTTCTGTAGCACCTTTGCATAACTCCGTTGTATTGGTAAACGAATCTACAGTAATCAGCTGCATACTCGCCTTAGGTTTGGAATAATATGGTCGAGTTTCTCGTGATATTTCATTGAAACGCTTTCTCTTACGGGTAGGTCCTTCTCCATTTTCGTTGTCATTTACTTGAGGCGCTGATGAAGTTGTAGCTTCACCATTATCAAAATTATAAGCTTCATCACTGGAGAATTGATAAATAATTCCAACTGAGTCGTGCATTGTGTCTTTTCCAGAAGTGGTGTCAACGAAGCGGTCGAAATTGTCGAACGCTACGTGTGTGCTGTGTCCATTTGCTTGGTATAACTTTGTTATCTTGTATCGATGTATATGTCATTTCGGTTTCCAATTCTTCTGCCAAATTATATCCAATCGTATGGCCATACCTATTAAGTATCGTGATAACTTGCCGAGAGTTGGTTAAATACTTTACTGCCAATCCAAGGGTTAAACTTTTTGCTGGCTTACATGCACCCCTAGTGACAGCATAAATAATATCACTACATATTGACGTTATTTTAACTTTCAGTTTGTCCGAATCGTCATCAGAAACATTAGGTCCTTCGATAAGGTTTCGCATAAAATCAATTAATTGGTCGGGAATGTCGCATTCTCCACGAATGCGCAGCAGTTACATTGCGAGGTAGCGGATGTTTTTAATGCAGCTTCTCAAATAATATGCAACATTTTCAAACTCACAATCTTTTTTTGTCTCCAAAAACTGGACATTGTTTGCCATTACAGAAACTTCAATGTCTGTTTTGTACACAATTTTTTGTTTATTATGAGATGTTTGGATTGCATCTCAATGTCTCCAAGTCCAAACTATTTGTCTTTTCTAAGACTCCAATAAAAGCACACCTGCGTGTCAAGGGATAAACAATCGAACAAATTAAATCAATAGAATATTTAGGAGCTAACATCCAGAGCTACAATTGCCATTTGGATCGCCAACCTTCGGCAGGGGAGGGCGTGATAAGAAGAAGAAGAAGTTTTATTTATCACAGAGAAACCAAAATTACTTTTACTTCAGTGTACCTTGGTATCTTTTTAAAATCCTTATGTAGATGACAATAGTTAAATGTTAGCTGACTTACAATTTGAATATTTTCCATTTTTTTTTAAGAAATAAAATTAGTGGCGCCCTTTTTCATATAAATATCAGCCAGATTTCTATTTCATATAAATATCAGCCAGATTTCTATATCTAAATTCCGAAGGTAACAAAGCCCTGAGTACTGGCTTTGTTATCTCCAAATTTTAAAATCAGTAAGGCAATAACCTTCGCTATTAAACTTTCAATTTTCTATTCATTAACACCCAACGTCAAGAGATAATTTTCAACAATTCAATTCAACAATTCAAATGAGGAAAGCAGCGACAATGATTCTGACTCCGACTATGAATCTTATTATTGAAAATACTGTGTGATGCCTTTTGGCATAAAATAAAATAAGAATTAAATTCCCTTGAAACTATTTTCGATATATCATTGAACGTTAAAGAATGCATAAATAGAACCCTCGAGACCGAAAGGTATCGAGAGTCAAGTTCATCACGTTCATCATAGTTAGTAGTAATTGTGTAATATTGAATAAGGTAATAAATATAACTCATCTCAGTGCATGAAGTAGTAGTTTTATTAAAGTCAGATGACCCACCGAGTGTCCTGGAAGATCACTAATTAAAGAGGCCTCTCCATAACAACATCTCAACATCACAACTGCATGTACAACATATTAGACATACGTTTTGAATTACCAACGAAAATTCATTTTAGTTGCATTCTTCTTCAGTATAATTAAATTCGATCACAGCTCTTGGCAAGAAAATCGATTTTCATTTAAAAAAAAGCAATAAATAAAAGCATAATATAAAAAATTTCTTAAGGAAATTTACAAGTGTACCTCTCAGTACATAGTCGTACTATTTAGTGTGTAGTCCGAAACAGGCGTATATTCGTGAAATAGGGTAAAATAACATTTCTACACAACACTGTATAATATATCGAAAATGATTTCCCTCTTCAATAGTCTCATGTCCCTTTGACGGGCGTTGTGTCGGTAGGGTGTTTATTTGAAACTTCTGATCGTAAAACTATACAAAAAGTTAATAATTCGTCGGTTAGATCTTTGAAACGGATACTTAAAAAGCTAAAAGCCTAAAAACCGGCTGGCACCGCGGTGTCATGACGTCATAAACCGCCACGTTGCGTTTCAAAAGAAAATGAAATTATGTTCTATAAACGACTCAAGCACCAGATGCTTTTTTTTATTCGAAACAATTTCCAGTCGCCCAACCGTTTTGTTTCTTAAGTGACTGTCTTATTAGAAGTAACGTGGGTGGTGAAAAGTTATAATATCAAAAAAGAAAAACGTTCCGTGCATTCTTGGCATTCTGAAATAATTCGATTTTAATAGGCACATGTAGACAGCTGGACTTTTAACTATAATGTTCTTCTCCTTATTTTTGTTGGTTGCATTTCTTGCGATTTCCTTCCAACGTTGTATTAAAGTTTTGCTCAGTATTCAGTCACATATTTGGGTTGTGCTTGTGAACTGAACCTTTGAATCATTTCCCATGTTATCTACTTCCATTCCAGAAGCTCCGTGTCTTCTATAAAGGCCACTAGTTTGACTGGAGGGATTTTCAGTAGTTCTAATGGTTGTATTTATTCCTCTCCAAAGTGCTTTCGTCTAAGTTCTTGTAAGTTTTCGCAGAAAAAGAGTACGTGAGTAGGTGTTTCATCATCAAGTTCACATTTTCTGCACATAGGTTCACTAACTTTGCCCATTTTGTGCAGATGTTTCCTCAGGGTGCAGTCACCAAGTCCGTAACTGTCTTCAAATGTCTCTCACCCAGTTTCAATAGCCTGATTGAGAGTTCCTTAGTGTCTACCTTGTTCAGTAAACTCTTTGTATGAAGGTGCCTGCCCTTGTGTCACCCTCCATTTGAATTGGTGTTCCCTATCTAGCCAGTTCCCGATTCCCTCTTATGCAATCTTTTTCTCAGTATTTGATGTATTTAATTAAGAGCTTCCTAACTGATACGACATCATTTCTGTCTTTAACAGACAGTGAAAATAATAAAGACAAAAACATCAAACGCAAAATAATAAAATACGAAGTGATCTGTAATGGGTAGTTAATTATTTAGGTTAGAATTTTTGCTTATTGTTAAATTATAGGTTATTAACTTTAGAGAGAACAGATACCATCGTGTAAGGTTGGTTGCATAGTTTGGCGAGTATGTAATATGGAAATACACTGACTTCGAAATTTCAGAAGGATTACTAATGCAGTTTTATTTCTTAAATTCATTTTTATAAGGTCTTTAGTATGAATATATAAGTTGAAGTTAAACTGGCATAATATCTCGAACGATTACAATAAAAGTATTTGGTTTGGTTTGGTTTGACTATGCAACCAGCCATACACATGGCTATCTGGCCTCTCATTGGTGGATGCCGCGTTCGATTTAGCTTCTTGTATGTGTTCAGTTACAATAATTATTGTAATCATATCGACTAAGCAGTTTGATTATAATTTATTTATCGAGATAAGTAACAATTGCGAAATAAGCAGACAAGCGCTAGATTGAAAGAATGTGCAATAGTTGCTTTGGGTTTTTTGGTGTTTTTAATGTTTTATTTAAAGAACGCCAACCCTAATTAAAAGGGACCTAAACCGAATAATTTAACATTAATTAACAAACTCGATTTTCGATACATTTTTCATATCTTTACTTAGTATACCTAGACATCTTCTCATTCTAGTTCTCAATAATCTAATGAAATCATTATAGTACTCAATACGATACATTTTTCATATCTTTACTTAGTATACCTAGACATGTTCTCATTCTAGTTCTCAATAATCGAATGAAATCATTATAGTACTCAATACAATAAAGTATGTCACTTTGAGACTAGAACTGGAATCCATAATAATGTCATTATCACACGTCGGAATACAAAATGTTAGTTAGAATCACCTTTTATAATTTCGAGTTGGTTTCTGTGAGTGCGATTTACATGTTATCCTGGAGAATATTAAATTGTAGGAAGAAGAGACGTAATTATTGTCTTAGTCGAGCCTCGATGGACGTAATTAAGGATCCCATACGCTGAAAGTAAACTCCCTGAAATACCCTTCAGCAAATTGTGACAGTTTCATCTTTCGAAATATCGTTTACTTGAGATAAACGAAAATAGACCTACGGCATAAGAAATTTGGGTCTGTTTATGCTTAGATTTGAGATGTAAGAGAACTCCAATCGGAAAAGGGGTTAAATATGTACATATAATATTGATGTACTTGATTGACAGCTGGCAATGGGGCAAAGTCTGGTTATTTAGGTTGTTAATGTTGTTTGCTGGATGTTTTGATATTTATGTATCAATTGCTTTTTGTATTGCGTTAACTAGAAATTATGGGTGCTTTTGGAATAAAGCACTGTTTTATGGGCTGCATAGTTGAAGTCAACATAATCTTGGAATTCTTTGGGCAATAGTGTTTCATGCCACGGGGTAGACATTTATATGGCCAAGGTCGAACCATGTTTTTAGTTTCTTCCAAACGAATAGATGGCGCTAATAACAAGATTCTGTTATCCACATTGTCGTGAATTATTGTGTATAATGTTATGACTTTTGGATTCATTCATAACCTTCAGCATTTTTTATCTCTAGATTCATGTATTCATATTATGAAATTATTTTTTTGTATTTGTTGTGTTTTGATGGTAAGTACTTTTATCAATTCTTATATTATAATATTCATAAATTTGAGATAGGTGTGCTTCTAGTTTTTTTCCATTGAGATGTTTGAAGTCAAGATTTTTTAAATTCTGATGGGTGACATAAATTTTACAAATTGTGAACACAATGAAACCTTCAAAAAAGTAATATTTGACAGGTGGCCACAATTTTCTTTTTCAGGTGGTGATGACAAGAAGGTTATCCTCGAAAATGCTCCAGCTACTTTTAAAGGATGCAGCATTAATGTAGTGAAAACATATTTAAATATAGACTGGACCGCCTTATATATCAATATCTTTCAATTTAATATTTATCTTAATACGAATTATTGTACTTTTGTTTTGTTATTTTCCCTTTTTTTTATTATTTTTGTTCATTCCAATTTATGTATTAATTTGCTAATAGGTAATTGATTTGCACATTATTTTTCGATTTTGGGTGAAATAGGGACATAATGCCATGTCTTGAGGAGTTCATCTGTAAACAAAACAGTGGTAGCAAAATTGGGATAGTATGCAATTTTTCTTAAAATCCATTGGAAATACTACATACGGAGCTGATAGCCATTAGGTAGCCAATGATAAACACGTTGGACATGATATGGATACAATAAGTTTCCTTCTAGCTTTTAGAATGTTTCAAGCAGTTTTGTGACTAGCATCTACTTGTTGAGCAATTTTTCTGGTACTCGTTTATGGATGTTCGTCAATAATTTGAAGAACCTGATTTTCGATTTGTGGATTTCTCGCAATTTTAGGTCATCCAATAATACTTCTTGATATTGCAAAAGGTCCAGTTTCTTGTAAACGAAGATGCAATTTAGTAAACGTCTCAAAACATAATAGGCGGATATTTTGATAACGCAGGGCATACACAGGCCTTATCATTATCTAATCCATAATAAAAATGGGTAGATGTAAACTCCGCCGCTTAAGGATTTATAATCTTCTCAATTAAAAGACACCCCAAAATAAGGTATGTTATGTCGGCCGCTCGTAAAACTGATGATACTAATGTTGCCAAACATTTTTTGAAATTTAAAAGTTAATTGAAAATATATTTTATTTCAACGAGAAAAAAACAAGAACAAGTTAATAATTAATTGTGAGGGCAAGGAAAATTACACGTTAACAAATCAATACTTGGGGCAAGTGAACTTCTGGCAAGAAATCTTCCTCAAATAAAGGGTCATGATAATTTTCACTTTCCTGGAATTGGGGAGGCCGTGTTTACATACCTGAAATCAGATGCAAAATTTTGGCCGGCCAAGATAACATACTCATTAGTGAGCATTACTTGATAATCGGCCCAGTTTACAATCACCGTTAAAAATGCATATTAGTCATTTCAGCATTAGTAAGCGCAGGCATTGTTATTAACCGAACAAAAACGAAAGTAAAACTGATGCTACAACAAAATTATAATGCTGGACATTTCTTGTTTGCTTTTGCGTTGTATTTCAGGATTGAGTGATTGTCAAAATTCCGAAGCCCACTGAGAAGAAACATGCTCTTTCTTATTCGTTTTGGAAACCAGTATCGTTACTAGGGGAAAATTATGGTCGAAAGAAATGTCACTTACAGTCAGAGCTCCTTTATTACAAAAAAAAAACTTATATCTCATTGACGACAAAACTCATCACGTATGTTTATATGAACTTTTAACATCTTCAAATTGAAGTAAGAAGACGAAAATGAGGATATACAAGACGATTATAAGACCTGTATTAATGTATGGATCAGAAACATTAACAATGACCAAAAAACATCAGAAAGATTTAAGAATACAAGAGCGTAAGATATTGAGAATGATATTAGGACCTAAAAAAGTAGGAGATGATAAATAAAAAACGAACAAACATAGAATTAGCACTTGAAATGGGAAAATATATACCTAGTACAAAAAATTAAGGAACAGAGAATAAAATGATTGAATGGAAACCTTGTGATAAGCGAAAGAGAGGAGGACCCAAAGCAACGTGGTTACAGGAGGTTATAAGCGACCTCAATAGCATAGGAATAAGGCAGTGGAAGGAAAAAACAAAGGATATGAAGAAATGGCGGCAGGTTGCTAAAAAAATATAAGAAAGAAGAGGGAGAAAAGGGGATTGATCCACCCCGAAATAATTATTCAGAAAGCTTTTTGAAGCGGCGCGATCATTGGGAATAGAGAGCTTGCGTAAAGACTAGTGGCGCCTCACCTGGTAATTTTGTTCATATGTGAGATGGAGTTGTTTATATATGAATTAACTAATACGTGTTTAGTTTTTTATTGATTATTTCTTTTAATTTATGCAAATTTAATTTATAAATATTGAAATAAGTGAATTGAAACTAGAAATATTAGTATTATAACTAAAATAAAGTGATAATGAGTATGCATAATGTTGAAAATAAGTGAAGATGTAAATGCACAGGTTATTGTGTTGTATTGTGTCACAATACAACGCAACAAAACGGATAAAAATATAAAATTTCATTATTTTCCATCAAAACCACATTTATTGAAACGTCGACAGAAATGAATACAAGCAGTTAGTAAATAGTATCAAGTAGGTTTATATGTGCTAATATGCAATATGCTACAATTTTGGTCCAATAAAGCAAGTCCACGTGACGTCATGTGACAATCGCCCTGATGAATCTGATGATAAACAAGCGTTCTTTGCACAACTCGTGGTTCTTAACAGTTATTTTGATCGCGTTTAAGTTCATTTAATTTTGATTTGGTGCTTTCTTTGACATTGTTTTAATTGCACTTAGGTATTTTACAACCTATATCTAACTTTTTATAATAAAAAGGACCATCAAATCAATACAAAACAACTAAATTACAAATCTAAAAAATATCCAAATAATTGTTTATCCTCAGGGCGACTGTCATTAGTGTCAACTTGTCTGTTGGTAGACATGCCCTATTGCATCGTAGGTCAGTGACATTTTGTTAGATGTCAACCTAAAATATTTTAATAACCTTAATTTTTGAATTAAGTATATTAATAATGACGTATGTTCTAAAAGTTTTGGCACAAAATATTTATAGGACTTTTTTTGAAAGAAGAAATTTATTTAAACACTAACTAGTTATCATAAATATCGACTCAATACTTAACTAAACTATACTATCGAATTATGTGAGGTGGCCCATTCTGCTCTACCAGGTGCGAATTTCTTCGAATATCTCTCATGAGGTCTTGGACGGAATTCAGATTATATTTCTCTCAGTTTTTCGTAAATTCGGCGTCTTAATTGTTTTTCATCTTCGGCTTCCCAGCATGCATGATAAACCTTCCTAGACAGTAAAGCCCAAAAATTCTCTATTGGGCGAGCCCGCGGCAACTTTGGAGGGTTATCGTTTTAGGGAACAAAAGCTATATGGTGTTGTCGAAACCAGTTTTGGGTATCGCTTGAAAGTATTTGGGGCACTTACGTCTCTTTCGATATTTTAGTCCATTCCTCTTCAATTCCAACGATATCGTTCTCTTAGATCTGTATTAACGAACCAGTCTCTTCGTTCACATTCCAACCTGGTTTTTTGCTCTTTTCACCAATCTCTCCGACCTCTGTGCAGTGGTCTTCCACTTTTTGGGAGGTTCAGACATGGTATTCCCTGCTCGCACTCCGCTATTGTTCTATAAATGGTTCTGCGTGAAATGTTTTCATTCTGGAATATTCGACAGATTTCTGCTTTGGGTACCCGCCCAACCAGCTTGTAGATACTTGTTCTTATTTCGAATTTATACGACATCTTGAAGCGAAAACTTCACAATAAATAAATCTCAACTAACAGTAACCAAAGTAAACAAACTTAAGTTTCCAAAGGCAACTTGATATTATTTTGTTTTAGTTGAAATTAAAGCCAATGAATTTTGTGCCAAAACTTTTAGAACATACGTTAATCATAATAATAATGTATTCTTACATCAAGAATAACATCAAAATGGTTTTTAATAGAAGTTTGACATACTCCTCAAGCTTTTATCACACTTGTACAATCTGATTTCCACTCTCCAATATTTTTCACATGGCTAATTTTCACCTTTCTTGCTAGATGACAATTGTAATTCCAAGACATTGAACTTTTGAAATCCACTTTTAATTATTAGAACGTTTCACATTTTCTTTTATTTAATAATTCCTCTATATTTCGTATAGTAGCTGTATGATATTCAATCTCAAACAGTAGAGCTAATTTTCGCCACCATGAACGCTAGTGGTCTAATCATCAAGGTCACGCAGGTTCTCTATACACTATCAACTTTTGATAACTTATTTATCATATATTTTTATAAATATTTATTTAATTTCCGAATCAAAATTCGAAAAAAAATCTTTTAGCTAATCTGGTATATTCTGGAACTTACTATGAAGATATTTTGGTTAATATTATTTATGCCCGACTTCACCGTTTAGTTTAAGACAGTCTTGAAATGAAATAATCTCGAAATTATTAGTTTGCGTTGCAACGCAGTATCCCTTAAACTAGTTAAGGAGGAGTTAATATTAAGTTCCTGATTGGATAGACTTAGTGGACAGCTGATTTTACATGAAAAACTTTTCTTTTTTAATGACATTTTCAAAGTTTATTTTGATACCTTCGAGATAATAGACTTTCCAAGATACTTTTCACTCGATCTGATCACGATATAAAGGAATTCGCATCGTATCAAAGATTTCGAGTGACATATTTATTAGTTAACTGTTCACATTTGACGCGGGCGAAAGATAACTGTCACTAGATACAAAGCCACTAATAAGTTACTTCATTTTCTCAGTGTTGCCATGTACGCAATGCGTTAAGCGCGTCTTTAATAAGTAGTGCTTAAGCTACAGCGGTGCAACAAGCGAGACAATTATGTGCTTCTTTAAGTTAAGAGAAACTTACGAAAGGTTTGCTAGAATTCTAAAAGGTGCAAACGGGCAGTAGTTTAAAAACCAATATTATAGTTTGTGAAAGTAAAACGTTTTTCAGAATTTTCATTTGAAGATACGATTTTAAATCCGACTCTGTTTAAGAAAAGTTTTCGAGTGTTCTAATTTTTGTGTCTCACTTAATCGACCAGCTAGATTTTAAGCTTTGGCAACATTCACAGAAAAAGCAGAAAAACCTTTCCATTTCTGCAAGTGTCGAGATTCTCACCCTAATCTAATACATGTCAGCAGGAAAGTGTCCAGCTGTCGAAGTATATTTCTGCTGTACGTTACTTTCGCCGGGCAGGCTCTATTCTCCTAATAGTCCTACTAGTTTCTGCCACCTCCTGCTGTCGCCAACTGCTACAGACATTAATTAATATATACTCGCAGGAAATAATTACATTTCTGGCAGGACTGTTTTCGTGCTATATAGCTATAGCTATGTCCTCCCCTCATGTTGAAGTAATTATTTTACATGCTTGATTGTTTCGCACCAATGTAATTTTAATTTTGTTTATTAATCCTGAAAAGGGTTGGTTGATGGTACGTTTCTGTTTTTGGCAGGAAGTCGGCATGGGCAAAAATGGAAATTTCAATTTGTTTGGTCAAGTAACAATTTGAAATTACTCTGGAATAGCTACGTGGAGATTTTTTTTTCAGTGCTATCAGAATGAATTAAAAAACAGACAAGCTAATAACATTTCAATCACATAGAAATCATATATGTGTTGTATAGTGTGTCTCATTTTAAATGAAACTCGGCCTTCTGAGTTTCGCGAAACGTTGCTACTCTTTTGTGAAACGTTTGAGGCTATCAAAATATTTCTTGAAACTATTTCAGGTTCGTAGATACTTGGCCATTTTGAAAATATCTGCTATGGTTTATTTGCGATAAAAATACGATGAACAACCGTAAATACAATTTATACTACTTAGTGGATAGGGCAACTTACAGTCTACGGATTGGCAAAGCTTCAAGACGTTCTCAGATCAATTGGTAAAATTCTTTAGTTTGTTTGACATATTATATTGACATTCCATACTTACAACTTTGGTGAGAATGGTTACTAAGATGTACATAAAATGAATTGAATGACACATATTTAATGATTGAATGAATTAAAACTTGTTAAAAATATATAAAAATTATTGTTACACATAATTAAAATTATTAAATTAAAATTAAATTTCTACCACGTGTGGCAGAGTCATTTACAGGCTGGAATTCAACTGACACTATGTGGCACTTGACAGTTAGTCAATGATTTAAATATATGGAACCCAAAAGTGTTGATTACACTTAGAGTTCTATTGTAATTGAGCGATCGAAATGTTATGTCTATGAAAATGTTTATCTAATGTTAATAAATATGAATAAATTTCACTCAGATGATGTACGTCTGTTTTTTTATTAATACAATTACTATTATTATTAACTTCTCTTCTTTTAATTTGACTGTTGACTGACTGACTGACTTACTGTTTGCATATTGTCATAATTCATATGGTGGTCACAATTATAAACATGTGATGCTAAAGCGCATCTTTCAGGTTGCAACCTGCAATCACTTTTATGAGAGGTGATTCTCGCATCTAACGAGCTTCGCTAGGATGTCTCCCTTTCATTACCTACAATACCCTTGTAACGTGCTTACTTCCTTACACGTGGCTCCTGCCACACGAACACGTCACTATGGACACCCTTGATGCAAAATTCGGTTTAAATCTCGGGCGCCAGATTATTAACGTGGTTTGCTCCACGGCCCCTTGACCCTTAGCGTCAAGAGTTCCAGATAGCCTCAGATGGAGGTTACGGAAAATTCCAGGGGTCTTGTTGAATTAACTTTATTTACTTAATTACAATCAAATATGGATCCTTCAATTTATAAATTACGGGTTAATGAAGGAAACAGGAATTCAGCAGAGTGGTATACTACCTACGGTTTAGTGTATACCTACGATCACACAATAGGGCGGTATATCACAAAATAATAAAAAAGAAACCTTTGGGTCTATTAACACTCTGTGGTCTATTTTATGGATAATTCTATAGTGACGATCAAAATAACAGGGAAAGAAAATGAGGTATGTATTACCTATACCTGGGATTTTAACGGACGTAACAGTCAAGGCTGGTCAGATTATTCAAATACCGCTCAAATCTGCCGGGTAACCGAACAAGTTGTGGCTAAGCCTCTTGCAAGTTCAAGAAACCCTTCGAATTCAATGGAGACACCGGAATTTACTATTTAGACAGGAAGAGAGTGTATTGATTCGTGAGCCGGTGAAAGAACTTTCTAAATCAGCCGGGTTCTCGAACGAGTTGTGGCTAAGCCTCTTCCAAGTTCAAGGAAGCCCTTAGGATTCAAAGGAAATACGGAAAGCCAGTGTTTAAACAACAACAAAAAATTATATATATATATATATATATATATATATATTTTGCACACGAGATGGTGGAAAGAAAGAGAAAAAAAATTAAATCGGCCGGGTAATCGAACAAGTTGTGGCTAAGCCTCTTGCAAGTTCGAGAAACCCTTCGGATCCCCAATAAATACAAAGATTATTATTTAGACAATAAAAGAATTGAATTGGTCCTCGGGACGACGTAATAAGGGTTTAAATCTGCCGGTTAATCGAACAAGTTGTAGCTAAGCCTCTTCCAAGTTCGAGAAACTCTTTGGATTTAAAAGAAATACAAAAGAAATATTATTTAGAAAATAAAATAAATAAACTGGTCCACGGTACGATGTAAGAACGGTTTAAATCTGCCGGTTAATCAAACAAGTTGTGGCTAAGCCTCTTCCAAGTTCGAAAAACTTCTTGGATTTAAAAGAAATATAAGCGAAATACTATTTAGAAAATAAAAGAAATATACTGGTCCACGTTACGATATAAGAACGGTTTAAATCTGCCGGTTAATCGAACAAGTTGTGGCTAAGCCTCTTCCAAGTTCGAGAAACTTTTTGGATTTAAAAGAAATACGAAAAATACTATTTAAAAAAAAATAAAAGAAATAAACTGGTCCACGGTACGATATAAGAACGGTTTAAATCTGCCGGTTACTCGAACGAGTTGTAGCTAAGCCTCTTCCAAGTTCGAGAAACCATTTGGATTTAAAAGAAATACGGAAGAAAAATATTATAAACTACTATTCCCGAAATAAATTTCACGAGTTTAAAAGGTACCTGATTATCGACACACAGAGTAAAAATATCAAGACCGGAATAAAGTTAAAATTTCACAATCCACACGAGTTTTAATTATATAGAAAGAACTTCAGCTAAACTAAAATCATAAAACCACTAGAGAACCGGATAATAATAATTCATATCGATTATGAATTATTATTTTAAACGATGTGATACAAAAAAAATTTAAGCCAACTATATTTCAACTACAACTTTTATTTTTGTAAAAGAACCAAACAACAAAAAACTTGACTTAATATCTAAAAGAAACTAGTCATGAAAATTTTCGTAGAAATATCTACAAAATTTTAATCTAAATCGGCGGTACGAAAAATTATCGAAACTTTATTTCATTCCAACTATAAATATTTTATTTTTGTAAAAGAAAGAATCAAAAAAATATGTTTTAACTTAGTACATAAAAACTGGTCATGACAATTTTCAAAGAAATGTCTACAAAATTCTAATGTTAAACGGCGGTACGGAAAGTCTTCGAATATACTATTACTTTAAACTATTTTACCTTCAAAACAAAACTGCCGGATTTCACAAAAATATTTTCACTGGTTCACTGGTTTTTTAAAAACGAAGAGCAGAGAAGAGATCGAATCTTTCAATTGACTTCCAATTTATATCTTAATTCCCACTCAACATTTCGGCATTAGTGGTCGTTAAATTTATCTCTAGCCAAAAAATTCACATGTATACTAGGTGTCTTTCGAAATTAATTAGTTTGTATATTTACTGAATGTCTCCTCGGTTGAAATATTTAAATCAAAAATTTTATATAGTATACTTCGACTTTACTTACTTCCGGACGGATGATAAAAATATAAGTATAAAGAAAAATAAATACCTGGATACGATAACGGAAAAGGTTGGAAAGTATGTAACGAGTTATATTAAACCCAAAAAAAATGTTACGAAAGGAAAAAAATAAATCAACCTCTGATCGGTGCCCACAAAAAAAAACTCGTTACATCCTCATGCCACTGACACCCAGTTGTGGTTTGCCAGGGTTAAGAATTTTTCAAGGCAGTACCAGACCAGTCTAGATCTCATCAGGGGCATGCTAAAGATTTCAGTGCTGCCTAACCATCTGATAGTATGAGAATATTTTGGCCTCTATTCCCCCTTTCGATGATCATTTGCAAACATATGTCGATAGCGTGGATATCTGCCTGGAATACGAACTTCAACTCCTACATCTATATCAGTTTCAGATCCGCCAGTGTACCACATCAACGTTCCTTTCTGACTACATGCTTCCAGTCCATCTCAGTTTAGCTAGATATGGTATGGTTGGTGGTCGTGGATCGTGGCTAACACGTTATCACTTCTCATTTCAAGAATCAAGTTTGTGATAACATCTGTGATTCGGGAATGACTGTGAGTATTCGTTCCTTCTTGCCAATTCCCATTGCATTCCAGCCTGTATTCTCTCTTCTGCCTTAACGCGCAGAGCAAGAAGCGGATGATTCAGTATGGTTTCCATTACCACACTCGGGCTGCTTCTGATCGCACCCGTTATGCACAGACAGGCTTGCCTCTAGGGTTTTAATAGTTCGGCTTTCCTTTGATCTGTTTTGGCCACCATCTTCACCAACCTTACCTAACCTAATGAATTTTTATAATTCACTCCTGACGATGCAAATGTAATTTGTGAACATGGTCGAATGATATAATGCTATTTTTCTGTTCTGTAATTTGGTATTCTTTGATTTAATTTGATTGATATGGAAAGATTACAGGTATTAGAAGCTGGAATAACTTGCACTTAATGAATGGATTCACTAAAATATACACTTTCAGTTTTATAGCTTTAAAAATATTATTTAAAATGATCTTACTCACTTGTTTTGGACCGCGGTTCCCTTGGACCATCGACAGTAACTTTTATAGCTTTATTATATGTTGCAACTTGAGGTGGACTTGAAGATACCATTATTGTTAATGTGAAGCTTTTCCCTGCAAAAAATTAAAAAATTATCATTTAGGCCATAAAACATCTCAATTTATTTATATTTCAAGACAGGAACACTGTTTATCCTTTTTAATATTTAATTTCATACATGTTAAGTGGGGATATCGGTCTTACACAATGATGCTTAGGTGGAAAGGTTATTTGTGGCAGTAAAAGCCAATGATATATTTTGAACTGAATTATAGCGTATATCTATTTTATACTGATTCTCAAAATATCCAATTTCTACCTATTACTATGAATTTTTCACAATTTTTTTGTTGTTTTTGGTCCTGCCATCATTCGATGTAAATATTTCTTTATACGTGCTCATAGCAAAGATCGTGAAGAACTATATGAAATTTGGTTGTGTTTTGGAGCGATTTTTTGCCATTAAATTTTGTATAAAATCAAGATTACGCGTTCTAATATGTTTGAAATGTTGACTCTTGCGTTTGGCGAGTCGAATGGAAACAGATTAATGTTTAGTGGTCTTAGCAGAAAGTCAAGAAAATGTTAATGAAACGTGTGTTAGCAAATGCGGGAAGTTCACATTGATCCGACATGTGCAATACACTTTATTCAAGGTCAAAGTTCGCAAATATGGGTTTTTTGCGTTTTTTAGCGACACGGTAAGTTTTATCATTGAAATAGATCAAACTAAAATTGTATAATATGCAATTATCTTTAAAAATTGTCCCCAAACTTTTTTTTCTCAAGAGTGACCATTTTTGAGTTATAACGATTCAAATCGTTGGAAAAGTTTCATTCTTCATAATATGCACACCTGTCCTCGCCACGTGTGAAAAAGTGTACTTGACGCGTTTTTTTACGTGGTTTCCCCAGTAAGCCTATTTCACGATATATTGTGATCCTTTTTGTTTCAATACTATTTAATAATAAAAAATGGTACTATTGGCAATGGTAAAAGCAGTGTCAATTTTAAGAAATTGAGGAAAACTATTGGTAGTCATTCAATATTTCTGCTTTCTCATGTTCTTGTTCTACTTGATCCTTCCCTTCTTATTCTCTACATTTTCCTTTTTGCTCAGTCACCATGTTCGTTTAAACGACCAAGTACGTTTATATCAATAGTTCTGTTACAAAAATATTTTTTTGTATATTATATTATACACACATAATATATACAAACTAAATAACTAAAAAAAATTAATATGCTGTAATTACTCACGATTATGTAAATAATTGCACGTCAAAGTCACTAGTAAATAATAACCCCTAATTATATGCACGCGTCAGCAACAACTGACTAAAAGTAACAGATCTAGCGAAACGCAGGCGCGTGCTTTATGGCGAAGGCGACGTTTGCATGTTCTTTGAGCGGACCACGATGATTCAGAGGAGTAAAGTATGTTGAGTTAACTATTGTGGATATGAGAAGTTGATGTTCGTTCAAACGACCATGGTGACCGAAATTAACAATAACTTAATAAGATCTATATATTCGATTAAGTTTCTTGGTCTCCATATTGACGGTTCCATCAAATGGTCTGTACAAGTAAACACTTTAGCGAAAAAATTATGCTCTGCTTGTTTTGCCATTCAATCAGTGTCTAAACAGCTTGATTATTCTACTGCTTTAACAATTTACTACCCTTTGTTCGAATCGTATCTTCGCTATGGTTTGTCTTTCTGGGGGTCTTGTAGTCTGCACCTCCTCGAATCTACCTTCAAATTACAAAAAAGAGCTATTTGTTACATTTATGGTTTAAGTAGTAGGATACATTGTGAATTCTATTTTAATAAATAAAAAATGTCAACTATTTTTGCTCTATTCATTTTGGAATCCGTGTGTTTGGTTCGAAAACACTTTCACAATTTAACTGAGAGACCAATTCATAGTTACCCTACTAGACGAAAATTCGGGAAGGTGAACTACTTTTTGAAACAGGTGCTCACTGGACATGGGTCGAGAGTAGGGTAACTCCACAAAATTGGGAAAGGGGAGAATGAAGTGTGCGAGAGGTGTGAAGTGGAGGATGACGTGGAACATGTATTTAGATGCTGGAGGAACGAGGAAGAAGTCGCAGAGGAAACTAGGGGAGGCGGTGTATTGGGAGAACATGGTGGAGATAATGTTGAGAGGGGAGGAGGAATGGATGGAGGTGGGTAGCGTAGTGGAGAGCATGATTAGGGGAAGAGAAGGACTCGATAAGGCATGAGAGGTAGGAGTGATGGTTAGGGAGAAGACCACAGTATGAGCAGAGAGTGTGCGAGAGACCGCCGCCCGTCTGGAAGCTAGGGTAGTGATTCCGATGCGGGGGTAGCGGCGAGTTTGATGTGGGTTTGGTTGGTAGCCATCCCCTTTGGGATGAGTCCAGAACTGTTTCGAAAAAAAAAATAATCACCTTCATTGCCAAAAAATTATTCAATCAGCTATTTTAAGAATTAAAAGTGGCAAATACAAGTTCCGAAGATTGACAAAGGCATTTCTGCTTGAAAGACCTTATTATTCAGTGGCAGAATTCTACAATTCACCCTAGACTTTCGAGCTACAATGGCATAATTCAATATTTAGTATGGTGTACGATATTATAATATTGTATTATTATTTAATACATTTGTATATTGTATTGTTTTGTATTATTAGTAAAGGGTTACTACAAAAGAATCATCTGGTTTGACGAAGCTATAATGACAGACAGAACAATGAATGACATGTCTATAGGCAGCGACAACCTCTACGTTTGAAAATTGTGCCTGCGGCAGCAGCTTGTCATGCGCACGTCAGCACTAATCAAAATGGTGACTATGCAGCAAAAAGCATTTCCTGTGTTAGAATACGCACGATGTTTATCGGTTGTTACAGTGCAACGTGCATTCCGACGGGAATACGAAATTGATCCTCCAGATTATCAGAGCATTCTACGATGGCATCGACAATTTAAGACCACACTTGTACATTTTTTCAGGTCGAAATGGGAAACTCATGTTCGAATGAGTCTTGTCCAGGACCCAAACAGTGCTAGACTCATCCCCAATGAGATGCCTACCAACCAGACTCACTTTACTCACCTCAAACTCGCCGTTACTCCCGCCACAGGTGTACTTAATCAACGTTAAAACATCGGAAAACCACGAGTGTCAGACGCAACAGCGGATGCGGTTGGACAATGTTTTGTGCGTTCGCCACATCAATCCACCAGTCAAGTAGGTCGTGCACTTGGTATTCCGTCGCAAACTGCGTGGAAGTTTTACTGAAGCGATTGCGACTCAAACCGTACCGTATACAGATGGTGCAAAAGTTACGACAAGATGACTGTATCAAGTGAACCCAGTTTTGTAATGCCATGCAGGAAGCAATGGAGGATGACGAATTTACTAACCGTCTGGTGTTCAGCGAAGAAGCGTTATTCCATTTAAGTGGAACCGTCACAATATTCAGATACGGGGCACAGAAAATCTTCATGCAATTCTCCAACATGGAAGGGATTATCAAAAATTTAATGTTTTTTGTGCCGTATCCAGCACAAAAGTATATGGATCGTTTTTCTTTCATGAAAAACTGTGATCGGTATGATGTACCTCGATATGTTGCAGCTGTAGGTATTTCCGCAACTGACGGCTGATTCCAATAGCTTTATATACCAACAAGATGAAGGTCCTCCTCACTGACATCATGAAGTGCGTTGGTATCTAAACGAGAATCTACCTCATCGTTGGATGGGCCATTGTGCTGCAGAAGATTTGGCATTGTTTGCGAGGCCTCTCAATTCTCCTGATATCACACCGTGCGATTTTTATTTTTAGGGGTACATTAAAGACACAGTTTTCGTACCACCACTACCTACATTACTGGCTGAGCTCAGAGGACACATTAACGATGCTGTTCAGTATCGACCGAGATACATTGCAGCGTGTTCGGACTGAACTGGACTATCGTTTGGACGTCTGTCGTGTGACTCACATTGAACATCTGTAATGAAATAACACTTTAATGTTTTCTCTGTCTACTGACATATGATTTACCATTTTAGTTGTAATACTAACTGAAATATAGCTTTGTCAAACCCGATGATTCTTGTGTAGTAACCTTGTATAGCCAGTATTTTTATTTTTTTTTATATTTCGTTATGAATTTTATATTTTGTTGTCTCTCTCTCTCTTCCTCTCTCTCTGTCTCTTTCTCTATAAACTCTTCCTATAAACATGTGTGATAAGTCTTGTCGTAAAGGAGATACAGGGTGTTGAATTGTTTGTAATAAATGAGCTCTGACTGTAAGTGAAATTTATTTTTCCTGGTGACGCTACTGGTTTTTAGAAGTAATACGAAAGAACATGCTTATTCTAAGTGGCCTTTGGAATAATGTTGACACATACTGTGTCAAACCTAAAAACCAACGCAAAAAACGAATAAGAAATTTTTATCATACGGATTTTTTGTGTTAAGTTAACAAAGATGCCTGCGTTTAGGTACTAGTGCTGAAATGACTGATATGCACTTTTTATATGGATTAACGAGTGGTAATGCCTTAGAGGCTAGACGTATGTGTGCCCAGCGTTATCCAAATAATCGTTCACCATGTTCTGATACGTTTACTAAGATACATATTCGTTTACAAGAAACTGGAACTTTTGCTAAATCAAAGAATATTATTGGACGACCCATAAATGTGAGAAATCCACAATTGGAAAACCAGATTCTTCAAATTATTGACCAACTTCCAGAAACGAGTACCAGAAAAATTGCTGATGAAGTAACATAACTTTTTGGAATATTCTGAAAGATAATTTATTGTTTGCATATCACGTTCAACGTGTTCAACATTTGCTACCTACTGACTATCCGCTTCGTATACAATATTGCCAATGGATTTTAAATAAAATCGCAAACAATCCCAATTTTGCTGCCAATATTCTGTTTACGGATGGAGCCAACTTTTCAAGACATTTCATCATGAATTTTCATAATGACCACATATGGCCAGATGTAAATCCACATGCCATACGTGTAAGTAAAACTATTCCAACAAACATTTAAGGTCAATGTTTGGCTTGGCATCATGGAAGATTATTTAATAGGACAATTTTTCCTTCCTGCATGGTTGACCGGTGAGACATAGCTTCATTTTCTAGAAAATGAACTCCCAGTTTTTTTGGAAGATGCACCTCTCATTATAAGAAGGCGCATGTGGTTCATGCATGACGGTGCTCCTCCACATTTTGCAGTGATTGTACGCTAGTTTTTAAACAACGTTTTTCCAGACCATTGGATCGGACGAGAGTCTTCACACCCGTGGCCCCCTATAGGTCACCTGGACACAATTCTCTGGATTTTTGTGTGTGGGGATATCTAAAATCGCTCATTTACACAACCCCAATATTAAACTTAGGAGATCTTCAAAATCATATAATACAAGGCTGTAATGTTATTCGTAACAATCCTGGTATCTTCGAACGTATTCGGCAATCCATTAGACGTCGAGCGGATGCTTGCATTTTGGCTGGAGGTGCACATTTTGAACATATGCTCTGAAATGTACTATTTTTCCTTTATGTTTAACACATGTTACTGCTTCTAATATAATAATAAAATAATTCAACACCCTGTATCTCATTAACGACAAGACTTATCACAAATATTTATAAGAACTTTACGTCTTAAAATCGAGTGACGAAGCGCCCGATGCAATTTTTAGATGATTTTCCTGTAAGTTCTTCTAACTTATACTCCGGGATTGAATCCAGGGAAAATTCATTTCTGGTTAATGTTCATTCGAGGAGGTTGAATTGCAGGAACTTAGCAGCTTGACTGGCCCGGGAACAGTATATTCCAGCAACTGTATATCTCCGAAATTATATATAACTAAATAACTCAGGAATAACATATGTCAGGAAGTATATAATGGTTTATCCCAAGAACTGTAAGCCCAGAAACTCTGAGCCCAGGAACTGTAGGCACAGGAACCGTATATTCCCAGGAATTATAAGCCCAGGAACTGTGCTAGATTTACATTTTACATTACAGAAAAACAAAATCTACACAATGAAGCATTTTGGGATATCTGTCCAGGATAGATACATAAATCATATGATTTTACAATCATTTAACTTATAGCTTAATGATTCGTTCTGGACAAACATATATTTTAGTTAAAGAAACTTATAAGCAAATGAGAGGAGTATATCTAGGAAATTTAAGTTAAATTAATTTATGTGAAAAAGGTAAAGCCATGTGTCTAATGACTTTAAACGGGATATATTTAAAGTACTCTTTTAATTAGATTTTTATTATTATGTGATAGACAATATATATCAACATCACATTACCTATATTTTATGAACATAGCATACTTATATTAGTTATATTAATTAACAAAACTAAGTGACCTAAACTGACATCTAACATTTGACAATACTCACTAAATGTAGTACAGATCACAATCATAGTCAACACTCCTTCTCAATTTCTAGTTTTTGAATAAAACATAAACTGCTTTCATTTTTGTAAAATGTCAATAACTACACTTTTTATATTATACTAGACATATTTTTGGATTTTGTCAAAACCTCTCTTTCTAAGGTTTTAGTAAACATATCTACAACATTACAGTATGTACTTATAGGCTCTATAGTTATTACTTTTTTGATAATAAGATCTTTCAAATGATGATTTCGTATATCTATATGTTTACTTCTTTTGGAATTTTCGAATGATTTCTACATTAGAATGGCACTTCTATTATCACAACATAAAATAGGGTTATATTCAGAATTCAAATCCCTCAACACACCACTAATATCAACTATTTCTTGAGCTGTGGCTGCAGCGGCGATATATTCCGCCTCAGCAGTTGATAAAGCAATACATAATTGCTTTTTTGAAGCCCAATTTACAAGATTACCATTATGAAATATAGCATATCCACTGACGCTGTTTCTATCTCTCTTATCCGTCGCCCAGTCTGCATCATAAAATCCTTTTGAGCTATTTTCTCCTCTCTTATATGAAAATCCTACGTTCTTTGTCTTCTGTAAGTAACGTAAGATCCTTTTACCCGCTCTCCATACGTCATCAGTTGGCTTGTCAAGTACTCTACTCAAGTATGACACAGCAAATGTAATGTCTGGTCTGGATGTCGTACATAAAATACATCAAATTTCCAATCAACTGACGAAGTGGCACATCAATTATGTCTCCTCCAGGGTCGATCTGGAATCCTGTTTCCATGGGTGTTGCACAACCATTGCAATTTTCTATGTTGAATCTTTCCAAAACCTTTTGAATCATTCTGGTCTGTGATTTATATAAGTTGTCTTCTTCATGGTTTTTTGTCATACCTAGGAACTCATGAACATCTCCCATATTTTTTGCACAAAACTCATTTTCTAATAAAATAATTACTTCTTTTATTTTACTTTTTGATCCCACTACCCAGATATCGTCCACATAGATTAATAGCCATACTTCTCTGTCACAATACATACAGTAATCATGGTTTGATCGTCTGAAGTCATTTTCCAGTAAATATAATTTAATCAGTTATTCCAGGCTTTTGGTGATTCTTTCAGTCCATATAGTGATCTTTTTAATTTTAGAAATTTTGTCTTTGTTTTAAAACCTTCAGGAGGGTATAGATATAATTCAGATTCTATGGTTCCATTTAAAAAAGCTGTTGGAATATCCATTCGTTTTATCCCCCATTTATTCTGAATTGCTTGAGACAACATTGTCCTCACAGTACTCATTCTTGCAACTGGTGCATACATTAGCTCAAATATGTTCTCCTCTTTGATTTGAAAGCCTTTGGCTACAATCCTTGCTTTCTTTGTACCAACCTCCTTTGTCCTAAATACCCATTTGGTTTCTATGGGCATTTTTCTAGTTGTTAGGCAAGTATCTTCCCACGTTTGTTGTTTTTCGTGTGACTTCAACACCTTCTCAACTGCTTCCCTCCATTCCATTATCTTGTATGCTTCCGGGAATGTCTTAGGGTCTTCATTTGTTGCTAATAGGCAATAGGCTGTATAAACTTCATACTTACTGAGGTATGAGGGTGTTTTCACTCTTCGTCCAGTCTTTGTTTTTATTTCACTATGTTTTTTACTTTCCTCTTTATTTTCTTCTTCTTCTGCAACTTCACTTTTACTGTCTCTATTTTCCTCATATAACTCTTCTGTGTTTCTTTGTTCTCTCTATGTTTCCTCTCCTGTTGAAGTTTTTATAGGTTTATCTCCTTTTTCAAGTTTTTGTCCTCTAATTTCATGATAGTTTATTAATTTTTCGTTGAATTTTTCATGTATCGAATTTATTATCTTATTTTCCTTCATGTTCCACAATCTGCTCCACAGTATCCTACCATGTTGCATAGTTCAGCACGTTTTTCTAGTTTGTTTGGTTTAGGTAAATTTACAGCCCATGATTCACAACCAAATATCCGAAGCTTTGACAGATCATTATTACCGTACCATATCTTAGCCGGTGGATTTCCATTGTTTGCTCTAGTAGGACATCTATTTAATTCATATGCAGAACATAATACTGCTGCTCCCCACAATTCCTTCGGTAAATTAGTCTCAGCAAACCTTGTTCTCACTTTATTTATCAATGTTCGGTTCAGTCTTTCCGATTTACCATTTTGTGAAGGGCTATAAGGACAGGTATACTCAATTTGTATTCCCTTATTCTTACAAAAATTCTTAAAAACTTTTGTGATGAATTCACCACCATTATCACACCTAATCCTCCTTGTTCTTTTACCATGTTGCGTCTTGATTAACTTTATAAAGTCTATAACATTCTGGGAGGCTTCATCTTTCGATTTCAATAATCGTACAACTACAAAGTGAGAGAAGTCATCCATAAGTACTTGAAAATACCTGTGTTTCTCAAATGACTCTGTCGATATAGGCCCACATTCATCGGTATGGATTAGTTCTCCTATTTCAGAAGTTCTGCTTAAACTTCTAAAAAATGGATTTCTTGTTGCTTTACCTTTTATACATTCTGAACATTGCTCGTTTGACCGAGGAAGTCCTAATAAATTTAAGTCTTACCAATTTAGGTGACCTACGATGCCAAAGCTCATTACTTACATTTGCAACATTACAGGAATTGTTCTGAAACTGAAAATCAATATCAATGGTGTATCGGTTTTTGACATTTTCGCACATTGATGTAAAATCTCTACCTTCTATAATACATGATTTTGAATCAAAAATTATTTTAATACCTCTACTTATTAATTGTGGAACAGAAATGAGATTATTCTAAATATTCTCAACTATTAAAGCATTTATAGTTATTTTATAACCTTGACAAAAACCAGTCAATTTTCCCCGTTTCTTGGCTACCAACTTATTACCACTTGCCATATAAACGTATACTTCATGTTGCAGATATTCTAGATTATACATGATTCTTTTAAGTTTTGTAGAAACTAAATTCTGAGTAGCTCCTGAATTTAATATAAAGGTATTCATTTGGTTCACACAACAACTCAAAGCAATGAAAGAAATTTTTGTTTCTACCTGGTGTGCGGCATCCTGATTTTCACGCCTACCTCTACCTGACGGACTCTATCTATACTGGCCTCTGCCTTTTCCTCGAAAGCCTCTACTTCCTCTACTTACTGCATGGCTCGCTAGCTTATTATATTCTTTACAGTCTACCATTATGTGTCCTCCTCTTCCACACTGATAGCAGTTATATGGGAAAGCTTAGAAGGCAATTTCCCCATCACTAGAACCTGATTTTACAATATTTGTCTTTAACTTCTTTTCTTTATCCAAAAGTCTGGCTTTGACGAATTCCATTGTTACTTCAGTATTTAATGTCTATAGCTGTAATTACAGGATTCTATCCATCACTAAGAGATAACAGCAAGTGACAAACTTTGTCGGTTTCTTCAATTTTTGAACCTGCATCATCCTACTCTCTGACTCTCTCTAGACAAACCTCGTAATATGATCCTCAAGTTTATCATTTTTGCCACACTTCATGGTCAATAACTTTTTTTAAGGGTTAACTTTGTAAAGACACTCTTGCGCTCAAAGACTTTTTGTAGCGATTCCATCATTTGCTTTGCCGTTTCAGCATCCTTCACAATGTCCAAATGCTTGTCTGTGATACATTGTATAATTATGGACTTTGTTTTCGCATCTTTTTGCCTAAAATTAACTATCTCTCTTTCATCAGTAAATTCTTCCTCGCTTTTCTCTAGAGTTACTTTTACTTGCCTTTCTTCTAAGATTACTTGAACTCTGAATTTCCAATTATTAAAATTATCAGAGTTTAGCTGAGGAAACACTACTGCAATAGTCGTATTTGGTTTTGTATCAGCAACTTTTGCAAGCAAACGTTTTACTGCGGGAAGGTAAGTAAGTACCTACTACTTATTCCTAAATTTCGCTGTCTATTCCCGTATCTTCTGCCCTGTGAGTGTCTGGGCCCATAACCTAAAGACTTTAAACGGGATATATATTTTTTAATTAGATTTTTATTATTATGTGATAGACAATATACATCAACATTACCTATATTTTATGAACATAGCATACTTATATTAGTTATATTAATTAACAAAACTAAGTGACCTAAACTACATCTAACACTTGACAATACTCACTAAATATAGTACAGATCACAATTATAGTCAACAGTGTCATCCCAAAAATTGGAAGTCATTTTGTAAGACTAGACAATACTTTAGATCTGAAAATTTGAACATCTACAAAATTACGTACTTTAAATTATGATTTTATAACATACCAGTAATTCTAGTAGATTTCACATATTTAAAAAAAAACTTACTAACGATATCAGAACTGCTGCACAATTCCTTATTACTTCGTGGCTTCAAAGGCAATGATGAACAGTTCGCTGGAAGCCTGTTATTTCATATCTAAGTAAAATTTATATATTTTAAATTTCGCAGTAAAGTTAATAACCACCAAAAGATAAATTTTAAGAAATGTTGAAATCTTTTTATTGTCAACAATTTATGACATCTGGACGTCTACTACATTATGTAAAATTTTCAATTTACTTAATTAAGTATAAAACTCGATCCCCTAGTATAATTATTTTTCCTCGTATTTTTGCTTTGAAAATAGATATTGAGATGCGGTTCTCACTATTTTTTTCAATTATATCCTCTTTCAAGTAAATGATTAAAAAATATAACATCGCACTCGAAGATTTCCGAAAAAAGTTGAAAACCAAAAATTGTTCAATCACCGCCTCCTAGCGACCGTTAAAACCACTGTAATAAATCGATGATATGATATCTTATTACGTATTGAATTCCCTTTCAAGTTTTTCAAAATCCATAAAGTGGAACAAAAGTTATCAACAGTTTTATTGAGTCAGCTTTTCCACTCACCCCTACCAGTTGTTTTACAAGATAGAGGAAAAAGTACTGGAGTAAACTTACGTAAAATGATCAAATGATTACGAATATTTAAATTTTTTGGTACTATAACGATACATTAATTATAGCAAACGCCCTCTAGCGGTGGAGTAGGAAACTTGAAAATAATTTCCAGCAGTTTCTCATATGCAAGTATGTGATACATATCTTTTTCTCTAAGCTGTACGATAAATAGTTTCTGAGATATAGCAGGTTACATCTCTTAATTAGGTACGCGGTACAATGTACATAGATTTTAAAAACATCTTAACCTCCTACATTTTAATAAGCAGACCGAAAAAAGCACGCCAAGTTCGGTCAAGTAAAATCCTTTACCAAAAGATTGTAGAGACGATAATGAATATTTCGTTGAATCGATGCTTGTTCATGATTTTTTTGCGAAAAACAACATTGTGTTCTTGTCTCAGCGACCGTATTTGCCGGACTTGCTCTGACGCTACTTTTTTCTGTTCTTAAAATCGAAAACGCACATAAGAAAAAATAATTGAATAGAAAAAGACCGCATCGCTGAAAGAGTTCAAGAAAATACCAAAAAACGCATATCAGAATTGGAAAGCACAAGTATGATGTTGATTCGTATATTCGGTATAAATGAACATAACTATTTAAGTAATTCACTCACGCAGTTATAAAAATTTCGAAAATATTTTTCTGTTTTGCCGCTGTTAGTATTTGGTAAAATATAAATCAAACAATATTCTGCAGTGTAGATTGTTGTTAGATATTTAAGGAGAATCTATCAAATAGGGATTGGTGAGTTGTTGGGCGAATCAAAGGGCCACATTGTGAACCACGTATGGCTGGCATAGGGTTAGCCACTGAAGCCGTCGTCGTTGGATCAGTTAGCACTTGGATGTGGAATGCCACCGCCACCCGAAAACGACCGCTGATGCCGGAGCTCGTGGCTACACGCATTAACCTCGCTGGGGCGGCAATCCAGTGTCGTACACATTATACTTGAGTGAATATAAAGCATTCAAATTTGCTTTAAACTGGAAGGTCGAATAGAAATAGAAGAAAAGTTGGAAATTGATCCGATTTGATATGATTATTTTAGTGCAATACAATTCGGATTAAAAAAATATTTGATAACGAATGAAACAGTTGAGGTAGCAGTAAAATTAAGTGATTATTGTACCAAAAAGATGTGATAATGTTCTTCAAAATTTATATAGAGTGTACAGTGTACATTTTAAAACTCACAATGGACTATATCTCGTGAGTGGAAGTAGATGTCAAAAAAATATCAAAATCGTTTGAAGGGGAGAAGAAAACTAAAATAGCATAAGGAATAATGCACTCTCATTAACTCACCTAACTTACCAAAATTCAAATGGCAATACCCAACTCGTGATTTCTGGACGTTCCAATATCTGTAGATGAGCTAGTATTTTCCTTAGGTCAATGTAAAAATGGCAAAGCTCCAAAAGGATATGGAATTAGCCACTGATTCATTGAAAGTCTACCGCAGAATTGGCTTCTTTATATACAGGGTGCGACAGATAAACGGTCAATCAGAAATATCTCGAGTACTAAAGGTATCTGAATCATGAACATTGGAACGAAGGGGTTTTGAAAAGTTAGCCATTTATTGAAAATATTGTCATATATTTACTACTTCCGGTTATATCGGAAGTTGTTTATAAATTCGTTTTTGTAAATGGGAAACTCTGTTTCTTTTCAAATTTTAGAAATATTTACGTTATTCTGAACATTTTTTGTTGATACTTCCCTATATCTATCTTGAACCATTTTTGAATTATAATTTTTTTAATAGGAAAATTACACTTTTTTACCATGTATATAAAATTCAATATCCTTTAATGTAATTCTAATAGAAGTTTGAATTCTTAAGGAGCTATTTACCACATACCACTTTATAGCTTACACTGTGACCATTTTTGATAATTATTGACCAATTTTGACAGTTTTGACAATTATTGATCATTTCTGACAATTTTTCAAAAATTTCGACCATTTTAGATCATTTTTCCAAATTTTTACAATTATTGACAATTTTTGAGCATTTTTGACCGATTCTGACAATTGTTGACCATTTTTGACCATTTTTCAAAAAATTTTACAATTTTTAACAATTATTGACCATTTTTGACAGTTTTTTTATAATTATTGACCATTTTTTCAGAATTTTGACAGTTTTTGACCATTTTTGACAGGTTCTGACAATTATTGACAGTTTTTTATAATTATTGACCATTTTTTCGAAATTTTGACAATTTTCCGAAAATTTTGATCAATTTTCAAAATTTTTACAATTATTGACAGATTCTGACAATTATTGACCATTTTCGACAATTTTTCAAAAATTTTTACCATTTTTCAAAAATTTTGGCAATTTTCAACAATTATTGACCATTTTTGACAGTCTTTTATAATTATTGACAATTTTTTCAAAATTTTGACAATTTTAGACCATTTTTGACAATTTTTCAAAAATTTTGACAATCATTGACCATTTTTTTAAATATTTAACAAATTTTTGACCATTTTTCAAAATTTTAACAATTTTTGACATTGTTTGACATTGTTTGACATTTTTTGACATTTTTTGACATTTTTTGACAATTTTTGTCGATTTTTGATTGGTTTTGACTATTATTGACCGTCTCTGACAATTATTGACCATTTTTGATAATTGTTCAAAAATTTTAACCATTTTTCAAAATTTTTGACAATAATTGACCATTTTTTCAAAATGTTCACAAATATTGACCATTTTTGAGAGTTTTTGACAGTTATTGACTATTTGTTCAAATTTTTGACCATGTTTTGAAATTTTTTACAATTTTTCAAAAATTTTAACATATTTGGCAATTAGAAAGAGGGTCGCCTAATATTCTCTCTCTCTTTGTCTCTCTTCTGACCATTTGGGAATCCCTGGTGCGGGCGTGTATGAGAGAGAGAGAGAGGCGTGCCACTTTGTAGCCTACGAAAGAGTGAAGAAGAAGGCGGCTGAGAAAGAGAGGGGAGAGAGTTAACGCAACGGGCGGCCGAGAAAGAGACGAAGAATGAGTCATCGCGTGACGAACGGTTTTTCGTAACATCACACGTTTCACGAGTTCACTAGCCTTCCCAAAAGTCCTATGTCGTGCAATCAGGAGCAAGCTTCAAAAACGGCATCCAAAATCTTCGCGTACCGTAAAACTTGATCAGTGTTTTCGGGAATTAATCGCTTTGCAGCTGTTACCAGATAATTTGGGATCAAACAAAAAATACTTCAGATAACTTTGGGCTGGTGACTAGCCAATGCAAAGTTTAAAAGAAATATGTGCCCCAACTAAAGGGCAAAAACAATATATATATCTGTAGAATATCAAGTCGCTCCATACTGGGGCGACGTGATAATTGCCTCTATTCAACTATGTTTTAGCATTTCAAACCTCAATTGAGGCGCCTTGATGAAAAAATATCAAAAATATAAATACATATAGCAACAGAGCGTCACATTTTTTTAGCATAGGTACCTACCTGCCTACCCCAAAAACCTTTTTAATGAAACAAATTGAGTTTGTATTTTAGAATTTACTTGGAAACAAAAAAAAGAAACTCTAAAAACAATAAAAGTGAAAAACAATATCTGTAGGTTCATTCTTTGGTGTGTTAGGAACTCAAAAAAAAATATATTTATCGACATAGGTAAAAATATAAAACTTAGCCAATATTCTGATACACATGTAGCTGCAAATTATAAAAAAAAATTAAAAATTCAAATTTAAAAAAAAATTTAAATTTGATCTGTCCTCTCCTTTATTTCAAATTCCGTAAGTTTCTGCTTAATTTCTACATTTTTCACAACAACAACGTCCTCTACTGCAAGATAAATATAAGCATTTGACATTTTAGAGCTTTGTCTTAAAAATGCGCAAAGATAGGTTTCACTTTCTTCACAACTTGTTATTTTTGCCACGTAGTTTTTAAAAGTGTCTGACTCACTTTCAGAGGAAGAAGATGATAAGGACCTTGAGTTTAGATTTTGCAAAGGTTTTCTTCCTGAAGATGTCTGTGGTATTTCAACGTCGTGTCGAGATATGCTTCTGCCCGCTGGTACAGTCAGCTTCTTTTTTCTTCCAACAGGTGTTGCAATTTTGAATCTTGAACTTTCGAAGATCTCTTTTAATGATTGCGTCATATTACCTTGTAATTCAGGTTCGTCTGTTTTCGGTAACTTATCCAGAACCTTCTTCCTATTTAGCGGACATAGCCAGATTTTATAGGGGAAAGACATCTTTCCTCACCTCTTCCCTATTATTTTTCTTCCATTGCCAATGTGTCTGTCTCCAGGCAGTCTTAATTGGCCGGAAGACACTAACATCTAAAGGTTGCGTTAAATAGGTGCTGTTGGGTGGCAGCAGTATAAAACGAATTTCGTTTTCTTCCCAATTTTTCTAGATAATTATGGAAATATGACTTGCCAGGTCAAATATGGTCAATAATTATAAAAGACTGTCAGAAATTGTCGAAATTTTTAAAAAATGGTTAATAATTGCCAGAATCTGTCAACAATTGTAAAAAATGGTCAATATTTGTAAACATTTTGGAAAAATGGCCAATAATTGTCAAATTTTTTGAAAAATTGTTAAAATTTTTGAAACATTATCAAAAATGGTCAATAATTGTCAAAGACGGTCAATAATTGTCAAAACCAATCAAAAATCGTCAAAAATTGTCAAAAACTGTCAAAAATTGTCAAAATTTATTAAAATTTTGAAAAATGGTCAAAAATTGTTAAATATTTGAAAACATGGTCAATGATTTTCAAAAATTTTGGAAAACTGTCAAAAATGGTCAATAAATTGTTAAAATTGTCGAAAATTGTCAAAATTTTGGAAAAAATGGTCAATAATTACAAAAGACTGTCAAAAATTGTCAAAAATGGTCAATTATTGTCAGAAACTGTCAAAAACTGTCAAAAATTATTAAATATTTTAAAAAATGGTCAAAAATAGTCAGTAATTGTTAAAATTCCGAAAAATGATCAAAAATTGTTAAATATTTTGAAAAATTTACAATTATTGTCAACATTTTTGAAAGTTTTCAAAAATGGTCAATAATTATCAAAAACTGTCAAAAATGGTCAATAATTATCAAAAACTGTCAAAAATGGTTAATAATTGCTAAAATTTTGAAAAATGGTCAAAAGTTGTTAAAATTTTGAAAAAATGGTCAATAATTGTTGAAAATTGTCAAATTTTTTGAAAAATTGTTAAAAATGGTCAATAATTGTCAAAAACTGTCAAAAATGGTCAATATTGTCAGAAACTGTCAAAAACTGTCAAAAATTATTAAATATTTTAAAAAATGGTCAAAAACAGTCAGTAATTGTTAAAATTCTGAAAAATGATCAAAAATTGTTAAATATTTTGAAAAATTTACAATTATTGTCAACATTTTTGAAAGTTTTCAAAAATGGTCAATAATTATCAAAAACTGTCAAAAATGGTCAATAATTATCAAAAGCTGTCAAAAATGGTTAATAATTGCTAAAATTATTGAAAGTCAATAATTATAAAAAAATGGTCAATAATTGTTAAAAATTGTCAAAATTTTGTAAAAATGGACAACATTTTTGAAAAATTGTCAATAATGGTCAATAATTGTCAGAACCTCTCAAAAATGGTCAAAAATTGTGAAAGCTATAGATGTTCTTGCATTCTACTGCGCGTATTTTTTTTCTGGTTTTCCCAACCTCGCATTCTATTGTGCATAAGAAGCAAGCTTCTGTCGGCGGTCCGACGACCGCTCACCTTTTTTTTCAAAAGCGTCACCCAGTATGTGATTTATTATTTTAGAAGAATTTGCTGCTCACTATGGATCTATATTAGTTTTCCCTATACCTATCTTTTGCAGTTTTAAGATAAAGCAATGTTATACATTTTTCGCAATAACTACAACATTTTACATATTAATACCTCCACAGATGTGGTTAATAGAGTCGAATACACAGCATACCTTTAAGTTGTTCTGGTGTTTCTAAATAAACAAAACTAACTCCACACTCAGTATCCTGAGTATTTGTACAGGAATATTAGAAGATTCTATGATTGATTCCTTGTTTATACCAGGAAATTTTAACGGAGAAATATACGTCGATATGCTGGATTAAGCCCTTATTTGTTCATGAACTACAGAACCAATAGAACGATAATAGCAGTTCACTCTAGATACAAATTTGTTGCTCTTACAGTAAATCGTAGTTAGACAATCATCATCCAAAATAAACGGATTGGAAAGAGGCTATGTCTATACAATACAACCGAACCCAATTGACGATTTTCGACAAAGAATATCCTAAGCTTGTCGTGATACTACTTAAGTAACTTTCACCATCGTTCGTATGGTGTTTGAAAATCGGTTTTACGGCCGAAACTTACTTATCAGCACCTCACAGGAACAGCGACTGATCATCACCAGCAGATTTTATTTCTTATGCGTATTCAAATGTAAGCGCGCCTACCTAACAACATCAGCACAGCACCGACAAGGCACGTCAACGCCTCAACCACAACACATTTCTCAGAGAGAATATTTTGCGGACGTCGTGCTTGTGATGTGCTGATTCTTTGCCGACGTCGTACACTCACTTATCAGCACATTTCGGCTAGTACAGTACAATACAGTATCTCTGACAATAAAAAGTGAAACCTATAGTCGGGTATCGCGAAGGTGCTGATCACGTGTCGATGCGTTAAGTGAACCCATACACAACCATCAAGTTGACCACTCGACGGTGATGTGACGATGCTTGTCAGGTGCTGTGCTGATAAGTGAGTTTCGGCCTTTACTCTTCTTCAAAAAACTATGGAAACCATTTCAAACATTTATTTGATCAATTCACCATTTTGTAGTTCGACATTAAACACTATTCCATTTGTTGTTTCGAAATAAATGTTTTTGCTTTATTGTGACAGCCTGTGTAATTGTTACTTATGACGTTGGAAAGCTGCCCCTGCGGGTTCCTGCACACATAAGTATAAAAGGTGGTAAGATAGCTGATCAAATCGCCTAAAAAATCAGCACAACAATACCACACCTTGATACACTGACGTTGTATTATCTATCAAGCAGACACGTGGAGGAACTCACATTCGAAACATAGATAAATCAAGCCCTGGTTCACTTTTATCGGAAATGGGGGGCATCAAACTATCATCACAAGATTACATCAAGGTCATACTCGAGCCACTCATGAATATCTACTCACCAGTGTACCAGCACCACAATATATTATTTGTGATCAGCAGTTGACTGTGAAACGTATCTCAGTTGGGTGTCCGCTATACTATCTTAACAGACTAACGTAAAAAATTAGTGACTCCCTGAAAAATATTTCAAATAACACTCATGTTAAAGGCGGCAGAGAAGGGGAAAGTGAGGGCAGCATGGCTGGGGAGATTGATGTGTAATGTGAAAGGGCCGGGAGAGTGGAAGAGGAGGGTAACTCGTAGGACTGTAGAGCAGAGTATGCTGTATGGTGTGGAGGTGTGGGGTGAAAGAGCAGGGGTGAATTCGAGGGTTAGATAACTCCTGCGGATAATACTGAGGGTGGAGCAAGGGTACAGGACAGTAGATGGACTGGCAGCAGCGATGCTGGAAAGGTCCTACCCATTGGATGAGATGGCTAGAGCTACGAACAAAGGCTGGATGGGTGCGACCAGAGAGGAAGTACAGGAATGGATGGAGGAGGAAATGGAGAGAAGGTGGGAGGAGTATGAGAGTCCGCTTAAAGGAGCGATTGGGAATCGGAGAGATTGGATGGACCGGAAATTCGGGGGGGGGGGGGGTGAACTACTTCTTGACACAGGTTTTCACTGGACATGGGTCGAGAATAGGGTACCTCCACAAGATTGGGAAAAGAGAGACTGGAGTGTCCGAGAGGTGTGAAGTGGAGGATGATGTGGGGCATGTGTTTAGATGCTGGAGGAACGAGGAAGTGCTGGATAGGTTGGAGAGGAAACTAGGGGAGGCGGTGTACTGGGAAAACATGGTGGAGATAATGTTTAGGGGGGAGGAGGAATGGATAGAGGTGAGTGGAGCAGTAGAGAGCATGGTTAGGGGAAGAGAAGGACTCAATATGACATGAGAGGTAGGAGTGATAGTAGGGACAAGACGACGGTGTGAACGGTGAGTGTGCGAGGGACCGCCACCCGTCTTGAAGTATGGTAGGGTAGTGATTCAGAGGCGGGGGTAACGGCGAGTTTGAGGCGGGTTTGGTTGGTAGGCATCCCCTTGGGGATAAGTCCAACACTGTTGGGGTCCTGGACCCATTCGAACATAAGTTTCCCATTTCGACCCGGAAATTCAATAACAAACAATGGAGCACAATCCAAATGTATGGTTCACATTCGACTTCCACACTTAAAGCATGAAAGTTCAAATTCTTTTGCGAAATTTCACGAAGGAAGGAAGGTGAATAGAAAAGATACTCTTCAGAATAATCTTTTGCACCAGATGTCTAAATGTAAGAGGCAAGTTTTACGAGAACCAATGGAGAAGTTCACGTCAGATTTTCTCAATTTAATTCCACATTACTTGTTTTCGTCAAGTAGTTTATTACATTTTCCCACCGAGACAATAACTGCACTTCTACATCGCAAGATCCAAGATAGATTCTAGCCTGGGGTGCTACACCACTCTTCTATTATAATGTAATAAATAATTTATTTGTAGACATGTGTGACAATTTACCGTTTGGTTCCCAATCAATGGAACCAAATGAAGAAAAAAAATTTTAAATCCATGCAGTTTAATTTCATTTTAATTTTTTCAAAACCTTGTAGATGCACCACCATTGCTAAATACTTTCTCAATGAGGTGTCGAAATCGACGTTTTAGATACAATTTCAGCACCCTTATACGATAGTGTCGGAGATACCCTGTACAAGGCACCAAATAGATGGCGTGTTTAACATTAAGCCCACACAAACAATCATGCGGTATACCGGGCGTGTTATGTCTATCTGCTGCTATACAAACGCAAAAGTTTGATGCTCTCATTAGAAATGAGACACTCAATGTGACAAAGGTACTTATTTTCTTTATAACTTTACTATTTAGGTGTCTGACAAGAAAACTGAACATTTATTTCAAACTAGATTCCAATTACTTTGTTGATGAAGTAACATTTGTTAATTTCAAGTAGAAGTAATACAAAATTTATCATGAAAAATCACTAGTTTTTGACTTAATTTATATATATGAAAGCTACAGTTTTTTCTTATTCGCTTATTATGACAGATACAAAGATACGTCACTTCAGAAAACTATCTGGTATTAAACGGGCTTTCAAATGATGATCAAAGTTGTAGCTCATTATGCGATTTTCTGAGATAATGATAATTTTAAATTTTAACATAGCAGTAACGCCCTCTAGGGGTGCAATTTTGTGATTGAAAATAATTTCTAGCAGTTTCTTTTGGCCACTTTTACTATCAATATTTTTCCCAACAACCGGGGACCAATACTTTCCGAGATACAGCTGGTTACCTCGCTTTATGGGCCACCCTGTACATAAAATTAAATATCACTCCATGTAATTTGGAAGTTTGAAGTTCTTAGCTAAGTATCATGTATCACATTGCAAAGCTATGAAGTACATAGCTACGAAGTGGCAAAATAAGACACTGAAGACAATTGAGAAAATCTGAGAAGTTTTGATACACACTGTGAAACGTTTTGAGGCACTCTGGAAACACTTTAAGACAGTATGAGACTTTTGAGACACTCTGACATGTTCTGATACACTTTGAGACGGTTTGAGGCACTCTGGAGACAATTTGAGAGAGACTAAGAATTTTGAGATACTCTGAGACTTTTTTATACATTTTGAGACGTTTTGAGGCACTCTGGAGCCACTTTGTGACAGTCTGAGACATTTGAGACACTCTGAGCCGTTTTGATACACTTTGAGACGGTTTGAGGCACTCTGGAGACACTTTGACACAGTCCAAGACTTTTGAGATACTCTGAGACTTTTTTAATACACTTTGAAACGTTTTGAGGCACTCTGGAGACGTTTTCAGACTCTCTGGAGACACTTTGAGACAATATGAGACTTTTGAGATACTCTGAGACGTTTTTGTAGACTTTGACACGGTTTGAGGCACTCTGGGGACACTTTGAGACAATCTGAGACTTTTGAGATACTCTGAGACGTTTTGGTAGACTTTGAGACGTTTTGAGGCACTCTGGAGACACTTTGAGTCATTCTAAGACTTTTGAGATATTCTGAGACTTTTTGATACACTTTGAAACTTTTGAGGCACTCTGGAGACACTTTGAGACAGTCTGAGACTTTTGAGCAACTCTGAGACGTTTTGTAAACTTTAAGAAGGTTTGAGGCACTCTGGAGACACTTTGAATCATTCGTAGACTTTTGAGATACTCAAAGAATTTTATACACTTTGAGACGTTTTGAGGCGCTCTGAGGCCACTTTGCGACAGTCTGAGGCTTATGAGACACCCTGAGCCGTTTTGATACACTTTGAGACGGTTCGAGGCACTCTGGAAACACTTTGAGACAGTCCGAGCTTTTGAGATACTCTGAGACTTTTTTAATACACTTTGAAACGTTTTGAGGCACTCTGGAGACGTTTTCAGTCTCTCTGGAGACAATATGAGACTTTTGAGATACTTTAAGACATTTTTGTAGACTTTGAGACGGTTTGAGGCACTCTGGAGACACTTTGAGACAATCTGAGACTTTTGAGATACTCTGAGACGTTTTGGTGGACTTTGAGACGTTTTGAGGCACTCTGGAGACACTTTGAGTCATTCTAAGTCTTTTGAGATATTCTGAGACTTTTTTATATACTTTGAAACTTTTGAGGCACTCTGGAGACACCTTGAGACAGTCTGAGACTTTTGAGAAACTCTGAGACGTTTTGGTAGACTTTAAGATTGTTTGAGGCACTCTGGAGACACTTTGATTCATCCTAAGACTTTTGAGATACTCTGAGATGTTTTGGTAAACTTTAAGACGGTTTGAGGGACTCTGGAGACAATTTGAGTCATTCCAAGACTTTTGAGATACCCAAAGACTTTTTTATACACTTTGAGACGTTTTGAGGCACTCTGGAGACGTTTTGAGACACTCTGGAGACACTTTCAGTCATTCTAAGACTTTTGAAATACTCTGAGACGTTTTGATAGACTTGAGGACGGTTTGAGGCACTCTGGAGACACTTTGAGTCATTCTAAGACTTTTGAGATACTTTGAGACTTTTTTTATACACTTTGAGAAGTTTTGAGGCACTCTGGAGACACTTTGCGACAGTCTGAGACTTTTGAGACACTTTGAGACAGTATGAGACTTTTGAGACACTGAGACGTTCTGATACACTTTGTCAAAGAGTCATTTATATGTTCAAGGTGGATAGACTAAATGACGTATCAGTCAGGCATTGCCACAGACTTGGCAGTGGCCACTAACAAAACCCTTAGATGACATTTGTAGACATCAGACCCATGAAAGTATATAGTTCGGTGGTATGGTGATATGGTGGCCAAAGAATCAGTAGGCTGGGGCGATCCAAAAGTCAAATGACATCCAATGGCAAGCCAGCCTGGCAGTCACGAGAGCTATGAGGACAACCCCAACAGCCGCTTCAGAAGTCTTGCTGAACCTACCGGCAACTCGTGTCTACATACAGAACGAAGCAGATCAGTCACTGATATATTGACTATAGGGCATTTACCCATAAGCAGACTGCATGGTGAGATATATAACGAGCTATAGAAAGAGTTGGAAATCGAAACCGATAATGAGAATGCGATCAGACGGGATACTTTTAAAGTTTAGCTTTGTAAAAACAGCTAGACAGGAATGAAAGAAAGGCCCTCCAATCAATGTTGTAGGGGCAGGAATATATGAAGCCAGGCCAAACACAAGTGTCTCACTGTACTAGAGTGATTAGGGCAAGAGATTAAGGAGAAGACCCTGGCCATATACTATAACTATAACATTGCTATAAAAGCAATTACCTCCATGTAGATAAATTCCAAACTCATTTGGGACTGTGAAATGCAGCAGGAGCTGATAATAGAAAAGGTCCAGCAGTACTAGTTTTGCACATTAAAGAGATCAGGATCTTCGTCTAGTTCTCAAAGTAATACATGAAAAGCACCATATTACTGTTTGTTTATTTTGTGCATCCAAAATATTTGTTTTCCATGCCGTGTAAAACCATATTCGCAGCTACACATACTTCTTGAAACTCAATGTCACTAAACGAACTGCTTGAATGCTCCCTAACGCACTCAAAGCCAACTGACAGCTTTCTGATTAAAATTTATAGCTTTTTACAAATATGCACAACATCACCCACGGCCTTAATCCGTTCTATTTTCAAAAACTGCTCCTTAAATCGGTAGAGATGAATAAATAAGTAGGAAAAAACTTGGGATTACCAGGAATTTGCAATGAATATCCTTCAATCGTTGCGATAAAATACTATTGACTATGAATTTACTGCACATATACCTCTAGTCATCAAGTTCTAGTTTCTTACTTTGAAAATAGATTAGTAGATTATTATTTAGAAGCATCAGCATTTCGATCAGAAAACGTCTCCTACGTTGTTAATTACACGTCACTGATCTTCTTGAGTGCTGGCTGGAAAATCTTAATCTCACAGTCCTAACCCTTCCTTTTTGAATGATTAATGTGGGATTTACACAAAATTTACCATTAAAGGAATTAGAGTATATCAATACCGTTGGGGTGGGAGGTTGGATTAAGATTGGGGTTATTATGACTCCATATAATATATTCTACAGTGAGAGATTGTATCAAATTATTACAGCAGCATGAATTTTGTATTGTATACATACTGCAGTATAGTGGGGTTTATTTCTTATCTCAAAACAGATATAACACTATATATATATCTGAAATATTGATTGATATATCAACGCAGTCATACTCATCTGGATTTATCCCTTAACTAACTATATTTATACACAGGGTGCGCCAATTATTTCCACGTGGTCTCCAGCATCGAAACTAAAAAAGATATTTCGCAGTGTCATACAGTATAATAGACAGTATGGGTCGAGAGTAGGGTACCTCCACAATATTGGGAAAAGAGAGACTGGAGTGTGTGAGACGTGTGAAGTGAAGGATGATGTGGGGCATGTGTTTAGATGCTGGAGGAACGAGGAAGTGCTGAAGAAGCTGGTGAGGAAACTAGGGGAGGCGGTGTATTGGGAGAACATAGTGGAGATAATGTTGAGGGGAGAGGAGGAATGGATGGAGGTGAGTGGCGTAGTAGAGAGCATGGTTAGGGGGAGAGAACGACTCGATATAGCATGAGAGGTAGGAGTGATAGATGGGGTGAAGACGACGGTGTGAGCGGAGAGTGTGCGAGGGACCGCCGCCCGTCTCGAAGTATGCTACGGGAGTGATTCCGAGGCGGGGGTGACGGCGAGTTTGAAGTGGGTTTGGTTGGTAGGCATCCCCTTGGGGATGCGTCTAACACTGTTTGGGGTCCTGGACCCATTCGAACATGAGTTTCTCATCTCGGCCCGAAAAAAATAAAAAAATCCAAAGGCCAGCATTTATTCTCCCCTGAAAAAGGAACCCGAGTGTAATACATAGATATTATATAAATCAAATAGAAGGAGATGTTAGTATAAAAGTTGATTGTCAGATATTGGAAAGGTATTAAACTCATAATATAATAACATCGTTTATTTCGATACATCCATCACACAACATAGTGTCGGGTGTTTGGAGGTTCTAATGTAGTAGTACTTAAAAATATCCAAAAGCTGTCAGTTAAAAAAAAAGTATAGATATGGAACAAGAAAAAGAAGATTTGAAAATACAGATAGCTCAAATGCAAATGGTTATAGTTCAAGGGCGAAATCAACTTCAAGTACTGCGTAATACAATTCTGTCACCTAAAGGGTTTTCTTTTGACAAGCAGAGTGATCAACATGGATTCAACACTATGAGAGGTACCGACTTGCAGTAAAACAAGAGCAGACCAAGGAAAGAGTGCAGTTGAACAATCTGTTACTATATATGGGCCCCAAAGTTTCTGAGTTATTGGAAATCCTTAAGAAAAACGATACTGATTTTACTTCCTATAAGGAAATGAGTTTTTTGCTAAATATTATGTAGGTACGAAAAATATTGTGTATGCTAGAGCAAAATTTAATATATACGTTATCAAAATGAAGGATAGTCTGCTCAAGATTATGTAAGTGACCTCATAGTTCTTGCAAAATGGTGTGTTTTCCATAGTCTTGAAGATGAACTTATTCGAGATCGTTTGGTAGGTGGAATAAGAGATGTCAAATTGAGCGAAACCTTGCAGATGGATAGTAATTCAACTTTGGATAATGCTGTACAGACAACTACAGATATCAAGAAAATCGAAAAAGAAAATAGAGAATTGAGAGAAAAAATGGAGAATAGTATCAAAAAGGGGTAAGAAGGAGAAATAGATGGGATGAGAGTAAAGATTCAGATAGAAAAAAATGAGGAAAATACTTTTACAAAATGTGGTAAAACTCCTGGCCATTCAAAGTTCAAATGCCCTGCCAGTAAAGTCAGATGTCGAAAGTGTAAAATAGTAGGACACTATGCAGTCCAATGCCGTACCATAAATGTCAATGAAATTGTCAACATCCTCAAACTCTGATGAATCCAGTGGTGAAACCATAGAAAAAATCAGAAATATATGCAGAGTGAAAGAAAATAAACAATTGAAGGTTTGGGGGAGAAAAGATCAAATTCAAACTAGATATGGGAGCAGATGAGACAGTAATGACACTAAAAGACTAAAAGAGGAAATTTAAAAAATTATATGAGCTGAAAAATACTAAAATTGAACTGGTAGGACCTGGATCCGGTGAATTGGTCACGTAAATATCCCAGTATCATTGCACGGTAATGTACAGAATATCACATGTTATGTCGTCAATACGAAAGAAAATCTGTTGAAACGTCCAGCATCGACTTAACAAGGTTTGGTTACTTGGAAAAATAGTCGACTGAATTCCAATATCAATAAAATTACTAAGAGTGCGTCATTAGATACTTATGAAAAATTTAGAAATGAAATTTTAGAAAAATACCCACAAATGTTTGAAGGGTTGAGAGAAGCAACTTAACTCCAGGAATGTACCCCTGGTAGTGGGAGAATGGATACTCAAAATGCTCTCTAGTAGAGCAATAAGTATCAATGTAGAAGACATCATAGTGAGAGGACAGGTCATGAGGGGATGTTCGAAGGGGGGGGTCTTATAACCCCTTTTTTTGGAACATAGTCCTAGATACCCTGATTCTACACAATCGCATACGCGGATGAAATAGTGAAAAATTTGTGAACACACTGTGCGATAGAGCGCAGGATGGGCTCAAATTAATAGAAACATGGTGTAAGAAACACTCACTGTCTAACAATCCCAAGAAGACTGAGATGGTCCTTTTTACCAGGAAAAGAGGATTATCGGTCTTAAATTTCCCCGGAATCTTCAATAGCAAATTAAACTTCTCTGAAGAGGTTAAATACCTCGGTATTACCCTCGACAAGAAGCTATCATGGAACTCTCACCTAAAGAGCAGAGCAAAAAGAGCATATGTGGCTTATGAGCAATGTCGGAGGACAGTGGGACGCACATGGGGTGTTTCACTCCGTGTGGACACCTGGATCTACACTGCAATTATAAGACCCATGCTAACTTATGGAGCCATTGCATGGGGACCGAAGGTTCTACAAGCAACGGCCATCCCAAAATTATATCAAATACTGCGAATGGCTTGTTTAAACATCACATCAGGAGCTATGAGAATAACACCAACCGCGGCAATGGAATTAATTACTGGTCTCGACTTGTACGTCAAAGAGGTTGCGTTAATGGCCTTGTTACGATTGCGTATGGCTGGTGTAAACCCCGAAGTAGGTGTGGGTCAATTGAGGCTAAGCGTATGGGGGGAAGCGCTTACTGCGCTACCTCTGCTTCAGGCGGCCAATGATGCAATTGAGCCCAAGTTTGTGTTTAATGAACCCTACAAAATACAAATAAAACAGAACACAGAGTTAGATGCTGCAAGTGCAATACGCATATATACAGACGGCTCAAAAACCAAAGAAGGCCCAGGCTCAGGCTCAGTTTACTCCAGATCACTTAGCCTAAGAATTAAGTGGGGAATGGGAAAAAATACCAGCGTGGTTCAAACAGAACTGGCTGGTATCTCAATTGCCACAAAAGAACTAACCAGAAAAAGGAATTTCTTGCAAAAACCTGATAATCTGCGCTGACAAGCCCTATAAGTCTTGAACAGACAACGTGTTACTTCAGGACTAAAAATTTTAGGACCCAGTGACACCTACGGCCTGACGACTTCGACAATTGCGGAACTAGCCAAGCGTTACACCCATGCTCAAATAGAAAAAGAGGCATTAGTTGTAACATGGGCATGGGAATGACTCGAACAATTCATTTTAGGATCAAAATTTGAAATTCTCACTAATCATAAACCACTAACAGTTCCTCTTGCATCCAAGGAGATAGACCAACTCTCCACCCGATTGCAACATTGCCGGATGAGACTTTTGAAATTCAATTATACTATTGCGTATGTCCCTGGAAAAACATTTTATGTGCCACATTCAGAGCTCCCATCTTAAAAGGCTTTTTGGATGATGACATTATATATAGCGATAGCAAAGTTCACATAAATGCAATCTTATCGATCACACAGTAAATATTTGAATAGCATTTATAATGATATGAACGGTTGACTGTTGAAACTTCACGCGTCCCACGATTTTATTTTTGCGACTGATCAATGACAGATTGATAAAAAGAGTACTGTAATGACTGGTACCTATGACCAGCCAAATTATATTCAAGGTTTTAGTACCTTACCTACATCATCATGCTTTTTTACAAAATCGTTCAACTTAAAATAAAACTAATAGAGAATCAAAAAGTCAATATTAAGCGTGTACATACCTCTGTGAACTTTAATCAATAAATAAAGAGTTGGATTAACAGAGTAGAACAGTAGTTAAAAAAAAATCGATTGATCAACCCGACCCCACAATCAAAAGCGGTATGTTTGAGGTGAAACACAAACCCTAATAGCGAGGGTTAAATACATCAAGTAGTGTGCATTTTTCACCAAAAGCTCACCTACACAGCTAATGGAATCCACAATCTCATTAAGCGGCAATGAAAAAAGCTTCAGCGGTTATCCTCGTCTGATCTCCACATATCGCTTGAAAAAATTTTAAATTTACGACTCACAGGACTGGATTAGGAAATTACATTCAGTTTCGCATATTTTTATGAATATTTAAATGGTGTGACAACTTTGAACAGACGTCCAAACAGATACGGTATATTATCCAAATATTATTTATTACAACTAATTAACCACTTTAAAAATTTTTATCAAAATTTGAATTTCTAACGTTAAAACAATTTGAATTGAACAGCATTCTTATCAATTGTCAACCCTAAAATGTATCTCAAATACACGCGTGGTGTATTTTAAGCACCTTTCCTTAAAACATTATTTTAACCCAAAAATGGTTCCATAATACTTCCTTCATATACTACAATTACTAAGAGACATGTTCTTGTTCTCCTGGACACGGAGAAAGCACGGCACATTTTATCCACTATATCCACGCCTCCTTTATTTGCTTTGTAGTCTAGAATAATATCTGGCTTATTAGTTACGGCATCCATGGAACCCTCCATGGTGAAAAGTGAAATAACGGCTCTCTTCTTCTTAGGGGTATAAGACACTACTGTGACATCCTTTTGGATACCAAATGCAGACGAACCTTCTGGTCTTGTTTTGCTAGTTATGATATCAGCAGGCAACTCTCTTTCATTTTTCTTCAATGTACCGACTAAGGTAACTTTATATTTAAAAAGATCTTTTGCCAATGATTAGCTTGTATACCAATTATCGCATGTAGAATTTCATGTCAGATATGATGGTAGGCACTACGATGGAGGGTTAGACGATAGATGGGGTCGCCTTCGAATTTCAAGGGAGAATAATATCAATTTAAGTAAAGCTGATAGTATGCTAGGGTAGTGATTCCGAGGCGGGGGTAACGGCGAGTTTGAGGTGGGTTTGGTTTGTAGGCATCCCTTTGGGGATGAGTCCAACACTGTTTGGGTCTTGAACCCATTCGTACATGAGTTTCCCATCTCTACCCGAAAAGAAAAAGTAAAGCTGATGCATTTTATACACCGGCGCGAGTAGTTAAAGGTTAATAGCTAATTCAGCTCATTAATGAAAAAGGCAAGAAGAAAGATTTGCCAGCTGCAGCAATATCTCTCTCAAAGTACCTTGTGGTGCTGGTTCTTGCAGCATGCCATTTTACAATTTACAATTCCAAGAGAGAGAGAGAGAGAGAGAGTGTGTTAATAAAAGTGGGTGGCATTTTTGTATACAAAGTTTGTTAGTACCGGTTCTCAGAGAAGAGGGGTCTGTAAAGGTTGAGTCTCCAATGGAAACTCTGGTAGTTTGAAGGTGTGGAAAAGCCTCAGTATCGGTGGTATTGCTGGTCACTTGGAGGATCATACTTCTAGCACTGGGATATGTTTGATTTATTTACTATGATACATTACACTATTCACTATTGCTAATGATATACATAAGTACCTAGCCGTATAGCATGCTTATCCTTAATGGTTAAAGATTACTGATCTCTGACCATTCGACTATATAGAATGTTCTTCATGACTTACTCTGAATCAACTTCTCCTATAATAAATATTGAATGCATATTTATATAACCAGTCAAGTTCAAATAAAACAAATAAACATATTATTGTTTTTACTTACTTCACGCTTGAACTTGACTTTCTATTAAATAACCTTCTTAATTTATATTTATATAATAAGGAAATGTTCGAACGTTTTGTTGAAATAAGATCAAGGAAATTTAATTCCTATTTTAAATATTTATTGTTATATTATTATATTGGGCCAAAAGGCATCACAGGTCGATATGAGAGAAGCGAACGATGATTTATGAACGAATCAAATATAATATATTTCTCGTTATTTGAAAGTTTCATGCTCAACTTAGTTACTTTTTGAAAGGCTTATTGGTACACACCCCTAAACATTCGAACACAAACAGTTATTAGCCGTCAGGAATTAGGCAATTCAGATCTAATATGGCCGTTCAGGGCAAACAATTTGGACAGCTGGTTAGTTTTGTATTGTCCATTTAATGGTTAACTATGATCAAGACTTTTTTCGTCGATTTTATCAGTGTGTTATATATATACAGGGTGTCAATTTTAAAACTTACAATGGGCTGTACCTCGTGAACGAAAAGAGATTTGAAAAAAAAATTCAAAACCATTTCTGAAGTTTTCAATTTGGCTTTGTGCTGAAAGTAGGATCTACTTGTGTCCATGGAGTTATTGTTCTACTAGGCAGGGTAATTAGAGTTCATCATTTTGAATCTTGCATATAAGCAATATCCCATATATGAAAAAAAGTACCTGAGAAACCCTACAAAATGTAGGGTTTCCATAGCTTCGTCAAGAGATAATTCAAAATTCTGTTGCAAGCATATCCTCATCCCAAGCAGAAGTTTGATTATCTAGAAAAGCGCTTTTTTTATAATGTTGATGATGGATAGACCAATGATATTGAGTGAATAAGTAAATGATAAAATCATTCTATTTTGATTGCGTAAATTCAAAACCTGTTTCCTACGACTCATGGTATTACAGTGTTTTTGAAAGGAGTTCAATTTTTTTTTAATGAAAATTATTTAAAAAGTTTCGTGACCTAAAAGATGTTAATAAGTACCTACATATAATAATCGCCTATTTGAATTACCCATTTGATATTACCGTTTGAATTATTTTATTTTATGTTACTATTTCATTGTTTAAGTTTTTAGATCACTTTGTTTATAAAATTAAAGCAACATTTTTTGAAAATGAAGCATATTCATCTCTCTAGCTTATTTAAATACAAACAGATTAGTAATAAAACTAACCTAACGAAAAATGAATGTTTTAACGTTAATAATAAAATTGGTCCGGTTATCAAGACACAAGACAATCCTCAAAGCCAAATAAAATCGCCTTTCTCCAAAATAAACATGTGGATACCAAAAGGCCAAAACCATTTTTTTGTTTGCCCTCGGACGCCATATTGGATTTCATTTGACAAGTCACTGGAATGCCTAATGCTTGTAAAAATAATAAATAATCATTATGAGCTTTAATGTTTGTAATATCATATCTTCTTCTTTTTTCTATTCATATATATTAGGTCAACCACAAGATAGGTCACTCACTTTTTGGTCTAGCGCCAAAATATTGAACATCAAGTAGGCATCACATAAAATGTATCTCCTGTCATTTTGACGATGATATGCAAATATCGATATAATTATCAATAATTTTTTTGAATTTTCATCAACTTTTCCATTAAACAGTGGAATTGATTAGAAATAGCTAGATTCATTCAAAATAGTAATAATTATTAAATTAAATTCCCAATGAAACCCTAGTCGATGATAGTTCCTGTAAACTGCAGTAACTACTTATAGGCAGCTAGATATGGAAGATGTACAGTAGGAGCATAGGTACAATATATTATTATGAAATAATAATTTAAATGTTTGTTAATACGTATTATTTGCTTAAGTTGTTTGAGTTATGTCAAATATTTTGTTATGATAATTGTCCACGTGTTGGGTTCGTTTTATTTGTCTAATAGAATTCTATACTTTTGCCACAGCTTCTTGAAAAGAGATTCTACTACTTACCTCAAGGTCGTGTTTCAAGGATACTATAGATGTCGGTTAGTAGATGGCGTTCCAATCTGATTATTTAATTTATGTTTACTTGTACGTAAGAAATGAAATAGTGATATACTTAGATTCTGGTTTAATAAACAATTTAAAAAAAATTAATATGGAATTAAACAATGAAATTAATTATTACAAGCAACAGTATAATACAATAATTTGTCATGTTCACAATAATAAAAATGTGAAATACTCTTACCACTAATATTCGCACCACTTCGAATTACGGAACGTAAAATGTTCGCTCCGTTTAAACAGCTGATCAACTTTCCCCACAGAAATCTGAGGACGTAACCTAAATCGAATATTAATACCACTTACTTTAGTATCATGCGAATATTAGAAAATTTGATATCAAATTTAACGTAAGTATGCAACTATTAATAATAATGAATACAACCTATAATTAAATGCCTTATTTATACATTCTTAACCACTTTCAATGCGTTAGTTTTTCTATTATAACCTCAAATTCGTGAAGCAAATAAATTGTTGTAAATAAGAACCGTAACTGTTTTTATTTTCTTTCAGCTCCTGGCCACAGCATTCAACTCCTCCAAATATTTATTAATTAATCAATTATGACATATAGCTCGAACAAAATTTACTGGATCGCAAATTCAATATATAATAATAAATTGGCTATCTCACCATATGCATGAATAGGTTGTCCTAATGTGGACAGATATACCACAACTTGCTCGTAGACCTCGTTCTGGCACTTAATACACAACTCTTTCCTTCTGGTTTTTTCTACCAGGAAAGAAATTTACACCAAACCGGAATTATCTGACGCTTCCTTCCTTCCCAGTCAATAACTTCTTTCTGGATTTTTCTACCAGAAAAATCACACGAAAGAAAAATTATCTGACGCCACTCTCGCGTCCACGGTATACAACAACTCCCAAGTTTCCCCTTAACAACGTCCTTCTTATTTTTCAATTTTCACTTCCTTTTCAACACATCTTACCAACCAATATTATTTAATATTTCGGGTAAGTACTTAAATTTTTACTTTGTCGTTTTCTTGACATATTTCTATCAAATATTTATTTACAATATTACTATCTAAAATTCACAAATTAAATAAAATCAGAGTATTATTACCGCTCGTTCATAACTTTATAAACTTTAATATTCATAATTCCATGATTTACAATAGTGACATACAAACATTACTTTCTGATTGTGTATTCTATTGACATTATATTCAAAAAAATTATTATAATGAATCAAGCTTTAAGATATGAAATGTTAACATCCATCCTTACACAAAATATGTATACAGGATGTATCAGAATTGTTAAAAAATAATTTGAATTTGTTCTAACAAACGTGATCTTAAATTTAATTTAATACAATCGTATCACGATTCCATGAAATCCATAACAGTATATTGCTGAATGGTCTAGAGTGTCGCTCTCAATGGTACACAAGAAAGGTCCCATCGATGATCCCAGTAATTATAGGGGCATCGCCTGCATCAACACTGTTAATAAACTTTTTAGTATGATCATGTTAAACAGATTAAACTCTTGGGTTGAAAGTAATAATATTCTCCCTTAAGCTCAATCGGGTTTCAGAAAAAACAGAAGCTGTATGTATTATTGTCTTGAACAGTACCATTCAAGCTTACCTTCATCGCAAAGGCAGAAGAGTCTTTGCCGCTTCTATTGACTTTAAACGCGCATTTGACTTCATTGTTCCTACCCTTTTATGGCAAAAATTATTTAAGCTGGAAATCAGTTCTAAATTTATTCGCCTAGACAAAGTTTTGTATGACAAATACCCTTTTTGTGTTAAAGTTAACAATTAATCCTCCAAATCCTTTGTAATAAATAAGGGTGGACCACTGAGTCCCTTACTTTTCTCACTATTCATTGCTGATATTGACTACTTCTTCAGAAAATCCGATGTGGTTGGAATTAATATTGATAATAGGAACGATTTGTTACTTCTATTATATGCGGATGATTCGGTTATCCTTGCTGACTCTGAAATAGATCTAGCCAGAAAATTACGCACTCTTGAACAATATACTCGCCTTAACAAACTTACTGTTAACAATTCCAAATCTAAAATCATGTGTTTCTCAGGAGGCGGTCATACAAATTTCTGCTCAATAATGTAGAAATTGAAATTACTAACCACTATACATACTTAGGAGTTACTCTTACTGGCTCTTCATTATTTCGCGAACAGGCAATGCATTGTTCTTCCAAATGCAAACAAGCCGTAGGTGCTGTCATGAATATGCTCTCACGTTTAAAAATAACTTCCTGGCAATCGCGTATAACCTTGTATCATTCCATTGTAATAAATACATTTGCCAATTCGGTCACTGTCTGGGGCCTTCGGTATCTTATCATTGTTGAAAAAACACAAGTTGTTTTTTTCAAAAGATTGCTCCTATTACGTCTATACACTCCTGATTATTTAGTACGTCTGGAGGCAGTGTTCAAATTGTGCCTCAGCTGGTTATTAAAAATTTTATCCTTTGCAAACACTAGGTTGCCAAAAATTGCCTTTCTCAAGCTTCTAGAGTAACAGGACTTTGACAACCCTTGCTATAACTGGCCTCTACAAATGAAACTCGGTTTAACAGACATGTGGAATAACCTCTCTTTTTGTTTGCTAAAAAGCCACTATGATGCAATTCTTTTAAAATTTGAACACAAATTGTATAATTCTGACTTACGGCGCCTAACTGATAGTAATTACTGTGTAATCTATAAACATTTAATAGTCACTCCAAGTCCTGCAAATGATTTAACTAGTAAACTGCCGATCAAATTAGTTCGAATATTTTGTCACATTCGCTTATGTTCGAAGTCTTGTGTTAGGTTAACCTACAAGGGAAGTATCTGTACTATCAATCAAGAATAAATCTGTACTATGTGCAACTTTCGTCAAAATGAAACACTTGAACATATTGTGCTTCAATGTAGGATAGGGTAGGGGAGGAAAAACCACAACCCTCCTAATATATGGAGGACCTGAGGTATGCCATCCGTCTAGTAATAAGGACGGGTCTAGACAAGGAACTCTAGAATAACAGGAGGGCATACATAATAGATCTGCAAAGGTCGTAGTCGAGAGGCTCTTAGAAGCACTTAAGCCCCATATTTATCTTATCAATATAGGATATATGATTGTATTAGAATGCAATTTATTAAAAATCTGCAGAATTTTGATGACTTCATTGCCTTATTAAATACTGCTTCATTGGTGGATATTAAACAATTTTCAAATTATTTCATTGGTGTTCTCAAAACTTGTTCATTTATCAAAAACGAATAGCTTGGTGTTACTATTTTTTCTTTTGTTGTTTATTTTTATTGTAACTTTGCCTCATGTATTATGTATTTAATTGAAGAAACTGTAGCGGAATTCTTGCTATATTGATTTGTATCAATTACAAGCAATAAAGATATTATTATTATTATTATTTATATGGAAAGGTCTCACTTGTTGTATAGCTAGGGTATGGGTTTCTCCTCAGGGTTGGCAAAGTATTAGTGCTTAGCTCTAAGCATACCAGACCTTCATCCCTGATGTACTGCTTATGGTGATGGTTATCAGTACCATGCTAGAAAGACTGCGGCTGAAGGCACTGCCAGTGATGGTTGGTCAAAGCACATCGGTTTGTAGACTTACCTCAATGTGGGAGATGGTTCTACTATGTATATTTGGACATAAATCCGATTAACGCGTTTCTTAAGCCACTTCAAGATATTTAAGGAAGTTCCCAATATATTATTGACTCTTGAACCAAAATCAGAAGTTTCGAATGAGCACTACTACAAGTAACTTCAAGAGACTCTTAGAACAACTAAAGTAAGGTTAATAATTAATTTATTCCTTTAATTTTCCTTACCTAACGACCTGAGAATCAAATTTACCAATTAATACCATTAAATAATAAGTAGTTGAAATAAAACCGTAACACTCTAAAATGTTTTCAAAGGTAGTATACTTCTTTCTCCTTTCAGTGGTTCTCAACCTTTTTTCAGTCACGACCCCTTTTGGAATTGTTTAAAAGCTAGCGACCCCCAATAAATAAATAGAGAGAAAATATTGGGATTAGAGCGATAAGCGGCACACCAAAATTCAGTCAAAGTTTTTTTCCTGGAATGGATAACGAGCTGTAGAATCATTTTTAAAATCTAAAAATTCATCCTACAATCCATCCGAAATTCCGGCAATATCTAAATGGGTTCCTTACAACTGCGATTTCTTGCTCAGGCACATTAGGAAAGTAGTGATGGATTTTATTTTCCAGAAATTGAAGGTGGTGATTAATTTCCTGTTTTAGATCCTCCTCAATTCCTGTAACAGAGCCTTCAACTATGCAGGTTTTCAAACATTGAAATGTTTCCAAGCATTATTTTTCGTCGCCAGTTTTCAAATGCTTGAAGATTATCTCTAAAATACAGATTGTGCAAGTCCTTTTCCTGGAGTTTTAAATTCAATTTGTTCAACTGACCAAAGATATCCGATAAATGAGCGACTCTTTGGATTCAAGCTGGGTCAATAAGATGTTGCAAAAAATTCTGGTTTCCTTTAATTTCCAAACAAACTTTTATTTCGTCTTTTAGCTCAAAGACACGTTCAATACTACTAGATTTCATATAATTAGCAATTTTTATTAATGAGTTAAGCACCTCTTGCATTTGCCTCGGTAGAGTTTTAATAGCAAGAGCAAAACGGTGAATCATGCATTGCAGGCCCTTTGCTTGAGGTGCAAGATCTCCAATTTTTTTCTGAAAGCCCGATCTACATCCTGGTGCTCCATCAGTACAAACTCCACACAAATTCCCCCATTTTAGTTCTTTAATTTCAAAGAAAGATCGTATCATTTCCAACACATCTTCACTCTTGATTTTGGTTTTTAAGGCTTTGCAAAACAAAAACTCTCCTTTAATATTCTCCATTATGAATAAAAGTAATTGGGAACACGAAGCAACATCGGTCAACTCGTCAAGTTGGATAGAAAACAGAAGTAATGCACTTACTTCAGACAAAATTTGCTCCAATACGTCTGCTTACTTATCCGAAATGAGTCTCTGAATTGTTTTGTTTTTTATTTTTGGGAGCCTAATGGCGACCCCTCCAAATGTCTCCCGCGACCCCCAAGAGGGACATTAATTTTCTCGTTAACCATTTTATTCTTAAATTAGGAATAATTTTTAACTTTTTAGTTCGATTATCTCTAAAGCGTGTTTTTTAGTTTTTTTGAACTATAATTTATTTTTCACTTTTTAGTACTATATAAAAACTTTTGAATTAGTCGAGTTTAAAGGTTGCATTGTAAATTAAACACCCTATATTTTACTACTATATTGTATTGTCATCGGTGTTGCCGTGTGCGCAAAATTTCGAATTAATCTGAGCTTTTAATGTGACTAAAAATCGAGTTTAAAGGTTGCTTTATAAATTAAACACCCTATATATTTTTCAACACACACGCAAAAAAAATTTTTTTTAGCCGTGAACGGGACTAGAACCCACAACCGGTGAATCCGACGTCATCGAAGACGCGCGCCTCAGCCAGCTCGGAAAACGAACGTACCTGAATTGTTTGGATATACTAACAGTTATAATACAAGCCACTTGCTATGAGAGTTACAAACAAGCTCACAAGCTCACAAACTCACATACAGGTAAAGCTAATGTGAGCGTGTTAAAAACTAGTACTCACATCTGTTCCAAAAAATGATTGTTATTTCAAATTTTAAAACAAAATTTATTGATCAATTTCTATGATGTATACAGTAGTTGATTTTTTGTTTCAATTTTCAATTGAAATTTGTTTTTTTAATAATCAAAATCGTTTGTCCATTTTTCAAATGTTATTTGTGATAATAAGTAAGTCCAGCTCTGTCCTGAATATGCACAGTAAACGTGAACCTTGGTTGATATTGCTGGATAAAGCTTGTATTTAGGAACTTTTTTAGATTAAACTTTTTGAGTAACACAAAATGAGAAAATCGACAATATTGACGATATTTCTATACGTTTGAAACACACTGATGAGCTTTCGGAAAATGGATATGTACACTTAACCTTAATGAATTGTACATTTTTATTTTGTAATTTTACTTCTCTTCTCTTTACCCCACATCTTCACTTTCCAGGCATATTATACCTTTTTAAACTGCTCAATATTATTTCTGTCATGATAAGCCCCATTTTTTTTCCAGGAGTACAATTTCCTCTCTTAGTTTTTTCGCCTGCTCATTTTCTTTTATTACATCTAACACCCTTAATGACATTTTTACAGATGTAGTACTAGATCGAAGACAATAGAATTAATACTATTATAACGCCTTACAAAGTTTTGGAAAATATTTTTCAAAAAACAATGACCGTTCAACTAAGGAGGAACAACTACTTCTCGGGCTATATGTCCCGACAGGTTCGAACTGGCGATATAACCGTTCTAGGTATCGTTCGCGCAAGTGCTGTATTTCTTCCGCGTTCCAACTGATTATAGTATCGATCTTGAGATTGTAAAAAAACTACGTTCTGATAAAGTTGATGCGACTATCCCTAATTCGAGTTTGCGCACTATACAGTATTCGAAACGATTCCAGAGCGGTTCCTTCATTCCATTTGAAACAAACCTATTGAATTACAATTCTAAGCTAAACGGGGTTGGTATATCTGCAAGATATAACCATCCATTCTGGTTTGTAATTAGAAGGGACAACATCACTTGAAGACCGGTTTTGGAGGATATCTACCTTGTACTGATGAGGCGCAAATACGCCAAAACCGGTCTACAAGTGATGTTGTAGCTTCTTATTACAAACTAGGATAGTTCTTAATTTTCTGGACATTCGAGTAACAGATGCTTTACTATGAGTTGAGTATGACATGTTTGACATAAAGGTGCGGTTTCTTTTGTTGATGTGTTATGCGTGTATGTCCAATTCTTCAACGGTTTACTAAAAGTTGTTCTCTTCTTTTATTTGGCAGTGAGCATTTGATTTCAATTTCGGGCATTATTTGTCTCAAATTGGCATCAGTGTCTCCCCAGATGAATTGCCATTTTTGGTATGTATTTTTTTTATTGAGGATCTGTGATCGGTGTGGGGAAATTTTGTAAAGAGGGGTAAATTATCGGTATAAGTCGATTTTAGTGCTAAGGAGTCAACTTCCTCGTTACTTCTTATTCCCATGTGTGATGGTACCCATCAAAACGAGATGTTTTTTATCTCGCAAGTTATGAAGTTCGTTTTTAACGAGTTCATGGATCGGGTGTGATGGGTATACATTTTTTAGTTCTGTTAGGGTGCTTAATGAGTCAGAGATAATGAGAAAGTTGTTTTAATCAGCTGTTTTGCACATTTTGAAGGCATGGAGTGTAGCAAACGCCTCTCCAGTGTATACTACAACTACTCCAGTGTATACTACAACTTTGTGGCAGACGCAGAGAAAATTATCAATCTTTACGTATGTAAGATGCAGCATTTCCTGTAATTGTTTTGGATACATCAGTGTAATTGAGAAAGAACTTGGATAATTTCTGGATTCACGATTTTTCCTCCTTTTCTAGAGTCGCACTCATGCCGGGTGCACTGCGGGCTGTTGGCTTATTGTACAGTAGAAACGGTAAAGCTTTTCCATCACGTGATCCAATCTACGATTTATGCAACACATATTTTCTACTTAATATCTTCTTCTATCAATATAAATCAAACATAACAACCTACGATCGATTGTCTTCTTCACAAGACCAAATACAAGACATACGTAATAGTTACTTCAAATTTAACGTAGTAATAGTAAAAAGAGACAACGATATAATTGACGTAACGTGAATAACTGATCGTATTAAAAGTTGAATTTGACATTATCGTATTTGAGGTTATGCATGCTTAGTTTACTGTCTTGTTTTTAGCGAATTTTTTTGGATTGAAAGTGTATTTATTGTTAAAATCAGTTGTTGTAAGAACTAATTTGACTTTTTATTCCATTTGACATTGGTAAGTACGAATATAATACATTATCAACTTGTAAACTTTTGACATTTCATAACACCTAAAATACCGAGAGTCGGGAGTATTACAATGCTTATTTTACTACTTATTGTTGGTAAATAGTATTTACAATTCTCTACAATTTGAAAATCTTTGTAGAATTTTTGAATTTGCATGAAGCAAGTATCTGATTGTACTTGTAATGGTATATTAACCAGCAGTTATTTTCAGAAAATGCCTTGAAAATGGCTTAATTCACGAGCACAGAAGTTTGTTATAAACTTGATTGAATATTTTGAGATGGAAAAAAACAACGGCTGGCCCTTTCAACCTATTTCTTCTGTTCAGGAGGTATTATACTAAAGTTAACATCTATTTAAGGACATTTCTAATTAATATTTTATTTCAGAGAGTGGCAACTGTACTGAAAATATCTGTGAAAACGGTATGTTCCCTTAAGAAAAGTGAGGAAAATATTCCAACTTTCCCAACGTCACTCAGTCAAACACCTCGATTAAAAATGAATTAATACAGTTTCCTGTAAAATTGTCGTATTTAGTAAAGCGTTTTAACAATAGATGTCGAAGAATGAAAATATATTATTCTACGCTTCACAACTAGTTTTGAGAAATATTTTTCAAAAACAGTGACCGTTCAACGAAGAAGAAACAACTACTTCCCGGGCTACATGCCCCCCGGGTATGTAGTATTATCTATACAGTGAGATTTTTCACCAGCAGCTTATGGTGTGGTAGGTATATGAAAATCTTTAGTAGGCAATTTATTGTAAGTTCAATTATAGAGGTTATGTGTAATGAAAGTTTTAGAATACAGAAAGTTGTGCATATTTTTAATTTGAATGTGATAAATTATAGCTTCTACATGTGCTGATTTCTATATTGGGTACTGTCCGTAAATGTTTACTAATTTGTTCGGTCTGAGTGTAGATTGTGTTTTTCACAATTTAGTTTTCTTATTTGAATTATTTGATGTTACATATACGGGGTTGTTCTATACATTATTTGGTACAAATAATAAAAAATATCTTAATATCAAAAATTTGTGTTCAAGTTTAGTATGAGGTAAATATAAAAAATCTTTTGTTTTGTCTGAGATAATTTTAAACTTTTTATATTTTTAGGGAAACATGTTACTGTGAAAACCATAAACGGTGAACAAAAAAATAAGGAAATTCTTTCCGTTGGAAATACCTCTTTATTGTTGTTATTGAAACATTTGGGATTTAAATATATAAAGGAAGACAACAGAAGAGCATTGATAGAATGAACAAATATTGCTATAGTTTATTTCAGAAAGGTATAAAGTAATAAAACCTCATTAGGTATGCAAAGGGAGCACAGGGTGACCCAACGAATATTTAAGCCACTTTCATAGTTTGGCATTGATTTCATTGTAAAATTCTTTCTTTTTATCAAGTGCAGGTAGTACCACCCGGGTTGGGGTCAATATATGGGTTTAGCCTATTGTTATCCATTCACAAACACTGAAAATAGTGCGCCAAAGGCGTGCCGGTAGGATACTCGTAAAAAGGAAAGAATTTTATTTTAACAGAATAAAAATTAGGCATTATGTACATAGTATTAGGTACACTTATTTTTTATTGAACATTATACAAAAAATACATTATACAGAAATTAAATTATAAAAAATCATAATATTCTTCGTCATCTGAGGAACTGTCATCTCCTCTTATATAGAGATATCTTATAATATTGTGAACACTATTTACGGCTTAACAGCATATACTGATGCGTTAAACTAAACAAAAATACTTATAAAGGTCTACAAATTTTGGGTAAGGCACCTTGCGGCGCATGGTTGAGCCGAATCTGGAACAGGGTTGGAATTAGGCAGAGGCACCAATAGAAGGTTAAACGGTACCTGTTAAACGCAAAACGTAACTGTATAATCTACTACTTAAGTAATCCTTACACAATATTTCGATATTGACATACTTTTCCTAATTCTCTTACGCAATTACTTGAAATTTTAATATTACAAACAATACTATTTCAAGACCTTGACCAATTGAGCCGAATTGGACGGAATTCCCCATTTTATTATTCTATACCTTTCTGAAATAGACTATAGCCAAAGAGGATGCTTTCTTCGTGATAGTGTATTTTCAAGACAAATAATAATTTTGGATTTTGTAACTTATTCACCCAGTATATCGATAGTTTTAATAAATATATATATACAATTAAAAAAATTGAATTTCTTGTTTAGTTACCAATTCGTAAAAGACCGACCTTTGGAATATTATTCATAACGATTATTTCTATTGAGTTGACAGCAGTTTTGATTCGATTCATATGAATATTGTTGCTGACCTAACAGTCACGTGATGGAAAAGATTCAACGTTTCTACTGTATTGTATTATGTTCCATCTGATAAATTGTTTACTACAAACCCGCGTTTTTATTGCCATCTCGTGAATTCTTTGTGCATCAGTTTTTTGACAAATTTAACATTAAATTCGAAAACCTTAAGGTATTTTCCGGAAAAAATGTACTCCTGTTCGAATTCGTTATTATGAATCGTTTTCGAGAAAAATCAATTTTAATTCTTTGATCAGCTTTGATTCATTTTCCAAAAAATGAAGATTCGCAACAACAGAATATTATCGAATTTTATAACGTATCTTCTAGATGACGACCATTTGTTACAAAACATAAATACAATAGTTTCTGTAAGGATTGTCCAGTTCTTGAAAAAATTCTGGGATCATTTTGAATTTCATTTCATGCATTCATGCACCCTCTATTCGTTCCCATAGCCGAATACTATTTTGTATTGGATCAGCATGAAGTTATGATTTTTAGTAGCCCCAGAAACAAAAAACGCATAGATTCAAATCAGTCGATCTTGCAGGCCAATTAAGTGGCCTTCTCCGTCCAATCTGTCGATTTCCATACGTAGCGTCAAGATATTAACGACATACTCGACAAAAATGGGCACGAACCATAAATTCTTCCGTGTCACTAGAAAAACGTCATCCATTAAATCAGGTAAATTATTTTACAGAAAGTGAAGGTAATCCTGTCCCATTAAGCGACCAAGTAACTCTAATGGTCCCAGTAGTTGATTACCGACTACACCTATAACATTTATGCTAAATCATTGCTGGTGCTTCGTCTCTTTTATGGTGTGCTGATTTTCACCAATGTATGCATAATGATGGGCATTATTTAAATTGGAAAATTCCAGTTCAAGTAAACGTAGCTTCCTGGCAAAATAAACTGATTCAGAAACATTTTAATTCTTTTCCAGTTTGCAAAAACTTCTCGAGCAGGAAAATTTCCATCTAGCATCGTATGAAGTTTTTAAAAGTTAAAAAAGATGGAGGTTTTCCTCGTGAATGATATTCCATATAGAAGATTTAGAATTTGCATTAGACGAGACAGTCTAATACTTTACTTCGAGTTTTGTTCTATTTAGTTCAAGATATCATTTCTGTTCATCTCTGTAACATCCTGATGTCTACCAGTTTGTTGGTGAAGAGCCGTAAATGTTGATAGATTGGGATATTGTCTGTTAGGAAATTGTTTCGCGTATCTACGGCACGTGCGTTTCACTGCGCCTCACCGTAGATTAAATACACATCAGCATACTCTTCATAGGAATATTTAGCAATATTGATAAAGGATTATTTCGCCTTTCCCATGCAACAGCAGGTACATGTAATTTGGTTCCCATATTAAGAAAGGTTGAAAAAATGTGTGATTTGGTTCCCAATATTTTAGGTTTACCTACCTAATTTTCATATGTAATTTGGTTTCCGACATTTCCAGTTTACTGGTCTCTATTAGTAATTTGGTTCCTGGGAAGCAGAAGAGTATGCTGTACGGTGCGGAGGTGTGGGGTGAAAGAGCGGGAGTGAATGCGAGGGCTAGGCTACTTCTGCGGGTGCAGAGAGGGATATTGCTGAGGGTGGTGCAGAGGTACAGGAGAGTGGGTGGACCGGCAACAGCGGTGCTGGCAAGGACCTACCTATTGGACGTGATGGCTAGAGCCAGGAATAACCGCTGGAGAGGTGCGACCAGAGAGGAAGTACAGGAATGGATGAAGGAGGGAATGGGGAGATGGAGGGAGAAATATGAGGGCGCGTGAAAAGGAGCGATTGGGAATAGGAGAGACTGGATGTACCGGAAATTCGGGGAGCTGAACTACTTCTTGACACAAGTGTTCACTGTATATGGGTCGAGAGTAGGGTAGCTCCACAAGTTTGGGAAAAGAGAGACTAGAGTGTGCGAGAGGTCTGGAGTGGAGGATAATGTGGAACATGTGTTTAGATGCTGGAGGAACGAGGAGGTGCTGAATAAGTTGGAGAGGAAACTAGGGGAGGCGGTATATTGGGAGGGGGAAAGAGAAATGGATGGATGTGAGTGGCATAGAGAGCGTGGTTAGGGGGAGAGGAGGACTTGATATGGCATGAGAGATAGGCGTGATAGTTAGGGAGAAGACGACGGTGTCAGCGGAGAGTGTGCGAGGGACCGCAGCCCGTATGCTAGGGTAGTTATTCCGTGGCGAGTGTAACGACGAGTTTGAGGTGGGTTTGGTTGGTAGGCATTCCCTTGGGGATGGTCCAATACTATTTGGGTCCTGGACCCATTCGAACACGAGTTTCCCATCTCGACCCGAAACAAAAAACCAAATTACATATTATTAACAGGCATCTCAGTTGATATCTGATGTACTACCTTTTTTTCAGGCCGGGATGGGAAACTCATGTTCGAATGGGTCCAGGACCCAAACAGTGTTGGACTCGTCCCCAAGGGGATGCCTACCAACCAAACCCACCTCAAAGTCGCCGTTACCCCCGCCTCGGAATCACTACCCTAGCATACATCGAGACGGGCGGCTATCCCTCGCACACTCTCCGCTCACGCCGTCGTCTTCTCCCTAATTTTCACGATATCGAGTCGTTTCCTCCCCCTAACCATGCTCTCTACCACGCCACTTACCTCCATCCATTCCTCTCCCCCCTCAACATTATCTCCACCATGTTCTCCCAATACACCGCCTCCCCTAGTTTCCTAACCAACTTCTTCCGCACTTCCTCGTTCTTCCAGCATCTAAACACATGCCCCACATCATCCCCCACTTCACACCTCTTGCACTCTCCAGTCTCTCTTTTCCCAATCTTGTGGATGTACCCTACTTTTGACCCATGTCCAGTGAACACCTGTGTCAAGAAGAAGTTCACCTCCCCGAATTTCAGGTACATCCAATCTCTCCTACTCCCAATCGTTCCTTTTAGCGCGCTCACATACTCCTCCCACCTTATCTCCATTTCCATCTCCATCCATTCCTGTACTTCCTTTCTGGTCGCACACCTCCAGCGTTTATTCCTGGCTTTAGTCATCACGTCCAATGGGTAGGTCCTTGCCAGCACCTCTGCTGCCAGTCCACCCACTGTCCTGTACCCATGCACCTCCCTCTTCAGTAACCCTCTCTGCACCCACAGGAGTGTCCTAACCCTCGCATTCACCCCCGCACTTTCACCAGACACCTCCGCACCGTACAGAATACTCTGCTCTACTGTCCTACCAATTACTCTGCTCTACTCTCCTACCAATTACCCTCCTCTTCCACTCTCCCGGCCCATTCATATTACACATCAATCTCCCCAGCCATGCTGCCCTCACTTTCCCCTTCTCTGCCGCCTTTAACATATGAGTTTTGAAGGATAATTGGCTATCTAACCACACCCCTAGGTATTTCACAGACTCCTCCATACGAATTCTCCTTCCCTTCACCATCACCCCTACTTCCCTCTTCTTGCTTCGTCCCTTCATTAGCAACCCCACCGTCTTATCTTCCGCCACTTCCAATGCGCTCGCTCTATCTCCTCCACAATCTTCTTACATATTATCTCCGCCTTTTTTTCTATCTCCGCCTCTCCCTTTGCCGTATATACCAGACACACATCGTCCGCATACACCGTTATCTCACATCCCTCATCACATACTATCCCACAAACCTCATCAAACACACACTTTCATAGCGTCGGTCCAAGAACCGAGCTCTGGGACACTCCAGCCTCCGTCTCATACCTCCTTCCTCTAGTGTCTACTAACACACGTCCTGTCAGGTAATCCTCCACCAGGTTAACCAAACCCTCCCTCACTCCAAGCATCAGCAACGCGCTCAACACTGCTCGTTTGCTGATACTGTTGAACGCGTTCTCGACGTCGAAGAACACGACTAGGGCCAATTTATTGTTCCTCCAGCTGCCCTCCCTAGCCCTTTCCACCAAGCCCATTAACCTGCCCAGCGCCGAGATACATGATTTTCCTTTAGCAAACCCGTGCTGGTTTACCCTCGAACCCCCATTCCTACCAACTTCCTCCTCAATCCTAACCTTTATTATCCCCTCTATCAATTTACCCATACCACACAGCAGGCTGATAGGCCTGTAGTCCCCCCGCCCGCTTCCCCTCTCTACCCGCCTTTTTCAGCAGTATCACCCTGGCCACCTTTCATCCTTCTGGAAACTCTTCCTCCCTTAGCACTCTGTTGAATAGCTCCTGGAAGTACTCCTCATTGTCATCCAACAGCCTCTTCATCATATCAGGCTATTTATCCCTGGAGTTTTCCTTACTTTAATGTTTCTCCTCCCCTCCTCTACTTCCCACTTCTCTACCGGCGTTATCCTCCTCATTTCTCCTACCCCTCTTGTATCCTAAACTTCTCGATTCCTGCCCCCTCACTCCCCCTTCCCCCCTGTGAACGATTTCCCTATAATCTCCTTCTCCCAATTGTTCCTATCTCCACCCATCCTCTCCACCGCTATCTCATACGCCTTTCCCCACGGATTGTTTCCCAATCCCCCCAGTAATTCTTCTCACTTCCCTCTTTTTTCCTTCTCCACCATACGCTCCAGTTCATTCTTCTTCTCTTTGTATCCCCCTTTTTCCTCTATCCTACCTCTTCTTCTCAGCATCCGGCTTCGTTCTTTCTTACACTCCCTCCACAGCTCCTCTATTTCCTCATTCACACATACAGACCTGTATCACATTGTACAATTCATCTACATCATGTCCAAGTCCCCTTTCTATCTCCTCTCTCACTTTCTTCCTCATACTCTCTGCCTCGGCCTTCGTCCACCTCCATCCCCACTCTCCCGATAATTCCTTTCTCCCTTTCCTCATATCCGTCTCCACATACCTATGTAAGCTCAAGCTTTCTTCATCCTCCAGCACTCTCCAACTACTCACTCTGATCTACTACCTGCCGGGAACCAAATTACCAACACCCGCAACAACAATAACTCTTTAACTTCAAGGCAATTTGACGTAATGTCAATTCTTGTTCATTTTCCAGCTGAATACTGTGAAGATAATAATGTGTATTACTTAGCACGAGGTGAATCGTAAATTGCAATTAGGCATTCCTGAATTCGATTTGGGTATTATTTGACTCTAAGAAATGGTTGGTGAAATCGGGCATTATTAATTAAATAATTATTGAATGCCAAAAATACAAAAAAATTAAATTGATTTTTCTCGAAAACGGTACATAATAGCGAATTCAAACAAAAGCATAATTTTGTTTGGAAAATACCTTACAGTTTTTAAATGTAATGTAAAATTGGTAAAAAAACTGATGCATAAAAAATTTAACCAAATTTACCCGTTCCCCCTCCCACCTTGAACGCTTGTGATGGCAATTGTAGTGAACAATATATAACTGCAGGGTTATACAATATACCAAGTTTGAAGTTTGTAGGTAGCGGTTTTTTCGAGATATGCTTGAAAAACTGATTTAACAGCGTCATCTCCAAAGGACACTAGCTTTCTTAGGAGGAAATTTTGGATATGGGTAAATTAGGTTAGATGGACATATAATCACATCTAGTATCTGTAGTTTGCGTTCAACAGGAAAGTTTGTGGATACCCTGTATATTGGGGTGAACATTCGTTGATACCTAAAAGATCTATGGGGTCCCTTTATGCTCTTTATTGAAGTCCCAGAAAATAGTAGTTCCTTCAGTCCCATTCCTTCAGTAATTTTTGGATATCCACAGGCGTATGTGAATTGGGATTTCTCCTTCCATCCCACAGAATATACTCATAGTTCAACGTTACTCTGACTCATGCAACTTTTTGAACTCACCTGGTTGTAGTTTCACAGGAGTATCTTGGATTGTCTAATCCCTACTAGATCATTCATTCATATATTTGGGTTGTGCTCATCAGCCCAGGCACTTGAACTGAATCTTTGTATCATCTCCCATGTTATCTACTTCCATTCCAGAACCTTCGTGTCTTTTATATAAAGGCCACTAGTTTGACTGAAGGGATTTTCAGTAGTTGTAATGGTTGCATTAATTCCTCTCCAAAGTGCTTCCTTCTAAGTACTTGTAAGTTCTCGCAGAAGCAGAGTATGTGAGTAGGTGTTTCATCATCAAGTTTACATTTTCTGCACATAGGTTCACTAACTTTGTCCATTTTGTACAGATGTTTCCTTAAGGTGCAGTGTCCAGTCACCAGGTCGATAACTGTCTTCAAATGTTTCTTACCCAGTTTCAGTAGCCTGGTTGTGAGTTCCTTGTCTATCTTTTTCAGTAAACTCTTTGTATGAAGGTGCCCTTGTGTCACTCTCCATTTGAATTGGTGTTCCCTATCTATCCAGTTCCGGATTTCCTCTCTTATGCAATCTTTTGTGATTCCAAAAAAAGGTTTCGGACCTATAGAGTCTCCTTTAGATAACAGGTCAGCCATTTCATTACCTGCAATCTCCTCATGTGCCGGCACCCATATTAGAGACTCTCTTGCCAGCCTGTCGAGGGATTCTCTGCAGTTTTTCCTACTAGATGTTTTCATTGGTCAAATCTTCTCGTCTTTTCGCGGTTGCCTATTTCTTCCAATACAACATTGTTGCTGGTACTCCGAAAGATTTCTTGTCTCCCAAGGGTTGTTTTATATCTTCTCTTTGCTAATTCATCTGCTATTCCATTTTCCCAGTGTGTTCTGGGACTTATAGTAGAGTGAAGATGACGTTCATTGTAATTTTATAGGCTTTTCCATAACATTCTAGAGCTGGCTGCTTGACTAATAATCCTAATTATAATTTGTTTCCTGCTATATCTTTTATCGATAGTTAACTGAGCACAACTTTCACAATATATAACATAGGTAGAAAAAAAACGTCTATATGTATTTTAAAATGTTAGAAGAATTGACTAAAGTCCGAAAGCATTTGCAGCCATTAAACATTGGGAGTGTGTATAATCGATTGTATTTAATTGTCGATTCTACCAGCGTACGTCGGATGGTGGACACGGTGGACTCCGGTATATGGCAGACCGACAGATTATTGCCTGTAATTTTGTGTGTATTCCACCGACGGAGTATTTTAATGTTTGTTTTGATTATTGGAAAAGCTCTTTTGTGCCAGTTTTTTGCTTAATCTGGATGAGCTAATGTGTTTTGTACTTTCAATTTATATGATTTATCGCATTGAAATTTTGTTAACATTTATTTGGTAGTGATTTGTCAACTAAATATAATTTCAGGTTTAAAAAGGTAACTTTAATAAAAAAAACTATTATCATTTTTCAGTATTATTTATTTTTTGTCATTGATAATGAAGAAATATTCACTATAGGAGCATATTTATCTGAGCATTCCATAACAGCTTCATTATCACAAAAAGGACGACCAGTGGCGTTTTTCATATTCTGGAAAGCATTGTTCTTCTATTGAAAAAAGAAGCTCCTGCGATTGTGGAATATTTAGGAAAATGGGGTTATTACTTCATTGGAAAACCTTTTTTATTCATTACAGATCAACAATCTGTTGCTTTTATGTTCAATCAAAGACATCCAAGCAAAATTAAAAATGAAAAAATTAAGAGATCGCGACTGAAATTGTCGTGTTTTCAAAACGACATAATCTATCGACCTGGAAAAAAAACGACCTCTTATAATCCTCAAGGAAATTGTTGAGTTAGGCGACTTAATGGAACTTTATGGAAAACAATACAACTTTCTTTGTGCTCCAGTAATATGGTGATATCTAATTGGGAACAAAAGCTTCCCATATCTCGAAACGCTATTAGATCTTTACTCTGTAACTCTACAAACTGTTCACCACATAAAATGATGTTTTCTCATCCTAGAAGAACTTTCAATGGAGTATCATCAACTTTTGCCCACAGGGAGGATCCCATCACCTTTGCTGTGGGACCTTGTCATAGACGGACTCCTGGAGGAATTGAACAGGAAGGGGATATACACCCAGGGATATGCAGATGTTCTGACAATACTTGTACTGGGGAAATACCGCATCGTTATATGGAAGCTGATGCAACATGCTCTAGAAATGGTGGAGATTTGGTGTAGGAGGGAATCCCTAAGGGCGAACCCTGCAAAAACTGCGCTTTAGAGAATAAAACTGCCAAGCCTCTTTAACGTGCAGCTGTGTCTTAGCCAGGAGGTCAAGTATCTGGGCATAATTCAGGACGCGAAGCTAATCTGGAACTCAAACCTGCATGACAAAACCAATATAGAGGGAAGATGACCCTAATGGCTGCCAAACGGGCGGTAGGAAACACATGGGGTCTAAATCCACATATAGTTCACTAATTGTACACAACTTTGGTGAGACCCATGGTAAACTATGGAGCCTTAGTTTGTTGGCCAAAATCAGATCAGAGGAAAGCCGAACTGGAGCTATCAAAACTTCAGAGGCTTGCCTGTCTATGCATAACGGGTGCGATGAGAAGCAGCCTGACTGAGGCAATGGAAGCCACTCTCATGCTTCCGCGGAAGCGAGAATGGCTGCTTACAGGCTGGAATGCAACGGGAATTGGCACGACCGCTTCCATAGTCATTCCAGAATCACAGATGTTATCACAAATTCGATTATTGAAATGAGAAGTGGTAACACGTTGGCCACAATTAACGACAACCAACCATACCATATCAAGCTGAACTGGGATGGGCTGGAAGCATGCAGTCAGGAAGGAACGTTGGTGTTGTACACAGACGGATTTGAAACTGACATAGGAACAGGAGCTGGAGTCCATGGTGGGAAAGTTTGCATCTGTATTCCAGGCAGAAATCTACGCTATTGACACGTGTTTTCAAATGAACATCGAACGGGGGTATAGATGCCAAAAGATCCTCATACTCTCAGTTAGTCAGGCAGCACTGAAATCTTTAGCATGTCCCCAGATCAGATCTAGAGTGGTCTGGGACTAACTTCAAAAACTTTTAGGCCTGGCAAACCACAATAGAGTAACTCTTAAGTGGGTTCCGGGCACGAGGGTATTGTAGGCAATGAAAAGGCGGACACCCTAGCAATGCTGGTATGAAACTGAATTCACTGGTTCTGAACCAGTATTTGGAATATCAAAATCTGCTGCACGTGGTTGTACATCTCGGTGGATTTAAACAAAACATCAGACGTACTGGAGACACGTGCCAAAACAGGGACACAGTAGACTCTAGGTCAAAAAACCCTCGGAGTCGCTGACCAACGAAATATTAAACCCCAGCAAGGGCCAGATAATGGAATTACTCACCTAAGGAAGCACATGCATACAATTGGCATATATATGGAGCAACCTATCTGTCGGTTGTGCATGGAAGAGGAGGAAACGGCCAATCACATTATCTTCGAATGTGAAGCACTGTCTCATTGGAGATATAGATTCCTAGGACTAGAGTAACCAGAAGAGGATTTCTCCAAGAAGGACCTAGTGAGAAGATTGTTGAGTCTGATCCGGGCTACTAGTCTCTTCACATTAACGGTATAACCAAGAGCACAAAAAGCCTAAAGGCTAAGGTACCGAGGACCATGAGCTTCAATCGGTATAAATTACGATTATATTATTGTAGAGAATCAGGAGAAATAACAGGACTTACCAGATAACGAATAGTCCAAGAAAACCTTTCGCAAAATCATGTGAAAGAATTGGACTCATTCAAAATGCCTGAAATCTAAAGATGCTCTTTTCTATGTTTGTCCGAATTGTAATTCTGACGACGAATCCTCTGAATAACTTAAGTAAACCTTCAATTAGATTATTGATCTCAGTAAAGTGAATGCTACGAGACTGAATAAAGAAACTTTAGTTCGAAATGTTAAAATTTGTTGATTTTTCTTTTTGTTTTAATTAAAATAAATAGTTTTGTTTTTTTTGACAAACAAGCCTTTGTCAAAGGTGATTAATAATATAGATGTTTATTAGTCATAAGCCCCAATTAATAAGTTGTATTACATTATTAGTAATAATGCTTGCTACTATTTTGTTTATAGTTTTGTTTTCATTAAAGCCTGTTTGTTGAAAACATGTCAAAAACATTAAAATGTTGTAGTTTACTTTATTCATATTATAAATGAAACTTTCATAAATATTCAGTAAATGTGCTTTATTTATTTTATACATACCTTTCCAACTAATAATACCTTATTAGTGATTGGAGTTGACAGCGGAATAACTTACCTCAACTGAGGAACAACCAGCCCCTTTGTGGGGCGAGTTGTTTCTTGTCAACTTGCTACAGAAAAAATATCCTGAGCCAAAATATATTATTATTTCAATGAATTTGACTATAAAATTTGAAACTAGGTTAAAATATGCATATATTTATACGGGAATCATGGATTATAAATATTTCTATTACATTCATATTGCGTCCTACTCAAAAATCGGAACTTCGAACCCCTGCCTCCCGTACACGATTGTTTGTTATTTGTCGCCAGCACTAATTTATTGTTCTCCTTCATGCCCATATTTTCATACTGGAAATAAAATTATTTATAGTTTCTGGTTTCCATATCAGTTTCAGAATTTTTGTTATAACAATAGATGATGATTAAATAAACGTTTTTCACTGGATTGTTTAACGGTTGTGGGCAAAAACATTTTAAAACCAAAAATATATGCATTACGATTCGACAAGGTTCACAACAGTATCAATACCTACTTCATTTTGAAAATTATTCTTTATTTGCACGTTTCAAAATAAACCAATATACCATATCGCGTTACATCATCTAACGAACATTTTCTGTACTAACAACCCAATCTAAAATTCCTGAAATATTATCTATCTATCTAAAATATAATCTTTCCGGAATTTTAAGTGTTAATTCCTTAATCAGCTATCTCGAATACGTGGAATATTATGCTTCAATCTTATTTGAAATATTCTTGCTGTAAAATATTTTCATTGTAAATCGAACATTATATATTGAGATAGTGAACATTCAATTTTAATAATTAAACTAAAATATGCTTACCACAAATGCAATACAAGAATGTGAAGATTAGGAATTGGAAGATTCTTGATTACTTTTATAGTTACACTAACAAAATACTTTATGAGATATTTCATTTTATCAAATTATCAACCCTTAGTATTTGTATGCCATGTTGTTTTCCAGATAAAAAGTAAGGAATGTATCCAAGTACTCAACATTTGAGACTTAGGTATAGCAATCGTTGTCAGTTGTATATCGGTAATCTGACCAATAACTAGACAGCAGAAATGCCAACTTAAATTCAAATCGCTCCTTTTAGTTTAGAAACAAGGTATAGAAATGGAAATTATCTTACTTTTAACAATGATGAATGTATCCACTACTCGTTTATCTACATAATTACTGGAATTTTAGGGTGAACCTGGAAAACCTGGTCACCAGGACCACCTGGACCTCCAGGATCTGAAGGTATGCCTGGTCATGATGAAAGGCAAGGCATGACTGGCGAACCAGGACCGTCGGGTAAACGTGGGGATCCAGGACCTATAGGATTAAATGGAATGATTGGACCAAAGGTAAGATACAATACATTTTAGACAACACAATCCTTGGTAATATCTCATCGATCCAATTGATTTGAACTTTTAGGGAGATAGATGTTCTATAGATCCAATGGGTGTTCCAGGATATCCAGGACTTCCGGGACATATGGGTTTTCCTGTGAGACTTTTTTTATTTTATAATCTTTCCCCGCAGGGTATTCCAGGTAGAAATGGAAGTAAAGGTGTATCCGGTATTCCAGTAAGTTCAATTTAGTCGATAGAGCATGTAGAAAAATGTTATGACTAACGATATTTCTAACAAGGTGGCAGTAGCTTATTCTTGGGAAACATTTGCTTAACTGTATCAATTGGTTCATATCGGTACAAATTTTTCGGAAAAGTGTTATTACAGTCATTTAAAACATCATAGGTCGCAAAAAATTGCACTATACTGATTTCTTTGAGATATCAACAAATTAACGCTCAGGCTCAGGCTCATTATAATCATGATTAAAATAGTACAGGTTACTCCAGTAGCGCTTGACCTTGGAACCAAAATAAAAATCTGTTGCGCAGGGGGCTAAAGGCGGCCATTTTGCTATACATTTATGTGTGTGTTTTATTTTAAAGCATGTACTGTTTGTTAAAATGTTATATATTTAATGTAAATTCTTAAGATTTAGATATATTAATGTACATTATTAAAACTGAGAAAAAAAATTACTAGTATGTAGCATGTTGACTTATTTTTTTAAATATTGTAACATTATATTTTTAAAAAATATGTTATTTTATACCACATTAAAAAGTTTTTTAATTTTAAAATAAAAAATTTTATTAATAATTTACAATTATTTTCAATTTTCATTGATCCTATCCTAAAAAAACTTTTTTATACTTTTATACTTTTATACTTTATACTTTTTTTAAATTCCAATTTGTTAAAAAATACTTCTATTTGTAATGTATAGGTAATAAAATACATTTTTGTAAACTTTAAATTATGATAATTTTTAATACTAATAAAAGTAAATTTTTGCATTAATTATTACTTGAATATAAATATACATAAATATAAATTGTAGTTTTAAAAACTAGCGCCTCGATTGTAATTGGCTTTGCGCGACAAGATGGTTGCCTTCAAACCCCACTTCTCATTGGGCACTATATTTTTAATAAAAGCTTATGCGCGAACTGCTACTGGACTAGCCTGTACTATTTTAATCATGATTATAATGCTTCTTTTGGAGCTCCAGAGACTCCTTTTTGGTCGGATCTGGTTGACTAAAGGGGCAGTTCACATTCGACTTAGCAAAGCACAGTACAAGTTAATTCTTCTATTTTCGTGAAGATTTCCAATGTCCACTGTAGCCTCGATAATCCAGCTTGAGTATTATTATGAAACTCGATGGTGAAAACGGCATCCATTCGAAATAATGAAGTCTACATGAAAAACTGAAATAAATTTCGAGTACCCCATCAATATCAATAAAATCTCGCAGAAGTATTCAATTTCCAATCATCTCACACTGGATATTCAACTTACCCATGATTCAAACAATTATTTGAAACACTTCTAAGTGTACTCGAATTATTTTGAGGGTGTCATAGCGGACTTATTGACCGTACACATTTCAGAACGAATACCAAGCCATTGTAATAAAAAAAACCAAGGAAATTATGGTTACACAATTGAAAACTCATGACGCGTTAAATTTCGTTTTTCAAACGGGTATCCATCGATGCTTGGCAACGTAAAATTAGCTGCGATTCAGTCTGATTGCTGTTCCATGTTACCAACAACACACGCTAGACCTGAAAAGATGCCTTCTGAATTTCTCCGTTGGCGGAGAGCCGTAAATGTTGATTGATTTGGACGTCTGTTAGGAAATTGATTCGCGTATCTTCGTTTGGCTGTACGAGCGTTACATTGCAACCCACCATAGATTAAATGCATATAAACATATTGTTCATGGAAAGAATTAGCAACAACAATGAGAATTACTCTTTAACTCCGAAGCAATTTTACGTAATAATCGGTGCATATTAACGAATTCAAACAGTACCATATTTTGTTTGGAACATACCTTATAGTTTTTGTATTTTATTTAAAATGTGTTAGATAATTTTATATAATACAGCATACTTTATATTCGACAAGATTTTTTTTGAGAGGAGGAATAAATTTGTATGTATACAGGATGTCCCGGGACTAATGGGAAAAAAGTCAGTAGCGTAAAATCTGAGCCAAACTAATGTTAGTACTGCAATTTTTCTATGCAGGCCCTCGATTTCGAGTTATAGGCTTCCAAAGTTTTAATTTTGAATTTGGTTTTTATTTTAATTTTTTGTACTAGTTATTAGATCTTCATAAAATTTTCGGCATAACTATAATATACTTGTAGGTTCATTTTGTAAAGGTGAACAGATTTACAGTAGTGCCTTGAAGCCAGGGGCAGACTACTCGCAATGATCCAATGATCCTAGTGATCCAAAATTTTTGCAGGGATGGCGCACCCTGTATGAAATTATCGGAATTGACTCCCCACAGATTAATTTAACGAAAAGGTACTCTTGTTGAAATTCCATCAAATGTAGACATAAATATCAAATAATTTGTATTCCACATGGAAAAGAAGAGGGATTCCCTTCCCCTTTTTGAAAAACTTCATGTGGAATACAAATTATTTGATTTTTTTTTTCGAGAGGGGGAGGGAATAAAAATATGTATATATGTACATAGATAGACGGAATATACCAAGATTCACATTTTTCCTTTCACTCCTCGAACCAATAATATTCGGAAAGTTTATTTAAGAATTCCGGTTATCTTACATCACAAGTGCGATTCACGCACTAAAAGAACCTCGACTCAATAATTATGGAATAATTGATGCGAGTACTAGCTGATACTCTAAAAGAAATAAAATTCCAATCATTCAGTAGTAACGTGCGATCTTCAACTAACAATATACCAAATTCAAATCCTGAGATAGATAATTGAGAACAAAAATGATGTGAAGATATCGAGAAATTGGGAATATGGCTTAATTGGTCGGAATACGAACTATTAGTAATTGGTGCTAGTGGCAAAATTGGAGCTGCCTTGAAATGGTATTATACGAGCTGATTTATACTGTGAGTACGCTAGAGTTGAAAATTTCTTTAACTGAGACATTGAATTTTATTATTTCGGAGGAATAAATTCTAGAAACTAGGGATTGATCATCAATCAATTGGTAAAAGTGCACCACGTGGTAATGTGCCAGTAAAAAGGTATGTAAGAACAGTAATAAACTTATTTACATCAAAAATTGAGTTTGTCAGATTGGCCTAACGTAATTCATAAACTCTAACCTAACGTACCTTAAATTTCTACGAAACATAAAACCTCCAATCTACTTGCTCACTGGGCCTGAAAGTAGTATTCCAGAAAAAGTAGCTCTTAGTGTTTCTATTCAAACAAGTATGTCTAGTAATTTAAAAAAGATGGGAAACTAGTGTACGAACGTATGAAACTACATGCTGATAAGTCCAAAAATTTATTTGATAAAACCAGGAGCCAAAATAAACAAATCAACGTCGGAGATTCTGTTTTTCATCCATTTGGAAATTCGCATTTGGCAAAGCTGGACGAGAAATATGATGGATCATTTGAAGTTTTACAGGTTTTATCAAATGATCGACTTGAACTGAAAATTTAGCCACCCAACAGAAAACGTATGGTTCTTAAAGATATGGTACGATTGTGGCCTGGGGATTTTTTCGAAAACTGCAATGAGGATGTGAGTAATTCAAACTATTGATAAGGTTGACGTGTGAGCGTCAATAAAAAATATTGAAAAATAATTTAAAAAACACATTATTGACTGGATTTTGCACTATTGGAATGCAGAATGCTTATAGTATAGATGTTTTATGATCAATAGAAGTACAAATCCTTTTCTTATGTTTTGTTTAGATTGCTGGAACGCAGGATGCTTCGCAATGAACTGTTACAAGTTGCACTGTTGGAATTCTTAACGCTTCGCAGTGTCATATTGCAAAGTATTTATTAGAAAAAATGACTCTTTTCAGTAAACTTTTACAACATGGACTGTTGGAGTGTAGGACGAAATAGTTGTGCGTAAAATCAAAGGGAACAGAATAGCGGAAATAAGATTGGCAGAAACTGGCATCTAGTATGTTGTAGCAAGATCAAATATGTAATTCGATTCATTCTATTCCAGGTAACTGCAGGATCATAATTCGAGAACGAATTATATTGTCAGATTTGGCCGTGTGAGCGTAAACTGCTCCGCCTATGTTTTAGTTTGTTTTATAGCTGACAGATGAATATATTCCTAGATATGTCAAACAAAAATAATTGTCACAATCTTACTTTTTTTTAGTCACGTTAAATTATTAAAAAGTTATACGAGAAGTTTATTTTAGTTTATTCTAAGAATTTCGATAATCTTACATATATTCATGAAAATATTATCATAGTTATAACTAAAATAGTATACACATTTTGGTGGAAAGTGTCTTTTTTGTGTCGAGCTATAACAGCGCTCGGCGCTTCACACCTTCTTTTGTTATTTTCGCTCTCCAAAGAAAAGAAACTTTCATCCTGGGTCGGTCATATATTATTAATAAAATGTTTTTCGCCTTCCATAAGAATGTGAAAATTAATCATATAAACCCTAAAAATATGACCGTAATGGTTATTTGTTTCTCCGTTCCTTCTAAAAGAATCACTGATAGTTTTTTCCTTAGACCTATAGATAAGTTGGAACTAATGCAAACCATACTCAGCATTCAAAACAAAACTTCCTGGGTCATTGATGGGTTATTAGCTAAGTTATTTTTGAAATTTCAGAAGTGGCGATTAACGTTTTATATGATCTCTAATCAATGCATCCTTTGAAAAAGCCCCTGCACAAGGGCGGCAGAAAATTATTACTAGTAACTATAGTCTTATTGGCTTATTACCAATCTTACCGAATATAATCGGAAGGCTAATGAAAAACCGTCTATTGCCCTTTCTTTTTAATCATAAAATCTTGAAATATCAGCAATTTGGTTTCCTACCTAATAAATGCACTAAATGTACCAGTCCTGTCCTTAATGATGTATATACCTCACTCAATGATAAACTTTTTACGGCTTCGGTTTCTTGTGATTTCGCGAAGGCGTTCGATTTTGTTGATCATGAAATTCTGATAAATAAAATAGAATATTATGGCATCCGTGGTATTCCTTTAAAATGGTTTGAATCTTACCTTGAGTGTATTCTCAACCTCACTCCACTACATATGGTGGTGGAAAGTGTTGCAGAAAGATCAGGATACAGACTAAGTAGAGAGGGGGTCATTAAAAAAGAAAACACCGCCTTACTTCTTAGAAATCAGAGAACCTGGGACAAGCCACAAGATGGTATGATGAAAAAGTATAACTTTTCAAAGGAATGGGATCCAAATACCATTACCAGACTTGGAAAGAATGCCATCTAATGGTTCACAGATGGCTCAAAAGCAATAGAAGGATCTGGGATAGGAGTGTACGGGCCAGGAACCAAACACTTGTGGGAAAAACCCCAAATATTTTTCAAGCGGAAATTCACGCCATAATAAAATATTGATGAAGGATATAGAAGGCAACGGATTATCATAATGTCGGATGGTCAAGCAGCCATTAAAGCACTGAGCTTTTGTGTAATCAGTTCCAAAACGGTGTGGGAATGCCTAGGCAAACTCAATGAACTAGGCGAGAACAATAAAGTCACCTTACTTAAGTCACAACTAGCAAAGAGGGGGACTGAAACACCCATTTGGGGGGGCTGGAACCCTTTTGCGGTATCAGCTCCAATGTTATATTGGAAGAAATAGGCAAGGCCGAAAAAAAGAGAAGATCTGACCATTGGAGAGATTTAGTAGGGTTTGTGTGTGTGTGAGGTTGTGATATTGACTGCGTATCCTCACGGTTCCATTAGCCTAATAAATTTTTTGACTTATCATAATTTTACCATGCATTAATAGTTCTTTAAATCCAATTTATACAATAAATCTAGATATATAATCTAGTAGGGCTTAGACAATCAAAAATTCTTCTGGGTGACTACAACCTGTTGAGATCAAATAAATGTATAAGTCAAAGTAAAACTGCACTAAGAGTTTTAACAGGAATCCTAACTGGACATTGTCGCCGGAATGGGCACCTGAAAAAGCTCAATTAGTGGAGGAACAAGAATGTAGCTTTTGTGGCATGGAAGAAGAAACCTCCATCCACAGACTTGCGAATTGCGCAGCAATTCAGAATCCTAGGGCACAACATCTAGGAGAGTACTGGATAGTAGAGGGACATTTACCTAAGTTAAAGCCTGCAGATATCCCAAAATTCCTCCGGAAAATAGGACTAAGGGAGCTGCTAGTATCTAAGACTTTCCTCGGAAACTAAGTAGAAATAAGGGGGCACAATAGATCTTTTGGGTCTCAGTGAATGTCACCCCAATATACAAACATACCTTGAGTATATAAAACAACTGGTACGAGCAAATGGTAAAGTTTAGGAAACTTTACCAGTTAGCAGTGGAGTACCCCAGGGTTCAGTTTTAGGTTCAATTATTTTTTTGGTATTCATTAACGATGTCACAGACTTACGAATTAATGGTATATTTTTTGATTTGCTGATGACACTATTGTAACCTGAAGTAGTTCAGATACACCAACTTTACATTCTACCATAGACAAACATCGTATTACTATTAAGTCCTTGTCTGAATTAAACATGCTTTGTTTTAACTCTGAGAAAACTTTAGTTTTATCGTACATGGGAGTTTTGCAACCACTCAAACTTAATAAAGATTTAAGATCTTCAAACTTGAATAAGTTTCCTGGTCGTCATACTGACGATGCCCTTAAATGGTACATGTAGACACTTTTGCGAAAAAAATTATCCTCTGCTTGTTTTGCCATTAAATCTGTGTCTAAACTGCTTCATTCTTCTACTGATTTAACAACTTACTACTCTTTGTTTGAATATCGCACCTTTCTGGGGGTTCTGTAGTTTGCACCTCTTCGAATTTATCTTCAAATCAAGAAAAAAGAGCTATGGTCTAAGTAGTAGGACGCATTGTGAATTTTATTTTAAACAATACACAATTTCAACTCTTCTCGCTCTATTTAATTTGGAATCCGTGTGTTTGGTTCGAAAACACTTTCACAATTTAACTGAGAGACTAATTCATAGTTACCCTGTATATCAAAATCAAGGGACAATAATAATTAAATTCGTACATTTTTTTCTAAAGTTCCTTATTTAATTCGGTTCGTATTTATTTAATACAAATTTTTTGTTATACTTTCCTCTTTTTTCTTCTGTTTATTTAGTAGGCGGAAAATAGTTGTGTGTCTCACAAGCTTAGCTATTAGCTGATAGTCTCGGAGTGCTAAAGCTCATTTTCTGCCTTTAATATTGTAAATTTTCAGTGTTTATCGGTAAGTGAATCTTCATTATAGCATAAGTATCAGTTATACAGTCAAAATTTCGTGAATCAAACAATATAATTCCTTTTACTGATTCAAAGTTTCGCGTTTTTGTTTAGAGTCATGTCTAGAAAAATTCATTCAAATAATATGAATTCGAAAAGCACATTAAAAACAATTAAACTTTACCCCATTTTTCCAACAGCAGCGACACAAAATTGTGCATTCTCTTTGAAATCCCAGAAAACCGAAACATAAACAGAATCAGCGAATAAAAAGCAAATGTTTTTGAACGTAATCCCCAACGAAACTTTATTTTTAAATTAAATGCTATCAGGGTTTTCAGCTGGAGAGTGATAGAAATGAAAAGGGTTAGACAAACAGTTTATTTTATGGCAGATTAACTTTTATAATCTGTTGACAGTTTCCCGGAACCTTGTTGGCTTTCTACCGCATAATATTCCCGCCTTTTTAGTCATGCGTGGAAGCTTAAGTTTTCCTTGAGATTTTCTCTGGTTTTCTTATTTATCCTGACGTTGAAATCTCTATAATAAGACGGAAACTTGCTTTTCTTAAGAAAACAAAATCAACAAGCAACTTAATCTTGTACCTATGCGCTATGAATAACAATAACTGTCAAAACAGAGTAAAGAATTGATTTTTCAGTAGAGTGGTAATTTTTTTCTAAAAAATTTGACTGGAATCTATCAATGTTTCACAAAAAAAATATTCCTTACTACTTAGGAGATAAACCTTGCTATCTAAATGTACATAACCTATAGCTCGAAACTAACAAGAAGGTGACCAACCAACTTCACTCCAATCTCTCATCGGACATCGAATGTATTTTAAAAAGGGGAAGAGTGAATGCAATGTTAATTTTCCTTCCTCTTTTTCAAAACCTGGATGTTTGTTACAGAGTATTGAATATTTTTCTTGAAGAGGAAGGACGAATGGAACGATTATTTTCGCTTTCTCTACTTGAAAAACTGCATTGCGTGCCCGAGGAGAGACTGGAGTGAACTACAATAGCTAACTGATAGACTCGAGAAATGGTGGAGACATAGAAGTTATTGTAAATGTGCTTCGCAATGAAAGTAATGGAAGGTTAATTTCTAGCTAGAACTGCACCACAGTAAGAAGATGCAGGTATGAAAAAAATATTGAGTTTTTTGAAGTGGAAACTTCTTTAGGCGCGTTGAGCACTTTTTTGGGTGAAGAAAAAACATGGATTTTTCGTCATCGTCACGCTTTTATGCAACACACAATACCTCGGTCATTCCGTTTACGATGGGCTTACCATAAATTTATCAAAAGGGATTCATTTATTGGTATTTTCACTTCTGTTTGCTGTCCCATGACTGGACTCTACGTTTTCTTTCAGATTCACGATAAACATGGACCAATCAACATCAGAAAAGGTTATAAGATCTTCGACAGGCCGGGAAGTCTGGCTGAAACTTCACCAACTCCGGTTTCTTTTCGTACAACATAACCTAGTATGTTTTTGTGGGGCAGCAGCAATCGCTTAAAAAACGCAGCTTGTACTCTTTCGACAATATCTATGTACCTTATTTCCCAGTTTCGGAAGCAATAAGAAAGATTATTTTCAATAGAATTAAATAGGTTCATGCCTAATTGCCTGGAGGTTGTCTTTGAATTAGATAAAATAGATATAACGCTGCCTAAGACCTGTTGGCCGTTTTTTACAAGGTGTTCCACTACCTCCCTAAAAAACCAGTATAACTGAAAATTAGGCCAAGGTATTCGAATCTATCAACTACATCTATGTGTGTATTGCAAAACGGAGGATTTAACAGGTAACGGTAAGATGGGTCCTTAGTAAAAACGTCATTGGTCTAGTATTTGTCTTTTATTGATTTCTTGGGATTATATTTTTCATCTTCACACTTCAAGAATGCTAATACCCTTGAATATTTGAAATTGCTTCGCTAAACTCGTGCGCATCCTTTTCACTCACAAAATAAAATTACTGTTGTTGAAAACTCACAAATAATTACTTCCTGATATTAACGTATACTTTCAACAAGATGGCGCACCTCCACATTATCAAAGAGATGTTAGGCAATATTGAAATACAATTTGGTCGAAGAGGTGCAATTGAGTGGCCGGTAATATCCCCGGACTTGACACCTATTGATTTTTTTCTCTGGGGCTACCTGAAAGATTACGTTGATGTTAACAGACCAACTAACTTGAACGATTTAAAAGATCGCATACGTCTCGAAATGCAGGGAATTACTCCATAAATGGTCAACAATTCTATTCGTAGCTTCGAAGTGAGATAGTATCATTGTCAACGTCAACAAACAAATGGCCAGCTTTTTGAGCATTTAAATGAATGTTCAGTTTATAAATTTCTGTAACATCCAGTTTTGTTTAAAATAACAATTTTAAGATGTTTGTTAAATTTCTATTATAATTTCTGAGTAAAGTGATATATTGCTATTATTTTTAGAAAGAGAAAAAAATAAGCTTCTTCTTTGTGATACGTCAATCGACCCAGGTATGCCATTTCAAAGGATTCAAGATGGCGGCCATACGCTAAACGCTGACGTCAAGAACATTGGACATTTGCTCTAAAATATGCAGTTTTATTCATCGTCATAGAATTTCATAACTTTCCCTTTATCCGTTTTAAAGATAATCCCTTGGTGTGACTTATAAGCAACCCTGTATAATAATTTATATTATCTAACATATCTACCTTTCAACGGTTATCCACCCTTCACTGTATTTCGACCACAGCGACTTTAAATTTAGATCATCTTAATATACATTATTGTTTTCAAAACAAACGTGACTTGAAAGCTATTGGAATTGAACCAAAAAGGTGAAGATAAAACCAAGTTACTGAAAGCCACTATCGTCATAGTTCGAGGAGATAGACAACTGTCTATCTCACTTCACGCCGCTGGTAAAAGGTCGCGTGCAATTAGAGCAGGGCAATATTGAAGTGAGGCAGAACTATCCGAAACGATGACGCTAGGACTTTTAGTAACTTGGTTTTATATTTATACGGTAAGATTTCTCGGTTCTAAGAGCAGTTGCTACCTACTGTTTCAAATTCAGTTATGCTTAACTATTAAATGTTCATAGTAATTATATTTTCCTTGGAATTTTACGCCAAACTCGATAAGAAAATACTTCACTCTTCCTATATGGGTCGTTTGGATAATGTATGGAAATTCAGTACATTTGGACACACATTATTGTAATATCTTGGATTACTCTTTTGTTTCATTTTAACATCTCATACGGCTGCTGATTTCACATTTAGAGGGAAAATGATATTCAAGTGATTCCATTTCACACATAAACTTGATAAATGATTCAATAATACTTTATTACTAATTTTATTATATTACCAAATTTCTTGAAAAGTTTGCATGTTTGAAAATGTTTTCCGTGTTCCATCGTTGTCTTGTAGAAATGTTTGGGAAAAATCCCAAAAATCTTTTGATCCTAAAACAATACCAATAACTCTATTCAAATCTTGAATTTTGCTCAGTAAAATTATAATTTTGTAATTCGCGGAGATTGTTCCGATAGTGTGCGCTGCAATATATGTCAAAACTGCCAATGGAATGGGGAAAATAATAAACACATCCATCCATTTCTGTTTGTCTCTGTCCATTTAATTCAATTAGGAATTTTGAGCAATAAAGGTGTTTTGTGAAAGATGGTACTGGTTAAAATAAGTTTGGTGGGCATTTTTAAAGACATTGGCGACAGAAATCGGCCGATGGTGGAAGGCGAACAGGTATTCAAAGCATACCGTTTCTAAGAAGTGCCTGATTTACAGTGAAATGTACTTGGAAATAGGTTTCCAAATTTTTAAAATCTTTTGCCACACTTTGCATAATTTTGGATCTGTTGGGAAGCTATGTATTGATACATTTGGAAGTACTTTAACAATATCCGTGAATCAAATAGCTATTCAAATACGATATACTTGGATGATAGGAATAGTTCTGATGGATCAGAAATAGTAGACCTGTTTGCAAATTTCTTTTCAACCCTCTTTCAGCCTGATTAATGTGATATTGATCTCGCTGCCTAAACTTAAATTGCAATGAAGCAATTGACCTTCAAAGGTATTCGAAAATTGAAGGACAAAAATCCAAGTGGTCTAGACGGTGTACCCAATGTATTGTTGAAGGGTTGTGTGTGCTTTATCAAATCCTATTTATTATTTATTTAATTTGTCTTCAAATTCTTGTCAGTATTTAAATCAGGTGACAAAGAAAATATTAAAAACTACAGAAGTATTTGTATTAAATTCCTATTACCAAAACTAATGGATAATATCGTAACAAAGCGTTTGACATGAGCCAGTAAAAATATTGTTATTCCAGAACAGCATCGGTTTCAGTTGGGTAGATCAACTGTAAATAATCTCATGTTATGTCAGAACTGCATATTGAATGCATTCGAAAAGGGTCAACAAGTTGATGGAATCTAAACAGATTTTAAAAAAGCATTTGATAGAGTTAACCACCAACTACTAATAAGTAAGCTAAAAGTCTTGGGTTTTGGAGAAAATATTCTCGGTTGGGTGTACAGTTTCCTTACTGGGCGTCATCAGAGAGTCAGAATTAATAACTATATTTCAGGCGATATCGGAGTTTCATCTGGTGTACCTCAGGGGTCACATTGTGCTCCTTTACTATTCAGCCTTTTTGTAAACGATCTAAAACAAGTAATTAAGGATGTGGATTTTTAATTTTTTGCTGACGATCTGAAATTATTTTATAAAGTGAATGACGCTACAAAGCAATCTTGATGCCCTCTTCAACAAAAATTTGTTACAACTTAATATTGATAAATGCTTTGTTATATCTTTTTCTAGGGGAAGGATGTGGGCAGGATACGCATACATCATCAATAATACGCTGTTGAAAAAGGTAACCGAAATAAAAAATTTGGGTGTGGTCTTTGACCAACAACTAACATTCAAAAAACATATGCAAGAAATCCGTATTTCTGCAAATAAGATACTGGGCCAGTAGGCATTTTTCACATCAAACAGTGAAGATATTATACTGCTCTCTGGTACTATCAAAACTTGATTATGCTTCTATCATATGGTCACCATTTTATAACTCTGACATTTCTCACATTAAAAGTGTCCAGATCAAGTTTGCGAAGTACATCGCATTTAAGATGGGCACATATAGACAGTTTAATTATGAAGATACTTTGTACTCTCTTAATATGTATAGATTTAACGTGAGGCGTCAGATAACAAATTGTATTATTATCCATAAGTTATTACATAATGCAGTCGACTGCCCAAAGCTACTTGCCTTGATTTATTTTAACAGTAATGTATACAACAATAGAAATAGAAAACTTTTTTATGTTTCTTTCCATAATACAAATTACGCTTACTACAGTCCTATATCTAGAACGCTCCGCCTTTTAAATAGCACGAGCTCAGAAATTGATCTTTTTGCTACATAACTGAAGGTTTTTAAGAAACAAATAATCAGTAGTCTCCCTAATGTTGCGTAGACCGGCTTTGGTCTTTTTGCTAGTTCACTTACTTTTTTTTTACATACTTCACACTCATACTGCACATATTGTTTCATATGTTTTATACGTTTTATATATTATATATGTTTTATATGTTTTTTAATATTGATGTAATTGACAACAATCATTGTGTTTGATAATGTACTTTTTTATATAGATGGAAGATCCGTTGATAAATAAATAAATAAATTTGCATCTTTGAAATGATTACATTGCGGCACAGAGCCATATACCTCTTGCACTTGCTGGTCCTTATTCGAAATTCATATTCCTCAAAAAAGAATAATAAATATATTCATTTCACGCCCTCATTCAATTGATCGTGACAGTTAGCGACAGCAGTCATCGGTATATTCGATGGAAAAAAACGTCGAAGTTGGAAGAAATAATTGTCATTGTGACAGAAAAATTTCTTATCAAGTCTAATTTCTTTTCCAAATCTCATTACGAGAAAATAATTCCAATACCAATAATTTCTATCACTTTGATGACATTTTTAGTGTAACGACAGTGATAGTTTCTAGCCATACACCATTTTCTGGTGAGTACAAAAAGAAGGCCCGGTTTTGGACTAGCCAGAAATTCTACAATTTTATTGTGTTTTAATTTAAAATTTGTAGAGGCAAGTTGCCAATAGGAATTGCATGCCGAGGCCTTACAACCCATTGTTTGAAATAGTAATAGATACTCTTTATTCAATAGAGTATTATTCCACCCTATTTTTCATTAGGGTTTGGTCAGGATAAAAGAACTTCACTACAGTCTACCATCTTGGACAACAACGCGTTTGTTCAAGGCATCGCTGCGCACATAGGTAGAGCGTGGCTCCACACATCAAATTACTCCAGTCATTATTAGAGTCTAAATAAGTATTCTGATACAACAAACTTCACAAAACTCTTCTAGAAATCAAGAAAACGATATTAATACTTTGCTCACTATACGCATACTCTAATGACGATTTGGTTTGTTTTCCACATTTTGAGGTTATAACATTTTGACGCCCTTTGCTTGTCTTTGCGAATTGAGTTACAAAATGTCATAATTTTGACACTCATCCTAGTTACAAAATGATATTTAAATCTTAAATAAAAATAAACAAGTACATATTGCAGCAAATCCATTTATTTTTACTAAAGGCTGGTTTAGCCAACGAATACTGCGTAATTCACAATTCTTAGTACGTAATGGATAATTGTTAAATCTTAAAATTTATATGTAACCGTTTACCCAACGTACAGTGAATAGTGCGTTATTTTTTAGTGTTTAATGCTCAATGCACAAAGTTCGCAACTTTCAGCTTTATGCTTTAAGAATTACGTCTATGCATATGCGCATGCGTGGCAATTTTTCTTCTTCTTTTCCGTGGTTAAGATCAGCATAGCCTCAAAATTTTTAAGTTTTATGATAATATTAAAGATGAACCACGTTATATTGAAAAATTTTATAATTTTTGTCAATTAATAAAAAAAATAAAAATAAATATGAAAATGAGGTTATATCTACTCAAGTTTAGTGTCAACAGTCAGTTGTCATTGTATAAACACCATTTTTCTGTTGTGCATTAGGCATTATGAATTAAGCATTACTCATTAGACACAAAAATTATGAATGACTCACTATCCGTTGGCTAAACCATCCTTAAAAATACTTACATGGAATTAATAAGAATTAAACATACATTTTCATTTTAAAACTATTGTAATTCACTACAACAATTGAACGTACAGTTTTAAAACGTATTGCTACGGAATACTTCTGCCTCTTCTATCTCATCCTCATCATTGTTAACAAACTCAGCTACGTTTGAATCCATTGTTATGCTTGTCGATGTACTTTGTTCGAGAACTGGAGCGCTATTCTTTACCCTTGCTACCTGTCAAGGTCGTGCGCATATTATAATTTTGCGAATGTCATTTGCATTTGGTATTCTTGACCATTCGCAAGACCAGTGATCATGCGTGTTTTACAACGAGTGGTATTTGTTGATTGCAAACGCCTTGCGTATGCGTTCTACAGAATTTATAGGTTATATTTAGATATACGAAATGGATAATCTGCCATATATTTATATATTGCCAATTTAGAAAATCTTGGAGATAAACCAAATAATCAATATAATCGTTTCAATCCTATTGACCCTTTTGATATTTTGAGTGAGTGAATATCAATTTCTGCAAACTTCTAGAATTCCTAAAGAGTTGTGCAGGTTTTCAATGAGGGGATCCATCTGAGATGGATTCATCATACAAAAATAGTGGAAACTTAACCTAAGTTACGATCTAACCATAATCTGATGACACAGAACTACTACTAAATAATCTAGAAATTGCGATGTCAAATTCATTTCACCACAGGAATGAAAATGTTCGTACATCTCTACGAAGAGTGGTCAAGAATAACATTTTTAGAAAGTGTTCGCAAATTGACAATTCGTAACCATGCGCATTCGTACAATTGCGAAAGATATCAAGAATAGCGACCATGCAATATTGCCGATATTTGCCGATGTATTTTGTCCAAGTATCTTCACAGCTGTTTTTTTTTCATTATTGATAGAATAATCGATATAATGTTCATCAAAAGCGTTGAACTTTCATCCTCCATGCCTTTTCAACGTTTGTAGTTATATCAGCACTAGCATTCAGTAACGTTGCTGACGGTCAGCGCAATGCATGGCTAGTTCATAATTCAGGAGTTTTTAAGTCAAGTAATGACGCTATTTTTTCTTTAAATGTCAAAAATTGTGTTGATGCCAATATGTTGAATGGTGTATTTTCTTTATCAAAGGAAAATTCCATTTTTTTACATGATTTGGATGCATTCGAATGTATTTTCGGACAAGTAAAATCAGATTAATTCCAGCAACATCACATTCGGTTATTTTGAAAACTATATCAATATGTATTTTTGTATCTGGCATGCTTATTTTAATAAAAGTACCGCAGTCACTATAATAATAACTTTCAAGTCCACATCAATATAATCATCAGCTTCTTCTATACTATTGTATTTGCAATATAATAGAGTATTGTAATTTCTTTATTTCGAATAACTTGACAAAGTCAAAAGTAAAAAGTGACAAATCCTGTAACCCCGGAATCCTTCTATATATTGTGACGATATTTTATTTTATTTTAAGCTTTAAAATCTAAATTTTTATTCTGATAATTTTTCTTTACTTTATTTAAATATATTTTTTTAACCTTTTTTTTATGGCTCCGGCTAACTAAATATATTCTTTGTTCTATAACTTTATGGACATTTTATTTTACTTTACCTTCATCAAGTAAATCAACTGCAGACTCTTGTGCGTCAGTACATATATATTCTTTATCTATGGTCAGCACTGTGGGCATACGGGTTCGATCTTTATGATTCAGATCTATGGTATTCGCCACTGAACTATAAACACTATCTACTAAGGAAAATCCTAATTTTATCAACATAAGTTTATTGTGAAAAACGAAATTTTATATCAAAATAAATATTGGATCAACAATTTTCTTACCTATTAATTATTTAAATCTATAAATTGAATTTTAATTATATTTGCCTATTGGCTGAATAGATCAGAATGCATTCTTTCTATGGTAAAAAAGAAGACTTAACTACTTAACCTAAAATTCAATACAGTACCTAATAACATGTGGTATGTGAATACGATGGAGGTGAATATGATAAACAGTTTTTTATTTATAGGCCGATTAAATGTGTTGGAATATAGTTCTTGGTAAGTCAATTTGGAAAAAATCTTGTTTAGTGAACCAACGCGGATTTTGATGAAATTTTTTTTTTCATTAATTCGAGGTCGCAGAACACGAAAATAAAAAAAATTTGCGCTCTCTTACCAAAAACGAGTTACGAATTTTTGAAGATGAGTTCAGATCAGCACTGCACTGGTTTTATTGTCATATTATAACTGCTTTAAAATGATGCATTATAACTTCTACACAATGTTAAATACACTATAATTACTTTTTACGATATTCCTCTCACACACACATTTAAAAAGCAGTGATATTGATATTCATTTCTAGTAAATTCTTTTTTTAATTCCACAATAATTATTATATCTTTTGACGTTTCCATGTAATATGACTGACATGAGTTTTGGTCTGTTTCTTCTTAGTCGTACAACTTGTACTTAATAGCATATTCAGCCATTAGAGATATTTAGCCACTTGAATTAGTTGCTGAATATTTTCGATTTAATGATCGTGACATAGAAGATATAAACAAGATGAACATCATGAACATACACCTATTTTTCCGATAGCTGGCGCTAACTATTTTCTTCTTTAAAATTTCGGGTTGAATATGAAGGCTATTTCTAATGAAATATTTTTAAAATGTTTTGTTACCTTCCACCTTCAAAAGACGAGGAAGTTACTTCATCGATAAACCATGTATTGTGTGGAATTATCAGGGATTATATTTTATTTAAACTTCATAAGAGTTTGTAGACGATAAAGGTCTGTATTCATCTACTTTTTCTTGTAAATATTATTTTATTAATACCTTTTAATGCATTATTTCAAATTTTCTTCTTCAAAAAAACTTCTGACAACCATTAAAAAACTAAAAACTATCAGAATAATCAGGAATAATCCTTTTATACTTTTTTCTTGTTATTCTAGTGATCTGAGTCTATACTCACAGAAACAAAAGTCTGTCAGAGCAATTATTCAACATGCTCCTCTGACAACACCAAAAAACATACTGATGTGGACCTTTTGATGACATAACCTCTACATATAAGGACTTCCAAAATTTTTATTTCAGCTAAGACACCTCTGCTTGGCCCCATTTTATAGAGCTTGAGCTCCTGATTCTGGAACTAGTTTTCTTTTTCCTGACAAACCACTCATTCGCACTAAAACTTTAATTTGTTACCCGCACTTGACAGTTCAAACTTTTAACCTCTTTTATTTATCTTATTCTTCAAATAAAAGTTTAAAAACACTAATATAGAACACAATTTCGTATGTTCAAGCTACATTACCCTATCTTCTCATAGTTAAACTTATAATTTCTTACCTACCATAATAAATTACTACACAATAAGCAAATATAATAGTTTTTTTTTTATCAAAATGTATCTATTACATAATTGTTATGTGCTTTTTGTTCTTAATCATTAAAATTTTAATCTGAAATTTTCTAAGACGATAAATTCGTCCTAATATATAAGGTTACATCGGACCTGTACTGTGGATATGTAGAGGTCCATAAAGAAAAAGAGAAGACTTACATCTAAAATCATCTAGAAGTGTCATCGAAAAATCTAGAAATGTCATCGAAAAGTCGAAAACTGCCTGGAACAGATGAGAAGTATAAAAAGGCTGGGATACTTTAGTTCCTCTATTTCTGCTAGCCTATAGAAGTTCTGAACACGAAACTACCGAATATAGTTCATCTATGCTAGTCACTGTCAGAGAAATGAAGCTTCCCCATGATCTTTCCTTCTCTTCTTCTTCCTTCTTTCTACATATTTCCTTCTCTTCTTCTCCCTCTTCTCTAGTTATTTGTTCCGAAAAATCTGACTGCTGGGGTCTGGTTGAAACCAACAGGGTGGATCGGTTCCGAAGTAAGGGGCTAACCTCCGACATGGATCACTTTGGGCTAGCTCCTCGCTGACAATTGGATGCGGTAAACTAGGTCGTTGATTTTCATGATGGTTGAAATACTTTTGCTTTGTATTAAAAATAAGCAAGATGAACATTTTCTGATATAGTTCAGATTTGTTGGATCGCCCGCTACGCTCGTGATCCAAACTTCACACCTAATGCAAAAAACACGTTCATTTTGCAACAAGTTTTAGTTAAGAAAGTTTTAGTTTTCCGCACGCTTTTCCTTTTACTCACGCTAAATACTACTTTGTCGCACGCAAGGTTTAAAATATCTCGTTTTATGATTTTTTTTCAGGTTTATCGAATTTTTAATAAATATTGCGTTAATAACCATCTATTAACCTGAAGGAAACTAATAAACCTGTTCATTTGTATCTAGTTATTTTATTTTTAATTTAATGATTTTTCTCCATATTCTACTTGCACTTAGCAAAAATGTTGTTTCTAACAAGTTTAGATACTTAAATGAAATAATTAATAACAAAGCAAAACAATAATACTGCGATAAATTCAGTGGAAGTTATGGAAACAGCATATTGTGTAACAACGTGTGAATTGCGGCACTCGACTTCGTCTCGTGAGAAACTAGCATTTGCGCACGTTTTGCACTCTGTATTTTTCCTACAGAACTATCAGTTTCCTGTAAAATTGTCATATTTAGTGAAGCGTGTTACCAACAGATATCAAAGAATATATATTATTCTACGCTTCACAAATAAGTATTGAAACATATTTTTCAAAAACAGTGACTGTTCAAAACTTAGTTGTGAAGCGTAGAATAATATATATTCTTTGATATCTGTTGGTAACACGCTTTACTAAATACGACAATTTTACAGGAAACTGTAATAATTCTATATGTTCCAAGCTAACGGGATTGTTGTCAAATTTCGAATTTTGGTTTGTGACTTGGAGGTGAGGTGTCGCTATTATCGCAACTAAAACATTTCCGTAACTGGAAGATATGTATAGTTGTTGATTATAGTTTCATTTTAGTCCGGGATTAACTCTCGGACGATAACATATACCTTGTACTGATGAGGCGCAATACGCCGAAACCGGTCTACAAGTTATGTTGTCCCTTCTAGTTGCAAACTAGAATGGTTGGTTTAAATCTTGTGGATTTACCAACCTCATTTGACTTAGAAGTCTAATTCAATATCTGTCGGGGCATGTATCCCGGGAAGTAGTTGTTTCTTCTAAGTGAACGGGAATTGTTTTGAAAAATATTTTCCAAAACTTAGCGTAGAATAATATATATTCTTTGATATTTTTCCTACGACCACCATCCAGAAATCAAACAAACTATTGTGTTGCACACGGTACTTTTTATGAGCACTTTTTCTAACATGACATAGCTTAAAAAAAATTAGGGCAATTTTTGCATTTCAATCAAATTATTGAAGATCGTATTTAAAAATTTATTAAAAATTACAGTTGGCAAGAAATTTACCTTTTAAAAAATATATTTTAATTTTAGCTCTCCTTGTCTGGGATTTTTCACTTAAAATTATAATGAATTGTCTCTGGTGTTGATGTTTCCGACAAGTTTTCGGTTATTGTTAATAAGTCATTATTTGTAGCAGATGTTGACGGAACAGAAACAGAATCAAATTTCTGTAATGTTTTATTGACCCTACTAGTGGATTTCACCGAATGCATTATTTTTCGAGAAAGTCGGACTGTTTTGTAGGTTTATGACAATTTGCTGTAGGTATTTGTTTTGGGTATGCCTAATGTCACTTTGGGTATGCTTTATGTCACTTTGGCTATGCCTTATGCCACTTTTCCCACTACTATGAGAAATTGTTAATTTTACGTATTAAAACCAATGTACAAAATAGTGGTCGTAGGAAAAGTAATATTTCTCAACAATTTTGTTAAAGCCTTGCCGAAAATGAGTGCTTCATCGCATAGAGGGTCTTCTTTCCAACTATTTATTCCAAAATATTATTTTTAAAGTGTATATGGCGTCGAACAAAAACGCCAAGTCGAGCGTCGAAGCCATTCAGGTTATTGTCGACCCCTCTATAGGGTCGTTGTAGATAGTACTGAAAGCTTGAATTTCCAGTAAACAAAAGGTAGGTATATTCCAAAATTACATTCAATTTGCATCTGTAGATTAAGGACGATTGCAAGTCAAAGTTCCTTAATTTTGTCACAGACTCATTCACTCACCGATCATCAAAATTCTAAGTAGAACGCATACCAGATCCAAGTTTTTAACACAATCATTGTTAAGCTTAGAAAGCAAGGAAAAACTGAGAAATGTCACAATTACAGTACCGTTTTCTAAACATACACATACAGGATGTCCCAGACTAATTGCTAATCCCTGCTATTCTAAACCTCTCGGAGAACACTCAAAACCCTTATCGGAAGTTGTAACTTTATTCAAAGTACAATATAGCGCATTCCTTGCTTTTATCACACAAATGGACGGTGTTACCGAGTTGTTACAAAAGGGGATAAAAGTCAAAGTACATAAAATTGAAAATAATTACAATTTTCGTCGGTAGCTTTGGTGCATTTGAAGTGAGCAGCGTAGTAGCAGAAAGTGTTCTAGATCTAGATGTCGAAGAATAAAAATATATTATTCTACGCTCCACAACTAGTTTTGAAAAATATTTTTCAAAAACAGTGACCGTTCAACGAAGAAGAAACAACTACTTCCCGGGCTACATGCCCCGACAGATATTGAATTACACTTCTAAGTCAAACGGGGTTGGTAAATCTACAAGATTTAAACCAACCATTCTGGTTTGCAACTAGAAGGGATAACACAACTTGTAGACCGGTTTCGGCGTATTGCGCCTCATCAGTACAAGGTATATGTTATCGTCCGAGAGTTAATCCCGGACTGAAATGTGACTATAATCAACAACGGTACATATTGTCCAGTTACGGAAATATTTTTGTTGCGAAAATAGCGACATCTCACCTCTAAGTCACAAACCAAAATTCGAATGAGACAACAAACCACGTGGATTTGAAACAAAAATGAATTAATACAGTTTCCTGTAAAATTGTCGTATTTAGTAAAGCGTTTTAACAATAGATGTCGAAGAATAAAAATATATTATTCTACGCTTCACAACTAGTTTTGAAAAATATTTTTCAAAAACAGTGACCGTTCAACGAAGAAGAAACAACTACTTCCCGGGCTACATGCCCCGACAGATATTGAATTACACTTCTAAGTCAAACGGGGTTGGTAAATCTACAAGATTCAAACCAACCATTCTGGTTTGCACTAGAAGGGATAAAACAACTTGTAGACCGGTTTCGGCGTATTGCGCCTCATCAGTACAAGGTATATGTTATCGTCCGAGAGTTAATCCCGGACTGAAATGTGACTATAATCAACAACGGTACATATTGTCCAGTTACGGAAATATTTTTGTTGCGAAAATAGCGACATCTCACCTCTAAGTCACAAACCAAAATTCGAATGAGACAACAAACCACGTGGATTTGAAACAAAAATGAATTAATACAGTTTCCTTTAAAATTGTCGTATTTAGTAAAGCGTTTTAACAATAGATGTCGAAGAATAAAAATATATTATTCTACGCTTCACAACTAGTTTTGAAAAATATTTTTCAAAAACAGTGACCGTTCAACGAAGAAGAAACAACTACTTCCCGGGCTACATGCCCCGACAGATATTGAATTACACTTCTAAGTCAAACGGGGTTGGTAAATCTACAAGATTCAAACCAACCATTCTGGTTTGCACTAGAAGGGATAAAACAACTTGTAGACCGGTTTCGGCGTATTGCGCCTCATCAGTACAAGGTATATGTTATCGTCCGAGAGTTAATCCCGGACTGAAATGTGACTATAATCAACAACGGTACATATTGTCCAGTTACGGAAATATTTTTGTTGCGAAAATAGCGACATCTCACCTCTAAGTCACAAACCAAAATTCGAATGAGACAACAAACCACGTGGATTTGAAACAAAAATGAATTAATACAGTTTCCTGTAAAATTGTCGTACTGTCGACTCTTTTTGAAAAATATTTTTCAAAATTAGTTGTGAAGCGTAGAATAATATATTTTTATTCTTCGACATCTATTGTTAAAACGCTTTACTAAATACGACAATTTTACAGGAAACTGTATTAATTCATTGTTCTAGATCTACTTTTCACTGCTTCTACCAATACATATATACAATATTTGTAGTATATGAAATATAAGTATTCATTTGGTTGCATTGTCCTATAACATTTTCCAATTTTCAGTAAATATAGATATGGAAAATTGGAAAAAAGTGTAGATTATTATATCTAATGGATCTTATACTTCTGATGATGGAGTAATTTTTTTGAAAATTTTTTGATCAAGTAGAAATCCAATGAAATCAGGTCATCTGATTGAACACAATCAATCAGGATTACATTATATTGGAAACAGATCCCATCGGCTGTTTCCACTTTTTTACGTGCTATAAGTGTTGATTTATTTTAATTTTTACGTTTCAAATAGTTGATATTCTAAAATGTCACTATTTTGTTATAATACTGACGAGAATATTTAATACTGTTTACAGTAAACAATTTGTGGACTTTTGCAATGTTAGAAAGTATCAATTAAATAGAAATCGAACGGTTGAAGAAGGATAGGCGTTGATTTTAAAGGATTGGACTGTGAACATAATGGTATAGAGTTTAAACGGTCAAAACCAAGTGGAACCTTACAAGTGAGCTTTTGCAAGAAAAATATTAAGAAAATAAAAGATTCTCATCCATTTGATAGTATAGTATTCCAACAAGCGCGAGCTGCCCTGCAATCAGATCCCTACAAAAAGGAAACAAAGTTCAGCAGTATTGAGTTCAATGTAAATCACCAGAAGGATGAATTTGTTGGATGAAAACATCTCTGAAGGGCTGCAACAAAAAATTCCATCTCGCCGAGATGGGGAAGCTGCTACTTGCTTAAATATAAGTTGTGTTGAATATAACACCGAATCCATCAAAACTTTCCAGGGTGGTTCAATAATGTTAACAGAATACAATTTTTTTGTAAAAAACAATGAATGCAGCGTTTGTCGTGTCAGATTAATAAAAAAAATGATGTCAAAAAATGGCCCAAATATTAAAACCAACAGTTTATTTCTCAGAACAAATGGTTACTGGAAAGCCAAAAACGATCACTGGTATGATAATATGTCCATTGAATACCAAGGAAAGAAATTGGTAATAACTCCAATAGATCGACCGCGATGAGTCGATTGGTCAAAAGTGGTGTATAATAGTCAGAGCTCATGAAAATCACTGGTCATAACAATTCCAACTCAATAAAATCCTACTTGAATATTGACGAGGAGCATCATAATCAAATTATCACCAGCATGCGTAGTGGAAATACATCTTGATCAGTTATATAAACTAACACTTACAAATGTTTACATGAGGTATTGAAACACAATCAAACATTTCTTGGAGAACTAATGAATAAATAAATAAACATTTGTACTTCATACTATCGAAGATCATATTACTGGCATAAGGAAAAACTTGAAAGAGATTAATAATTATTTTTCATCTAGTAGGCTACTATCAAATAATCTAATACGTGATATTCAATTAAATATTGCTAGCGACTTAATTTGTTAATGTCAATTTGCTGTCAATCTTTTCAAAACCTGTCATCAATGATTATCACATCGTATTTAAAGTTTCAATATGGTAGAATTTACCTGTAGTGAATATGCCGACATGCATTTGATGTATGGTTTGGTTTCTGGTAACTCGTTAGAAGCCAGAAGGTTAGGGTTGATTGCAGCTTACGGGAAACAGGTTTGTCTACATAAATTAAGTAAACTAGTTTCCATTATTTTTTATAAAATGATATTTTAGGAAGTGTCCTACTAAAAAAAGGTGGCGAAGGTCAACAACGAACTATACGAACACCAGCTTTAGAGCAAAATGCATTAGATGCAGTTGATGCTGATCCCACAACTAGCGTACGCAAAATGTCACTACAATTTAACGTATCAACGACAACGATTCATAGGATTCTCCAGGAGCAACTTTTTCACCCCTTTCACATCCAGAAAGTGCATGCCATGATAATAACCTGAATGGTCAGCGATATTTAGAATTTTTTCAAAATGATTTCCCACCCATGTTATGTGATATAAATCTAAACATTCGCAGAGACATTTGGTTCATGCACGATGGAGCCCCTCCTCACTTCCTAAATGATGTGAGAAATCATCTTAATAACATTTTTCCTAATAGGTGGATTGGTCGGGGAGGTCCAATTGCATGGCCTCCATGTTCCCCTGAATTAAATCCAATGGATTAATTTCTTTGGGGATATCTTAAAAGCTTGGTATATGCAACACTGGTAAACACAAGGAACGAAATGATCGATAGAATAAACTTCCATTGTGACGCTATAAGGCAGAATCTTGGAATGCTGTTCCAAGTTCGAAGAAATGACCTCCGTAAACCCCGGAAGTGTGTAGAAGTGCAAGGTGCCCAACTAGAACATTTATTATAGTTTTTTTTGTTTTTATTTGATAAGTTGTAGGCTAACCAACTAGATTTTTCTACATTTCAATTTTTTCCTTATGTAGTTAACACGATGTTCGACAGTATGCAGTTCAATTAGAAATGTTTGATTGTGTTTTGATACCTTTTGTAAGTATTTTCAATAAATAATTACAATTTATGATAATTTTCTTTAGAACGGTTTCCTTGGCATGTACAACGATCCAAAAATCTACATATCTCCTAAACCATGAATTTTATCGATTTGAACAAAAAGTACATTTTTGTTACAAAATCGATTGAAACATTCATTTTTGCTATCTTTAGATTGTACAGGTTGTCCCTGTAAAAGTTACAGATTGTTAACCATTGGACATGAACCACCCCTGGCCTTCAGATAGTGGTGTAGAATTATTTATTCCACTACATGGACATACGTAATCATCCATTAAAGATTCATAATGTTCCAATGTATAATTTCGAAAATATACTTAGATATAAGTTCTGATTTCGCAACTTTAAAGGCCTATAACTCAGAAACGAGGGGTTATATGAGCATTTTTTTTCATTTCACAGCATTATTTTCACGTCATCTACTCACTACTACGAATTTTTTGCATAAAGTCACGGAACACCCTGTGAAGGCAATATACCTCCTCCTATGACGTCGGTCTGCTTTCAAGCAGCAATCTTTCGAAATCTGTTAAAAAACCTTTTCGAACAATTATAAATGTCCTTGGGTTATTACAACTGAAAACTATCCGAAAAAAGGGACCCTTTCCGTTGTCAAATATTATATTGTGATAAGGTCAGAAACTGTTACAGCTACAGCTAACAGTCTTGGGCTGCCAAAGCGTTTCCTGCATGTGTGACACACAGCTGTTTTTCGCCCACCAAATAAACAAAAAAATTTAACAAAAAACTCTACACTAACGTTTGATGAAAATTTCCATGAAACGTCAAAGTACTCAAGTGACAGATGGCGAAAAGCTGCAAAAACGTGGCGTTACATATGTAAACAATACTTTTCGTCCTATTTTTGTGGTTCATATGATTGGTTTTCCGGCAAGGTAGGTGAAAATAAATTATTAGTAATCGTATCAATTTTGGACATCTTTATCTCTTAAATAAATAGCTTGACCATCGAACAGCAACATGATCCCATAAAAATATTCTACTATCTTAAATTGCCCTTTACAGACTACAAAATAATGTAATTAATATACACTTGTGTGCATAGAAATCGGCCCACTGTAAACTTTTGACTTTAACTCTATATTTTTTTTAAATTATTCATCAGATCAAAAAAAGAAATATGCTGTTTGAAAGACAATTTAATATGCTTTAATGTGAGTATAAATTTATCAAGAAGGCTTATCGTTTATATGCGTAGCAACCGGTAAACAAATAAAACGTGTGATTGTAACGAAAATAACAAATCTGTCAAATAATAAAATTATTGCATTTGCAACTGAAATTTACGTATTATTCGTTTTTCATAATCTCAATTGTGTTCAAGTGTGTTAGTTTAATGCATACCACACCACAAAAAGCCGTCCAAGTTATCGCTTTAATCGAAATTGGACTTGGTTGCTAGACAATTTGATATAACCCGCGCAGCGGTTCGAAGAGTGTGCCAACGTTATGAGGAGACTGGATCCTTTCATTGGCGACCTGGAACAGGCAGAAGGCGATCTACAACCACTCGTGATGACTGCTTTATTGTGTCAACAGCATTAAGAAATCGTCACCTTAATGCCGTTCAAGTGCAACGACAGCTCCGTGTGGTGCTAGGAGTGGCCATTAGTCAGTGGACCGTAAGACGAAGACTGCAGGAAAATAACCTGACCCCTAAAACACCTGCGATTGGTCCAAAACTTACTCCAGCTCATCGGCAAGCACGCTTGCGTTTTGCACGGGATCATCTGAATTGGACATTGGAACAATGGGGATCTGTTTTGTTCTCAGATGAGACCAGAATATGCCTCCATGGTAGCGACTGAAGAGGGAAAGTGTACCAAAGACCAAGAGAGCGATTTGCAGATTGCTGCTTTGAAGATCGGAGTGCTTATGGAGGTGGTTCCTGCATGATCTGGGGTGAAATTTTTGTAGGAGCACGAACCGACCCTGTGTTCATTCGTAGGGGCGACCGTGTTCACGGAAGAAGAGGTTTAACTGCTGCTAGATATATCGAGAAGATTTTAGCAATTCATGTGGTACCTTAAGTAGACTACATTGGGGACGAATTTACCTTTATGCATGACAATGCAATGCCGGGTTATGGAATGGCCAGCATACAGTCCTGACCTATATGGGATAGAACATTTATGGGATGAGCTAAAACGAAGAATTCAAGCTAGACTTCATACCTCAAACTCGATCACAGATCTTATTGTTGCAGTAGAAGAAGAATGGCTTAACATCCCACAAGAAACAATAGCAAACTTGATTAGATCTATGCCTAATCGTATGAGAGATGTTATTAGGGCAAGAGGAGGTCAAACCCATCATTAAAAAATTGAGTGTTAAGTGTTAAATTGTCAATAACCCTATTTATGTTAATTTTGCTTGATGCATCAATTTCACTATGTTAAACATAGGAAGTCGAAATAATTTTTCATAAATTTATACTCAAATTAAAGCATATTAAATTGTCTTTCAAACAGCATATTTCTTTTTTTGATCTGATGAATAATTTAAAAAAAATATAGTTAAAGTCAAAAGTTTACAGTTGGCCGATTTCTATGCATAAAATACTCCCATAGATAGGTACTGAATAGGTACATCTTTTTGCGGTAGAAGAGCTGCGATATGTTTTTGATGGAATGAACTTGTCAAATGTAAACTTTCTTTCAATCGTATGAAAAAATATCAATACATTAATATAGATAGTGTAATAATGATACACTATAGTGTGTCCTTAAATAGAACTAGCACTTAAATATTTAAAATAATTCTCACCTCTCCCACTTCTGCCAACAAACCTAAGATCATTAAACTTCGCGACTTGATTTTTCATAACAGCAGTACAGTTTCTTAATTCAGCACAATAATTTTCGTCATTACCAGCTTTCACAGTCACAACAGTCCCATCACCAACGTCCCCCAAAGCAACCACTTTAAACGCTACAGGAAGAGTCTTGTTGGATCTCCAATGAGGAGGTAAAACAGTACAAACGAACAATGGACTTCCTGTTCTTATCAGTTCTCCCGGATGTTCACTCAAGAAATCATTCAATGTTCTTTCTGCCAAAATATCACTGGTCATTTTAGTGTAGGTATCTTGTATCAAGTTGGTAGTACCCTCCGGAGTAGAGGTACTACCGGTAGTACCGGCGGGAGTGTTCGTTAGGTGCATAGTTAGAGATTGAGTCCAGTCACCAATCATCAGTTATCACCATTAATATTGATATTGTTAACATTATAACTAATTTTTTTATCCTACAAGGAATATTAATAAAATTGTTTTCAATGTTGAAGAAACTAGAGGATCAGAAGTTTTTAGACTTCAACAATAATTTAAATAATATCTTGAGCATTTTAACTCAGTGCATAAGAAAATTATAATTTGAGGCACTTATTAACAATTCGCTTCGATTGCCCACTTTATTAAACTGGATTAAGCACTTATTTTATTAGTCACTCTTTCACCTTCCTTAATATTGTTGGCATATATCTTGACCAATCCTTTGATGCGTATTAAGCTTGTGGATTTAATGTACATCGCGAATCACTAGTTCAAAATATTTAGCACAAATGCGATGAGTTTATATTCACATGTCCGTCAAAAAATGCATGCTACACGCCTGGCGTCGGTTGCCTAGCAACACATGTCAACACTTTTTCTGAATGAAAACTTTTTATAGGGGTGGGGAATCATTGGTATAACGCACACAGATGATATTAGTACATCCACCCGATCAGGTGTGAGCAGGTTATTTTTTTCTTTTTCGATTTTATTCGAGCGCGGCGAGCGATTGAGAAGAAGTAATAGTATTAAGTAGTTTTTTGCGACGTAAATAGCGATGGTTAAAACATGTGATATTAGAATATCTGTTCACCGCTACTGCCGACATTTAAACCAAAACTAAAGATTTAGCCGGTATGTTGTTGATTAACTAACAAAAACGGCATGCATCGTACGTCGTGATCCAAAAATAATCAGTTGGAAGTGGTTAGAGCAAGACAAGTAGCAAGAGTGTTGTCTACTAAAGCAGTAGCTACCGCGCGTTTGATAACCCTTTACTTATCAGGGGAGAGTAGTACACCCACCGAATGCGAGCGAAAGAGACGGAAAATAGCTAGATTAAAACAGAAGCTAACATAAAGGGTACACGTCTGATAGAGAGCAGATAGAGTGTAAGAGAGACCCATCTTGTTTGCGGTCAGAAGCGGGCCGGGCCTAGAGCCCGAAAGAGAAGGAAATACATTTCGAAACGTTACCGATGAGCGAGACGGAATTTCGAAGCGGTTTTTTGGCCACAGAACGCTAGACGCAGGCGTCACGTATGAAGTGAGATGGTGTGCTTTGAACGGATTGTCATATGTTTTGTATTTGGCAACGGGTTGCCGTGATGTGGCTATTATACTAACGGAATATACCGCTACATCCTTTACGCGGTAACACAGGATAAAACGCAAGGATTTAAGGGTTTATTTTGTTCTATGGGAAAAGTTTGTTTTGTAATTCTTGTGTATACTTCAGATTTGGCGCGATATCGAGAGTGTGATTATTATCAGGATGTTTGAGGAATTAGTGAAAACTGATAGGTGAATTTAAACGCGAGAAAGTTAAAATTGTTTGTTTGTTTGTTTCTTATCGAATAGTAGAGATGTAGGTTGAATTTAATTAAATACTTGATTGCAAAAGTTGGTGGTTGAGTGAGAAATATTCCGTATTTTTTATGCAAAATGAATGAATTTTTCGTTATTATGTTGTTAGAGTTTGATCTTCCGAACAAAAGTATCCAAAAGCACATTTAAATCCAACGTTTAGTTTTTGAAATGTAAGACGTTAAAGTTCAAAAATAATATTTCGTTCAGAAAATTCTATTTGTTGTAAATATTTTGCACGTCTGTTAATTCTCACCTTTGAGGCTTTAGATTTAGACTGATTTTTAACCCAATATGTTGACAGTTACAGGATGAATCAAGAAATATTTGAAATGAAATTGTTGCTTGTTCTTATTTTTTACTGTATTCTTACATGAAAAGCAGCTAACCTGCTAAAATGTTGATAATATTTTTATGTCGAAATTGAACTTATATATGTTACAGGGTAAGTCAAAAAATGCATTTTTATCAGTTATTTGAAAATAAATTTCTTAAATTTCAACCTTTATGCATACTTCACTATGATATATTCTAAATACATATAACCCTACATATACAGTAGGAGAAAAAAGTTTGGAATTTTGAGAAAATACGAGTTTTTTATAAATGTTTCTGTATTCTGAAATTTAGTCGGTAAAATGCTGTAATTCTCTGTTATTAGTTTCAGTTTCAATTCCTAATAAAATTGTTAAATTCTTAAGACTTTGCTGCGGTCAGTTTTTGAGATAGTCCCAGTCTGGCCAAAAATTACCCGGCTCAAGTTTCGTTTAGCCGAAATCAGTTACATGGAATATCGGTTCATAGGATGATTCTACACAAGAAAGCCAACACTACATAATTTGATTTTTGCCGCGGAAATTCTTCGTTTCTGAGAAAACTCGAATTTTTAATTTTTCTACTATCAACTAAAATTCGGAATTTTACGGTGTTTTTAATAGTTTTTTCGTTATAGAATGACGTAAAAACATTTATTATAACGATGTGAACTATATCTATATCTTTATCACAATATATTTTATTGATTTTTCCGGGTTTAGAAGTGCCGAAATGTGATAGAAAGATAAAAACTACATATTTTTGTTTGATTAATAATTTGCTGTAACTTCTTCTTCTATACAACTTTTTCCGCGGAAATTCATTATAAGGGCGGTGTAATAGAAAATCTTCAATATTTCGAAGTTTTCCATAGTATTCTCAACTTTCTTACATACTTTCGGGATCGTAGAGTGAAGTGGGGTGCTGGGTGAGGAATATTATATATGTGCGGTTTTTTTGCATTTATTGGAGATTTTGACCTTCTTACTGCGCCTTATAATTCACAGAAAAACAGATTTCGTTTGAAATATTATTTATTTTTGAAATTGCCATATTCTAAATGGATACAACGAATAAGCTCCATGAATGGATCCAAGTTATTTTTTTGCAATGGCGTCGCCATAAATATTCGCAAAGGCGATCTGCGAATTCATCTGGAGGAATGTGTTTGCCTTTTAAAAATGTTTTGGCAGCAAACCAACATGACTCAATTCTTTGAGTATCGACACCTTCCTTGGTAACAAATTCCTTACTATGGTTTACAGTGCGATGCTGATACCCATATTCGGATAGCTTATCATAAGTTTTCCACATATCCGAATGGATAACGGTGCCCTTTTCCACATGTTGCTCCAGTATGGAGATTAGGGTTGCCGCATCGCGAGGTCTTCTGAGCCGTTTGCTATCATGCCAAATACCCAGTGACCTTCAACTATTCTTCCTCTATTATACTTTCGAGACCCGAACTTCGATTCGTCAATCTAAAATGTTTCATTAATATTATTTAGTTAAATTGATAGATATTTATTATTGATTTTACCTAAACGATAATATTGGGACCTCCAATTTTCGGCAGATTTGTGAGAAAGCACTTGTAACCATTTCACGGCAATATTTATGTCTTGCTGCAAGCGTTGCTTTCGACAAATGCATTTCCGAATCTGGACGTATTGTACCAAATATTATCCGTTCGTACGACTCGTTGTGTGCAAAACCAAACAAGGCTCTAAAATATTTAATAATACTGTTATGAGTTTTTTGAAGAAGTAAAAAAAACGTAGCTCATTTCGATTCCGGGAGACAAATGGCTGTGTTCAAACAACGTGTTTTTTGCGACAGTTTCATCTGGACAACTCTTTGCTGATTTTGAACAACGGTATATGTCCAGATCTTTTTCTCCGTGGTAATAATGGGAAAAAACATCAGGTTTGTTACCATGCCCTTTACATTTGGTTTTACATAAGGGGCGTTTAGGCAACAAACCATGTGAAAGACCGAATTCATAAGCTTCTTGTCGCGAACGAGGAAGAGCAACTACAACTTGAGTCGACATTTTTGTAAATAATATGAACGAAATGATTTAACTGAACTGAATATAGAATATTAAATTCACATATATGTACAAGATATACTATGTACCTACCTTTTATACTTTATCAGGATTGTTGATTTTATGCTTCATTGACATCTTTTGTTAAATGTTCGCATTATTGACCATAGCGATATTAGGTTGATAAGAATAGATATTATTTATTGATATGTGTTAAAGGTCGGGAAGATGATCACTGCATAGTGGTGAAACAACGCATTTCCGCGGATTTTCATTTTCGTATCGGTGCTTAAAAATAAGTCTACAATATAAAATAACATTAATTTTTCATGTATCTCATTTCGTTACTTCTAAACCGCATTCAAAAAATGGCAACAGTGCATTTCCGCGTAATATACTCCCTGAGGTACCTAAATGACAAAACTTTTTCAACAGATTTCGGCTAAACGAAACTTGACCCAATTACCCTGTAATTCAACAAGAAAAATATATTTTGCCCTCAAGCAATAATAATAAGAAAAAATAACAACGCCTTATTATGGGAGTTGTGATCGAGTAGGAAGGAACTGTTATTTTATTGCAAAAATATCTCAAGAATTACAATAAAACTTGAATTATCTTTAAGGTTGTAGAAAAATAGTATACATCACTCGGAGAAGAAGGCTTCATTTCGCATTTCGTTCAGATTACACACTGGGCTCAAATCATAATAAGCACCTTTTGCTTCTAGTAATATAATGTACTACTAGATACTATAATTTTATATAATACAGACGGATCATTTTAAATGTTACCAGTATTAAAATTCTGGAAACCGTAAAAGTAACGATTAAAAAATAAGAGTAAAGTTTTATTTTCAGGGGACCTTAATGGTACCAAAACATGTCTAAAAGTTATACGAGAAAAACAAAAAATGTCAATTTCTTATTATTGGCTGCAGCACGATTATTTTTGGAAAATCACGTATGCTACTGCACTTTTAAAATGCTTAAAAAACATCTGAGTACTAGTGCAGGTACTTACTTAAAGAAAAATTTCAATTTAAATAGGAGAATTTTGCTACTCAACACTATTATTAAGGCTGGAAGTCGGGTTGAGGGAAAGAGCAGATCCTTCAGAGGACTTATTGGGTCTTCTGAAGAAATCTGAACTCTACTTTTTGACTGCTTCTATGGTTCTACGATTTCTGATTATGTTTTTTTTGTCTTTTTTTTTGTAATATTATGTGCAGTCAATGAAAGCTTTTATTATTATTATTATTATTAAATGATCAACTATGTTACACCGTTGTATTTGGCATTTGAAATATCGCACAAAATTTAGATGAAAAATACAATCCGTATTTGAAAAAAAAATGTTGATGATATTCCTTGAAGACACGAAACGTCGTAGAAGGAAAGGAACCCACTATGCAAATAAATGTTACATTCATGTTAATTTAACATCACATTGTGATAATTTTCTTCCCTTTTTTCCTCTTGTTTTCATCACATGCACATCTTCACAACCGCTTATGCCCAGCTTAGGGCTGTTAACTTTTGTGATGTTACAACTCAACTTCTCAGCGATGTCTGCCTTTTCACATTACTGTGATGCTACTATAACTTCCCCAAAAGGAAGTCTTTTTAATGAACAAAAAGCAACATTTCTGTTACATTCAGAAATGCCTTTTAATATCTAGTACATGTTGATGCAATGTCCATAAAATAACATCTTACCAATGAACTAAATGCAACATTTCAAAAACGATATAGTATTTTCTTTTAGATGTTGCATGGACATTACTTAAACCTCTAAATAATATACCTCAAACATTCTAGATGAAATCCTTTAGATGTTTCTGTGCCTAATCAGCAAATACAGGGTGAACAACTAAGAACGCCCGCAGTCGGCCATATCTCATATTTAGTGGAATTAATTAGAAACAGTTAGATTCATTTATAACATTAATATGAATTAATAAAGTTTAACTTATACCTAACATCCAGTTTACAGAATATTTATTAGAATAGTTTTTTAATAATATTAAAAGTAATAACCCCAATTCACATACATACATAAAAATGTAATAAAAATTTTACGAAACGTTACGGTAAGTCAACTAAAATCCAATCTGTTTAAAAAAAATTCCAAAACAATTCTATGGTTTACTTACGGTTCTTTTTCTCACGCAAGAGTCGCTGTTTTGAGTGCCTCAACCATTCCATAACGTACACTTCAAAATCCTTATCTGTGAAACCTTTAAAGGTGTTCTGAACTTTACCTAAAAAACAACTGCTTTAGAAAAGATACACTTTTATAAAAATTATAATATTATCAACCAAATATCCTTGCACAGAAATAAAAAATGAAATGTGGACTGTATGGACCCTCTGAAAACTTACTCTGCATATTCCACATCAACTTTTATATAGAAAATAGTCGAAAGTTTTTTAAAATTTTTTTTTCAATTCTGCATAATAAAATTATTTTACCTTTCATTGTTAACAGAACTAAAAACATCCTTAAGTTTCATATTGTTTTTTTTTGCCCAGTCCATGAATATTGTATTCCTAGCTCATTAGAGAACATTAGACCCATGCATCGCCTGATGTTTTTTGAATCGGACCCACCCAGAATTACATATTATCTTCTTAACTGCAATAAGAATATACAACTGTACTTAAATAACAAACAAATTAGGTAAATTGAGCACGGTTTGTTAGACTACCAATGCCAAAATGTAACAAAAACAGGTTTTTATGTAATAATAGCATTTCCTACCACCAACTCTTACGAGTGGATCTCCAGGAGTCTTCTGTGAAACTTGTGCAGAGGGAAGGTCGACTACTATACTATATTACTAGTTTCTGACAATATTTTTGTTTACTGTACATAGTGGGCAGAAACTATTAAAAAAGTAAGGCATAACTTTGAAATATGAAAAAAATGTATAAAGACTAACCAATTGTTTTCTAACTTTGTCGTTGGTTAAGGTTTTCTCAAATTCGATGAGTTCTGCTGTAGTTTTCAGTGGAAGATTTTCAAAAGCTATTACTTCATCTTCCATATCTAAGGTACCGTGTACAGGGCGAACCCAATCTCGAATAAATAGGTTTCGTACTTTATTTAAACGGATCATCCTGTATTTTATATCGGTAAATGAAAGTTAATTACACAAACTGGAAAGTTTTTGTGGTATTTCCATTTTATGATTAAAAAAATCCAACAATATAAAATTTAATCACATCTATTAACTTACAAATATACCTACTAAAATTCACGAAAAATTCAACAATAAAGTTAGGAAAGATGCTTGAAGTGACCACCTTCTACATCAAAAGGTCGACTTACATCTCTAAGCTTTTGCGCATTAACATTTTGGAAAGCCTGCCTTATTCTATCTTTCATAACGCCTGCTGTACAGGTACTTTGTACATCTGATCTTCAACATAACCCCAAAAGAAAAAATCGACTTTATTTTACTCTGGTGATCTTGGTTCCTATAGAACTGGTCCTGGTTGTTCAGCTTGTCAGATACCACATTTGATGGAAAAATGTAAATATTGTTAATATCTCTAAACCTACTTAAATTTTATTTCACAATATTTCGTTGACTCGGTATCTGGTCTTAATGATTTAATAATGAAAGTTTATAAATCCCTCGTTGTACAGTAAACAGTAATAGATCCGTAGTCGGTAAAATTAAGATATTAAAATGAAATATTATTTTATCAGCCAAACATTTCACTTGTGAAATAATCATACTATTAGGCATCATCTTTTGGAAGAAACGAGTACGATACGATACTGTGTTATTGTTATCGGATTAACGACTACCTGCTGTGGGTTTTTCTCTTGAATCAATCATGTTGGTATTAACCCGTAACTACAGACGACACACTGAACACTGTTTACACTACCACTACACCAACACTAACACTTTACACTATCTTACGCGCGTTTAGATAACCAAGTTATCACAGTTTACCTTCAGTCTCTGAGAAGATAACTTGGTTATCTAAACGCGCGTAAGATAGTGTAAAGTGTTAGTGTTGGTGCAGTGGTAGTGTAAACAGTGGTCAGTGTCAAGTATCGCCAACGGTTCCAGAATTCCCAACTTACAGACGACACGTCTGTGAGACACCTCTGCCCTTGAATTGTTCAAGTACTCCCTTCCCCGAGTATCTAGGCGGATGTGACGCTATGTACCTTCGACAGGTTCAGTAATAAACCGTCCGTGTTTGATTGGTGCGGTTTTGAATTTTTCACAAGCGATTTTACGTTGGCTGGTGTCTGTGAGACGTAAAGTCTGTGTAAGTGTGGTTTTTTTGTCTATATGGATGGCAACAATCTACCTGGTCCTTCAAAAAGAAAAAACTGTTTCAAAATGGGCCGAAGAGGATTATTCCCGTGATTCTGCTGATGAGGACACGATGTAGAAAATATTTTTCTATAAACAAACGTGTTAAGTATTAAACAATTAAAATAATCTCATTTTGTAGTCATAAATAATATTATTAAAAAAGCATGATATCATTTTTTGATAAAATAAAATTGCCGTCTAAGAGACGTCACGTCTGTGGTTACGGGTTGCTAAAACGAAATATCTTGGGATGATAATGTGGTTCTAATTTAACTATTTAAAAAAACTACATAAGAAATCTGACCCTAATACACTTGTGGTACTGATATTGATCCTTTTAATTATTTTTCTAAAAATTTTTCATCGGAAATGAAATTTTAAATCATATAATTGAAATATTACAAAAACTATTCAGTTTGGTTAGAGGGGATTTTCAAAAAAATTAAAAGTATGGTAAAGTAACTTCCATCTACTGATATAAGATACAGGGTGATCCATTTAAAAAAATTGGGAGACTAATGTACCGTAGAAGTGGGTGACTTGACACGATTCTGAAATTCAATCAATATCGGCCATATTAATAGATATATCATGAACCAAAAAATATGGGGTTATGTCATTTTTTGTATAGAATACCCGCAAATTTTTTTTTGGAAATTAGGCTAACAAAAATAAAAACCGTGTTTCTCAAGTCACCCTACCTGTTGGGTGAGTTGAAAATGTAGAGAAAAATCAGTAAAAATGGCAAGTAAAAATGTCCTCTAGGTGAATTGACATCAAATTTAACTTTTTAAAAAAGTATGCTTCCATCATACAGGGTGACAAAATTTACTTCGAAAAGAAATATTAATTCGAACATAACACAAAAACAAAACTTAAAAATCAAAAGATTCCAAAAAAGTTAACATGATGATATTCCTTAAACCTAAATTAGAAATATTTGTTCATAAAACATTGTCATCTTAAACCAAATCAGTCAAAAATGTGAAACGTCCTCGGCGAAGGTGCTTTGGAGCTGGCAGACATACGACTTCATTTCTGTCCACCATCGATTCGTCAATGATGTCAGGATACAGAAAATATGTTCCTTTGTACCCACAGTTTTTTGTAAGAATTTTACTCTTCATCTATGACTTCTTCTCCAACATATCTTAGAACCCGTTTCTCCGAATTAAATTTCATGAGAATCAACTGTCCACATTGAAATTTGTGTCGTTCCACCGGTTCTTCATTTTAGTTGTTGTCTTGATTTCGCATTCACAGATTATCCTCGGACTCAATATCACTGGGCTCTTTATCCTCGGTCTCAATATCACTGGATTCTCCTTCGATCAGATCTTCATTCTCACTTTCTGAAGAAAGTTCCTATTAATTATAGGACTATTATAGGAATTTTTTCAACAATTTTCTTTTGCCTAGATTGTTGTACTGCCATCGTGGTCTCGCCGGATCTATCTGCTTTTAAATCTTCTACAGAGATGCTCTTCCCTGGAGCAACATTTAGTTTCTTCCGTCTGCCGGACTTACTTTCCGGGATTTACATTTCGTGTCGTCTCAAACATATTCGTCAACACATTGGCAATTTCTCCAACAGGCCTATATTGAGAAGGAATTCGTTTTAAAATAGCTCCACGATCGATAGGAATGTCCTGTCGCTTTGAACCCGGCTTTTATGTTATCAGCATTTTTTTGCCCCTAGTTCTAATAATGTATGCTTGAGTAGACCAGGGAATCGATCTCTCCTTATGGAGCCAGATTGTGTTTGCTTCAATTTAGTTAAAACATACCTCCATTTGCCCTTTACTGGTCTGAAAAAGCAACATCCAGAGGTTAGGTCAGATGCGTGCCATTGGGCGGCAGAAGAACAAAGCGAATATTATTGTTCTGGCACTCCTGTATGACGTTGATGGAAACATGGCTGGCTAAATTATCACCGATTAACACCTTCGGTCCTTCAAGTTTTTTTAAAATAAACGAGCACAATATATTTAAACCAGTCTTCGGATAGGTGTAGATCAAAACATGCCGATTTGCTGCGATTGTACCGGGCGTTTTCAGGACCATTTTTTCTGTCCATGTAGACCACAGCTGATCTGCCTTATATGCAATATAAGGCGACAACATATGTTAGGTTAGGTTCTATGTGAGAGGGGCCTTCTCGCCACCTCCACTGCAACCCCCGTTGGGTCTATTGTGGTTCACCCCTAGGGATTATAATTCACCCCACAAGCCTGTGCTTCTGACGAAGTCCATGGTTGTATTTGGTGATACTTTTTTGAAGTCGCTCGGCTCCAAGGTACTAGAACCGAATATGTTATACCTTACCCTGCCCAAAGCTGGGCATGAGCATAGTATGTGCTCAGCAGTTTCGTTCTCCAAATTACAGAACCGACAATCCGAGGTCTGAGTCTGGTTCATCTTCTTTAGGTGGTAATTTAGTCGACAATGTCCTGTAAGCAGCCCCGACAGAGTGCGTAGGTTTGTTCGACTCCATTCCAGGATCTGCTTATTTTTTGAGACAAATAAGTGAACCCTACTGAGAAATTTCATTGTACGCCTATGATATAAATTCATGCTATACAGACGGCTCAAAAGCAATAGAAGGAACTGGGAGAGAAGTGTACGGGCCAGGAAGCAAATAATCTGAAAGCTTGGGAAAAACCCCGAGTATCTTTCAAGCGGAAATTCACGCCATATGAAAGTGTGCCCAGTTCAATATTGATGAAGGATATAGAAAGCCAAGGATTATCATAATGTCGGATAGTCAAGCAGCCATTAAAGCACTGAGCTCTTGTGTTTTCAGTTCCAAAATGGTGTTGGAAGGAAATGCCTAGGCAAAATCAATGAACTAGACGAGAACAATATAGTCACCTTAATGTGGATTCCAGGACACCCTGGAATATAAGGAAATGAAATATCAGATGAACTAGCTGAGGACTGAAACACCCTTTTAGGTGCCGGAACCCTTTTGCGGTATCATATCCAATGTAATATTGGAAGAAATAGGCAAAGCCGAAAAAATCTGACCTTTGGAAATATCTAATAGGACTAAGACATTCAAAGATTCTTCTGGGTGACTAGAGCCTGTTGAGATCAAATGAATGCATAAGTCAAAGTAAAACTGCACTAAGAGTTTTAACAGGGATCCTAACGGGACATTGTCGCCGGAATGGGCACCTGGAAAAGCTCAAAATAGTTGAGGCAGAAGAATGTAGATTCTGTGGCATGGAAGAAGAAATCTCCATCCACATACTTGCGGATTGCACAGCAATTCAGAATCCTAGGGCACAACACCTAGGAGATTACTGGATAGAAGAGGAACATTTACCTGCAGATATCTTAAAATTCCTCCGGGAAATAGGACTAAAGGAGCTACTAGTCTCTGACACTTTCCTGAGGAACTAAGTAGAAGGAAGGGGGCATAGCTCAGTGAATGTCACTCCAATTTACATACATACATATATGGTATCAACCCTCTTTAAAGATTTCATCGTAGGTCCATAATATAGGAATTTTTTCAAATAAATTGATCTTTCTAAAAAATGTATCGTACGCCCATGATAAATGGAAATTTTTACTCTTAAATTGACCCTCTTCAAAAGTTTTATCATACGCTTATCATACTTGATTTCTTATGTTAGGTATTTCTATTCTGTTCTAATGAGATGTTAAAAATCCATATATATTTTTAATATGGTGTGATCGTGGAAAAAATATTGCGCGCAATTCGAGCAGAAATCTCTTTGGCGCTTTCGATAAATAACCGCGCTCCGTAAGCGGCGAAATCGTACTTTCCGCTCTTAACATACGAATGGGTAAGTATATTTTTGAATCCAGAAAAACATGCAATTTTCGAAGATAAAATAGAATTCCATGAAAAAAAAGGTGAGCGGTCGTCGGACCACCGACAGAAGCTTGCTTCTTATGCACAATAGAATGACCATTTTTGACCATTTTTCTAAAATTTTGACAATTTTTGACAATCATTGACAATTTTGGAGTATTTTTTCAAAATTTAACAAATATTGACCAATTTTGACAGTTTTGACAATTATTGATCATTTTTGACAATTTTTCAAAAATTTTGACTATTTTAGACCATTTTTCCAAATTTCAACAATTATTGACCATTTTTTACACTTTTTTTATGATTATTGACCATTTTTCAAAAATTTTGACAAAATTTGACCATTTTTGACAATTTTTCAAAAATTTTGAAAATTATTGACCATTTTTTCGAAAATTTTGAAAATTTTCGACCGTTTTTCGAAATTTTTACAATTATTGACCATTTTTGACAGTTTCTGACAATTATTGACCATTTTTGACAGTTTTTTATGATTATTAACAATTTTTTCAAAATTCTCGGCAATTTTGAACTATTTTTTCGAATTTTAACAATTATTGACCATTTTTGACAATTATTGACCAATTTTGACAGTTTTGACAATTTTTCAAAAATTTTGACCATTTTAGACCATTTTTCCAAATTTTAACAATTATTGACAATTTTTGAGCATTTTTGACAGGTTTTGAAAATTAATAACCATTTTTGACAATTTTTCGATAATTTTGACCATTTTTACAAAAAATTTGACAATTTTTAACAATTATTGACGATTTTTGACAGTTTTTTATAATTATTGACCATTTTTGACAATTTTCTGAAAATTTTGACAATTGTTGACCATTTTTTCAGAAATTTCGACCATATTAGACCATTTTTCCAATTTTTAACAATTAGACCATTTTTGACAGTTTTTTATAATTATTGACCGTTTTTGACCATTTTTCAAAAATTTTGACAATTATTGACCATTTTTTCAAAAATTTTGACCATATAAGACCATTTTTCCAAATTTTAACAATTTTTGACCATTTTTGACAATTTTCAGCATTTTTGACAGGTTTAGACAATTATTGACCACTTTTGACAATTTTTCAAAAATTTTGACGATTATTGACGATATTTTAAAATTTTTGACAATTTTTCAAAAAATTTATCATATTTGGCAATTAGAATTAGAGAGAGAGACGCGCGATACTCTCTCTCTCTTCCGACCGTCAGGGAATCCCTCGTGCCGGCGTGTATGAGAGAGATAGAGCGAGAGGGTGTCGTGCCTACGAAAGAGAGAAGAAGAAGGCGGCTGAGGTAGAGAGGGGAGAGAGTTAGCGCGGCGGGTGGCCGAGAAAGAGACGAATAATGAGTCATCGCGTGACGAACCCTTATTCGCTTTTTCGTAACGGTTACACGTTTCTAGAGTTCACTAGCCTTCCCAAAAGTCCTATGTCGTGCAATAAGAAGCAAGCTTCAAAAAAGTTATATTATTTTTTTGTTCCACTTAGCTATGGTACGCCTCTGTGATAAAAACTATCCTAATACCTTACCGCAAGTACAAGAAATACGTTGTCAAAGTTTTATAGTAATCGGATGAACGGTACGGCAGCGCATAAAATACGAACAAACAAACATCGCATTTTCTTCTACGGATTTCGGAACTGTATCTAAAGTAGGAATTTCTTTTCTGGTATAAAATTGGTGCACTTATTTCCTGAGCATATTCAAAACCAAACAAAATATCGTGATATTTGTTCATCTTTAAGACAACAATTGATTTCTTTAGTTCAACAAATATTTTGAACGTACGCCCATGAGCCAACCAAAATAAACGAGAATGTGACGGTTTCATTTTAACATCTTTAAAAAAAAAGGATGATACCATATTGTGAAAATTTCAAAGCATCCATTCCATTCAATCTTGAAATCAAGTCTATCAACTGATAGTCCAGTGAATGAAGGATGAAAAGTAGGCAAAGTGTACAAAAATCCTGACGGTCCATGAATTTTCCGTGAAGTGTAGGGTTTGACTAGTAATTGAACATCCAGTAATTTCACATACATCATCGCTATTTTGGAGGGGTATTCCCGGTCCCAAAGTTCCAAAAATTAGTTTCCCGCCAATATCTTCTATAATATGGCATTTACATAATAAAATGAAGAGTCGTTCATTATCTACGAAAATGGTCCTCATGATTTTTTTCGCAATATTAATATTTTTAGCAAAAACCGATGTTGAAAAATCTATAATTTTGAGGTTTCATGGATTTCTGAAAAACCACTAAACCCGAGAAAAAAATGAGGGCACAACCAAAAAGGAGAAATTCCCAGCTTTAAAATGACGTATCTTGGAAGATAATGTAAGGTAAAGTGACCAAATATGGGCATCCTTAAGAAAAAGTCACTGTAAAACCCACATTTTTTCGCTTCTTGGTGCCCATATTAGGTACACCATGTTGATAATATGGACACTAGATTCTAGTATGACCAAGTCCCTTACAACAATAGTTCTGTAGTAATACTTTCAAGGTTAATTGAAATGAGGCATTGAAAAAATAAAACCTCATTCTTGAAGATCAAAACTTAACGACAATTCATTAAAAAAAATGAAAACGTCATAACAAATAACGACAAAAGCAAGTCATCAGTCACAAAGTGGACATTTAAAAATCTGCAGTTCATCCTCTTCAATCAGTTCCACGCATTCCTCGTGAACCCACCTTTTGCATGGACAGCTTTCGGTAGATTTTGCACAGGGGACAGTACCAATTTGCGGTTGCTTTAGTGGGTACCTTCTCGGCTGTGACTAACGATTCTTTGATTTTTGCGGATTTTGAAGCTGCACTTTTCGCCATAACATTTTAAGTGAACATTGAAGTGTCTAATTTAATGGCTCTGTAATTCAAAGCCTTCTTTCGTGTTTGTGTTTGGTTAGTATTGGTTTCACTCTTCTTTTCTGGAGTAGGCAAAAGATCAGTAAACGACAATGAGTGTTCACCAGTATCTTCTTCTGAACTGGACTCATCTGGAGCGATTCCAGCATCCTCTGAACTGTGCGATGATGGGGCAGCATATTCACTATCCTCACTGCACGTATCACTGTCAGATGAAGCAGCACGCTTACGTCGCGGCTTCTTAGTCACAGAAGCTTTCTCCATAGCTACGATGGGTGGACCCACTCTTTGTTGATATTGATCTGAAAAATTTTGATCTTGAATCAGATCCGACTGTTGAACTTCTTCTGAGGACTCATTTCTCAGTCTAGATGTTTTTCTGTTAGTCTGGAGGGTGCATAGGCCGTTTCAGGAATTATGGTTGGGTTATAAGGATATATTCCTGTAGCTCGAAATCCATTTGCCACATTTGTGGGTGTTACTGCCTAGGGCCAAACCTTTGAGAACGCTCTACCAAAACTTGTTTTGTTCAGTCTTCTATCAACTTGGTGCCCCCAAAAGCGAACTTCATCATCCCAGTGGGACTGGACTCAAACGCCCGGAAAACCGACTTATCCATGGGTTGAAGTTCGTGGGTGCAATTACTTGGCAAACACAATAGAGTTGTTTCGTGACGGTCAGCCGTAGTGACGATATTTGCATCCAAGTGGGATTTCGCCCCATCGAATATCAGCAAAACTTTTTCCGGTGGCTTGTGTATTGTGAAACGTGATCTACCCATTTGACGAAAGTTTCTGTAGTCATGCTACCCTTTGGGGTCAAGAACACTTTGGTACCAGGCGGTAAGTTGTCCGAATATTCGGGTTTATTCCTTTGCCCCTTGAATAAGATTACAGGTGGTATAGCCTGCCCTAACGCATTTCCACATGACACTTCAGTCAAATTTTTTCCATGTTCTGGTGCTACCATAGGAACTCTTTTAATTTCTCTACGGGTTTAGGCCTTTGGTTCTTTATGAAGCGTATGTTGACAGCTCTTTTCACCCATGTTAAATATTAACTGCGGTTGATTCATAACACCCAGTTCAGTCATTACATTTGCTAATGTCTGGAAGTAATGCGTTACAATATATTTATACAATTTTTTTTATCTTCTTTTGGGCTACATCTGGATGACGCTGAAGAAACAGTTCAAGCCATTTACTCCCAATAGATAAAGATGGTTTATTGCTTGGTGGTAGTGTCACATTATTTTCAACGGAGAATGTGTAAACGGTTCTCATATAAACTGGTGTCCTTTAAATAACCTATTATATCTTCAACCTTCAAGTTTTTACCGCTATATTCGCTGAAATGTTGTACTTCTTTCACAGATTTCATGTCAAAAGAAGAAACTTTTTCTATTTGGATAGAGTCCTGATTGTTTGGTGCAGATCGGGCTAGTTGGTTTACTTCTTAATTTCCTTTTATAGCGGAATGTGATGGTACAAACATAAATTTGACAGTAATGGTATCTTCATCTTTTAAGTTCGCTATTTCTGTTTTGATCAGTAAGGCGATTGGATTTTTGGTATACAAGTGTTGGATTGTTTGGAGTAAACTGAGTGAGTGTTATTATTAGAGATAGGGACTTTTTTGATTCTTTAATATTAATGAGTGCTTGTAGTATTGCATACAACTCTGCTGTGCATGAAATTAAATTTTATAGATGTATTTGGGGCGAGGATGGCTGCTCTTACACCGTCTGATGATTTGGAAGCGTTGGTGAATATCATATATAGTGGTTTTGGTAGGTTTCTATTTCTTTTGAAAAAGACTGTTTAATCAGGTTATTTGAAGTTTCCTTTTCTTTAATTTATTAACGTTGGTATTGGGTATGGGTATTAACCAGGTTGGAGGGGTTTGGATATTTGTTGGGAAAAAGTTGGGGAATTGAAGTTGTAGATTGTTAAGATTTCTTCTGACTCTCTCGTAAAATGGTGGGTCCAGTCTTGTTGTGATGTATGTTTCCTAAAAGCTGTCTGTCAACGTGTTTGTATAAGTTGAGTGCTCTTTATTACTAGCGATTGTGGAAGCATATGAAAGACTTAGATGTTTGCGTTTAAAGCTTAGGGGTGGTACTCCTGCTAGACATTGTTAACTTTTAACTGCTGTTGTACAAAACGCACCTGTAGCTGTTCGTAGAGCTATGGTCTCCAAGGTTTTTGATGTTGAAGTTTTAGCGGAAGCATAACCTATAGCACCATAGTCTAGTTTATATCTAACTAAATATTTATATGTATGTAGTACTCCCTAATTTTTACTGGCTATACTTTTCATGAGATTTATTCCTAGCAGTAACATTAATTTATTTTTAAATCAAAAAGTCACCATTGTAATGAATAATAAATAATTCAGTTAACTGCATAAATGTAGGCAACCATTAATTGAATCACCGATCAACATATTAAATCTCGTATAAATTATTGAATGATTTTAAATTAATAAACACTGTTACATGTGAAAAATATGTAACTTTTACACTCTAGTGGGTAATTATTATGGTCTGAGATATTTTAGTTCACTAATTTGTCATGATCTTGAAATAAATGATAGTACTTCAAAATTTTGAATGCTTGATAAAAAAGAAATTAGGATCAATGCAAGTAAGCTAGCATAAAAAATAGAGCGGGAGGTCGCGAAAATAATAAATAACTGTTTGAAAAACTGAATAATGTGTGTCCTCTCAAGTTCACATCATAATATAGGACATTTTTTTATTATTAAATTCACGAAAAAAACTTGTTTGTCATAAAAATGCATGGTGTACTACCTTAGATGCAACCATCAGGTATCGAAATTTTTAAGTCATATACGACTTTTACGTGGGTCCCAGAGCACAAGGGTATTGTAAGCAATGAAAAGGCAGACACCCTAGCAAAGCTAACTGCATATACTGGTCCTGAACCAGTAATTGGAATATCAAAATCTGCTGTACGTGGTTGTACATCTCGGTGGATTCAAACTAAACATCAGACCTACTGGAGGCACGTGCTAATACAGGAACACAGCAAACTCTTGATCAAAAAACTCTCGGAGTCACTGACTAACGAAATATTAAACCTCAGCAGAGGTCTGATGAGGAAAGTGACGGGATTACTCACCGGTCACTGTACCCTAAGGAAGCACACGCATACAATTGGCATATATAGAGATGAACCTATCTGTTGTGATGGAAGCGTGCTCTTTTCAGTTTCACACATTATCTTCGAGTGCGAAGCACTGTCTCATTGGAGTTATAGACTCCTAGGACTAGAGTATCCAAGGGAGGATTTCTCCAAGAAGGACCTAGTTGGAAGACTGTTAAGCCTGATAAGGTCTACTGGTCTCTTCACATAAACGGTATAACCAAGAGCACGAAAAGCTTAAAGGCTAAGGTGTCGAGGTTTCTAAGCCTCTGACTGGTGGTGCCGAACTAACCAATCAATCAATCAATCGAGTCATATACGTGGTAACTTAAAAAATATGAATTTCATCCAATAGTAGGATACTTTTTGACCAAATCAAAAATTGTTATCAAGAAAATACAAAAGTTGGGTGTGGTATTTACATGGATTGAATAATCGAGTCGTTTTTCCCGAAAATCCATAGCCTACCTACATGACCGGTAACAGAAACATGTCAATCTAGAGATATGTCAATCTAGAGATATTGAGGGAATTTTTGACCAGCTGGGTTGCCCGATTCAACAGCTTTGGATTATTTTTTGGGGGGGTTACTTGTGAAAGAAAGTATACCAGCATAAGTCGTTTTTGTTAAAATATGCCCAAAATGTGATATAACATCTGGTTTTACTTAAAGCAAATCGGTATTTGTAGTTTCGAGAGTGTACCTGCGAAAGGTCTCTTTTACAACTAGAAACTGTTTTTTGGTTCGTCCTATTTGTTCTTAATAAAATTGGTCTGCATTGAAAATTCAACCAAGTCGTTTTATATCATCAGTTTTCAAATTTAGAAAGAACTTGGGAAATAATTATTACGGAAACCATTCACACTATAACTTCACATGACAGGACTTTGGTACAGTGTTTGTTGAGCACAACTCAAACGAATGAATGAATGACTAGAAACGTTCGAGAGTCCCTTAATGATTAAGGTTTACAATTGGTTCCGATAGGTGGTGTTGCAAATGAGTTCATATTGAATTTCTCAGAAACAGCTAGGTCAATTTTGATCAATTTGAGTGTGTGTTTGAGTAACTGACTGGATGATTTGAATTAACAATTGGTCCGGCAGGTGACCCTGTAATGGATTTCACACTGTACTCCTCTCAAGCGGCTGGACCTGGCTGATAAAGTTTTGCAAAATTTGGACATTTAAGAAAATGGGTCAAATTAAAAAAAATTGTTTCCCAAAAAATTGGAAGAAAATTGTGAAAGAAAAATCGTATTTTTCACAGCTGTGACTATCATTTCCACACAATTCGATATACCCTAAATAGTAGATAATATTTGGTTTTTCCGATTTTTTATCAATGAAGTGGGTTGAAATTTAAAAATTTATTTGCATCCAGAATAATTCCCAGACACTTGACTAGACTCAGCTGTACTTTAGGTAGGCGTATCTCCAAGCTTCGTTTTGCATGGTGAAGGGAATGAAAGCAGTTTTGTAGGTTTTACTCTTAGGAATTCCTTCCTACACAATTTTCCCACTTTTTTAGAGCTCGTTGTACTAGCTCTGATATAACATTAGGGTGTTTCCGCATTGTAAGTATTATCAGATTATCTACATACCCATGATTGTAGAATCTCTTACTGCTGAGTTCTTCCAGGCGTTCATCTATGACAGGTCCCTCAGCAGTGGAGATAATATCTTCCCCTGTGCGCAGACCATAGTTATCAAGACCTCCACGGAATCTTCAAATAATTTTGACATTGCTGTCCTGTTGAGAAGAATATTTTTCAGCCACCCACATGTGGTTTCGTCTACTCCACGCCTTGTAGTAGCAGCTATCATGGAGTCGACCGCTCCTATGTTAAGAAACGCTCCAAAAGCTCTTTTTTGGTTCCTTAGGACAGCCTCTATTTTCGGCACCAGATAGGGTAAGGATGTTTCACACGATTTTCCTGCATTCATAGGTTTGTTGGTTGTGATCTTATGGCCTTTCAATAAGGATATTGAATATCAATAAGTTTCTACATTATCTTCAACATAAAAGATGACAGAGTTATTGGCATTAATAACTTTGCCTGGAAATGATCCTATCCTGATCTGAGAATAAAGACTATTCGGGCTCTGCTCTGACAGTTGCTGGTGATGCTCTGAATACTTGGCAAATTATTGAAATAAGATGTATTTTTCTCTGCTGCAGATGTACTGGGATGTTGTCATTTGGTCCAGGAGCTTTGTTTGCTTCAACCAGTTCAATTTTCTCTGGATTATTACTTTGTCGGACTTTTTTCAGTTCTCGTTCTCCCTGCTAACTAGCGGATTTGGAGGACTGACGGAGTGAACTTATTATATCAAATTAAATTTTAATGGGGTTGGGGATAAACTGAATCCCTAAGAAATAACCGATACGTCTGTGGTGCTTCGTTTGATAGATGAATTATTGTGTTCACTATATTGTTTTATTGGTAGTAAAGTTACTCATATATTTTTGGATGTTTTGTTCAAATGATATTTTATATTTGTTTGGAGGAAAAATCCCAAAACTAAACCAATAAAAGAAGTACAATCTTCATATATCAAATATTATGCGAATGTGAAACGTAATACATCTAGAATGTACCATCGATAGTCACAATAAATTAATACAAAAATACAGTTCTATTAAACTAGTATTCTCAATTTGGCTTGAGAAGAGGAGCATAATGTTCAATGGAATCCAAAGAACATACTATTGAGAGCACTGATATGGAGTTAACTTATTTGTATGTGTTGAGCACTTGAAATTAGAATACTTCGCATGCGAACGCAATTAGGACCAACAATTATCCTACGAGTGGGCGGATAATGAAAAAAAAAATCATTTAATTAGACATAGGTACAAACTTTTACAAAGTTTATTTGATGAAATCACTAATAGTTATTAACGCACTGTAAACAAGCATGTCATATTTAAATCATGTATACTCTTGATTTTAAGTCGATTATATAGATAGTTGAGACAATAACAAATCTATAAATAAATCCATGACATGTCAGTGTTTTCACGTTGTTACGAATTTAAGTTTATTTATTCATACATCAAAATAGTTATTTATTATACAAGTGCGTGAAGTGATACTTTTGCGCACGAGTTGCGAAAAAGGAAGAAAGCGTAGCTAGTGCCTTTTTTCGCAACGAGTGCGCAAAAGTGATTCACGCATGAGTATCATACAATGTTCTATCTACGACCACATTATAAATTCTTTCCCTTAATTATACATATATTACATAACGTCTCTTTTTAATAATTGTGTTCGAATTATTGCCTACCTTCATCATAAGAAATTCATTATCTGATGCTCCATTTATAAAATCCAAAATCTGTTCCCTTGTGAAAATTTTAGATTTTTTTGGTTATGGTTCTCTGATTGTCATTTTATGAAGGTAATAAGTTTATGAAATTTACTTATATCAATGTTTAAATTTAAATTTATGGTAGTTTTCAACATTGAATAATGGGACCAAGACGTTGATGATTTCCATTGACTTTTTCGAGAAATATGCAATAAGAACATTTTCCGTCTAATTTTTAATTTTTTTAGTGTTACTCCAATCCAAAAAAAAGGTGGGCGGTCGTCGGACCGCCGACAGAAGCTTGCTTCTTATGCACAATAAAATGACCATTTTTGGCCAATTTTCGAAAATTTTGACCATTTTTCGAAAATTTTGACAATTATTGACCATTTTTTCAAAAATTTTGACCATTTTTGACTATTTTTCAAATTTTAACAATTATTGACCATTTTTGACAATTATTGACCAATTTTGACAGTTTTGACAATTATTGATCATTTTTGACAATTTTTAGAAAATTTTGACGATTTTAGACCATTTTCCAAATTTTAACAATTATTGACCATTGTTCCAAATTTTAACAATTATTGACCATTTTTGACAATTTTCTAGTATTTTTGACAGGTTCTGACAATAATTGACCATTTTTGACAGTTTTTTATAATTATTGACCATTTTTCCAAAACTCTGACAATTTTTCGAAAATTTTTACCATTTTTCAGAAATTTTGACCATTTTTGACAATTAATTACCATTTTTTCAAAATTTTTGACAATTTTCCCAAATTTCAACAATTATTGACGATTTTTGACAATTATTGACCAATTTTGACATTTTTGACAATTATTGATCATTTTTAACAATTTTTCGAAAATTTTGACCATTTTAGAACATTTTTTCAAATATTAACAATTATTGACCATGTTTGACAATTATTGACCAATTTTGACAGTTTTGACAATTATTGACCAATTTTGACAGTTTTGACAATTATTTGTAATTTTTGACAATTTTTCAAAAATTTTGACCATTTTAGACCATTTTTCCAAATTTTAACAATTATTGATCATTTTTGAGCATTTATGAGAGGTGCTAACAATTATTGACCATTTTTAATAATTTTTCAAAAATTTTGAGAATTTTTAACAATTATTGACCATTTTGACAGTTTTTTATAATTATTGACAATTTTTTTCAAAATTTCTGACCATTTTCCAAAATTTCAACAATTATTGACCATTTTTGACAGTTTCTGACAATAATTGACCATTTTTGACAATTATTGACCATTTTTTTGAAAATTTTTACCATTTTTGACTATTTTTTCAAATTTTAACAATTTTTGACCATTTTTGACAGTTTCTGACAATTATTGACCATTTTTGACAATTTTTCGAACATTTTGACCATTTTTCAGAAATTTTGACAATTTTCAACAATTATTGACCATTTTTACAGTTTTTTTATCGTTATTGGCAATTTTTTCAAAATTTTGACAACTTTTGACCATTTTTCCAAATTTTAACAATAATTGACCATTTTTGATAGTTTCTAACAATTTTTCACAAATTTTGACCATTTTAAAAAAATTTTGACAATTTTAAACAAATATTGACCATTTTTGACAGTATCTTTATAGTTATTGACCATTTTAAATTTTAACAATTTTTGACCATTTTTCAAAATTTAAACAATTATTATTGACTATTTTTGACAGTTTCTAATAATTATTGACCATCTTTGACAACTTTCAAAAAATTTGACAATTATTGACTATTTTTGACCATTTTTGAAATATTTAAAAATTTTTAACAGTTTTTGACCATTTTTGACAATTTTTGACAGATTCTGACAATTATTGAACATGCACGTTTCACACTTCTTAATAACAGTACAAATTTATTACAATTACAGAACCTTTGACAGAGAACAAAACACAAAATTATCTAAGGTAACTTAATAAATATACAAATAATAGAAAAGAGTATGATTGATAATGATTATCCCATTTAAAAAGCATTGCACTTTTTCGCACTCTTTTGGGTGTTATAATGAAACTTCCATTTAAAAAGCATTTTTCTATTTCGCACGCTTTAGACGTATGTATAAAATGTAATTTCACGTATTTATATGAGTTTGTAAATGCTTAATTTTAATAGTGGTCGTAGATAAAATTATTAAATACATACTTATAAGTTGTGAAAACTTTTTTGACTACAGAGAAATATGGGAATTTTCATCCAACGATGAAATTCCGCAGAAATTCATCATTTATCAAGTGAAACGACAAAAGGATTGCTACCAGAAATACCAAAACACAAAATTATTTTTGTTTCTTCTTGTGTAATACACTTTTCTACCAGGTATGCTTTTTGGTCAATAATTGTTGGCGGCTAATCTGAATAACACTTCATTTTAAAACTAGGTGAATGTACTGCTACCTGTACCCGGTGTCCATTTATTTATTATACATTATTATAGTATACATTGCTGTGAGTCAATATTTTTTAATGTGATATTAAAAATCGGATTATGTATAGTACAGTTAACAAAAGAGATTCCTTGCTGGGATAAATTTGATAACTATACTTGCTCAGAAAAGGAAGTAGTTGAAGCTGTTGCCCCTACGTCTGCTATATTTTCTATTAAAGGAGTCGTCATTTTAGCAGTTTCAGTAGATGTAGATTCATTGATAGTCATAATAGTAGAAGACCCGGCCATATTGTTAGTGTTGAAAAGTTTATTAGCGACATTTATTTTATTTATCCTGAATTGGCAAGGAGAGTGGCGGATGATCTACTAAACGCATGTCCTGTTTAGCATTACTTAATTTTAGGTATCTGGCTATTTTAAATGGCATTGTCCCAATAGTGTGGTTTCCCACGTTTTGTGCTGCACACTTTCCACCTTGATATTGATAACATCAATGAAAGTTTCCTTCTCGGCGTTACATACAGTAAAAAATCGCCGATGGTATGTTTTTGTATCCGGTACAAGTATTATTAATATATCGGTCTTATCCACATCATCTATCGTCATGTTTGTAAGTTCGTCCGTTCTGCATGCTCCGGAAATACCAATGATTAATATTACCTAAAAAATATTAGTATGATATTACTAAATAATAAATCAAATACGTTAAAATTCCATTCTCGCTATATTTTTTTACTGGCTTGGAGGCACACCAGTTCATAAATAGCTTGTATTGGAAGTTGTATTTCGCTTTCGGTTTTTCCAGTAATAAGTCAAGCGTGGCATGGTTAGCTTTATCTGTTATTTCAGGCGGAGTGATATACATTATTTCATCTGATTCAGGCTCCATAACTGACAAATTAACTTCAAACAAACATCAAAATACGACATCTTATGATTGAATTTGCAGACATTGACAACTGCTAACAATTTATTTTTATACTGACGTATAATCGTGTTGTTTATTTGTCAATTGCGGCGCTAGATAGCGTGGAAACGTAAAATTTATTTTCTCGTCTAGCCGTAGAAAAGGTAACTTTCTCGTCTCCGTAAAGCTGGAAAAATTCAACTCTCTCATAGTGTAGGATAAACATATATTTATTTCCAAAAAAAAATTAGCATTTATTCCACAATTTTTATTGTTTTTAGTGTATCTTCACAAAGAGGCAATATACAATAAGGGGGCAACAAAGACCCTTGAAACGACTAGTACGTACTATTCGCCTTACACTAGTCTGAAGATAGTGTACAGGTAAGTAGTTTATGTTATAAGTTAAGGTAACAAATTTCTATACCAACAAGTTAAATGTTAAATAAAGAGTATTGGATAAAGTTCAGTTAAGGGTTTCAATTATTTATTGTATTGTAAGCCTTAAAAACCACAACCAAGAGTGAAGATGTGATGAAAATGATACGATCTTTCTTTGAAATTAATGAACTAAAATGGGAGAATCTGTGTGGAGTTTGTACTGATGGCTATGCAGCTATATAGCTATGCTTGGATGTAGGTCGTGCTGTTAGAAAAAAATTGGAGAGCTTGCACCTCAAGCGAAGGGTCTGCACTGCATGATTCACCGTTTTACACTTGCTATTAAAATTCTACCGAGGCAAATGCAAGAGGTGCTTAACTCATTAATTAAAATTGTTAATTATATAAAATCTAGTGCTCTCAATACCCGTCTTTTCAAAGAACTCTGTAAAGACAAGAGCTCAGATCACGAGACTCTTCTGTTTTATACTGCAGTTCGTTGGTTGTCAAAAGGCAATATTATTGAACGTGTCTTTGAGCTAAAAAACGGCCTAAAAGTTTTTTTTGAAATGCAAGGAAAGCAGAATTATTTCCAACATCTTGGATCCAAAGATTCGCCTATTTATTGGACATATTTGGTCAGTAGAAACAAATTAAATTAAAACTCTAGGGAAAGGACTTGCACATTCTGTATTTTAGAGATAATCTTCAAGCATTTGTTTGTAAGGTGGAAAACTGGCGACGAAAAATATTGCTTGGAAACATTTCAATGTTTGAAAACTTGAGCTGCATAGTTTAAGCCTCTGTAACAGGAATTGAGGAGGATCTAAAACGGGAAATTAATTACCACCTTAAATTTCTGGAAAATGAAATTCATCTCTACTTTCCTGATGTGTCTGAGCAAGAAACAGGAGTTGTAAGGAACCTATTTCATACCCATTTAGATATTGCCAAAATTCCAGATAAATTGCAGGATGAATTTTTAGATCTTGGAAATAATTCTACAGCTCGTGATCTATTCCAGGAAAAACCTCTCACTGAATTTTGGTGTGCCGCTTATCGGTCTTATACCAATATCGCCTTGTTTTCTCTCCGAGTACTAGTACCATTTGTTTCCACTTATTATATAATGAAAGTGATTTTTCAACTCTTTTGCAAATTAAAACAAAGGCCAGAGATAAACTTAATGTTGAAGATGACATTAGACTATAGCTATAGTCTATAGACCATAGCAAAAAACAAGATTCCTCTAATAGTTGATCTTCTTGAGGAAAGTGGCCTTTTACATATTCGTTATTAATCGGATTAAAAGAAGGTCACCACATTGAGTTTGGATTGATAACAAGCTGACACATTTCTTCCCTTTGGTCTTGTCTTTATAGACTAATGGGCTGATTTGAATAATTTTATTATCGTTATTTCATTTTTCGAATTTTTACTGATATTTCAATTATTAATCGCTTTGATAAATATGAGTTGTTTTTGATATACCCAATTCTTTGAACAGTATTGTGGTTGGATCTTAGTATTATTAGTTCATTTGATCAAACATATATATTTTTAAAATATTCTATTTTTCAGGTGGGTCGTCGAAAAATTATAGTGTACAACTAGAGCGGAAACTTGATATACCCTATTTTCCGCAGTAGTTGCACAATACTATTCCAGCACTGCGTGCGGTAAATTAGTATTAAGGGTGCGATAAAGTACTTTTCCGCACGCTCGTAGAAAATGTATTAAAGTGTTTTATCAGTAAAAATGTGTATTTTTATTTTGTAGGTACCTGCCTAATTAATTTAAATTTGTAAAAAACAAAGTCAGTTCTCAGGGATTTGTTACCGAAGAAAAAAATTAATCGAAACCTATAAGGAACGAATATTGAGGGTGCCACTAATTTTATTTCTAAGAAAAAAATAGGAAAAATCACAAATTGTAAAACAGCTAACATCTAGTTATTGTTACCTCCATAGATATAGTTTCTGAGATAAAAACAATATCACCGTGTCCAGGGTTCGGACCCTACGCCTACAATTCATAATATTCGCAGCCAAACCTCTATACCACTCGGCTATGAAGACGACGTAACGCCATAACGTAATTTCTCATACAATTCTCATACCGCTAGCTAAATATGAAAATCGTTTCTTAAGGAAGTAATCTCCCAAAAGATGATGCTCTTCTTATAAAGGAATATTGTTTTCCATCATGTACACCCCAGGAACGTGACTCCAGGTACTGTCTAATTCACTTCATGAAAAGTTAATTCACTCCAGAAAAAGTTAATACTTCCAACTACAGTTAAAGAAAAAACAATAAACTAACATCAATATAATTTTAATAGTCTTATATCTAAATGTATAAGTAGGTATATTAATTTATAATGTACAAACCCACAATCCAATAAAATTTCAAAAGCTCAAAGTTGTTGTTATTTTACTTTTGAAAAAATAAAACAGTTCGCTTAATACGAAAATCCGAGGAGAGTATTTACATTTGTTGACTTTATTTTTATTATATCAAAACCAGAAGCTCAGATCACAAGAGTGATTTCTTTCAGGTTGTGTGGCCACCTATAAATTAAGAATCCTCTGTTTATTCAGAATGAAATGATTGTTTATTAAGCCAAGTAGTTTTACACAAAACAACACACGTGTAGACTTCCGTTTCAAAGCTGATTCTGGTTTTTGTACAGGCTTCCGCCTTTATTGGTAGATATTCGTTGTTGAATAGAAAAGGAACACTGGGTGGTCGATAGTTCAACACTATTATTTGGTTAGACGGTAATTTCGACTGTTTTGTGTTGAAAGTGGTAGCCCCGTAGTATAAATTATACAGGACGATTCATTGGGAAATGCGCATTCAGAAAAATATGATCGTTCTTTATAACCACAGTACAGGGTGATTTATTAATTTTCTACATTTTTTCATTGTATCATAACTTATGAAACACCTTTTACATATTTGTAATATTTGGTGCGTATCTTCTTTATCCACAGTAGTGTCGATTAACATAATAAATAGAACTCTTATTCCAGGTCTGGCATTAAAATAATAATAAGTAAGTTTTTGTTGCAGTTAGCGGTATTCTGGATATATCTGTTGGTAGTACAACAGAACGAAAAGGCGGAGATGTACGATAAACCCTTTTATTCATGTAAAACAGTACATTCATACATTGACAATTATTTTTACAATTACTGACATTAACGATGTCATAACAACATAAAACAAATCATATTATGGATCACCTTAGTCATTAGATTCATATATTTTCCTAAAGCTTCAACAGTTTTGACTCGAAACAACACAGTATGTTAGAAATTTGATTCCATATTTGTAGAGAGCAGAAGAAAATGCATAAGAATGCATTTATTTGGTGCTTCCGCATAAAATTTTTTCACTTATCAACTCAAGGCAAATCTAGATGTATCGATAATATAAAAAAATAAATTTTCACTTCCAAACGGTACTCCTCCAGCTTTAATCCATTAAGTCATCAACTATTTTTTATTCTCTTCTCTTCTGGATCCCATCGTTATTGAAAAACGAGAGGACAGGTGCGTATTTAAGACAAATTATTATTATAAATGAGTAAAAAAATTATGATAACTTTGGTTCCTTATGCTACATTTGAGAAAAAAGTTATAAAAATGAGGAAAAAAGACTATTCCGAAAAGAAAGTAACTTTATTTTGAACAAAAATAACGCTGCAACAAATCTACATTTCAAAGATTAAATATAAATGAAAATAAAAAAATTAGTGCGTGCAGTCCCTCCGCGAGGAAGAAGCTATACTTCGTAATGTGGAAATGAAAATAGAGAAGGGTAGAAATTGATTTTTAGTGGAATCATATTGTTTCTTTAAGACAAACTTTATTAACATTGTTTACAATTCACAATTGATCGTCGCTGCATAGCAAGAATACCACGCGCATGTGCTCACTCTCTTTCTCTCTCCTACTTTCTACCTTTGTGTATATTTCTTTTCTCTTTAACGTTTAACGCGACCTTGTTGGAAGTCGCATTAGAAGTATCCCTTGAAAAGAATACTTACACTGCCATCTGTCATTGAATGCCGAAGGTTTTGGTCATATGAAGAAAATTCCAAAAAATGAAATTTTTAGTGAATTAAATTTTAAAAGTTACCTTATTTAAGAAAAAAGTTTACTTTTTTTGATGAATGCCGAAGGTTTTGGTCATATGAAGAAAATTCCAAAAAAGGAAGTTTTTCTGAATTACATTTTAAAAGTTACTTTTTTTAAGGAAAAAAGTATACTTACACTATCATTTGTTGATAAATGCCAAAGATTTTGGTCATGTGAAGGAAATTTCAAAATTACAATCTCTTAATAAATTACTTTTGAAAAAGAGTACTTACACTGCCATCTGTTATCGAATACCGAAGGACTCACTCTCTTTCTCTCTCCTACTTTTTACCTTTGTGTATCTTTCTTTCTTACTTTAACGTTTAACGCAACCTTGCTGGAAGTCGCATTAGAAGTATAACTTCAAAAACTAGAATTTTCTTTATCCGCATCTTATTAATTTTTTCACAAAATCATGATCATTTATTGATGCATTCTTGGAAATAATAATAAAATAGAGCGATCTGTACGTATTTTTCAATGTACCAAATAATGCACTCCAGGTTTAATCTCCCAAATTGTTGTAATTGTCAAATTGACTGTCATAGTACAATTTTGACGTTAGTTGATGACCCTAGAGTTTGTACTTGTGTTGTTACGTTATTTGTTAACAGTTATTTCTTATAGAAAAATGTAGGCTTTCATGATCGAAACTATGACTAATAATGTTTCTTGGGCTTAAAGACCTTGGTCGTTTAGGGTTGGACCCAAACGATTCGACTTCAACAACGGCAGCCATTTTGAATGGAAATTTGGGGAAGACCTGAGTATTCTTCAAACTAGAGAATCATTATCAGTTATTCATTACTAAGAATGCCACATAAGTTTGATAATAATGAATATATAGGTACGTTGTACGTCTATAATTTTGTGACGGTAATGGAAAAGCTGCTCAAAGAGAATATGCACCATGGTTTCCTGAGTCGCGGTTACATAGTGTCAGGACTTTTACTAATGTGTTAAGGTACCTTAAAGAACATGGTAAATTTCCAACAGTAGCAGAAAATGAAGGTAATGAAAGACGACATATCAATTTGGAGCAAGATATTCCAAACATTGTACAAAATGATTCAAAAATTAGTGAGAGAAGTATCATTCAATCCACTAATGCTCCTTGGTCTATTATTTGGCAAAGATTAAAAAAAAGATGCACATCCGTACATTTACAACAAGTTCAAAGACCACAAGTAGGATATGAAATTGCTCGATTGGCTTTTAGTAGATGGTTATTAAAAAGTAGAGTAATATACCTACAGGTGGTTATTTAGCAAATACGACCTTTAGCCTTATGCTTGATTATCTGCTTACAATCGTGGAAGAAGTTCTGTGAGGAGGTTTCAGATACCCCCACATGTTCTAGAACCCACAAGGTACTGGCAAAGGAAGGTACTGTGAATAAAGTAGGATTTCTAAAAAAGGACGACGTTACCTACACAGCATTTGAGGAAAGTATATCAATGCTAATCAAGGCACACTTTCCGGTCGCAACGAATCTGAATGACCCTGTAGCAGCGGACAGTTCGCATATCAAGCCAAAAAGGCCAAATGCCTCGGACTGGAGATAACAAGGCCAAATAGAATAAGGTGAGGTATACACAAATCTGAACCATTTAAATCCACAGGGGAGGGATGAAATATACCCAATCCCACTTCAGAAGGGACAGGAAATGTTAATTCCACATCTGTGTAGGATATTCAAGGTTGCATAGCTATGCAATACTTACCTTCGGAGTGGCAAAAGGGAAGAGTTATTTATATACCCAAGGTGAGGAGACTAAATGATATGACGGTCAAAATCCCAAATCATACGGTCCAATCAGTCTAGTGTCGTTCCAGCTTAAAACGTTGGAAAGACTAATAGACAGGTACATTAGAGGTGAGGTTTTATCAGAAATACCCTCAACGAGCGACAATCTTAGAGATACTACAGATATAGGCAACAAGCCAGCTCGAAATCCATCAGCATGTGAAAGAAAGATAGAAAGACAGAGGTTCATGCCGTGTTTCTCTTATGGCGCGCATGCTGAAGACACAGACAAATACAGAAAAACCGCTGATCGTCTGTCTCTTTCTCTCTCACCGGGGTTCAGGACATTCCCACTTACACAGCGGCCTATGGCTTGTTGCCTCTATCTGTAGTATCTCTATCGCGACAATATGCGTATCAGCCAGGCAAGTCAACAGATTTAGCACTGGATGATCTCTACAAGCTACTAACAAAATCCCTAGATGACAACCTTTGTAGACATTGAGGGTGCTTCCAATAATGCATCTATATTGTCACTTACCAAAGCTCTAGAAAGGAAAGGGGTACCACTCCTTCTGTGTCGGTGGATGAACGCCAGTTTGGAAAAAAGGGTAATCATATCACCAGTTGGCGATACCACCGTCACAGCTAGAGCAGGCAGGGGATGTCCGCAAAAAGGGGTGTTATCACCCCTTCTATGGGCTATCCTAGTAGACAAATTACTGAAGTGGCTGACATCCAAAGACATGCATTGCTAATCAACAAATAGTACAAAAGGGGAGGAACTATAGTAAATTTTATACCCATTTAGAATAAGACCATCCTTATTTATTATTAATAAATCGGTTGAAACAAAAAATTACCAACAAAAATAAACGTCGTAACTAATTTATTAGATGTCACGTTTTTGAAGTTACGTCAAATTTTGATTTCATGTTAATGTCATAACGCAAAATAAGATATAAAAATGCGATATTCTGATGAATCCAAAAAACTTATGCTTAATGTAGTAAACTATTTTCAAAACGATTTAGGATCTCGATTTAAGGCAATTCAAAAAGCGTCCGAAGCACTAAAAGTTCCAGAAAGCACATTATATAATCTTGAAAAACCAAACAGAGCTACAGATTTCGAATTTAGAAGAAATATGTCTGCAAGCGTTTCCCGGAGCAAAACCCTGCATTGTTTGAGGGAAGTAATTTATAAAATGTATGCGCGAAAGGATAAAATCACAGTGGAAACTATTTTACGGCAATTTATCGAAGAGTCTCCAGAAACTAAGATTTCCAAAGGTTCGTTATATTCATGAATTAAAAAAATGGGTTTTCATTTCAAAAAACAGGATGGAAGAAAACATTTATTGGAAATGCCTGCAGTCAGATTAAAAAGAATATTATTTTTGAACAAATACCATGCTGCTAAAAGCGAAAAGCTCTTTACACCTGTTTTTCTGGATGAGACATGGGTTTTTAGTAAAAGCGGGGACAGAAGAATGTGGCAAGATGGTACTAAACACAGTGATTTAAAAATAACTGGAAGTGGGACACGATATGTAATTGTTCATGCCGGTAATAAAAAAGGTTTTGTGGCAAATGCATCGCTTATTTTTAAATGCAATAAAAAAACAGGCGATTACCATGATAACATGAACACCGAAAATTTTGAAAATTGGTTTAAACAGCAACTAATTGTAAACTTGGAAGAACCATCGTTAATTATAATGGATAACGCAACGTATCACAGTCGCCTCGATGAAGAAATCCCAAGAAAAAGTTGGAGTAAAACACGCATGTTAGAATGGCTCAAAAAAAAGAATATTCCTTTTCCAGATCACATTTTAAAGGATGCTGTTTGGAATATAATTGAAAAGCAAGTTTTGCCAGAAAAAAAATATCATTCAGACAAATACGCTGCCGAGCATGGTCATTGTGTTCTCAGGCTACCACCCTATCATTGCCATTTTAATGCCATCGAAATGGTATGGTCAGAAACTAAAAGGCATTATGACCAAGCTATTACGAAAACTGCAAGGTCACCTACTGAAGTCTTAAAAGTATGGAATGACGTTGTAAAAAATGTACCGGAGCAACACTGGCAGAATTACATAAATCATACAGAGAAAATTATTTCTGAAGCATGGGAAGTAGAAAACAAACTGGACCTACTAAACATCGAACCTATGGTGATCTCTGTATCCAATGAATCCGATGATGAACTATCACTTTCCGAAAGTTATTCTGATTTAGAAACTAATTAAACTTTGCCTTGAAGATCACGTTGTCATTTTTTTTAAATCTAGAATTTGTACTTAATCGAACTCTGAATTGCCATATTTTTTTAAGAAAACTATGTATCTAGTTAATAAAACAATGTTTTTAAAATTAGTGCGCTTCTTTTATATTCTTTTATTATGTCAACATGTTTAGAATTTCATGAATTTCATAAAATTAATTTGTATTATTACAAACCGCCACTGATAATATGAAATTTCAAGTCACTACGCCAATGCAATAAGAAATATGTCAAGCATTTGACATGACAAAGGTCATAACCTAATTTTTTTCATGCGGGTTCAGATGGTTCAAGAAGCCGCATACGTTAAGTTACTAAAACGGCTGGTACCTCTAAATAGGTATTAATTCTACTATATCTGTAAACCCTCTTGAAACCACGATAATTGTTTTCACCAAGAAGAAAGTACTGAGAGGACTGAAGTCACCAGTTCTTAATAGGGTAGAAATTCCAATTGCACAAGAGGCAAAATACTTGGGAGTCATATTTGACCACAAGTTGACATGGAATCAACACCAACAGAAAATAATACAAAAAGGTACGATAGCCCTCAATATGTGCAGAAGAATGTGCGGAAAGAACTTGGGGCTACAACCAAAAATAATCATATGGGTATATACCAGAGTCATTAGACCCATGATAGTATGGTGTCCAAAGACTCGGTAGGCTGAGGCGATCCAAAAGCTGAACGGCATCCAAAGGCAAGCTTGCCTGGAGGCCACGGGAGCCATGAGGATAATAGCTGTACTATAAGTTTTGCTGAACCTCTCTTCTCTTCTCTGCCTCAGTCATTAAATGGAATTGCTCACACCAGTTTTCTCGAAAATGATCTCCCTGAACTACTTGAGGACTTCCCACTCAATATTAGAAAAAACACGTGGTTCATCTACGATGGTGCTCCAGATTTCAAGAATCGTATTCGAAGAGCGTGTAATACTACGATAAATACGCCTCAAATATTCGAGCATGTTTGACAATCGATGAGACGTAGACTATGAATCGTATTCTATTGTAGCATTTTCTATCTTTACTGTTTTCCACTCTCAATATGTAGTTTATAATTTAATAAAGAGTAAAATTATGATATTTTATATTTTTCCGGATCCAAGGGTTCTAGAAAAGGAGTGAAAAAAGTTTTTAAAGACAACAGAGATTTCATCGACCAGTGCAGAAGACCAAGGGACAAGCCAGCAACCTGAGCAAACTGCCAGGGATAACACCCAGCAAACTATAAGGGATGCCCACAGGCCCCAAATAATAGGACGACGAGGTAACCAGCCCCAAAAGGAACGAAGCCAGGAGTCAGCTACGCCCAAGCTACATCCAAAAAGACAACGACGACGACCACACCGACAAAACAGGTGACAAGACTGTTAGCTCAGCTAATAGCCTAAAGTCACCTATACAAAATCTCAAGAAGGCCCGACACATCCATAGAAAGATAAGTCGGGATTTCAAATGGGGACAACTATAACAAGTGGATCCACTCTATAAGGTCGTCTTTGGTCGCAGATTGTCGGCTAATGATTTGCCACTAATAGAGGCAGCGAAAAAACACACACAACAGAAAACAACGAACAACGAGAAGATCGCTGAAGAAATAACCACCGTGGTTACTCAGCCAAGAAGAAGACAGCCCGACCCCAGTTAGCATCCATTTGGCTGAGAACGCGAACATCGGCGATGAGGACCCATCAGATGAGATGGGGGGTTGGTGGAAGTTTTCCCCGGGATGCATTGTAGCAATTTTATAATGATTTAGGTTTGATATTGTACAGCAACAAAAAGTTGTAACATGTCTATCGACCTGTTTCGATTTTATAGAATAAATCCCTTTAATTACTGCTCGTCGTCTCATTAGCCACTTCCAATTATAGTTCTGTGATCCCAAATTTTTCAACCCGCTTCCATTTTTTCCAACGCCACGAGGGACAATCCTTTCCGCTATCGACTCTCTTCGAGGAAAGACCCTCCTTTTTTATCGCATTTATACCTTTTCTATTTAATGAATTTTGCTGTGGTTAGTTCAAAATCATAATTTATAATTAATGAGCTTCTTCTAAAGTACTGTCTGATATAATTTTTGTATGCATTCCTTATTTTATTTTTATTTTTACAGAGAGAGACGAAATTAAATTTAACACGTGGTCATAAACTGTTCTTTTATACTAATATGGTAGTTTTAAACCAAATATTCTTTTATAATTTACCAACATAATGGGCCCATTACATTCAAGTTCCTATATATCCCTGATCCACCTGTACCTCTAGGTAAGCACAGCCCCTAGGATATATGCCCTAGGCAAGGATATAACCCCAACCCCTAGGCTAAGATACAAGATATAAGACCTAGACCAGGATACCGCCCTAGACCAGGACACAGCTGCTAGGATACCGTTCAAATCAAGACTCTATCTAGCTACCTATCTTATTCGAGATCTAGTCCCAAGACTTCGTAGAGGCAAGAACTACCTACCTTTTGCGGAAACAACACTTATTAAATACCTATTAAAGTACAAATTCTCCTCTCGAATTTTGTTCATTTCCTGTTGCAGAATAAAATATAAATTTGTTTCAAAATCTATTTTTTTTTAATCTTCTTCTAAATCCTCAACTATAAAAGTTGAGGGAGATATCGCCCGGGGTAGAGTTTTAAAATTTTCTTTTTTTTTAACAACTTTATTATTACTTTTATTTAAATTCTACAAGGCGTTTCTACCTTTTCCGCCTTAGTTTTTTCAAATAAGTATTTTTTATCGACGTCAAAAAGGTAGTGGCGCCCTCAATTTTTACAACCTCTCGTGTGACATAAACTTGGGGTCGAATCACCCTTGAGAGGAGTCTCTAGCCGGAGCCCTTCAAGCTGGAGCGCTCACCGTTACAACTTAGCGCCTTTTACCGTTACAAAGTGAACTACATAAGTACGAGCGGCAGCCTTTCATCGGTGAGCATAAGGCATGGGAACTGTTGCTTAACTTTAAAAGGTTTAACAATTGAAAATATGATTAAATGAAAATAGTCTACCCGCGAGCGCCACTTTATTTAAAGAAACACAATTGGTCGCTGTTGGCTACGAAAATAATTTTTTGTGAATTCTTGATCCTCAATGCTCCGATGTCCATTTTCTCTATTAAAATTTTTCTATTATTTTCAGTCCTTCTCCATTTGAAACCTATTTTTTTTTAAATTATTATATAAGAGATGTTCCGGAAGCCACAATTCCCAAAACGTCATTAATTTTGTGTTGTAACTTTTTTACCGTAATACGACACCCTTCCGTCTTATGAAAGTCGTAAATAATCCGTCTAATATTGGAATACTCATACTCGGGAATATCAGTTATTGGTGCTCTTTCTTGGGGTAGAAAATTTTACTTGCATGTTATTTGCAGAAATTAATAATTGCTCCCCTTCTTTAACCACTCTTTCAATGGTTCTTATCGAAATACCTAAAACAAAATAAAGATTTGTGTTGAAAATTGGAGGACAACTAATGATACACCTCTGTACAGAGCATTTATATGTCTTGCAAGAGCTGTAGTGGGAGGTAACATTGAAAATGAGTTTGTGCGCATTGGGGCGGGCTCGCCATCACGTTTGGCGCTTGCAGTACGCAGTATGAAAAACATGTATTCTGGAAGTTGTTACTTAACCCAAAATGCTAATGGCAGTGGTGTGGTACCTGGTAGTGAAGTGGAGTTAAATTAAAATTTCGGTCACCATCATCTTTCGCAAAGGAATCGGCAGCAGCATCATATGGATTGAAAAAATGCAGAAAATGGAGGAATCTACGTGGTTTCATCATGAATCCTATATATAACAAGGGACTAGAAGAGACAGGAACATTCCTGGAACACGAAAAAATATCCAGCCACCATTCCTTATTTACTGGACCCGTAAAAGGATTGGTCGTCAATAAAATCAAAAGTAGCGCTGTATAGGCGGCTACCCAAAATGGCCTCTCTGAAGAGATGATCGACAGCGTCGACCACTTTTTGGTCGTAGAGTTGATCCCCTCGTAAAACGAAGGGGACACCAAAAACAGATAGGCAATTTAGCCCAAAATCAGACCCCGAAATCGGAATTGGAAAAACCTTTCTGCATTCTCTATGGCTCGTATAAAAAGAACTCGAATTTAAAAAAAACTCAACAAACCAGCTGGATTTATGACATTTCATAATTACTACCAACCTTAAAGATACTTTACAAACGACAAATAACTCAATTCAATAAATCGGCCTTTTATTGATATTATTATACAATAATTACGATCCAAACTTAATTGACAATATCATAAATAAAAAGATAAAGAAACGCACGTTAGAACAAGTATATCCTTCAGATAAAAACAAAAATAATCAATTTAAAAGCTTAGAATACTTTGGAACACCATCCTTAAAAATCAAATCATTTTTAGAATTTTTACTAGTAGTTTTGCTCTACTCTATAAACTGTTGCGCTAAGAAAATCCTCACCTCTCAGCAAAAAAAGTGTTTGCAAAACCCTCCGATTTAATGTCATTTTAAATATTTCTGTCAGAGAAGAACCGTGCAAAGGATTTTACAAAAAATATCGTTAAAAATATATACGGAAGTTTTGGTAACTTAACAGATTAAACCAAGTTTACAATTGATTAAGCCAATTCAGGGTATGCAAAATGTGTGGCCCCATGCTATAAATTATCTAAAGCACGAATAACAAAGGGAATACGGCCCTTTGGGCCCGAAACGTTCTCAGCGGAGGGTGGTCACTAAAAGCTAATGTTCTAGGGTCAGTATAGCAAAAGGGGCTTCTTTGGAATTAATATTCTCGTTCTCGTGTCATGGATCGTAGAGTGTCATATTTCCAGTATAATTGCATTCTTTATGAAGTATGGATATTTAATTTGGGTCTGAAATATATACAGATCACAAAAATAATTAAATCCTTGCTTTCTCCCAAATGTTATGATATTCTTTTTAATACGACATGACGTCGGAAAAAGAGAGATATATAAAAGGAAATCGTAATTATTCGTCCATTGTTATGGGTAAGTAGTATGTTCTAGTGAAAGTACTGAAGATCTCTCTTGAGAGTAACAGTAGATTTGAAAAAAAATTGATAACGCCACCGATTGATATTTGTGCATTCAGAGTGAAAAGTAAGGGATTGTTGTTTGAGAAAGAATTAACCTCTTGAAAGCGGCAGTCTCAGTCTTGGCTCGTGAAATACCTAATTTTTTCTACAGACGCTCTTTTAATAGTCGAGTCAGTTTGTTTTCTTTTTTAATTAATAGAGGAATGTCTTTTTTTATTCGAGGTATAGCGAAGGCGCGATTCAAACAAAAGGTAGTAAGTTGTTAATGCAGTAAAAGAATTAAGCTGTTTAGAGACATATTTAACGGCGAAACAGGCAGACGATAATTTTTTCGCTAAATTGTCTGCATTTAAGGGAACCGTTAATGTGGAAACTGTTACGTGTTGGGAGTGTAACTTACCTTGTCATATTTTTATTTCGTTAAACTTCAAAAAAATAAGCAATCAGTAAAATATTTAACAACTTTATTTCTCTTGTTTACTACCTCTACACTGTATCTTGGGTTTATGGAAACAATTCATATTTCTCTTAATATCAAAAATATTCTTTCCCTCAGGTTGTTGGTTGAATTTCTTGACTATTCATATGTTATTACCTGAAAATAATAACAGAAAATTAATATTAAATACTCATGTTGCTGGACATGTAAATACAACCTATTGATTGAAGTACATATGTCAATGTCAATTCTCTTCTGACGTTGATGAAGCTGGTCTCTACTTTCATTTTATATTTAGCCACTTTATTTTAAACTACTTGTTCTAAGAATCTTTCTAGAACATGGGCCTACAAAAAAAAGTAATACGTCTACTTTTGGACATCTCTTGGTGTGACTCCATTTCGTTTTGGAAAATAGCACTTTTGGTCCAGGAAGAACTTGGTACGCATCTTTGCGGATTTTAAATAGAAATCTTAGAAATTTCAATAAAGTTTTATGTTTGGTTGATGAAACTAAAATAAATATCACTGCTGTGGATCTGAACATTGGAATATTCATAAAGATTTCGATTAGTCTTACATCTTCGAGTTTCCATCGAAGCCACTTATAGGCCACACTCCATCCAAGGTGTGTCCTTCATCACAACACTTATTTGCTAGATACTAAAACTACGTTATTTATTTTAGGCCTGTTTGTCAGAGAATTATTATTATTATTAGGAATTCTTTATTTTCTTGGTAACCTATCTCCTTTCTTCCGCTGAATATATATCTTGGGACGCATGGCACATTAACTGGAAGACATTCAACCAACGGCGACTTAGCATCTCATAGGAGTACCAGATAAGTCGTAATCTTAAGTACTTGGTTTAGTTCAAACAGCTCCATAAATTTATCTGATATAATATTACCACATATAGCAAATTTCTCTACCTACTTTACGCAATTGTCTATTTAGACAACCTACCACAAAATTAACGTATTCATCTGTTCAAATATATGAAAATATCTTACCTTTTTGTATAGAAAATCCTCTGTACACCCATATATCAGCCCGTATATCAGCAAAGGGGTAAGACTAGTACGTAACTAAGTTATCCTTATTAACCACCACCAAACATTGAATTACTTAAGTTTGTAGTTTACTTCCTCCTTAGTGGCACCTCCTTATTTGTAAAACTTGTGTAACAAACGGAAATTTGAAAAATAAACTGCCCAGAATTTAATTTAGCATCTATTTGAAGAACCTGCCCTGAGATAATACAACAGCTAATAATATTAACTTTTCTTGAAAGTAATAGAACGTTCAGTTTTGTTTACATTTGAACTTGTTTTGCTTGATCACTGGTTAATTGTGCGAAAGCCAGGCAGGTGAGAGGTAACAAAACGACAAAACTCAATTGAATTTGGAGGTCTTATTCAGTCATTGTTAAGTCTAAGAGGCTGCAAAGCTCCCTTGTAACTTCGAATTATAGTTTGTTCAGTGCTCAAACAAAGCCCCTTCGAGTCAAACGCGGACTTGGTAGTAATGAGATCTTTGAATATGATAAAATGTAAAATTGGCATATCTGAACTACTCTAGGTTACACTAATGTTGTCAGCAAATATAGTGAATTTACCATTTATTCGTAAGTCTGTGACATCGTTAATGAATAAAATATGACTAGAAATCTAAGAAGGTCATAGATCACCAAGTACTTGAGTTATCAGCAGGCGGTCGATTATACGCAGAGCTGTACCTGCCCTAGCCATTAAATTTTGTTTCATAGGTAGGTACCAGGTAGGTTTCATTCTATTCAAGCCGTTGCATTAAAATATCAAATGTTGGCACAATTTGCTCTTTATACAAGGCATATATCTAAATCACAGCCATCTTATTTCCTTGAACCATTTAAACACTGTGGAATGCGGTGTTTTTGTTAAAGAATCACTTTCTTGCACAGCTTCATCCTTGGTCGTTCCACGTTCTAGAAGGAAAGTATAATCATTCAATATAATTTGTTTCCCATGAGGGTGTAACATTTGTCGACTAGTGGTACTACGACCACCAGTTGGAGTATTAGCTTCAGGATGAGTCCTTGGACGCCACATTTTTCACGACACAAAAATCGAATAAACACTTTTAAATAGAAACAAAGGACTCGATGGAATATTAGCTAGGTAGGGGAAGGTAGTCCACACTGGGACGGCCTTCACAGTGGTACATTCTATTTTTCTCTAAGACCTTAGATAATATTTGAGATTTGACAATCCTCTAATAAATCTAAGATCGATGACAAACGTCACCAGCCATATTGCCGCCTACGGCGCAGTTGTTTGTTGATAGTATGTTGAACCCCTAAGTAACTTTTACCTGAAATATTCACAGTTAAAATTCCTCAATTGTGCAGTCTCTTCAATTTGCAAGTAAATATATTTGAACACACACTATTTAGCAATATGTGGCGATTCATTAAAATGTTTGGTTAAGAAGCTACACTAATTTTATATTGTTGGTGCTTGTTTACTCAGTGGGACGGTATCAGGTAGTACACACTGAGATGGTATCTCACTGTGTACTACTCATGGTATATAATGGCATTTTGTTCTAGTAAGGAAGCGAAGACAAATTTTAAAATGGTGAGACCTAAAGTTAAGCCTAGAAAAATAGGGAAAACGTCCGGAGAAGAAATGGCTGCAGTTATCAAGCTAGTTACAGAACAAAACTTATCTATAAGAGAGGCTGCGAGAACTAGTGGAATTCCACTACAGACGTTGCATCAATATGTGAAAAAGGCCCAATTACATCCAGGTACTGAAATAAGAACGCAGCCGCATTATGAAGTTAAGCAAATATTTAGCAGAGAACAGGAAGCTGATATTGGCGAGTATTTACAAATATGTAGTAAACTGGCGTATGGATTATCAACTGTAGCTTATGATATGGCAAAAGAGAACAACATCAAAATTACACAATCGTGGGAAGAAAAAAAATTGCTGGCAAAGAATGGATGAGAGGTTTCTTATATCGCAACCAGAAACAAGGTATTAGAAAAACTGATGCTTGCAGTCTATCTAGACTAACATCGTTTAACAAGTACAATATTACAGTATTTTTTAATAACCTGGTGTACATTTTGAAACGATTTCCACAGTTAGCAGATGGATCACGGGTCTTCAACTTGGATGAAACCGGCCTGACTACAGTTCAAGAACCCAAAAAGGTCATTGCACACAAGGGAGTAAAGTAACTAAACCAGAGCACTAGTGGCGAGGGGGGAGAATTAATAACTCTCTTGGCGGGTATTTTAGGTGCAGGAACATTTATACCTCCAGTAATGATTTTTCCTAAAAAAAATTTCAAACAGCATATGATTATTGGGGTACAAACTGGAACACTTGGCCTAGCTAATTCATCCGGATGGATGACAACAGAACTATTTGTTTCTGTAATGAAACATTTCATCAAATACACTAGTAGTACAAAAGATAACTCCACTTTACTCATATGAGATAACCACGAGCCTCATATGGGTATTCAAGTTTTAAAGATAGCCAAGAAACATGGAGTCATAATGTTAACTCTGCCCCCGCACTGTAGCCATAAGATGCAACCATTACATGTAACAGTTTTTGGGTCATTGAAGGCATACTACAACGCAGAAGTCGATATCTGGCTGGCTAAACTTGCTGAAATTACTGGATGAGCTCTACCAAAAGCCGTGACACCTTCAAATTTAATTTCCCATGCCGATGATCTGTTTTCAGTGTAATGTTTTCCTGATTGGTTGTGTTACATCAAATGACCTCAAATTAACTGATTTCATTGGATATCTACAAGAGCAAAAAATTTTCAAATAAATTTAAATACAAAACTGTCAACAAAAGGAGAGACCACTATTATTAAAATGCCAAACTATTTCATGAGATATTTTATTTCGGACGTGGGAATCTTTTAAGGATGACACACTTTTATTGCTTATTTATATTTTGTACAATAGGTAATAATGAGGGTCATCGGCTTATATTGATTTACGACCTTCTTAGATTGCTAGTCGTACTTTACTAGTATTATTTTTTCTGTCTCGCTTCCGCAGTGTAACAATTATAGCTGTTTTCAGAAGAGACTATTTTGACAGAATTTATTGATCAGAGAACATAACACGTTGATCACCATATCAGGTATAATTAAAAGTATCTTAGCAGATAACTCATTTATGCTACAGGAAGATTTGTTTTGAATGCTATGGTTTGCACTTGTTCAAATTTATATACTGGTCTTAAAAAAATATCAGTTATTATTTCAAAAGGAAGATCATCACGACCTAGAGATATTTTAGAGCCATTACTTCCTACTAATGTCGAGGTCAATAAAGTTTGATGGGGGAGTTTTGTCCTTAAATTATTGATAACAGACCAATTTTTTTTCTGGATGAATTTACAGCTCTAAAGATGCGATTGCTGAAATAGTTTTGACTACTTTATTTGATAGTTTCTCAGTAAAATATTCAATAGTTATTGATATAATTGAGTAAAGATTATGTGTGAGTTTCTTAATGTACATAAGTGATCTCATATTCTTAGATGAAGTACGTCTAGTAGACAATGATTTGTGATGTTTAGTTTTATGGGAGCGAAGAGGAAATGATGTATTAAAATATTTAATAGTTTCACTAAGAGAGTCGAATGAATTAGAATCAACAAGATTCTCTTCTGGATGGTTATTACTGTCAAGAGCCGGAGCCAGTTCTTAGTACGTGTGCACATATTGAAAGAATCCTTTTGGTTTTTTGGCCTTGTATAAAGCAATGCTGAGGGGTCTAGTTTACTTACCAGGTTAACCTCAAATCCTAAAATGTTTGATGTTTTTGCCACAGTAACTATTGACTACGAATTCATTGAACATGTTCTAACATTTCACGCCTTGTAACCATCAAAATTTTGGGTCAAGAATCAGTCTAAAACTGATGCTTTATCGTGCCATATATTTATAATAAAAAGTTTTCCTAATCGTTACTCCTCAACTTGAACGTTCCGTATCTCAGAACTTAGTCATAGGATCGAAATGTGCTAATAGACACTTTTCTTCAGGAAATCAAACTCTACAACATATCCCACATTTAGAGAAATCAACTGTTTCATTTGACATAAGAGAAGTGCAGAGTAATTTCACAAATATTTCCAGTTTCCCTTTTTTTCCGTTGTTATATCGAAGTAGGTAAGTGTTAGATATCGAATAATAGATTTAGACTATTAACGTCTTACAAATTTTTGAAAATATCTTCAAAACAATGATCGTTCACTTAGAAAAATCAACTACTATTCGGGCTTTATGCCCCGACAGACATTGAATTACCTTTCCAAGTCAAACGGGGTCGGTATGATCTACAATATTTAACCAACCATTCTGATTTGCAATTAGAAGGGATAATGTCACTTGTAGACTAATCAGTACAAGATATAGCTTCATCCTTGACTAAATATGATACTGAAATCACAAACAATACATATCCTCCAGTAAAGGGAATGTTAAAGTTGTGATAACAGCGACATCTTGTATATCTTACCGACCCCGTTTAACTTAGAACTGTAATTTAATGTCTGTCACGGCTTATAGCCCGAGAAGTAGTGGTTTCTTCCAAGTAAACGATCATTCTTTTGAAGATATTTTCAAAACTTTGTAAGGCGTTAATACTATAAATCTATTATTCGAAAACTATTGGTAACACGACAATTTACAGGAAACTGTAATTGTTATTTTCCTAAATATCACATTACAATATTTTTGGTAAACAGTATCTATCTCGAATCTTAGAAGTCATATTTAAAACAAATGAATGAGAATATATAACATCCTTTTTCTCGTTATTATCCCTCACCCTTTTAGCATAGAATATCTAGATAATCCTTTTCCCTTTGAGTATACATCCAGCATGCCTTTGCTGCCCTTAAATTAGACCTACTAAGACTTTTAAGCTGCATTTTTGTACACTGTCCATTGTTTGTAACCCCTGGTGACCGTTGCTGTTGGTTTAATTGCTGGAGGGAAATATAAACTCATTTAAATTCTAGTTTAGTCAGTCCAACAAAACAAACATGTTAGCAGAAAATTGCAAATCAATTAACCAATATTTGAAAAATAATATTGTATTAAAAACTAAATAAGTATGAAAAAAAGGGTAAAACTGGATTTCTGGAATGTGATATTAAGGGTTTTGGGAGAGGTTGACGGTTGACATTTATAATCATAATCTATTATAAAAATATAAAAAAGTCAGTTTTTCAAAAATAAATTAAAAAAAATGGAGGTAGAACAAAAGGCAAACGAAAATTTGTTTGAAATTACAATAAATCATGGAGGTAATTATGTGACAGCTGTGGTAACGCTTGAAGAAGCAAACATTCCATTGAATGGTAAATATTTTCAAGTAAATAATTCATATTCATATGATTATAGTTACAACTAACAATACATTGGACGAATGCACTAAGTTCAAGAGAAGCCACACTAAAATTTTTAGAGCTAAGAATAAAATATAATGATAAATTTAATGACAGAAAAACTCTTAAACAAGCATTATGGCAAAAGATTTCTGCTGAATTGAAAGATACTGGTTTCGATATTAAAGAAGGACGCGAAGGGGCTGAAAAGTGCAGACAAAAGTTTGCAAATCTACAAAGGACCTATTCAAATTATATAAAAGATTAATATCTAGCCTAAGATTATTATAGATTTTGAAATAGAATAAGTATTTATAAATTGGAGACGTCTCCTTCGCCCTAATAATATGCCAAAAGCATGTTCAATGCAAATTCTATCAGCACTTAAGACATAATTGTGATTTTTTTGAATGCGTGTTCTTGGATCTCTGTATGGTTTCATCAGCCAGCTGGTTAAGGGAAAAGCACTGTCTCCTATTATATGATAGTCTTCACTGGGAAAATATATTTGTTTTCCAAATCTTTCAATATTCTTTACGAATAATGAATTTGAAAATACCTGTAAATTGATTGTTAATCTCATTACTGTAGATGGCATAACAGTCCTTTTTCTGGAGCAATAGGAAAATTACAATCCCTGTATTCCTTTTTTATTAAACTGTGTGTATCATTTTCTAAAATTACACTTAACAGTATTTGAAATGTTTCTTTTTCCATACGAAATATTTGAAAAAACACTTTCATTTTAACGATTCAACCAAGTTTCTTCATAATCTCTAACAATAATAATAATATGATAAGGAGTTTCAATTAACTTCTTTAATATTAAAATTTTCTTATCTTCAATTTCCTCTTCTATGAAAAAAAAACATTAATTCATTTTGTACAAAATTATCGAAAAGTGTTAAATCTGTAAGGACTAGGTCCTCAATAGACATTAGATTATCCATATAATTAACGCGATATTAATTAATAAACAAATGAAATAAATGTAACTACAACGAAAAACCGAAGTGACAAGCACGTCAAAGTAATCAATGATGAAGACCCAAAACCAACGCATTTTTGCGAAGGAACCAATAAAAACACATTAGAAAAGGATAATGATAGTACCGTTCCCACTGAATCGGTAGTCAACTGGTACCTCGCAGCAAAACGCCTATTATCTCAACTTATAACTATTGATACATTTGGTATTTACGTACATCATAAGGAATATACCCTATTTCACGAATATACGCCTGTTAGGATTGAGTACGATGACATCGACTAAATAGTACAACTGTTTTGAGAGGGACACTTGTGAATTCCCACAATATTAAACCCGAAAATTTGTTATACATATTATGCTTATATTTATTGCTTTTTTATGTATAAAAATCGATTTTTTTTGCTTAAAACTGCGCTTGTATTTAAAGATACTGAAAAATAATGCAACTAGAATGAAAATTCGACGATAATTTGATACACATATGTCCAATTATGTTGTACTTGTATTTTCAATCAAAACACTCACCGTCGGAGTCATAATAACTGTTGCTACTTTTCTTATTTGGTTTGTGAATTATAATTGTATCAATTTCTTCTATTCACTTTTCACGAACCCACAATTCCTCTATTGAATTTTCGAATTTTCTCAATGTGTTTTTCCAGGAGTAGCAGTATTCAGTGCTCGTTGCCAGGTTTTCAAATCAGCCTCGTCGGTATAATCATGTGATTTATCTATGAGTGATGATAATACAAATAATTGTTGTATTAACCCTGGAGTACTGGCGCCCTTCCATAGAGCACAAACGATGGCGCCAAGTCTGTGAAACCGAAATTAACAAAAAATAATACTAGTTCAAATAACTAGAAAATTCTTGAACTGTGGCCACCCATGGTTTCCTATGTTGTCTTAGGGCCTATTATGTACCTATTGAATAAAAATTGATCTTTTTGTACGTACTAGAATGATAGGTATACAATGTTGTCAGTTCTGATGAGGGGTTCCAAAATTTTGAAAAAAAAATAAATTTTCAGGGTATGTTATTATATTTCTAACATTTGAGTAAAAAGAACAAAGAATAAATCGTCATCAATTTCAAGTCTATTAATGCAATCACGGAACTAAAATATAGCAAGGGAGAGACATAAATTTTTTTTTGCAGATTTTACAGAAATACCGTGTTTTTGAATCCTTTTCGCAGAAGAAGCAGCGCATTCTTTTGTTGGGCATATCCGGATCTCCCAAGGGCACGACCAAAGAAATTCTGGCCTATTCAGGTCTTCTCTTGCGTACTCGTGGCGGAAGATTTTTCAAATAAGATCTCCTCTTCAGGTAGTCTTCAGTCAAGTTTGTTGCCAAATTCCGCAAATAAACGCGTCTCAGGATGTTACTTACTGGGTTATCTGCCGTATGTATTACTTGGGAATTGATGCCTGCAATATTCATGAGCGCATATAAAACCACTACAGGTTATCTTCTTGTATTTCGGACGACGTTGTACAGGGCGCACAACTGGTCCACTGTGTCGACTCCACCTTTGGTTCTATTGTAAAACGTGATAATTACAAGTTTGCGATCGTCATTCGATGCTGGATCGATTGCATCGTCATGATGTATGTATGCTTGATGCCAAAATGACGTTCTTACCTTTCTTAGGAATATACGACACAATTGTGATATCTTCGCTAAATCTGAAAATGCTTGATTCCTCTGCTCGGATCAAATTCGGAGGGTAGTTCCGCTTGTTTTTCCTGACAGTTCCCACGTAGGTGAGGTTATGATTTTTGAATAACCTCGAGATCAAGTTAAAAGAAGTAAACCAATTATCGCACGTCAAATTTTTACTGGTTCTGGAAATAGGCTCCACCAACCTCTCAACAATACTTGCTGGGTCATTTTTTGTAGCAATATGGTCCTTCAGGATGTAAACCGGCATACATTTAGAGGTTATTTTGTGCCTTATAGCATCTACAAGGGCAAAGATCTTCAGACCGTATTTATTTGGTTTATTTGGAATATATTGCTTGAATCCGCACCTGCCCCGAAATGCCTCCAGCTTCTCGTCTGTAGTCGCATATTCACTAATATTATAGGCTCGTTTGTAATTGGCTATGAATGTTTCAAAAACTTGATGAATCGGAGCTAATTTGTCAGTTTTTCTTCTATCCTCTCTGTTGTCGACATCGTCAAAACGAAGACATTTTAACAAAAACAAAAATCGATCTTGTGACATCGTCAGCCAGAATCTTTCAACACCAGTGACATTTTGTCTGTCCCAGATGTCTCCTGTATTCAGACGGCTGCTTTTGAGACATCCTGCCAAGTAAAGTACAGAGCTTTTATTTCCAAAACATCTGTTTCTTTAGCTGCACGCGCTCTCCCGTAATTGATCGAGACTTTACGAATGTACTTATTAGTACTTTCGACGACAATGGCCAACAAATCGTTAGAAAAAAGAAGTTTCCAGCATTCGAGCTCGGTTTTTGCAGACTTGCCCTGTTCTTGTACACCAGGCAGACGACAAACTATATTAGACTGCCATGTTCTTACATTTCTGGGACCCACATGCTTTTTCCATTTTGTTTTTCCCATCTTTTTCAATGAATGACGGGATTCTAGTTTTTTTCATCTTAACTACCGGTATAGGAACTGATGCATCGTCTTCACTTATATTCATTTCTTGTATATCACTATCCCTTTCAGATTTTTCAACGTCACCACGTTTGTTCGTAACACCACTAAGTGCGTGTGTCGTTCCAACATCGCTATTTCCTTCTTGTTCCGATTGTACATCAGTTAAAGGAGCTGCTTCAAAATATTCCTCGTTTTCAGACTCGTCATCGTCAAAAGGTTCTTCATCGGACCCAACTTATAATAATAATCGATTAAGGCGTGCGTTTTCCTCTTCGTAAAGCATTATCTAAATAAATTAATAAGAGCAACATTTTAACAACAAAATTAATTAGGAAATTTGTTTTATCTCACCTTATTTCCAAAAAAGGACCAAAATTGCTGAGAAATGTAACTGCACAAATTTAAAATAAAAATTACGTCAACGGTGGCGCCAAGTCTCACAGACTTCGAAGTTGATTTGTCAGAGTTTATAGAAAGCACATTCGAATGGTTTTGACAGGTTCAAGAGAACAAAGTAACTGAAAGGTACATGGTAGGACGGCTCCATATCCCCTTTCCTAATCAAATAGCATAGAGAGGGAAGAGCAATGGGTCTGTGAGACTTGGCGCCAGTACTCCAGGGTTGATGTTTCTGAGTTTAAAAGATTGAGCAAATGTCCTTGCGGTTCCCCTGACTATTTTCACCAAGATGGTTATGTTAATATGTTCTATACACTGTGTCCGTAAAGTATGGAAATCCAAGATACAAGGGGGGTAGTGAAAATGAGGGGGATAAGGCCGGTAGAGAAGTGGGAGGTAGAAGATTGGGGGAGAAATATTAAAGTGAGAAACGCCCCAGGGATAGATGGCCTGAGGGGTGATATGGTGAAGAGGCTGTTAAATGACAATAGGGAGTACTTCTGGGAACTATTCAACAGGGTGCTGAGGGAGGAGGAGTTCCCGGAAGGATGGAAGGTAGCCAGGGTGATACTGATGAAGAAGGCGGGTAGAGAGGGGAAGCGGGCGGGGGACTATAGGCCTATCAGCCTGCTGTGTGGTATGGGTAAATTGATGGAGGGGATAATAAGGGATAGGATTGAGGAGGAAGTTGGTAGGAATGGGGGTTTTAGGGTAAACCAGCATGGGTTCACGAAGGGGAAATCTTGCATCTCGGCACTGAGCAAGGTGATGGGTTTGGTGGAAAGAGCTAGGGAGGGCAGCTGGAGGAAGAAGAAATTGGCCCTACTCGTGTTCTTCGACGTCGGGAACGCTTTCAACAATGTCAGCAAACGGGCAGTGTTGAGCGCGTTGCTGAGGCTTGGAGTGGAGCAGGGGTTGGTTAACCTGGTGGAGGACTACCTGACGGGGCGTGTGATTGTAGACTCCAGAGGGAGGAGATATGAGATGGAGGCTGGAGTGCCTCAGGGCTCGGTTCTTGGACCGACGCTCTGGAAGTGTGTGTTTGATGAGGTTTGTGGGATAGTATGTGAAGAGGGATGTGAGATTACGGTGTATGCGGATGATGTGTGTCTGGTATGTACGGCAAAGGGAGAGGCGGAGATAGAAAGAAAGGCGGAGAGAATGTGCAGGAAGAGAGAAGATAGAGCTTTGCGGACTGGAAGTGGCGGAAGAGAAGACGGTGGGGTTGCTAGTGAAGGGACGGAGCAGGGCAAGGGAAGTGGGGGTGATGGTTAAGGGAAGGAGAATTCGCATGGAGGAGTCTGTGAAATACCTAGGGGTGTGGTTGGATAGCCAATTATCCTTCAAAACCCATATGGTAAAGGCGGCAGAGAAGGGTAAAGTGAGGGCAGCATAGCTGGGGAGATTGTTGTGTAATGTGAAAGGGCCGGGAGAGTGGAAGAGGAGGGTAATTGGTAGGACGGTAGAGCAGAGTATGCTGTACGGTGCGGAGGTGTGGGGTGAAAGAGCGGGGGTGAATGCGAGGGTTAGGCCACTTCTGCGGGTGCAGAGAGGGATACTGCTGAGGGTGGTGCAGGGGTACAGGACAGTGGGTGGACTGGCACCAGCGGTGCTGGCAAGGTCCTACCCATTGGACGTGTTGGCTAGAGCTAGGAGCCAACGCTGGAGGGGTGCGACCAAAGAAGAGGTACGGGAATGGATGGAGGAGGAAATGGAGAGAAGGTGGGAGGAGTATGAGGGCGCGCTAAAAGGAGCGATTGGGAATAGGAGAGATTGGATGGACCGGAAATTCGGGGAGGTGAACTACTTCTTGACACAAGTGCTCACTGGACATGGGTCGTGAGTAGGGTACCTCCACAAGATTGGGAAACGAGAGACTGGTGTGTGCGAGAGGTGTGAAAAGGAGGATGATGTGGGGCATGTGTTTAGATGCTGGAGGAACGAGGAAGTGCTAAGAAGTTGGAGAGGAAACTAGGGGAGGCGGTGTACTGAGAAAACATGGTAGAGATAATGTTGAGAGGGGCGGAGGAATGGATGGAGGTGAGTGGAGTAGTAGAGAGCATGGTAAGGGGGAGAGAAGGACTCGATATGGCATGAGAGGTAGGAGTGATAGGAGGGAGAAGATGACGGTGTGAGCGGAGAGTGTGCGATGGACCGCCGCCTGTCTCGAAGTATGCTAGGGTAGTGATTCCGAGGCGGGGGTAAAGGCGAGTTTGAGGTGGGTTTGGTTGGTAGGCATCTCCTTGGGGATGAGTACAACACTGTTTGGGTCCTGGACCCATTCGAACATGAGTTTCCCATCTCGGCCCGAAGAAAAAAAAAAGAATGTTCTCTAAAGGAGCGCTGCCACCAAAATATTCAGTCAGAGACAGGGCCGGCTTTGAGTTGGTGACCTCGCAACAATAGTTAAATGAGAACTGCATCATCATTAACGTTCTTAGTAGTTAGGTAGGTAGTGAGTAGGCTCTAAAATATCAACTTATTTGCTAATTCTTTTGTCAAAAAATGTGGTATGTACATGATGAAGTTCTGCTAGCCATAATGCGTTCTTCCAGTCAATTGAATGATATGTTTCCTGAGAAGTGGATTGTACGAGCAAGTCAGTTCTCTGGACACCAAGATCACCAGAGTTAATAAAGTCGATTAATTTCTCTGGGGTCAGGTTAAAGAAAACTCTTAGTGATTAAAGTCGATTTTTTGAAGATCGTCATCAAGCCTGCATCGATGTAGAGCCTCTTTCACAACTTTATTGTTGATTTTTTTTATAAATATTAGTTTATTTAGTTAATTGATGTAAATAAATTGTGTATTGTTGGATTTTCTAAACTTGAAATTGAAATATCACAAAAACTATTCAGTTTGGGTGTATGGAATCAAATTTAGAGTATAAAATACAGATCCAATTGAAAAAATTGAGAAACCGATGTATTCGAGTTTAGGCTCGCCCTGTATACGGTTTCTCAGATATGGAAGCAGGCCTAGTGAATTATGATACTGGACGACCATCACAGACGAAAGGTTGTGAAAGATTAATTTCAAATTGTGCTGTTTAACGTTGAATTCATTATAAATTTCAGAAAAAGTGGACAGAACTTTTTAGATACACTGTATAACCTATTACAACCTAATATCATCGCAATAGCGAAATCAAGCAAAATTCAAATTTGAAGTAAAATACAGGGTATTCAATTTAAAAAAATGTACCTTTGATCGGGCACAGCGTTCTGGAACACGCTGTACAATAGCCACTTATTTTAAAATATCAACCTTTAGGTTGGCTACAAATTTTATAGCATGGTTGAAAAATAAACTATACAGTGCTTCTCAAAAGTCCCCTCCCCCCTCTTTTCTTTTGAATGGTGATACTTAGACTAATGAAATTTGGAGGGTGAAAATGAACCATTGTAAGCTTCTCTACTAGTGGTAACAGGTGACGTAATAGGCATCGGTGACGTCACCAGGCAACTGAAACCAATAATATTAAATGGGACCTTATGGCAAGTGACACCTCGTTTGAAAGGCATTTAGAATACCTATTCAATCATACTAATTTTTTTGGATTTACGATGTTTTTGATGGTTAAAATAAATAAACAGTAAAATTTGAGTTTCGCTTTTAATTAATAAAGATTCAAAAAACCTCCTATGGTTAATTGTCAAAAAAGTTGAAGTTTTTTAATTGATGTTTTTACATGGGATAATATCTTGAATTTTTAGGTTAATTATTGTTTAACGAGACGTTTAAGTATCTACATAAACAAAATGGTACGTGCTCTAAGCTGACAAAGTGACAATTATCTTAGTTATTGGTGAAGTGGAAATAATTTTTATGCGGCGGAACGCATTTTTATTGAGGACTTATTTGAGGGAGCTTTTTCATGAGTTTCAACATACAGGTAGTGTTCATGATGCCAAACGATCGGGTCGACCAAATATTCGTATTGATAAACAAATTGATATAGTTGCAGACATTGTAATAAACCCTTCTTCTTCCACAGCCCAAGTAGCGTCTACCTGTGGAGTCAGTCATAGTACAGTTCACAGGGTGTTGACAAAAAACAAGTTTCACCCATACAAATTTAAAATGGTGCATCAACTTTCAGATGACGACCCCGACAGAAGGCTGCAGTTCTGTGAAAATATGTCCAACAGCCAGACTATGTAAGGACAATTTGTTTTAGTGACGAATATCCTGTTAGATGGATTTGACTACGCGATCCAATAGAATGGCCAGCTCGGTCACCGGACCTAAGACCTTTAGATTTTTTTCTGTGGGGATAACTTAAATCTAAGGTTTACGCTACGACAGTATTGACGTTTTAAAACAACGAATTGTTGAAGAATGTAGGGCAATTTCCCCTGACACATTTTTTCGAGTCCGACAAGAGTTTAATAATAGGATGTTTTATTGCCAGGAAGTAGATGGAGCTCATTTTGAACAATTATTATAAGAGCTTGTTTTTAAATATTTAATAATTAAAAGCGAAACTGTTTATTTATTTTAACCATCAAAAACATTGTAAGTCCAAAAAAAATTTGTATCCATTATTGGACAGGTATTCTAAATACCTTTCAAACGAGGTGTCACTTGCCATAAGGTCCCATTTAACATTATTGGTTTCAATTGCCTGGTTACGTCACCAATGCCTATTACGTCACCTGTTACCACTATAATGTATTTCTTTTTCCAAAGGAGCAAAGTGCCTAATTATTTATTCAAAAGTACTGCAAATATAGGGTGGGTCTTTCTTTTTCTTTCTATGTGGAATAAAATGATAAAACATGTCGGTTTTACCAAAATTAAATCGACGCGTCCTGCATCGCCTCAAATATAATAGGGTCGTAAAATTCACAACAATGGTTGGGGATCCATTAATATGATAAGACGGTGGTCAGAGTCGTGCAGTCAGTTTAAGGGTTTTGCCGAGTAGAGATGGGTCTTACATTTTTTTTATTCTGCTAAATCTTTGGCCATTTTATCAACCACATGCCGTTTAAATCTTGACTGATTATCCCTCACTATTGTTAGAAGCTCTGCTTTTACGGCATCATTATCAAAAGGTATTTTTTTTCAGTAAGCCAATTTTTTATGCTAAATGAGGGCAATTTTTCTACTAGTTTGGAATGATAGCTGGCATTGTTCATAACAATGACGGAATTTCCAGGAACTGACTTAATCATTCCGGAAACATAATCTTCAAAAACATCAGCGTTCATTTCCTCAAGGTAATCTTTAGTTTCGAATTCAAATAAACCACCATCTAAAAATCCTTTATCGCTACCAATATGAGTAATTATTAATCTGCGACCCTTACCGGAGGAGCTTTCAAGCCAGTCAATAAGCCTTCTAAAAACGCCTGGCGAGAGCTTTTAACATTTTTGACCTGCCAATATTTGCTCACGGTGCGTTCTTCGTTAACCCAGGTTTCGTCTAAATAAAAAATGTTTCTAGCTTCCCTTCGGTACTCTTTAATTTGCCCTAAATATTTTCTTCTCCAACAGATTATTTCTTCTGTATCTATTAAAATACATTTTTCCAAGAAAAATTTAGTTCGTGTAAAGTTTTCCACAACTTTTTCCTTCCCATTTCTGGTACATTTTCATTTTCTTTTATTACTTCCAAAATTTTATCTATTGTTGGGATCTCATTCTTAAAATAAAATGAATGTACTAACCTTCTGATTATATTTTTCGTCAACTTCTTACGGCTTTCTACCAGTGGTCTTTTTTACACTATCAGCGTTGATTGAGACGCTATCAGGCAACTTCACTCTGTTTCCACATTTTCTTTCACTAAGAAGTCTGTAGATTGTCGATTCGCTAATTCCTGTCATATTGGTACACGTAGATACTATACTTCTAACAGTACTTGAAGGTGCTTGATGCACAAGTGCATCATGTACGTTTAGTACTATAGTCCTTGCTTCAAAATATAAAACACCTTTACACACTACGGGGCTAAATTTTGACGACATTCTGTCTACAAAAGTGCAACAGATACTTAAAAATAGATTTTTTCTACAGTCGCGCGTAAAATGACTAATTACTATATTCAAATGAAATCGTAAAGTCGACAAATGCCGAGGATTGTTACTTTACGCTCTAGAGCAAAAAAGCAATCTTTTCGCTCGCTTATTTAATCAAACCACGCCCTCCGAATTAACTCAATTGGTGAATATTTAACAATTTATCAGATTAAAAATCAAATAAAATTATATGAAAATTGTCAAAAATTTTGAAATATGGTTAAAAATGGTCAAAAATTGTAAATTATTGTCAAAAACTGTTAAAAATGGACAATTTTTGTCAAAAACTGTCAATAATTGTTAAAATTTTGAAAAATGGTCGAAAATTGTCAAAAATTTAAAAAAAATTTGAAAAATGGTCAAAAATTTTCAAAATTATCAAAAATGGTCAATAATTGACAAAAATGGACAATAATTATCAAAAACTTTGAAAAAAAAATATAAAAAATTGCCAAACATTTTAAAAAATTGTCAAAAATGGTCAATTGTCAAAAATTTTTAAAAAAATTGGTCAATAATTGTCAAAAACTATCAAAAATGGTCAATAATTTTGAAAACTTGTTAAAATTTTTGAAAAATTGTTAAAAATGGCCAATAATTGTCAAAAACTATCAAAAATGGTCGAAAATTGTCAAAAACTGTTTAAACTGAACAATTATTGTTGAAAATTGTCAAAATTTTGAAAAATAGTTGATATTTGTTAAAGTTTTTGAAATATGCTCAAAAATGGTCAATAATTTTCAAAAATGGTCAATAATTTTCAAAAATGGTCAAAAATTTGGAAAAATGGTCCATAATTGTCAACAATTGTCAATAATTATCAAAAATGTTTAATAATTTTGAAAAATGGTCTAAAATATTGAAAAATTGACAAAAATGGTCGAAAACTATCAAAAATGGTTAAAAATTGTCAATTATTGTTAAAAACTGTCAAAAATGGACAATTATTGTCAAAAATTGTTAGCATTTTTAAAAATGGCCATTAATTGTCAAAAACTATCAAAAATTGTTAAAAACTATCAAAAATGGACAATTATTGTTAAAAATTGTCAAAATTTTGAAAAAAAATAGTTGATAATTGTCAAAAATTGTTAAAGTTTTTGAAAAATTGTCAAAAATGGTAAAAAATTGTTAATAATGATCAAAAATGGTCAATAATTTTGAAAAATGGTCTAAAATGGTCAAAAACTATCAAATGTGGTTAAAAACTGTCAATTATTGTTAAAAATGGACAATTATTGTCAAAAATGGTTAAAAATTGTCATCATCTTGAAAAATGGTAAAAAAGTATCAAATATTTGAAAAAATGGTCACTAATTTTGAAAAACAGTCAAAATGGTTAATAATTGTCAAAAATGGTCAATAATTGTTAAAATTTTGAAAAATGGTCAATACTTCTAAAAATTTTGAGAAATGGTCAATCATCGTCAAAAGTTGTCAAAACTTTATAAAATAGTAAATAAATAATACGAGACGTTTCCGAAAATGGATTTAAACACGTAATTTGTGAAATCGATTTATCAAAAATCGATTATTTTTACTATAAAAATCGATTATAAGAAAATAATAATCGATTTATATAAAAATTGATCATTTTTTAACATCCCTATTCAGTAGATCTTTTTAAGGTTAATCATGATGAATAGCGGAAATGACGATTATTCTAACACTCCTATTATAACCTTAGATAATATAAAAAACTGTTTTAATTATTAAAAGGGCGACTGTAGAAAAAATTATGTGTGTTTTTCGAGCGTAAACTAAAATTGCCGCTTTCGAAAGATCATCAACATCATTAGCAACATTCTTTCTCAAGCGGCAATCTGTTACTTTACGCTCTAAATACAAAAATAACTATTTTTTTTAGGATATATCCTATACCAAAAGATAACTGCCTAATTATATTAAGGATTGCACAATTCAAGTACATATCTACATTTATAGCTACCTGGAATACTTTGTGAACGCATAGTTAATACCCATTCTCAGTAACGGATTATGGCAGGTATTTTGGCCCAATTGAATGGTCTCCGTAAAATCGGCTCTTAATACTGTAATAATTACTTACTAATAATATGATACTTGCCTAACTTTTGCACTATTAAATAAACCCGACAAATGAAACCATTCAGGTCTTCACCGTAAAAATGTAACGCTAATGGTTTATTGCCGCTTTACGGCTGTCGACCTTTTCTTGTGCTCCTATGCAATAGGAAATCGAGTATAGTAGAGAAGCTTACAATAGTTCATTTTCACCCTCCAAATTTGATCAGTCTAAGTATCACCATTAAAAAGAAAAGAGCGGACTATTGAGAAGTACTGTATAGCTTTAACATATGAACAGAAAACTCTTAATTTGACTCGATACTTGTTAAAATTTAAATCCTAAAACATTTCCAAATGCGGGAACTTCGTCGAATTTAACGGCGTGCCTTTAATTTTTAACCACTTTTTATAGAATTGACCCTATTAACCGTTTTTACCATGCGTTTATTAGCTTCACCAGTATTTATATAGTATGTTATATTACAGAATCTTTATAGGTAATTACTGAGGAACTTGAAAAGATAACAAGGCTGAAACCTTGCAATCCCGGGCGGCATACGGATTTTTTGTTTTCAAAAAGTTCAAACACTCCAGTTTTTGCACACGTTATTGTTAAAATTTCTTCCAACCATAAGCGTATATAATATTGTATTGCATTTGTATGTTTGTTTCAGTTCATTTTGTAAATTTCTGAATGGTAAGATAACAAAAATATGACACTCATAACATAAATAACAATATTGTTACAACGAATATTATTTATAACAACTTCGAATAATAAGATAAGTACATAGAAATTAAAATCGAAAAAAAAAATCAGTTCTTTGTACTCAGTTGCCCATTTGTGTTCGGAAACCATAAAGTGGCCTCCACAAAATAGTGTTTCAAAGAGGGCTGGTAAAGAGGGGAAGCCGTCGGCTAGCGGCAGAGCAGAATAAGGGCTACGGATTAAACCGGCCACTGTCCAAGGGGTGAATATATGAAGCAAGGGTTGAAAAGTACACTGTTAACGAAAAAGGACCTTGTTAGTGAAATTTCACACAATGCTCCGTAATTCAAAGTGAACTATATGAAACAGACAATGGAACTAAAACAAAAGAGAATCAACGCGACATGCATTTGTTTCGTACAAGGTCGTAGCATGACTTTTTCTTTTTAAAATTAAGAAATAAAAAAATATTTGAACAAACTAATTTAAAATGCTGAAATCCGAATGTAAAATATGTTCAAGCCACTTGTGCTGCTAAAATTTATAGTGCTGCTGTACTGGCAATGATATGACGGTGAACTTCAAAGTTTGTGACACTTTTTGGCAACTTTGTTTTTATAATTCACCATATTTGGTACTTATTAATAATAATAAATGATAATAACATTTATTTAGAAGAAGAATTAACAAATTGTAGTAAAAAGGAGTAGTAAAAATTCAAACTAAGAAAACAACAATAATACGTAATACTAAAACTAAAAGTATTTTCATCAGTTTAACCCATTAAGACCATAGAGGTTGAGCATGGATGACAAGTGATGAAAAGGAATACTTTTGGATACGCTACTTTTGTTTATTTCATTGATTTTTTATTCAAGGAATATTATTTTAAAATTTTGTTGTTGTCAATTTTCAATAATTTTTTCTATATCTATAGATCCTAATGATTTTATATATGTTTTAAATATTGATTTTGAAAGATTGGTTGAATTTAGTTTTCTTATATACATTTTATAATTATATCAGGTAGGAAGTTAAATAATCGAGGAGCTAAAAATCCGAAATATCGTGTATCTATAGTTCTTTTAGCTGTATTTGTTTGTATATAATTATTTGTTTTAGCTCTATTATGATAATGATGATCAGGTGATTTGCAGGTTAGCGCGATTTTGGAATAAATGAATAATTAAACTATCAAGATATAGGTACCTCAAAGACATTACATTTGCTTAAAAAGAAGATTTGTGTTGTCTTTTTTATAATAGATAATTTTTAAAATTTTTCTATGTAGAATTTCCACCTGTTCTAGATAACTTTGCATTGTTCCTCCCCAACATATGATGGCATATCTGAGACGTGATTCCACAAGAGCATGGTAAATTGTTTTAAGATGCTGTAAGTCTAGTATTGTTCTATTATATTTAAATTTATATAATAAAAACGTCTTAGCTATACCAGATAGGTGTGAGGTCCATCTTAAATGTGAGTCTATTGTTACTTCAAGGTAATTTATTTATATCAATAGATATATTATTGTTTGTAATAGAGATTTTATCGTAAAGTGGTAATTTATGTTTATAACTGGTAAACGGAAGAATATAAGTTTTTTCATAGTTAACCGTAAGAATTTTATGTTTAAATATATCAAATAATTTTTTTACATCAGTTTCCATTTTATTTTTTAGGTTTTCCCACGTATTATCTCTATATATCACAGCAGTCACTGGTCCCAGTACGGTACATTGAGGAACACCAATCGATATAACTTTTTCCTCACTGAGTTCTCCATTTATCTTAACTAGTTGTTTTCGGTTACCTATTTAAGTAGTCTTAGAAAAAATTTTAACGGGAATCCCCGTATCCCTGCATCATTTAGGACGTCTAATAGTTGTGTGTGATTCACAGTATTAAACGCCTTTGCTAAGTCTAAGAACAGTACCGCTAATGATCAATCGAGTTATAGATTGAGGAAACCAAGATCTTAATTGCATCATTCGTTGGTAACCCTTTCTGAAATCCAAATTGTCGATCTGACAATAATTGATGCTTGTCTATGAAGTCCATCAGTCTTTTCTTTACAGCTTTCTCCACTATTTTTGCCAAAGTTGTAATTAGGGAAATTGGTCTATAATTGGACATTTGATCTTTTTTATATATTGGTGTAACAACAGATGTTTTAAATATAGTAGGACAAACCCCACTAGCAAAGATGAGATTTATAAGATTATCCAAAGGCCTGGTTAGCTCGCTCTGCAATTTTTTAAATAACTCGGCTCTCAAGTTATCCATTCCCGTTGCTTTGTTTGTTTTGAGTGACGATATTAATTTCTTGATCTCTTCCTAAGATACTGGTAACCAATAAAAAGTACTTAATAGAATTTATTTTTCGTTTTGGAGGAGGATTTGTCGGAATTGATATTTTTCGTGCTAGGTTATCTCCTACTGAAGCAAAGTAATTATTAAATTATTCTGCAATATCTTTTTTATCTCCAAATTCTTTGGCCCAAGTTTGCAATTACTTCATTGATACTATTTGTTGCTTTATCTTCTTTGTTCACTAGATTCCATGGATATTTTGAATTATTTGAATTGCTTCGTATTTCGGCTCGGTAATAGTTGCGTTTTGCAGTTTTAATTAGTTGGTTTACCTGTTTACGGTAGTTGATATATATTTCTTTTTTTTCCTCATCATTCGGATTCTGTAGATTCTTTATATAATCTCTTTTTATTATTTATTGACTGGACTATACCTGCTGTAATTTTGGCGTTTTTTATAATTTTTATTTAATTTCATGGTTATCGTGTGTTTTTTTAGAGAGTATTTAAAATATTTAGTAATTCTTGAATTTTTTGTTTACATCGTTGATATTATGAAAAGTTTGCCAATTATATTTCTGAAAATCACTTTGAATGTTCTTGTATTTATTTGTTTTAATGTATTTAGATTAAGCTTTTATAGGAAAACTGATTGTCGTTTCCTGGTGTTCCGTAATGCTATTTTCATATACAGCCGCAACTGCTTCGTCGAGAGTATATTTTTCTATTGCTCTGAAGAATATATGGTCTATGCAGCTACGTAAATTTTTTTGAATGCGCGTATATTTATTTATCATAGAATGTGAATTATATTCATATAGTATGTTTAAATATCTAGAGACATTATCATTTTCATCTTTGATGTTTATATTAATATCACCAACTGATAAATGATAATCTAGTTTAGAAGAGTTTATTTGCTCTAGATAATTTTCTAAAGACCAGATGAAGAACTCAGGTGTATTTGATGGGGAACGGTATATACAAGTTAATAAAATTTGCTCATTATTTTGCAAGTCAATTTTTATCTGTAATGCTTTTGAATCGCCGGTATCAATAATTTAGCAGCTTACATTAATTTCAGTTTTTACATATACAACAACACCATCATTTTTATTTAACAGTCGTTGATTAAAAAATGTCTTATAGCCATCTAGATTCAAAAGATCAATATCATATATTTAAAAAGTTTCTGTTAGCACAATGCAATCAAAATTGCAGCTTAGTTGTTCTAGCATTATTTTGAATTCATCCAAGTGTGCATTCAGACTACATATTGATATGATATTTTATTTTGTGTTTAATAATTTTTTTATATTTTTATTGTTTGATTTTATGATTTTTGTTTTACCCGGAATAACTTCAAATTTTGCAATTTTAATAACTCTACACAGTGTACTCACCTTTTTTTTTATGAAAACTCAGCTTCTCAGGGTTTGGGTTCATGGGTTTAATGTGTAAAAAATCTAATTACTGTTGTTTTAATGAGCGCCAAAATTCTATGTTATTTAAATAAAATTTTTAATAAACTTTTTGATATCGGGTTTGGATTTAAACACTTTCCTGAAAGTGCCCCAGTGATGTGTAACAGGTGTTCAATATAGTTGTACCAACTGATAAAAAGAATTACTTCGAAATAATACTTGGGATGAAACAATTTTAAATTTATTTTATGAAAATTAATTTTGTGGACATAAATTAGCAAGATAAACGTTATTTCTTACATCAAATAGGAAAATAAAACTTAACTAAGATGGTCTTTCACTCAACAATCACATTCATACAATGAAATTTTTTTAATTCATGCAATTATGCAACTTTTTATACATTAGTGTATTTACAGTGATGCCGTTTTAAATAAGCCAAAACGAAAAGCAAAATGGACGCATCATATTTTAAATTTCTAAATGAATTCTTTAAGTTTAAATCTTTTATTAATTAAATTTCTAAATTATTTGACATATTCAATTTGGGTTGGTAATTTTCCTGTTCTATCTGACAATTCTATGTTCAAACCTGTCATACATCAGATCATAAATACTTTCACAAGTGTCATAGATCTAATAACTGTATTAAAAGTTTTTCTATTTTAGATTCTACCATAATACGAATAAATTTTCGTAATGCTTTTGGACAAATTTAATTTTACATGAAGAAATTCAAGATAATACATAAAAACCATAAACATTCCCGTTTAAAGGTGGATCTTATATTTGATACCAGGTGATTTGTTTGAGTTTTCTTTTTATAATTGAATTTTAGACCTTATCCATTGTATGTATGTACGAGGTACATTATAAATTTTGAATTGCTTCTTTGAGTTTGATTTATTTTAATTTGAATCATTTAAATAGTTTTCCTCTAATATTCTATAATTATTGAAGCTTTTATGTTAGAAGTAACTCGTGTCGGCTATGTACAATGTGTAGTGTTATTTTTCATATCAATATATTTTGATCAATTATGCTAACAGTTTTTTCATCATATTTGAATAATTTGTTCACATCTCCAGGATGGAAACATTCAGCATTGTTATAGACCTCATAATTTATGTCACGAATATATTGATCAATTTTAGAATATCACAAAATCAAGATTCATAATACATAAACAAAGAGTATTAAAAATTATTATTAAAAACAGAGAAAGCAAACTAAGACCTACTACCGAAGCGTGTTCTTTGCTTTATTTCTTCAACCCTTGTCTGCTGATTTGTTTCATTTTTGTTGCATGTAGAGAATGTGTTATTGGTTGTTTATGATTTGGAGTTTTTACCCTTAGGTTCGGCTGTTTCTTCACTATTTTTCCTATTTGGGGTTAGATTTTCTTCAAATGTGGGCGATGAGTAACTAGGTCCTTTTTCTTGAAAGTATCCATTGAATGTTGATATTTTTGGATTCAGTCCAATCAAGTAATTTTATTTTAGACTTACGGTTTTTCATTTATTTCCATGCATCTCAACAAAATCGTCCTATTCTCCTGCATGTACGTTTATGTTTCGAGCCCACTCAGAGTTATGCCATGTTCTTTTCACATAACATTTGCAAAAATCCCGGTCTCATCTAAAACCTTTTTTTTAGAATATTTTCTTATAAACTGTAACCTCTTGGATTGTACCACAGGAAGCTCCATTAATTTTTTTCAATAGTTTATTTAAACAATAATATGTTAATAATGGTTCTTTTGTTACATTAATCCTCAGACATTTCTACTCGAAACAGCTGACGAATTGTTTCTGCCGATACATGCTTTCTTTCGCCGTACAATTTATGTATCACTTGTAAACTAAGTACTTAGTATAAAAAGTGTACATCTAGTTTTTATTTCAGTAACTTTCTCAGAGATAGTGGGCATAATTAAGAGTCTCCATACAGTTTTTGGTAATATCACCAACACCTCTGCAGATATAGTATATTTCAGAAAGGTATAGAGTAATAAAACCTCATTAGGTATGCAAAGGGAGCACAGAGTGACCCAACGAATATTTAAGCTACTTTCATAGTTTGGCATTGATTTCATTGTAAAATTCTTTCTTTTTATCAAGTGCAGGAAGTACCACCCGGGTTGGGGTCAATATATGGGTTTAGCCTATTGTATCCATTCACAAACACTGAAAATAGTGTGCCAAAGGCGTGCCGGTAGGATATTCGTGAAAAGGAAAGAATTTTATTTTAACAGAATAAAAATCAGGCATTATGTACATAGTATTAGGTACACTTATTTTTTATTGAACATTGTACAAAAAATACATTATACAGAAATTAGATTATAAAAAATCATAATATTCTTCGTCATCTGAGGAACTGTCATCTCCTCTTGACGTTATAATTAACGGGTCGACGGTCCGATCGATCAAGTAGTCAAGATCCCACATTTTCTCCTCTTCTTTAATGACATGCTGGACTGCTTTTCACCAGTTCTCTGGTGTCACCTCCTTGATGGCTTGATCAAACAGTAGCTTAACGTCTTTCATTTTGAATGTCGTGTTGTGTCTTGCTACAAATCCTTTCTCTTGCGCCCATATAAGTTCTATAGGATTTAGTTCGCAATGATATGGTGGTGTGCGCAGCACAGTTACAATATGTTTTTCTGCTATATCTTCTACGGCGTATTTCATAAAACGATGTTTGTGTAAATTTGCTATAGCTAATAGTTCTTTTTTTATCAAATTATCTTCAAATTCAATACTTTTGGTGGTTAACCAGTCAATAGTTTCTTGTTTTCTCCAAGATGAAGTTGGAGTCTTCTCTATGCGTCGAGAATGATAACTCGCTTTATCCACAACTACTACTGAATCAGCCGGAAGATATTTTATCATTTCACCAAAATAGTCTTTAAAAACATCCGAATCCATGGCCTCGTGGTAATCTCCCGTATGGCACGATTGAAAGGTTAGCAAACCCTCTTTTAAAAATCCCTCTTCGCTTCTAATATGGACGATTATTAGTCTTTTCCCTTTACCTGAAGGCACCTCAATACCCGTCGACAGGCCTTCCATGAAAGCTTGGCGAGCACTGGTTATATTTTTGTCTTGCCACATTTTTGGTACTGTATAACCTTCATTGATCCACGTCTCATCAAGATAAAAGATGTTCTTCTGCTCTGTTCTGTACTGCTTTATACTTCTTAAGGATTTTCGTCGCCAGCAAACAATTTCATCGCTTTCCAGTAAAAGTGCTTATCAGCAAATACTGATTCGTCAAACTAAACAAATATACTTATAAAGGTCTAAAAATTTTGGGTAAGGCGCATGGTTGAGCCGAATCTGAAACAGGGTTGGAATTAGGCAGAGGCACTAATAGAAGGTTAAACGGTACCTGTTAAACGCAAAACGTAACTGTATAATCTACTACCTAAGTAATCCCTACACAATATTTCGATATTGACACTTCAGGCCAGAAAACATACTTTTCCCAATTCTCTTACGCAATTACTTGAAATTTTAATATTACAAACAATACTATTTCAAGACCTACGCCTATGGCCGACACCGAAATTGAGCCGAATTGGACGGAATTCCCCATTTTATTACCCTATACCTTTCTGAAATAGACTATAGTTCGGTCGCTGTCTTATTCAAACTTTTATTTGATTGCTGCAAACGATACAAATTTGCGAGCTATATCAACATATCGATGGCTAAGAGGGCAAATATTGTATGTCCATTTTTGTCCAATATGAGATATGTTCGGTTCTTTGTCTGCCAAAGCGAAATCTTTATCGTGCCCGCATATAGTAGGTCCTCTTGTATTCGTTTATTAGTTACTAATGTAGCATTCGGGACATGTCCATGAACAACTCCATAAACATAGTGCACACATGTAATATTTGTGCAGTTTGTAAAATTTTATCTGGACAACTCACTTATTGCATGTCCAAATTTAAAATATTTGTCACATCTCACATCAGATATCAGTTGAGGAAAGCGACTACTGTAGATGACCAAAAATGGTGGGTAGTTTGATCATAAATAACATTTTTTATGTAATCATTATTGTAAGGAATGTCAAAAAATCAAAGCTTAAAAAGTTTTCAGATTTTAACTTAAGTTAGAATCAAGACTTCTTGTCAGATGAAATGCCGGGGCCTTCCCCTATTAGCAGTTTAGCAGAGAGTACTATCGAGGAGGCTAATAATGGTAAATTGTTTTATTATTCTTGGAAGAAAAATGAAATGAAGTTATTACGAGCTGCTGGTGAAGAATACGTCAACAGAAAAGGTGCAACAGTAACAGCTAAGTCACCTCGTATAGTTAACTGCAACAATTGTAGATGTAGTAACAACATACCTAGAGATAGACAAATTACAATTTGCCACGAATTTTGGGATCTTGCTGATCCAACGAGTCAAAAAATTGTAATTTGCTCGTTATTAGATGAGAAGAAGGTTGCAAGAGAGAGAAATCGTAATGAAAGAAAATAACTAGGACATACAGCCGTGTTAATCATTTACTGCCTCATAAACGTGTAAGGATGTGCTAAAAATATTTCTGTGCTACATTTGCATTTAGTTTCCAGGTAGTCGAAACTGCATCGAAATTTCGTGGAGGCAGTGGTGTTTATGTTGGATTTGACCATCGCAAAGGAAGACCAGCACCGAATGTGACATCTACTGAGCAAGTTCGTCATATTAAAAGGCATATTGACATGTTCTCTCGCATGGCATCCCATTATTGTCGTCGTGATACTATGAGGCATTATCTAGCAAGCGATTTAATCATCAGTGTGATATATCGCTTATATTGCAACGAAAATTGCATTCAAACTAATATGCCACCTGTAAAATACAATGTATTTCGAACAGTATTCAATAGTTATGATCCACCTTTGTCATTTTGTAAACCCAAAAAAGTTCAGTGTGTAACATATAATGTTTATAACTCTGCAACAGATAAAACAGACTTAAAAATTCAGTAGGACGCACATAAAGATAGAGAGAAAAGTGGAATGGAGATGAAAGCAGCTGACAAACAGAAAGGAATTGATAATAAAGGTGATACATACTGAGCCATAACATTCGATTTACAATCAATACTGAACGTGCCATATGCTGGTAACGGCCAAATATTTTATGGGCGTAAACTATCTGAGTACAATTTCACCATTTTCCATGCTTTCAATTCTGATGGTTATCTCGACAAGAAAGGATCGGTTGAAATTGGTAGTTGTTTACTTCAATATTTACCCAATACTGTTACACATATATCTACATTTACAGACACTTGCGGTGGACACCGCAATAAATATGTGTCTGCTGCGATGCTGTATGCTGTTGCAAGAACAGGTAATCTTAAAGTGGTAGATCTAATATATTTGGAACCAAGACATAGATACCTAGAAGTAGATGCAATGCACGCTACTACAGAACGTGTTCGAAGAAATAAGAAAGTATACACCCCCCGGAAATGGGATGTTTTTATACAAATGGCAAGAATTAAACCTCGTCCGTACGTACCTACTTAACCCTCAAGTACTATCGTTGAATTTGAATATCGTTGAATACTTTTACTATCGTGGGGTATTTGGATACCCCAATAAAATTGTTCTGAAATATGTCGATTCTGTCGTTTATTTTTTTTATTCAAATTTAATAAGTAAGATCTATACTAAAACAATCGATCCTACTACATATTTATGTTTTTTTCTCAAATAAAAGAAGTATATAGAACAGTACTTTTTAATATACGAGAATCATAGGGTACAAAATATCAAAATTAAAAAAAATTCAATCCTCACCTAAAAGAAACTTAAATGCTGGTAATGTTGGTTATGTTGTTAGAAATATCAATGTTCTTCATTCCTGAAACAAAAAATCACTAATTATCCCAAAGGTAAAAAAACTGACAGTAATCATTGGCGTGCCATTTGATGATGGTCTAAATTTTATTTTAGTTGGTAGTAAAGTAAAAAAATCAACAAACCTCTCTAAGCAATTTTGACAGCGGATAATGGAAGAATAATGATCCTTGCAGACATTTTTTCCACATTCCTTGCGAATCGTTTTGGTTTTCCGGTCTCTTTCTCTGGAACACAGATGGCATCTTTTGGATGTAGCAGGTCCCACTTCGTTTGGTGGTTGTAACCTCGGTTTGTGTCCCATCAAATTATTAATAATAGATTGTAGATCCTGTGAAAGTGTTTTTATATTAGATCTAACTTTTAAATGGTCCTGAATTAGTGCTTTTCCTAGATCAATGCTAAATTGTCGACGAGAAATTTTGAAAGAATCTACTGAAGTTGACAGAAGAAGTACGTAGCTATTCACTCTGGAGATGTCTAATATTGCTCCAAATACTGCCGTGGGCCATCTTCTAGTTCGTCTTTGGCATGAGTATGTAGCGCATTTCTGGTCAAGAGCATCAACCCCACCTTTAGTGCTGTTGTAGAAGTTGATTATTTCGGGCTTTCCGTTTTTCTTCGACGCTGTTACTGTGGTGCATCGAAGAAATCAACACAACACTTCTTCTTTTTTTTGGTACGGAAGATGTCATGGTATAATCCCGTGTAAGTCTAAAGATGCTTGAAAAAGGTAGTCTGATTTTATTTGGCAATGGAATTTCTTTTTTGTTCTTACGAAGTGTTCCTAAATATGTAAGCCTCACATTTTTCAGCTCATTCATTAATTCTATGGAAATCAACCAATTATCGCCTGTTACGTTTCGGTTGGTGCCCATAATAACAGATACTAGTTTTAGCACACTGAGCGTGGGTATTGAGGGTTTAGCAGTGGTAAGTTTCGGACGTTTACTTTTGTGAATCGTTTCACTACCTTTTCCTGTGTACACAAATGAATTTATCAGGTAGTGTGATTTGGCGTCGCAAAAACACATAATTTTTATTCCGTACTTTTTTGGTTTACTTTTAATATATTGACGAAATGAGCACCGGCCACGGAATCCTACTAATATCTCATCAACTACATCATACTCACTGCAGGTATAGTTGGCTTGACAATTGCTGTTAAAAATGTCATATAACTTTGAAATAGGAGCTAATTTATCACCATCTTCAATTCTTTGTTCTCGAGTATTTCAATCATCAAATCGCAATGCGGATAGCAAAAAACAAAATCGGTCTTTACTCATAACACCTCTGAAAATATTTCGTCCTGTACTATCAGATGTGAACAGACTTCTAACATCTTCGTGGTTTGATTTGAACACCCCTGCTAGTATTAGGAGACCAAGAAATGCTCGAAGTTGTACCTTATCTAAGTGGCCTACAAAAGATGCACTATTAGCATCATTTATACAAAGGTCAGTAATTTTGGCATTTGTACGGTCTAATATTTCCTCTATAATATTGTCAGTAAACAAAAGTGACCAAGCTTCGATAGGTGTTTTAGGCGGTGAATTATATGCTGGACCTTTAACTCCTGGAAGGTGTAATACGATATTTGAACCTCGTATGCGAGATGGAGCAGGTGGTGATTTGGCCCACTTGAATAGATTTTTTCCATGATAGTATTTTGATACACCCTCCTCATTCTCATCCCCATCACTTTCATCTTCATCCTGTATCAAATATTCCTCGGAGTCACTATCTTCTTTGTCTTGTTCTGGATTACTTTCGGTACCGCTTTTTTCCAATTCTGATCCGGTATCGCGATAACTGTATTCACTAGCGGCTAAGGAAAATTTAAAATAAAAATCAAACAAAAAAAATGAAAAAAACAAGAGCTGGGGTAACGAAATACCCCACGATAGTACTTAAGGGTTAACATCTGACATATTCCGATTTCTATAATTTTAAGGCCTATGAAATTATGGTAAATACCAATGACGTATTAAAGATAGACCAGCCTTCACACATTATTGCCTATACAATGTTTTGGTCGCAACATAAATCAAGGCGAGTACACTGCACGATAGAGTATCATTTCGGGAGGGTTCATTTAAACTATTTTATGAAAAACGATTCTATAGACTAAATGATGTACGCTATTAATTTTTCGTTTGACTAAGTGTAAATTATATCAAAAATCGTAACTCTTAGATAGATGAATTTTCAAAACATACGAAGGATTTTAAAGTTAAAACAAGTTTTGGAATATCTGCAGATTATAAAGATGTTAATATAAAAAATTGAGTAGATGAGGCTTTTTCTTGATGAAGATCCATACTGACAAGATGAAATAAGACAGTTCAATCTGCTTAACTTTTCATTATTATGTTTGAACGTATCAAACAGGTGAAGGTATAATGAAAAATTATTAGTATTAATGCAATGTATAAATTGAGAAATTGTTAATTTATACCTTCACCTGTTTGATAAAGCTCTGTGTTAGCGAAACGCGTCACAAGTTTTTAGTTGAACATAGGTTCAAATATAATAAAGAAGATTTAAACAAATTAAATTGTTTTATTTCATCATGTTAATATAATATTGAAAGTTTTTTTATTTTGTTCTTACAAAACTGAGGAATAAATGAAAGTTCATTGAATTGAAAAACAATAAAATAGAAGAATCACAATAAATATTTATTGTTCTCGACAATTATTTACAATTATATAACAAGGATTACAACATAAAGTAACTAATACCCAAAATCGAACTGTTTGACAGTTTAATAAATCACTTTATCAGCAGTTTTTAATTTATTGAATTCGCATTTCGTAGTGAAGTCGAATGTCTATACAGGGTGTCAATTTTAAAACTTACAATGGGCTGTACCTCGTGAACAAGGAGAGATTTCAAATAAATTTAACCGGTAACCCCCTACTTGTGATACGTCGTTAGAAAGCCCGTATAAAATGTTTTCCAACGGTCTAAGTCATAATTATACAGGGTGTAACAATAAAGCAGAAAAGTTTATTTGACAACAAAAATAACAATTAATTGTGGAACGATACTTCCCTTTGAAAGTGCAAGTACGGTCCCTGTTTAAGTCTTAAATGTTCTATTAATTGTATTTCAAAGACAAAAACTTGTTTGCTTTGCAGTTCTTCAACAACATATTTTGTTATTCTGTTTCGCATTTCGTTTCTCTACTCAAATTATTATTTGTGATGGATTAATTATTTGTACGTTTCGTCCGAAACTAATTTGGTACGTTTAGTACGTTGATTTAACTACAATAATCACGATGGTTTACAGTATACCTGAACGTGTGGAAATAATTTTGATATTTGGCTCCCACAACGAAAGTTATTTGCAGACAGCTAACGTGTTTATTGAAAGACATCCTGAAAAACATGTGAGTAACGTGTATATCCGTGATTTAGTCGCAAAATTTAGAGAGACGGATTCAGTGGCAAATAGAAGAAGGAATGCCGCAAGAGTACACGCAAGAGTCACGTCTCTGCAATAACAGGACTATCACATGAGTCGGTACGGAAAGTTTTGAAGCTTCATAAATTTCACCCCTATAAAATGCAATGTCTTCAACAATTGTCCGATGACGATCCAGACCGAATAATTCAGTTTTGTGAAACTATGACTGAAATAATTAAGAATGAACCTAGACTTTCAAAAAAATATTTATTCCAGTGATGAGTGCACATTTTATCCAAATGATAGTGTAAATAAACAAAACTGTCGTTATTCGAATAATGAAAATCCACATCTGTTTAGAGAAAACCACACTCAGTATCCTGAGAAACTAAACGTTTGGGCAGGACTATTAGGAGATTCTGTAATTGGTCTCTTGTTTATACCGGGAAATTTAAACGGTCAAATGTACCTCGATAAGCTGGAGAACACTATTGAGCCCTTAATTGTTCATGAATTAGAGAACCAACAGGACGACGATGGCAATCCAACTCTAGATGAAAATTTGTTGCACTTCCAGCAAGACGGAGCACCTCCACATTACGCAGTAACATTTAGGGAGTTGCTAGACAATAATTTTCCAAATAGATGGATTGGAAGAAGAGGTCCCATTGAGTGGCTACCTAGGTCACCAGACTTACCGCCACCTGATTTTTTTCTGTGGGGTCACCTTAAGTCGGTTGTTTATAAAACTAAACCAACCCCAATCGACGATTTACAACGAAGAATTAGTCAAGCATGTCGTGATATTACTAAAGCAAAATTTGCCTACGTTCAAATGAGGTTGAAAATATGTTGTACTATTGCTTACAAAACAATGGAAACCATTTTGAAAATTTACTAAATTACTTATCATTTTTGTAGTCCGACACTTAACACTTTTTCATCTTGTTGTGAAATAAATTTTTCTGCTTTATTGTTACACCCTGTATAATCATGACTTAGACCGTTGGAAAGCATTTTCCACGGGTTTTCTAACGACGTATCACAAGTAGGGGGTTGCCATTTAAATTTTTGTAGGTGGGTAGGTGGGGCATAGGTGATGAAGGTGCGTTCTCGCTCATGTCATTTTAATTCTCCCTATCTAACCGAGAAGCGGATTAGGAATTTTTTTGAAATCTCTCTTCGTTCACGAAGTACAGCCCATCGTAAGTTTTAAAATCGACACCCTGTATATTTTTCCAAAATGTCTAATCCCTCGTCTTATACCTCCCAACTAACAATTTGCTATTTTATAATAGTCGTAGGAATGTTTTGACGATAAACATTATAAAACAATGTTAGTCTCAGAAACGTTATCAAAATGTTCATAAAATATCTATAAACACAAAATGGGCACAATTTATAAAACATTTTGTTTATATAATATATTTTATAAGTACTCTAGCGACTACTATATAACAGATATACAATGTTAATAAAATTGTTTTATAAAAGATTTATAAGTGTTTAATAAACCTGCTAGAAAATTTTTTTATGCGATACTTATATAATCGTTAATATAATGATTATACATATATGTTTCATAATTGAATTATATGAAAAATCGTAACCGAAAAAAATAACGAGCTGGACTGTAGGCTGGTCATATCTATTTTGAATGCTTTTCACTTTTTTCTTACTTTTTAAACGTAAAATACTGCAAAAATTCTAAATATAATCACAATTACGATTATTTTTATTAGAGATTTGGTATCGTGTAAAGAGAGTCTCGTCTTAAATATGTTGGGGACAACCAAAATGTCAACAAGGGCTGTCTATCCTTAATACGTCATTCGTAAATACTACCTGCGACTGTAACGGCAATCAAGTCAAATAGTTGCAAACTGAATGGTTACGATTCACAAAGACAAATCAATCAACTATTTTATTTAAGTATGATGTTACAAGTAACGACTTCTTAAAACTGAACATACAAGACACAGGCAATAGTAAATGGACAAGAACACGCAAGCAGAGTGAAAATATTGATAATGTAGGTACATCTTGTGCAACAGTATAGCAGCATGCTTCCAGTTTCCAATGCAAAACAGTGCTTTTTTGAGACGTTCACAACAGCAAGAGATGTTATTCCCAGTGAATCTGATTAGGAAACATACTGAGGTGTAATAATTGTGTTTGAGCCCAAGTATAATTAAGTTTAGAATTAATACTTCATTTATATCATCAGTATTATTTTTAACCTGATTTCATGGTATTAACATAGTATAGAAGCACTATGGAAGCAATATATTGTATGTCCATACATTAGCTTAGTCGTACTTTGTTAAATAACTGAAATTTGGTTCACAATAATACTAATGCAAATCAGAACAAAATAACAAATAAATAATATATGAAACACAATATTGTTAAACGATATACAGTTTGTCACAGTCAACGTGAACTTTCAAATTGATTATATTCAAAACATCGTTTTTGAACATTTGTCCTCTAAGCCATCGATATATTCGGATAGAATGTTTAGGACACTTTAAAATTATTCTGAAAATTTCATACCTCTACTTTTCAACCAATGAGATGTCTCAATTTTGACTAGCTACCATGGCAACTAGAAAAATTTCCCGAAATTTTTTCGTGGCGCCACCATATTTAAATGGAAATTTTTTGACAGTTGAAAAGGTAAACGTGTGATTTTCAACCTTTAAATAATAATGTAGATATACCTGTGAATAATGCAAAATTTCTATAAGAATTTTACAACTTTTCGTCACAAAATTCAACAAACCGTTTCCGATTTTGATTTTTTCCAAATTTTCTTCCAAATTACGGTGTGAAATTTGTTAATAAACAACGCTAAAAACTCCCTCAAAATCATATCAGTTGGTAGCAATGTTTCTTGTTGGTAACAATCAATTGTCAATGCTTCATGCTGGTGGTTATGATCTTACCTATGGTTGTTGTAAGGGAGTAAATAATATAACAATCTGTTGTCATCGATTACAAATAAAACATAAAAGGAAAGTTGGGATTTCCATTACAAAGATACTAAAGGAAGGTACAACAAATAAATTATAATAAAAAAATTTCCTTACCGAATACCACGCAAGCTTAAATTATTTCTGGAGATTTTCTTTCGGGTACGAATATTTTAAGAAAATTATCGTGCCCTCAAGAAAATTTCCGGAAATAAGAAAAAAGGACTTCGGGTATTATTCCTCCGACTATATCTATTTTCATGTTTTTGAATAGCTGTCAGCTCGTCAAGTAAAAAGATCTGTTTTTTACTGTATATCTTTATGATCTAACAGAAATTTCACAGTAGCCCATTTTTTTAAAATACAATTTTGCGGTCAACACATTTTAGTAGATTATGTCCTGTGCATTATGAATAATATCAGAATATCAAGTATCTCATCTAGTTATTCTATTACTTACTTATCTGTAGTAACAGGATATCCCGTATTTAACAAAAATCGCATGTATTAGTGTAGTTTTTAAGCTTCAAATCTAAAACGACCCTCATAGACATCTGCTAGTATTTAGTTGTTTTTTACCCAAAATCCACAATTCTTGTATAAAATTTCACATATAAATAGAGATGTATCTCATAATCGGATCATGACAATGGCATTGACGGATATCAGGTAAAAATCGGCAAATCGGGAAATCAAGTACAATGGAGTGTAAGCAGACAATACTAATTCAATTTTTGAGTGCCTGTCAAAAACGTGTAGTCTTACTCAATATTAAAATGTTCGTTGAATAATTTCGACTGAATGGGAATGTAAGGACGGCTTGTTCAGAGGGAGATGAGAAACAACTGTAGAAACTATCAAAGCCAAAGTCCAACATACCGACTAGCATACGATTATTTGTTTTTATAGTGGAGTGAAAAAATTTTGTTTTCACTATTCAGTGACATTATCAGATGTGGAACAATTTTTTTCACAGACAAGTTGTATCTTCCTCTAGCGTAGTTAGCAACATAGATCATTAGATAGATGCTTTGTTAATATGATGAGAATATCACTGAGATATTTGAACAGATTTTCGATATTAGATTTTCCGCCAAGTATACAGAATGTCCAGAATCTCTCCTGATAAACGCAAACTATACTTTGTCCTATTTTGACTTTGGGGTCTCAGCCATAAAATAAATAAACCATAGGCGTAACATTTCGGACCAAAATGTAAGTCGTAAATTCAATTATTATACTTATTATGAACTGTGAATAGGGATTTACTATGAGCAAATTATGGCAATGTACTAGATGTATAAATTTATTTATCAATGAAATACTCTAACTCTGAATTGGTTTGTTAGAATCGGACATTATTAGAAAACGATATAACAAATTTACATAAGGTTTGCCGTTACTTCTGTAATAAAACTAATGGTTTCTGAGTTTTATAATAGCATCGTTGTTTGCCTTTTTAAAACTTGAGATACTTAAGTTTTTTTATAAATATGCTATGAAACTTTTAGTAACAAGTTCTTTTATAAATATGTTATGAAACTTTGGGTAACTGATGTTTTCTATTTGTGTTCTCAGTAAAAAGTTAACCTAAAATAGGAGTGGTCTGAATCATTCTTTATTAACTGTGTAGGTACTTCTATAAGTGAATATAACTATGATTAATAGCTGGAAAAAAATCAAGTACAGCAGTACATTTTGCCGGAAAGTTTCTAGGCGTTTCTCCAGAATAACACAAATAGTGCCAGCATCTTCTGTTGATATAAAAATTGCACTGTGCTGCTAGATAGTTGAAAGTAGCCTGAGGAACCTTATCAATTTATTCTCTCTTTTGACTGCCAAGTCTTTTTTCAGGTAGTTTTGGATAAATAGCTTCCATCTCACTATCACTTTGTTCCATCATCGCACTTTAACTATAAATCGGCTGCTTGGTATGACAAAAAATTATGCCTCTTTTTTAGACAGGGATGTGGTACCCAATCTGTTTCAGGTCTGGAATTTCCGTCACGAATTAGTTTTGAAAGTTGTTTGGGGGCCAAAATAACGTTCCGTCTTTTTCCCATGCCGATGGTACAATGGTTAATGATGGGTCTTTTCGCCCTAGTTCTCTAGTTTGAGCAATTTCAAACATTGTATTTTGTCTGACTCAAGACACCGACACAGAAAGAAAAGTAAAAATGTATGTAGTAAAGTTTTTCGAGGTTAAGTTCGTCAAAATTTCTTCTTTTTCTCCTTTACCGTTGAATTACCACCAATAGTTCTCAAACCATCACTTGTGGTGTGCTGTGACACTCAACTAACACTTAAGAATTTATAGTAGTCTTAAAGTTTCATAGAATCACCATATATGGATATATAGTGTTACTTCAAGTTTTATAGTGTTACCAACAGTAATTCTGTGGTAACTAATTTTTATAAGAGTGTTGGTTGTATCCGCCATGATAATTTTCTAAAACGCAGATATAAACAGGAATAAAAAATTAAATATTCAACATAATTTCGGAAAGCTGACTTCAGATTGGACTCTTATTTTACATTATATTATAAGAACATATGATTGATTCCGTTTTATGAACAAATTTGAAAAAAAAATTATTTTTTAAAATTTTATAATAATTTTTTTAATAATACATATTTGAAAGGCCAATGCATTTTTTTTAGAAGTGCCTTGCTAACATTTACAGTAAAAGATGATTGGCAATATAATTTTGGTATAACCTTATGTGCGGAAATGATGTGACAAGTACCTATTAAAGTGCACATAATATATAACATCATCCATCTTAATATCATATACACATGGAGACAAAAATGAATTTTTATACGACCTGATGTTTAAAATTGTGGAATTAACAAAAACAAACATAATATAATAACCAATGTATGCTAAAAAGAGAAAACACATATTGGAAATATGACAGATGTCAGCTTGACAAAGAAATGATTTAGTAATGGTAAGGTTACCAACAACTCTATAGGAAAAGTTTATAAGAGTAACCAAGTCGGTAATAAAACTAAATATCATTCCATCCTCTTCCTAGAGGAAGTTTTATAGAAAGTTTTATAAAGGTACCGGAAATATTTCTGTTATTTTAGTTATAGACTTATAGGTTTTATAACGTTACTAAATAAAGGTGTTCGCAACTCTTACAAATTGCTCCATTTAAGTGTTGTGAAGGGTTTATAAGAGTTACAGAAATATTACTATGCTCAGCTTATATAAATTACAGTTTTATACAATAGTGATGGTAACTTTATGGTTACTATTATATAAACGAAAATGTTTATTGGGAATACCTATTTCATCTAATTTTTAGTCTAAAATGCTCAAACAATTATTGAAAACAATGCATCTTGGGTTGCATAAGTATTACACATACAATCATATATTATGTTATTTAGTTATTTATGCAACCAGTGCATAAAGTGGTGTTTTTTTAACTAATGGAAAAATTGACGCAAGACACTTTATGCATATGTTGCATACACTATATTTTCTACAATCAAGCAAAATCCAAAAAATGTGTTATTCAGGTTGCTCTAAATGGACTAAAGGACAGCTGGAGGAAGAATAATTTGGCCCTACTCGTGTTCTTCGACGTCGGGAACGCGTTCAACAGTGTTGAGTGTTGTGTTGAGCGCGTTGCTGAGGGAGGAGGTATGAGACGGAGACTGGAGTTCCTCAGGGCTCGCCGAGTTTGAGGTGGGTTTGGTTGGTAGGCATCCCCTCGAGGATGAGTCCAACACTGTTTGGGTCCTGGACCCATTCGAACATGAGTTTCCTATCTCGGCCCGAAAAAGAAATGGACTAAAAATGTTGATTTGAATGTTTGTGTTTGTCATGATGACAAAACGCTAAGTGAAATGTCAGATGAGTGCAATTTGCAGAGCCATTATCGAAAATATTCAAAATTAGCATTAAAAAAAACAACTTTTTCTACTCCTATACTATAAGTTGTTAATTAAATGCCAACTTTCAGTTTCATAATGATACTCATTATAACACTGGTTTTCATTATGAAACTTTACCAATAGAAAATCTAGATTTTTAAGTAACCAAGTAGGCAGACCCAATATTTTCTGTAGAATGTTTGACACTTTTTAAGAGATTCGTGTTTTATGACAGTGTCAATCTTTTGCGTTAGTCAAAAAGGTACATACCTTCTGTGTTATTTAAATATGTTGCTTTCTTTTATGTAGGTTGCAATTATTTGATGCCTTTCAATTATTACGATGGACCAGGATTATTTAGGTTACCATTGAAACATGTAGTCATCAAAATCATATTTATTTAGTACTGTCAACTGTCATGTCAAAATGTCAGTGTTCATCTTACATACAGTAGTTACATTTGACATCAAATGTCAGTGTTCATCTTACATACAGTAGTTACATTTGACATACAGGATACATCTAAGGCTAATTGCACACACACCGATTTTGGTCGGCCGATTATTTATCGGACGTTCAAATTCCAATAGTGACACGCGTGAGGGAACGGAACCTGGCACACATGCCGACCGACGATCGGCGCCGATAAAATGCCGGTGAGCAGCCGGCCACTACCACTGCATACCGCCGATGCCGGTGGAGTATCAGCGACACAGTGGCGCACGTGACTAAATACACGCTTGCACACTCACCGATTGTTTACCGACCGTCTTCAGCCATCTTCCATCATTCCAGCCGACTACTCTGCTGATATAGGACTATATTTTTAACTAGTGTTATCAGTGCGTGTTAATTACATTTGCAATGGGTGAATTCATAGATAATGATGTCCTTATTTCGTTAGTAGAGGCAAGACCTGTTTTGTGGGATAAAACTTTGGACTCATTTAAAGACAGGAATCTTACCAGAGATGCTTGGAGAGAAGTTTACTGCACTCTGAAAGAGGATTTTAAGGCTTTGGTGGATGAAGAGAAAAATGCATTTAATAAGTAGTTTTCTGTATAACATATTTTATTTGTCCTAATTTCTTGTTTACGATACATGGCTGGAATATTAAACAACAATTTTAAAATCTAACTTACAAACTTAACAAATTGAAGCTGATCACACCTTTTCATAACTCATATCTTACTCATTTGCCAGGGAACTGCCCCAATAGGTGTTAAAAAATATTTACTTAATATTTGTCGAACATTGTTGGCTTGTAGACCTCCCCGTGCTGTTGGGTCTCTTGGCACATCTTCCAAACCAGTTATTGTTGTAGTATCTTCTGGCAAATAACCCTCCCGGTCACGAACAAAATTGTGCAGAACAATGCACGATTTTATAATGTCTACCGCAAAATCCGGTTCAGCGTTTATAGGCCTGTGGAAGATGCGCCATTTGTTGGTCAATATGCCGAAAGCACATAACGCCGAGCCCTACACAAACGATAGTTAAATACTCTCTTTTCAAGTGTTAGATGTGTTCCACCGTAGGGCCTCATTAAATGTATGTGAAGGCCAAATGCCTCATCTCCAACAAAGTAGTAAGGAACTTTAGGAGATTCTGTCCCCAGCAGGCATTTTTCTTCAGGTAATTGTAATGAGTTTGTCAATATCGATTGCCAAAGAGTAGATTGTTTGAAAATGGAGGGATCAAAATCTTTGCCAAAGGTTCCGACATTAACATAGATAAAACGATATTTTGAATCAGCTACTGCCATTAATACTAAGGAGTAATAGTCTTTGTAATTAAAAAACATGGAACCACTTCGTATCGGGCAAATTATGCGATCGTGCTTGCCATCAACAGCACCTATGCAATGTGGAAAGTTGGCATTTTTTTCAAAATCAGAAGCGATGGTTTCAAGATAATCTTTAGAAAGTTCAGGTATACACACATTCTTCATAACTAACCAGATGGCTTGGCATACTTCTCTGACTATTTTCCTTGCAGTGGATATCCCAACTCTGAAGGAGTAATGTAGGTCGGTAAAGGTGCACCCACTCGCTAGATACCTGAAAAAATGGTTTTCAACATAAATTGGCTGGCGTTTTAAGGGAAACAAACTATTCCTACAATAATATGCTTCGTTACACAGACATTTTATAATCTCCTATATGACGGGCGTTGCCCTCGATGGCTTTTTTATGACTGTGTGTCTTGTATAGGATGGTCTACTTACCATCTTCACCAAATTTCAGCCTATTGTTTGAAATCAAGGTTGACCCGTTTCTTATGTCTAAATACCCCGGTCAAAATTTATATTAATGATAAAGAGATAGGGCAATCTTCGGGATGTATTCTCGAAGTCGAAGAGGAAGCTAAAAGAGTGCAAGACAAGTGGAGCTGGTGCCCATAATATTAAGTACGTCTACGCTGATCAGATGCAATTTTTAAATAAATTGTACCAGCCAAGGGAAGTTGCAGAAAGTTTAGAAGGTAGAACAGACAACAATGAAGACGGAGTTGTTGATAATCCACCCGAAACCCCACTCTTCCCCCCAAAAGGACTATCTGTGAGAACCCCAAACCGCGAGAATTCAAAAGACGTCGCCAGCCTGATGAGGTTGAGCTAAAAATGATAAAAGCATTAGAAGAACAAATTCCTCATATTTCATTTATTCAAGGACTTTTGCCACATTTGAACAAGTTCGACGACAGTGAAATTCTTGAATTCCAAATGGGTGTTTTGGATTTAATTTCTAAAATAAACAACAAACGCAAAAACACTGCTCAACCTCAACTACGTCCCCCGCAAACACCTTCCTACTATCCGAACAACTATCCCTTCCCGCAGTATAAATCATTTCCCACACCACAAATGTCTTATCCCAATCAATTCAGCGCAACTAACAGCTTCCAATCACAACAACTCCAAATCTATCAGTCTCCAAATCCCCAAACTCAACCATTCAAAAATCCACAAAATCCCAATAACAGCGATTCAAACCACCAGCAGGCATGCTCTTCGAAAGGACAGGCACTTGAACATCAACAACAACAAACCACTGCACAATATTATCAAGATTTTGGCCACACTTCAGCAACCACATCTCCAGAGACCTGTCCATTGGCGAGCCCTTCCCCTGCCGCCTCTGCGTATTCAGATGCCGGTTATGACTTTGCTGCCCAATTTCTTACATCCAGTAAAGTAAACACATCAACATAAACAATAAATTTACATAAATGTACTAAGAAATATGTATTCACAAATATTTAGTACATTTGGAACATCAACTAAAAGTGTCAGATATATAACTAATTTATTACTTACCTCAATGTTAGAGCAAGCCTTTCTCTTGAAGTAATAGAGTTTCTCATTTTAGAATTCTGGCGTTGGTTTCATTTTTCAACTTATCATGGAGTTCCTCAAAGGATTCAATGGACATTCTGAAGAAGTTATAAAACTTGCTACTATCAAGCCTTAGTTCTTCAAAAAGAGTGTAGAATGTTCCCGAGCGTTCTCTGCTTTGATTGATAGGATGAATCCAGCACTTGCGCTTAATTCTACGTCGCTTAATACGGTGATACAAAAACCGCATAACAACTACTCGTTTAGGAATCATTATTATTCAATAATCTCGTGCGATGACAACTGATCCTTTGTCCGATAAAAATAAAAATATCGGCCGATTTTTTACCGACCGTCCAGAATCGGTGTGTGTGTGCAATTAGCCTAACACCTTCCACTTTTTAAAAGAAATGTCGAGCGACGAAGAGTTTTCATACACACCACCTGAAATCACTGAAAAGGCGAAAAATGTATCGAATAGTTTATTACCTGCAAAATCAAAAAAGGTATATGATAAATTTAATGGTCAATTTATGGATTGGAGGGTAGCAAGAGAAGTATAAAAAAAAGCAATGTTGTTGAATTCAAATAAAATTTCTTGTTCGTAGCAAAAATAGTGTATGCAACTCTCATGTGATGGTTATTAATAAACTCGCATTAACCATACGAAACTCGCCTTCGGCTCTTTTCGTATCCCGGTTAATGATTGTGCACTGATAACCATCATTACATGATCGTTGCATAATATACTATTATCTCACTCCAATTGCCAATTGCCAATTATTGGTGCACTTCACCAATGTAGGTATTACTAAAACCATAAGACTTTGAAACTAATCGGTAACACTTATTTCTTATCAATCTTCAACTACCTAATTCCAGTCTGGGGCATCTGTGGGATAACGTTCATAGAGTATAAAACACAAAGGATTCAAAATAGTGTAGTGAATGTTTTGTGCAAGTTCAGTTACAGAACGTCAACAGATATATATATTTTGTGTACTGATGTATTTTAGTATTTGTGACTTTGCACTGTCTTTGCTTTATTAAGAAATAAAATTTGTATATTGCAATTTTTGTATTATTAAAATAAAGTACTTAAGAAAATGATTTTCTTGTATGATACGGAAATATTTCAAAATATTGAAAACCTGTGTATGAACTAATGTCATTAATAAATTGTGCATATCGATTAAAAATATTTTGTATTTATATTGTTATTAAACAGATTTAAGTTTATGCATTTAGTTTTGATAAGGCTTCGGGCTTCATCCTACACCTGTTTAACCATTTCACTGTTATTTTGAGATTATTATGACTGATCAAAGAGATGTCATCTACATATTGCAATATGTATATTCACATATTTAACTGTTCTGGTGCTTAATCATAGTTGTAACAGCACAGATAGATTGTAGAGCAAATGAAACAGTGGAGAGCCCTGGAGGAGTCCTTTTTCAGGTACAAATGTTTTATAATGTCTGTATAAACGCTTTAGTAATGCCTAGAAAAATAGCAGCTAGACTATGCTTTCTTCATAGTCTAGAGGTTCGTATATTTAATGTCAGGTTCGATAGTAAATGTATAGTCGAGCATTTTCTTCAAAACCAATCTGATATGAAGATATCTGTGTATTCATTTCCTGATATCCTTTTGTAATATTTTTCTATTTTCAAATTTTTATTCCAGAATAGACAAAATTTAATCATAATCCTATGAATTTTATTGGGAAATCGAGCAGTAAATATTAAGTATCCCAATTACCCTATTTTAACTTTTCTGATAGTAAGCTAGATAAGTATAACAAGCCTGAGGATAGGTAGGTATACAGTTAAAGACAACATACTGATTGTACACTTTATATTTAGGTGAAAGAAGTTACATAGTCTGAAGTAAATTACTTTTCGTGCAACTTTCTGTATATTCAACTTTTTCATAATTTCGTCTTGTAAAGGATTGACCAGTTCGGGAGCAGTCGGCTTTTTGTTCATTTTATGGAAAATAACTTACGTACGGTCGCTCTTAGCTTACCACTTTCGGATTAGAAGCTTATAGCGATAAGGTATTCTATTCGTCGGAAATTTCAGCAATACTCATACGTTATTTTTACCTGTCTGGTAGCACAAAACACCTAAAATTGTGTAGTTTTCTTATGGGCTCGACTATCATACATACTTTTTCGTCCTTGGTACATAAATATTTATTTTCGTCGACCATTACAAAAAATGACATTTTACGTACCAATTTCCGAATAAAAAATTTACTATTTTTGAAGGCAAGTCTTCGCCCGCTAACATATCCTAGTTTCCGAATCTTATTCCATTTTTGAAAAGTCAAAGCGTTGGGAACAAAGCTAAAGAATCTATAGTATCAAGTTGAAATGAAATAAACAGATTTCTTCGTGATGCCCCAGATTAAAATTATCTTTTGCACAGCGGACAAAAAGTGTCTGCGGAAGAAAAAAACTTGCTTTCAAAAATAGTCGATACTCTGAAATTATAAATTTTTTGTAAAGGTCTACGAAGAAATATAATATGCGCCTCGGCGAAAAACTATCTATTGTCTCGCCTGCTTGCTAGCCTCTGCTGCGCCTCGGCAATCAATTTGCAGGTTCGACTGTAATAGACAGTACTTTGACCTTGGTACATAAATAACTAATTTTCATTCAATTTGACAGATTAACGTTGAAAACATTTTTTATTCCTCAAAAGCTCTACAAAACTGACCTTAGTTTTATAATGCAATATACTGCATGTCCAATGACTTTTTCAATATATAAAACGTACACTTATAGGGCATAAAAAACGCTTCAAGCTGAAAAAATATTCGTTGAGATTCCTTGAAAAAGAACGAAGTTACAAACAGTCAAAGTTGAATTTATCAATGTATCTTGAATAGTTCCCTCATCGTCGTCATTCGCGTTTTCGCGTACATCTCGTCCCTAGCCCAAATGGCTTTGGCTGGGGTCGAGTTGCCTTTTGCTTTGCTGTTTAACCGCGACGGTTTTATTTTTAGCGGTCTTCTCGTTGTGCCTTGCCTTCTGTTGTGTGTGTTTCTGGATCCATTTGTTATTGTTGTCACCAGTTAAAATCCCTACTTATCTTTCTAGGGATGTGTCGAGCCTTCTCCTGGGTGGGTCTTCTTGAGATTCTCTATAGGTGACTTTAGGCCATTAGCTGAACTAACGGTCTTGTCACCTGTTCGTGAATCTGCAGTTTCGTCGGTGTGGGCGTCGTCGTCTTCTTGGATATCACTTGGGAGTAGCTGACTCCTGGTTTCGTTCATTTTGGGGCTGAATTCAACGTCGTCCTGTTATTTGGGGCCTGTGGGAATCCCTTATAATTTGCTGGGTGTTCTCCCTGGCAGTTTGTGCAGGTGGCTGGCTTGTGCCTTGGTCTTGTGCACTCGTTGAAGCGGTGTGGTCCTCCGCACTAGACGTACTTGGTCTTTACTCTGCACGTCGTCTGTCCCTGGCAGTTATAGCACTGCGTCGATCTATTTCCTCTCTCATGTTCTTCCCATCTCATCCTCACTTGTTGTATATATTGGATTTTTCTTATCTTCTCCTAATCTTTCACGTCTAATTCCACTATAGATGGGTAATGGTCTTCATTCACCGAATCTGGACTCCTTTCTTTTCTACTTCCTCTTTCAGTTCGTTCATGTCTTCGCAGTTTGTTAGACCTTTGATGACACTTTTTCCTTTTTCTCTTCACGTTGTGGATAGGTGTACCATCTCACTACCTTTCTTTCTTAGTTCAAGTACCTTGTTAGGTTCCTGTAATGTTCAGGTCCTTCGCAGGGAATTTTTACTCCGAGTCTGTCTCGGATGATGATGAACCTCGTCTTCATCCATAGCCCTCCATAGATCTCTTAAGGAGGAAAAAATGGTTTCAACGATTTTTTTTATAATTGGAGAGAGAAAAGTTATTCACGAAAAACGTTATTTTCACTGAAATCTCTTCCTTCTTACCTTGTTAAACAATTTTCCTCCACGATTTCAGCGGTCGAGGTGAGTTCATATATCACTTTTGCACCTTTACACGCAAAATCAGCCACTACAAGGGAAACAATGTAAAATGGTAATTTTTGGTATATATCTCCAGGACTAAATAGGGATCCACCGATCTCCACCAGCTGGTTAAATATTTTCATGACTCGTTTAAAAAAATTCAGAATTAAATATAACTGCTACTTCGCTGAAAACCCTCCCAAGCATCTGGTTTATTGTACGACTCTGCTCTAATACACTGTAAATACTTGAATAACGAGACAGAACGTGACACATTCGCGTTAATTTTTCACACGTGCCCTTTATAGTTTACATAAGTTGGTAGGTCCGAAATCCCTAGTGAGAGCTATCTGTCAAATTAAAACACACTGATTTTGCCGCAAACGTGGACATCTGGGAAAACGAGATACTAACACTAACTAGACGAGTCCAGCGGTTGTTTTGTTAGTTACAATTGCACCTCTGTTAATCTATTTATCGGTATTTACTTTTCTAGTATTATCGTCATAAAAGAACATAGAATGTCAAATGGAACATTGTTTTCAACAATTCTGAACGCTTCTAGTAGTTGAAAAATAAGAAATACGTCCCTCCTATTTTTAGAATATTTAGTATCGAAGTTGGGTAGTAAAATTCTTTAATTAAATTCGATATTATCACTGTCTGATACTTTTCACTTGTAATCTTCCTAATGCTTGAATTATTGCCTGAAGTAGATGAATTTTTTTTGAAGTTGAATTCCGGAGCTTGTGATTACTTTGATAAAGAAGGTTGGAGATTCTGTGGCTTTGGAGACGATCCTCCAGCATTTTTGGAAATGGATTTGAAGATTTCTTCGTTGGAGATATTTTTGTCAACATTCGAGGTGATCGAGAAGTTTGGAGAGTGGGTGTTGGCAGAAGTTTTGTTTCTGGAGGCAGAGGTTTCTGAAAGGAGAGGTAAGCATATCACTTTGTTGTCTCCGATGGCATTTTGAATTTTTAGTTGAAGATTTTTGGGGCAGATGTTCCTCGGAATTTTGAGGAGGGCGGTGCAATTTGGGTTGGCCTCCAGGTAAGAAATATTGCCTCGTAAAATTTCATTTCTGTTCAGAAGGATGAAAAGTTCCTTCTGAGAGCAGAATTTGGGTGGGAGGTTTCGAGAATTAAGGGTTTGTAGCGGAGTTGTTTGTGGAGAAGAAGTGTTAGTTGAAGATTTTGACGAAGAAGTCCGAACGGAGGCTGCTTCGTCATTTTGGCGGATTTTTATTGCTTCGTAGATTGATGAGGCCTGGGAGGAACGGGAAGAATGGAGATTTGGCAGCTTGTGCATGGGATGTAGATTCTAATTTGGAGAGGTTTTTTTCCATGTGGTCTAGTTTGTCTCGGATTGTTTGAAACAGAGATGCTTGCTTAGGTGTGAGTTGTATTGAATTTGAAGATCCCATTTGGCTTTGGAGCGATTTGAAAAAGGATTTTTGCTCTGAAGAGAGACACATTTCGTGGATTAGTGAGTTGGGTCATGAAATCGAAGATTCCATGAGAGGGCGTGGTTTGGACGAAGAGTTGGAAGGCGTCTCCAAAGTTGGTTGTGGTCTGGAATTTTTGCAATTCGGGAAATTCGTCGATGTCTGTGTCTTTCTTTTTTTTGTCTTTCGCGGTTTCGTCATTTTGGAAGAGGGGAAAGGAGAGGTTTTGTTCGTTGCACCATTCACTTTATTGGTTGGCACACTTTTTTAGAGCGGTTTCTGAAAAGAAGCAGACTCAAAAAGTAAACAGGTACTGAATGAAATGATGAAAATTCACCCACCTACCTATCTGGATGCCAGATTTGAACTTTCTAGGTAATCTGGAACTGGGTTATAGTTTTGGTCTATAGGTCAGTCAGTGATAAAAATGTCGATTTTTTGACGTTAATACCTGAATAACTATTTGAGGTGTGTTTATGAAATTCGGAGCACATCATGTATCTGGCAAGTCTCAATGTATGTGTCAAATTTGTCATATTTTCTGTGAAATAGTATTTGAGTTATGAGGTGGTCAACAGTAGCTCCAAATGATTTATGTAATATTACACACGATATTGCTCGCCTTTCTCTTAGCTTGAACTTGGCTTGACAAGCTATCGCGTGTCTAGATTACTAACTTCTTTTACAGCAGTAAGCAGGAGAAGCGGGTTCCCACTGTGGCATTCTCGTTCAAAATACCTTATCAAAAATGTGACCATCTCTTGGCATTTACTGATCAACAGCTTGGGTTTTAATGCGTTTAACAGCACACTGTTATTTGGGGTCTTGTGAACTATACGGAGTCACGAGTTCTTGACTGATTTTGCAAATATCTATAGAAGGTACTCACCTATTTTGAAGATTATCCGTCTAAAAATGTACGGTGAATTCAGATTTTCCAGAGAAAAATGTGATGGTGAAGGGAAGGAGAATTTGTATGGAGGAGTCTGTGAAATACCTAGGGGTGAGGTTGGATAGTCAATTACCCTTCAAAACTCACATGTTAAAGGCGACAGAGAAGGGGAACGTGAGGGCAGCATGGCTGGGGAGATTGATGTGTAATGTGAAAGGGCCGGGAGAGTGGAAGAGGAGGGTAATTGGTGGGACGGTAGGGAAGAGTATGCTTTACGGTGCGGAGGTGTGGGTTGAAAGAGCGGGGGTGAATGCGGGGGTTAGGCCTTTCCTGCGGATGCAGAGAGAGTTACTGCTGAGGGTGGTGCAGGGGTACAGGACAGTGGGTGGACTGGCAGCAGCGGTTTTGGCAAGGTCCTACCCATTGGACGTGATGGCTAGAGCTAGGAACAAACGCAGGAGGGGTGCGACCAGAGAGCAAGTACAGGAGCGATTGGGAGCGATTGGACGGACCGGAAATTCGGGGAGGTGAACTACTTCTTGACACAGGTGTTCACTGGACATGGGTCGAGAGTAGGGTACCACCACAAGATTGGAAAAAAGAGACTGGAGTGTGTGAGAGGTGTGAAGTGGAGGATGATGTGGGACATGTGTTTAGATACTGGAGGAAGTGCTGAAGAAGCTGGAGAGGAAACAAGTGGAGGCGGTGTACTGGGAGAACATGGTGGAGATGATGTTGAGAGGTGAGGGGGTAAGGATGGAGGTGAGTGGCGTAGTGGAGAGCATGATTAGGGGGAGAGAAGGACTCGATATGGCATAAGAGGTAGGAGTGATAGGTAGGGAAAAGACGACTGTGTGAGCGGAGAGTGTGCGAGGACCGCCGCCCGTCGAACGGTGCAATATCAGGAGAATTAGGAAGCCACGCAAACAATGCCAAAACTTCTGCAGCACAACGGCCTATCCAACGATGTGGGAGTTCCTAGTTTAGCTACCGACGCACTTCATGATGTCAGTGAGGTGAAGCTTCCGCAAAACTTTTCACACAGATTGATGCGCAAAGTGCACGGCCTGCTTGACTGGTGGATTGTTGTGACAGAAACATTGTCTAACCGCATCCACTGTTGCGTCTGACACTCGTGGTCTTCCGGTGCTTTTACGTCTATCAAATACACCTGTGGTCTTGAATTGGCGATACCATCGTAGAATCTTCTGATGACCTGGATTTCTGCTGTATAGTCGCCATTTTGATTACTGCGGACGTGACGTGGGCGTGCGCATGACAAGCTGACTCCACAGGCACGAATTTTAAACGTAGAGGTTGTCGATGCCTACAGACATGTCATTTATTGTTCTATCAGTCTCATTTTCCGAATTATAGCTATGTCAAACCAGATTATTCTTTTGTAGTAACCTTGTATTTTATAAGGTATGTATTTTTCATCAATAAGCGACTTCAAATGATTGTAATAAGTTCTAATAGTTCGGGTTCATTATAATCTGCTTCTAGTACAAAACCATTATACTACAAATTACTTTATTGTTCACTGGGATTATCTACACTACATATATATACTTTAAGTATTATCCCAAGACATCATGACTGGCCTCAAGTAGGGCAGAGGTTGACTCTTTCGTTTATGTTTTAAAAAGGGACCTCGTGAATACTAACGAATATCTATTTATATTCGCTGTCGACATGTATACTTGGTTTGTTGTGTGATGTTTACTAATCAAATAATAATTATACCTTGGAATTATTATACAAACCATTATACTGAGTGTTAAATATATTTGTTAGAATTCACTTCACATGATGTTTGCTTGCCAAATGTCAAATAGTTGTATAATTATAAGTAGAGATGGGATTATTCAGCTTTCTAAAGTATCAAAGACTGAACTGTTCCAAACTTAATAATATAAAAAAACAACTTACAGTTTGACTCCTTTTATTCTAAACTGACTATAGCACAGAAACAAAACTATCAAGACGTTAAAAAAATAACAGTTCAATACTACTATAACGCTTTACAAATTTGAAAAATAATTTTCAGAGAACAGACCGTTTACTAAGAAGCAACAACTACTTCTCGGGCTATATGCCCCGACAGACATTGAATTACACTTCTACAGTAAACGGGGTTGGTGTATCTGTTAAGATAGAACCAACCATTCTTATTTGCTATTAGAAGGAATAACATCACTTGTAGACCGGTTTCGGAGTTTTTGCGCCTCATCAGTACAAGGTAAAGCGTTTTAATAGTATTGAACTATTATTTTTTGACGTCTCTATCACGCTCCACTAAAATATGACAATTATTTACAGGTAACTGCATTTAAGTGAAAAGCTATCAAGGTTTAAATTCATTAACCTGTATAAATATACTGTTAGGCAGCCTACAAAAGAAGTGGTTAGTATGTTTATCTGTTGTGCTGCTGCATAATTTTCAATACTAATGTTGTTCAAGATGAAAATATGATTCCATTCACCATTGAAACGATTAATGTTTGCATATAATGTGCGTTATTTGAAACACACATTAGCAAATTGAAGGGAAATTAATAACTCCATTCACGCTTCCCATCCATGAAAAACTTTTCCTTTTCCCTTTGTGAAAAATATCCAATAACTTACGTTTTTTTATTGTCGATATAGAATACAAAATTTAAAATCGTATTCACGTTAGTCTTTCAGAATTATATCAATCTATAAATTAAAATATTTAAAATACCGGAACTAAAAATGTGCCCACCTCTAGCTTATCATTTTCCTGACATTTGTTATTTAAATAAACTTGTAAATACGTCTAAGTTGGGAATTCTGGAACCGTTGGCGATACTTGACACTGAACACTGTTTACACTACCAGTACACCAATACTAACACCTTACACTATCTAACACGTTATCTTCTTCAGAGACTGAAGGTAAACTTTACTTTACTTTAACGTCGGTATTTGAGAAAAATGTTGATGATTTCCTTGAAGACACGAAACGTCGTAGAAAAAAGCAAGTTACTCACTGAGCTAACCAATGCTGAACTAAATGAAATTTTCTTTTATCCTTTTTTGATATTTTCAAAAATATACGTGATACAGCCAATAGTAAAAAACTGACATTTCTGTTTTCCTCGTATAACTCTGAAAATAATACACATTTCAGACATGTTCTGGTCCTCTATAAAGGCATTTAACATTCGTCGTAACTTTCACAGTTTCCAAAACTGCAATGCTGGTACCATTTAAAATGATCCGTCTGTATATAGTTTTTTAATTTGCCGTTAGCTTCTGTAACTTGCAAATAATGTTGTAAAGTGTTCCGAATTTATATTAACTTATTAAATTAACAGATTAAGAAACAGTGCTATACTTTTGACGGTTCTAAATTATAATAAAGTGTGCCCAATATAATGTTCCTACACATAATGCCCCTTCAGCATCTGTCTCACAGGACACACAATTATCATTTAACACATGTCGATGGTCTACATCCTCGTTAGACATTAAACATTATATTAGTGTGGTTATCGATTCTCTTGTTCACTTGTCTTGTCTATGCATCAAAGCTTGATCTAGTTAACACCCTGGTGGATTTATACCTATCATTACTTTGAACTGACTTACTTTGCGTGTATCTACATGCAGGCCCTAATCTGTTCATTGTACATAATTCAATCTCACATTTTGACAAACAATACTACCCGACAGTAGTAAAAACACCAATAAATAAAAACAAAAAAAAGTTCACATATATACACAGTACATACATATAGCTCATGGAAAGCGTGACGATGACTTATGCAACACTATATACGCTTCATTGTTAATTGAGTTGCATTACCAAAAGTATTGTGTGTTGCATAAAAACGTGACGAATGACGTTAACATTTTTTGAAAAATGGGCAAAATTTTTGAAAAATTGTCAAAAATGGTCGATAATTGTCAGCGAATCAGTCAAAAATTGTCGAAAATTGTCAAAAATTGTCGAAAATTGTCAAAAATTGTCAAAAATTGTCAAAAATTGTCAAAAATTGTCAAAATTGTCAAAAATTGTCAAAAATTGTCAAAAATTGTCAAAAATTGTCAAAAATTGTCAAAAATTGTCAAAAATTGTCAAAAATTGTCAAAAATTGTTAAATATTTTAAAAAATAGTCAATAATTGTCAAAATTTCTGAAAGTTGTCAAAAATGGTCAATAATTATCAGAAACTGTCAAAAATGGTCAAAAATTGTTAAAATTTTGAAAAATGGTCAAAATTTTAAAAAAACGGTCAATAATGGTCAATAATGGTCAGAAACTGTCAATAACTGTTAAAATTTTTAAAAAGGGTCCAAAATTTTGAAAAAATGGGCAATAATTATAAAAAACTGTCAAAAATGGTCAATATTTGTTAAAAATTGGCAAAACTTTGAAAAAATGGTCAACATTTTTGAAAAATTGTCAGAAATGGTCAATAATTGTTAAAATTTGGAAAAATGGTCTAAAGTGATGAACATTTTCGAAAAGTCAAAAATGGTCAATAATTGTCAGAAACTGTCAAAAATGGTCAATAATTGTTAAAAATGGTGAACATTTTTGAAAAATAATGAAAATTTTTGAAAAATTGTCAAAAATGGTCAATGATTGTCAGAACCTATCAGAACCTGTCAAAAATTGTCAAAAATGGCCCTAAATTGCCAAAATTTTGAAAAAGTGGTCAATAATTATAAAAAACTGTCAATAATTGTTGAAAATGTTCAAAATCTTTGGAAAATTGTGAAAAATGGTCAATAATTGTCAAAGACGGTCAAAAATTGTCAAAACCAATCAAAAATGCTCAAAAATGGTCAATAATTGTTAAAATTTGGAAAAATGTTCTAAAATGGTCAAAAATTATCAATATGATTGTCAAAAATGGTCAATATTTGTTATAATTTGAGAAAATAGTCCAAAATTGTCAAAAATTTAAAAAAAATGGCCAATAAGTGTCAAAAATTGTGAAAAATGGTCCTAAATTGTCAAAATTTGGAAAAAATGGCCAATAATTATGAAAAACTGTAAAAAATGGTCAATAATTGTCAAAACCTGTCCAAAATTCTCAAAAATGGTCAATGATTGTTAAAATTTGGAAAAATGTTCTAAAATGGTCGAAAACTTTGATAAATTGTCAAAAATGATCAATATCATTGTCAAAAATGGTCAATATTTGTTAAAATGCGAAAAAATAGTCCAAAATTAGGAGCAAGCTTCTGTCGGCGGTCCGACGACCGCTCACCTTCTTTTTGATGAAGGTTAATTCAATTTAAAATGTAGAAGAACACCAGCTTTTAAGTTTTATCTAATCATAACTAGAGTTAGCTAGAAGGGCTGCAGAGCTACGGCGGAAGCTGAACTTCGGGCAGTTTAAGAAAGTGGCTTCACCCAAAAAAGTGCTCAACGAGCCTAAAGAAGTTTTCACTTCAATAATAATATCCCAGAATGATGTACAGATCGACAGAAATAACTTAAATTGATACAGGTAATTGTCGTCGAAGGGTAGGTCGAAGGGGCACTTGGCAGCGATATTTTTGTTTGACGATTTTGTTGTATACTCAAAAATATGTGAAAGCTTCACACGGAGATAAGGAAAATAAATTTTCGAAAAAAAGTTATCAGTCTCAGGCGTGATGAAGATTTGTTAACGTCGTAGTGGGATGTTTTAGTCTAAAGATTTTAGTTTTGGTTGAGAATGGTCTTTGTTGAAAAATGTTGAAACATCAGACGGAGGTGACGGAAAAAATTATTAGTTTTTGTTTATTGTTTATAATAAATAATTCATTCATGGAGGCATAAACTGAATTATTGATAAGAAAGGTCAAATTTTTTTTACTGTATTGGAAATAATATAAACGCTTCGACTTGAAATGTTCAATTTTACAAATAGAAACCCAAACGTTCAAAGTGAGTAAGAATGTAAATGTTGACGGATTTAACAATAGCAGGTATACATTGTATATTTCACACGAAAGTCTTCAGTATTGTAAAAAATAACCACGTTGGGCGCCAATTGCTTATATTTAGATTTATTTAGTTGCGATGCGGGCTTAAATATGGTCTTCAAATAATCGACTTACATTTCTGAGCATTTGTGCGGTAACCTGCCTTATTCTATATTTTATATCGTCTGGTGTAGTGACAGGTACTTTGTACATCTGATCTTTAACATAACCTCAAAAAGAAAAAATATTTAACTCTGATGATCTTGGTGCCCAGAGAACTGGTCCTACACTATACAATTTCGACTAATTTTAGTGCCTCCAGGCTGGCTGCAATCGGTATTTAAATATCCTCGAGAATTTTTAAAATATTGGACTTTATAGTACTGATGAATCACCCTGTAAAGAACAAAATTTATGAGGTAAATCAATCAAATTACGAAAAGAGTGGGACTACAAAAGTGAGTATAACAATGGAAATCGAAAAAAAAATTGTACAACGCGGAAAAAATGAAAAAAAAAAACAATCAAATAAGTGCCATATTAAACCACACAACCGTATATAACATTCGTCTTCTTCTTAATACTTTTTGTTTCGTTAGCTTCACTTTTTCCTAAATTCCTCTGTATAAGGAAAATAAAGAACAATCGACAACATTGCTTGATCGGTGAGGAGTTCTAAGCGATTTAAAAATGTTTAAAAAACATACCAATAGAGTACACACATTCGATTCGAACGGAAAAATTGTACTTTTAAAGTTTTCCGCAGAGAATATAAATTCCGTTGAAATCGAACGAACATTACATGCATGCTTCGTTTCGCTGCTGTGTTACAGATGGCAGAACGATCCCAAATTTCGGAGGCCACGTGAAAAATATTTTTTTTAATACTAAGTTTATTATTGCAGTGTGAGAAGTTATTCAAAATTTTAATCAAAGAAAGTTATTTCGATTAGATTATCAACAATTATTATTATTACTACGTATTCATATACATCACATACAATTAAACAAGGACAACTATGAACAATATTATATATGATAATTATGGTGATTGTATTGATTTTATCATTGTAATTATTGGTAATGGTACAAGAGTATTTTTTTTATCCAAATTTCATGTGCCTCGCTCTGGCCATTGGCACCGTACAAAGGTATAGACGGAGAAATACCCCAAGTCCTTTTTTCTTTTTCTACTATTTACATATAAAATGTATGAATCTATATTTAGGCACGTCGTAAATTAACCCTAGAACCCTAATATGATTTTAACACACATTATTACTAATGTGTCGGAAATATTACGATTTTTAAGAAAAAACATGAAATACACAATCAAAATTACTATTAATTTTTTTCTAAATAAGGTGCATTTCAGTCACAAATTTAAAATGAGACATCGATAGCTTTCTTTTGAGTGGTTACATGATAGGTTTTGGATTTTCAACTTTTTTTATTCGATAGCAAATTTCTCCGTTATGGAGGGTGATATGCCAAAAATAACCTCGTCACGATGATCCTGAGATCGAGAGCTTTCTTTAGAGTGGTTACATGATAGGTTTTAGATTTTCGACTTTTTTTACTCGATAGCAAATTTCTCCGTTATGGAGGGTGATACGCGAAAAATAACCTCGTCACGATGATCCTGAGATCGAGAGCTTTCTTTTGAGTGGTTACATGATAGGTTTTAGATTCTCGACTTTTTTTATTCGATAGCAAATTTCTCCGTTATGGAGGGTGATATGCGAAAAATAACCTATTCACGATGATCCTGAGATTGAGATCTTTCTCTTGAGTGGTTACATGATAGGTTTTGGATTTTCGACTTTTTTTATCCGAGAGCCAATTTCTCCGTTATGGAGGCTGAAATTTTGAAAGTTGGTTAAAATTTTTGAAAAATTGTCAAAAATGGTCAATAATTGTCAAAGACGGTCAAAAATTGTCAAAACCAATCAAAAATCGTCAAAAATTGTTAAAAATGGTCAAAAATTGTAAAAATTTTGCCAATGGTCAATGATTCTCAAAATTTTTGAAAAATTGTCAAAAATGGTCAATAATTGTTTAAAAATTGAAAAATGGTCAAAAATTGTCAAAATTTTGAAAAAATGGTCAATAATTAGAAGAGACTATCAAAAATGGTCAATGATTGTTAAAAATTGTCCAAATTTTTGAAAAATGGTCAATAATTGTTGGAATTTTGAAAAAATGGTCAATAATTATAAAAAACTGTCAAAAATGGTCAATAATTGTTGAAAATTGTCAAAATTTTTAAAAAATCTTCAAAAATGGTTAATAATTGTCAGAAACTGTTAAAAATGGTCAATCATTGTTAAAAATTTGAAAAATGGTCAATAATAAAAAAAAAATGTCAAAAATGGTCAATAATTGTTGACAATTGTCAAAATTTTTGGAAAACTGTCAAAAATGGTCAATAATTGTTTAAAAATTGAAAAATGGTCAAAAATTGTCAAAATTTTGAAAAAATGGTCAATAATTAGAAGAGACTATCAAAAATGGTCAATGATTGTTAAAAATTGTCAAAATTTTTGAAAATTTTTAATAATTGTCAAAAACTGTCAAAAATGGTCAATAATTGTTGAAAATTATCAAAATTTTTGAAAAATTGTCAAAAATGGTTAATAATTGTCAGAAACTGTCAAAAATGGTCAATCATTGTTAAAAATTTGAAAAATGGTCAAAAATTGTGAAAATTTTGAAAAAATGGTCAATAATTTTTAAAAAACTGTCAAAAATGGTCAATAATTGTTAACAATTGTCAAAATTTTTGAAAAATTGTCAAAAATGGTCAATGATTGTCAGAAACTGTCAAAAATGGTCAATCATTGTTAAAAATTGTCAAAAATGGTCAAAAATTTTGGAAAAATGGTCAATAATTATAAAAAAACTGTCAAAAATGATCAATAATTATTAAAAATCGTGAAAATTTTTGAGAAATTGTCAAAAATGGTTCATAATTGTCAGAACCTGTCAAAAAGGCTCAAAAATTGTCAAGCATACAGAAAGGTCAGTTTCTGTTTGCTAAAGGATTACCTACTACCGCCGTCTGACGGCTACAAAATAAAACACATTAGAACGTACTGGGTCTAATGTAATTTCCAACATCGCATACTATTGCGCGTATTTTTATTGACGATTTTCCCAACCTCGCATTCTATTGTGCATAAGAAGCAATCTTCTGTCGGCGGTCAGACGACCGCTCACCTTTTTCCGATTGGACTTGTAAGACACTAAAGTTTTCATTTTATCGAAACAAAACATTGAGGATCCACAATTTCTATCCTTCATCTGCAGTTATTCTGGAGGGGTTTCTTTTTCATTTTTTCTCAGTGTGCCCAACATAGTTAACTTATAGGAAGCTTGTAATAGTTAGAAGAATTGATGTGAACCAATTATCCATGGTGATATTACGATTGCTACCAATGGTCAGATTTTGTCATCTCCTTCACATAATAGTTTGCCAGTGAAAGGCCTCCTATATTGGTTTTCTTCCCCAAGTACGGTTGTGGATCAGTTATATATTTGGAGGTGGAGTCGCATACCTTGACGATCTTTATGCCACACTTTGATGGCTTATTGGGGATATACATGCGAAAAGGTCACCTACCTCTGAAACCAATAAGGTTTTCGTCTATTGTAAGGTAGGATGATGGGGTTTCTACAGATTTCTAAGAGACGTTCCCAGATTTCTCTAACTGGAGCAAAAGGATCGGACTGTTTTCTTTGCTCTCTAGTAGATTTATCGTCAAACCTGATACAATTCAATAAAAACGTAAATCGGTCACAACTCATACAAGCTCGATAAAAGATACAAGATGTGGTAGGATTGAACATTTCCTTACTGTTGAGATGATTGTCTTTCCTTGCAGCTGAAAATATCAAAACAGCCAAAAATGCTAGCAGTTCATCTTTGTTGATTTGTGATACGGTAGCTGAATCTGTAGAATACTTTTTACGCTGTCTTTCAATTTCTTCGTTTGTGAATGTGAGAATAGTACTGAGAATATCATCCGAAAAAAAAATGCGTGAAAAGATCTTTCATTTGTACTTCTTGATACAAAATTTACAATATTTCGAGCAGCCGTTTTTTTTTAATTAATCGGGACTGTTGCTGACCATTTATGACCGTTTTTGCTTCTTAAGTTCTTCTTGGTTGGTTAAGCAATGTATGAGTCTTATACGCCGATTTTTTACTAACGGTTCACCATTAGACGAGCTTTCAGAAGTTTGTTCATTTGCCTCTTGTACTGGTTGATTTTCCCCTGCCTTATTTCTATCGTCATCTTCAATATTGTCTAAATTATTATCGTCATCTGAATCTTCGTCACTGCTATCATCCACATCAAAAAAAATTCCATTATAATTCGATATTGGGTATCTACGAGGAATAAATTTTCACTAAAATTCATCCGTTGCCATGGTGATCTGTTAAAAAAACACGTTTTGATTGGTTGAAAATTGCAGGTGTGGAATTTTCAGAATAACCTGATATAGTTTGCAAATTTGTATCGTTTGCAACAATCAATATTAAAAAAATTGTCTCTAGATTGAAGTTGCAAGCCGGCCACAATAAATAAATATGATCAAAAGAATTACCGACGAAGGAAAGATGTTCATACGGACAGGATATCACCAAAAAATGGATGCAGAACAAATAAAACTGTCTATTATTGATAGAGAAATATCTCTGCTTAAGTTACTGATATAAAGGCTAGATGTACACCTATTGTTACACCTATTATTCTAAGTAGTTTACGACAAGTTTTGTATAAAATGTTCGACGAAGGACAGGTTTTAGATGAGACATGAATTTTTAGCAAAAGTCAGATGAGAAAACAGGCGAGGGCTCAAGATATATAATCGTACATGAATCGTTCCTTGAACGTATACGTTCATGGAGTCGAAAGTATAGTACGAACGAAGTCGATTCCTGATCATGTATTCACCTACTCGTTCCAACAAAAGTATTCGCTCTTTTCTAAAGAGGAATAAACTTGGCATCGTAGCTAAAATAGCCGATTAACAATGTTGATTTGGGCCATTAGCCAAGTTTGGAAACTCTCTGGGGTCTTGTTTGGACCAGTTTGGAACATCTCCCAAATTCTTAGGTACTGAAAATTGAGGAGAAGACGTTCCAAACTAGTCCTAACGGCATGCACCGAATGTTTGATGTTCGGCGAACTACTTGGCTGGCTATTTGCGTATTAACGAGCAGACGTCTAAACACATGTGAAGTTTTGCGAGCACGTATTCGTTGAGGGAATAGCAAATATTCGTCAACATCGATGTCGATGATTCTCTTCTTGCGCATCACGCTTTTATAATTTTAGCTGGAGGATATTTACTGCTGAAAATGAAAAGGAAACCTACAAGAAGGAGATGGTGGGCAAACTTACTGCGATAATTGCGCTAGAATATATCTGTATAACTTAAAATATTGACAATTTAAAATTTGTATTTATCTTTTACTCCCAAGCACAAAGCCGAATGTGTGGATGAGGCAAAGTTTGTGTTTTCACAAATATTCGCCCACTTTGATCTATTCAAAAGAGCGACACTTAACGGGAAACAACGAGCACGAATGGTTGCTGCCTGCCAAATAGGCAAACTCGCGATTCGCCGAGTCGCTGCTCGGTGCATGCCGAATGACGCATGTCTGGCGCTGGCTTAGATGTTAGACTTTCTGCCTCACGGCCGAAGCAGAAACTACGTACTTTCGGCCGCATATAAAAAAATAGTTATTAACGTTACAAGGCCAATATGTAGGAAATGTGTTGTTCAAGACTTTTCGTAATCTCGCTGAAAGATTACATTTTGATTCCGAAGAAAGAACAAACCACGTACAGTTTGGCAAATACAGGAGTGAATGTCGAGAAACGTAAGAGAGGCGCAAAGTTAAAATTAGAAAGTATCCGGATGACAAAGAGGGTGATATGCGCTTGGTGAATTATTACGGTAAATAATCAAAGTACTAAATTCTGTACCACAGAATAAAATATATAGACCCAATATAACTGACAATAATAGTAGTCAAGTATACCTGCTTGAGGGACCTTACTAATCCCTACTACCATCATCTAGTAACGCGCATTGACGGGCGTGGCTATTTCACATTCATTCCTGTATTTGCCAAAGTGTAACTCGTAATTCTACAGAAAAATCCCAACATCGTGTCAGCTTAACAATATCACAACAATATTATAAACGTTAGTTTTTTATGTTCGCGAGTTCGCTTTAACAACGACTATGGATGAAATTGAAGAAACTGAGGAACAAATAGGAATGGAGAACTATCGATAGTCCCGTCTATCGATATTTATCGGTATTGCTATTTTTACTATCGATTATTATCGATAATTTTCGATAGTTTTACATCGGTAAAGTTGACATCTGACATATATCACTCTGTTGTTTATATATGATTATCAAAATATATGAATATCAAAATTTTTAAAAAATAGTCAATAATTGTCAAAATTTTAAAGGAATGGTCAATAATTGTGAAAAATGGTCAATAATGATCAAAAACTGTCAAAATTGGACAATAATTGTCAATAATGGTCAATATTTGTTAAAATTTGGAAAAATGCTCAAAAATTGTCAAAAATTTTGAAAAATGGCCAATAATTGTCAGAAATTGTTAATAATTGTCAAAATTGTTCAATAATTGTCAAAAATGGTCAATAATTGTTAAAATTTGGAAAAATGGTCAAAAATTTTGAAAAAATGGTCAATAATTGTCAAAATCTTTAAAAAATGGTCAAATTTTTAAAAAAATTGTTAAAAATGGTCAATAATTGTCAAAAATTGTCAAAATTTTGAAAAATGGTCAATAATTGTCAACATTTTTAATAAACTGTCAAAAATGGACAATAATTGCCAGAAACTGTCAAAATTGGTCAATAATTGTCAAAAATTGTCAATAATTGTTTAAATTTTGAAAAATGGTCAATAATTGTCAAAAATTGTCAAAATTTTCTAAAAATAGTCAAGATTTTTGAAAAATTGTCAAATAAGAAAAAAAATGCTCACAATATTCCGAGGTTCGTGAACCTTACCAAATCCGTGTTAGATTCTGACAGTTTAAAATAATGATTGTAATCACACGCAATACACTCTCTTTCTCTCCCGTCTTTCTCACTTTCTCTTCCTTCTGTCTCTCTCACCTCTCTCTCTTTCCTTTCTTTCTCTCCCATCTCTCTCTCATTTTTATTTTTTCTCTCCCATCTCTCTCTCATTTTTCTGTCTCTCTCTCCCATCTTTCTTTCTCTCTCCTCCATCTCTCTCTCTTTCCTATCTCTCTCTCATATTTCTCTCTCTGTTCCATCTTTCTCTCTCTCTTTCTTTTCTATCTCCCTTTTTCCTTACTCTCTTTATTTCAATTCTTTATAATTAGAAAGTATCCGGATGACAAAGAGGGTGATATGCGCTTGGTGAATTATTACGGTAAATAATCAAAGTACTAAATTCTGTACCACAGAATAAAATATATAGACCCAATATAACTGACAATAATAGTAGTCAAGTATACCTGCTTGAGGGACCTTACTAATCCCTACTACCATCATCTAGTAACGCGCATTGACGGGCGTGGCTATTTCACATTCATTCCTGTATTTGCCAAAGTGTAACTCGTAATTCTACAGAAAAATCCCAACATCGTGTCAGCTTAACAATATCACAACAATATTATAAACGTTAGTTTTTTATGTTCGCGAGTTCGCTTTAACAACGACTATGGATGAAATTGAAGAAACTGAGGAACAAATAGGAATGGAGAACTATCGATAGTCCCGTCTATCGATATTTATCGGTATTGCTATTTTTACTATCGATTATTATCGATAATTTTCGATAGTTTTACATCGGTAAAGTTGACATCTGACATATATCACTCTGTTGTTTATATATGATTATCAAAATATATGAATATCAAAATTTTTAAAAAATAGTCAATAATTGTCAAAATTTTAAAGGAATGGTCAATAATTGTGAAAAATGGTCAATAATGATCAAAAACTGTCAAAATTGGACAATAATTGTCAATAATGGTCAATATTTGTTAAAATTTGGAAAAATGCTCAAAAATTGTCCAAAATTTTGAAAAATGGCCAATAATTGTCAGAAATTGTTAATAATTGTCAAAATTGTTCAATAATTGTCAAAAATGGTCAATAATTGTTAAAATTTGGAAAAATGGTCAAAAATTTTGAAAAAATGGTCAATAATTGTCAAAATCTTTAAAAAATGGTCAAATTTTTAAAAAAATTGTTAAAAATGGTCAATAATTGTCAAAAATTGTCAAAATTTTGAAAAATGGTCAATAATTGTCAACATTTTTAATAAACTGTCAAAAATGGACAATAATTGCCAGAAACTGTCAAAATTGGTCAATAATTGTCAAAAATTGTCAATAATTGTTTAAATTTTGAAAAATGGTCAATAATTGTCAAAAATTGCCAAAATTTTCTAAAAATAGTCAAAGATTTTTGAAAAATTGTCAAATAAGAAAAAAAATGCTCACAATATTCCGAGGTTCGTGAACCTTACCAAATCCGTCTTAGATTCTGACAGTTTAAAATAATGATTGTAATCACACGCAATACACTCTCTTTCTCTCCCGTCTTTCTCACTTTCTCTTCCTTCTGTCTCTCTCACCTCTCTCTCTTTTCTTTCTTTCTCTCCCATCTCTCTCTCATTTTTATTTTTTCTCTCCCATGTCTCTCTCATTTTTCTGTCTCTCTCTCCCATCTTTCTTTCTCTCTCCTCCATCTCTCTCTCTTTCCTATCTCTCTCTCATATTTCTCTCTCTGTTCCATCTTTCTCTCTCTCTTTCTTTTCTATCTCCCTCTTTCCTTACTCTCTTTATTTCAATTCTTTAAAATTATAAAAAACCCCGAAGAAAGTGTTGGCCTTTTTGCCGGATTTTTTTGAATGTGAAAAAAACACTTGGTAAAAATAGCCAACGGATTCAAGCACTTTTTTTCAATCTAAAAAAATGCAACTTTGAGGGTGTTAAGTTAGGCTTGCCACCTGGTTCAGTAGTAGAAGTTAGTGATTCTGGATGGATAACCACTGAACTTTTTTTAATTGCTTTAAGCTATTTGTTGCTATCTTCTAAAGCAACAAAAGAAAATCCAGTGCTTCTTTTGTTAGATGGGCATGCAACTCATAACAAAAATCTTGACCTAATTTTGCATGCACTTGAGAATGGTGTAATATTATTATGCTTTCCACCGCACACAAGTCATAGACAACATGAAGCTCGGACATGGCTGCGTTGCAATCCAGGAAAGGTGATAACCATATTTCAAATTTCCACGCTTTTTATTAGTGCCTTTTTGAAAGCAGCCGCTATGAAAACAGCGATTAACGGATTTTGCAAAACTGGGATTTTTCCTCCCAATGAAAACAATTTTACCAAAGTTGAAGAATTTTTTACCAGCTGCTACCACGGATATTACTAACAATACCCCTCCATCAGCCAATGATGCCAACTGAACCTTCAATTCAAATAGCTACAAAAAAAGGATGTGAGAAAATCTACTGAATCTCCTTTCAACTGCACCAGCAAGTGACATTTTAAATCCCCCACCAGGTTGCTCTTCATGGAAAGCGCAAAAACGTATTTTCCCTGCTTGTCGCCAGAAGTTACCTATTCCAAAAATTCAACATACAGTTAAAAGAGCTAATCGCAGGAGAGGTAAAACAGCAATATTAATCGCAACTCCGTATAAGGAAGAACTAGAGGCAGCAGCAGCTGCAAAAAAGGTTTCGCAAAAGAAGAAAGAAGGCGTTAAAAGAAAAATTAATGGCAATGAGAATAAAGCAAGTAGCATCACGAAAGAGAAGCGAAACTCTTCCAAGAAAGTGGAAGCGAAACTCTTCCAAGAAAGTGTCGATTGAAATGGTAGATTCTAATTCACCTTCAGATAGAATGTCTTTACTGTTATAAATAGTGGCCCAAGTCTGTTGAAGGATTGCCTGTTCAGCGTGTCACAAATGGGCTCACAATGCCTGTGCCGGCGTTGATAGTGATGACGACGAATTTCAGCTTGTTTGTGACAAGTGCCAATCCTAAGTGGATTTTTGTCTGATTTTGTCTAAAGGTTTCAGCTATTTAAATAAAACAAATAATAAAATTGTGTGTAGCGTAATTGTACCTACTACCGACCACTTAAACCCCTCGTTTTTTCAATGGTACTTTAAAAAAATGTAGAGTAAATAATTTTTGCCAAAACGTTGCCTCCAGTTACTACCGCTCATAGTCATTGTTTTCCCTTCTACACCATTGTCGTAATATTTTTCTACTGATCCTGGAAAGTATTCGTTTCCGTAAGAAATTACAACAAAATCTCCACCTAGATATTTTTCAGAATTTTATGATTTTTTTTATTTCTGTACAACCCGTTGCATTAAATTCATTATTTAAATCTCTTCTTTTCAAACTATTTTCCGACTTTTTATTTTTGTCCTCACAATTGTTTGCTTTCATCTTCATTTTGTTTTTGTTTATTGTTGCCTTATCTTCTTTTCCTTTTTTTACGCTAGTTTTTTTAATCTTTGTTTCTTTTTCTTCTTCTTTTTTCCTCTTATCTTCTACTCTTCTCTGATACTCCATAAAGTCGTCACTTGTAGCGACTGTGGGTTGGAGTTTTGGTATTTCATTGGTGTCTGGAGAAGTCTTTAGATTTCTTTTGATGGTTTTTGTGTTTCTGTTTGGCCAGTATAGAGCCTTTTTGAATGGCGTGGGGCATTTCTTTTCCATACTATTGCTTGTTCCTGCTTCAATTGTATCTTCTCTAGTTAACTTAAGTGGCGTCAGTTCAAACAACGATTGAATGCCAATGGAAGGCTGGTATCAATGACAAAACAAGATGATTGAATAGAGATTTACCAGACCTTTTAAATGAGGTGTGACTTGATATCTAATGCCATTTGAAAAAATGTAAGGGGTGTCTCCAGTAGGGAGGGGGTTAAACTGACGTTTATGACATTAGCGCCAAAAAGTGTCCCCCTCAAGTTAAAAGTTGACGTGTTTCGGCATTTCTTTCTAATATGTCCCATTTTTGAAATATTGAGAGTGGGTCCTTTTCAAATAAACACAGTATATATAAATAAGCCAAAAACATGTTACTAATTAACTTTTTAACGCTTTAATCGTCGATCGAGAGGATTAAGAAGGGGTTGAGGGAGATGACAGGGGAGTGGGTGGATAGACTCAGAGTCTCAAGAAATAGGGAGGTGGTTATAAAGGCAAAGAAGGGGGTTTAGGTGAGGGGAATTCTGGGGGAGGTGGAAAGGGTGACAGGAGCTAGGGTGGTGGAAGCGGGGAGGGGAGCAAAAACCATTAAAATGGTAGGGATAGAACCGTGGATGGAAGATGAAAAGGTGAGGAAGAAAATAGAGAATTTGATTGGGAAAGGGACAAAGGTGATTAAAGTGGTAAGGGAGAGGAACTGGATGAAACTGGCGGTGGTGAGGGCGGAATGGGAAAAAGCGGTAGCCTTATTAAAAAAAAGGAGATTAGATTGGGGTGGAACAGGGTAAATATTATAGAGGGTAGAGAGGATGACAGATGCTTTGGATGTGGGATAAAGGGCCATAAAGTAGCAGGGTGTAAGGTGAAGGTAGCCAAGGAGAGGAGTAAGTGCTGGCTTTGTAAGAGCGAGGATCACATGACGAGAGACTGTCGGCAGGCCTTCCTTTGTAGGGTATGTGGGGAAAGGGGACACAAGCCAGGGGAGATAGAATGTAGTAGGGGAGGGGAGGGAGTAGATGAAGACGATGGAAAAAAGGAAGGAAAAAATGGGAGGGACCCTCTGGACCTCTCAGAGTGGACGAGTCTGGACCAATGGGAGGAAGGGGAGTGCAGTGCGCGGGAAGAAGGAATGTAGGGGATGGATGGAGGGTGCTGCAGATAAATTTAGGGAAATTCAGGATAGCGCATGATTTATTGGATCAAGTGATTTTTAGGAGGAAAGTGGATGTGGTGTGTGGATCTGAGGTGAATGCTAGATATGTGGGAAAGCAGGGATGGATTATGGATGATACAGGAGAGGCAGGAATAAGAGTGGTGGAAGATGGACTGAGAGCGGATGAAGTGAGGAAAGGAAACGGATGGGTGGTAGTACGAATGGGAGACATGGTGGTATACAGTGTGTATATAAGCCCAAATGTCAGCCTGGAAGAATATGAGAGGAGCATCACAGGATTGAAGGACGATCTTGATATAACAGCATGTGATGAATGGTTGGGGGAAAAAGTGAGTAGTTGGAAGGTGCTGGAGGATGAGGAAAGCTTGAGCTTACATAGGTATGTGGAGACGGATATAAGGAAGGGGAGAAAGGATTTATCGGGAGAGTGGGGATGGAGGTGGACGAAGGCCAAGACAGAAAGTGTGAGGAAGAAAGTAAGAGAGGAGATAGAAAGGGGACTTGGACATGATGTGGATGAATTGTACAATGTGACACAGGGCTGTAAAAGAAAGGGAAAGAGGGGCAATAGGCGTGATCGGAGGGCTAATTACTGGTGGAATGAGGAAATAGAGGAGCTGTGGAGGGAGTGTAAGGAAGAAAGAAGACGGATGCTGAGGGCAAGAGGAAGGATAGAGGGAAAATGGGGATACAAAGAGGAGAAGAAGAAGGAACTGGAGCTTAGGGTGGAGGGGGAAAAAGAGGGAAGTGGGAAGAGTTACTGAAGGACCTGGAAAACAATCCATGGGGAAAGGCATATGAGATAGCGGTGAAGAGGATGGGTGGAAATAGAAGAGAAGTGCTGGAGGAAGATTGGGAGAAGGAGGTTATAGACAAATGACGATGTGTGTCTGGTATGTACGGCAAAAGGAGGGACGGAGATAGAAAGAAAGGCGGAGAGAACGTGTACGAAGATTGTAGAGAAGATAGAGCGGTGCGGACTAGAAGCGGCGGAAGATAAGACGGTGGGGTTGCTAGTGAAGGGACGGAGCAAGACAAGGGAAGTGGGGGTGATGGTGAAGGAAAGGGGAATTCGCATGGAGGAGTGTGTGAAATACCTAGGGGTGTGGTTGGATAGTCAGTTATCCTTTTGAACACACATGTTGAAGGCGGCAGAGAAGGGCAAAGTGAGGGCAGCATGGCTGGGGAGATTGATGTGTAATGTGAAGGGGCCGGGAGAGTGGAAGAGGAGGGTAATTGGTAGGACGGTAGAGGAGAGTATGCTGTACGGTACGGAGGTGTGGGGTGAAAGAGCGGGAGTGGATGCGAGGTTTAGGCCACTCCTGCGGATGCAGAGAGGTATATTGCTGAGGGTAGTGCAGGGGTACAGGACAGTGGGTGGACCGGCAGCAGCGGTGCTGGCAAGGACCTACCCATTGGACGTGATGGCTAGAGCCAGAAATAAACGCTGGAGGGGTGCGACCAGAGAGGAAGTACAGGTATGGATGGAGGAGGAAATGGAGAGAAGGTGGGAGGAGTATGAGGGCGCGCTAAAAGGAGCGATTGGGAATAGGAGAGATTGGATGGATCGGAAATTCGGGGAGGTGAACTACTTCTTGACACAGGTGTTCACTGGACACGGGTCGAGAGTAGGATACCTCCACAAGATTGGAAAAAGAGAGACTGGAGTGTGCGAGAGGTGTGGAGTGGAGGATGATGTGGGGCATGTGTTTAGATGCTGGAGGAACGAGGAAGTGCTGAAGAAGTTGGAGAGGAAACTAGGGGAGGCGGTGTATTGGAAGAATATGGTGGAGATAATGTTGAGGGGGGAGGAGGAATGGATGGAGGTAAGTGGCGTAGTAGAGAGCATGGTCAGGAGGAGAGAACGACTAGATATGGCATGAGAGGTGGGAGTGGAAGTTAGGGAGAAGACGACGATGTGAGCGGACAGTGTGCGAGGGACCGCCGCCCGTCTCGAAGTATGCTAGGGTAGTGATTCCGAGGCGGGGGTAACGGCGAGTTTGAGGTAGGTTTGGTTGGTAGGCATCTCCTTGGGGATGAGTCCAGCACTGTGTGGGTCCTGGACCCATTCAAACATGAGTTTCCGATTTCGGCCCGAAAAAAAAACGCTTTAATATAACATGTAAATTTACCTTTTTCCGACCGGTGGTCGGTATTAGGAATACATCCATATTCACGGGATCCTACTTCCGACCACAATATTTGTGTTTTTAAAATTATTAAATTTATCATTAAAAACCAATCACCATATGAAGTTATATGTATCAAAGAATGTTTAACATGCCTAAACCAACAGCTGATATGGGGGCGCCCATTAATTACGTGAGGCATTATTGAGGATTTTATGACCCCCCCCCCTAATCTTACGTGAGATTTTTCAAAATTTGTGTTTTCGGTGTAAAAGCGTTGGATTTATAAAAAAAACCATTTGCTTGATTACTTTCATTTAAGACTAGCAAAGACTAGTATTCGGGAATATTACCGTAATATAAAATGATAGTGATAAAATTAGATCATAAATACACGTTTTTTTATTTTAATGTAACTTAATTTTGACGCAATTTTACATCGTTTTTGCCTAGAAAAAAATTACGTGATATTTGCCAAGACCCCCCCGCTCCCCCAAGTGAGATTTGGTAAGATTAGGCTCGATCCCCCCCCCCGTACACCTCACGTAATTGATGGACGCCCCCTATACAAAAAAGCGTTTTCTGTAACCACTTGCTTTTAAGGATTTATGCGACGAATTCACTTAAAATGATACATTCAATACAGAGTTGTGATTTATATTGAAACTAATGTCAGTTGAAGAACAAACCGTGACGTTGTAGGAAGTAGTGGTGCAGTGCATAACATATATTGTAAAATGATTACTATTTAGTGCGGACGTTTGAAAATATTCAGGAAAAACTAAAACGGTCGGAATTTGGAACATGGACGGAGCTTGGAGCATTTACGTTACTTAATATTTTCAATACCATTTTCCACCATTAACACTATATTTCAGGAAATCCAACCTGATATTAATGAGTTCTGGTAAAATTTATGAAAACCCCATCCTGCCCCGCCCATGGGGCGGAGTGGGGCAGAATCACTTGTTTGGTTTCTCATAAGTATTTTCTTTAAAATATTTATTCAACTTTTGAAAAAGGGGAGAATGCTCAATTTACATATTAAATAATACACCGATAGCAAAAAGAAATTTTTGTGGTTAATATTGTAGTGACAATAAACCATCAAACGTTGAGTACCCCGTTCTGCCCCGTCTTCCACTATCATTCCTTATACCTAGTACACAATATTTGAAACTGGACGATGTAACACAATACTGTTATTATAAAAGTACAAAATCGTTCAATTGCAAATATTGTACTATATTACGCGTATCCTTGAAGTTAGAACCGCCATAAATTAGTTCTGATCCCATCCATTACAATCGCTGTAATTCTTCTTTCATACCTTGACACAGGAGTTTCACTTCTATAGGTTTGTCTCTTTTGTAATAACAATAACTCAAAGTAAGAACTGTAAATATCAAAATTGTACGTCCAAATACGTATTGCAATATGGGTTGTTAGTGCAGCTTATTTGAAACGAAGACATGAATTGAACTTAATTTGAGAAAAACAGCTAGGAATGTTTCAATATATTTTATATTGAAAACCTGTGCATGAACTAATGTCATTAGTAAGTTGTGCCTATCGATTAAAAATATATTGCATTTTTTATTGTTATCAAACAGATTGCAGATTATGCATTGAATTTTAAGGCTTTGGGCTTCATCCTAGACCTGTCAAACCATTTCACAATACTATTATAAGTTTTTATAGCTCATTCACTGTTATTCTGAGATTATTATGACTGATCAAAGCGATGTCATTTACATACTGCAATATGTATGTTTCACGAAAGAAGAGCCCACTTGAAGTTGCAGCCGTATGCGCGAACTTGTCAAAACCAGCGCCATATTGTAAAATTGACATTCGACTTCAAATTAGTAGCGTAACGTTTTCCCATTTTTCAGGTAAACACAAAATTAGAATAATGTGGATAATATTTCCTTTAACACCAACAAGTTTTTTAGGAGGCATGGTTTTAGATCAAATGAAACACACAACACAGATAGACTAGCTAAACCTCTTAAAGTATTCAAAAATCAAAAATATTCGACAGTAAATGATTGCTTCAAACAAAACCTCAAATGTTAATAATAAAATGGATGTCGACATGAAACATCGTTTGTAACGCCAATTGCATGATAGATAAACAAGACCGATTTTGGTTTCTGCGCAAGACAGTTGGCAAACTTCACGTGGTTTCTTCTTATGTGAAACGGAGTCTACAAATTTAAGTGTTCTGGTGCTTAATCATAGTTGTAGCACCACATATAGATTGTAGAGCAAATAAGTAGCCCTGGAGAAGTCTTTGTTGAGGTATAAATTTGTAGCGTAAAACTGTCATTTACTTTTACTTGGGGTTTTCTATCATATCATTTCTGTTTCCTAACCTCACTCACCTCACATACTGTCAAATGAGCTAGCAACCAATAAAATACCATGAACTGAAAGTTCATGCAAGGTTTATGATTGGCTGTTATTGTTCTGCAGTCAGATGTTTTTGGTATTGGATTTAAACTGAGTCCGATCTCCTTCTGTAGTCTCCATGAATGGATTAATGCAAAATAAAGAATATGAACAAAGCTTGACAAATTCTTATTTGGAGATAAAAACCACAAATATATTTTCAATTGTTTACTGAAAATATCTTCAAGAAGGCACGTAAATTAACAGATTCAAATTATGTTCGTCCTTGAGGAGTGATGTTAATATTATTTTGGATAATATTTATGACCTTCATAAATATCGTCGATTAATATTTATATTCATAACTATATACATTATTCATGAACGAAACTTAACATCATTACCAAAGATATTTATTAAAAATAAAAAACCGGTTATTTATTAATATCCATTATTTCACATATTTATCTCGTCGTTAATCACAATTAACTGCTGTTCAAACATGATTTAAAGCGAAGGAAAATAGTTTGTAGTGGCTTTTGCAATACTGGTCAAATAAAACAAGAGAATTTGTATGAGTTAAAAAAAAATCCAAAAAGTTATAGCACTGAATTAAATGTCAAATCCTCTCTTGTTTGCCCTTACTGAAACTAGTCATTATCTAGAAAAATATCTAATCTATTAACAAAAATATATTTTGAATTTTTCACTTTAACATACCGTATCTCTTAGAGTTAGACCCATTGTTGTTAACAAAAAAATATTATTATTTTTGACTTCTAAACATGTAGTTAATACTTATTATTTATGAATCACCCTTTATGATCTGCTTATTACAGATATATTATTATACTTGACATTTTTGTGTCAGGAGTTGAAAAATGATGTTAAACGGCATATATATATAGAGAAAGTGAATTTTGGTGAGAACTGTACCGTCCCAAGCAGGGCCATCATTAGGTAAAGGGTTTTCTACTCCCATATGCCAAAAATCTTCATTTATTACTTTTTAATAGGGTTTAATTAGAGAAGTTCGAATTTGTAGGTCACTGAAAACCGTTTATTTACCAGCTGGTATCAGGCGCGCTTTTTAAATTATACAAATTTACTTTTACCCAACCGATGGCAAAAGATGGGAAGTAACGTTTCAAAAACCTGTTATTCATAAAACGTCTACATAAAATAAATAAAAGTTGTTTGTATTGTTAATTGGCAAAGTTGTGTGGAATTAGTCATATACAAGGTGTCATCATATACAGGTTAATTATACATAGTTAATTTCAACAAGTACATAAAGTATTGGAATGCAATAATCCCCAAACTAACAGGTGTTTATTGGATATTACAGAGTTGTACTGATAATTGACAAAATATTTTACAACAATTTGATAGTAACTGTTTGAAAATATATTACTCTTCTGAAATATTTGAATGATAAATATAATCGCATAAAAATGGGAAGAAACAACAACAAGTTACTGTGAGAATAATTCCTTTGATAAAAAACGAAAAATTCACACCATATAAGCAGAATTTTAATGGTCGTCATCGTTATCAGTGTCACTTGATTCACTATCACTTCTGCTGGAACTATCTACAATTTATAAACTAAAAATGGAGGAACTTCTTCTTCGTTCTCCTTTATTGGGTAAGATCCCAGAGGATAATTTGCCCAGAATACGCTACCTAAAGTTACAGTTAAATTATTGTAAAATATTTCAATTTTGCGTACAACTTTGTAATATCCGATAAACACCTGTTAGTTTGGGGATTATTGCATTCCAATAATCTATGTATAATATTGTACAGAACAAGTGACCTGATAAACTGATTTATTTCCGTACATAAGTTATATAACATAATTAACTGGCTCTAACATTAGAGAGTTAAAGTGATGCCAAACACGTATACGTATTGACTCGACGTAACGTATCAAATTGCCGATGCGTTGACGTAGAAACTGTTGCATAAAACGAGTTAAAGTTGGAGGTGAAACGCAAACGTATCGCGTATCCCTCCTTTCCGCTTACCGCCGCTGTTTACTAATACTTAACCTAACAATTTCATAAAATTATATGTCATTGATTATAAAACGTGATGAATTTCAAAAAATGGATGACATACTTAATTTAGTGGTTTTCCATGACGACAATGATGATGACGACGATATAGATGATGCCCTTGTATATTTTGAATGATAATGAAAATTTGGGCAATAGGGCAGCTCTCTATGGTCGTTTTGATTTGGAAGGAATGTTGGATCTTGAGTGTGAAAGCCTTTTCCGGTTTTCTAAGGATCAAATCAGAAGTCTGACAAGGGCACTAAATTTGCCAGCAATTATAGAAATTGACAATGTAACAAGCATATCAGGTATAGTATGCAAGAAAAAATCTGCTGGAATCTCTATCATAATTGTATCAATTTTTATTTATTTGTTATTTATTTGTATCTTACTAAGGAGACTAGCCTACCCCAATAGACTTTCCGATTTGGAGCCACTTTTTGGGTTTTCCGCTACAATAATATCACATGTGGCCAACACTGTTCTGGAAATGATTGATAACAACAAGGGCCACAGGTGTGATTTATGTTTATAAAAAATAATCTGTTTGTTCCTACCTAGGTCACCGTGTAGTTACATTATTAATATGTACTTATTTTTTATTTTCAGGCGATTCAACAAAAAGGATGTCCTTTGGATAACTGCTGGGGCTTCATTGATGGGACCGCCCGTCCCATTTGCCGGCCTGGCATAGATCAAGAGCAATATTATTCCGGTCACAAAAAAACACACTGTGTGAAGTTCCAATCAGTCATTTGTATAATTGTTAGTTTAAAGGGGGGTTTTCCAGAAAGAAGACATGATGCGGGCATATTTCGAGAATCGGGTTTTTATGGAGAACTGGAAAAACATGTTGTGTTTCCAGACCGTAGATTTTTCTTATATGGTGATCAGGCTCATGGTTTAAGAGAGCTGCTACTAAGACCATATACTGCACATGAAATTCAGGCAGCGAACCAGTTGCAAAGACAAAATTTTAACAATCAAATGAGAGTTTTGCGTGTATCGGTTGAATGGGGCTTCGGAAAAGTTTTGCATGAATTTGCTTTTTTAGATTTCAAGAAAAATCAAAAACTTCTTTTGAAAGATGTGGGAAGAATGTACAAGGTGGGAGTGTTACAAATTGTCATACATGTCTGTATGGAGGGGAAACCTCTTCTTACTTTACAGTAGATTCTCCAGGACTGGAAGAATACTTGGGTGCCAATTAGCAATCTTGCCATTCAAATCAGTGTTTAAATGAGCATATGGTGTTTGTAAAGTGTATTGAAGAAATAAATAAAGAATTAAAAACTTCTTAATTATACTCTGTACTCATAAAAGAAGGTTTTTTTAGAAATAAAATGTACGGAAGCCCTAAAGGGCCAATTTTTCCAATTTTTGTTTCTAAGAAAAAATTTCTACTTACTAACAAGAATATCTACTTATAACTAGAAGTTTGAACTTATTAACTAAAAACTTCTACTTAATAACTAGAATTTTCTACTTAATAATTAGAAATTTCTAGTTTGAGTAAACATTTCTAGTTATGTACAAATGTCTAATTAGTAAGTAGTAATTTCCAGTTATAAGTAGGGAATTCTAGCATAAGTAGAAATTTTTAGTTATTAAATACAAATTTATAGTCAATAAATATAAATTTGAAGTTAAATTAGAAATTTCAACTTAGAAAAAAAAACATTGATTGATTTACATTATTTGTAGCATTTTTAACAGATTTTAAACGGGTTAAAAATAAAGTCATGTTAAATATTAAGGATTTTTATTGGTTTTCCTTATTTTCCAAGACAAAACAAATACACTTAACTAAGAAAGAATGAAGACAGGTACTCTTAATGAACTAGACTTGCGAGAATTTCTAAGCTTGGGCAAAATATCCAAAATATTTGTTGGCATACATCTTATCACATTTTCAGTACAAATAGGAACTAATAAATATTATATTAAAAAATAAAACAGTCTTATATAGATACGTCTTTTTAGCAACTAAACTAGTACCTAATAAGTATGTACATATAACATAGGTATGTACCTAAACAAAACAAAAATATGCTATAATTATATCTAAATAACATGAGTTGTTTTTTAAGAGACTAGTTAACGTATAAGTATCACATGTTCTGTTAATATAGTTAAATTGTCAATCTAAACTGACAATTTAAGGGAAAAGTACACATTGCCTCTCAGTACTGCCATAAAGGTCATCACTTTTTTTTAATTTAAATAAGTTTTTTTTTTACCTATAAGTACCAAAGAATATTAAATTTAATACATTGAGTAATAATTATTACGAGAAATGTTCACCACCTATTTTTTTTTTAAATTGCCTCCATTAATCTCTGCTGATTTCTTAGTAGATCAAGTTGTAGCTTCTCTTTTTGTTGCTCGACTTCCATTTTATTCTTTCGCTCAATGGACTCGAGTTCAAAACGTCGCTCCTCAAGCAGTTTATTGCGCTCCTCAAGAGCCAATTCCCTACTACGAATTTCGTACCAGCTATCATTTTTTTTTGTAGAAAATTAAGGGTAGTACTTTTAAGACCCGCTGATCGTTTCCTAGTTGGAGCTAAAAGAAAACAAAATGTATCAGTTTATAAATACTTAATGAATAAGAAATATGTGACAGTGAGTAGGGATATGTATTTAGGTACTAACTTAGAACATCATTTTGCTGCAACTTTCTTCTTTTGGGGATGTTATCATTCTTAGCACGTATTGGCTCCTCTGATGGCAGCAAAGGCTCTTTTGACGACCTATTTTCCTCAATTTCAATTTCTTGTTGAACTAGAATTTTATTAATAAATAATTGTGAATGACTTTCTTTCTCAATATTATAATAAGTATATAAGAACAGTCTCCTGCAGTTTAACTAAAATAAATTGCAATAAACTTACAATTATCAGGCAAATTAAAAATTGTTTCAATGTCATCACCAGTCCCTTTCACAGATGTATGAATATTGGTGGAAGTGAAACCGGCCGGGTAAAATTGTTATACAACATTTTTAAATTAGCATTAAACTGGCTTTTAAAGATTTTATTAATGGATAACACAAGACTACCAAAAATTTGTTTCAAAAGACAATCACAGTTGGAAGAGTGCGATAAAAGGTATAACTGGGCCCTTCAAATTAAACAAATCTTTTGTCAAATTGATGCTTTGAATTTTTGGGACAACATTACATATTGCAATATTAGAAACAACAAGAAAAATCTTCTAGTTCGTCTCCGAAATAAACTTTTTACCAAAGATTGTAACCTTCTAGATAACTCTTCTTTCTTAACAATATTTAAAAAATTTTCTATATCAACTTCTGCACAAAACTACCTCCATTTGAGACTTCCATTCCATATCACCAGAACAATAGCTCAATTGCGTCTTTCTAACAATTACATGATAAAATTTTCTTGTAGGGGAGCGGTATATCTTATTAATCCGGACGAAATCTGTACAATTTGTAATCAAAGGCTTCCCGAAACCATCTATCATCTTCTATTAGATTGCCCAATATGTAGCTCTATGAAGCCCCCTGACTTGACATTCTTGCAAAGTCCAAATTCCTTACTCCTTGCATTGGATAATTTATCTATTAGCTCTGCAAAAGCTATAGCATTTCACATTCAAAATGTTTTAAAACTCCGAGCATTTGTCTTGAATGAATAATCTTGAAATATTTCCTTACTCTTACACAGTTTATATGGGTATATTATGTATGTGATTGTATGTATGTATAGGTATATTTTTTTTTTCTTTTTATTTTTTACTGAATGTATTATATTTTATTTGTTCACTCTTGCTATGAAAATGTATATTTTTTAGAAGCAATAAATTATTGAATTGAATTGAATATTGGTGGAAGTGGAGGCATTTTCTCGCAACACGAAACCCTTTTGGTAGGAATTTTGACCATTTTGTTTCAAACAAGTACCTTTAGCTTCGTCCATTATTTCTGAAATACATCTAAGTGAATCATCTAGTTCATCCACCTCTTCTTCAGTTCCTGACCTACAGAGAATAGAAGTCAATATACTTACTCATACCTTTGCAATTGATTAATAACTTACTTAGAAATTTTTTTTTCTCCTTCAGTTGGAATTTTTTTATCATATTTCGAATTCTGTCTTTTAAGTTTCTAACGGACACAGACTTTCCAATCATTTGGAGGAGGGTAACTTGTCTCCACCTAGCAGGATCATCATAAGGGTTTTGGCCAGCAGCTTCTCTTGCATCTTCTTTACTGAAGTAGATTCTTTTATTTAACCCCTTATCGTTATCCATCTAGTTGAATTTGTTAACAGATTTATCATTAAAAAAGAATCCAAAGCCAAAAATAACACAACCTAATTTTTGTAAACACCACAACACCATTAAAAATTAGGTTAGTAAATTAATTTTGCAGAGTAATCGGGTTCTTTCGGGTCACATTCGGTAAAATTTGTGTCGATACGAATACGTTCAAGGCGAACGAACGAACACGCTACGCTACGTGCGACGTATCTAACAACGCAGCGAAATTTGTAACTGCGCATGCTCAGATGTCAAACGATACGTTTACGTTCTTGCATTTGGTACAACTTTAACTCTCTATTGTATGATCCTTGTTTACTACAATCCCGCATTTTTTATTACAAGCGTTCAACGTAAGAGGGACAACGGATAAATTTGGTGAAATTTTTTGTGCATCAGTTTTTTGACAAATTTTACATTATATTGAAAAACAGAAAAAATTCTGGGATCATTATGAATTGCATTACATACACCCTTAATTCTTCCCCACAGCTGAATATGATTTTGTATTGGAACAGCATAGAATAATGATTTTAGGTAGCCTCAAAAATAAAAATTGCTTGGATTGAAATCCGGTGATCTTGCAGGCTAATTGACAGGCCCTCATCGTCCAATCCATCAATTTCCATATGTGGTGTCAAGATATTGACCATTCGACTAAAATGAGAAAGATCAACATCGTGCATGAACCATTAATTTTGCCTTGTGATTAGGGGAACGTCGTCTAACGAATCAGGAAAATTATTTTACAAGAAGTTAAAGTAATCGTGTCTTGTTAAATGGTCAGGCAACTCTCCGATACAGAGCTGTAAAATAGAGGGAAAGAGGGGCAATATACGTGAGCGGAGGGCTAATTACTGGTTGAATGAGGTAATGAGGAGCTGTGGAGGGAGTGTAAGAAAGAACGAAGACGGATGCTGAGGGGAAGAGGAAGGATGGAGGGAAAAGGAGGATACAAAGAGAAGAAGGAACTGGAGCGTAGGAGGGAAACAAGAGGGAAGTGAGAAGAGTTATTGGGGGAATTGAAAAACAATCCATCGGGAGAGGCGTATGAGATAAAGGTGAAGAGGATGGGTGGAAATAGGAACGAGATGCTAGAGGAAGATTGGGAGGAGGGGATTATAGGAAAATTGTTCACAAAAAGAGAAGGAGGAGTTGGGGTCAGGATTCGAGAAGTCCACGATACTTGAGGCTGGTAGAGAAGTGGGTAGTAGAGGAGGGGAGAAGAAACATGAAAGTGAGGAAAGCCCCAGGGATAGATGGCCTGAGGGGTCATACGATGAAGAGGCTGTTGGATGACCATGGGGAGTACTTATGGGAGCTATTTAACAGGATGCTAAGATGGGAAGAGTTTCCTGAAGGATAGAAAGTGGCCAGGGTGATACTGCTGAAGAAGGCAGGTAGAGAGGGGAAGTGGGCGGGGGTCTACAGGCCAATCAACCTGTTATGTGGTATGGGTAAATTGATGAATGAAGGAAAATATTGAGGAGGAAGTTGGTTGGAATGGGGGTTTTAGGGTTTGCGTATGTATCTCGGCGCTGTGCAGGGTAATGGACTTGGTTGTTAGGGCTAGGAAGAGGAACTGGAGGAACAAGAAATTGGCCCTACTCGTGTTCTTCGACGTCGGGAATGCATTCAACGGTGTCAGCAAACGAGCAGTGTTGAGCGCGTTGCTGAGGGTTAGAGTGGGGGAGGGGTTTGGTGAACCATGTGGAGGACTACCTGACGAGACGTGTGATAGTAAACACTAGAGGGAGGAGGTATGGGACGGAGGCTCGGTTTTTGGACCGACGCTATGGAAGTGTGTGTTGGATGAGGTTTGTGGGATAATATGTGAAGAGGGATGTGAGATTTCGGTGTATGCGGACGATGTGTGTCTGGTGGTATGTACGGCAAAGAGAGAGGCGGAGATAGAAAGAAACGTGGAGCAAGCAAGCAAGACGAGGGAAGTGGGGGTATGATTGGATAGTCAATTATCCTTTAGAACACACATGTTAAAGGCGACAGAGGAGGAGAAAGTGAGGGCAGCATGGTTGATTGAAGTGTGACGTGAAAGGGCCGGGAGAGTGGAAGAGGAGGGTAATTGGTAGGACAGTAGAGCAGAGTATGCTGTACAGTGCGGAGGTTTTGGGGTGAAACAGCGGGAGTGAATGCGAGGGCTAGGCCACTCCTGTGGGTGCAGAGAGGGAATGGTCAATTTAAAAGGGTTTATTGCTGTCTGCCTTTTTCAAAGAGTATAGGTAGAAGGTTTTTGAGATATGTTAAGAAACTAACAGCGTCATCTTCAAAGGGTGCTAGCTCCTGTGGGAGGAGGTTTTGGATAAATGTGAAGTAGGTTAGATGGACATAAAATCACATCTAGTATCTGTAATTTTCGTTTCCAGGGAGAGTTTCTTGACCACTAGTTCAACTGGGAGTAGTTTTAATGGTTGTGTTATTTCCTCTCCAAAATGCTTCTGTCTGAGTCCTTGTGTCAACGCAGTTAACATAAAGTTTATAAAGTCAGTTTGACATCAATTTTTGAAGCGGGTGACATTCAGACTCACCTGATGCATTGAGAAATGAATGTTTGTGTACTTTGAAATATATTTTATTTTAAATCATTATTCAGCTTAAGCAATCACTAGATTATATAAACAAAGTATTGTTTTTAAATATTACACATGATTGCACCTTGAACAGTAGTTCAATTAACAGCTACACAAATTCCTACAAAATTAAAACTTTGATTGAATAGATAAATAAAAATTAATGTAGTGTTTACTTACCAGTATTGGATAGTAATAAGACCATGTAGATATTTCGTTCAATCCAATTTTTATATATGAATGAGGTTACCTTTTCGAGGACAGTTCACACACTGAGTAGACAAAAAATAAATAAACTCGATCGTTGATTTTAATCTTTGTTTGGTGATAATTTAATTGCAAACGCCTTATTGGATTTTGTTTTGATTTTTGAATGTCATACAAAATGACAGTCGTCATAGGTACAATTTTTGGTTAGATTGACATTGACATTTCACCAAACAGGTTGAGTACCACATAAATTTGAAATTCAACAAGCCAGCTTGGTTCGGTTCGGAATTCGTTATTTAAATTGGAGATATTCTATTGGCCAGCCGAGAACACGAATGTATCGTAGGGATTATCAGAACTTGATTGGCCGTTGATGAGGTTTAAAAAAACTTGCAGTGTCACTTTGATGTTGTATTGCTGGAGATTATATAAACGAAGCTGTAGAAAACAAAAAATTTCACGAGTTTTAAAACATTAACGAGCAACCTCAAACAAATGAGGCGAGGAAGCAGGATATATTTGCCTTGAAACTTTTTTGTTTAATAAACATGAAAAAATGCATTCCAGTCATAAATCATATTCTTAAGCATTCATTCATTCAATCATATATTTGGGTTGTGCTCATCAGCCCAGGCACTTGAACTGAAACTTTGTACGATTTCCCATGTTATCTACTTCCGTTCCAGAAGCTTCGTGTCTTCTATAAAGGCCACTAGTTTGACTGGAGTGATTTTCAGTAGTTGTGATGGATGTATTAATTCCTCTCCAAAGTGCTTCCGTCTAAGTTCTCGCAGAAGCAGAGTATGTGAGTAGGTGTTTCATCATCAAGTTCACATTTTCTGCACATAGGTTCACTAACTTTGCCCATTTTGTACAGATGTTTCCTCAAGGTGCAGTGTCCAGTTACTAGGTCGGTAACTGTCTTTGAATGTCTCTTACCCAGTTCCAGTAGCATGGTTGTGGTCTACCTTATTCAGTAAACTCTTTGTATGTGTCATTGGTGTTCCCTATTTAGCCAGTTCCGTCTTATGCAATCTTTTGTGATTCCACAAAACGGTTCCGGACCTATAAAGTCTCCTTTAGAGCCTTCTTTGGCCAACTGGTGCGCCATTTCATTACCTGCAATCCCCTCATGTCCCAGCACCCCTATTAGAGACAGATTGTTGTCTCTTGCCAGCCTGTTGAGGAATTCTTTGCAGTTTTTCACCAGTCTAGACCTAGTTGTTGGATTCCTGTTAGCTTTAAGCAGAGCCTAGCTATCAGTGAATATTTTAATTTTTTGTCCGGTACTTCCTCTTGTGATGTTTTCATCAATACATGCTATAGCGGCAATCGTTTCTGCTTAAAACACAGTCGTATGTCGACCAAGGCTAAACAACGTTCTCTTTCTAGGTCCCTTTAAACTAGCCCCAGCGCCATTGTTTGTTTTGGAGCCAATGCTGAACCAGATGATTTTTCCAGAATTACCTGGGTGCATCACCTGTTCCCTAGATGGGATGATGATATCCACTCGCTCATTGAATATATTCTCTGGTGTCATGCTATCAAAACTCACGTGAAATATGGGTTCGTCCAGTAATGTCCCAGTTGTATCAGTTTGTCCTTCTCGAACATTGTTTGGGGACCATAAGTATCCCGATATCAGCCTAAGAATTGCCATCATTGCCTCCGCCCTTATAAAAATTTCTAGAGGAGGAAGTCCAATAAGGGCTTCCATTGATACCGTCCCCGTGCTGTTCATTGTCCCGGTAATACCAAGAAGGGCTTGTCTTTGGATTGCAGTTAATATATTAACTGCAGAGGATACTTCTGTCCTCCGCCACCAAACTATTGTTCCATAGGTGATCGCTGGCCTTATCACAGTTGTGTAAAGACAGTGAACCACCTCAGGTCGTTTTCTGCATTGCCAGAAAATCCTAGTCGTCCTGGTGGTAATTTTTTCCAGGTGCGTCTTCCAATTTAGTCACTTCCAGATATTTGGTTATTTCTAGTTCTTCTCCGAACAACCGTACTCTACCCTGCGGGAGAACTGTTCTATTCGTAAAAGCAACTAGTTTGATTCATTTTTGGATTAACTGAAAGGTTCCCTTTGAGGCACTATTTCTCCACAATTCACAGTGCTTCCTTTAGGACCTTCATAACCACCTCTGGGAATTTCCCATTGGTGACAATTACTATGTCGTCCGCAAAGCCCTGCGTCTATCTGCCTTGATAATTCAGCCTACAGATCAAGTCATCCACAATTAGGTTCCATAAAAGTGGTGAAAGTACTCCACCTTGAGGACATCCTTTAATTGTCCTAACGGTGTATGTTTTATCATGCATATGTGCTGTTATTCTCCTATGCTCAAGCATGGATCCTATCCATTTGCATGTGGTACTGTTAATCCCTCTGTTTTTAAGGGATCTGTTAATTGATGACATCAATTTCTTGTTTTCAAAAGCACCTTCGATGTTTAGAAATGCTGCAAGGGCTACTTGCAGTCTCTATGCTGTTCTTTAGCATATTTTCATGATATAAACGGGGTTGTAGAAAAAGTTTTTTGTCATTCGTGAAAAAATATACTATTTGCTAGTGTAAGGAATGAAAACATTTGTCTTTTAACTATCATTTTTATTCATTTATTCAATTAATTGAACCACAGGCACTAACATTATTGTTGACTAGTGTAACATGATTAGACTGTAAAAAATCAAAAGAAAGAAAATTATTCGTGTTATCAATAAACTATTTCTCATTAATAACTGCCACACCTCTAGAGTGTAAAAAGTTTCTGATTTTTAAACGTAAATGGATCCATCCGTCAATAAGAAGATTAAAAGTTTATTTAAAACTCTTACTGATGGATGACAGCCGTTGAATGAGGGAGTAAAATGATAAACAAAAATATATTACAGTGAGATCCACATAAGATCGCAACACACCATTTCTACGCTTTATTGACTTTTAGGAAACTTCAAATTTCGGTAATAGGAACACTAAGCTATTAATTCAACATTACAAATATATCAGTAGCGTTCGTTTTTAGTGGGCTTCAAAAAGTTTAAGAGTATAAACTGTTTCAGACAGTTCTCGACTTTTCGATGACATTTTTAGACTCTTCGATGACAGTTCTGGATGATTCTAGGTGTATGTCTTCTTCTTTTTCTTTATGGACCTCTACATATCCCCAGTACAGGTCTGACGTAACATTCAGGAATTTGAGACCGATCTAAAAAAATTGTTGCATCTTGCCTATCCCCCGGCCCCTTAAGATTTCCTAAAGCATATCGGAACACAGGCATTAGTTGATGGATTACATGATGTAGTACAACACCACAAAACGCTAAATGAAACTCTGATTACAGCTCAGGAATATGAGGCAGCAAAAAGCATATCAAACGAAGAGAGAACTTCTACTAACCACCCACAATCTACTCTCTCACAAATCTTGGATATGCCCCAAACTATGCGACGAAATACCCAAAATGAAAGTAGGAGATGCTTCAACTGCGGAAGAATCGTACATATTCAGAGAACTTGCAAAAGCAGAGCCCGGTCAACGAATAGAGAGTTGAGAAATGAAGTCAGAAGGTCATCTAGATCGCCATCCCGAAGCCCATCACAAAGTCCAATAAGAAATAGCTACAGTAGATATGAGTCCCTGAGAAGTCGATCACCCACACCTAGCTGGCTTTTATCAAGGAAACCAATGGGAGCCCCAAAATCCGCACTTATGTTTTGAATGGAAATGAACAAAACTTACTAGTCAGAGGGAACGTTAACAATCAAAATTGCACTTTCGTCATTGATACCGGTACCACCAACTCTTTCATTCGAACAGGGATGCTGAATCGGAAACTAAAACCTACTGAAAGGAGTTTAGTTCTTGAAACAGCTTCAGGACATACTGTTCCTGTTCGAGGAGAAATAACAGCAACTATACAGATTGGTAATACTCTGATAAAATACTTATTTCTGGTAGCCGATATTAAAGATCAATGCATCCTTGGTATGGACATTATGCAAAACAAATTCATCATAAAATTTAGGTAATTGGAAATAAAGAGATAATCCTAAATTCGGAAGAAGAGACTTCTCAGATTAAGTTTATAGTGGACAAAGATACCGAAAATTCTGAAGGAATCAAGACTAATCCAAAAACCAAAAGATCTACATTTGGGCATTGTGGAAAGTGAGGATCTAGTAAATGGGGGAATTCTGGTAGCTCGATGTCTCGTCAATGTAAATCAACCAATTCCTGTTGGAGTTGCTGATTTATCGAAGAAACCTTTCAAATTAAAGCAAGATCAAAATATAGATTGCACACCGGTGAAAAGCATAATCAAGTGCGGAAATAGTTCCAAAGAGAAGATCACCACAAGTAACTCAGTTAATATCAGCCTCATGAAATAACTGGTTGAAAATTATGACCATCTAACAACTGAAGAATTGAGAAAAATTAACAACTTTATCACTGACAACTGCGACATTTTTGAGACGGGAAAATCTACAGGACTCACCAGTCTAGTACAGCATAGAATTTATACGGGAGATGCCAATATTATTGAAGAAGCTTCTAGTCCCTGGTGTTCACTAAGAAAGATGGATCCAGTTACTTTTGTATAGACTATCGAAGACTGAATCAGGTTATCCACTGCCAAGAATAGACGATACCCTATATACTTTATCAGGTGCGTAGTGGTTTTCCACCCTAGACTTAAAGAGTGGCAAGTAGAGACAAAACAACTTTTTCAACTGGCAGCGGTCTCTTCCAGTTCCAGGTCCTCCCATTCGGACTTTGTATTTCTTCGGCCACATTTGAACGGCTGATTGCGATGGTTTCAAGAGGATTAACGTGGAAAACCTGTCTAGTATATCCTGATGATATAATGATTATGTCAAAAAGATGTTAAATAAGTATTTGACAGGTTCAGGAGTGCCAATTTGAAACTGAATCACAAGAAATTTTTGAGCTTTTTAACCCGTAACTGCTACTATCGGGACCCCGGGACCCAGTCGAAGCGTTTTGGTGGGGACCTATTATTGATGCTACGTGACTTTTCATCAATTCTAGTTCTGTTTCGATTGCCTAAGCGGCTGCACCGTGAATTTTTATATTCAGCGAGATACGTGTCGGTAGCCGGACCCGGTAGCAGTATTAATGTTACATTATTTGGATTACGACTTGTAAGAATAATACTTTATTTCTCTTTTACTATATCTAATATGATTCTTTGGTTTTTCAAGTTTATACGCCAGATATAAATAACCGTAAAAATATCATTTTTTACAGTAATTATGAGAGGAAAAGCTTTGCCGATCAGCAGCTTTCTGATGTGCTGGCTAGTGACGATTTTTGGTTAGATGAAGAGATTCCCCCTGAGCAAACTTTGGAAACGGTTAGTGCTACAGTTAATCACGAATCTGAAGTTGTACGTTGTTTCTTGCAAGATGGCGATCAAAGTGATCAGGAGGAGTCTGCTAATGAAATATTCAGTGACCATGATACTGACAGTGAAGATGAATGGATACCTTCTGACTCGAATGACTCTGAGAACGAAAATAATTAAGATAATGGTAATTTAGATGCGGAGAATGATGAACTCGAAGAAAATTCAAGTACGAATTTTTTATGGAAAAATTAATAAAAAAAGAGGAAAGCCTTCTAAGAAATGGGCAAAACAGGCTCCAGTGAAAAGACATGAGCGATGGGAAAATATCCACAGCATTTTACCTAGTTTAAAAGGTCCCGCACGAGAAAATCCTCCATCTGATTTTCCATTATAAGCTTGGAGACTTTTGATTACTGACGACATATTAAATGAAATTGTCACAAACACCAACAAGAAAATCGATTCGATGGGAATGAATTATAGCTCATTTAAAACTAAAGGGAATTCACGGAATAAATTTGTTCCTCGTTTTGTACAATCAACAAATAAGGTGGAATTTGAAGCATTTCTTGGGCTGCTTTATTCACAAGGCCTTTTTAAATCTCGTCATGAAGATCTCAGGTCGCTTTGGGCAACAGATGGAACAGGAAGAGATATTTTTTGATGCACTATGCCATTAGCAAGATTTCTTTTCCTTTTAGCTGCTGTACAGTTTGAAGAAATGGAAACAACAGCCGAAAGGCGAAAAATAGATAAACTTGCTTCAATTTCTAGCATTTTCAACCAGTTTGTCCACAATTCTCAAACTAATTCTTAACTGTGGATGAAATGTTAGTACCCTTTAGGGGAAAATGTTCATTTAGGATGTATATCCCAAATAAGCCGGCAAAATATGGGATAAAGATTCAAATTTTAGCCGATTCAAAAACACACTACATGTGTAATGCCGAAATATATCCAGGAAAAGATATCGCCCAGTCAGGATGCAGAAGAGGGGCAAAAAAAGAAACTCAACTATCCAATCCTACTCAGGTACAAAACAGAAGGAAAGTGTCGAGTTATTATCTTCTACGCACCACGATAATAAAATTGATGCTACTTCAAACAATAAACCTGATATTATACTATTTTATAATAGTACCAAGGCTGGGGTTGGTGCACTGGATGAAAAATGTGCCTCGATAAGGTGGCCTTCAACATTATTTTTTTGTATTTTAAACGTAGCAGGAGTAAATGGTCGTGTGTTGTATCAATTCGCTAAAAGTGGAGAAGAAATATCACGTTACAACTTCCTAAAGGTACTTGGAATAGCTCTTTGCTCCCATCACATCGACATGAGAATTACGAATGATTTCGTTCCGCTCAAAATTCGCGAATTAGCGGCAGATATTTTTAAGAAAACAATTACATATCCCCAATAGCCAGAAGAACATCAGGAAATAACAAAAAGAAGGAGATGTGCCCTTTGTCCCCCCATTAAAAAGTCAGAAAAACAGCTCACAGCTGCAAAGTGTGTAAAAAACCAAATTGTTTGAAGTACGCCTCTGTAGTGTGCCCCAAATGTATAAACTAATTATTTTTATAACTAACTATTATTAATACCATATGTTTCAGGTTAGTTTATGTCAATAAATCGAAATTCGAAATCTTGTGTTATAATCGATTATTTTTAATCATGGGTCCCCGGGACCCACTAGTAGCATGAGTGTTACAAAAAGAGGGTAGTAGTAGTTAAGGGTTAAGGCGCCCATTCAGGCAACAGTGTCCCGTCAGGACACCAGTTAAAACTCTTAGTACAGTTTTACTCTGACTTAAGCTTTCATTTGTTTGTTCTCAACATTATTATCTCTGATTGTCTATTCCCTTCTCGATCTTTCCAATGGTTAGATCTTCTCCTCTTTTCGGCGTTGCCTATTTCTTCCAATATTACATTGGAGATGATACCGCAGAAGGGTTCCGGTCCCCAAAAGTGTGTTTCAACCCCTATCTTTGCTAGTTCATCAGATATTTCATTTCCTTCTATTCCAGTATGTCCTAGTATCCACAGTAAGGTCGTCTAGTTCATTGAGCTTCCTTAGGTAGTCTCATACCATTTTGGAGCTGATTACGCAAGAGCTCAGTGCTTTGATGGCTGCTTGACTATCCGACATGATAATCCCTTGCTTTCTATATCCTTTATCAATATTGAACTGAGCACACTTTCTTATAGCGTGAATTTCCGCTTGAAAGATACTTGGGATTTATCCCAAGCTTTCAGAGTGTTTGGTTCCTGGCCCGTACTTCTGTCCCAATTCCTTCTATTGCTTTTGAGCCATCTGTGTACAATTGAATGGCATTTTTTCCAAGTCTGGTAATAGTATTTGGATCCCATTCCTTCTTTTTGCTCAATTCCGAAGGAATTTCTTTGAAAAGTTTTTGTTTTTCTCTGCAACACTAACGAAGGGATCTTAACTATACGAATTCCTGGTGTAGTAATGAGGGACTACATTGACCTCATCAAAATTATCTTAATAGCCGCCACTAAGAAAAGATACCTCAACCTTAAAACCGTTATCTTGGTGGAAGTGAGATTGAATGGAGACAAAAAGTCAAATACTAGATAGACAGTAAACTCCTGTGGAACAAACAATAAAAGGAGACTACATACAAAGCAAAAGTGGCTCTAGTGGTGTGCCGGAACCTGGCAGGGAAGAGTTGTGGTTGTAACCCAAGGTTCTTAAGGTCGATGTACACAACTATAGGAAGACCAATCATCTCTTATAGAGCCATTGCGTGGAGTAGTAGCCTAGCTTCCTAGCTTATTGACAACGGAAGACAACCTTTTCAGAATTCAACATTAGTCTGTTAGTGTATTACAGGATATTTTCAGAAATCTTGAAACATGCCACAGAACGATATGATAAAAAAAGTATGAAGTGTTAAAGAAATTCAATACACAATACAGTAACACGAAGGAATGGGATCCCAGCACCATTACCAGACTAAAAACAAGAAGAAGGTCTACAACACATGTATTAGTCCAAAAACTATAGTACCGATCAAATTAAAGTTAGAAACTGATCAGACACACTTATAAAACGGACCAAATTGAGCATAGCTGCAATAATAGTTCTAATGTGTGGGAAATGGGCCGTTTATTTTACAGAGTAAACAAATATAACCTGCAAATTTATTTGCATTATTAGTGGTGGTTAGTGATTTCAGTGCAGCTGAATTGGAATTATGGAAGAAAAGTAAAGGCCAATTAAAATAAGACAATTTTTCAGAATTATAAATTACACGTGTATTGTTTTAGACAGAGAAGGATAAAAAAGACAAGTAATGAACAATATCAATATATGATACATTTCTGGACGAGCATTAGTTAATGATGAAAGACAGGTTCCAGAGAGAGCTGTTGACTGTGGATGCATCTAACAAAAGAACAATTTGAAAGGCAGTAATAAGCCCCTTCGGCAATGGAAAAGAGTATGTATTAATAATAATGTGTTTTGTTGAGCATATTATGCAATAATCAGCATTTATTTTAGACCTTCATTGAGTACAAATCAAAAGTCAAGACGAAATCAAGATTATTACAAAATAAGTTGAAAGGAACCGGGCCAGCAGAAGCACAATCAAATGACACCGAAAACTTGTGCCTCAATCTTAGGATTACAACCGAAGGAGATCCGGAATTACGGTAAATTGGGTTAACCGATGAAAGAGCATCTACATCATCTGACTGTGAACTTATTACACTAGTTTGTTTATTAACCTTAATAAATATTTTGTATTAAATGTTATCGATTTTAGGTTGTTGGGGATTCAGATGCCAGTAATACTCGGAGGTTTGAAGAAGAGACAGATACAGAACTCATAGATACTGTATGTATAATTATTAGGTAAATGGTTTGTAAATGTTTTTTTTTACAACAAATTGATTTTAGGAGATGGCAAATTCAGACACCTGCAGTGCCCAGAGAAATAAAGAGGTACCTGTAAGAAACTATATCCTTTCACCTAGATCTAGAAAGAGTTGAGTAACAAGAACTCCTACACCAAAAGCCTCAACTTTGAAGGAATTGGCTAATACTAATGAAATGATTCGCGAATTACTTGCTTTGATAAGTAGTGCTATTAATAATTTATCAAAATCTAATAATGCTATTGGTTCATTCTACAACAACTTAGCCACATCAAACAACAACCTGGCTACTTCAATAAATACTGCCATTAAATTATTAGCAGAACAAAAACCCTAATAAATGAATGAACTTTTGATTAGGGTTGATTTATATCCTTATTATTGTTTACTATATTTTATTACTTGGGTTTGCTGAAATATGTAGATTAATCAATAAAACTAACATATTTTCCATAGAATTTTATTTTGTGAATTTGAAATATATTTATAATCAAAATCCTTTTGAAAAATTAATTAAAATAAAATAAATGACATTTGTAACTATAATGAATATAATGATCTCTTATTATGACACGTACAGGAGGATTTATAAAGAATGACCAGAAATTAGAATTCTCTATAACAGATACCTGAGAAAATCACCTAAAATGATCAACTAAAGTTCTTCATGTTCTACTACCTAATGCTAAAATATTTACATTATCTGGTCTCTGAATTGGTTCTGGAATGGTTATATTCTCTTCATCATCCAGTTGCTCCAAATCATCCATGTCTATATTAGCTTTGATACATATTGTAATGTTATTTTACATAAAAGCCCCACTTTTATATTTTTATTGTATGCAGGTTCAATGTTATACGTGCGTGTGTGTGTGTTGCCTATATCATTAATATTTTTGTTTTTCTTCGTGGAGTGTTGATATTTTTAATTTATTACTATTTGAAAAGTGGGTTTATTTTATAAAGTACAAACTGAAATGAAAGTGAAATTTTTTGATTTATCATGCTCAGCTAACTCAGTCCAACAAGGTTCTCCATCAAAGGACGTGCGGTTTAATTTCTCACTAGATTTTCTTGTTGAATGAATGAAATTTTATTGAACAGTTTTTTTTTAACAGTGAGAAACAATTTTCTCGAAAATCTACGCGTAACTAATAATGAAACAAATTTTTTAAAAACTACAAATCTAAATACAATATTTTAAGAGTTAGAGTGACAACAGTGTTCACTGATTGTGACGTTGACTGATGACAAACTTCCTCGTTCAGTTCTCACAAAATGTCCTACAGTTTACGCCACGAGATACGTTTTATGAAATTATTTATAATTAAAGAAATTAATGGTAAGAATAATTATTATAAAACATTATACCACGACTGAGATGTCGTCAACGAAGTTTGGAAAAATCCTTCCTTGAAGTCTATCAAAGAAATGTGAGTATTGCTACTAAGTTGTATCATTAGTCAAACAAATTAAGTATGGTTATTAATATTAGTTAATCACTAACCTTTGGGTCGCATTGAACAATCAACGCGATTCTATTTTAACTTTATTAAACATTGAGAGTTTAACCTTAACTTTTTTCAGCAGATCATCAGTATGGAAATGCGTTTCTCAAAAACACACCTGGAATGATTGGGAATATGTGTCGTCCCTTGTCCATCAGGTAGAAAGTGATTGAAATCATTTATAAGTTCCAAAGCTGTCCCTTTATTTAGCCTAAACAAATTGCTGAATATTTTATCTGGTAGTTCAAAAGGATTACTAGAATCTCTTGAGTATCTTCTTTCGGCTTTTAAATTTTCTCTAAAAAAGGAACCATTTTTATTAAAAACTTGGCAAATGTCTAGCAGCACACATACCTCTGTATTAATTCTTGAATGATTAAAAAGTCTATGTGTACTAAAAATGCCATTCTTATTAATTTAAAATATTTAGGTAAAAAAAAAATCCCAATCAGTGCTCGAGGCAAGTGGTTTTCCTCAACAACACCTCTGAAGCAGTTGTCAGTGAACCACTTCTCATAGCCACTTTACTTAAATAGTGAATACCAATTTCGCGCTTAGCAAATGACTATTGAGGTAACGACGATTTACAGTTGCTAACCATAACAAATTTGCTTAGTGTTAATCTTCAAAATATTATTGATTGTCTAGATGTCGAATTAGTTCCAGAAAGGAACAAATTTTAAAAATGTAATTATTCTTGAGATAAGTTGAAAAGACGTGAATAATTGTTCTCCTGAATCTAACCCGAAAATCGAGCAATACAGAGAAAATTATTTGCAAACAACCGATACACGGTGAAAATAAAGTTATATATGTAAGGAATATCTTTAGTCTAATTGAATTGCGCGCGTTATTAAGTCGGTAAATCAGATCTCCTAATATACGTCATATCGTTAAATTGGTACATGTCAACGAGTATGATTAATTAAGACATGCCGAATACAGTTATATAAGATATTGTAAAGTAATTTAAGAACAACCTGGTGAATAATAACATTGAATGTTGTTTCTTTGTTATTTACAGGTAGTAGTCCAGTAACCGAAGGTGTCGACCTGGGCAACTGGTCCGGCGTTGATCATTTTTTTTTAATTTGAAGCTATTCAGGTGTATATCAAATGGACAAAATCGCAGGTCCTTTGAATTTGTGGAACAGTGGGAAAATGGCCCATTTCGCTAAAAAATTTGCGTTTCCCGCCTTTCTTCGCCGATATTTTCGGAAATAGGCCAGTTAGAGAATTTTTCTTCAAACAAATAATGACGAGTAGTTTGTCCCCTACAAAAATTGTCCTTATCATTTTTGCAAAAAATTTGATAGTTTTCGAGATAATGAGCCCTGAACGAAGCCCCCGTTTTCAGCTCATGACCGCCATCTAGAGAGCACGCTTTGAGGAAATGATGCCCCAATAAATTTACTAATTTTCGAATAACTCGCGTAAAAATTAATATTTTTTCACGATCCAAAGTTTAAATGAAAGAAGGAAACTGTGGCTAAAATATTGTGTTTTTTTTACCTCAATTTATTTCTCGGGATTATGGGAAAACCTGGCCAAAGTTCGTTTGTTCTCGATTTTTTCACCCTTCCAAGAATTTATTAATATTTTTGTCATTGAGATCGATTCCCCCGAATCCTTCTGAGTAAAGGAGCTTTGGAGGGTGCTTAATGGATTCCAAAAAAATCAGACAATAATTTCTCGGTATTTCAATAAACAAGGTGTTTTTCCAAGGGCGATTTTTAATGCTTCGGTTTATCGGGAATTTCTTGATAATTGATCATGAAACCGGCATTTAATGTCTTTAATGAAAGAGGTGGGGATGTCCCCTTGCCGGTACCACCATTATGTTGTGCCCAAGTACCCGGGTTTCCAGGAAAATCGAGAAAATCTCCAGGCCACTGAAAAAAGGACATTTTTTTGGGGTTATTTTCTCCTCAGGGGCACATTTTTTCAGGCCAAGCATAGTACTCAATGAAAGGTCACATTCTGACCTTTTCATCGATATGTATATGACCCATTTTATTGATCGCACGGAAAAGTATTTTGTCTTTAAACTTTCTCCAATTTATACGTTGTTTATCATTTTCCTCGTGCACGCCGCCACGCGGTATCCATGTATAGTGTAGTCGAGCTGGCTGCTATAGTGCGTGAACGCATGGGTGCTTTCTGCTCCTATTTGTTTGTCAACAATCTACAAGCGACAGATTTAAAGTTTCTGAAAAAGGGAAATTTTTGAGTCGCTGTTTTTGCAAAAAATATTGGCGTAGCGAAAAAAATCATAAGGACAACTTTTATTGGTAATTAACTGCTCTCCATTTTTCGTCTGAACAAAAATGCTCTAAGGCTCATATTTTGGCAGATATCGCCGAAAAACGGATTTTCGGGAACTTCAGAGCCATTTTCCCACTGTTCCTCAAATTCTAAGGACCTGCGATTTTGTACATTTGATATACCCCTAAATACCTGCAAATTAAAAAAAAAATTTACCGCCGGACCAGTTGCCCAGGTTGAGGTGTTTTTTGGTCTTGAGTTACTGGACTATAGGATTAATATTCTAGATTATAGATTGTAAATATTGTATATAATAATAAAAATCTTTGTTATTTACAGAGAAACAGTTCGTGTATTATTCCAACCTAAAAATAAAAATTATCAACATTATATATAAATAGTGAAACGTGAGTTAAAAGCAATAAAAAACAAAGAAAACACGGACAAAAACAACAATATAAAAATAAAAAGTAAGTGATAATATTGATAAGAGACGTCAGCCATAGGCGTGCCCACGGGGGGGGGGGCAGGGTGGGCCATGGCCCACCCTAATCGGTCTAATTCCTCAAAATATCATTTAACAGAAGGACCAAAAAATGCACTTTACGTTAGCAATAAAATCCAAAACGATATTATTTTATCTATTCATAATGTCATAATTCAAAGTATCGTATCCACTTTAAATGGAAAACATATTTCTTTGATAGCAGATGAAACATCTGATTGTGGTCATCACGAACAAATGTCTATCGTAATTCGATTTTTCGACCCTTCTATAAACAAACCTATAGAAACGTTTATAGGTTTACAAAGATTAAATTCTGTAAATTCAGAATCCATTTTTAATGCTTTGGATAATGTTCTAAGATCATTGAAATTGAAGTGGGAACAAGTAGTTTCCGTATGTTTTGACGGAGCTTCGACCATGTCTGGAAATATTTCTGGTGTTCAGTCGCGATGCAAGCAAAATAACCCTGATATATTATATGTTCACTGTTACGCACACTGTTTAAATTTAACTCTGGTAGATGCTTGCTGCTCTCACTCGAATAACAAGTTAATATTTGATTTTTTTGGAATTATTCAATGTGTTTATTCGTTTCTCGAAGGTAGTTGCGTAAGATATGCAATTCTAGAGAAAATAGCTAACAGTATAAATATGTCACTCAAGACATTGAAATCGTTGTCAACAACTAGATGGGCATGCAGATCTGAAGCGGTTTCTGCAGTAAAGGATAATTAGGAAATTTTGATATTAGCTCTTCAAGAAATTATTGAAACCACCAAACAATCTGATCTTAAAATAAAAGCTGTAGGATTACTGGCGCAGTTGAAATCATTTAATTTCTTGATTTGTTTACATATGACTGCTCCTATTCTAGTAATGATACTCAAAGTAAGCAAAGCATTACAAACGGAAAATTTGAATTTACTGCCCGCAATCAATTCTGTGAAGAGTTTACAATCAAGTTTACAAAAATTGAGACTGGATTTTGAAACTTTTTTTAATAAAATGTATGTTGAACTTGAAAAAATGTTAGACAAACATAGTATTACAATTCCGTAAACTAGGAAAAGGAAAATTCCGCGTAAAATAGATCAGATGTGTGATAATCAACATGAATTTGGAAATATGAAAGATTTTGTTAGAATAAACACATTTTATCCATTTTTATATTCACTTGTTTCCGGAATAGACCAACGTTTTAGTCAAGAAACGACAGACATTCTTAATAGTGTGAACGAAGTACTATTATTGAATTGTGAGGGCGATTTCACTCCAATTGAAAATAAATTTAAAATAAAAAAGAAGAATTACTTGCCGAACTGAGTTTAATAAAATTTGATAATTCTATTCCTAAAGGTGTTAATCTTGATGATTGGATGGCTTGGATCCTTTCCTCAGACAACTACAAAATATACACCAGCTTTTTCACGCTTTTAAAAATGTTTGCTGTCATACCAGTTACTAGTTGCTCTTGTGAACGTTCGTTCTCAAAAATGGTTCAAGTTAAATCAAAACTAAGAAGTACCATGTCACAACAGAGACTCGATTCACTTCTCTTTTTATTCATTGAACAAGAGAAAACGGCGAATGTGAATTATGACAATGTGATAGACGAGTTTAAAGTGTTATCCGAAGCAACACGTCGAATGCGTTTGTAGATTAGTTGATAGGATATTATCATTATCTATCTTTTTCCTCTGGACTCCATGTATTGTTATGTTACGAATGTTACGTTTTGTTTTTCTAGTTTACTTTTTGGTTCAATATATTTTGTTATATTACTCATAATTGCGTAATTACTAAATCTTTCAATTAGAAATGGGGCAACGACGTTTTTTTATTTCGCCGATGAGCCTACAATGGACTTTTGCATTATAGAAAAGGCAGCGTTATTGCTTAATTATCATTTTTAATAGGCATACTCGAATGAATCAATGGCCCCCCCTAATAAAAAAAGTCTGCGCACGCCTATGACGTCAGCTAATTAGTAAATTTCTGGTCGATTTTAAAACACTGTTGCCATTCTTGAGAAAATGGTAAAGAACCAAAGAAATTAACAAACAAACATAATAAGCAAAATGATAGATAAGAGCGAAGATCTTCCGAGCCGTTGAGGCGAGACAGCTCTTTAAGCCATCCAAAAAACATGGCAGCGATGATTATACCACGGACAAGGGCAGAAGAAAAAGAAGCAGGAAGGAAGAAAAAATATTTACTAGCAGTGGGAAAAGATCACCACAAAAGATATACAAAAAGTATGAGGAAAAACGGGATTTATTGATAGAAATGATCAGAGACTATGAAATCTGAACAGCAGAAAAGTTATCAGGAACAAACTGAGATCAAAGAGGAAATGAAAAAAATCAGGGAAGAAAATAAAATGTTAAACCAGGAGAATGTGAAATTAGTAAAAGAAAATAAAGAAATAAAAGAAAAAGTTAAAATAGTGGAAAAAAATGGAATGGTTGGAGAAAAAAAAGGAATAATATATTAGTTAAAGGAATAAAAATAGATACCAATGATTCAGAAGAAATCAAAAAAGAAATAGGAAATGTGATGTGCAATGAAATTGGCATCCAAACGCAAATAAAAAGAGCACGAAAACTGGGGGAAATAGTTATTTGTGTATTTAGAGCGTAAAGTAACAGATTGTCGCTTGAGAAAGAATGTTGCCGCGCGACGCGGAGCGGCAATTTTACTTTACGCTCGAAAAACACACATAATTTTTTCTACAGTCGCCCTTTTAATAATTAAAACAGTTTTTATATTATCTTAGGTTATAATAGTAGTGCTAGAATAATCGTCATTTTCGCTATTCATCATGATTAACCTTAAAAGATCTACTGACTAGAGATTTTCATAGTAATATTAATCGATTTTTTGTAAATAGATTTTATAAATTACGTGTTTAAATCGATTTTCGGAAAAGGCTCGTATTATTTATTGACTATGTTTCAAAATGTTGACAACTTTTGACGATCACTGACCATTTCTCAAAATTTTGACAATTATTGACCATTTTTCAAAATGATGACAATTTTTAACCATTTCCGTCAGTTTTTGGCAATAATTTTCCATTTTTAACAGTTTTTAACAATAATTGACAATTTTTAACCATTTTTGATAGTTTTTGACCATTTTTGATAATTTTTCTAAATTTTAGACCGTTCTTCCAAATTATTGACCATTTTTGACAATTATTAACCATTTTTGACCATATTTCAAAATTTTTGACAATTTTTGAGAAACTTTGACAATTATCAACTAATTTCTCAAAATTTTGACAATTTTTAACAATAATTGTCCATTTTTGACAGTTTTTTGACCATTTTTGATAGTTTTTGACAATTATTGTCCATTTTTGACAATTTTTCAAAATTATTGACCATTTTGATAGTTTTTGGCAATTATCGACCATTTTTCAAAATTTTAACCATTTTTGACCATTATTGACCAATTTTGACAATAATTGTCCATTTTTGACAGTTTTTAAAAGTAATTGACAATTTTCAACCATTTTTGATAGTTTTTGACCATTTTTGATAATTTTTCAAAATTTTAAACCATTTTTCAAAATTATTGACCTTTTCTGATAATTATTGACAAATGTTGACAATCATGGACCATTTTTCCAAATTTTTGACCATTTTTGACAATCATTGACCATATTTCAAAAACTTTAACAATTATCAACTAATTTTCAAAATTTTGACCATTTTTTAATAATAATTGTTTTTTTTGACAATTTTTCAAAAATTTTAACAATTTTTCAAAATTTTTGAGCATTTTTGATAGTTTTTGACAATTATCGACCATTTTTCAAAATTTTTGACAATAATGGTCCATTTTTGACAGATTTTGACCATTTTTGACAATATTTGAAAATTTTTGACCATTTTTCAAAAAAAATTTGAAAGTTTTGACAATTGACCATTTTTGACAATTTTTGAAAATGTTTGACCATTTTTCAAAATTTTTTGACAATAATCGGCCATTTTTGTCAATTATTGACCATTTTTGACAGTTTTTGAGAAAAATTGTCCATTTTTAACAGTTTTTGACAATGATTGACAATTTTTGACAATTATTGACCATTTTTGACCATTTTTGATAATTTTTCTAAATTTTAGACCGTTCTTCCAAATTATTGACCATTTTTGACAATTATTAACCATTTTTGACCATATTTCAAAATTTTTGACAATTTTTGAGAAACTTTGACAATTATCAACTAATTTCTCAAAATTTTGACAATTTTTAACAATAATTGTCCATTTTTGACAGTTTTTTGACCATTTTTGATAGTTTTTGACAATTATTGTCCATTTTTGACAATTTTTCAAAATTATTGACCATTTTGATAGTTTTTGGCAATTATCGACCATTTTTCAAAATTTTAACCATTTTTGACCATTATTGACCAATTTTGACAATAATTGTCCATTTTTGACAGTTTTTAAAAGTAATTGACAATTTTCAACCATTTTTGATAGTTTTTGACCATTTTTGATAATTTTTCAAAATTTTAAACCATTTTTCAAAATTATTGACCTTTTCTGATAATTATTGACAAATGTTGACAATCATGGACCATTTTTCCAAATTTTTGACCATTTTTGACAATTATTGACCATATTTCAAAAACTTTAACAATTATCAACTAATTTTCAAAATTTTGACCATTTTTTAATAATAATTGTTTTTTTTGACAATTTTTCAAAAATTTTAACAATTTTTGAGCATTTTTGATAGTTTTTGACAATTATCGACCATTTTTCAAAATTTTTGACAATAATGGTCCATTTTTGACAGATTTTGACCATTTTTGACAATATTTGAAAATTTTTGACCATTTTTCAAAAAAAATTTGAAAGTTTTGACAATTGACCATTTTTGACAATTTTTGAAAATGTTTGACCATTTTTCAAAATTTTTTGACAATAATCGGCCATTTTTGTCAATTATTGACCATTTTTGACAGTTTTTGAGAAAAATTGTCCATTTTTAACAGTTTTTGACAATGATTGACAATTTTTGACAATTATTGACCATTTTTGACCATATTTCAAAATTTTTAACAATTTTCATATAATTTTATTTAACTTTTAATCTGATAAATTGTTAATTATTCACCAATTGAGTTGATTCGGAGGGCGTGGTTTGATTAAATAAGCGAGCGAAAAAGATTAGTGACCACTTTTCCAAATTTTTGTTAATTTTGGATCATTTTTTGACAATTTTTAACCATTTTTGACAGTTTTTGACAATAATTGTCCATTTTTAACAGTTTTTAACAATAATCGACAATTTTTAACCATTTTTGATAGTTTTTGACCATTTTTCATAAGTTTAGACCATTTTTCAAAATTATTGACCATTTTTGACAATTATGGACCATATTTTAAAATTTTTGACAATTTTTCAAAAACTTGAACAATTTTGACAATTATCACCTATTTTTAAAAATTTTGACATTTTTAAAAAATAATTGTCCATTTTTGACAGTTTTTGACAATTTTTGACCATCTTTGATAGTTTTAGACAATTATTTGCCATTTTTGAAAATTTTTGAAAATTTTGACCATTTTTCAAATTTTTTAAAAACATTTTTACAATTATCGACCATTTTTCAAAATTTTAACAATTATTGACAGTTTTTGACAATTATTGACCATATTTCAAAATTTTCATATAATTTGATTTGATTTTTAATCTGATAAATTGTTAATGAATGAATCTCTTAGGTTTATTATCGGAATATGAAAAGCATGTACTTTTTAAAATAATATAAAAAGAAATCGATTTTTATTTAATTGATTCTTTTCCATTAATCTCACATCCCCACTACTAACTTGTTCAGACTTGTGAGAATTCGAATCAGAATATCAGTTAATAGTCGAAGTGAGAGGGAAGAACACACGCACGCGCTTGCCAATAGGAAGTCAGATCAGAAGTTAGAAGAGCGGTTCCATAAATTGAGTTAATTCGGAGGGCGTGGTTTGATTAAATAAGCGAGCGAAAAAGATTCCTTTTTTGGGCTAGAGCGTAAAGTAACAATCCTCGGCATTTGTCGACTTTACGATTCCATTTGAGTATAGTAATTAGTCATTTTATGCTCGACTGTATAAAAAATAATTACCAACAATCAGGAGTGGAAATGGAATTATAATAATGATGGCTAGAATTAACTCATTCGAAAAACTAAGCAAGAAAACCCCAACGATAACGACAAGAGCGACGGAAAAGGACAAGGTAGTGGTGAAAACTGAAAATTGATAAAACTGAAAAATTGGCAAATAATGATAAAACGACAGCAATATGTGGAGTGGAGTGTTAGAAGTTTATCATGAAAAGAGAAAGAGCTGGAAGATGAATTTGAAAAGACAGGACTTGAAATATTGGCGGTAACTGAAACAAAAAAGAAAGGGGAATGGATGATGCTAACAGAAAACGGACATGTTTTATTGCACAGTGGAGTCTCAGAAAAGCAGAGCAGCAGAGGGAGTAGCTTGTTTAATACATAAAAGAACAGCAAAACAAATTACCCAATGGAAAGGATGGACAGAACGAATAATGACAGTAGAGCTCAAAGACCAAAATAAAAACATAAAACAGTTATTGTGATAAATGGGCCAAACGGGGATGACGTAGCTGAAATTGAAAATAAATTCTGGGAGGAACTGACAGAAATAACAGAAGAAGCAAAAGGAAAAGAGATATTTGTATTAGGAGACTGTAACAGTAGAGTTGGGAAACAAGATTTAATATATAATAGTATACTAGGAACACATGGAGAGGAGAGAAGGAATAATAACGGAGAAAGAATGCTAGATTACTGCACAATGAACAATCTAATGATAACAAATACATTCTTTGAACACAAGGAGATCCACAAATACACGCGGGAAAGCAAAAGCAGAAGTGAAAAATCAGTAATTGATTACATTCTGGTAGAAAAATGTAATAGACAGGGAATAATAGACACGAAAGTAAGAAGGGAGCCAGAAATTGATAGCGACCACTACCTACTAGTAACGAAAATAAAAGAGCATACAAATAACCTGGAGGAATATAAACAAAACACAAGAGTGGAATATGAATCAATAAAGGCCTATAAGCTATCAAATCAGTTAACAGCAAACAAATTCACTGAAGTTTGAATTGCTGTCAAAACCTCAGCAAAATCACAGTCTGGAGGTAAAGTGGAACTACTTCAAAAATACAATATTAGAAACAGCTAAAGAAATATGTGGAACTAGAAAAAAGGACAACTATAAGAAACAGACCGCTTGGTGGACAGAAGAAATAAAAAACCAAATAAAAGAAGATGTGGAGAAAGTACTTGAGTGACAGAATTATACAAAAGGGAAAGAAAAACAGTGAAAGAACTAGTATTACAGGCTAACAAGGAAACATGGATAGCATTCGGAGTAAAAATGGAGAGTGACAGCAAAACGAACCAAAAATTATTTTACAAAACAATGGAATCCTTACGACAAGAAAAAAAACCGGACACGACAAGTATTAAAGATAAAAATGGAGAATCGCTAACGGAAGGAATGGAAATAATGAATAGATGGAAAGAATAATTTTAAGACCTACTAGATGGACAAAAACAAACGAAAAAAAAGAAATAACTAACGATACCCTGATAGATGAAGAAAAAGATAAAGGTATCAATATGATAGACCTAACAGAAGTTATACGAACACTTAAAAACGGCAAATCTCCAGAGTATGACAAACTTACAACAGAGATGTTTAAAAATCTGGGACAAAAAGGAATGAGTTATCTTCTCGAAATAATCCAAACGGCATGGGATGAAGAACAAATACCTGATGATTGGAAAATGGCACTGATCGTACCAATTTACAAAACAATTGCAGCAATTACAGAGGAATAACTCTACTTAGCACGGTGAAATGAAATAATTTAATTTGTTTGAATCTCCATATTATTTTTAACCAAACTTATTTTAAATTGAACATCAGTTCAAAATAAAATGGATATTTAAACAAATTAAATTGTTTTATTTTATCGTTTAGTATGGATCTTCATCAAGTAAAAGCCTCATCTATTCAATCTACTTAGCACGGCTTTGAAAATATATGAGAAAGTAATAGAAAAGAAACTGAGACCACATATAGAAAGTACATTAGAAGAATTACAAAGTGGTTTTAGAAAAGGAAGCAGCATACAAGATCACCTTTTTAGAGTTAAATTGTTAGCAGAAAAATTACTACAGCAAGATAAAGAAGCTTATGTTGGTTTCATTGATTTGGAAAAGCCTCTTGATAAGGTACCATGGGAAGCGTTATGGGACATTTTAAAAAATAGAGGAGTTGACAAGAAGTCAATAAGAATAATAGAAAACATATATGAAAACAAGTTATGCTGTGTAATTAATTGAAAAACGACAACTTAGCTGGTGGGGGCATCTCCAAAGAACGAATAATAAGATGCCTGTCAAGCAAGTGTGGGAATCCAAGATACAAAGAGCTAGGAAAAGAGGAAAGCCGAAACAGACTTGGGATGGAGTAACAGGAAAAATAATGAAGAAACGAGAAACAACATGGTTAGCGGCCAAGGGGCAAACAAAGAACAAAAAAGAATGGACAGACATTGAAAATATTATTAATAACACAGACATTAACATATACCCTACACCTTTGAATGGTGAAAGGGATTTTTGATTATATTTCCCAAAAAAATAACAAGAAGAATAATGAATATACCACCGAAGAAATTGTTTTTCATTTAATAATTTGAATATGTGCTGAACAATTTGATAAACCGAAAACTAGTTAAGAAATTACGAGTTGTTGAAATTGAATGAATACTTCTAAGTTGTGAATTGAAATTTTCTATATTAGGCTGCCGATGTGGAAAACACAGGACTTAGCTTCAAATTCTATTTTCCCGTCTTAAAAACCAAACCTACAAACTAAACTAAAACGAAAAACGAGTTGGTTAAATCATCGCGAAGCGCAGAAAAACGCATAATCTAGTTATCAATTGTTTGGTCCACCCCAAAGCCAAAGCTAACCGTTGTATCTGCATTGACCCTTTTGTTACAAATGAACATGCTTTTGTTTTCTGTTTGCTTTTTTTCGCTTTTTTTGTTTTTAGTTGGTGGTCGTTATCGATGTTTTTAGTGGAATTGCATGTCTGGTTAATAATGAATGCACACTAAAACACTGGATATTTTCGCAGTGAGACTGGTAAGTCTGATTTTCTGCTGGTTTAATGGTTTTATTTTATTTTTGAACTAGTTGTCGATATTTCGTGCTTATATTGATGTATGTTTGCATTCACGGTGTCGCTTGTTGGAATTAGAGATACAAAAATACATTTGAAACACCAAAATGCATAAAGGTACTTTTTTATATTCATATAATGAAATACAAGGAAATAGTTATCCATACACTAATAGTAATTTACGTAACAAGTTCCGAAAGTGATATTTTACGGGATGTGTAGTAATTCTGCGAGTCCCGTAAAAGCACTTTTGGATCGTGTTACGTACTATACTTTTTCTGTTGCCGTTACCGACGAATAATAAAGTATGAACTTTTAATGTACAAGAACATATAAACAGAGACAACCCTGCGAAATTATAGTTCACAATACTCCACTGGTCCACTTTGTAAGGTTGTAAGGTGCGGGTAGGTGGCACGCGTGTTGTCCCTAGATCTCGGAACTCTTTAAAGAAAAGTGCGCGTACTACGAAGTGGTTTGAAAAAGCGCGCGTACTACAGAGAGGTTTAAAAATAATTAGACAAAGTAGCACAAAAAATTGTTTATTGATATATATATAGCTACGAATAAGAAAGAACATAAGCATATTACCATTATACAGGGAGAGTTACGAGGAACTGTACATACTTCTACCATAAGTAGAGGTTCGTCAGGGGATTATCAAATGACCATTAAAAAATGTCTTCTTATTTTGATTATTAATATATAGGGTGACATTAGATCTCAATTTGTTCAGTGTTTTAATAATTATTAAAGTGTTTTAACTTTTTTGTTCAAAAATGCCTTATCAGTTTTCAAATGCTGAATACGCTGATATTATTTCTGTTTGTGGCTTTTGCAATGGTAATGGTAGGGCTGCAGCAAGGGAGAATGAAAGTAACGCCGAATGCCCAATTATAAAACGTTCGTTTTTAATTTCTTGAAAAACAATGGTACTTTTCCTAAAACAAAATCAGAACGAAATGTAGATCGTCTTTTAGAAAACAATATACTGGATACTGTGGACTTGAATCCGAAAATAAGAACCAGAAAAGTAGGAGTACAATTAGATGTGTCCAAATCCGAAGTGAGTAGTGTTGCGAAAAAATAACTTACATCCGTACCACATACAATTATTAGTTCAACGGTTACATCCTGGAGATGAAATCAACCGCCTAGCATTTTCAAGATGGGCTCCTACTACGTCATTGTTTACTATTATGGCACACCAATGAAAAAAATGATTACTGTCAGTTTTGACATTCAAAATATTGCATCGTAAAATTCACCGAGAATGCATCAAGTGCCAGGCTGCAGTAGATGGGGTGACGCGACTGAAGTCAACACATACGAAATTATGCATGTAATATGCACAGAAAATATGATAAAGAATATAAAGAATGTGTTATTAAAACCTTATGGAACTCAACGGCGAAACAGATTAAAGAAATGTTTTTCATTGAGTACAATCTTAAGTTTGAACCCTTTTACTGATATTGAATTTGAAGAAGCGAGGGCAGCCAGGGATTGCAAAATAAAACAACTACAAGGAATGCCAGAAAAAAGAAAGGCGTCAGCAGATGCTTTACGTTAGAGCAATGCAGAAAAATGCAAAAAGTTCAGACGGAAGAGGCACCTGAAGGTCTGTAAAGAAGTTCTTCAACCTTGTCGCTAGAGAATTGGCATGGCGAAGTATTGAAGGCCATTAACATCAATATTTCACTTTATAAAAAGAATTAGATGATTTTGGAGATTTCACTAACATAATAGAGTATAATCCTATTTTTAACAAGACCAATCAAGGAGGAGACAAAAGCTGCTGTGAAAGCAAGTGGCTAGTACAAAATACAGTAGAGCCCGATGTATGCCCAATAAGATTATTCCTAAATGACGAAACGCCCAAAAAATATAACAATAGACCGTTTTTTCCTAACACCCAACCCAAATTGTAAATTGGGAAGCTGGTATAAAAACCATCCTGTATGTATTAATACTATTTCCGAATGGACTAAAGAAACAGCTGCCAAAGTAGGAATTAGTAGCCGGAATCATTCTTATTCACATTAAAATAGACGAAAGAAGGCGGCTGTACCAAAAAAAGACGGAATAAAGACCCTTGCAAAAACAGAAGAGAGGGAAATCTCGATGAACAAGTAAATGGGAAATAACGGAAGATGTGGCACAACGAGGCTTATACCAAATGTCATAGAATGGGTGGAGTGCCCTTTCCGCAAGACAGACTACTACCCTACGCAAGCCCTAAGCGGACATGGATCTTTCAGAGCCTTCACCTATCGAATAGGGAAAACAGAAGACGACGAATGTATATACTGCGGAGAAATAGACAGCGTATCTCATACCCTGTTCAAGTGTGTTCGATGGTCACAGACCAGAAATGAACTGAAAGAGCAAATCTTTGAAGAAATAATCGAGGAAAATATGAAAGGAGAGATGATAAAGTACAAGAAAAACTATGAAAAAATACATAAATACATAAGAACAACAATGAAAGATAAAGAAAAGGAAGGAAGAGAATAAGAAACCTTAGGTTAAGCCGAAGTCAACGGAGCCCCCCACAGACGGTTCCAGGGTGGACCATGGGCGCCTTTTGAGGTGATTTTAGTGGGTATGCGCTCTGAACAACACGAGCTGCGAGCCCCACACTACCTACCGTACGCTGAAGGAGTTCATAAGGAGAATTTTCACCCCAAAAAAAAAAGAAATTGATACTTCATACTTTAGTTTAAAAAGTCAAACCACTCGTACCGATCGACAGGTGTAACACATTTAGCTAATGCAGATATTCCGGAGCAACAATTGCTGAAGATAAGTCGACCTAGCAGCGCAAAATCACTTAAGTACCATATTTAAATATGCAGTCGGTACGTCATGAGGGGGAACGAGACAGCCTCTAGAAGGATCGAGAAAGCTTCCAATACCGTTTCTGTGTCTCAGGCTGAATGCGGTAATCGTCAGACATGTCACGTAAAATCTCAAAATTACACTTCGTGCACCGTTGCACTCAATCTCAATTACGTTAGCGACCTATCAATGAAAATAGATCGAACTTATGGCAAAAAAATATTACTATCTATTAACAAGTTACCAGCTGATCGGATGGCCCATCTATGCCATAAGGTATTTTACCCGCTAGACTCTAGTTGAAGAAGGGAGGTTCGTATGCTGGTAACGAGCATAATAATATAAGCTATAAAGCTCAAGGCGCCAGGTATACCGTATCCGAGAAAATACCACAGATCTGATTCCTAACCTTAGTTTACCCCCAGTTAGAAATATATTTATTAAATCAAACAAATAACTCCCTAACAAAGATGTATTTATTAGGTGGTGGTTTGATTTGAGACAATTTTACAAGTTACAGCTAACCGGAAATAACGTCCAGCAGTTGTGGAGATCCACATAAATCCCTAGTTATAAATATGTAACAAAAAAATAATAACCATATAACCCTCAACCCCAAAAATAATATACTATTGGTCAGAAGGATTCATACCCGAGATCAGTTCTGAGTTAAGTTTTAAAATGTATATATAATATAAATGAGAAATTATTAAAAGTTACCCATACCGTGGCCGTTCTGTTCATTTTAAAGATTTCTTTTTAATAACTAAACATTATTATACAGTAAGATATTTCATTATTGCCAATTTTCAATTTGACTCTAAAATGAATCTTTAATTGGAAACGTGAGGTAAGTGTAACAAAAAATTCAAATACCCAGATCTAACTGTCTATTTATGCCCTCTGAAGAAATTATATCAGATATTAGAAAAATCATATACAGGGTGAAGTGTTGAATGTGAAGCAGTCTCACAAATTTTCACGAAGACGGTCCCGGATTTTTTTAATTCTTAATATGTCAGTTAGTTGCCAGACACCAATACACAACAAGGAGACATTTTTTAATGGTCATCTGATAATCCCCTAACGTGCCTCTACTTATGGTAGAAGTATGTACAGTTAGGGTGTCCCTTATTTTTCAAAGTTTTAAATTTCTGAAGCATAGGTCTTAGTTTTGTTCATTTGTCTCTAAAACACTCGAAAATAAATTTTTACCTCATTTGGAGTGTGCCAACCCGTGCGACTTGCATCGAATCATGTTCATATATGTTGCGCGGCAGTAGCGGTGCGTATTCACGGCATTTGTCAATTGTTCTCAATTATTCTCGCGATTAACACGTATTGTTTTACATTTAAAAGATGACAGTGGAATTAAGAAGCAATAAAAACTGTGTTTTCTTAGTTGGTGACGTAAATGATCAAATAACAGGCCCAAAGTTACCGTCTAATCGTCAAGTCATTGCAGTACTTTTTTCTAACATTCGCGAAGTTAAATTGACAGTTAGAGAAAGCGCTAATCTCGTCATTCGGGAGTGCATTATATTTTGGGAAAAAGCTAGAATCCCTTCCTGAGCTATACCTAACTGTGTAAAAAAACTTGTGGATCCTCACCATGCTTGGAGGGAGTTGCAAAAAAATTCGAAAAAAATACAAGATATTTACAAGCGCCGTGAGGAGGACTTTAAGAACAATTTAGATAATTTATTTGATATAGCACACGCTGATGCTTTGGAACTGATGAAAATTGAAGAAGATAAGATATTTTTACAAAAACATAGAGAACCAGAGCGTCCAGGGTGTTTAGCGGGTGTAGACAAAAAGTTAGCCGAAAAAGAAGAAAGGGAAAGACAAAGGAAATTAAATGAAGAGAAAAAAAGATGTGAGCAAATGTGTTTCGGAGGTTTATCGTCATCTGTTACTGCGCAAGATTCTATTCAAACGCGAGGGCATCACGATCAACTTACCAGCTCTGATGAAAGCCTTGAGGAACCCTTGGCATCCACCTCTCAAATGGTAAGTTCTGAAACTACTACAAAAAGAGGAAGGAAAAACTTTATCACGCCTAAGTTAGTTGCAGCTTCAGATAGATGTCAATTAAGCATAAGGGATTCTGTCTATATACTTCAGGCTGTAGTAAAAGCACTAGATCTTAGCTGTGATGATTTTCCGATAAACGAATCGTCTATTCAACGTATTCGCACACAGAGTCGAAAAGATAGAGCGGAATCTGTAAAATCCGATTTTCAGAATAATGTGCCTGAAATAGTGACCGTTCACTGTGTACTTTTGGAATGAAAACTAGACAGGGAATTAGAATTACTACTCTTTGCTTGCCGCCATCACGTTTACGAACTGGTTTTAAAATGTGTGTTCGAAACAAAAATCCACCAAGTCACAAGTAGCCCTGATATCCCACTGTTTAGAGACAACTGGAAAACTATTAATCCTACTGCCATTGAAACAAATACCGATATCGTCACACGACATTTTTGTAATACAACAATAAAAGATTTGTTGAAATTTTATAATCAAGAACTGCAAAAAACCATTAGACGTGACGATTATCGCGAACTGATTGAACTATCTATTATTTTCTTAGGAGGAGACAGTGAAAAAAAATTAAAATTAGACCTCCTGGAGCGATGCATCAAGCAAGGTGGATGGCTAGAGCTATTTACTCTGTAAAGATATGTTTGTTGCAATCTCAGTTCAAAATCAGTGCCAAGGATAAGCGAGCACTTCAAGACGTCTGTTTATTCATTGCGGATTTATAAGTAAAACCATGGCTTGGATGTAGTCTGGCGGTGAAGGCACTAAATCAAGATTTGTGCTTTTTAAATAGGCTTAAGGAATATGAAACTGTTGACAAATTGATCTCCAAAGCAGCCCTGAGCAAGTTTAGTCAACATCTTTGGTACTTGTCAGAAGAAATTGCCGTTTTGTCACTCTTTGATGATGAAGTTAATGAACAAACCAAAACGAACATTGTAGTGAATTTCCAAAGAGAAAGTTTTTATGATTCTGGGAAGAGATATATTCCATCTAAAGAAGATATGTCTGATTATTTGTATAGTAAGTAGGAATACAATAAATACTATTTATTGTATATTGTGTATTTATTGTATATTTATTAAATAGTACTATTTTTTATACTGTTTTCAATAAATTGTTGATAATACTGCCTCATTTATTGTTGCAGGAAAATCATTAAGTGATTTTGTGTCTGTCAAGAGCACAAATTTATTTTCTCGATTAAAAATTGATAAAAGTTTCCTCCAAAGACCCGTTTCTACATGGGATGAAGATGTTGCCTATTCAGAGGCGAAAAGTGCTTTCTTTAACGGCAGTTAATGATAGAGCTGTGAAACTTATGCAATATTTTCATGGTTTGATCACAGCAAAGGAAGAGCAAAATCAATTTTTGCTCCGCTGTGTTCAAGGGCATAGAAATCTGTATCCAGATGGTAAAAAAGAGACCCTCAAAAGAAAATATCCTGCCTGATCTGTAATCTGTAAGTATGGGTAGCTTAAAAAGAAATAGGAAGTATGCATTTCGATATCTAAAAAATTTTTTTTTTCTCCCATATAAGGGACACCCTAAATTGTACAGTTCCTCGTAACTCACCCTGTATTATTATAATTACCTCATCTTCGCAATTTCCACAAATCAAAACGACTTCGACTTCTTAACTTCTCTGCACTTCAAACTGTCCGGAATTCTAGTAAAGTCAAACAAAGTCAACATAACAATAAACTAAAAAAAAGGCATCAGATTATAAAATACCTATGAAGTAGGAGAAACCAATTGAAATTCAGATTCTAATCGTTTTTTGAAAATCCCCAACTCGTTTGAACAGAGAGTAGGTTTAAACAGCCTTATATTCCTAATAAAGGCTGTTTACACTCCTCGTTTGTGTACAACGCTATAGTGTTTTTCCATGCGCTGTAATCGAATATGCGTAAATGAAACACTTGGTGATTATAGAGGAGTTTATTACACCCAACTTCACAGACTTCATTCACAATTGGCCATGTGAGGCCGCCATGAGGACATCAGGTCCGACACATTACTTGTTGTTACCTTGTCAATTATTAGGCCCAACTGGGCTTGGTCACCAAGTATTAACTTTTCATAAACTAAACTGATATTACTATGTACATAAAACAACAACAAAATAAAAAACGTTATAAGCATGACTATCTTTTTTAACATTGCATCATTCTCTGTGCGTGATCTCTTGTTCACACACCAATCAATCATTGTCAGGAATGGACTGCGCGTAGGGTACCGGAATCTTTTCTCATTGGCTGCATTTTCGCGTTCAAAACAGACAGCGCCTATAAGAGAGATTCAAAAAACCTCGCACTCTGTGCAGTGTAAAGAACAACTAACAACGAATAGAATTTCAAACTATTAACTTGAAATTACCACAGTTCGGATTTTGTCCAAATCCGAACATCGTGAGATTCAAAAGACAGCAGCATCAACAAATATGGTGACACAGTCAATGTGAGGACAGTCAGAACGGCCAATGGTATTGCCGCGCTACTGTCGCCACCTGTTTCTACCATTTGGCTGAACAAAGACGCCTTTATTATGCTCCAACATATCCCACAAAGTACAATTCTCCTGCTATAATGCCCGTTCACTTTTATGACAGTCTTACAACTAAGTAATCTTAAAAAGACTTGTTTGCGATGCAACGCAAACTAGTTAAGGAGCCCTTAATATTGAGTTCTCGATTCGGTCGACTTAAGTTCGACTTATTTTGAAATCGCGGTTTACAGCTGATTCAATCTGACAAATTATTATTTGACATAGCGTTGTGTTGATGTGTTGCGCTTAGTGTGATAATGATACATTTAACAAAATGGAGCTGGCAATAAACGACATTTTCGAAGATAATTTAGATATCCTCAAAATTATAGACTTTGGATTCCTGAGACTGCCTTACACCCTCATTTTCACTACATGGAGGAATTTGCATTTTACCAAAGATTTGGGGTGACAAAGCAATGTTGTTTGCGGGTCTTAGGATTGATAGAGGAAGCTCTGGAATTTCTAATTGATTTGTGAGTAAAATATTTCGTAATAAGAAAACTTTAAAGACCAAATGAAAAATCTATTATTACAGAAACAGCAGCGTGTCCTTCATGAACCAGTGGCTAGCAGCACTCCGCTTTTATGCTTCCGCTAGGTATTTGGTAACCATTGCTGATTTCTGTGGAATCCATTCTACAACAGCTTCAAGAATCACTGCAAGGGTGACGAAAACAATCGTATCTCTGAGACCGCAGTTTGTTGAGATGCCACAAACTGGAAACACAGTTTAGAAACCTTTTCAAAACTCATTTTTTAGCTTTTTTTTTAAATTTCTAGGTGATTAAAATCGTAATTTCCTACTCTATTGGAGAATACAAGAACTAGAGCGGGGTAATTGATAATGAGGCACACATCAGGACACGCAACACAGTAGAACGTTTGTTTGGAAACTGGAAACGCCGTTTTCCAGTTTTGCCTTATGGAATGCACCTTAAAATGGATACGATATTGGCTGCTATTACGGCAACTGCAGTTCTACTAAATATGGCTCGCATATGCACGAAGAAAATCCTTCACTACTCCCAGATGACATCAATGCTCTTGAATTAGACGAACTGATTGCAAATGGTCAAATGATCCACGCTCCTATTGCAGTTGATGGAATAATTGTTGATAATAGTACTGATTTAATTAATAATTATTTTTTTAATTTATAACAAATATGTACAGTTCCGTGCTAGCATCCGTTTAGAACGGACGTGTTTTGAATAGTAGTGCTTATCAACTAATTAAGCTGTTAAAAAAATTTCAAATAAACAAAAACAACAAAATAATCAGTGGAGTTAAGTTTAAAATACCAGGTAATACTGGAAATAACGATGGACTAGGGGAACCCACTGCTTATACCCTCGAATTACGGAGGAAAATCCAAAAAATTATAAACGTGGCCCCAAACCACTTCGATACCGAAAACCTAGAACACCTATACACCGTTAAGAAAAAGGTTAGTGATGTGAAACAACATAAATACAGGAAAACTAAAGGTAGGAGAAATTTTGCATTTAAAAAAACCAATAAACCTAATTCCCGAACGGGCAGAGTCTCAACTAGGGAAAAATTCCGAAATGCCAGATGGCAAGGATTGAGTAAATACTCAAAGCAAACTGAAAACGCCTCCACCAAAACTCCGCCAAAAAAGTGTTCAGAAAGCCTTCTATACACTTTTCCTTTGGATCTTGAATACCTCCGGAAGGAAACCCAAAGAGTGAGGGAGAAAAAAGAACAACTAATAAAACACAGGGACGAAATTGCGGAACCGGTAAGCCACTACCAAATCGCTTTCCTCAACAGCGAAAAGTCGAAAAATGTGCTTAAACCAGTGACCGCAGTCGATTGTAAGGACACGACGGCGGTGCTCTCTAAACAGGTGTCCAATAGAAAATGTGTAGAGAAAGCATCATCCACGACATCTACTGATGAGAACTCCCCAAGTTTCCTAAATCAAGCCAAGAAAACTAAAACATCACAAACGAATATTGAGTCGCCGAGTTTCGACATCGAAGACTTAAAAAAGTGTATAGAAAGTTCCGAAAGTAGTTCGTCGGGCGAACATGTGCATAGAATCCACTCGAATGTATATTCTAAAAGTGTAAATAGTGATAGTTCAGTGCCAGAAAACTACATAGAAAAGTCAAAAAGGTGTACAGAAAGGGCAAACAAGTGTATGGGAAGGGTTACGACGGCAGCAGAGTATATCGCAAATAGACTAAAGGCAAATGAACATTTAAGAAATATGGAGGAGAAACACTCGTCTGGATCTCCAACGGTAGCGGAGTATATAGCGAACCGTCTTAAGGCAGATGAGAAAACGAAGAACATGGAGGAGAAACACTCGTCTGGCACGTCAACGCCTGAAGGACCGGTAACGCTGCAAAATGTTAAACACATAATACAAGCCGAAATACATCCAATCCACAACTCACCAAACTGGAGCGACGAAGTCGAAAGAGAGATGCAAGCATCACAGAGATTTCGACCGTCAGCTCTTATCAACAAAACAGTAATCGAAGAAGAGGATGATTTCGTCTCTCAATACAACCTACGAAGTGGGAAAGGTAAAAAGATTACGGGAAGATCCCTCAACTTTGGTCACACAGAAAACCTAGACGCAATTACGACGGACACAATTCAAGAACACTCAAAAATGGAGACAGAGGACTTTATCTTTCCTAAAAAATCAACCTTAAAACAGAGCGAGAAAACAACCCAACCGGTAAAAACAACCAATATATACGAATCTCTCTCTGAACAGGAGAGTGAAGAAGAAAAAGAGGAAAGTAAGGATAAAACCTCAAAACGAAAAAGGAAGAGGACTAGAGGCCGTAGAAATGCAGCTGTAGTGGCTAGTGATGAAGAAAATAAAACTCACGCAAACAAAACTGCCACGAAACCTACAAACAACAAAGAACCAAAAAAAGTAGAAACAAGTAAAAGGATGTGCCCGCCGATTGTGGTTGATGGATGCGTCTCAGATCACAAAAGTATGGTGAACCTTCTCAAAAAAGATATGAAAGGGACCTTCGAATTGAAATATAATAATAAATCCATGGTCATCTTTGCTCAGAACGAAGGAGATCACAATTCCCTAAAAACCAAACTAATGGAGGAACAAATACCATTCCATTCCTACACAAAAAGGGAGGACAAAACTCATGCCTTCGTCCTGCGTGGCCTATCAGGGGATATAGAACCAGCTGACATTGTAGAAGACATGAAAACGAACTATGACATTACCACCAAAAATGTCTACAAGATGAACACGAGAGGACGACCGCTTTTCTTAATCATAACCACTCCTACCATCACTCTTGATTACCTCAACAGAAATGTTAGAGTAATCGAGAACACTAGGGTGATATGGGAGCTGAGAAAACAGCAGAAGCAAATAATACAATGCCACAACTGCCAGCAATGGGGACATGCCACCTCTAACTGTGGCAGATCCCCTAGATGCTTGAAATGTGCAGAAAGCCACAGGACCTCTGATTGCACCAAGAGCCTCTCCACTCCGGCAAAATGCAGCAACTGCCAGGGGGATCATCCCGCAAATTCGGACAACTGTCCTGTTTTCATCAAAAGAAGACAATTTCTTGAAGAAAGAAGGCAGAAATCTAAACAAACGAACAATAAAAGGTTCGTAGACGCTCCAATTCCGAAAACCAACCCCTGGAACGAAAAGAAAGGGGAATACACGGACATCAACCGACATCAGATTAACGACGAAAGCCAATTCCCTACACTTAGACCCACAACATCGCAAAAGAGGCCAGAACCGATGACCATCCCAACTTCCCACCCTCCACACACGTCACAACCCCCCCAAGGTGATGACATCTCAAAAATGTTAAACCTCAACAACATGTTCATGAAACTAAACGAACTGATCGACCTAGACGAGATGACAAGGGCGGTCACCGATCTCTACAATCTGCTACTAAAGGCAAGTACCAAATACGAAAAATTTATCATGTATAATAAATTCGTCCAAACTATTGACAGGTATAATTTCTAAAGTCATGCAGGGTACAGGTACAAATATTAAAGGCTCCATAAACATAATTTATGTAAATATTAGAGGAATCACCTCCAAAGTTCACGATGTAGCATATTTTTTAAAAATTTATAAACCGGACATTTTATTTATTGGGGAAACTCTACTTAATAAAACCAAAAGAATCAAAATTAAAAATAACAACTATCTATATCTTAGAGAGGATAGGGACACGCAAGGAGGCGGTATCCTTCTGGCCATTAAAAAAGGTCTAAATTTTAAAATCTTGAAAAAATCCAATTCGACAATTGAACATCTTGCAATACTGTTGGATAATAAATTACCAATTATAGGTGTATACAATCCGCCAACCACCAAAATCGTGGATGACGATATCAAAAACTTGATTGACAAATATAACAAAGCACTTATAATTGGTGATTTAAACTGTAAACATCCCGATTGGGATAAAAATATATCCATACCAAATCCAAACGGAACTGTTCTCCGAAACTTTTGCGAGAATTCTGATTGCAATGTCTTTTGTACGTCGGATCCCACTTATTACCCTTTCACAGGGCAAAAACCGAGTACACTGGATATTGTAATCGGAAAAAACATTGACGTCATTAACAGACTAAGAACCCTCAAAGAACTAACATCGGACCATGACCCCATACAAATTATAATCGAACTACAACACAAGACGAAGACAGTAAACAAGACGTATTTTGACTACAAATCTACGAATTGGGTTATGTTTAGAAAATCTCTAAATAACAACACAACAAAAATAGAGAATATAAATAACAAAGACGAACTTAACACAATAATAGAGGAATTAGAGAAAAACATAATCAAAGCACGCAACGAGACCACTATCAAAATAACCATTCATAATAAAACCGACAAACTTCCGGACGAGATAGTCAACAAAATAAAACACAGAAACAAATTAAGGAAAACATGGCAAAAGACACGGGACAAGGAACATCAAGATCATATGTTGAATCTACAGAAAGAAATAAACAATGACATTACCCTCCACAGAAATACATCATGGAACAACTATTTGGAAAGTTTGAACATAGACAATAGAAACATCTGGACGGCACTTAAAAAGATTAAACAACAAAAGAAAGGTGTAGCGAAAATAATAAAGGACGGACAGCATATAACTGACCAGAAAGAAATGGCAGAAGCTTTCGGAGAACAGTTTCAACAAAACTTTACAAATAAAATTCCCAACACAGAACTGCATACCAATAAAATCAGAGTGGTAGAGAGATTTGGGCAAACAATCCATGCATTGCCACCCAAATCACTCACGTCTACAAAAGAAATCTACGGCATTATTGGTAGTTTAAAGGTTAAAACAGCTCCGGGTAGAGATGACATACATAACATTATGCTAAAAAATCTTCCGCCGAAAATTATTGGCTTACTCGTGAAGATCGTAAATTTCATTCTTTCAACAGGTTACTACCCCGAAAAATACAAAACGGCAAATATTATTCCGGTGCCTAAAACACCACAAGGTAGGAGTTCCACTGAAAACTACCGCCCAATCTCGCTACTAAGTAATTTAGCTAAAATAATAGATAAAGTAATATTAAGTAGACTGGAAAGAACGGTGACTAGTTTAGACATTATACCGGAGGAACAGTTTGGGTTCAGGGCAAACCACGGATGTCCTTCGCAACTAATTCGAGTACTCAATTACGCGAGGGAAGGCTTCCGAAAGAAGCAGCCTGCAATATTGGTTTCCCTAGACATCCGTAAAGCCTTTGACTCGGTCTGGATCCCGGGTTTAATGTTTAAACTAACAGAACTAGGTATTCCAGGATACCTAATATTACTTTTGAACTCATATTTAAAAGACAGAAAATTTTTCATGAGGGTAGGAAATGCCGAAGCAGGACCATATACTACAGAAGCAGGAGTACCGCAAGGCTCGGTTCTTTCTCCGACACTGTACTCGCTTTTTACAGCCGATTTTCCTGTCAGTAAAACATTACTGACAGCACTATACGCAGACGATGTCTGTCTGGTTCAAAGAGCGAGTTCAGCTGATCTTGCCCTGAAAAAAGTGGAAACTCATCTGAACAATAAAATCGTACCTTACTTAAATGAAAATAAGCTAATGCTCAATACTTTGAAAACGAAGTATATGGTCCTCCGAGGTCAATTTAGAGCAAAAACTTACTTATTCAGAAATCTAAATCTACAAAATGACACTATTCAACCAGTGACAAGTATAAAATATTTAGGTTATGTGATCCAACCAAACACAAGGCACAACTTGCATATAACAGCACAAGTCCAAAAAGCAAAAGGTGTAATGGTACAGCTTTACCCATTGTTAAGTCGCAGCAGCCGTTTGTCGAGCAGAAATAAAATTCTACTCTACAAACAGGTTGTGAGGCCGACAATGACGTATGGCTATCCTGTGTTCTGCTCTACCACCAAATATCTCTTTAAACGTATGCAAGTTGTGCAGAACAAATGCTTAAGAATGGCAATCGGGATAGGGTTAATAGACAATAAACTACCAAATAACAATTGGCTTCATAGAACCACCAACATGCCAACGATTAAGCACTATGTGACCTCTCTAGCAGAGAGATATTACAAATATTGTCTACCTGATGGGTTACAGAATGATATAGCTAATGCCCGCGCAAGAAGCCACAACGGTTACAGCCTCTTGCACGCAGACCTTCAGTTGGAACTCCTACCAAGATAATCTAGTTGGGTTAGTTGTAAATATAAATATACAAGATCTGTAAATAAAACATAAAATTTGTACATTTTGATACTACATAATAATGTAGGATTGGTCGTGAATGGGAGTGTGTGTATGCGAGTGTAAATAGGTATGGAAGAAGAACGAATGAGTGTACATAGATTTTAAACACCACAAGCTATTTTAATTTAGGATTAGGTCAGAGCCTTTGATATGTGACCCTGTTTTTTGCTGACTTTTCAGGGAAAATACTACAGAAATTCCTGGGAATGTAAATTGTTAGGTGCGGACGGATCTATTGTAGATCATAAATATCGATAATATACGGATAATGCTGCTTGGCAAGGAGCCGTGATAAAGGGCTTTCGAGAAAATACACATACAAGAAAACGGAGCCAGAAGATCGGCGTTAGCGAGTAATACTTGCGGTATTTGTTATTATTTTTTGTGTAATAAATACTTCTTGTTATTTGTATATGTATAATTTGTAAACAAAATTTTGGGACAATAAAGAGATTATATAACAAATATGTACAGCTTTGAACATGTTTTAAAGTACTTCATAATATTATGTTCGTTCCATTTTTATCAAGGTTTCTTTCTTTATTTCTAGATCCAATTGCAGTAACTGTTTTTCCAGCATATACTTTTTAATTTGCCAATTTAAACCATTCTGGATATTTTGTTGTTCCATGTCAATAATGGCAATCCTTTTCGTGATCAACTTATCGTATTTCTCACCGATAACCGAAGATGTTAACATCTTCACTATTATTGGTCGTCTCCTGCTTGCACTGGCTTGAGTCTAAAATTATAAAGCAAGTACATAAACAGACATTTAAATAGTAAAAGCCGATTACATACACTGGTTGCTTTTGCTTTCGAAGCTTTTTGCAAAGATATATTTGCTGGTGCACTCAACATACTGGTTTTAAATTTGCTCGAACTCTAACTTGGCTGACACAGATGTCATAATGGACAGAAGCAGTTCTTTAGTTCTTTGTCCGAGTATTTCTCGTCTATCTTCTTCGGCACACCTTCTCCTATTACACCATTTCCTTTGGTTCATAAATACCTACTGCAGTAAAAACAGTTAAGAGTGATAAAACTCTGATAATACTGGACGCACCACGGCTGCACTGAAGTTTATTGTTTTCGTCGTATTTATAGATTAATTATTCACATTTGACGCGGACGAAAGCTGTCACTCAATACAAAGCCAAATTATGAAAAGTCACTAATAAGTTACTAGATTTCCTCAGTGTTGTCATGTATGCAGTGCGTTAACCGTTTCTTTACTAAGTAATGCTGAAGCAGTGCAACAAGAAAGACAAAAGTTAAAGAGAACTTTTGAAAGGCGTGCTTAAATTCTAAACGGTGCAAACGGGCATAACTGAACTAATTTTCATATACAACATTGCGTCTCAGGGTTGTCTCTGATATAACCATTACTCTTATAAATATATTAGTTATAAATATGAATTACACAATTACTTGTATTATTATTATTAGGGATATTGACAGAAGTGGCACTAGTACTATCAAAAAGCAGGAAAGGACATTTTGCCATCTTCACCGACAGCCAAGCTGTACTGAAGGCACTCGATTCCATAGAGGTCAATTCTAAGCTAGTATGGGATTGAATAGGTGCCTTAAACGCACTTGGAGACCGTTGCAAGATCATGGTAGCCTGGGTACCAAAACACGATGGTCATAAGAGCAGTGAATTGGCGGATGAAAGAGCCACACAAGGCTCATCAATGCCATCCTTTGAACCGGAACCCTTCTGGTGATCCCATCAGGACAAACACAGGTGAAACCGTTTATGAGAGGACATTCACCAACATTTACGGCAGACCTAATAAACAAAGATAGCAAAACTGTTAAAGCCGTAGTAGGTATGTTAACAGGCTCGCAAAGCTGATGAGGTTGGCAGACGAAGCCATGTACAGATTCTGTCACCTAGCGGAGGAATCTTCATAGTACATTCTATGTCAGTGCGACTAACAGGTGAATGAGCGGTTCCTTGTACTAAGCGATGAAAAGCCCCCGACAATAAATAACATGAAATATTCAGTGTCGAGGCTGATTGGCTATTAAAAAGGATTGGGTTAGAGAATGTAATATTGATTCAGAGGACTACAATAGATTTGAAAAGGTCGCAGTGGAATAGGCCGATTAGCAACCTCGTCAAATATACTCTAATTGTAGTAGTTTGCGATATATTAATTTCGTTACGTGTCCCTTTTCAATGTAACCTTAAAATTGAGCTCAAGCCCAAATAAGAATAAAGTTATAAAATTTAAATAAATAAAAAAAAAGTGCAAGATTATAAATTAATTTGTCTACTTGGTTACATAAGTTTCGGTTGCTCCGGTGACAACCTTAGGCCTTCGACGTCGCTCAGAACGGAGGTAGGGGTGGATCCCTCTTATTGATCTTCCGGACAAAATAGTAGACAACTTGTGTGGGCGCCAACTGAGTTTTCCACTTTGGCCTAGCACGACTAATTTCCCCCGATAACCCAGTAAAACAAGGGATGAAAATAAAAGGCAAACCTCAGCTTATGTTCCTTATAATGACTAAAATAAAAAAAAACATTTAATACCCTTAAGGGGTGTTTTACAATTAATACTACTACTACTACTACTGAAAACCCTAGTAAAAGCCCCCCCACTTTAAAAAAAGAAAAATAGTGTGAACATCTGTTTCACACCAATAGTCAAACTATTAACACTAAAATTCCAAACTATACCAGTTAATTTGACCTACTTAGTGTGAAATTAATATGGCTGTTCGAGTGTACCAATACAGATTAAATACAAACTTTCAATTATATGTTACCTGAAAAGTAGTGTAAAGTTTATAAAAAAAACAATTCCATATAAGGCGACACCGTAGTCAAGGCGTTGGTACTAAGGCAAAGACGCATGCGTAAGTGGATAAAATTATGAAAATTAAATTGTGAAAATTCACCGCAAAATATTAATTTCCACCATTACAATTGCATAATAAAATAAATCAGTAGGAACTACCTAGCTAATGTATATACATGTTGGCGTAAAGCCTAAAATAAAAATAAGTAAATAACTCAGAAAAACCCCCGATACCAGGTTACCCTCAATGTGGTCTTCTTCAAGAAGTTGTTGAAGAGTAGCAGCAAACTGCAGAAGACATCACCATCGATCTACCAGGTAAACTCCAAACATCCCGAAGTGTGTATCTGGCCCCACAGGTGAACCGTTGTTTTGAATGCATCTCCAAGAAGTTTGAACCCTTTTCTCATGTTTTGTACATTCTCGACAATTCATGAAATATGTTTTCCTTTTATAATTTTCCTTGGGCAAAGGGATTTTCTCGGGGAAGTGGATTTGCACAGCATGAGCCGTAGTCTGAAGATTTGGATTATTTTTATAGCGTCGATTATCGTGCAGTTTACTTGGAATTTAGAGTTTATTTCCAGACTTAACTGACTCTGGAATAAATGCGTTCACAAAATAAATATTCAGGGACACTATGTCGACATTACAACAAACACTTACGAACTGATCACTGCAATAGCAGTAGGCGCACCGGTATATACCCCCACTTCATGCGAAAAACGGAAATTTTCAATACTCTACGGGGACAGTGCCCAACAGTTCAATGATATATTATGGGGCAGTAAGGTTATAAATACACGTTGCCTTATGGAGAAATCTACTTCTCTAGCAGTAATGTTGTTTAGAGGGAACTAAATATATTCTGCAATAGCAGTATTGTCCCTTGATATCAAAGAGATTTTACTGCTATAGCAGTCACTATCCATGAATGTGTTAAGTAGATATTATCTCAAGCTTCTGATAAGCGTTGACTCATTTCTTCTTTATGCAATACGTTTATAGCCAATGGATTTTCTTTTAGGGGAAGCAATTACTTTGAGGTAACGGCTTATATCTTTATTATTTTTAATATTAATTGTGGACCTAAGCAGCGAGTAATTGCTCCATAGGCAATAATTCATAAGTAGCAGTTCTAGCAGATTCACCAATCTCTTGCGCAATCATTTCAGCCTCACTTTCATTTCTGATTTCCATTTTTTCGACTTGAAAAACGAAAAAACACACACAATGTTACATTACAAGCGCTGAGTTGATAAAATACACATTCCCACGGCATGCGGTAAAGAAGAACTATATGAACTAAAATATGTGCGAAAAAGCTTACCTTACTACACGCTCTTAGAAGAAGAATATATACTGACTGACTGACTGTAATAGTTTTCAATTTTCTGACAATATACCATACAGAAATAGGAATAATACAATGGAACAAGGAACTCGCCAAACTAAAATCGAGAACTCGCAAACTGTTTCACAGTGCTAAAAGAACAGGAGAGTGGGAAGAATATTATTCCTCCATGACTGTTCACAACAAACAGATCAGGAAGGCAAAAAGGGAGTCCTGGAGGAAATTCTGTGATGAGGTGGAAACAACCTCAGAAACGGCTCGACTCCAGAGAATCCTTGCTAAAGATCCTATCAATCCCATAGGCAATATTTTAAAACCTAATGGAGCATACACGGAAACTGGAAGCTAGACCCTGCATATTCCACTGCAGGCACATCTACTAGACTGTAGAGATAGGAACGGAGCTATCCATCAAACCTCCAACTCCCCTGACTTGTGCGTGGAAAGAGGATTGGAGTGCGGCTAATAAAGTAATAACCCACTGCAAATTGGACTACGCTATTAACTCGGATGAGCCATACAAAGCTCCCGGACCGGCTGGTATAATCCCAGCGCATCTACAGCAGTGGCAAATACATCTATCTCCAGTACTTTGTAAACTATTCAGAGCATCACTAGCAACTGGATACATTCGAACTGCTTGGAAAAGAGTCCGAATCGTCTTTATCCCCAAACCAGGTAAGGATTATTCCCAGGTAAAGTCATTCAGGCCAATAACTCTGTCTTCTTTAATGTTGAAGATAATGAAGTAACTTATTGATAGGCACGTTAGGGAAAACTTTTTCATTGATAGGCCAGTACATTATAACTAACATTCATATAAGTCAGGAAAATCAAGTGAAACAGCCTTACACCAACTGGTGTCGAAAATTGGGGCTGTCCTAGGAAATCAAGAAATAGTTCTTGGAGCATTTCTTGATATAGAAAGAGCGTTCGACCACACCTCATTTGACTTCATAATAGCTGCTGTTGCAAGGCGTGAAGCAGACGACACCACACGTCAGTGGGTGAAAAACATGCTTTTCAACAGGACAGCAACGACAACCTTATTTGGAGATTTCATGGAGGTATCGATGATGAAGGGATGCCCACAGGGAGGAGTCCTATAACCTTTGCTGTAGGACCTTGTCATAGACGAACTCCTGGAGGAATTGAACAGGAAAGTGGTATACACCCAGGGATATGCAGATGATCTGACATTACATCGAAGTTGATGGTATAGGAAGGTGGTATAGATGGTATAGGAAGGCCTAAGGGTGAACCCTGCAAAAACTGCGCTGATTCCCTTCACTAAAAAAAGCAAGCTTGAGAGACTAAAACTGCCAAGCCTCTTCAAAGTGCAGCTGTTTCTTAGCCAGGAGGTCCAGTATCTGGGCATAATTATGGATGCAAAAGTAACCTGGAATTAACACCTACATGACAAAACCAATAAAGAGAAAATGGCCCTAATGGCTGTCAAATGGGCAATAAGAAACACATGGTGACTAAATCTATGGATCGTTCACTGGCTGTACACAACTGTGGTGAGACCTATGGTTACCTACGTAACCTTAGTTTGGGGGCCAAAAACAGATCAGAGGAAAGCCGAACTTAAGCTATCAAAACTTCAGAGGCTTTCCTGTCTGTGCATAACGGGTGCGATGAGAAGCATCCCGGCTGCGGCAATGAAAGCCATTCTTAATATTACGCCTCTTGCTCGGCCTGTTAAGGCGGGAGCAAGAATGGCTGCATACATGATGGAATGCAATGGAATTCGGCACGAAGGAACCACACTCAGATTCATTCCAGAATCACAAATGTTATCACAAACTCGCTTCTTGAAATGAGAAGTGATAATAACATATTGGCCACAATTAACGACAACCAACCATACCATATCCAGCTAAATCGGGATGAGTTGGAAGCATGCAGTCAGGAAGGAACGTTGGTTTGGTACACAGACGGATCTAAAACTGACATAGGAACAGGAGCTAGAGTCCATGGTGTCAGACCCAGGTGCAATATCCACGCATCGTTGGGGAAGTTTGCATCTGTATTCCAGGCGGCAGAAATCTACGCTACCGACACGTGTTTGCAAATGAACATCGAAAGGGGGTATAGAGGCCAAAAGATCCCTATACTCTCAAATAGTCAGGCAGCACTGAAATCTTTAGCATGTCCTGAGATCAGACCTAGGCTGGTCTGGGACTGCCTACAAAAACTTTTAACCATAGCAAACCATAATAAATTAACCCGGCACTAAGGTATTACAGGCAATGAAAAGGCAGACATCCTAGCGAAGATGGGGTCTGAAACTGAATTTTCTGGTTCTGAACCAGTATTTGGAATATCAAAGGGTGCGGCACGTGGTTGTACATCTTGGTAGATTCAAACTAAACTTCAGACGTAAAAAATAGAGATCCATACGAAAATTACAATAACAATAAAAATTTGCCTTCGAAAGTCAGTATTTGGCGGGAGCTGCAAAAACTATTGATGATACATGAAATAAGAATCCATGACATATCGTAACGCGACTGTTCGTAACCCCACAAATGGTAACGGACAATTCGTAACGACCAGTTCGTAATCACAGCTCTTCGTAACGCCGACATTTAGTTTTTTTTCAGGAAGTTTAGCTTTATTGGATTTAGGCTAAAGTGCATTTTGTATACTTCCTAGAGGTTTTAATTTTTTTCATTATTATTCAGACTTAGTTTTACTACTTTAAAGTGATAATTCAGGATAAAAAAAATTAAAAAAAAAACGTAAATATACTTTAGTTGTCATATTAACAAAAATATATGCGAAAAGTGGCCTTGAAAAAAAACACTATTTTTAGTGGAGGAAAGTATAAAGAATGCATTTTTGTCTAAATCCAGTAATGCTAAATTTGCCAAAAAACTAAATGTTGGCGTTACGAATTATACCGTTATGAAGAGCTGTGGTTACGAACTGTCGATTCTACGTATTCCACTATTTTATGAAAAAATTATGAAAATTATGAATGGATATCGATAATTATTCCGATAATTACAATATCATACATTTTTCATTAAATAGTGGAATTGATTAGAATCAGTTCCATTTATGCCATTAATATGAGTAGATTCCACAAAGTAGAGGTCCAAACAGTAAATTTAATCGAAAGATGTTGACATTCGCATTATTGTGATAATCCCCATCCAACTAAACAGTTTCATAATAAAATTACACTTTAAATTATTCGAATCGGACCTTTTGTTTAGAAGTCACAAGTATAAAAATGCTAAAAGTAATAAGAACGTGAAATGAGCGTCATCTAGCGAGGCTGGGGCGAATATACAGTTACCTAAAAAAATATTACTTAGCAATCGATCATAGCAATATTATTATTATTATTATTTATTTATTGACGGGCTAGAACCCATTAAATACAATAGAGTACAATAATTGATACACAGAATTTAAAAAAAAAGAAAAAAAATATATATATATAAATAGAAAAAACCATAAACTTATAGATACATTAATTAACACATAAGATAAAGCACATATCACTTACAATAACAACTAAAAATATTTTTTAGAAATTACAAATTTGGAGTTGTCGGCGAAACTCAGAAGAAGATGTAAAGAAATCAAGATTCAATCGATTGGCCAATCTTGTGGACCTGGGGATATAATCTACATATAACAAAATGCATTTAATATTATCCCTCTCAGGGCTGCTAGAAGATTGCTAAGTTATAGTGGACTTTTTTGTAAACTTGATGAATGATAAAATATTTCATTTGCTTTTTAAAAAACAAAACTGACTACTTGGCTCTATTTCACGCCTCAGGGCATAATTTGTACATCTGACAGAATACACGTTTACCTATGAAAAAATGTAGAAAGTCGTGATATATAATTATTTCGCAGTAAAAAAAATTTAATCGAATGGTCGATTAACCACCCTTCTCTCCAAAGTGAAGTTTTTATATATACAAAGCAGCCAATAAAGTAAATGATATTCAGCGGACCATATAAAACGATAATAAGGTATGTACAAGACAACTGCCATTAAGCGCTTTCACCATTTGGTTCACCAATGCTCAGTGGCTGGATGTGAGCGAAAGCGATAGTTCGCTAATCTCTATCCCAGACAAGGATAGTCTCCCATCTTCTAAGTAATGGTGCACATAGAAAATATGGGAAAATGGTAGTTCAAGGTTTGAAATGTCTCAGAGACCCAAGGATGAATTATCTTTCAATCACAAAAAGCTTCAATTCTAATAACTCGACATAAATGATTATATTTTATTTCGATATGTTCAGTGTAGAACAAAGCAAGACGCAGTATTTTATATAAATTCTTTGATAAAATAGTTATTTGTGTATTTAAAGCGTAAAGTAACATACTGCCGCTTGAGCTAGAATGTTGCCAACGATCTTTCGGAAGCGGCAATTTCACTTTACGCTCGAAAAACACACATAATTTTTTCTACAGTCTCCCTTTTAATAATAGGAGTGGATTATGATTTAAGATAGTACTCTGACATAATAGTTGTCATATTATTTATTAATGTTGAATGTGAAAGTACAATAATATATTGAAATTTTTGATTCAGAAGAAATTCCTTCCATTACTGAAGATTGAAAATTCAGTTAAACAACTGATGTAGATGGACACGATGAACCCAAAATCTTCTGGGCTATATCAATTTTATTACTAATAGCGTCTTCTATATATCCTTCTGCGACACTTGAGTTATTCCAGCCTCCAAGTCGTTTCAATTGGATCAAATTGGCGCCTGAATTATTTAAAAGAGTAGCTGATGTTCGCCTGAAGCAGTGACCAGTGTATAATTGAGGGTTTGTTAAATTTAGATATATAGCGATATCCGTGGGAATTTTTGCAATCGAGTTCATCCCAAGAAACTTGATTATGGCAACGTCACTTACATATTTAAGAAAACATTGATGTGAGGTTAGATTCAGTGAGCGTAAGTTGCAGTACGTCAAATAATCGACAAATAATCTATAGTCAGTATTAGTTATTGTGAATATGCGGCTTCTTTTCGTTTTAGAATCTGGAGTTTTTACAATAGGCATCTATTCTTTATCCCCAATATCGTTTATAGTCATTTTAACAAGTTGGTCTCGTCGACAGCCTCCAGCAATTCCGAAAATTAGAACATTTTTTTTCAGCAGATAATACTCATCAGGCGCTTCATTCAAGAATCTGTTTATGTTTTTTTGAGTAAAAATTTTAGATTTTTTGGCTTTGTAGCCATCATTCTGCCGTTTTGAATATGCAAAAAGTTTTTTATATTCTTTGATATCGACATTATCATGTATGTATATTGTCGTTTTTAACATTGAATAAATAGACCAAAGTGTAGGTGGCTTCATTACCTTTGCTTTTTCTGACAAATACGCTAGTAAGATATTTTCGGAAAGTCTCGTCACAGTGTTCTCATCGCGGTATCGTTTTTCATATAATATACTTGCTGACTTTTCTGGAAGTAAATTTAAAGTTGCGGATTGGGCTGCTTCAGAAATATCAGGGGGAGTGCTGGAATAATCGTCATTTTCGCTCTTCATCATGATTAACCTAAAAATAATATTATCTTATTTTTCTAGCTCGAAATATAATAATAAAATTAATAAATGATATAAAAAGCGTGTAATTACCTTTTTGGGTTTTTCTAGTTTATTATCTATTTAAGTATCCATTTCAATTCAAGTATTTGAATGCTTTGTCTTTATGGCGTTAAAAAGATCTTCTGAATTGTTCAGACTTGTCAGAATCTGCAGGGCGCTTAGACCTCCCTCCCCTGTCGACACTTGATTCAACGTAGCTCGAGGTAGAGGCGTTCCCAAAATTCACCTTTTAATTTATTTGAAATTATTATCTCAATTATTGTTATGAAAATTATTATATTATGTGTTGTGAGAAATTAATAAAGCCAATTAAAATGGTTAATGAAGTAAATAGTATAGTGTTAACTGGTAACTTGACGTTCATTTATTATTTTTCGTCGTCATGGCTAATCCCACCAAATTTGATTGAATAAGCGAGCGGAAAAGATTCCTTTTTTGCTTTAGAGCGTGAAGTAACAGTTCTCGGCATTTGTCGACTTTACGATTTCACTTGAATATAGTAATTAGTAGTTATTTTACGAAGGAAAATATTTTCAAACTAAAGGTTTGTTGAATGTAAAAATCTCTGGCACAAAAAATTACATATATGGAAACGAAAGATCAAAGATCCAACAAATGATATCAGTTGTATTCATCATCTAAAAAATCTTCTTCTGATGTACTGTCATCTTCAGATATCATGAGTGGATCGATATCTAGTAATTTTGTTTTAGACCAACTAAAACATGGAATTGGTTCCATCAAACGTGAGTGGTAACTGGCGTTATCCATGATTATTAAACTGAATCCCTCTAGATTGGGTACAAATTTGGTTTTAAGCCATATTTTTCGCAGATCATATTATAATTTTTCGGTTACTTTTAAAAAATATACCTGCATTTCCAACAAACCCGTCCTCTCTTCCTGTATGCACGATTATAAATCCTTCAGCACTCGCCTGTTTTCGTGCACCGAGTTGATACAGTATTATACTGCCATGTTTTTCTCATCTAAGCTTCGCTAAAAATCCACGGATCCTCCAAAATCTTTGATTTATATCAGTTGGTACCTTTTATATTTTGTAAGAAACTGTAACTTCTTGGGTCATACCACACGAAGCACTATTAAACATTCTTTATTATTGGTTCGCTTGAATTTAAAACCAAATTCTTGTATCCAGTTAATAATGATTCTTTTGCTACATTGTACATCAGTCATCTGTTCTCGCAACCGCCCACGAATTGTTTTTTTCGATATACGCTTTCTTTCGCTGTACAGTTTATGCACTACTTGACGTTAACTACTTAGAATAAAAAGAAAGAGAGAGATCTGTTCGAAAAGACCTGTTTTTTGGGGATGGAAGTTTTTTGGTAGATTAAATTTTGGTGAAGTTTTTTCCCTAATATAGGAAATTGTCCTCTACAGGAGGGGGTTGGGGGGCTTTTAAGGGGGGAGAATGGTGGCGGAGAGGAGGAGAACGCGCTTTAAGTTAAATTTGGTTTAGTAAGGGACAGGAAGAAAAAACAACTCCAGTCTTTTTTTTTAATTTAATGTTTTTGGGAATTGGGGACATCTGTGGCTGTATGAATCCCGACCATCGGCCATTTGGCTATCAGAGCTTTGAAGAAACTAGGATAGGTTACAGGAAAACCACAGAACCTGTAACACCGATGGGGTTACCAGAAGGGTACGCGAATGAGACCGGTACCGAATTGAGATGGGGGAGTTGTCGAGATAATTTACGAGATCTTTGGGTAGATCTTCGTAAGCGGTTTTCAAGAGGCGAAGAGAATGGAAGCGGCTTTTTTGGGTTTTCTAGAAAATGATTAACGTCTTGACCAAGGCATTTGGAGAGTATTTTTTGCATTGATGTTTTCGGAGGTTATAGCTCGATTGATGTAACGGGATTGTAGGTCTTTTGGACGAGAAGTGATAGGGGGAATGTTTGTGTTGTTATAAAGCTGAATGCTTGGGGATGTGAATCATTTGTATTGGCAGTAGCGGAGTATAGCTCTTTCGCATGATTGAATTTTTTTGAGAGTACCGGGTGTGAGGGTGCAATAGATGGTGGATTTGAAGTCTATAATAGAATAAAAAGTGTTCATCTAGTTTTTATTTAATTTTTTTGAGAAAGTTGAGTTTGAGAGTATGCGCAATTCATTTGCTTGTAATATACACGTGTGTTAACACTTGAAGGATTCAGATATTACGGTGCATTTTTTTTTGAAAATTGAACGTTGAAACTCAGATAATAAAATGTGAAAATAAATCTATTAATTCATGATATTATAACATATCTTAAAAATTAATTGCACCGTAATAATAGTAAAATATAAATGTTTAATGATGTACGTGTTATAAAGGTAAGGGTAGCAGATTAAACATTTGTACTATTGTTATTGTGTGTGAAAGGTAAAAAATAATAGTTAATTTGATCAAAATGGTTTATTTTTCGAATGAAGAATACGGTGATATGCATTTAGTTTATGGGGAAGTACAATGTAACGCTCGTGCAGCAGAGTGAAGATATCCGAAAAAATTTCCAAACAGAAGGCATCCTGCTCGCGCAGCATTTGTAGCCGTACACCAAAGATTGAGAGAAAGTGGCTCAGTAGTACCTTAAAATACTGAAACTGTTAGACGACCTGATGTGACAATGGAATACGAAGACGATATTTTGATTGAAATCGAAAATAATCCTGAGGTTAGCACCAGAAGACTCGCTGCTATGTATCCTGGCATTTCCAAGTCTTCCATATGGAATATTATTCATGAAGAAAACCTTCATCCTTTCCATTTTCAAAAAGTTCATGCCATGGTAGATGGTGATTTCCCTGCCCGCATAAATTTTTCAAACTGGTTGCGGAACAAAAAAAATCAGGATCCTAATTTCTTTTCCAATATTTAATTTTGCGATGAATCTACGTTTACCAGAGACGGAATTTTTAATTTACATAATGCACATCATTATGCCTACATTGGTGATAATCCTAATGCAACAGTAGAGAAAAAGCACCAGCAAAGATTTAGTATAAATGTTTGGATAGGTGTAATCGGTAATCAGCTTCTGGGACCCGTAGAGCTTCCTAGCCGTTTAACAGGACAAGAATATCTTAATTTCCTACAAAATGTTTCACCTGATTTAATAGATGAAGTTCCCCTGATGATTCGAAATTATTTATGGTTCATGCACCACGGCTGCCCAGCTCATTTCAGTAGAGAGGTTCGTCAATATCTCGACAATAACTATCACGATAAATGGATTGGAAGAGGTGGTCCAGCTAATAGGCCCCCAGGATCTCCAGATTTAAACCCCTGTGATTTTTGTATTTGGGGTTATTTAAAATCATTAGTCTATGCTGTTCCAATAGAAACCCGTGATCAGCTGTGGCAAAGAATCCAAAACGCTTGTAATGAAATTAGAAATAATGCAGGAATTTTTGCAAAAATTAGACGATCTTTAGAGAAAAGAATAAATTTGTGTATTGAGACAAACGGACGTCATGTAGAGCATCTGTTGTAAAATTAATTCTCTTATTTCTGTTGGTAATTATCTCTAACTTTGTTTTTTTTTTAATGTTGATTGTTGTTTTATACCCTCACGAAATAAAATTAATTTAAAATTTCCAAAACAATGTAAGCAACTTAATACTTACGACTTTTGTTACCAGTATCTGTACAGTTTGTTGATTTTTCAAAGCCAACTTGATATTACAGATACAATTTTATAATCCAACATGATTTTATGTAAGAAACACAAAAAGTGTAAATTTATTTTTCTCGAAAACGGTTCATGATATCGATTTGAAAGAAAAGAACATTTTTTATGAAAATTATCTTGAATTTTCCAAATTCGGTGTCGGATACATAAAAAACTTGAAAATAAAATTTTTTTAATAAAAATACCTGTTGGTCCCCCCGACTGACACGCTTGTGATGGATCTGAAAAAAATTTATTTACAGCGAACGACTGGTTTGTAACTGTTTATTGATTATACCAAGTTTGAATATTTTAAGTAACGGTATTTTCGAATAATTTGAAGAAAACTCATATGAGGACGTCTTCTTCAAAGGGCTGTAGTTAGGAAGCACTTTCGGATTGGGGTAATTTGAGCTAAATCGACTTAACATCACCTCTAGTAACTGTAGTTTTCGTTTGGCAGGAGAGTTTCTGGACACCCTGTAGTTTTTTCAAACGATTATAAACAACATTTGTCTAATTATTTCTTTGTATGATGTATTCTCAATTGTCGTTGGAAGTAGGTATTTGGTATTCTAGTTTTCAGTCTTACTTCAGTCCTTACTGAGAAAAGATCAAGCTTACTTCTGATGGTAGTCTAGCTAAATATTCAATTAAGGTGAGTTTATTTTCACTGTTATTTAATTTATATTGATTTTGCATCTTCTATATATCTAAGGTAGGTGAATGGAATATGCCCATGTTGGTAATATGCCCACACCCTATAATTTCTACTTGCTTGCGCTACTGACTACCAGATGGCATAGCAAGTATTAACAGACACCGTTTATAGCAGTGTGCGCATGATCTGAATTTAGTTTGAGACTTGGAGTTGTGGGAGATGAACTAGGCTTATTTGCTAGGCGTGTTTTATAAAAAAAGCGAACTTTTGTCACGTTGCCACTCTTTGTGGTGAAATGTTTTTGATAAAGTAAGTACAGCGTCTTAAAGTGTGTTCCCTTGCGATTATTTTAGTTTAATTTTTTTCTAAGATTACTTAAAAATTGGTGTATAAATTAGAGGAAATACTACCACACTACATGGTTGTTAATATGTCCATGCCTTAATAGAAGTAATATGCGCACTGGGCGTATTACCGTTACATACAATGATTCATGTTAACATTTTTAAATTATTACTTTTTGCAGATGTCGCCTTACAACAGCAAAATGGCTGCGGGAATTTTTACTCCACTAGCGTTGCCGCAGGAAACCACTGTCACATTTTCTCCGTGCTCTGGGGCCGTTAGGTGCACTCGCTTTGTTCCTTTTTTAGCCAGAACAGTTTGTTGATGATGCAATGTTAACCTGCACCCCTTCTTGTATACGTTGTATATCCTTTCTGGTTGATCCATTAAATCAAGCTCCAATAAGACTTTCCTAAGTTTGTCGAAGTTACCTTTGACTATATACCTATTCAACTTCTGCGCTCTAGCCGGATCAAGATTTTGCGCCCACCTAGAAATGATTTCCGGATGACGATTTAAGAACGCCTTCAGCCAATACCAGCCAGCTAGTCGTATTTATTGCGAAAAGATATGAGATGTACGGTTTTTCTCACATTGGTTAAAATCACATTTTCGTAGAATCCGTTTGGTTAGAGAATAACCTACTTCAGCTAGTCGTACGATTCGCGACGCCAATTCGGCTTCATTTTCGGGACTTAACACCGTTTTTCTTCCAAGGGGCTGCTTTTTATTTGTATTTTCACTTTCGTAACGACTTAAGGTTCTTTTAGGAATGTTAAATCTTGTCGAGACGGAGTTTTTTGACTCTCTATTTTGAATGGCCAGTAAAGCTCGTTGAAGATTTTTCTCGGTCCACTGTGATCGCAGGCCCTTGTTGTTGTAAGGCGACATCTGCAAAAAGTATGTAACGGTAATACGCCCAGCGCGCATATTACTTCTATTTAGGCTTGGGCACATTAACAACCATGTAGTGTAGTATTATTTCCTCTAATTTATAAACTAATTTTTGAGTAATCTTAGAAAAAAATTACACTAAAATAATCGCAAGGGAGCACACTTTAAGACGATGTTCTTACCTTCTCAAAAACAGATCACCACAAAGAGTGGCAACGTGACAAAAGTTCGTTGTGTTTTTTTATAAAACACGCGTAGCAAATAAGCCTAGTTCATCTCCCACAACTTCAAGTCTCAAACTAAATTTAGATCATGCGCACACTGCTATAAATGGTGTCGGTTAATACCTGCTATGCCATGTGGTAGTCTGTAGCCCAAGCAAGTAGAAATTATGGGGTATGGGCATATTACCAACATGGGCATATTCCATTCACCTACCTTATATGGATAAAATGTCTGAGACATCTCGTACATGAAATTTCAAAGAAAATTCTGGTACCTACTCAAAAAATGTCTGGCAATAATTCAAGCACTAGGGAGATTACAACTGACAATTCTAATTTTAATGTCAATTACTATCAATTTACGAGATGCCGAAATCCAGTACCTTTTTGTTTCAAACATTTCATATGTTAATAATAGAAAAAGAATATAGTACTTGGGGTATTCCTCCGACTATACCATTTTTTGCTTTTATTAAAATTAGGACAAAGTAATTTTAGTTAAGTTTGTTCAAATTCTGGACATTCACTATTTACTGAACGTTTGTTACTAAACATATTGTTAATTCCTTTTTTAAACAGCAAACATTTCCAACGTAACTATTTTAATGAATAATTGATACATTTATTCGGGGTTAATGCCATAAGCTTGTGTTTATCCGGAAAAACTTTCATTTCGAACTAAACTTTGCTACTCCAGTCGAATTATCCATGAGCAACAAAGCTTGCGTTTTGCCAGAATAAAACTTTGTTCCAGTAATAAACATATGTTCGAATGGGATTTGCTAAAAAGATTCAATAAATCATTTCAATAAAATTGATAGACTATTTTATAACATACTTTATTGATGCTAGTGTCATATGATGATACATATACAAGGCAAAATTGAACAATCTAGCACCGCCAACTGATATTTAAAAAGCATAGCAGTTTGTCCGATCTCTAAGTGACAAAATGTTTATTGCTTTGTATTGTCTACAATATTATTGGATAGTAACATACTTTTAATCATTGAATAATTCGACCACACTGTTGATGGCTTTTGTTATTGTGCCACTCCCGAAATAACACTATCTCCGAGAAATAACTGCATGTCTTTTTCATCTTCAATTACTAAATCCAATAGAGTTAAAGAAAACTGGGAATCAGACATTTTCCAACTTTATATTATTTCTACGCAAAGCGAAGGAAGACAACACAACCTGTAGCTAAAATCTAATACTTTTTTCCCTTGTGTAATGAATAACTATCATTCACCGTATTCTCATTCACGTTTTATAGTGTTCATTATAGAAGAGGTCGATATCTTCCCTCAATGTATGAACAATTGGGATGCATTCAATAACCCCTGTATAAAGGTTTTAAGTTCTGCGTTCCTGGAGAGTCATAGAGAACCGATAGGGGATTTAGTGTGGAACGCATGATAAAACTGTACCTAACCCGAGTTTTACACGCTAATGAGGGCAAGCTGGACATTTACCCACCACAGGGGGTGGCAGCACCCCCACAATAGCGGCGGCAACAGCGGATATGCAGAGAGCGCAACGGCGCCTAACGCTTTCTGATTCCCCGTTTGTGCATATGTGTAATTGCGAGACTTTGCTTGTTTCTGTATAATATGTACGTCCATTCGCTAATTCACTACTACCTATTATTCGATCACTGTTTACAAAAATACACACTGACAATGAAACAAATTTACTTATTATTTCGTGCATACTACATTAATTCGCATAATCAGGAAATAGTTCGAATTTATGTTTTTCAGTTCTTTTTTTCTTCCTTATCCTATTCTAAGCTCTTTTTGCTACTACTTAAAAGGGATTTTTTCATTGCTCAGTATTGAAAGCCCAAATAATTGAGGAATTTTCAAGTAAAAGGAGTATAATTTGAAATATCACTATAAATATCAACTAACGAAAAAAAAATTGGACGTCATGGGACGCCAGGCAGATGTAAAGCATTCAAGTTAATATAAGAACATACAATTAATAAAGATTAATAGAGAAAATATAGTGCGTTGTTTGTGTACTAAAAAAAGTAAAGTAAAATTTTAATAATAGATATCGAAATCGAAACGGTTTACAACAGTTTTGAAAAAGAAATTCAAAAACAGTCACCGTTCAACTAAGAAGAAACAACTACTTCCCGGGCTGTATGCCCCGACAGACATTGAATTACACTTCCAAATCAAACGAGATCGGTATGATCTACAAGATTCAACCAACCCTTCTGGTTTGTAATTAGAAGAGAAAACATAACTTTTCAGCGAATTTGCGCCTCATCAGTACATGGTATAGTATGTTCTCCGCCTGAAAGCCCTAACTGAATCTGACACTTAAATCACAATCAATGCATGTCTTCCAGTAACGGAAATGTTAAAGTTGTAACAATAGCGACATCTTCACCTCCAACCGCAAACCAAAATTCGAGAAATTTATTAACAAGCCCATGGGCGCTTATTTTATTGTTTAAGTTTTTAGATCATTTGGTTCATAAAAAACTAGCAATAATTTTTCTTGATAATACAGTATATTCATCTCTCTAGAATATTTAAATACGAAGAGATATATTAATGAATCTAAACTAACGAAAAATGAATGTTTTTATGTAGGCGCAACTTAACCAAAAGTTGTTCCGAAATCCACATCAACTCAAAAGTTTTATAAAACTAACATTTTTATTTTTCATTATTATTAAGACACAAGACAATCCTTAAGGCAGTGGCGGCTCGTGGTAAGAATTTTAAGGTGTTCTGCAATTTTTGAATAAAAGTTTACTTTGTAAGGGGAGTGTGTCCCATCGATTTTATCGTCCTTTCTTCGCCTCCCGTGTTGATATATTGGATTTCTGGACCGATTGTCAATTGCTACACATGAAAAATAGGAGTCACGCACTAAGCACTACTTCGCTAAAGTAAAAATATTTCTTTTAAGTTAAGTCTATTCCACGTTCTTTTCGGTTCCCAAATGTTGTAATCACTTTGTCATTAAAATTGTCTATTTGGAAGATACTTTTTTTTCAATAGATAGCATGGAAAGAGCTGCTATACGATCTTCGGTCATTGAATTTCTAAGAAATTTAATTCGTTTTAGTATTGAAAAACATCGTTCGGTCCCTATTACGGTCTTAAATCGAACAGTACCGTATGCCTCGATGCGCTGGACTAAATGCTGCGATTTTAAGAGGGAAAATCACGCATGATCACGGCTTAGATTTAGACGGTCAAGGGGGAGAAGTGTGCATCGCTCGCAGAGCACGTTGCTATGGCCCAGCTATAGATAATATCAACGATCGCGCGAAATAGGTTCGTTATTCCACTGGTGGACTTTATTTACTTTAGTTTGTTATTTCAGATGTGGCTTCAAGGGCTTGTTTTTTTTTATCATTATAACAATGGGAATGCCTTACAAAATATACTATAAACTTTATATTTGATAAAATAAAATATTTTAGTTAATTAGAAGATTTTTTGGGAGCTCTGCAACACTGCAGCGCTTATGTACTAGCCGCCACTGCCTTAAGGCTAAATAAAATCACTTTTCTCCGTAATAAACACTCTTGTGTATACCAAAAGACCAAAACCATATTTTTGCTTGCCCTGGTACGCCATATTAAATTTCATTTGACAGGTCGCTGTATCGCCTCACGCGACTCTGTCCTTTGCTTGATTCAGATCAGAAATTCTTTAAAGTCGATAATCATCATCATCATCAGTTCAGCTTCCTACCGACAAAAATATTTTAAGTCCTCAGGGTCAAAAAGGGGAAAAATAGGACCGATCCTGAAAACCGTTCCAGGTGAAGATTCGACGGAAGTTACGTTTTTTGGGTAGGGGTAGTTTTGGGGTAGGGGGTGAAAATTCCCAAAAATGCTTCCCAGATAGCCAGATATCCGAAGCAAACACTTTTAAGAGATTTTCAGGGGTGAGGAGTGGTTTTTGCGGATTTTCGTCCCAGCACGAACAACTATTTCAAAGGGGATTTCTGAGGAAAAATGCTTCCTCCGGGACTTAGAACGATCACATATAGTCAGATTGCATGATGGCATTAGACCGTCATGCCGTTTGCCGTGACGACAAACCAGCCGATTTTACTGCCAAAAACTATAAATACAGGGTTTCTAAATTCATTCGAAAATATTCAGGTGATTATAATTTTTATTATGTGTCTTTCCTATAACAAAATCTCCTCAATCCACACCCTCCCGAGATATCACACCAACTAAAATTATGTAGTTGAGATAAAGGCATAAATGAGAATGGAAACAAATACAATAATGATAACAGAATAAAAATAATTTGAAGTAGATTCTACCTATCTAATACCAGTCGAATGCTTGATTGTAGTGAACTGTTTTGGGAAAATTGAGAAAAATCAAATGAGCCGTGTAAACACTATAGACAATTGAAATTTATTGTCAATTTCACAAATCACCCTGTGAATTAATAAAGAAGGGGAGTTGGCACTTTTTAGTAGCCACATGATATGATCCCTGAGGGACTCTATATATGGTAAAAGTATGTAAAGTTCCTCATGACTCACTCTGTATAAGATCAAATGTTCTCATTGTAATGCCGTTAGGTTTATCGCAAAATTCCTGAAACATGTCAATTTTTATTTTCAATGGAGCATATTACAAAGAGATTTGTTTATCTTTTTAATTATCTGGGGGGTTGCAGACACCCCCAACTTTTTTTTAATGGAAGGGTAGGTTGATTAATTTTTTATTTGAAAGCTTTTTCAATTGCAAATACAATTCCATTTTTTTTGTTACTTCTTATGAGCAATGTGTCGGAAAAAATGAAATAAGGAAATATTTACTGAAATTACTTTAATGCAATAAATGTTCAAAGTGCTCTCCACCTTGTTACTGACAATATCCTAATCGATTATAAACAGCATTCCAAACATTTTGTAACATTTCTGCCGTCACTTGCCTAATTTCGTCCCTGATTCTTTGTTAAAGCTTGGCGATGTCGTTAGGTTTAGTGGCATAAACCTTGCTCTTTGGATATCCCCATAAAAAAATCTAATGGAGTAAGATCGGGTGATCTTGCTGGCTACTCCATTGGGCCCCTTCTTCCAATCCACCTATTTGGAAACACTTCGTTAAGATAGGTCCGTACATTTTGAGCAAAATGTGGTGGTGCCCCATCTTGTTGAAACCACATCCGTTGGTCAAATAAGTTGCGATCCAAATTATTGGAGAATACATTTACTAAAGTGGGAATCAGTTCTTCTTGTAGCATATTAAGGTATGTTTCTCCGGTTACGTTTTCATTGAAAAAAAAGGACCTACTATGCGATCCCCAATAATTCCAGCCCAGACGTTTGTTTTTTGAGGCCTTTGGGTATGGCATTCACTCATCCAACGGGGATTTTCGTCAGCCCAATAACGGCAGTTCTGTTGATTGACGTGCCCATGTGATGTGAACGCAGTCTCATCATAAAACAGCACCCATTCCAAAGCAATTTGTCCACCATCGATAGAGGCCATAATTCGTTCGCAAAATTCAAGTCTACGATCAGGATCATCTTCGTTAAGCTCCTGCAGGTTTTGCATCCTATATGGGTGCTTTTTGGCTTCTTAAAGAATTTTTAAAACGCTTTTCTGACTGACAACTTCCAACAATATGTTCAACAGGGCTTCTTCGTTGACTTTTAAAAGCTTTTGTCGAGGAGCATCCCTTACGTGGCCCAACTCCCGATATCGAGTTTCAATTTTGCTAATCGTACTTCGATTGATTGAAGGTAATTCTGGATGAACTTCACTAAACAGACGAGCGACTTCAGCCTGTGTTCGACTTCTGTCCCCATATCGGATCATCATTAAAATTTCGATACGATGCGTCTCGGTTAAATAGGGCATTTTCTTATTTTTCGTTTTTAATTTACACGTTGAAAGTACTAACAAATCAATCACATTCAGTTCAAATTGACCGAAAAACTATCAAGCAGGTTTTTTCTTGTAAGAAAAAATGTACCTATACATTAAAGTATTTTCAGTAAATATCTCCTTATTTCATTTTTTTCCGACACATTGCTTATAAAAAGTAAATACTTTCGCATGCTATTTTCTTCTTATTTTCCATTATTCCAACCTCTATACAACATAAATCAAATATATGCATGCACGGTGCAAAAACTAAATGACACAAAATATAAATATTGAAGAAAGTATCGTCGATCATACTGAACGTGTGCGGTGTAAACAATATTGATACTTGTATTGTCAATAGTATTAACGATCCAGTATTGATGGTGAAAAGACAACTGTGCTAAATACAATAAATATAAGGGCACCTGTAACGAGGGTACGATTCTGTGGGATGGTTTACCCTTCATATACTTGTCGCCTCGACCTGAAATAGAAAAGAGTTTATTTTGAGATAGTTGCTCTTTTGGATTGAAAGATATACAATTTGGCTGTTAAGAATAAAGGGTGTATTTTAACGAATACGTTGTTTGATATAATTAAAAGTAGTGTCAGAAATGTCAGAAATGGAATATCCTGCGTCTAACGATGGAAAAATCAAAGAAAAGAAGTAGACGACACCAAAGACCTATTTCGTATAACGAAAATGATAGTAATTCTTCACGTGATGAGATAACAAGTGAAAAAGGAATTTAAAAAACAGGAAATGTAGATAAACAAACAGTAAGCACTTCTTCACATATTGATGAATCACTAATACCTATTTTTGATTCATCTTATGGAAATAATTAGGCTATTCAATGAACAAATGATGTTGATCTGTTGCGTTCTAATTATAATTGGGACGATATATTGACCAGAAAGTGGGCTACTTCTAGGCTTAAGGGCAATACCAGGATCAAATCGAAAATTGGAAGTAGATGAAAATGTTATTGTTAGGCATTTTCTTAAGTTATTACATTCATTTGTCCAATCAAAAACTAAGTACTATTTTTTTGAAAAATGACCGAAATTCCGGAGATTAAATTTGATTATAAATGAAGAAATTGACGGTTGGTAATGAGAACATATTTATCTCAATCTGGATCATGCAAATTAAAATTTTATTCCGTTACACAAAAATGAAAATAATAATCATGATATTAATAGGTACTCCTGGAACATCTGTAGTATCTAAATCCGATATAAAACATGACACAATCGATGAAAATTTGAATTTAAGTCTTCAACTTTCAGCTGGAATCCCTGCTATATTGTAAGGGACCCTATTTCATTAAAGATTGTCCTAAAATTGTAACGAAATCTGAAATATGTAAGAAATGGAAACATATTGAACAGAAATAGAAAGGAACAGAAAAGAATAAATTTAGTGGATGATACGTTGAATAAAAACATTTATGAAAATGGTATACTTGCAAAGTAGACAATAAAAGTTGATTTCATGCACACTAGTAAAAATTAATTTTTAAGATTTTAATGATAAGTGATATTGTTGTTGTTAACTCTATACACTGTGTTCATTTGAAAAGGACCCACCCTTAATATTTCAGAAATGTGACATATTAGAAAGAAATGCCGAAACACGTCAACTTTTAACTTGTGGTGGGGTCACTGTTTAGCGCTAATGTCATAAAAGTGAGATTCACCCCCTCCCTACTGAAGACACCCCTTACAATTTTTCAAATGGCATTAGGTATCGAGTCACACCTCATTTAAAAGGTCTGGTAAATCTCTATTATCATTTTGTTTTGCCTTTAATACCAGCCTTCCATTGTCATTGTTGAAACCATTCCAAAAGTGCGAAAGGAATTTGAAAATAGACTTTATTATTGCCTGAATGTTAACGGTGGTCACTTTGCACTCATGATTAAATAACAGTTATTTCTTGTTAACAGTTGTCTTTTTACTACATGATATGCTTGGTAGATCCAAACTCTTGAGAAAAGAAGAGCCTGTTGGAATAATCAGGTAGTCCATGGTATGCTTGGTAGATTCAAACACTAAAGAATATAAGTGTCTGTTGGAATGATCAGGTAGTTCATGATACGCTTGATATATCCAAATATTTGGAGGAAAGAAGAACCTGTTGGAGTAATCAGGTAGTACATGATATGGTTGGAAGATCTAAATCTGGAGGAAATATGAAAATCCTGCAACGCAGAGCTGTGGTGTAATATATTATTCCATGTATATTTGTGTATCACAAATGAACCGGAGAAGGTGACTGGGAACAGTCAGGGTTAGAATGGCCGAGTGTAACTAGAGTAAAATTCTGTGGGAAGGTTTACACTTCATATACCTGCCGACCTGACCTGAGAAAGAAAATAGTTTAGTTTGAGATATAGTTAGTTGTTCTTTTGGATTGAAAGAGATGCAATGTGGCTGTTAAGAATAAAGGGTGTATTTTAACGAATAGATTTTTGATATAATTAAAAGTAGTGTAACACACCGGAAGAGTTCACACAGTGGAGTAGTTAAAAGTACAAGTCACAATCATGTTGCAAATGCATCCATAATAGAGGCAAATGGAGCTTGTGATAGAATAAAAGAAATGGCTCATCAAGTTGAACTTACAACACAAGGTATACTAGCACATCCAAATTTATGGAAATTCATCAATGAGTTAAGAAAGAAGAAAGCTTGAATCAGTTGAAAATTGAAAATTACTTAGCTGGAAATCAACAGCCACGTAAAGATACGGCGCAACGAATTAAAACGATTTGCCAACAAAATGGCCAAATTTAGAATATTTAAGAGGAATTGCCCATAATTTCCAGCAACAACTATAACATGCACATTATTTAAACCACGATAAAGGCTTTGTGGTGAAGTCTAATCGGATAACTTTATCATTACAGACATACTCAAGTACTGGTAATAAAATGGAGATTTAAACAAATTAAATTGTTTTATTCCATCATACTCAAGTACAAAAAAAAGTAAAAAATAAATAAAAAACCAAACCAAAAACCAGTAAAGGAAATAAAAACAAACAAACCAAGGAACGAAATTTTTAAACACGCCAGTGATGAACTGCCAGTCCTAAGCCTGGATAAAGTGCGAAGGAAAGTTACATGAAATTTGGAATATAAATGTTACAAAGTGTAATATTATACACTTTTAAACACTCGTAGCATACAAATTGGGTTAATGTATGCATTTCAAACTATTACATAGATATGTATATTTTTTACGCGACATTATTTCGCTCGACCAATTGTCGGCGACATTTTCTCGTGACACCCTTAGTTACTTGTTTATTTATATCAATTTCTATAATTTACTCCTGACGATGCAAATGTTATTTGTGAAGCCGGTCGATTGATATACGTTATATTTCCGTTGTGGAATTAGTTCTTTATTGATTTTACTTATAATAATAATTATGTAAATATTTCAGGTGGTGAGGGTTGAAACAACCAATTTGTTGGAAAAAGTTGGTTCTTTTATGGTCCGCAGTAATAAGGTTTTGTTTGAAATAATAGTTGCAAATGCAAAGTTCTCGTAGTCAATAATTTGGAGGAGAAAAGGAAAACTTGCGCATGCGCCACAGGCTTAGTATTTTTTACCTTTTATTTCGTTTTAGAGACGTGGGATATTATTTTTTTTATTATCATTTATTTCTTTCCTTTTAGTTCAATTTACTATAAGGTGAAATTACGGAATTACAGGAACTATATTGAAGGTTTTTCATATACAAATGTCACAATATAACAAATCAAAAAATTTAAAAAAATTTCACCGTGTCCAGGATTCGAACCCCATACCTTCAATTCATAATTTTCGCAGTCAAACCTATATACCAATCAGCTACGAAGACGTAATATTTTTATATCAACCAAACTGTTGTATATAGACCGTATGATGTATGTCAAAAGTAAAAAAGTGACGTTTTATCAATAATTCTCCAATGAATTGGAAATTCTTTCCATATCTCTATTTATTGTCATCCAATTCTGAATTATGTTGAAAATTTTAAGTCATAAGTTTGGAATAATGTACAAAGTTGGACCCGGACAGACATAAAACAAAAACCGAGTAAATGAAAACGTGGTAAAAAATAAGCTTGGTATTATCATATCAATCGCCGTTCACAGATAAATAGAGGAGGGATACAAAATGTTTCACTACAATAAGAGAACTAACGCCATTACGTTTCCTGACTACATAATAATTAGGTACTCAAAAAAAATCATTAGCGTGTAAATAACTGCAATGAAGCATGATACTACAGTGAAATTAACGTCGGCGCACATGGGCCTATCCTAACCGGAAGGACAGGTTAGCACGAACACCCGCACATAAAAGATACTTCCGGTCTAGGTAAATGGTCTGAGAGAGTGATGGGTGTCTGTCGAGGACTTGTTCATTTGTTATTCAGTCAAGTTTTATAGGATTTTTACCGTTTTAGATCCGACACCGTGACGCAGTATGATATACTGAGTGAACCATTATATATGTAGAAAGATTTGCTGCATCATTAGTTATGTCTAAAACAGTTAAGATTTATTATTCACATTTGATTTATGTTGAAAGATAGCAAAACAAGAGATTGCTGTGAATGGTTTTGACGAAATATTTTTTTTATTCATTTAACTTTGGTTATTGATGTTTTCTCTGGATTTAAAATGATTAGTGACAATACAGTGAATGGCCACAAAATGTTTTGATCAACGGTTTTGTCAATATTGTAATTATACAGAAATAAAGCTACTATCCTATTATATCAAAAGTATGTTGCAGCATCGTCTATATCTCTCGGGAATGGAGTTACTAGTTTCGAGAGCAATCCACCAAAACCATACTTTGTATCCTAACCAGTAAATTTCCAATAACAGGATCTATTAAACAGGGTAGACAACTTGAAGGTTGTATTGTAAACCAGCAATGAAAGTTTTTGAAAATTCGCACTTCCCTTATTCAAGACATACACAACACAAATCAGACCTTAATTATGGTGACCTTGCGTCAGGTTAGATAAGGTTATATTGCCAAAAATTGCAAACACTTCTTTTTTCAGGGAATATCAGGAAACGCATAGGGAGGATGGAATACACTGCACGGTTTTCAAGGAAGCGACTGAAGAGACAAGGGAAAAGGCCAACACGGCAGACTTGGCCAGTGCGAGGCTTTCCTGATCCTACAGGTAAATCTGGGTAGGTCCACTAGTGACCAGGACCTGTTATACAAAATAATGGAGGAAGTAGGAGCAAACATCGCCATAGTCAACTAGCCAAACCGTAAAGAAACAAAAACATGCAGGTAATAAAAATAAAGAAGGGACAACCGTGCTGGAAAAACTGGACCTTTATAGGTGTATAAGATTTGCGAAAGGGATGCCTTGGGAGCAGTCAGCGTAGCAGAAAGAAAGGCAGTGCTGGCTGGAGAAATGAACGTTAGGGCCGCAAAATAAAATTCCCCCATCCGCTACCTGTGTTTCGAATATCTCATGAAGTGGGTTGCAAGAAACGACATGATAGTCATGAACGCCGGAAGCAGGCGGACCTTCGTAAGAGGAAGCAGCAAGTCCTACATCGACGTGACACTGGCGACCAAAGCTTCATTTGGAAAAATCGAAGACTGGAGGGTACTGGACTGTGAGACGCTTTCATGCCTCTAGCTCGAAGCATACATGATACAGGGAGCCACGCAACGGGAGCAAACACATAGTCACATAGTTGGTAGAGAAAAAGGATGTTTTGGGAAAGCAAAACTGGTGGAGAGACAGAGGTTGAAAAATACTCATGAAGGAGCCTACCCTACCATTAGGAAAGCGGCAGGGAAGGGTAGGACAAAAAGGAAACTGGGCAAGGTCAGCCAATATTAGTGACTAAGAAGATAGAGGCTTTACGCAGAGTGTATACTGTAAAAATATGAAATTTTAGAATAAAAGTTATTGAAGCTTGCTTCTTATTGCACGACATAGAACGTTTGAGAAGGCTAGTGAACTCGTGAAACGTGTAACGTTACGAAAAAGTGTTCATCACGCAACAGTGTTGCCAGATTTCTGAATAATCCACTAATCCAATGAAATTTAAATTGAAGCTTGCTTCTTTTTATATTCTGCAATATTTTAGAATACTTTGAAAAATCGTAGTTTAAAAAGAAATTTTGAGCTCAAATGACAGCAGCTGGGGATAAAATTGACCTTAAAGTTACGTAAAATTGTTTGTTTATACTTAATAATTTTTTCAAGTTGCGAAAAAAAATTAAAACTTCAAAAATGATGAAATTTTTTTTTCAAATTCCTGTTATATATTATTGGTTTTGAAGCTTGCTTCTTATTGCACGACATAGGACTTTTGAGACGGCTAGTGAACTCTTCGAAAAAGGGTTCGTCACGCAACAGTGTTACCAGATTTCTAAAAAGGCTAGTGAACTCGTGAAACATGTAATGTTACGAAAAAGCGTTCGTCACGCAACAGTGCTGCCAGATTTCTGAATAATCCACTAATCCAATGAAATTTAAATTGAAGCTTGCTTCTTATTGCACGACATAGGACTTCTGGGAAGGCTAGTGAACTCGTGAAATGTGTGATGTTACGAAAAATCGTTCGTCACGCGATGCATTCTTCGTATTTTTCTCGGTCGCCCGCTGCGCTAACTCTCTTCCCTCTGTTCCTCTCTTCCTCAGCCGCCTTCCTCTTATCTCTTTCATGGGCTACACAGCGGCACGCCTCTCTCTCTCTCTCTCTCTCTCTCTCTCTCTCTCTCTCTCTCTCTCTCTCTCTCTCTCTCTCTCTCTCTCTCTCTCTCTCCTACACGCCTGCACGAGGGATTCCCAAACGGTCGGGAGAGAGGTAGAGTATCGTGCGTCTCTCTCTCTAATTGCCAGATATGTTATAATTTTTGAAAAAATGTCAAAAATTTTGAAAAATGATCAATAATTATCAAAAACTGTCAGAGTTTTGAAAAAATGGTCAATAATTTTAAAAGCCTGTCAAAAATGGTCAATAATTGTTAATAATTGCCAAAATTTTTGAAAAATGGTCAAAATTTTTGACAAATTGTCAAAAATGGTCAAAATTTTTGAAAAATTGTCAAAAATGGTCAATAATTGTCAGAAACTGTCAAAAATGATCAATAATTGTTGAATATTTTAAAAAATAGTCAATAATTGTTAAAATTTTGAAAAAATTGTCGATAATTATAAAAAATGTTCAATAATTGTTGAAAAGTGTCAAAATTTCTGAAAAATTGTCAAAAATGGTCAATAATAGTCAGAAACTGTCAAAAATAGTCAATAATTGATAAAATTTTGAAAAATGTTGAAAAATTGTCAAAATTTTGAAAAAATGGTCAATAATTATGAAAAACTAAAAAATAGTCAATAATTGTTAAAAATTGTCAAAAATGGTGAATAATTGTTAAAATTTGGAAAAATGGTCTCAAATGGTCAAAATTTTTGAAAAATTATCAAAAATGATCAATAATTGTCAAAACTGTCAAAATTGGTCAATAATTGTCTAAAATGGTCAATAGTTGTAAAAATTTGAAAAAATTGTCAAAATGTTTGAAAATATGCTCAATAATTATAAAAAACTGTCAAAAATGGTCAATAATCATTAAAAATTTTTGAAAAATTGTCCAAAATAGTCAATAATTGCGACAACCTGTCAATAATGGTCAATAATTGTTAAAATTTGAAAAATGTTCTAAAATGGTCAAAATTTTTGAAAAATTGTCAAAAATGATCAATAATTGTCAAAACTGTCAAAATTGGTCAATAATTGTCAAAAATTTTGAAAAAATGGTTAATAATTGTCAACATTTTTGGAAAATGTTCAAAAGTTTACGAAAAATGGCCAAAAAAGGTCATTCTATTGTGCATAAGAAGCAAGCTTCTGTCGGCTTCTGACGACCGTTCACCTTTTTTTTCATATAAGAATGTGTCACTATAAAAAAAGATAAATACCTGTGTTAACGCCTCAAAGATTTTTGTCAAAATAGCAGTGCTCTTGTAGCGGACCTAGTCTGGTTAAACTCGGACTATCGCGATATCTATTCAGTTTTAATTTTGTTTTGTTTAAAAACTTTGTTATAATTTGACAGTAGTTTTTGACTTTGGTAATAATTCTCACGTCAATGTTATATTAAAATGATATGATAAAATACTATCCCAATCTAAAAAAAATTACTGGTTTATATTACTTCTTAAGTTAAATAATAATAACCTGTACGCAATCGATCCATTAGATAAGACAGATAATGAAGTTTTTTGTCAATTATTTAAAAAATGAGATAGAAATATAATTCATGATGTTAACGCATGTCAAATTGTGGATAAACCAATAGAAAAATTTAAACGATGAAATAAAACAATTTAATTTGTTTCAATCTTCATTATTATTTTTGATCCTATGTTTGAACAATCAATCAAATTGTTTCATTTCATCGTGTCTGTATGGATCTTCATCAAGTGAGAGCCTCATCTATTCAATTTTTGAAATATTTAAATTTGAAAAGAAGGGTGATCTAAAAAAAATTGAGGGCGCTGCGAGGTAAATAAGAAAATAAAACATTTTGTAGGAGTCGGAAAAATTAATTTAACATAAAAAAATCAATTACATAAACTAAAATTGTAAGTAAGAATATGGAATTAGCAGAACATAAAATGATAGAAATCCAGTCAGACTTTTAAATTTTCCATTAGTATAAAAAATCCATTGACAAGAAATTTCATGGTATAAAGAGTTAAAATTGTGTAGAGAGGAAGAAAAACGAGGGAAGTGAATTTTAATTATTTGAAATTAATTTCAAATCATTTTAATCCGGAACAATTCATATTATGATATTGTGGAATCATAAATTGACAAAACTTAATAACATTTTGGAGATTTCTGTAAATTAAAATCAAAATAATAACTATTGTGGTGATAGAAAATAATAATAATTATTATAATTGAAAATAATAAGTCTTCATAATAAATTTTGAGAAGATAATTTTTAGATATATAAAGACTATATAATGTAATTATTTTATTGTATCAATTTAATTCAGAAAAAATTCTGTCTGGACAATTTGATTGAAAAAATGTTTTTAAAGCACTACCTGAGAAGATTTAGTAGCTGGGGCACCTAAAATATTAAAAAAAATTAAAAATAAATATTTATTCATATTAAAAATCAATATTATAGTATAGGAGCAAGGAGGAAGTGGTAATGGGCGAGGGGGGATACATAGAGCACAGTGTACTGGGAGGAACACGATATAAACCATAATATTTAGATCGAAATATAAAACGAAAAAATAGGCAGACATGGGGATCAACAAATAAACCCTACTAAAAAATGTATTGTACGCCTATCGTAAATGGCCATTAATAACAATCAACCCTCTTTGAAAAGTTTATTGTGCTTCCATGATTTAGAAATATCGACAAATAAACTAACCCCCTTTGAAAATTTCATCGTACGCACATGATACGTGATGACGGTAGTTTCTAGTATAATGTATTAAGTTCTAATGAAGTGTTACAAAGCTAATGTATCGTTAATATCGTCTGATCGTAAAAAAAATCTCCACCCTTAATATTAAAATTGCTATTTTTTAAAAAACAAGTAAGCATAACCAGTATTTTAAATGTTTGATTACTCAACAACGGTTCAAGCTGTAGTATATTTTTGAATTCAGAAAATTGTTGGCTTGACGAAAATTAAATCAAATACATATCGAATAATGGATTTATACTATTAACGCCTTACAAAGTTTTGAAAATATCTTCAAAAACAGTGACCGATGACTTAGAAGAAACAACTACTTCTCGGGCTATATGCCCCGACAGACATGGAAGGGACAATATCACTTGTAGACCGGTTTTGGCGTACATGCGCCTCATCATTACACGGTAGATATTCTACATCCGAGAGCTCTGTGAGCTTAATCCCGGACTAACCAGAATGGTTGGTTGAATCTTGTAGATTATTAAAAATATATCTAATTTTCGTTCACTATTTACAAAACAAGCTAATACGTCATCTACATACCTATACCAAAATAAGATATTTTTTGAAATGTTTCATTCGAAGATTTTTCTTTCTAAACTATCCATAAAAATGTTTGCCAATATTGGCTATATATGGCTTCCCATTGGTAAACCTTAATTTTGTATATATTCCTCATTTTCATGAGTAAAATAGTTCTGATTATTACATACATCAAACAAATTGAGTATATCTGATATTATTCAATTACTGTAATGTGCTAAACTAAACTTGTCATTCTAACATATCTGTTACTTTTGGACCTTGACCACGAAAACCTCATTGAATACATTCTAGAACCATCTGAAAAATAAGTGTCACTCTTAACACCCAGTTTACGATGTCGCAAAAAGACGTGCCACGCGTGATTGATGATGGGCCCCTAATTGTTTATTCTTCCTGTTTGTATTCTTATAAATTAATTTCATTCGATGAAAATGTATTCTGAGATGACAATAGTGAAATACAATTCCATGCATTTCTATACAATTTTTTCCTTCCTTTTTTTAACAACTTATTGTGAAAATGTTCTTTTGTTTGCTATGCGATAATTAATCCTAATAGACATGGTAATGAAGGTTCAGAGACTAAAGTTTGTTTTTAAATGACCGTTTTAGATAGGGACGGAAAATGTCTTCACAGAAAGTTCATGTGTAACATATTCAGAAAAAGTGGCATCGCATAAGTAGAACACTGAGCAATAAATGCGGATTGCCTTGTAAGTAATTTCCATAACAACATTCCGCATTCAGGATACATGATGTTATTTACATTTTTTAGGAAATACTGGCAACATTGTAATTAAATTTTAAACGAATATGTTTTGGAAACTGTCTCATCCTATGAATTTGTTTTAACTCTCATAGAGAGCGCTAGTTATACGGTTTGTACCGAGTAGTTTTAAAAATAGCTGTTTTGAGGTACAAAAAGTTGATCAAAATAAATTTGACTATAAATATGAATTATGGTCAGTTATAGTAAGTTAAGTGTTCATTTTCACGAATACACAATTCTATTCTTTTCACCAAAAAATTCATCAATTTTGTGGTTGAGGAGCTGATTGAGTATGCCATGTTTATAGTCAAATTGATTTTAACCTTCTTGTGATTAATATTAGGACCTCCAAAAAATTATGTTCAAAACTATTCGGTACGAACCGTGTAACTTCCCCCAATTTTGATGAGTTCTGGTTATAGGATAAGCTGCTTCCAATATAAAACCATTATAATATAATTAACTTTATTGTTTACTGGAATTATCTACATACATATATTTTAAGTAGTATCCCAAAACATAACGACTGACCACAATTAGGGCAGAGGTTGACTCTCAAGTTTATGTTTAAAAAGGAACCTCGTGTATTCTAACAAATATCTATTTATAGACTCTCTCGGCACGTCTACTTAGTTTGTTGTAATAACTTAAGATGATGTGTATAAAAATTTGCCATTACGAAAGAAGATAAATATCTGGGTGTGTCCTCTGATTCTAAACTGAATTGGAGGACACACCTGGAAAAAATTACTACCACGGCAAATGCAATGCAGATGAGTTATGTGCAAAACCTGTGGAATACGATCCGAGGTGTTGGTTCACTGGCTTCACACAATTGTGATAGAGGTCAGAAGTGTCTTCTGCAGTGAATATATTAACTTCAATCCAAAAACAAGCTTTTTGGTATTACCAGGGCAATGAATAGCAATAAAGCTCTTCTGGCCTTCCACATTTCGACGAAGGCGATGAAGACGATTCCTAGGCCGAAATCAGGAGGAACAATGTTTGAAAAGGACACACTGATGTTTTATAATTCAAAATAAGTATTCATTCATTATTATATTTGGGTTGTGCTCATCAGTCAAGGTACTTGAGCTGAATATTTGTACCATTTCCCATGTCATCTACTTCCATTCCAGAAGCTTCGTGTCTTATATAAAGGCCACCAGTTTGACTGGAGGGATTTTCAGTTGTTGTGTTGGTTGTATTAATTCCTCTCTAAAGTACTAATAAGTTCTCGCAGAAGCAGAGTATTTGAGTAGGTGTTTCATCATCAAGTTCACATTTTCGGCACATAGGTTCACTAACTTTGCCCATTTTGTACAGATGTTGCGTCAAGGTGCAGTGTCCAGTCCAGTCCAGTGTTGGATTACTGATAGCCTTAAGCAGAGCCTGGCTGTCAGTGAATATTTTAATTTTTTGTCCGGTATATCCTCTTCTGATGTTTTCAGCAATACAGGCTATAGAGGCAATCGGCTCTGCTTGAAACATAGTCGTATGTCAACCAAGGCTAAAGAACATTCCCTTTCTAGGTCCTTTTATACAAGCCCCAGTTCCATGGTTTGTTTTGGAGCCACCAGTGAACCAGATGATTTCTCCAGAATTACCGGGGTGCATCACCTGTTCCCTAGATGGGATTAACTCACTCAGTGAATATATTCTCGGGTGTTATGCTATCAAAACTCATGTGATATATGGGTTCATCTAGTATTGTCCCAGTTGTATCACTGTGTCCTTCTCGAACGTTGTTCGGAGACCATAAGTCTTCCAATTTCAGCCTAAGAATTGCCATCATCGCCTCCGCCCTTATAAAAAGTTCCAAAAGAGGAAGTCCAATAAGGGCTTCCATTGATGCCGTCCCCGTGCTGTTCATTGCCCCGGTAATACCAAGAAGGGCTTGTCTTTGAATTGCAGTTAATATATTTGCAGTATTTGCAATAAAGCTATTCATGAATGCCCACTGGCGTTCACAAAAAAGAAACTTACACAAGCATTATATGCAAAGTGAAGTCTTTCCTATGAATTACCCCGGAGAAAGATTCGTTTTATTTGTCTATTATTTGTGCAGAAAATATCTATGTTTGACTCAATCGAGGAGTACTCAATGATAAGCTGGTTTAATGGTGAAAATTTGTAAACGTTTGTCCTATGTGGTAATTCATAGAAAAGGCTATTGGTTCTAGAATTTGTTCTAGGAACTCTGAAGTTCAATAACGATACAATATGATCACATTTAAAAATATAATTAACAATTTTATATGAAAACATAACTGAATGCATTCAGCGACGACGAAGTAAACTACTGCTATTAAAACGAGAATAAAAGTGTTCTTGAGGTGTGCCTCTAACAGGATAAAGACCGTCCAAGATATAAGAAGCCGACTTAAAGTATCTTCTTTGTACTCGTTCCAAAGCGGAAATTGTTGCGATCTTACAAATGCCGAGAACAAAATATTCAATGTGTTAATATTTTTGAAACATTTCGCATTTCTAACGATGAAACCCAGCGACCGATATGCTGCAGAGACCGTTTTTTGTATATGTGGAACAAAAGACAACCTTTGATCAAAATAAACACCCAGATCTTTAAGGACATCTGGTCTGTCGAGGACAATGTTGCACAAGGTGTAATCAAATTGGATAGTTGTTTCTTTTCGACAAAAGGACATTACGTTACATTTATTTGGGTTCATAGGGAGCTTGTTTCTGATACACCAATCATTGACCAAATTAAGGTTTCTCTGTAGTTTTAAGCAGTCATTAACGGAGTTTATTTCACAGTATAGTTTCATATCATCAGCATATATGTCTTTATCAATGTCAACATCCAGATCTTCGGTAATGTCATTTATAAAAATGTTGAAAAGTAAGGGACCCAATATAGAGCCCCGTGGGACACCGGAAGTTTGAAGAAAAGGTTGAGATTTGTATCCTAAAGTTTGAACATATTGAGTGCGATCATGAAGATAAAAACTAAGTATAGCAATTAACATGTCATCTACACCAAATAAATTAAGTTTATGTAAAAGTAGGCCATGGTCAATTTTGTCAAAAGCTTTAGAAAAGTCAGTGTAGATAGTATCAACTTGACTTTTCTTCTCCAGCACTTCACAAATGAATTGGGTTACGCAAAATAGATTCGTAACTGTGGACCTACCAGATATGAAACCATGTTGTTTAGGTATGATGATATTACTGACATGAAACGCAAGGTGATTATGGACGACTATTTCGAACACTTTGGCGAAATTGTTTAGAATAGCTACTGGACGATAATTACTTATGTCATTCTTTAAGCCTTTTTTAAATATGGGGCAAATCCTAGAAACCTTCCAACAATCGGGAAACTTCCTAAGATTGAGAATGAGATTAAAAATTCTATAGAGAGGTTTGCACAAAGTATACGCACAGTCCTTGACTAAGAAGGCCGGAATTAAATCGGGTCCATTTGTCTGTTTGGGCTTAAGTTTCTTAGCAGCCACTAAGATTTCGTTTTCAGAAAATTCTCTGATACTTAAGATATTTTGACCGTTATTATGACTGTCTTGATGAGAGAAGGTGCCCGACGGAGTAAAATTATTGGAGAAAAATGAAGCAAAGCCATCAACCACCTCCTGTGGGCCATTATATTCAAGAGGTCAGTGTACACCGTTGCAGCCATGCGGCTGCTCCCTCTAAATCCTCAGCAGATTTTGGTCTGCCTGATTCCCTCCTCGATGTTCTAGATGTAGGCGTATTACTCACATTGGCAATATCAAGTTCAGTAGTACGTAAATAGTCAAATAGTTTCCTACCCCTGGTGTTGTTGTCTTTGCTGTCCCAACTACTATGGTGTGCGTTGGTATCAGCCCCTACCATGACATCCAGATTATGTTTCCTTGAGTATTCCATCAGGTTCTCCATGTTAGTCCCCGGTAGTGGTTCTTCTAAATCGATAGGAAGATACAGAGACACTATTATTGTCTCTAGAAAGAAATAGAAATAACAAACCGCTCTATGCGGTCGACAGCAGTCAGTAACCTGGCTAAAGAAGGGTTGGGTGAACAACAATTAATTAAAATTACTGGCCACAGTTCAGCCAACTTAATCAAGCCTTATCTGCAAATGGATATTGAGCATTATTTCAACATCATAAACACCCTTAGAAGTGACGCCTCAGAACCTCCAACTAAAAAAATTAGTGCGTGCAGTCCCTCCGCGCGGTAGAAGTTATACTTCGTAATGTGTAAATGTAAATAGGAAAGGGTAGAAATTGATTTTTAGTGAAATCATATTGTTTCTTTAAGACAAACCTTATTAACATTGCTTACAATTCACAATTGATCGGCGCTGCATAGCAAGGTTACCACGCGCATGTGCTTGGGATCTACCGACTCGCTCTATTTCTCTCTCCTACTTTCTACCTTCCTGTATATTTCTTTCTCTCTCTAACGTTTAACGCAACCTCGTTGGAAGTCGCATTAGAAGTATAACTTCAAAAACAGAAAACACAAGATCCTGCAGCCACTCCTCGAGCTTCTCACTCTACAGCTGGACCCATCAACAACATTAATGATTTACCTACACCCAACGTTATTAAGTTTGTAGTATTTTGTGTGTGTGCGTGTGTGTGTGTGTGTGTGTGTGTGTATGCAGAATAATCTGTTAAACTCATATCAAATACCGTTCGGGCATCTAATTTTTCCTGTGAAAAAAATCGAAAAAACACAATGCAAAGTAATATTTTTTTAACAAAATGTATTCGTACAGGTGCAAAAATCCTCCTCTTGGACTCGGATTTTTGTTGCCACCAGTACTCATGCTTCTTGTTAAAATATCACTTAGCAACGTGTTTTTTTGATTTTTTTCACAGGAAAAATTAGAGTGTGAAAATAAAGGACCTCGAAAACGAATAATTCGTCCGCGTATCAATGATTTTGAGACATTGGACAAATCAGATTTCTTCCGGCGGTCTAGAAGAATACGACGCGACGTTACAAATATTGAAGATAATTGGAGGTTGATGCTGACTTTGAAAGTGTTACGTTCAGTGAATATCTAGGTTAGATTAATACTCTTTGTTATTATTTTTTCCAGTAATGAATCCGTATTCCCTATAAATTCTTTCACATTGTATTTTTGTTTTGACTTTTCTTCCTTCGTAAAATTGGCACTACTACTTCATTTTTCTGCCATTTTCACATATATTATCCTAACTAGATGTTTACTAACAAAAAGTTTGTGGACGAAAAAAATTAAGGAGCTGAAAAATAAAGAATGCGAGGCACACACATAAATTTGAAAAATTTTGAGGTATTCTTCTTCTTTTCTCACCTTCTTCTATCACTATTTGTTGCGTTATGATCTCCACCCATTTGGTTTACAAGTTAAAATTAAGCAGTGATACCAATTATAGGCAAAAATAAATCCAAATCCGATGTTTGGTTAGGTATTTCTTGCCTAAGGATTTTGTAGGTTGGTGAAATTTGATTTAGGTAAGTATCTTAGGTTAGGAATTACTTAGTTAGGGAATACCTGAAATCAGGTTGGTGAATTCGGGCACTAGACCATTAAATATACATTAAAGATAGGGAGCTCTGCGAGTCCGTTATTTGTTTGGGAAGAGGAGCATCATTTTTAACGGGATTAGCGAAGAAAATATTGTAGGAGCCCAATCGTAGAAGACGGGAAATTAAAGATAGTGCTTTCATCTTAAATACAACTAAATGTGTCAAGAAACAATTTGAATGCTTAATATTATGCAATTATTAGTTTTTAATTGATTGAAAAACGCGGATTCTACTGAAGTGGTTCCATATTAAATAGGTCACACTATAGAATACGCCCTCTAGCGGTGAAGTTACAAATTCATTTCCAAAGATTTCTCCTGGCTATTTTTATTGAGAAATTTTTTCCTGAAGCTATAAGATTGATAGCTTCTCATATAGACCTGAGTATTGGTACACCCGGTACAAATGAGTGGATGGAACAAAAACAAATAATTTTTCAAACACTCATTTTCAAATGGCAATCTAAGGAATCTAAGAAAATATCTTTCCTTCTCAAACTATCCCCGTAACGTATAAGCTATTGTTTTAGTACAGACCAGTGTTGCGTATATGAATATTTTAAATTCTGCAGCATCTAAAGGGCGTAACGCCGCATGGGAGCTAGTTGGTCACACAATCAGGACAGCGTGCAGGCTGAAAGGTCAATATTGACAACAGTTTAATGAACGGACTTAGTCCGACTGTCAAATGTCAGGGAACCAACTAAGGCAAGCAAACAATGACTCTGGTGTAGAAGCTTGTTTAATTCCACGTTTAAAGCACATTTACCAGTTTCTCGACGCTTCACTGCGTGTTGCTATCGATAAGGAAAATATTCCCTTAATCAATCGGAAACAAAAAATCCATGACATTAAATAAACAACGAGAAAATGAAATTCCAACGGAAGAACTCACATTTTATGTCAATTTTGTATTGTTACGTAATGCATATTTTCTCGTTTATTCATTTGAGGAGCACCTTGAGCCAATATGCATAAAAAATTTAAAATTTATTCAAATCATCGCTTTCTGAAATATGTACAAAGTGGAAAAGAGACTTCAGGATTATTTGCTATGTTTTGCTTACATTATTCATTGTCTTTAGATGTCGTTCTCTCCATACCCAATGCTTCTTAGTTTCCGAAATGTATTTATTATGGGCCAAATATTCTTTTAAGAAACGGACGTACATTTTTTTGTCTTCAGCTAAAAAGAGCGTTTTTGAGGAATGTGGTGAATGAAGTCTAGCATATCTGATTAGAATAGACTTGAAAATGTGCAAAGGTTAGCCAAAAGACTTCCTTACTACGACCTAGTTATGAGCAACATCTTGCTTCAGCCGAACTAACGTATTTTAGTGGACGCAGACAATGTGGTGACTTCGTAGTATTATTTAGAGCTATATTTAACATGTTTGGTGCTAATATGTCACCCATTTTTATTTTAAATCCTGATACTAGATTGAGAGGACATCCATATAAGTTGTTGAAATATTTTTGACAATTATTGACCATTTTTGACAGTTTTTGACGAATTTTGACAATTATTGACCGTTTTTGACAATTATTGACCATTTTTGACAATTTTTCGAAAATTTTAACATATTTGACAATTATTGACCATTTTTTCAAAATTTTGGAAATTTTTGACAGTTTTCGACCCTTTTTGACAAATTTTAAGAATTATTGACCAATTTTGAGACAGTTTTGACAATTATTGATCATTTTTGACAATGTTTCAAAAATTTTGGCCATTTTAGACCATTTTTCCAAATTTTAACAATTATTGACCATTTTTGATAATTTTTGAGCATTTTTGATAGGTTCTGACAATTATTGAAAATTTTTCAAAAATGTTGACAATTTTTGACAATCATTGGCCATTTTTCCAAATTTTTGGCGATTTTTGAAAATTTTTGGCGATTATTAAGCATTTTTTCAAAATTTTCACAGTTTTTGACAATATTTGACGATTTTTCCAAATTATTGACAATTTTTGACCATATTTAAAAAATTTTGACAATTTTTCGAAAATTTTAACAATTATTTACCATTTTTGACAGTTTTTGAAGAATTTTGACAATTATTGACCGTTTTTGACAATTATTGACCATTTTTGTCAATTTTTCAAAAATTTCAACATATTTGGCAATTATTAACCATTTTTTCAAAATTTTGACAGTTTTTGACAATTTTTGATCAATTTTCCAAATTTTTGACCATATTTAAAAATTTTTACAATTTTTCAAAAATTTTAACATATTTGGCAATTATTAACCATTTTATCAAAATTTTGCCAATTTTTGACCATTTTTTAAAATTTTAACGATTATTGATCATTTTTGACCGTTTTTGACGAATTTTGATTGGTTTTGACAATAGTTGACCGTCTTTGACAATTATTGACCATTTTTGACAATTTTCCGAAAACTTTAAATATTTTTCCAAATTTTTGACAATTATTGACAGTTTTTGACGAATTTTGACAATTATTGACCGTTTTGACAATTATTGACCACTATTGACAATTTTTCAAAAATTTCAACATATTTGGCAATTATTGACCATTTTTTCAAAATTTTGACAATTTTTGACAATTTTTGATTGGTTTTGACAATTATTGACCATCTTTGACAATTATTGACCTAGCAGTGTGGTCTGAGCACCGTCTTATTAATAAAAAAGGTGAGCGGTTGTCGGACCGTCGACAGAAGCTTGCTTCTTATGCACAATAGAATGTCCATTTTTCGGGAATTTTTCACCATTTTTCAGAAAATTTTACGATTTCTGACCATTTTTGAGGAATTTTGACAATTATTGACCGTCTTTGACAATTATTGATTTAACATATTTGGCTATTATTGACTATTTTTTCAAAATTTTGACAATTTTTCCAAATTTTAAAGATGATTGACCAATTTTGACAGTTTTGACAATTATTGATCATTTTTGACAATTTTTCAAAAATTTTGACAATTTTTAATAATTATTGACCATTTTCGACAGTTTTTTATAATTATCGACCATTTTTTCAAAATTTTGACAAATTTTGACAATCACTGACGATTTTTCCAAATTTTTTACAATTTTTGAAAATATTTGGCAATTATTAACCATTTTTTCGAAATTTTGACAGTTTTTGACAATATTTGACGATTTTTACAAATTCTTGAAAATTTTTGACAATTTTTAAAAAATTTCAACATATTTGGCAATTATTGACCATTTTTTCAAAATTTTGACAATTTTTGACCATTTTTCAAAATTTTAACAATTATTGATCATTTTTGACCATTTATGACGAATTTTGATTGGTTTTGACAATTATTGACCGTCTTTGACAATTATTGACCATTTTTGACAATTTTTCAAAAAATTTAACCATTTTTCAAAATTTTTGACATTTATTGACCATTTTTGACAATTTTTGAAAATATTTGGCAATTATTAACCATTTTTCCAAAATGTTGACAGTTTTTGACAATTTTTGATCAATTTTCCAAATTTTTGTCCATATTTAAAAAATTTTACAATTTTTCAAAAATTTTAACATATTTGGCAATTATTAACCATTTTTTCAAAATTTTGCCAATTTTTGACCATTTTTTAAAATTTTAACAATTATTGATCCTTTTGGACCATTTTTGACGAATTTTGATTGGTTTTTGACAATTATTGACCATTTTTGACAATTTATCAAAAATTTTAACATTTTTGGCAATTATTGACCATTTTTTCAAAATTTTGACAATTTTTGGCCATTTTTCAAAATTTTAACTATTATTGATCATTTTTGACAATTTTTGAACTAATTTTGATTGGTTTTGACAATTATTGACCGTCTTTGATAATTATTGACCATTTTTGACAATTTTTGAAAATATTTGGCAATTATCAACCATTTTCTCAAAATTTTGACAGTTTTTGACAATTTTTGATCATTTTTCCAAATTTTTGACCATATTTAGAAATTTCTACAATTTTTAAAAATTTTTAACATATCTGGCAATTATTAACCATTTTTCAAAATTTTGACAATATTTGACAATTTTTCACACCAATAGGTGTGCGAGCTCAGTGCGGCAAGAGAGATTGCGCACGGTCGCTTGAATGAGCTATCGCGTGACGAACGCTTTTTCGTAACATCACACGTTTCACGAGTTCACTAGCCTTCCCGAAAGTCATATGTCGTGCAATAAGAAGCAAGCTTCAATTTAAATTTCATTGGATTAGAGGATTATTCAGAAATCTGGCAACACTCTTGCGCGACGAACGCTTTTTGTAACATTACACGTTTCACGAGCCTTTTCAGAAATCTGGCAACACTGTTGCATAACGAACCCTTATTCGCTTTTTCGTAACATTGCACGTTTCACGAGATCACTAGCCTTTTCAGAAATATGGCAACACTGTTGCGTGACGGACCTTTTTTCGTAACGGTTACACGTTTTACGAGTTCACTAGCCTTCTCAAAAGTTCTATGTCGTGCAATAAGAAGCAAGCTTCAATAATAATAATAACCCGAAGGGGGTATGCTGGTATCATGGTGGGTTACGCATATCGTGATGCGGGCATACCAATGGTTTGACAAACCCACGGATCCCAGTTCAGCTGTCTGCTGACCCTTCCTTTCCCAGTCCTTATTCCCTCACGTATCACCTCGGAATTTCAGGGGAGTAAACCTCAATAAAAAATATGGAATCTTAAGGTGGAAGCTATCGTGCCAACAAGATGAATAGCCCATATTATTAACGATGCCCTGTGAGTGCCAGGCGAACCTCATTTGTATGCAGCCTTACTGTGGTAAGGGAGCACTGCCACAGTGGACCTTGAAATTCTTCCCTACTCGTGGGAACTAAATGAGTTCTGAGAATATAAAATCACCAATGGTCGCAGAGGGTGGTGCTGGATCTGCGACTATAGATAAGCAACAACAAACAAATAACACGAATCAGGAGACGAGAAATCAACCTCGGTTTTTGATAGTGAAGAAAAAAGAAGGAGATTTTGCTACAATGAATTCCTTCTTATCACATAGAAATATTTACGGAAAAGTGGGATAGGTAAAAATATGCGAAAAATAAAGGACGGCATGCTACTTGAAACAGTTTCTGCAACACAAACAAGTCAAATTAAAAAATTAACTCATGTACTAAATTACGAAGTTGAAATAGTTCCACATTCCAAACTAAATCAATCTCAAGGTGTAGTAAAGTGTAGAGATCTCTTAAATTGTACAGAACATTAAATATTGGATGAACTAAAAGACCAAGGGATAATTGGAGTAAGAAGAATAAAATGAGAAAAGGAGGTACCCTATTGGACACTCCCATTCATATTCTAACCTTTGACACCCCAAAAATGCCACGTGCCTTTTATATACTTAAAGTCCGTCCATACATTCCATCGACACTAATATGTTTCCGCTGTCAACTTTTTGGACATCCTGCGGCAAGATGCAATAATGTGAATGCGGTGAACCACTTCACAATGATAAACCATATGAACCACCATTTACAAGTGTCAACTGTAGTGGGCCACACTCAGCTAGAGCCAGAGAATGTCCAGTATATAAGCAGGAAGTGAAAGTTAAGGAAAATATTTCCTATTTTGAAGCGAAGGCAAAATTAGCTGTTATTACCCTCAAACCTAATATATCTCATGCTCGTGCAGCTACTACTACCCCTTTATATGCTCCTCCACAAGTAAATATTCAAGGGCTCGTCAAAGAACTAACACCATTGTTACTAAGCTCTTTACAAAGATGTATCATATTTCCTTTATTTAGCCTCAAGTATCACCTCGCAAGCCTCCGATCGTCAGTCTCTTCCATCTGTATATAAGCGGGATCACCCAGGCTCGTCAGTTAACGAATCAGTGTCTAGCAGAGTGGGTTATCGAAAAAAACAGAAAGGAAAAAGAGAGTGGCCAAAAGGCAAACCAAGAAAAAAGAGTGCCGATAAAATGGATGCCACAGCTTGTGAGAAAACAAAGGAATCTTTGACTAATACCTCGTCAACCCCAGACTTCATTCTACCGTCTTCGCATGCTTTAGAGGAGATGGCAGAAAAATGATAATCTGTGATATTTCAAATGTTTATTCAGATCTATATTTTATTTATGTTATTTACATGTTTTTATATTTACATTTTATATTAATAATTTTATATTTACAATAAATTACGATTTTCATAAATTTTATCTCGACTTCACCAAGATTACAGTCAAAAATAGCTGAAGAAAAAGTAAAAATAATAATAATCACAACCAATGGACAATACAAACAATAAATGTATCCAATGGAATTGCAATGGAATTGCAATGGTATCAAAAATCATATTGGTGAGATAAATCGATTGAAAAAACAGTTTTCGCCATCAATTATTCTTCTTCAAGAAACCCATCTTAAACCAGAGGAAATATTTCGCCTTAGAGGGTTTCAGTGTTTCCGTAAAGATGGACAACCTTTCATCAGAGCCAAAGGAGGAGTCTTTATTTTTATCTGTAATAATATACCAGCAAAATACGTTAGATTCGTTACAAAGCGGTTCATATTGATCACCCAATTAAAATTACTATATGTTATTTCTACTTATCAGATGGGAACTGGCATTCACAACAGATCCAGGATGTGATCAACCAACTTACTCCACCTCTTTTTATTGTAGGGGATTTTAACGCTCATTCGCCATCCTGGGGATCCACAATTGTGAATACCAAAGGTCGCCGCATGGAATCTCTGATAGATAACAATGATTTAATAATTTTGAACAGTGGAAAACCCACGGAAAACCCAGAAATGGCGCAGCATCTGCTATTGACTTATCCTTATGCTCTCCGCAAGTTAAGTTCGTTGATTCCTAATTATTAAATATATATATTATGAATACTCTTAATTCTTTATTTAGGCTATTCAACAATATTTAGCTTATTAAATAGTTTACTATAAATATTTTATCAGCATTATATATTACTATATAAACGAAGTTGTAATACAATATCTAGTTAGTTCGTATTTGTAAGTAAAACAGGGTTTATCATTATCAATAAAGTCTTTCTAAAAAGTAACAACTTTTAGTGAACCAACCCTTAATTGGCGCAGTCAGTAGGAAGTGGAAGAGCCCTTAGTGTCCCTCTTCGTTTTTCAAAACGTTTATCCACTCGAAACGAACCACATAAAAATTATCCAAAGATTCTGTGTAAAAGAATCTGAAGTAAATTACAAGTTGATAAAGTAAGAACAAACAAAAAAAAATTTTAAATAAAATTCTGCGAAAAAGAATAAAGTAACAAACACAGTGTACCTGAGTAACTTTGAAGTTGAACGGGAAAAGTGAGTACTAACAAAAAGTTAATAGTTTAAGTGATATTTTTAAAACAAAGTGAATAGAGTGCTGAAAATAATAAAAATTAAGTGCCGCAATAGTTTTAAAATAAAGTGAGTGCAACTCTAAGACGAAATTAGTGACCAACAGCATGCAACTCAGCATCATCATCACACTGTAAGCATACTTATGTCAAATTCAAACCAACAAGAAGATCTACTGATACGACTAAATTCTCTGAGTCTCCAAAACCTTCCCATTCCCATTCCACGAGTAAATTCTCCCGCTCTCCTTACCAACCCTTAATTCGCAGCTTGCACCGAGATTATTCGGAGATATAGACGACGACTTACATACTAGCGATCATTTCCCAATAATTATCAAAACTGATACACATGCAAAAGTGTTTCTAATGAAAGAAAGATGGTGTACAAAGAAAGCGGACTGGAATAAATATAAAGAATCTGTTAATGACAATGTTGATGATGCCGTTGATATTGTTACAAAGTCATTAGTGGAAGCAGCTAAATTAAGCATCCCCAGGTCAAATCCGACTACATCACGCAGATGTGTTTCTTGGTGGAATGAAAATATTAAAGTAGCTATTAAACATAGAAAGACATTTTATAATAAATTTAAAAGGTACCCCATATTAGAAAATCTGATTAACTTCAAAAGAGCTAGAGCTAATTCGAGGAAATTGGTCATTCAAGCTAAAAAAGCATCCTGGCAGGAATACGTCGGAACAATTACCCCACAAGTAAGTCTACAGGAAATTTGGAGAAAAATAAAAATAGTAACTGGCAAAAACACTTTTGAGTTTCCTTAAATATAAAAATCTGGTAATGATGTAGCCACGGACCCACAACAAATTTGTAAGGAATTTGCCTATCACTATGATCTCCCCCTAACCATGCTCTCTACTACTCCACTCACCTCCATACATTCCTCCGCCCCCCTCAACATTATCCCCACGATGCTCTCCCAGTACACCGCCACCCCTAGTTTCCTCTCCAACTTCTTCAGCACTTCCTCGTTCCTCCAGCATCTAAACACATGCCCCACATCATCCTCCACTTCACACCTCTCGCAAACTCCAGTCTCTCTTTTCCCAATCTTGTGGAGGTACCCTACTCTCGACCCATGTCCAGTGAACACCTGTGTCAAGAAGTAGTTCACCTTCCCGAATTTCTGCTCCATCAAACCCATTCTACTTTTAATCGCTCCCTCGCTCCTCCATCCATTCCTGTACTTTCTCTCTGTGTAACGGTTGAATTTGTCACTACGTCTATTGTATATATTAAGTATTTCTATATAGTAATTACCTGACCGATATTGTCTCTATGTTTCTAATATCATTTGATCACTACGAAAGTACTTCAGTAGTTAAATAGTTTCTGTCAGCCCAGAGTTTTAGGGACTACACTGCCATCATCCTTCCGGTGAAGTGGTGCAGGCTGTAACCATACCTGTCTTCACATCTTGACAACAGTTTTATATTTTGTCGCTAGGTAAGGTAAATAATAAAACTAGCGCCTACTTGGTAAATGTCCGTATAGATATATTCATGTTAGTTGTTTCTTTTTGTTCGTTATATTATAATTCATAATTAAGGGTAGTAAGGGGTTTTCTCTCTTGTGGATTTTACTTAAGTTTTTAGTTACCGTGGGACTATTGATTTTGTTTCCGGCTTTGATTATATCACCTTTGGGGTGTAGCCACAGTAGTCCAAATACTTTGTCCGCTTCATCTTGATAAACGCTAAAGTTTACTAGGGTTCAGTTATAAATTATTACTGACTCCTTGACTTGAAGTCTAAAACATTTAAAGTAGTAATTAGGTTTGTTACAACTTACTGATCTATATAGACATACTTTACTTTTGAGTTAAAGGTATATTTTCTTCATTTATCTACCATATTTTGGCTTGAGTAAAGACATACTAGTTAGAAATCTTCTGTGTAAGATGGCATTCGAATATATTCTGAACATCTATTTATAATCTATATTAGCTGTTTAGCTGTTTAGCATGTGTTTTGTATGTTAAATCCGAGTGTTTGATCTTGCTTTGTTTATGTTGGTTTGGTATTGTGGTACTATCTTTACTCAAATTTATTTGAATACGTTTTAATACATTGACTTTATCATTTATCTCCAATGTTTACAAGTGTTTATTTGTAGGATGACATTGACATTTGGACCGTGACAGCTGTGTTTTTGGATAAAAGCGTTCGTTCGTCATGACTTACATAGAAGTGTAGCACTTTATGACTTGATCTGTGCGGAACATGCTCGGTGTAGTGAGCAGTGTAGTTCGGATGTATGTTTAGGCTAGGTTTCTCTGTGGTGGTATTCTGTATTGAAGTTGAAGATGTGTCACTCACTTCTTCTTTCCGGTGTGTGCTCCTACTTGATAGTTGGTTTCCAAAAGTGCATGGAACTTGAATCTGAATTTTATTAATGACTGAGTAGTCATCTCCTGCTGGGATTTATAGATTCTCGTTCTGAATGAGTTGTGGAATATACGGCTAGTATTTTGGTTCTACGGGAATTCGTATTGTTGAAGAATTCCGTCCTGTTCTGGAAGCCGTTTTCACAAACCCTTATAGGGAATATATTGCACTAAAACGATTGTAAGTATTTTCTCTACTAACTGATTTCGCATCACTATGTATTTATCACTATTTAAAGGAAATCGCCAACGTTGAAGTTTTGAAATTGAAGGTGTGCCACATGCTGTTGTTGGTTCGTTATTTGTTGAAAGCCGTCCAGTAAGAGGAAAATTTTGAGTATTGGACCCTTTTTGGAAAAGGTATGTCTCATAGATTTGTAGTTTTTGTAGTTAAAACAGTTGGTGGTAAAATACTACCTGTTGATTGTAAATTTTTGATTAAGACAGTCTATTCTGTTACCCTGTGTATATTTTGTTTTCTTTGCCCGTTTTAGTCTAACGAATACTATAATTCGTGGGTGGTTCTTCAAACTTACCCTGGTTACGACCAAAAACAGTTTATTTCAGATGCTTATCGCATTCTTATTATTTGATTTAAATTCAGTGTAGTACACTGTTACTGACACTGTTGATTGTAAGTAGACCTTATGACTACTTTGTGGGTTTGATTAAGTTAATTTGGGGTTGATTTTGATTTGTACGTTACTTCTGGCATAGGCCGAGACAAGCTTAACTTGTCGAGGTGTTTGATTGGTTCCTGTATAGGCACAGTTTTTAGCTGACACCTGTTTTAATTTTTAAGGGTTCACCGGTGGGGCCAGGGTATACTTACCACCCTCAAGATACACACTTCACCTGTGGGGCCAGATTATACACACTCCACCTGTGGGGCCAGATACACACCTCGGGATGTTTGGAGTCTACCTGGTAGATAGATTGTGATGTCTTCTGCAGTTTGCTGCTACTCTTCAACAACTTCTTGAAGAAGACCACATTGAGGGTAACCTGGTATCGGGGGTTTTTCTGGTTTATTTACTTATTTTTACCTTTGGCTTTACGCCAATATGGATATACATTAGCTAGGTAGTTCCTACTGATTTATTTTATTATGCAATTGTAATGGTGGAAATTAATATTTTGCGGTGAATTTTCACAATTTAATTTTCATAATTTTATCCACTTGCGCATGCGTCTCTGCCTTGGTACCAGCGCCTTGACTACGGTGTCGCCTTATATGGAATTGTTTTTTTATAAACTTTACACTACTTTTCAGGTAACATATAATTGAAAGTTTGTATTTAATCTGTATTGGTACACTCGAACAGCCATATTAATTTCCCACTACGTAAGGTCAATTAACTGGGATATGTTGGAATTTAATTGTTAATCATTTGGTTTTTTTATTATGTGTAACAGAGGTTCTCACTATTTTCTTTAAGTGGGGGGGCATTTACTAGGGTTCACATTAGCTATTAATTGTGAAATATCCCTTAAGGATATTAGGTATTCTATTTTAGTTATTATAGGGAACATAAGCTGAGTGATGAAATAAAACAAATTAATTTGTTTAAATCTTCATTATTTATTTTGAACTGACGTTCAAATTAAAATTAGTGACGCGTTTCGCTACACAGTAGCTTTTTCAAACTAGTGAAGCTACAATGAAAAACTTTTAATTTATATAGTGCCTTAATACGGAATTCTAAGATATTGACAAAAGTATTAAAAATGGGGATAAGTACAAAAAGTGCCTAAATACGGAATTCTAAGATATTGACAAAAGTATTATAATATATTTAAATAGGTATAAGTACAAAAAGTGTCTAAATACGGGATCTTTCTTAGAATCCCGTATTTAGACACTTTTTGTACTTATACCTATTTAAATATATTATGATACTTTTGTCAATATCTTAGAATTCCGTATTTAGGCACTTTTTGTACTTATCCCCATTTTTAATACTTTTGTCAATATCTTAGAATTCCGTATTAAGGCACTATATAAATTAAAAGTTTTTCATTGTAGCTTCACTAGTTTGAAAAAGCTACTGTGTAGCGAAACGCGTCACTAATTTTAATTTGAACGTCAGTTCAAAATAAATAATGAAGATTTAAACAAATTAATTTGTTTTATTTCATCAGTAGTATGGATCTTCATCAAGTAAAAGCCTCATCTATTCAACATAAGCTGAGGTTTGCCTTTTATTTTCATCCCTTGTTTTACTGGGTTATCGGGGGAAATTCGTCGTGCTAGGCCAAAGTCGAAAACTCAGTTGGCGCCCACACAAGTTGTCTACTATTTTGTCCGGAAGATCAATAAGAGGGATCCACCCCTACCTCCGTTCTGAGCGACGTCGAAGGCCTAAGGTTGTCACCGGAACAACCGAAACTTATGTAACCAAATAGACAAATTAATTCACAATCTTGCACTTTTTTTATTTAATTAATTAGATTTTATGACTTTATTCTTATTTGGGCTTGGGCTCAATTTTAAGGTTACATCTGGTCGCACCCCTCCAGCGTTTGTTCCTGGCTCTAGCCATCACGTGCAATGGGTAGGACCTTGCCAGCACCCCTGCAGCCAGTCCACCCACCCACACGATATACTCTACGGCATGATAAAAAACCTATCAGGAGTGGACTTACAATACATTGTTAATTTATTTAATTGTATCTTGAATTCAGGATCATTCCCAAAAAGCTGGAAGATGGCCACTATTGTCCCGTTTTTAAAACCCGATAAACTTCCGTCTGACACTAACAGCTACCGACCTATATCTTTAACAAGCTGTTTAGGAACACTTTTTGAAAACATTGTTAATACAAGACTCTCCTGGTGGTTGGAATCATACAACCTTCTATCTCAAAATGTTTGCCGTAGCAAACATTCTATAATTGACACCCTAGTGTACTAAGAGAACAAAATTCAAAAAGATTTTTTGAATAGGGAACATCTTGTTGCGGTGAGTTTTGACCTAGAAAAAGCCTATGACCGAGTCTGGAGATTTTCTATCCTTGAGCAACTCAACAAGTGGGGACTAAAGGGAAAACTCCCAATACTACTTCACAACTTTCTTGAAGAAATATTGTTTAATGTGAGAATAGGTACTGCGCAATCTTCGATTAGAACTCTGGAAAATGGAATCCCTCAAGGATCCGTTTTGAGTGTAACATTATTCGCAATTGCAATTAATTTTATATTGGAGAAAAATGAAACGAATGTTGAAAAAAATGTATATGTTTAGGATCTGGTAATATTTTTACGGAATCAGTCCTTGGATACTATCAATTCAGCTGAATAAAATGGTAAAGCAAAGGGGTTTTGAATCTTTAACAGAAAAAATTACCTCAATTCACTTCTGCAGATTAAGACGGACTCATGAAGATCCCAAGCTCTTTATGGAGGGCAAAATGTCAAAAGGCATTGAATATAAATTAAATGTATGTCCAGCATAAAGTGGAGGGCTGACAAGGAAGTGCTTTTGAAATTTCACCAATCAGTCATTCAGGGTAAAATAGTCTATGCATCTGTTGTCTATAACTTCTGTAGGCGATCTAGACTTATACGTCTAGACAGAATTCAAGCAGCAGCTTTAAGATATCCAACAAGTGCTCCCAGAACTAGTCCAATAGTGGCTGTACAATGTTATGCCGGTGTTCTTCCTCCGGACCTTAGAAGAGATTCCCAAACAAAGATTCTCTCTATACCATCTCAATTTAATTATAGCTATTTCAGTTCTAATAATGAATTTGCATCAAGACCATCCACAACGCTTCCTGCAAGAGTGAGAAACATTGAAGCCTGCAAAAAGTTTTCTGTAACAGGGGACCCACTTTTGACAGAACAGGTATCCACGGTGCTTCCATGGACTTTCCGTGTGCCAAAAATTAACACCAAATTAGCATCCTGGAAAAAGAAAATACCCCTTCTTCAACTTATAGAGCACTATTTTATGCAGAACTAGAATCCCGACAAAATATTCTCATTATTTATACTGACGGATCAAAATTTGATAGTGGAACTGGTTCTGCTATAGTCGTGAATAATGATGTATATCAATGGGCCCTCCATAACTCCTGTTCAGTCTTCATGGCAACTATACGCTATTTGGCAAGCTCTCTCCCTTAGTGCTATCAGTTTGATAAGTAATGTATTTACAAAGAACATAACATGTCAACGCAAATTGGAATTAAAGACGTATCCAAATACTATAAATAAAATATGCGAATTAATATGGATTCCAGGACACTGTCAAATTCCTGGGAATGGCTCTGCTGCAAAATTAGTCACGGAATGTCCAGTAGATACAGTAGATAACGGTATACCCATACCTTATAGTGACTTGAAAATAAATAATAAAGACACGGTACAAAAAATATGGCAACAAAGATGATCACAATCTAATGGCCAACTTTAAATAAATGGTTATACCCAACAAATTTAACAAGGCGCGAGCAGGTAATAATTTGCAGCTAGAGAATTGGCCATACTCACCTGACTCATTCACATCTTCCCGGTGGTTAGGTTAGGTTTATGATGAGTGGGTCTATAAGGCCCTCCACTGCGAAGGCCCAGATATCCCCATTGTAACCGTAGGCTTCTTCCAGTACATATATTTAGTTGCCAATATTTTCAAGGCCACCGAACACTATGTGGAGTTGAACCTACAATTCTAAACAAGCTTTTCAGTAGAGAAAGTATATTAAAAACACTAACTTACCTCAGAGCTGTCCATATAACTAATCGTATTTACGGTATCCGCCAAAATAAACAGTACCGAAACAGAGAGTGCTGTGGAGTTGTTTATGTAATATGGATTTGTCATATTTGACTTAATTGTCATTAGTTGATATATTAATAGTACGCTGCAGTTAAATTTGATTTAAAAATGGTTCTAACAACGGAAGAAAAAGTGTTTTTGGTAGAGCATTATTTTCGTTCATACGGAAAATAGAATAATTTCTCGGGGAACAGACTTCGAATATCCTTCTCATTCACCTGATCTGACGCCACCTGACGCATACATTTGGGGCATAATGAAGGACAAAATATTTCACTCGGAAAATCCGCCGGGGAATATTGCCGAACTACGGGAAAGAATACAAAATATTTTTCGGCAGTTACATCAACCACTTTTTATAAATATGTTTATTGACTTACAAAATCGATATGAAGCTTGTTTGCGTCGAAATGGTGAACATTTTGAACACTTACATTACAGAAATTAAAAGTTAATTTTTATTTTTATTTTCGGTACTGTTTATTTTGGCGGATACTGTATATGTGGAGACTGCAGCTAATAATTTTAGTAATCGAAGCAGCATAAGAAAAAAAAATAAAAAAAATAATAATAATAGTTTAGTGTGGTGAAGCTTTGTACCTACTTAATATGTTTTAAAGGGGGCCAATAACCTCAGCTGTTGACAACCCAAAAAAAAATTAATAATAATGAGCTAAGCAAACTGATTATAGATAAGTCGTATATATGTATGTATACTAAATTGAGAGAAATACATCGGAGGGAGCTTGCACTTTTTGGTGGCGCCCTGCCACTTGGTGTGGGTCAACTCTGGGTTGTAGTGAGACTAATGACCGCCGCAGTTGATGTCACGGTCAGAAAAAAATTATAATAATAATATACTTTTATACTGGGTTCTTTTTTAATTATAACACATATCTCTCTCTCTCTCTCTCTCAAATGATATTTTTTTCTCAAATCGTTAATCCATTTTCTCAAAATGCTCTAATTAATTACAAATAACCTTGTTGTTAGTAATATATGCAACAATTTGTTAATAATTATCAACTTACTGCTAACGTTAATTACACAGCACTATAAAAACAATCATACTTAACGCATCGATTCACTTGGGTAGTTAAACCTATTAATAAAATTGCACATAACTTTGATTTAATTATTGGTTATTTGAATTTTTTATAATTTTTGAAATATAAAGTATTCAATAATACCTATGTTTTACAACGTTCTCAACCTTGTATTTGTATCTTTTTCTGCCAATCGTGCCTGTTGTTATTGTTGTTTTAATGAGCATTGGTCTTGAGATCCTTAGGAAATGTTTCGAAATTAACAAGAAAGCTGGAAATTTGAATATTAATTAATTAAGGATTAACGTAAGTTTACATTTAGATTATAACTTGAAATTTATCTGTTATCTTTGAATTGAAAATAGAAAACGAATGTAAAATATTTCGGAAGCTTATAACCCATAAACGAGGTCCCGAATAAAAATTATATTTGGCTAATCTATGTATATATATACGCCAGCACTTCTGTTGTCGGAGTATAGGCCGCTCTTTGTGAGCTCTTTTGATCCCTTTTATACGGTGGATCAATCCGCGTGTTTTCATCTGCTTACTACAGCATGCGGTGTGAGTTCGCCATCTTTGTAATTTTTTTCCATTCCTTCCTATCCTCTATTATTCTACTCCAGTCACGGATTCCTATTTTCTTCAGGTCATCAATCACTTCATATTCCCATCTAAGTTTGGGACGTCCCCTGGGTCTGGGGTTTACCTTATTGGATCGTCCTTATTCCTTCTTCGAAGATGCCCATACCATCTTAGTCGTTGCGCCTTTATATGTCTGACTATATCTTCACCATTCATGTACTGACTTATTTCATAGTTATATAGTCGTCTGTACCCTTCATTCGGGATCTGTTTTGTCCCTAGTATTCTCCGAATGATTTTCCTCTTTAGGACTCTGAGATTTTCTTCGTCTTTATCAGTTAGGCTCATAGTTTCACCGGCATACGTTATTACTGGTCGTATCGCGGCTTTATAAATTTTAATTTTAGTTTTTTTACTGATGCATTTGTCCCTTAGTATTTTCTGATACCTCCAATACACTTTGTTTCAGGCCATTTCCGTTTATCTTCGAACTTCTGTTGTTCTTCCCATCAATTACTATTCCCAGGTATCTGAAGTGATTTACTCTTTGAAAAGTATATTCTCCCAAATTTATAGTGGCTGTCTTGTTTGCCTCCATTGAGATTTGTCTTCTCTTTATTAACTACCAATACTCTCTTTACTGCCTCTTTTATTAAGTTATTGAATGTATTTTCTAGGCTTTCTTTGTCTCTGGTAATTACAGCTAAATCATCGGCATATCCTATTATTTGTGTGGAGCTGTGGCTAATCATTCCTTTTATGTCTATTGCTTTAATCACCCCATCAAGTGTTATGTTAAAAAGAGCTGTAGACAAACTATCTCCTTGCCTTACACCTACTTCAATGTTAATGTCTCCTGTATTTCCTTCTCTGGTTATCACCTTTGAAGTCGAGTCATTCATTGTCATTTTCACTAGTCTTATCAGCTTTTTTGAAATTCCCATATTCCACATATCAGATAATAGCCAATCTCTGTTGACTGAATCAAATGCTTGCTGAAAGTCAATGAATAGTACATGTAGATCTATGTCATGCTCATAGCACTTTTCGATTGACTGTGTAAGTAGTTGTATGGCGTCTATCGTTGATCTTCCTTTTCTAAATCCCTGTTGATATCGACCTATATAGTTTGGATTCAACCTGTTTATTTAGTTCTTTTTTTATTAGATTGGTTAGTATCTTGTATGTAGTGTTAAGCAGCATTATACCCCTGTAATTTTTGCATTTGGTTGGGTCTCCTTTTTTAAAGATCGGAACTAAATGCCCAATGCTCCACTCGTTTGGCATGCGTTCTTCTACCCATATATTCATTATCAGGTCATATATTCGTTGAAGTAAGGCTTCTCCTCCATGTTGGATTAGTTCGTTATTGATATCATCTGGTCCTGCAGCCTTGTTTGATTTGAGTTGTTTCACAACATCTATAAATTTCCAAAAGAGGGTCTGTACTGCTACTGGTTGGCTTCCTATTTTTCCCCATGCGCCATGGGATACCCTGTATATCATCAGTTTACTGACGGCTAGGCTAATTTAATTTGGTTAAAAAACAAAAACTAAACAAGTTACGTGATGTACATAAACATCTCGTAAACCTTCAGGTGGTTTAACACCCCTTCAACTTTTCTGCACTTCTGTAAGGTTTTTGCTAACTAATTTTTAGAATTTCAACACATCACCAGTTTGATCACAATTGTATGTGTTATTTTTTAAATAATCATGGTATCATTAAAGTAACGGTCAATAATCTTTTTGATTGACTTGTTTGTTGTTATGTCGCTGATTTTAAAATCTAAAAATAATCAATTAATTATCTTTTGATAGTCAAGCTAAGAAAAAAACAATTTGCAGTTGACACAATTTTATAATCTTTTATTATTGCAAATTCTTTCACATTTTTTAAATTGATCTATAAAATTTCAGATAAAAACAAAATACAATCAACTAGTGTGATTTATTTAATTCAAACAAACAGTACATTTCGTAGAATTCCAACTAGAAATCGAAGCATAATAAATAGAGGCTCAGAGGTTGAGTTCGACATCCACTCTCTTAGAAAGCGGAAGCAGCGATATGTCAAACTTACCAATCGCAATTCATATTCCCCTAGGTGTCAGGGCTACCACTCCAGCCGCTTCTCATTAAAACACTGTCCAAGCTGCAATTAGTTTTGCTGCCTACAAATTGCGTTATTCGTCTTTGCCATTACATAGTTAAATCACTTGCTGGGACCCTTAGGTGCTTGGCCCTTTCTGTCTTTGGCTTTTACCTCTTTTAGTTTATAGTTTGAGAACTTCGATTTGTTTGTTCTAACCAAATTTCATGTTAATTTGTAATTTATTTGAAATAGGTCAGTTCGAAAGCGCGAACAATTTATTAGGATTAAATAAAATGTTTTCGAATTATTGTTGTAGATTTGAACAGATATTTTTATTTGAGGTAATTTTTTAGATTATTCACGCGATGAGATCGATTGTTGAACTGAGTCAGTTAATTTATTGAGAACCTAGCAATGAGAGCATCTATCCAACACCTTTGTCTAACTAAACTAGTTTGAAAAAGCTACTGTGAAGCGAAACGCGTCACTAATTTAATTTGAACGTTAGTTCAAAATAAAATGAAGGTTTAAATAAATTAAATTGTTTTATTTCATCATTTTTTATAACATTCATAGTAAACCACCCACTGTAAATTTCATAAATTATATAACTCCGATAAAAGTCTTTCAAAACTACCTAGAGTGCTTGGAAATAAAGTACTCCAGAAATGTACAGGTAGGATGGACAAAAAAATTGTACAGGTGGGTAATTCAGTCTTAAGTCCACAGGCCGTATAAAATACATGTAGCATACTTTTGACTGCCCCTGCTCTGTACGATTTTTTGTCCGTGTATGTACAACAATGTTTTCATTTCAATTTACTACCTAATAATTTTTGAAATGTTCTTATTTGCATGGAATAAGATGATTTAATTTACTGTTTGGGCCCTTACTTTGTGGAATCTACTCATATTACTTTTTTGAATGAAACTAAGTGATATATCAATATCGAAATAATTATCAATAAGTATCTTAAAATTTTCATATTTTTTTCATTAAATAGTGGAATTAATTAGAAACACTCAGTTTCATTTAAAAAAGAAATAACATGATGTTTACAAGTCTTAAAAGAGGTTTCTCTGACACCTCTTTATAAATATTTATTTATAATTGAAGCATACCCGGCAAATTTAATGAAAAGAGTCCTGAACCATAATGTTCCGTTTTTTTAGAGTTCACGGAAAACAAACCAAACTGGACTATGAATTCTGTGGAAAATTTAAAAACACCAAAGTCTAAGATTCTCAATAAAAATCAAGTCTCATTATTTTGTTATTTGGATTAATTGTAGATTTCTATGGGTATAACATCACCTAATGTTCTGTATCTGTAGAGTGGGGAGGGTGAGTTTAGGCCCACAGCACTTGGGTCACATGTGACCCATTGTACATCCTCCCGAGGAGTTGTCCTCCTAGGTCATCGTCCATCCTGTCCTTTTCAGGAATGTGGACCTGTCACTAGGAGACATCTCCTTTATATCAGCAGGTGTAGGCCTGGACTTACCGAACACACACTCTCTTATTGAAGATAATACGATAAGACATGCCTGACAGTTTCATCTTCTTGTTCACACATTCTGCATAGAGGTGTGTCCACTAGCCCCATAGTATGGAGGTATTGAGTTGACAGTGGCCAGTCAGAAATCCTACTGTTAATCCTACTGACCTTCTTGGTCATCGCCAAATGTTTCTTCGGCTCCAGCTTCCCAGGGTCGCCCAAGGTAATCCTGGCAAGACTGCATTCTTTGATTCCATCCTATCTTTTTGTCGAAGTCGTCAGGCCGTAGGTGTCACTGGGTCCTAAAATTTTTAGTCCAGCCGCTTCCCTGGCTAAAGAATCGGCAATGCTATTACCTTTACTCCTGTCATGCCCTTTAACCCAACTCAGGATAATATTGTTATCTACCGAGGCGTTAGCTAAGTCTTGGAGGCACTCGAATACTAGCCCTGATGTAACACGTTGTCTCTTCAAGGCTAATAGGGCTTGTCTAATGTCAGTGCAGATTGTTATGTTTTTGCCAGAAATTCCTTTTCTGGTTAGTTACTTTGTGGCAATTGAGATACCAGCCAGCTCTGTTTGAATCACGCTGGTATTTTTTTCCATTCCCCACTTAATTCTTAGGCTGAGTGATCTGGAGTGAACTCCACATCCCGAGTCTTCTTTGGTTTTTGAGCCGTCTGTATATATGCGTATTGAATTTGCAGCATCTAACTCTGTGTTCTGTTTTATTTGTATTTTGTATGGTTTATTAAACACAAACTAGGGCTCAGCGGAGGTAGCGAAGTAAGCGCTTCTCGCCATAGGCTTAGCCTCAATTGACCCACTCGTACTTCGGGGTTAACACCAGCCGAACGCAATCGCAACATGGCCATTAACGCAACCTCTTTGACATACAAGTCCAGAGGGGTCAGACCAGTAATTAATTCCATTGCCGCGGTTGGTGTTGTTCTCATGGCTCCTGCGATGTTTAAACAAGCCATTCGCTGTATTTAATATATTTTTTGGATGGCCGTTGCTTGTAGAACCTCCGGCCCCATGCAATTGCTCCATTCGTTAGCATAGGTCTTATGATTGCAGTGTAGATCCAGGTGACCACACGGGGTGAAAGACCCCATGTGCGTCCCACTGTCCTCCGACATTGCTCATAAGCCACATATGCTCTTTTTGCTCTGCTCTGTAGGTGAGAGTTCCAAGTTAGCTTCTTGCTCTCGATGGTAATACAAAGGTATTTCACCTCTTCAAAGAAGTTTAATTTGCTATTGAAGATTTCGGGGAGTTTGAAGCCCGATAATCCTCTTTTCCTGGTGAAAAGAAGCATCTCATTCTTCTTGGGATTTATCGACAGTGAGTGTTGCTTACAGCATGTTTCTATTAATTTGACCCCATCCTGCGCTATATCGCATAGTGTGTTCACAAATTTTCCAGTCTGCAAGATAGCTTTGTCATCTGCGTATGCGATTGTGTAGAATCCATTATTGTTCAGGTGATTAATCAGGGTATCCAGGACTATGTTCCAAATAAGGGGTGATAAGACCCATCCCTGTGGACATCCTCTCATGACCAGTCCTCTCACTATGATGTCTTTTACATTGATACTTATTGCTCTACAAGAGAACATTTTGAGTATCCATTCTGCCACTACTAGAGGTACATTCCTGGAGTTACGTTGCTGGGCAATTGTTGGGAAGGTTGTTTTATCAAACGCTCCCTCAATATCTATGAATATACCTAGGGTGGATTCTTTATTGTCCAATGATCTTTCGATTATGCCAACCACTTGGTGAAGGGCCGAGTCCCGGAGTATATGCATGCTGATTTGGATGAAGTGGGTTGTGAACTAGCACTTCATCTCTTATATACCTCTCACATAGCATCTCCATTGTTTTTAAAAAGAACGATGTGAGGCTAATAATCACCTAATGTTATATTATTTCCCAATAATTATTATTTTACTTTAAAACATTTTTTTTATTTTAAGGTGCAGGATCCGATAGAAAAAGAAAAAGACACGAATATGATGTTATGTGTAGTGAGGCTAGCCAATGGGCTGTCTCAAAAGCTAATTTGGAATCGGAGAAAATTCGATTTGCCGAGGAAGAACAAAAATTGCCATGCTGGAGAGGAAGTGTAATGTAGAATGCGAACTTATGAGAAAAGAGTGAAAGGCAAAAGTTCAAAAACTAGAACGAGAGGAAGAAGTAACTATTGAGGGTATAATGGAACGTAATAAATTAAAAAAAGAAATTTTATTATTAGAAAAACATGTTATGTTGCAGAAACTAAAAAGCATAACAAAACTTGATAATTGACAATGAATATGTATATTTTTATATATAAAAAGATTTAGTTCTAGATATAAGGATTGTTTCTAATAAAAAATTTGATTTTTTACTGTGTTTTAATTATTTTAGGTATAAAAAGTTTGGACAAATAATAATAAAATAATAATAACAAATATAGCACTGCATATATAAAATGGTTTCACATGTTCAGTAGCTGATTATTAAAATTGAAGATGAAAAATTCGTGTTTAGAGTTCATTAAAGTCATTTATGTCTAACAGCATAATTGATATTGGGTATGTTGTGAAAATGCACATATGGTTGAATATTTACATTTTCAACAAAGTTAACTGCTTCTTCTTGTTCTTCTTCATTGTTTGGAAGATCTGGATCATTCAAGAGTTCAGCAATATTCTCCAAAACTGCTGTGGCAATCACAACAGCCTCAGCTTTCTTCCTTTTCATTCTAATTCCAAAAGCTAGCATAGGAAACCTTCTTTTCTATTGTCCAAATTTTCTCTCTATGTAATTTCTAGTTCTGATCTGAGATTCATTGAAAAGTTATTCTTGCCTTGTCACAGGATTAGCAAGAGGTGTAATCAGGTAATCATTTTTAATTGCATAGCCACTATCACCAACTACAGTGTATTCCTCGAAGTATCCTCGTTCAAATATAGCTCTGATGTTTGAATTGGCAAATATTTGCGAGTCATGGGTTAAACCACCACATCCTGAAACATGCAGTTCGAGTTACATATGACTTGAGCATCAAAGAAAAAAAATCCTCCTCTATTCCTGAATATTTCTGCATTATTTCTTCCAGGAGATATAATTTTGATATGTGTGAAGTCAATAGCTCCAATACACTTGGAAAATGCTACACTATAAAACTTTTGAGAGGTTGAGAGGTACTTCTAAGTTCAGGTTGTGATTCAGGCACTCGAGTGTACTGGTGATGAAGCCCTGCAAAAGCTCTGGTTAACTTCCAAACAATACGACTTGCTGTTCCTTTCTTTATACCAACAAAAGCCCCAACTGTCTGGAGAAAGTTTCCAGTTGAAAAATATCTCAAAGTTAATAGCACCATTTGTTCAGTAGTTAAGCATGATTACTAAAAAGAAATCAGTTACAAATAGATAACAAAAGGAACTAAACGCACTCACCAATCTGTAAGAGACGATATTTGTGCTTCAACCTGGTTTCTAACAAAGCGAACACCCTGTTTGGAAAGCCGAAATCTTTGCACAAATTCTTCATCATTCCATTCTATTTCTATATTTCTTTGGATGTCTTCTAGCGTTTATTAATAATTCTACTACTTCGACAAAGTCTTCATCATCTGTTAGTTCCACAAGATTTTCAGGTAGTTGGTGAGCCATTATTATTATTTAGCACACAAATGAAATCGTTTAATACTTATTCCACAACGACTAGGACAAAAATAGTATAAAAGTTTAGGTTATGTTATGATAGAACTTGGTTTAAGCGCCCAAATTCAGCAGCTCAGTTGAACTTTACAAAGTGACAGCCAGTGAACCAAGTTTTGCCTTGAACTAGCTTTGTACAACTGAACTCTGAAATTTGAACCAGGTTCAACCTTGAGCTCTGCTTGAACCGAGACTGCAATTGTATAATAGAATTTTTAATTCGGAGAAGTTATTTTCATCCTGGTACGACATATTATTAATAATGCTTCATAAAAAATGTTCTCTTGTTGACCCTAATAATAATCGTTGTATTGTCTTAGTTAATTGTATGGGAAAGGAACTTACACTAATTCTGCTAAATCGTTTGGTGTGAAGAGTACTCAGTCTTATCAGACTGTCAATACGGTTTTAGGCAAAATAGAAGTAGTATGGATAATATCTTTATTTTGTATTCAATTCTACAGATTCATTTGAGATTACCAGAACGTAAGACTTTTGCCGGTTTTGTAGACTTTAGGCGTGATTTTGACAGTATAAATCACTACCTCTTGTGGCTGAAACTATACAACTTGGGTGTTAGCTCTAAAATAATTAGAGTCATAAAAAATCTCTATGACAATGCTAAAATTTCTGTAAAAGTTAATAATTCATTTAGTAAGAGTTTAGACATTTCGCAAGGAGTACTTCAGGGAGAGTCACTAAGTCCCTTATTATTCAGTTTTTATGACGTTACGTCAAGTTGACATTACTTTTTTAAAAATTGTTAAAATAGCTTTTGTATGTTCTAATCAATAATCAAAATAAAATAATACCGTATCGTATCCCATGCTCAATTAAAAAGTATATAAGACTTTATATACAAAACACAGACATTGAAGAATATTTCAAGAATGCGAGGCATAGTGGTGTACATGTCAATGGCCATCGGGATGTGTTTGTTTTGTTATATGCGGATGATTTAATTCTGCTGGGGGATTCTCCTGCTGGAGGGGTGCGACCAGAGAGGAATTACAGGAATGTATGGAGGAGGAAATGGAGAGTATGAGAGCGCGCTAAAAGGAGCGATTGAGAATAGGAAAGATTGGATGGACCGGACATTCGGGGAGGAGAACTACTTCTTGACACAGGTGCTCACTGGACATGGGTCGAGAGAGGGTACCTCCACAAGATTGGGAAAAGAGAGACTGGAGTGTGCGAGAGATGTGAAATGGAGGATGATGTGGGGCATGTTTTAGATGCTGAAGGAACGAGGAAGTGCTGAAAAAGTTGGAGAGGAAACTAGGAGAAGCGGTGTATTGGGAGAACAAGGTGGTGATAATGTTGTGGGAAGGGGGAGGAGGAACGGATGAAGGTGAGTGGCGTAGTAGAGAGCATGGTTAGGGGGAGAGAAAGACTTGATATGGTATGAGAGGTGGGAGTGATAGTTAGGGAGAAGACGACGGTTTGAGCAGAGAGTGTGCGAAGGACCGCCGCCCGTCTCGAAGTATGCTAGGGTAGTGATTCCGAGGCGGGGGTAACGGCGAGTTTGGGGTGGGTTTGGTTGGTATGCATCTCCTTGGGGATGAGTCCAACACTGTTTGGGTCCTGGACCCATTCGAACATGACTTTCCCATCTCGACTCGAAAAAAAAAGATTCTCCAATAGATATTTCAAGGAAATTAAGTACACTAGAAAAATATTTGCTGGAAAATAAAATTACGGTAAACTTACAAAAAACAAAAATAATGATTTTCAGTAAAGAGGGGTACAGTAGTCATTATCGTTATAACTTTTCTCTGAGTAACGAACCAATTAAAATGGTTAAAGGTTCCAATTATTTAGGTGTAATATTTTCGTCATCTTCTTTGTACTTGAAAATGACGAAACGAACTATTATTAAAGCAAAACAAGCAATAGGTGTTGTAATGAGTATTATGTGCGAATCTAAAGTTAATTCCTGGCTTGCGAGAATAAAACTTTATGAATCAATTATATTGTCCTCTTTTTCTTATGGATTAGCGGTGTGGGGCATAAGGTATGCAGACTTATTAGAACGTGTACTGACATATTTTTTTAAACGACTTTAGAAGATTGGAAACCATTTCGAACAAGCTCAGCTGTTTAATTTTCAAGTCTGCATTAATTTGGATAAATCGGTAAAGCTATGGACGAGTCTCGCCTGTTCAAGCAATGTTTTTTGCGGCTGATGAATTCAGGCGAATGTAATATTGAATACAACTATTCAATACAACTTAAAAAGTATTTTAATCTTGATGGTGGTGAGTCTGTATGGCTATCTTTTTTACAAAATAATTCTACATCATTATTGAACAACATTGTAGACACTTATATACAATTTCTCTTTAATGCTGATGTTCGAAGGATGGCCCAATCTTCATATCGTTTTGTTTATAAACATTTATCCACATATGATGCCGGGACATTCTATCTATAGTTTATTTCAGAAACGTATAGAGTAATAAAATGGGGAATTCCGTCCAGTTCGGCTCAATTTCGGTGTCGGCCATAGGCGTAGGTCTTGAAATAGTATTGTTTGTAATATTAAAATTTCAAGTAATTGCGTAAGAGAATTAGGAAAAGTATGTTTTCTGGCCTGAAGTGTCAATATCGAAATATTGTGTAGGGATTACTTAGGTAGTATATTATACAGTTACGTTTTGCGTTTAACAGGTACCGTTTAGCCTTCTATTAGTGCCTCTGCCTAATTCCAACCCTGTTTCAGATTCGGCTCAACCATGCGCCGCAAGGTGCCTTACCCAAAATTTTTAGACCTTTATAAGTATATTTGTTTAGTTTAACGCATCAGTATTTGCTGTTAAGCCGTAAATAGTGTTCACAGTATTATAAGATTAGTAATAAAATGGCGACATTTACACCAACGAAAAGATGTTCCAATAATTCTCCACTATCAGTGAATGAAAACTTATTATTTTAAATGTACACGATTGCATAAAATACGATTACCCGAAATTTACTGTACAAGAAACTGTCGACAGATGTTCCCGAATGACTGGAGTTGGAAAGTCCACCGTTTTTAAATTATTGCGGGGGAGAAAGATAGCAGGCCAAGTGGAGCCCCCCAAGAAAAGTCCAGGAAGACCAGTAAAAGTCCTTGATGAAGACACCAAAAGTGTAATTCGAAGAAAGGTTCACTCTTTTTATTTTAAAAAAGAAATACCCACCCTTGATAAGATTTTAATGGAGCTTGGCCAGGATTACAGTATCCTGTTGATAACTAAAAAACTTTTATGGACCACTTTGAGAAATATGGATTTTGCCTGGGAAAAGCATAACCGTAAAGCACTTTTACTTGAAAGCGATGAAATTGTTTGCTGGCGACGAAAATACTTAAGAAGTATAAAGCAGTACAGAACAGAGCAGAAGAAAATCTTTTATCTTGATGAGACGTGGATCAATGAAGGTTATACACTTATACAGTACCAAAAATGTGGCAAGACAAAAATATAACCAGTGCTCGCCAAGCTTTCATGGAAGGCCTGTCAACGGGTATTAAGGTGCCTTCAGGTAAAGGGAAAAGACTAATAATCGTCCATATTGGAAGCGAAGAGGGATTTTTAAAAGAAGGTTTGCTAACCTTTCAGTCGTGCCATACGGGAGATTACCACGAGGACATGGATTCGGATGTTTTTGAAGACTATTTTGGTGAAATGATGAAATATCTTCCCGCTGATTCAGTAGTAGTTATGGATAACGCGAGTTATCTATCATTCTCGACGCATAGAGAAGACTCCATCTTGGAGAAAACAAGAAATTATTGACTGGTTAACCACCAAAAGTATTGAATTTGAAGATAATTTGATAAAAAAAGAACTATTAGCTGTAGCAAATTTACACAAACATCATTTTATGAAATACGCCGTGGAAGATATAGCAGAAAAACATAGTGTAACTGTGCTGCGCACACCGCCATATCATTGCGAACTAAATCCTATAGAACTTATATGGGCGCAAGTGAAAGGATTTGTAGCAAGACACAACACGACATTCAAAATGAAAGACGTTAAGCTACTGTTTGATCAAGCCATTAAGGAGGTGACACCAGAGAACTGGCGAAAAGCAGTCCAGCATGTCATTAAAGAAGAGGAGAAAATGTGGGATCTTGACTACTTGATCGATCGGACTGTCGACCCGTTAATTATACCGTCAAGAGGAGATGACAGTTCCTCAGATGACGAAGAATATTATGATTTTTTATAATTTAATTTCTGTATAATGTATTTTTTGTATAATGTTCAATAAAAAATAAGTGTACCTAATACTATGTACATAATGCCTAATTTTTATTCTGTTAAAATAAAATTCTTTCCTTTTTACGAATATCCTACCGGCAAGCCTTTGGCACACTATTTCCAGTGTTTGTGAATGGATAACAATAGGCTAAACCCATATATTGACCCCAACCCGGGTGGTACTACCTGCACTTGATAAAAAAAAAGAATTTTACAATGAAATCAATGCCAAACTATGAAAGTGGCTTAAATATTCGTTGGGTCACTCTGTGCTCCCTTTGCATACCTAATGAGGTTTTATTACTCTATACCTTTCTGAGATAAACTATAAATACTTTAGCTCCAATTTATATTTGCCGTGTAATTGCTCAATTGCGAACGTGTAGTGAAGAATTGTTAAGAATAACCTCACGTGGTATTGTGTATTCTGTGTCAACTATGGATATCTGTACAATCTGCAATCTACAAGCTGCTGAATCTCTTACTCATATATTGCTTGAATGCCCAATATATAGTGGTGTTCGGCACACGCAGTTGTTTTCAAATTTAAAGAATTTAAATGATTTGGTGCTACTTCTGGATTCGCATGATTTAAGTGAAAAGATGTAATTCTTATACACAACAAATTTATCGATCTATCTTGCTTGCTCGACTGCTCGGCCTATTTCAAGACTCTTTCAGACTATCAAAAAATTCATTGCAATACTATGATAAAAAATAAAACTTGGGTGTGCCAATCTTTATAGGGACATTCTTGTATTCCAAACAATCACTCTGATGAAATGGGATAAGAATTTCTTTTATTGAGATTTTTTTCCAGACAACGTCTTAATTCGTAAAAGTAAATAAATATTTTAACGATGCACCGTCAATAAAATATCTTAATTTGATAGCACACCATAATATTTGGTAGATGTAACATGCCGAAGGTCGAGTAAACAAAAGATAATTTAAATGTAAATTATGTAATGAAATTCATAAAATATTCATAAAATATCAAATTATTCTATACTAAAATTTGGCTTTTTTTAATAATATATTTTACAGGGTTATCAATTTTTTGATTAGGTAGAATTTGAATATTCAATTCTCCACATTTATTTTTTGCAAGAACACTAAAGAGTATAAATAACAGGTATGTAAACAATACGTTGGTTTTACAAAGCACATACATTACTATTTACTATCCAAGCAATAAAAATGCAACAAAAGGGACATCTCTCGATCATATTCTCAACTGTCGTACATCTATCCCCACCCCTTTGTCACTATTACCCGTAAAATTCAGGAAAAGTACCAAGTGTGACGCATCATTCAAAATATAATTTTATAAGGAATTTAACTATGTGACAGTTCAAATAATGACTATAGTATATTTTTATCATATTTATAGCTGAAGAGCTCATTATAAATTCAAAAACGTGTCTGAAACACTTCAGGATCATTCAAAGAACAAAACTGTAAGCGCTTCTTCATGTTAATGAGTGTTCAGTTAGCAACTTTCGCTAGATTCTTCCTGTATAGTGAACCGCAAGTAGCGAGGACAATAGAACCCTAATACCATTACCATTCAAATATATTTAGAAGTGATAAATTTGCCGTGACAGTGCAGTATAGTTGGGTAAGAATAAGATCCTATTAGGTATTTTTTTTTAAAGATGTATTTTATTACAATATTTATTTCATTTATATTAGTAGCACAGATATAATTAATAACTTTCGACGTATTCACGCTATTTAGTGAACCCCAGGTAGTGATAACAATAGAAACGGAAATCCTATGCCAAATTTAACAACTTAATGCACAATGACCTTTGGAACAAAAATTAACTTTTTTCGTAAAATCAAAATAGAAGTTTTTATTTCCATAACTACCATTAATGTTTTTCAGTTTCTTGTTATAAGTATTTCAAGTCTACAAGTGAAACATAGAAATTGTTTATTCTGAATTCAAAATGGCGACAAACAGGATCTGTAGTAATAAAAAAAAGGCACGTTGAAAACCCACCAAGAAACGAAGCGGTAGAGGTAGCCGTTTTAGGCAAGTTGTATACGGATAGATCCAACTTATCAGTACAAGAAAGTAAGCGTACCGTCGGGAGAATTTTGAGAGCCAACAAATTCCATCCCGATAAAATTCATCTCGAACACGAACTTAACGAAAACGATCATGATCGCCGTTTACAATTTTGTGAAATCAAGAGTGAGCGTGCTCAACAAGATGTTAGGTTGGAGCGAGGGGGATCGCGCTGCAAAAAATCCGACCGTTACGTTATGTGACGTCATGTTACGTCATGCGGTGTTACATGCTGTATAGTCGGTAATAGGTCTGGCACTGGGGGATCGCGCAGCGAAAATTCTGACCGTTATGTTATGTTATGTTTTGATCAAAAATGGTCAAAATTTGTCAAAATTTTGAAAAAATGGTTAATAATTGCCAAATATGTTAAAATTTTTGAAAAATTGTCAAAAATTTTGAAATATGGTCAAAAATTGTCAAAAATTTGGAAAAATGGTCAATAATTGTCAAAAACTGTCAAAATTTTGAAAAAATGTTTAATAATTGCCAAGTATTTTCAAGAATTGTCAAAAATTTGGCAAAATGGTCAATAATTGTCAAAAATTGTCAAAAACTGTCAAAAATGGTCAATATTTGTGAAAATTTTGAAAAATTGGTCAATAATTGTCAAAAATTCTGAAAAATGGTTAAAATTTTTGAAAAATTTTCAAAAATGGTCAATAATTGTTAAAATCAATAAAAAATGGTCAATAATTGTTAAAATCAATCAAAAATGGTCAATAATTGTCAATTCCAATCAAAAATGGTCAATAATTGTCAAAAATTGTCAAAAATGGTCAAAATTTGCAAACATTTTGAAAAATTGGTCAATAATTGTCAAAAATTCTGAAAAATGGTCAAAAATGGTCAACACATGTCAAAACCAATCAAAAATCGTCAAAAATTGTCAAAAATTGTGAAAAACTGTCAAAAATGGTCAATAGTCGTTGAAATTTGGAAAAATGGTCTAAAATGGTCCATATTTTTGAAAAATTGTCAAAAATGATCAATTATTGTCAAAAATGATCAATATTCATCAAAACTGTCAAAATTGGTCAATAATTGCCAAAAATGGTCAATAATTGTTAAAATTTTAAAGAATGGTCAAAAATTGTTATATATTTAAAAAAATGGTCAAAAATAGTCAATCATTGTTAAAATTTTGAAAAAATAATGAATAATTATAAAAAACTGTCAAAAATGGTCAAAGTTTTTGGAAAATTGTGAAAATTTTCGAAAAATTGTCAAAAATGGTCAATAATTGTCAGAATCTCTCAAAAATTGTCAAATATTTAAAAAAATGGTCAAAAATAGTCAATAATTGTTTAAATTTTGAAAAATGATCAAAAATTGTTAAATATATTGAAAAATAAACAATAATTGTGAAATTTTTTGAAAGTTGTCAAAAATGGTCAATAATGGTCAGAAACTGTCAAAAATGGTCAATAATTGCCAAAAATTGTTAAAATGGTCAATTATTGTTAAAAATTAGAAAAATGGTCAAAAATTGTCGAAATTTTGAAAAAATGGTCAATAATTGTCAGAAACTGTCAATAATTGTTAGAATTTGGAAAAATGGTCAAAATTGTTGAAGTATAATTATTTTGTGTAGACTATATGCCTTAAGGCCAAATGCTTTTGGCCAACTTAATTTGTTATAAAAATCATGTGTCAAGATATACTTTGAATGAATGTCAGAGAAGATAATCATTGCACAAGATTCTCTTCTATTTGGTTTGGTCTGAACTATTGAATTCAGGAATTGGTCAGTTATAAGCATTTATATAGTCTGTCGGTATTGCTTATACTACGAAAGGTATGTTGTATATTTAATTAAGTATTTTAGGTGCCCGGAGATTTATTCTCTATACTTTGTTTTAGGCGCCTTTCTTTAATAATTCAAGAATACAAGTTTGTATATATATTTAATGTTGCAATATATTACATTAGATTGAATCCAGTTCTGTTTACTTACTTGCATCCACCCTTCAAGGTATCAAAAAATAACAACAGGTTATGGGCCCAGTAAGAGTAACCAGGACTGCAAGAAGAGCCAAAGTTTCGAGGTCTAGAATAATTATTTTTTTGTAATTGTCAGTTGGAGACAATTTGGACTGTTGTCAGGTATACTTTGAAAGTCAAATTTCAAGACGGTATTTTATTGAAAAGTTTTCTGTTTTAAAGTACATACGCTATTTTAGTTTAGTTTGTATTTTCTGGATTGAAGTAAATATTTATGTAAAGTATAGGCAATCCTGATGGATTCCATAAAATCGCATTTAGAAACATTATGTGAGGATTCAAAAGGTCATGTGAATTATGTGTCTTGGAAATTTAAGCTAAATTTAACCCTAAAAACAAAGGGTTTATTTTTGGTAGCAACGGGTGTTGAACTACGTCCTCATGGATCGGAAAAGGATCCAGAAGTTTCAGCATGGTTAAAACAGGATTTGGAGGCACAAGCATTAATAGGCCTAAACGTAAGTAGCAACATTGCACTTAAAATTTCAAATTGCCATTCAGCTTATCAAATGTTAGAGAAGTTATATATATTATATGGAAAGAAGTCTGAATTAACTATTGAAGGTTTGCAAAGAAAGGTTTTTTAATTTCAAGTATGATCTAGGTAAATCGGTGATTGAAAACTGTATGACAATACAGCAATATGCTGATGATCTAAAAGCTGAAGGTGAAGACATTAAAGAGAGTTGGGTAATGACTAGAATTTTGGGAATGCTACCAACGAAACTACATCATTTTCGTACTGCTTGGGACAATGTAAGTGGGGCAGATAAAAATATTAACATAATGTTTGAAAGACTTAGGTTAGAGGACGACAGGTTGAAAGAAAGTGAACAGGCAAATCAAGGTCAGGCGACTTCATCAAATGCGCTTATTTCCCATCAAAATCGAGTCTCTGGAAAACCTCAGAATTCCAGAACAAATCTTTCTAATGGAAGCTCAAATGTTGAATGCTTTAAATGTGGAAAAAAAGGACATATGAAGAAGTATTGTAGGAATGCATCATCTGCAAAGTATTTAGCTTATTGTAGGAATAATTATGCCTGTAATAATTGTAAGCAAAAGGGTCATTTTGCTAAAGATTGTCGGAAAGCCAATTTTGGAAGAGATGAGAGTAATCAGAATAACTATTCGAATCGCCGTGCATTTATTACTGTTGGTTTGTCAACTGCAAGTGTAGAGGACATTGAGGCTGAACCTGATTCCAACGTTTCATGGTATCAGGATTGTGCTGCTACACAACATATGACTGGTAAACAGGACTGGCTAATCAATTTTGTAGAATTTGAAGAGCCAACCATGGTCGTAATAGGTGATTCTACTAAACTCAAAGGAATCGGAATGGGTGATATTGAGCTAGAAGCTTTTAACGGAACAATTTGGAGCCAAGTACTATTAAAAAATGTTTTGTATGTACCAAAGATGGCATTTAATCTTTTTTCTGTAACTCAAATTCTGGATAAAGGTTATGTACAATGTGCAGATGCAGAACAATCTATATTTAAAAGTGTAGATGAATACGAGGTTGTTGCAATGGCAAACAGGGATGGAAACCTGTATAAAATGATGTTTCGTCAAGAAAAATCTGAAAAATGCCTAATGAATGTCTCTATCAAAACCTGGCATGAACGATTTGCTCATCAAAATGTCAAGTATGTTAGGGACACCTTAAGAAGAAGTGGAATAAATTATATTGATGACTGGGATGATTATGTATGTTCAGGTTGTGTTTATGGAAAACAACATAGAATTACTCACCCTAGAAATCTAAAAATAGCCGAAAAACCATTAGACTTAGTACATGTTGATTTATGTGAAATGAATATTAGATCTCTAGGAGGAGCTAAATATTTTCTCTTATTTAAAGATGATTACTCACACTTTAGAACGGTTTATTTCATCCAATCCAAAGATGAGGCTTTATCAAAATTAAAAGCATTCATGAAACTGACTGAAAACCAATTTGACAGAAAAATTAAAAGCCTAAGGTCAGATAATGGCACTGAAATTAAAAATCTTGCTACAAAAAATCTTTTCGAAGAACTTGGTATTTTTCATACAAAAAGTAATGCATACACCCCTGAACAAAACGGACGAGTTGAGAGAGAAATACGAACTGTTGTTGAGTCAGCTAGGTCTGCTATACATGCGAAAAATTTAGACGAAAATCTATGGGCTGAAGCTGTAAACTATGCAGTTTTTACCTTAAACCAAACGGGAACTAGTACATTGAAGGACAAAAGTCCAGCAGAAATGTGGTTTGGAAGAAAACTGAATGTAAAAAAATTAAAAAGTTTTGGTTGTGATTGTTACGTTTTAATTGAAGCACACAAAAGAGCAAAAACTGAAAAGAAGTCTAAAAAAGGGATATTCGTAGGGTATGAATTGGACTCTCCATGTTACAGGATTTACATTCCAAAAGAAAATAATGTTATTAGTTCTGACAATGTTATATTTGATGAACAAATTGGAATTGACAAATCCACTGAAATTGAAATGCCTATTGTAGGAAGTAAACAAGAAATGTTGGAAGAACCGCCGTCCGAAGTTACAAAAGATGAATTTATTGAAGAAGAAAGACTGACTAGATTGCGCGATAGAAGAACAATAAGACCACCAGAGAGATTTAATGACTATGTATTCAATCATTTCGATGAAGAAAACCATCAAAACACAGCCATGATTGGAGAAATTGAAAATATAAGCGTAATGGATGCATTGAAAGAAGAAAACTGGAATAGAGCTATGACAGATGAATTTGAATCATTAAATAAATTGAAGACTTGGGACTTGGTTAAGCAACCAGAAGCTGTAAAACCATTGACATGTCGTTGGATTTTACGAAAGAAGCATGAAGGAAAGTTTAAGGCAAGACTTGTCGTCAGAGGTTTTGAACAAAGAGAAGGAATCGACTACTCTGAAACATTTAGCCCTGTTGCACGTCATGTTTCAGTCAGATTAATACTTAGCCTTGCAGCTTCAAACAAAATGAAATTAATTACTTTCGATGTGAAAACAGCTTTCTTGCATGGTATTGCTATTGTATGGTATGCACAAAAGCAAAGATTAGTGGCAACATCTACTGCTGAAGCAGAGTACAGAGCCGTCGTATCTTCCATTGATGACATTTGCTGGATAAGACGAATAGGTGATGAACTTGGTTTTATCGATAAAGATGAGCCAACACCTGTGTATGTTGATAATCAATCCGCCATACAAATGTTACAAAATACACATGAAGGAAAAATAATGAAGGGCAAAAAACATATTGAGATCCCTAGAAAATTTATATAACAACACATTGGTAAGACAATAGATTTGAAACATGTTAACAGTGCAAGTCAACTAGCCGACATATTGACTAAACCATTGAATAAAAAAATATTTGATAATCTGAAGGGCAAAATAATTAAGGAGGAGTGTTGAAGTATAATTATTTTGTGTAGACTATATGCCTTAAGGCCAAATGCTTTTGGCCAACTTAATTTGTTATAAAAATCATGTGTCAAGATATACTTTGAATGAATGTCAGAGAAGATAATCATTGCACAAGATTCTCTTCTATTTGGTTTGGTCTGAACTATTGAATTCAGGAATTGGTCAGTTATAAGCATTTATATAGTCTGTCGGTATTGCTTATACTACGAAAGGTATGTTGTATATTCAATTAAGTATTTTAGGTGCCCGGAGATTTATTCTCTATACTTTGTTTTAGGCGCCTTTCTTTAATAATTCAAGAATACAAGTTTGTATATATATTTAATGTTGCAATATATTACATTAGATTGAATCCAGTTCTGTTTACTTACTTGCATCCACCCTTCAAGGTATCAAAAAATAACAACAAAAATGGTCAAAATTTTTGAAAAATTGTCAAAAATGATCAATTATTGCCAAAAAAGATCAATATTTATCAAAACTGTCAAAGTTGGTCAATAATTGTCAAAAATGATAAATAATTGTCAGAACCTGTCAAAAATGGTCAAAAATTGTTAAATATTAAAAAAAAATGGTCAATAATAGCCAATCATTGTTAAAATTTTGAAAAAATGGTGAATACTTATAAAAAAGTGTCAAAAATGGTCAATAATTGTTGAAAATTGTCAAAATTTTTGAAAAATGTCCAAAATGGTCTAATAAGAAAAAAACGTCTTACAATATTCCGAGGGTCGCGAACCTTACCGAATCCGTCTTAGATTCTGACAATTTAAAATAATGATAATAATGTAATCACACGCAATAGTTTCACATCTGCCAGGCGTCTCGTGACGGCTCACATTTTTTTTTCAATGAAGTTTCATTCAGAGTAAAATAAATTCTTATATTAATATGTGCGTATTTATTTATTGATTCAATCAATCAATTAAAAAAAGATATAAAAATATTAAAAAGATCATACAACATCAAAAGGAAATAAAGTTCTTACCGTGTGTCCCGCGACACGTTCTACTTTTTTTTCAACATTTGTTTTTGGTGTAAATGCATTTTTTATCTCAACGGGACTGTCAGTCGACATAACTGTCGGTACTGGTCAGATTTCAATCCAAGAGTTTCATGAACTACAAACTCAACATCCAGAAAAGTTAAATGTTTGGGTTGGAATATAAGGCGATCGTATTGTAGGTCCATTTTTAACCAGGTAATTTAACGGGGGGGCATGTATTTTGAAATTTTGAATTACTTGAAAACACAAGTGATCTAATGTTCGGACTTAATAGAAACTGATAACGAATACCTTGAAGATCAAGAATTATTTCAACAGAACGGAGCTTTTACACATTTTGCTGTAGCGGTTCGTCAGTACTTAAGGGAAAGATTTACCAGACATTGTACTGGATGCAGAGGATTTATTGAATCAACCCCACGTTCTCCAGATCTATCCCCCTTAAACTACTTTTTATGGGAATATTTAGAGTGGAATACACGCCAAGCAGCCTGGTTCATAGGAGAGTTATGTTAACGTATCATTACCTAATGTCGTCAAATAACTTCAAACATTGACTTCCTGTCTTCTTATCTAATTCACAATATTGATCTACAATTCTAGTTGGAGTAGATGTCAAATGGATTAGCTGACTTAGTACAAAAACTTGCTTATTTTCGGATTTTTTGACAGTCCGCTTCTTATTTTGGACAAAGTCTAAAATTTCACAGATTTTAAATAATGCCTGTCTATTGAACGGCCAAAAAGCGTATATTGAACATCCTTAACGCCATATGATAGTTGCGGCCATGTTCACCATAAATTAGCATCATTTCGCATTTTTCTTCCTAACTACGAGGTTATACCATCCTTAAGTTTCACAATAATCAAATACAAAATCAAAGTAGTAACAAAATTGACAGTATTTGAATACTTTTTGAGTGTGGCATCTGTAATGAACGAATTGTATAAACTGCTCCACAAAAGTGGAGGAAGTTCATAACTTCGGAGAATATGTTATAAATTGTTCTTATTTTAGGTAAGCGTTTGTTTGCCCTTTTGCGCAATACATTTGAAGTTTTAAACAACCAAAACAACAAATAAAATTAAAGTGGCTTGTAACGTATATACAGTGTGTAAAATCCAAAAGGAATAAAATTATTATGGTTGGTTCTATCTTGTAGATATACCAACCCCGTTTAATTTAGAAGTGCTATTCAATGTCTGTCAGGGCATATAGCCCGAGAAGTAGTTGTTCTTCTAAAATTATTTAACATATCATGCATGATCGACCTAATCGCAAGAGTTATTAGTTCTTTCAAGTCATTTAAATATGTGGGTTTAGTTTTTTCTCCACATATCGCATATAAAAATAAATCTAACGATGTAAGATCAGGTGATCGCGCTGGCCATTCTATCGATACTCGCCTCCCTATACACCGATTGGGAAATATTGCATCGAGGTACTGCCGTACATTGCGTTGGTAATGTGGTGGTGCTAAATCCTGCTGAAACCATATCGTATTTACTGGAATTTGAGGGTTGGCTGGATCAGGATATAAATTTGCCAAGCTTGGAATGACATCATTTTGAAGTAGTGCCAAATAATGATCGTCATTCAAATTGACCTCGATGAAGAAGGGACCAATGACAAAGTTTCTAGCAATCCCTGCCCGAACATTAACCTTTTTAGGGTATTGTGTGTGTTCTTCTCTCATTCAGTGAGAATTGTCCGTTGACCAGTAGCGGCAATTTTTTGTTTTCCAATCAAAATCGTCTTCCATCAGCTCCTGCGTAGGTATAACTTTATAGAGATGCATTTTATTTTCTTTTAATATGTTTACTATCGATGCATGGCTAGCATTGAATGTAGTGGATGCCTATATGCTCGATGTATGTGGGTTTTTCTCAAACTCAAGTATCACATCTAATTTGATTGAATCAGTCATTGCATTGGCAGCTGGTTTTTTTTATCTGCCTTATATGACCAAACCCGAGAAACTACTTCTGTATTTTTCTAATTTTTCCTTGGGATATAGGCGGTAAATCAGGAAATTACTCATGAAATAGGCGAGTTACTTCCTGTTGTGTTCGGGTTTTATCTCCGTAACCAATTCTTTGTAAAAATGTTATTTTATGCATCTATCCATTTTTCAGAATTGAATTTAACAAATTTCAAACTAAAATTATAATACTGACAATTTATGTATAATTACAAAACAATTTGCTAAGGCGTTTCAAACCAACTAACGTTGCCACGGAAACTCTTTAAAGTATTTTTAATGAATACCATCTAAAAAGCACATTGGTATGGTTTTTGCTTACTTTCTTATTATCAAGACCCAAACGGGAAATAAGTTTTGGGTATATTGTAATAAGTTTTGAGTATATTGTAGCGAATTTCGATAACCACATGATTATATTTTATTTTATCTTAATGGTTGCAATAAAGTTGAAAACGATAACATCTTTGAATAGAGAATGAAGAGACTTTTCAAACGATATATCACAAGCCTATACTTCCCATTTGAAAAATGGGGGATTGTACCTGTCATTCGAAGGGGGTTGAAGGTAGGGATCGCATTCCCACGTGAAAGAATGTCAATTTGTAATTTAAATTTGACTTGTTTCGGGATTTTCTATAAATATGTACAGTAACCGAAATAATGAATTTATTCCGTTTGGCTTTAACACACTGTATGTTATGGTAAGTTTAATAAACTGGTGATTATTTATAATTGCCGGTTATTATATACATATAATCCCCAACAATGCCGGCAAATGTTATAAAATATTGAAAACATATTTACTTTAACCGTCGACTTTGTATAATTCCCAACTCGCAATGGCGAATTTAATAAATATCGTGACTGATTTTAAACCAGTAGAGTCAGCGCAGTTATTACAAGCAGAAGGATAATTTTTCGTTTGATTTTATACGCATATAGCAATCGAATGCAATTTGCATTGTTCCTTGCAAAGACATCGTTGATATTCCTGACCTTCTGAAAAATATTATTTTCTAACACATTCTTGGGGTGATATTACTATATTTGGAGTATCGTCGTGTTAAACACAAATGGTGAACTTATTTGTGTTATACATGTTACCGGCAAAGTCCGTTACGCAGTCATACCTAGGTTTGCCCAGGCAAAGTCCGTATTGCCGGACCACTCATGGTAGGGGAGCTAAGTAACCACCTGACTTCCTATTGGCAAGCGCGTGCGTGTGTTCTTTCCTCTCACTTCAACAATTGACTGATATTGATTATCCAGTGGCGTTTATATTGTCAGTGTTCACCTTCGTATTTTTAGTTTTACTTGGTATCTTATTATTTCGTATCCATATTCAATTCAAGAACGATTCTTAACATTATTTGTTTTTAACAAATACCGTGTTTTGAAAAATACCTCACCTTTAAAGCAAAGCATAAATCAGTTTCTATATATAATTATTATATAATAATAATTATTATTTTTAATACCTTTTTAAAAAAAGGTACGCCATTGGTACGTTTATATCAGGTATCGGCCACGTTTGCTCGCCCCTTACCGATGCCGCGTAGCTTCAGATAGACCTGCCAAACTATACCTTGAAACACTCGAATAATTCATTACTGATGAAATTGACACGTTAAATTGTGAAATTATTAATTGTTACATTGCTACTTTATTTCAGATTTCCTGTATAATGCCAGGAAGTAGAACAGGATTGAAACGACCACCGGTTAACGCAGAAAATCTGAAGCTTGCTTCTTATGCACAATAGAATGACCATTTTTCGTAAATTTTTCACTATTTTTCAAAAATTTTGATAATTTTTTGACCATTTTTGACGAATTTTGACAATTATTGACCATTTTTGACAATTTTTCAAAAATTTTAACATATTTGGCAATTATTGACCATTTTTTCAAAATTTTGACAATTTTTTCAAATTTTAATAATTATTGACCATTTTTGACAATTATTGACCAATTATTGACCAATTTTGACTGTTTTGACAATTTTTCAAAAATTTTGACCATTTTAGACCATTTTTCCAAATTTTAACAATTATTGACCATATTTCCAAATTTTTGACAATTTTTGAAAATATTTGGCAATTATTAACCATTTTTTCAAAATTTTGACAATTTTTGACGTTTTTTTGAATTTTTAATAATTATTGACCAATTTTTACAGTTTTGACAATTATTGATCATTTTTGACAATTTTAGACCATTTTTCCGAATTTTAACAATTATTGACCATTTTTGACAGTTTTTGACGAATTTTGACAATTATTGACCGTCTTCGACAGTTTTTGACAATTTTTCAAAAATTTTAACGTATTTTGCAATTATTGACAATTTTTTCAAAATTTTGACAATTTTTGACGATTTTTCAAAATTTTAACAATTATTGACAATTTTTGACGAATTTTGATTGGTTTTGACAATTATTGACCGTCTTTGACAATTATTGACCATTTTTGACAATTTCTCAAAAATTTTAAACATTTTTCAAAAATTTTGACAATTATTGACCATTTTTGACAATTTTTGAAAATATTTGTAAATTATTATCCATTTTTCAAAAATTTTGAGTTTTTGACAATTTTTGATCAGTTTTCCAAATTTTTGGCAATTATTAACCATTTTTTCAAAATTTTGACAATTTTTCACACCTATGGGTGTGCGAGCTCAGTGCGGCAAGAGAGATTGCGCACAGTCGCCTGAATGAGTTATCGCGTGACGAACGCTTTTTCGTAACATCACACGTTTCACGAGTTCACTAGCCTTCCCAAAAGTCCTATGTCGTGCAATAAGAAGCAAGCTTCAAAAAGTTTAGTGAAGTATATTGTCACTGTTGCAAAAATGCATTATGGATTAACAAAGAAACGTGTGCGAGAACTTGCAAATAATAAAAAAGTGCCACAAAACTGGGAACAGGAAAAACTGGCAGGTGAAGAATGGATGCGTCACTTTATGAAGCGGCATCAGAATGAGCTATCGATAAGAAAACCGGAAGTGACGAGTTTGGTCAGAGCAACTAGCTTTAGTAGATCCAACGTTGACAAGTTTTTCTCCAACATAGAGAACGTTCACAGACCATTTAACGTTATTCCCCCATAAAAAATTTGGAATATAGACGAAACTGGGTGCACAACTGTTCAAGCACCACCAAAAATAGTAGCACTCAAAGGTATAAAACAAATAGGAAGCACGACATCAGCAGAACGAGGACAGCTAATCACTGTAATCTGAGGAATTAGTGCTACAGGAAATCACATACTGCCCTTAACGGTAAAACGGTAAAACAATGTCAATTTATAATGTAGCTGGAGTAATAGGAACTGCTTTTCCTATAGCTTTTTCAAACACCAACATTTGTAGTGGTTTTAAAAATAGCGGAATCTATCCTCTGAATAAAGGAATTTTCGACGAAGATCAGTTCTTACCTTCTTCGGTAACTGATAGACCAATGCCGGAGGCTGCAGACCAACCACTTGCAGAAATATTAACTGATACGCCAGAGAGGGACGAACTCCTACGTAAAAAGCAAGTAAAACAAGAAAAGGAAGAAAATAAAAAGTTGTTTGAACAAAAAAGGAAGGAGGTAACTAAAACGTTGTTTAGGAGACGCTCCAGCAGCAGTAGCAATGACGATGCAGTTCTTTACGAGGAAGAAAGCGATGTTGAAGGGAAGACACTTGAAGATATATTATCAGATTCCTCAGATAATGCTATCGATGGTGACATAGACCTAGTACCGCCAACATCGGATGACGTGGCAGTTGGAGATTTTGTGCTAGTCTCTTTTGAAGGAAAATTTGAACTGGTTCACTATGTGGGTTGTATACAAGATTGCTTTTCTAGAAATGAGGTTTCCATAAGTTTTTTAAGAAAAAGGTCATCTCAGACATTTCATTATCCATCTCTGCCAAATATTGGAGACATAGTGGTAAAACTATCCTTCATAAACATGGTCGGATGTTGTACCTTGATACAATGTTGAATTTTCCGAAAAAAAATTTACACGTTTTATTTTTAGAACCAGGGGTATAAAAATAAAATACTACATCATAAACTAAATCAACAAAACGCTGTAGTCAAAGCTAAGGTAAAAATCTTAAAATTTGAATTTAAAAAAAAATAAAACCCAAAAAGTGTTTCAAGTCTCCTATATTCCTTTCCCCCTCTCGAAAAAATATCAAATAATTTGTATTTCACAAGAAGTTCTCAAAAAAGGGGAAAGGGAACAGGGAGAAGGAACATACCATAATTGGCCCGGCAATGCGGACTTTGCCTAGGCAAACCTATGTATGACTGCATAACGGACTTTGCCGGTAACATACATACAAAACTCGCAATTTAGAACCTCTAGCAGATTTCGAAGGTCACTTCTTGCTCTGTCAACGTCTGGTACTCGTATGATGCCTATTTTATGACATTTACCGTTAAGTTGTGGTGAATATGTAAACAAACTGGCAAATTTGATCATTTGTCACATTCACCAGCTTTATTGGTGATGATTAATCGCCGGTGTATGTAAAATCACCAAATTAATCACATTTACTGTAACATATTGCAATGTGTGTATGGAGTAATGGGGTTTATTATTTTTATTTATTAAATTGATTATTGAATTTGTGATTTTATTGTATTGTATAAAAATAAAATAAATATAAAGTATTGAATACAGTTGATGATCTTTTTATTTCTTTATATAATTCCACCTATTGAAATTTTATTAAATTTACCTGACCTTTCTTTCTCAGTACAACCCTGTAACTTACTCTGATAAAGCACAAAACTACCTATCTCAGTCGGATTCGTTAGTTGTGTTTGGAGTCGACGCTCTACGCACTCTTATTAATTATCTCCAAAATGGCTGTTCAATAATAGACAAGTTGTTGAATTAAACGAAGAAATATCATATTTTTTATTGAAAAACTAAATCTAACTCAGTAGCAAATTATGTATGATGTATTACCATCCCTTCCACACTTGAAGAATAGTAAAATAATTGCTAAATTCAAGAAATCAGTTTGCAAATGAGAAGTGTTTACAAAAACAATGGTTATCATATAAGTACAAAATCAATGATGAAAATTGCTTATCGACCAACAAGGTAAGTGGAAATTAATTTTAGTAAAGTATTTGTTCATAAAGGAAAACTAGAAACTTATTTAGTCTATAAGCAAAAGAAAAAAATAGATAGATGTTTACAATCTAATAATAATACATAAAAATATAAATACTACAGTAAATAATGAATATGTCAAATCTTCTTTAATTGCTTTTTTTAGTTTAAATGCATTTATTGTTTTTGTTTGTCTTTTTTATTATTTTTATGGCCTTTAAGTCTCTATCTAGAGTTATTTTTTTTAGCTATAGCAAATCTGTTTAGAATATTATTGTTATTATTTAATAATTAACTTTCTTTTTCCTTAATATTGTAGGCAGAAAGAATTAGGTACCTTATTTTTTTTGTTATTCCTTCTTCTTTAGATGCTCAGGGTAATAGCATCGGATTCCAATCTATTTTCTTTCCTTCTCACTTCAGGAAAAAAAAATTGTCGTCCATAAACAAAATGGTGAGATTTTTAAAAGAAATCTTGTTGATTTCTCAGCACGTGAAGAATTTTAAATTTACCACACTTTTAAACTTCAAAATGTCCTCCTGTCAAAAGTCAAGGTAAGTTGACTCCCTACTTTATCGATATTCGAACTACTTTTTCTTAGACTTTATTGTGCAAGTGAAAAAACTGGAATGAGCCATCCTCTTGGAGTTTTTACTTTTAATAAACACACAAGTCACAGATCACTATGTTAAATTTTTTAATAAAATTTGTGTCAAAACTGATATACGAGGATGGTCAAAAGTTATTTTGGTATTTTTGATTTTCTTACACACACCTTTTTTACACATATAATTATAATCTACATAAAACATAAAATTAAATGTACTAATCTTACATCTTTGAACCTCTTCTAGACATAGAAATCACACTTTGAAAATTTCTCATTGTCAAATTTCTTTTAAATTTTCGAATATTAAAGCATTTTGGTTATTCAAAACCTTTTATAACAATATTTTTTTAGGTCCACAACTGGAGTCTTGGTGGATAAGAATTTTCGATTCTAGTGTTGGAGGTAGGACTTCTTAGACTTTGAATTGTCTCAGTAATTTATGAGAAGACTCCAAATAATGTGTTTCCACCCTTTTTTCTTACAATTCTCATCAATTATTATTTTTAAAAAATATGAAAAGATAGTTTTGATAATTATACCTAGTATAAACTGTAAGTATTATCAGTTTCTTTACAATAAATCATACATAGGTATTTTACTATTATATTATTTCATGATAACAATCCTTGATGCTTATAATCATCAATACTTTTTATAAAATTCAGTTGCTGCTAAGTTTTTTAATAGATTTAAACTTTATTTTGAATGCTGTTTTATTTTCAATCCGTTACAATATATTATAATATATAAACTATCACCATTATTCTTGTTTTATGTTCAGTTGTGTAATATTTGTTATTGCTTAATTAACCTACTCTACTAGTTTGGTTTACGGAATTTTTATAATTTTTCCATGACTGAAGAACATATTTCTATCTCCGTTGAAAAGTTAAAACTTAAGCTCCATTACATTGAAGGTTATTGTTAGCTTAGATATACGAATAAATTTCACAAATAATGTATTAAAACAAACACAACAGACAGACAGACAATCTATCGTGTGTAGGTACTCACATTATGCTTGGAGCTACTGTTATTATATTGATTTTCTTTGCTAAAAGCCTAATTTTAATCATTATGTAACACTCAATATTACTTAAGCTGGATATTTTATTTTTAATATACCGGTGTTTTCAAAGTGATATGGAATATTGTTGTGAGCGATTCGTCATTCAACTTTAGGACGAAAAGTTCCTAAATATATATGTGTAATAGGTTTTGTGGTTAATGGGATACAGGGTGTTGACTTTTTTTGTAATAAACGAGCTCTGACTGTAAGTGAAATTTATTTGGACCAAATTTTTTTTTTAATGATGCTACTGGTTTAGAAAACTGATAGGAAAGAACATGATTATTCTCGAAGACTTCTGGAATTTTGACAATTACTGTGTCAAACCTGAATATAATTTTTTTATAACACTAGTTCTGCTTTCGTTTGTGTTCAGTTAATTACCAATGCTGAAATCAAGTTACTGCTCACAAAACGCAAATTATCAATTTTACGAAAAATACGGCACTACAAGGTCTAAAGCCAATAGTGCTATGAGAAACGGTGATTCCGTATACCAAAGAAACAAATTACCTAGATGTTCATTTTAATCAAAGGTTTCCATAGAACATTTACCTTCAGAAGACCACACATTGCCCTTGGCTGATGCAGAAGAATGTGTGGAAAAAACTAGAGACTTGCCTTAAAAATGACCCAATAGCTATACACAAGTGTTGTTAGACCAATGATAACCTATGGATCAGTAGTGTGGTGGACAAAGAGACAGCAATTGGGAGCTCTAAGACTGTTAAGTAGCACATATAGACTTGTAAAATGCAGTCTTCAAGATAATGTCAGTGGTTTATACCTCCAGTAGAATAAAGTCTGGTACTTACAGCATATCTGTCTTCAAAAACCTCCATTTGATTCTTACATCATATCCCCGAGTAAAAATATACAGTGAAATGGATAGTTCTTCAGTCCAGTGGAATTCAAATACCATAAAAACCCTAGGGCGAACAAATTCGAATAAGAATTATACTTCAATTTAATTTATCAACACCCCCTGTAGTGACGGAATTACCAAAACCAGAAAAAATAATTTCCTCTTACTATATACTAATATGTCAATGGAAAATTCTGGCAAAATCTCGTTTAATATTCAATTGCACAATTCCTAAGTCGAACTATTTTTCATCCCAGCAAAACAAAAATGTTTACAATGTTGCTTACATTTTTATCATTATCCCCTGTCGATATTGCAAAAAGTTCAAATGGATCCTGTGGAAAAATTTAATAACCGAATGATGTTTATTTGTTTTGCCGTATCAATCATTAAACTTCGGCCGTACCTGAGTTCACAAGTATTTATGACGCCAGGAAGTGTGCAATTATGGTGTTTATAAACGGTTAAAATTTCACTATAATTTCCAATTGGTCATTTAATAATTATGAAAAACACTTTTTGATTCCCAACTTTATAGCCCTATAACAAAGGGTGTGAGGAAAAAATTTTATGAAGTACTATGATTATTTTCTGTCTTTCTATCGTCTTCCTGGTGCGAAGTGCTAGAACACTCTGTGTAAATTAATCAATACATGTAACATGTTGTGCAATCTATTATTAGTTTAATCATTACTATCCACAAAATACAAATAATAGGTGTTAGTTGTCCATTAATCTACTGGAAATCCAACAGTATGCTTGCCACAACGGAAGCAGGTTTTCCAGATGACAAAAAAAAATAAGACCAGCATCTGGATACAGATATTGCATAATAATAATAATACCCCATTCATATCTAAAAGGTCAGCAATAATATTATCTACTGCTTGTTTTTCACAAAATGATAATCTACGAGAGCGAAATGCGAAAGGGTCTGTTTTGCTGAGAATCAACTTCATTTCAAAATCAACTTTTGGTTAGTTTGGTTTCTCTGCATTAAGGTAATATTCTCTAAAAACTTCTTCCACTCCAACGGTTTCATTGAATGATAAAGATTTATATCAATTCTTTCATTATCATGTAAATTGTCAATATATAAAACAAAAACAAAAGGGAAATTGGTACTCATTATCAGAATCGGTTTTGCCTTTAATCTCAATTTTCCCATCATTGATTATTACTGAGTCAATGTCCTCATGATTTGAAAAGTTTCGACCAAGTAAAATATCGAAATTGTTTGAATTTTTATCAACACCATAAAATATAAGTTCAATTTTATTGCCAAGTGCTTCAATTTGACATGTAAATAGTCCCAATATATGCAAAAGAGTCTGATTGATACTAGTATATCTTTTTGAACACAAATATCTGTTACATTCTATAAATGCTTATTAATTAAGGAGATTCCTTATTTTTTTCGGATCGAGATGGGAAACTCATGTTCGAATGGGTCCAGAACCCAAACAGTATTGGACTCATCCCCAAGGGGATGCCTACCAACCAAACCCACTTCAAACTCGCCGTTACCCTCACCTCGGAATCACTACCCTAGCATACTTCGAGATGGGCTGCGGTCCCTCGCACACTCTCCGCTTACACCGTAGACTTCTTCCTAACTAGCACTCCTACCTCTCATGCCATATCGAGTCCTTCTTTCCCACTAACCATGCTCTCTACTACGCCTCTCAACTCCATCCATTCCTCCTCCCCCCTCTACATTATATCCACCATGTTCTCCCAATACACCGCCTAGCCTAGTTTCCTCTCCAACTAACTTCTTCAGCATCTAAACGCATGCCCCACATCATCCTTCACTTCAAACCTCTCGCACACTCCAGTCTCTCTTCTCCCAATTTTCTGGAGGTTCCCTTCTCTCGACCCATGTCCAGTGAACACCTGTGTCAAGAAGTAGTTCACCTCCTCGAATTTCCGATCCATCAAATCTCTCCTATTCACAATCGCTCCTTTTAGCGCGCCCTCGTACTCCTCCCACCTTCTCTCCATTTCCTCCTCCATCCATTCCTGTACTTCCTCTCTGGTCGCACCCCTCCAGCGTTTGTTCCTGGCTCTAGCCATCATGTCCAATGGGTAGGTCCTTGCCAGCACCGCTGCTGCCAGTCCACCCACTGTCCTGTACCCCTGCACCACCCTCAGCAGTATCCCTCTCTGCACCCGCAGGAGTGGCCTAGCCCTCGCATTCACTCCCGCTCTCTCACAACACACCTCCGCACTATTCAGCATACTCTGCTCTACCTTCCTACCAATTACCTTCCTCTTCCACTCTCCCGGCCCTTTCACATTACACATCAATCTCCCCAGACATGCTGCCCTCACTTTCCTCTTATCTGATGCCTTTAACATTGGTGTTCTGAAGGATAATTGACTTCTCCATCCGAATTCTCCTTCCCTTCACTATCACCACCACTTCTCTCGTCTTGCTCCGTTCGTCCACTAGCAACCCCACCATCTCATCATCCGCCACTTCTAATCCGCACCGCTTTATCTTCTCACATTACACACATTATCTCCACCATTCTTTCTATCTCCGACTCTCCCTTTGCCGTATATACCAGACACACATCGTTCGCATAATCTCATATCCCTCTTCACATACTATCCCACAAACCTCATCAAACACACACTTCCAAAAACCGAGCCCTGGGGCACTCCAGCCTCCGTATCATACCTCCTCCCTCTAGTGTCTACTATCACACGTCCCGTCAGGCAGTCCTTCACCAGGTTAACCAAACTCTCCCCCACTCCAAGCCTCAGCAACGAGCTCAACATTGCCCGTTGCTGATACTGTTGAACGCGTTTCCGACGTTGAAGAACACGAGAAGGGCAAATTTCTGGTTCCTCCAGCTGCCCTTCCTAGCTTAAGGAGATGGGACTGAATCAACTACATATTGAATGTTAAAATTGTTTTCGATGAAGTGTTCATTAATAAAATATGGTTCATCAGATCTGTCCTGTTCTCCAATTAGCACCATTGATCCATTAGGGTTGTGTGTAGTAGAATCTGCAGCTTGCTGGGATGGCTGATTCCTTGAGGGACACTCACTGATTATATGGGATACACTCCCATACTTGAAGCAAGAACCGCGCTCTCTTTTAGGTTGCCTACACTCACTTACTCACTCACTTACCAAACCGCCCACAGTTAAAACACTTCACTGCTGCGGGTGATGAGCCATGAGTAGCTGCACTATTGCTGCCGTTGGATAGTTGTTATGGGGGTTGTCTGTTCTGTGAAAAATACGTTTAACAGTATTTTAGCTAAACTGAAAAACTGTGAAAATATCCCCATCTTTCTACAACACAAAAAGATCAGCGTACCAATGTATGGTGCAAAACTAACCTTTTAACTTGTAAAAGGGTTATTCTTTGAGAGTCCAATAATACTTTCGTCTTCGACGTTTGAGCAATTCACATAAAAAACAAACTCTGTTGGTATTTGTCAAGAAATTAGCTATTTCCGTCAAAATTGGTAGTTGAAAATCCCTTCTTAATAAAAAAACGAGTCGGAACTCACCAAATCCATAATATTTAATTGTTCAAACTTGATATAGACGCCCTAAGAATAGAATAGAAAAGGTTATTTTTTTCCTTCCACAAAAACATGTTTTGGTCTATTGGAAAAACAATAGACGACTCACTAGATAATTCTATAAAATCCTCCAAAGAGATGTGGAAATAGCCTTCTTCAACATACCAAACCCAAAAATTTACATAATGCTCAATTTTCCACGCTTATGTGGTCAATTTTTTTTTTCTATTACTAGGGAAGAAAGTGTCACTTTTCCTCCCGCACGATGAGGTTTACTAATAATCAAAGGGAGGAGAAGGCACTTTCCTCCTGTATAAAATATATGATCTTTACTCCTACCCACTTATCACCTTTTTTTTTAAATTCTATTAACGGCACAAATAACGATTTTATCAACATATGCGGCATCTTCATCTCCTATTTTTACTTACTACACTCCTTTATTTGTATTATTGAATATTTGAACCAAAGCGATGAACCTTCTAATGATTTTCTTAGAAGTGAAAAATATGCCATTGAAACATTTCCTGAATAATTATTTATTTTCTTGTCTTCAACCCATTGCTTATATTGTATATATTGTTTTTCATACATTTCTTTAGATTTTTGTGGTGATAAGATTAATGAGCCTATGTTGGCTTGTTCCCTAATAATAGATGGCGTATTTGTAAATTAAAAGTCACTTGAATCGCTCTCCACATCTCAAAAAAGTTAATAAAGTTCAATGAACGTGACTTTGCACTCTAAAAATCAATCGCAATGTTTACTGTCAGTGAGCCACAACATATTAAGATTAATTTTATTCGTAAGTCAAAAAGCGTATCTAACAATCCTGAAGCTGAGATTTTTATTTAAAAACCTAACGTTGAAGTAACATTTATATTCAATTTTTACCAGAATACAGGATATACAAGATGTTATTAAAATCACAAAAACAATTTGAATATAATACATTTACAAGTTTCATTATTTGCAACATAGTTAAAATAAGAGGAAGGAAAAGTACTTTTTTCACTACTAGCCTCTAAACCTAACCTTATTGACTTTTGTTGAGGTAGGAAAGTTGTTCATTATTAACCAAGGTAGAAAAATACAGAGCCTACTTGATTAGAACTAAATCTCAATCCGTTTGACAGAATATCAAATACAAAATGAAAAAATATTTTTTCTACAGTCGCGCGTAAAATGACTAATTACTGTATTCAAATGAAATCGTAAAGTCGACAAATGCCGAGGATTGTTACTTTACGCTCTAGCGCGAAAAAGGAATCTTTTTCGCTCGCTTATTTAATCAAACCACGCCCTCCGAATCAACTCAATCGGTGAATATTTAACAATTTATCAGATTAAAAATCAAATAAAATTATATGAAAATTGTCAAAAATTTTGAAATATGTCCCAGAATGGTCAATAATTGTCAATTATTGTCAAAAACTGTTAAAAATTGACAATTTTCATCAAAAACTGTCAAAAATGGTCAATAATTGTCAAAAATGGTCAAAAATTGTCAAAAATTGTCAATAATTGTTAAAATTTTGAAAAATGGTCAATAATTGTCGCAAACTTAAAAAAAAATTTGAAAAATGGTCAAAAATTTTGAAAAATTGTCAAAAATGGTCGATAATTGTCAAAAACTTTAAAAAATGGTCAAACATTTTCGAAAATGGTCAAAAATGGTAAATTGTCAATAATTTTAAAAAAAATTTGAAAAATGGTCAAAAATTTTCAATATTTTTCAAAAATTGTCAAAAATTGTCAAAAATGGTCAATAATTGACAAAAATGGACAATTGTTGTCAAAATTGGTCAAAATTTGTTAAAATTTTGAAAAATGCTCGATAATTGTCAAAAACTATCAAAAATGGTAAATAATTTTAAAAAATGGTCAAAATTTTTGGAAAATTGTCAAAAATGGCCAATTATTGTGTAAACTTTCAAAAATGGACAATTATTATTAAAAATTGTCAAAATTTTGAAAAATAGTTGATATCTGTCAAAAACTGTTAAAGTTTTAGAAATGAGGTCAAAAATGGTCAATAATTGGCAAAAATGGTCAATAATTGGCAAAAATGGTCAAAAATCTGGAAAAATGGTCTAAAATTCTGAAAAATTGTCAAAAATGGTCAAAAACTATCAAAAATCGTTAAAAATTGTCAATTATTTTTAAAAACTGTTGAAAATGGACAATTATTGGCAAAATTGGTCAATAATTGTTAAAATTTTGAAAAATGGTCGATAATTGTGGAAAACTATCAAAAATGGTCAAAATTTTTGAAAAATTATAAAATTTTTTGAAAAATTGCCAAAAATCGTCGAAAATGGCCAATAATTGTCAAAAACTGTCAAAAATGGACAATTAATGTTAAAAATTGTTAAAAATTTTGAAATATGGTGAAAAATGGTCCATAATTGTAAATAATTATCAAAAATGGTCTAAAATTTTGAAAAATGGTCATAAATGGTTAAAAACTATCAAGAATGGTTGAAAGTTGTCAAAAATGGTTAAAAATTGTCATCATTTTGAAAAATGGTCAAAAACTATCAAAAATTTGGAAAAATGGTCACTAATTTTGAAAAAATTTTGTTAAAATTATGAAAAATGGTCAATAATTGTTAAAATTTTAAGAAATGGTCAATAATCGTCAAAAGCTGTCAAAATTTTGAAAAATACGAGCCGTTACCGAAAATCGATTTTCTGAAAATCGGTTATTACTATAAAAATCGATAAGTAAAAATCGATCATTTTTCAACATCCCTAGTCAGTAGATCCTTTTAAGGTTAATCATGATGAAAAGCGAAAATGACGATTATTCTAGCACTCCTATCCTAACCTAAGATAATATAAAAAACTGTTTTAATTATTAAAAGGGCGACTGTAGAAAAAATGATGTGTGTTTTCGAGCGTAAAGTAACATATTGCCGCTTCCGAAAGATCGCCGCGCTCCACTCCGCGTCGCGCGGCAACATTCTTTCTCAAGCGGCAATCTCTTACTTTACGCTCTAAATACACAAATAACTATTTCCTTACTTATTTAATGGTCATATCCACGTACCTATTCAAAAATGAAGATCAATTGACTTATCCATGCAGTTTTCATAGCGATTTTCACAAAACAATATTTATTATCGAATCAAAACAAAAATTATTGGATAAATGTGTTATCGGTTGCCTTCGTTGTGCACAGCTGACATGTCATATGAAACGGGAGTCAACAAACTAATATTTAAAAAAAGTAAAATTCCAGTAGTGAAGTAGTGAAAAAAATGCTATATGAGCCACGGTAGAAAAGTGAAACAGGCACACAAAGCTAATGGGATTGACGGACGAAGCCATGTGCAAATACAGTCACCTAGAGGACATCCTATCCCAGTACGACTACCTGGCAAAATTACATTAAAGGTTCAGTCTCGAGGTCTTTTGGATATTTGAAAAGAGTCGGGCTGGAAAATGTATTCTGGCTTTAGAGGACCATAATAGATCTGAAAAGGCCGCAGTGGAATCGGCCGATTAGCCACCTCATCTTATCTAATTCTAAAATGACCGATATACATTTTTTATACAGATTAACCAATGGTAATGCCTCAGGGGCCAGATGTATGTATGTTCTGGGTTCTACAAATAACAGCTTACTATGTTCTGGAATGTTTACTTAATTGCATCTTCGTTTACAAGAAACCGGAGCTCTTGCAAAATCAAGGAATATTATTGGACGATCTAGAGCTGCGAGAACTCCATATTTCAAAGATCAGGTTCTTCGAATTATTGATGAACACCCAGGAGCGAGTACCAGAAAAACAACTCAACAAGTATCATACGTGTTCAGCATTTGCTACCTAATGACTATCTGCTCCGTATACAGTATTTTTAATGAATTTTATGAAGCACTGCAAACAATCCCAATTTTGCTACCATTATTTTGTTTACAGATGAAACCAACTCCTCAAGACATGACATTATGAGTTTTCATAATAACCACACATGGGCTGATGTAAATCTACATGCCACAGTTGTAGCACGGTTCCAACACTCTTTTTTGCTCAATTTTAGGATTTATATTATCGACGATCATTTATTAAGACAATTTCTCCTTCCTCAATGATTAAACGGTGATATATATCTTCGTTTTTAGAAATAGAATTTCGGAATAGTTATTTCGGAAGTTACACCTCTCATAATTAGAAGATGTATGTGATTCATGCATAACGGTGATCCTTCACATTTTGCAGGAATCGTGCAGGAGTTTTCCAGACCGTTGGATAGAGGATGAGGATCTCCACACCCATAGTACCCAGGGTCACTTGTACACAAATCTCTGGATTTTTGTGTGTGGGCATATTCAAAATCACTCGTTTTCACAACCCCGATTTTGAATTTACAAGATTTTCAAAATTTTACGAGGCTGTTATAGTATTTATTCGCAACACTTGCTTTTTCGAACATCTTCGGCCATCTGTTGACGTCGAGCTGGTGCTTGTATTTTAGCTGGAGGTGCACACTTCCAACATTTGCTCTGAATTGTATCACAAAGTCATTGCTTCTATTAGAATGAAAAAGAACATTGAGAACCCTGTATCTCATAAATCATTCAACTTAACACACACGTTTATAGGAACTTTTCGTCTTAAAATTAAATGTGTGAGAAAATATATTAAATAAAATGAAGTTAAATTATAATACATTATATTTAAAAAAATTCTGTGATTTAACAAAACCGATTTTCTCACAATTTTTCATTACATTAACTAAAATAAATTAATTTCCATGTAATTTTGAACGATATAATAATTCAATTTAACTAAATTATATATAATTAAAATTGAAAACGGTTTCAATATCCAATAATAGTGTTGTTACAGCCCTCAAATCATGTAATTTCTCCATTACAAAGCAAACCAAAATATACATGGAATTGCACTGAAATAAATGTGAGATTTTTCTGATGTTATGGATACTTTTATGAAAGAATTGTCGATATTAAGTTCAATGAATTTTAATTTTGGAATGATTTATGGATATGAATTAGCAAAATAAATTATACAGTGTGAAACACCAAATGGAATACATTTTAGATTGTGAATTATCCTGCAACAAAAAAACGTCTTTCCTTTGTGTAACAGATACAACCGGATCCGGACATTTGGGCGCGAAGACACTTGGGCGCAGGTACGTTTGGGCGCGGGTACATTTGGGCGCCAGTAGTGAATATTTATTTTCAAAAACATATTTTTAACAATAGAATGCATATATAACTGTTTATAATATTTTCAAATTTAAAAATATTAATTTGTGAATAAATTCTAAGAATTCTAAAATTCTACTGCTGAATTTGGATCATTAGAAACAACAAATAATCTTTTGAAGAAATGATGTCTTTAATTTTCTTGTTGATGATATTTCAATATTATCACTGGAATTTGAATGCAGTCACAGGATTAAGAGAAGGTAAATGATGGATTATGATGGATTATTAGAAACAACAAATAATCTTTTGAAGGATTATGAGAAGGGGGTATATTTTAGGTAAATAATCTTTTGAAGAAATGAGATGTCTTTAATGACCATTTTAAGGGACGCACACGAATAGCGCCAAAGTAATCCTCAGGTAGAATTGCAGTTATGGAAGGTCTTAATCTCTTGCCTGAATTGCGCCGGTTATAGGGATTATCGTTTTATTAGGAATTAACAAATCTTATTTAAAAGTAAACATTTCTGAAAATATTATGATAACTCCTAATTGTCTTCTAACAGGAGGAAGGGTAGCAAATTATATCAATTTTATTTTTAGTTTTACGTTTGCGTTTGAGTAAGGTGGTAAAGTTTAAAATCAATTAAGTATAAAAATGGACCAAACCAAACCAAACCAAACCAAACCAAACCAAACCAAATTCAAAATTTAGGACTGACTAGTGAATATAAAAATGGCAATATTTTGGCGCAGTTCGGACTAGGATTAAACCAAGTAAGCAGTTAAAAAAAAATGGCGCAGTTCGGGTGAGGGATTATATCCTCAAGATAAATTTGGCGCAGTTCAGGTGCACCCATTTTAAGTACCGCCTAATTTTGTAAATATAAATACCGAAGATTGAATCAGTTTTAATCAGTTTTTAAAATGGAGTTAGTTTCGAAACGTGGTAAACCTTTGTATAGTAGCAATGGCTACTGCTATGTCCTTGAAAAGTTAAGTGCTTGTGGAACAAAAAAATTTTGGCGCTGTGAATTTAAAAATGAAGGTTGTCAAACCAGAATTCATACCATAGATGGTATCATTGTGAATAAAATACATAACCATTCACATGACAGTAATCCGGCGAACTGGTTTGCGATGCAATGAAAACTCGTGCTGCCGAAACGATGGAAGCAGCGTCGCAAATTATTAACTTTTGTCTGAATGAAGCCAATTTGTCGCAAGCAGCTCAGGCAAATCTACCAAAATCAAATGCTTTATAAAAAATGAATCGCAGGAAAGGAAACGATGTTCTAGTTTCACCACCAATTCCATTACGTGTCGAAGATCTGATTATTCCTGAAAGCTTTCAGTTTTTTTGATGTTCGTGGAAGGCTAGAAAAGTTTTTGTTGGCCGACAGCGGAGCAGAACCACAACGAATACTGTTATATGGCCGAGAAAAAAACTTAGATGAGAATAATTGTTAAAATTTTTGAAAAATTGTCAAAAATTTTTAAATATGGTCAAAAATTGTCAAAAATTTTTAAATATGGACAAAAATTGTCAAGAATTTGGAAAAATCGTCAAAAATTGACAAAAACTGTCAAAATTTTGAAAAAATGGTAAATAATTGCCAAATAATTTCAAAAATTTGGAAAAATGGTCAAAAATTGTCAAATTTTTTGAAAAATGGTCAAATTTTTCGAAAAATTGTCAAAAATGGTCAAAAATTATCAAAATTTCGGAAAAATGGTCAATTCTTATTAAAAATTGTCAAAATTTTTGAAAAATTTTCAAAAATGGTCTATAATGGTCAGAACCTGTCAAAAATGCTCAAAAATTGTCAATAATTGTTGAAATTTGAAAAAATTGTCAAAATTTTTGAAAAATTGTCAAAAATGATCAATGATTATCAAAACTGTCAAAATTGGTCAATAATTGTCAAAAATGGTCAATGATTATTAAAATTTGAAAAAACTGTCAAAATTTTGAAAAAATGGTCAATAATTGCCAAATATGTTAAAAGTTTTGGAAAATTGTCAAAAATGGTCAATAATTGTCAAAATTCGTCAAAAACTTTCAAAAATGGTCAAAAATTGTCAAAATTTTTGAAAAATGGTGAAAAACTCACGAAAAATGGTCACTCTATTGTGCATAAGAAGGAAGCTTCTGTCGGCGGTCCGACGACCGCTCACCTTTTTTTTTATGTTAATTTAGATTTTCTTCTTTTTTGTATCTTCCTTTTTTTATTATTTATTTATTTATGTGTATCCGTCCTATGAATTATAAGTGTTTTGGGATCAATAAAGCTTATTATTATTACTATTAACATAATTTATATTTGTTTACAGATTTTGCTCCAATCCGACCACTGGTTCTTCGATGGGACATTTTCTATTACACCACTATTGTTCTACCAAGTACATGTCATAATGGGTAGAAGATGGTTGGAGGGCATCCCGTAATTTATGCACTTCTCCCAAACAAACAATCAGTAACATATACTAAATTATTAGATCTTTTAAAAACCCTTCAACCTAACCTACACCTGAAGAAAATCTCCTGCGATTTCAAATTGTCAGCCATCAACGTTTCCAAGGCAGCTTTTCCGGATGTAGAAATAATGGGATTTTTCTTCCATTTAGTGAAAAACATGCGCAAGCATTTGGGAGAGTTGCACCTTCTAGGAAGATGATTACATCATTATCATTTTTGCCGACGAAACATTTGGACGAAGTTATAGACGAATTGTCAAATGTGCTATCTCAGGAGCTAGAGCCCCTTTTACAGTGGCTTGAGGACTCTTATATTGGACGACCGAACAGGAGAGGAAATGGTCGCCGACAAGCAATATTTCCTCCAGAGATATGGTCAGTACACAATCGAGTCCTGACAAACACGGATAGGACAAATAACCTCGGCGAGGCAGCACACAGGAAGTTGCAATCACAGCTGTTAATGCCATACAATGCAACCATTTGGAAATTCATTGACAGCCTTAAAACTATCCAACGGGACAGAGATGTTGCCTATGAACATTTAGTTGCTGGAAACGAGCCATCTCCAAAAAGACGAAAGTACATCCGGGCTGATAGGAGAATAAAATCACTGGTCGAAGATTATCTTAACGGCCCAAATGCAAATATGATACAATTTCAAACAACTATGCCATGGATCCGGGGTATCCATTTTGCCATTTTCCCCTATATGTTGTATATATTTAAAATAAATTCTGTGAATTAATAATCAGTTTTTAATTCCGGCAATGGGCCTGTACTGTGAAATTTTAGTAAGTAACAACTACCTTAAAGGGTTTTTATTGTTCTTAAAAGGTTACAAGCAATTTAGTATAAAAAAACTCGATTTTTTCCAGTTTCTAATAGGGAATTTCAACAATATTCATTCATACAACAATGTAAACTATTTAAGTCTGGCGCCCAAAGGTCTCGCGCCCAACTGTCCAGGCTCCCGAAAGTCCCGCGTCCAAACGGCCACGCCCGATCGGCCGCGCCCAAATGTCCTAGACCGCAGATACAACACCCAATTATCTAAATTGGAAGTAGGATCTTGTGATATATAATTCAAAATTTATTTTCTTTCTTGATGCAAAAATGTTACTGGTCTAAAATTTTGTAGCGAACTTTCTCAATCAGAAGGTATTCGGGGTCAAAGGTCAGAATTTGAGGTTTTTTGCATTTTTTTTGAAAACGGTCGGTTTTATCGAAAAAGTACCTCTAACCAAAGTTGTAGAGTAATTTTTTCCTACGAGTCGCCATTTTGAGATAACGCGATTGTAGGAGTCAAGTTATACCGGATATGCACAGTAGAAACGGTGAAGCTTCTCCATCACGTGATCCAGTCTACGATTTATGCAACATATATTTTCTACATACTATCTTCTTCTATCAATATAAATCAAACATAACAACCTACAATCGATTGTCTTCTTCACAAGACTTACTACAAGACATGCGTAATAGTTTCTTCAAATTTAACGTAGTAATCGTAAAAAAGACAACGATATAATTGACGTAACGTGAATAACTGATCGTACTAAAAGTTGAATTTAACATTACCGTATTTGAGGTTATGCATGCTTAGTTTACTGTCTTGTTTTTAGCGAATTTTTGAATTAAAAGTGTATTTATTGTTAAAATCAGTTCTTGTAAGATCTAATTTGACTTTTTATTCCATTTAACATTGGTAAGTACGAATATAATACATTATCAACTTTTGACATTTCATAACACCTAAAATACCGTGAGACGGGAGTACTTATTGGTGATAAAGAGTATTTATAATTCTCTACAATTTGTAAATCTCTGTAGAATATTCAAATTTGCATAAATCAAGTGTCTGATTGTACTTGTGACGGTATAATAACCAATAGTTATTTTCAGAAAATGCCTGGAAAATGGCTTGATTCACGAGCACAGGAGTTTGTTATAAACTTGATTGAATATTTTGAGATGGAAAAAGAACAACGGCGGACCCTTTCAACCTATTTCATCTGTTCAGGAGGTATTATACTATAGTTAACATCTATTTAAGGACATTTCTATTTAATATTATATTTCAGAGAATGGCAACTGCACTGAAAATATCTCTGAAAACGGTTCTCTTAAAAAAAGTAAGGAAAATATTCCAACTTTCCCAACGTCACTCAGTCAAACACCACGATTAAAACTAAAAACAGAGGATTTACCCGAGAGAACCCAAATAGCAGTACGGAATATCTTATATAATAACATGTAAGAACAAAGTAAGTTAACAAACATGTGAAACAATAATACAACACCCTATAATGTTCTTTACCCCTTAGATTAAAGTCAGCTTACACTTCAAATAAAAGAGAAGTGAGATCATAGTACCTTAATAATTAAGATTACAACATCATAGTGCATGTAGTATTATCTATACAGTGAGGTTTTTCACCAGCAGTATATTGTGTGGTATATGAAAATCATAGAAAACTAGTAGGTAATTTAACGTAAGTTCGATTATAGAGCTTATGAGTAGGTAATAAAAGTTTTAGAATACAGAAAGTTGTGAATATTTTGAATTTGAATGTGATAAATTATAGCTTCTACATGTGCTGATTTCTAAGTTGAATACTGTCCGTAAATGTTTACCAATTTGTTCGGTCTGAGTGTAGGTTGTGTTTTTCACAATTTAGTTTTCTAATTCGAATTATTTGATGTCACATATACGGGGTTGCTTTATACCTTATTTGGTACAAATAATAAAAAAATCTGAATATCAAAAATTTGTGTTCGTTTGACGTTTAGTATGAAGTAAATATAAAAAAAACCTTTTGTTTCGTTTGAGATAATGATAATTTAAAACTTTTTATTTTTTTAGGGAAACATGTTACTGTGAAAACCATAAATGACGAACTAAAAAATAAGGAAATTCTTTCTGTTAGAAATACCTCTTTATTGATGTTATTGAAACATTTGGGATTTAAATATAAAAAGGAAGATAATAGAAGAGCAATAATAGAATGAACAAATATTGCTAGCCAAAGAGGATACTTTCTCCGTGATAGTGTAGTTTTAATAAATATGTTGATTGTTGATGTTAACCATATAAATAAAATAAATACTTACAATTAAAAAAGTTAAATTTCTTGTTTAATTACCAATTCGTAAAAGGCCGACCTTTGGAATATTAGTCATAACGATTATTCCTATTGAGTTGACAGAAGATTTGATTTGATTCATATGAAAAATATTGCTGGCGTATTGGCGTATTGCAGTCACGTGATGGAAGAGCTTCACATTTTCTACTGTATATGCCACGTATGTACATTGTCAGGCACACTTAACAAAAGTAAAAATGTCTTTTTTATGTATACTACAATATGAACTATACAATTCTGAAAATATACACTCAAAAGACAGTCAGTCAATCAGTCAATGTTGAAGTTGATCGTAGAAACGCTACTTATATTATCGACGGAGGATAGCTACTACATCTCGTTGTGTGGGATCGAGAAGAAACCTTTACCGCTATTTTTAAAATATATATTCATTATGGTCATGGTCATACAGTGACCGTAGTATTTGATAACTATAGTGCCCCGACAAAAAACATTAAAGCTGCAGAGCAACGTCATCGAACTACAGAAACATCTTCGGGTTCAGACATTATCTTTTATGAATCCATGACAGTTCCAGCAAACCAACAACAATTTTTCGCCAACATTAATAATAAATCTCGTTTTATTTCCATGTTAAGTAACAAATTGACAATTGCAAATATTGCACAAGCTTTTCTTCTTTTAGAAACTGGGTGGCGATGGTGATTTGGTGTGCACTAGTTAGGATATCCTTAATGTTGGTTTTCATTCCAAGCTGCTGACGTCTTTTAGTATAATAGAGACAATCTACGAGAATGTGTTGAATGTCAATTGAAGATTGGCAGTGTTGGCAGCTTGGCTGGGAGGAAGAGGTCATAAGGTAGCCATGAGTGAAACGGGTATGGCTAATACGCAGTCTTCCCGCGACAATCTTCATGTTTCTTCGAAGATCGGGGATGTCAAACTGTTCAACGGTCGGATGTGTCCCGTCTGGGGGCGGGCTCAGAAGAATACCCCTAGGGGATAGCCCACCTGTCGTAAAAGGCGACTAATAGGTTAGATTCCCAGGAATCTAGAGGAGTAAACCTCGATACAAAACCAGCAACATAGGGAAGGCAGCTATGTTGTGTTGTAGTGTAGGCAACGGAAGCCACTGCGTCCGGAGGCAAGCGTGAGAAAAAGCCTAGAGGAGTAAACCTCGATAAAACAATCCGTAATCTACGTTGTTAGCTACCGTGGCAATGGATGAATGGCTGCGCGAAAGTCAGTCAGAAACGGTGCCTCCGGGATACCTGCTGACCTCCCGGAGTAACCAGCATTACCACCACAAGCGGGGCTCTGTGGTGGTGGACATTCAATTCCCTAGCTACTCGTGGGATGGAATATGGAAAAAGAAGAAAGAAAAATAGAACAGGAGGTTATGGATGAAGAAAGTCAAGGAAATGGAATTTTTGGTAAATCGACGAAGGTAAAATGAACGCCTGATAAGGCGGGGGAGACGAGAGGGTGGAGTGATACTGGAGTAAAGAGAAAGGAGGTATCGCCTCTGGAGGACAAGGAACAGAAGAGGAAGCTGAAGGAGAAAGGAAAGAAGGAAATGGAGAATTGGAAGGAAGAAGAGAAGGAGAGTGTATAGAGATTGAAGGATATGGTAAGGCGACTGGAGGAGAAGGTGGAAAGGCTGGAGGAAGAGAAGGCAGCGGCAGAGGGGCGGGTCAAGGAATTGGAGAGGTTGAGGAGGGAGGTCGATAGAAAGGAGATAATGCAAACACGATGGGAGGTGGGGCAAAGAGACTGGGAAGGATGGCTGGAGGTTAGAGATAGGGACTGGGATGGTAAAAAGGGGGAGGGAATAGAGGTGAAGGTGGGAAATCCAATATTAGGGGATAAAAAGGTAAAGGTGGTATGGGTGACCAAGGAAGACAGTGGAATGGAGGAGGGAATACAGAGGATGTTTAGGGATAGGTACCCGATGCTAGGGGGAAAAGGGGAGAAAATGGAGTGGGTGAAGGAGGTACGCACGCTTTGTAAGAGCGAGGATCACATGGCGAGAGACTGTCGGCAGGCCTTCCTTTGTAGGGTATGTGGGGAAAGGGGACACAAGCCAGGGGAGATAGAATGTAGTAGGGGAAGGAAAGAAGTAGAAGGAGACGATGGAAAAGGTGAAGGAAAAAATGGGAGGGACCCTCTGGACCCCTCAGAGGGGACGAGTCTGGTCAAATAGGAGGAAGGGGACAGCATTGCGCGGGAAGGAGGAATGTAGGGGATGTATGGAGAGTGTTACAGATAAATTTAGGGTAATGCAGGATAGCGCATGATATATTGGATGAAGTGATTTTTAGGAGGGAAGTGGATATAGTGTGTGGATCCGAGGTGAATGCTAGATATGTGGGGAAGCGGGGATGGATTATGGACGATACAGGAGAAGCAGGAATAAGAGTGGTGGGGGATGGATTGAGGGCGGATGAAGTGAGGAAGGGAAATGGATGGGTGGTAGTGCGAATGGGAGACATGGTGGTGTACAGTGTGTATATAAGCCCAAATGTCAGCATGAATATGAGAGGAGCATGACAGGATTAGAGGACGATCTGAGGGTGTCAAAAGGAAAAAGGAGGATCATAAGGAGAATGGTGGCAGGGGACTTCAATGCGAAGAATACTATATAGGGGGGAAGAAAACGGACATGAGAGAGGAGATCCTTGAGGAAGTGTTAACATCCAACGGGTTGGTGGTGCTGAATGATGGACTACTGCCCACCTTCGTGAGGGGTGACGGTGGTTCGTCATTCATTGATATAACAGCATGTGATGAATGGCTGTGGGAAAGAGTGTTTAGTTGGGGGGTACTGGAGGATGAGGAATGCTTGAGCTTACATAGGTATGTGGAGACGGATATAAGGAAAGAGAGAAAGGATTTAGTGGAAGAGTGGGAATGGAAGTGGACGAAAGCCGAGGCAGAGAGTATGAGGAAGAAAGTAAGAGAAGAGATAGGAAGGGGACTTGGACATGATTCAGATGAATTTTACAATGTGATACAGGGCTGCAAAAGAGAGGGAAAGAGGGGCAATAGGCGTGAGCGGAGGGCCAATTACTGGTGGAATGAGGAAATAGAGGAGCTGTGGAGGGAGTGTAAGAAAGAACGAAGACGGATGCTGAGAGGAAGGGGAAGGATAGAGGGAAGAGGGAGATATAAAGAGAAGAAGAAGGAACTGGAGCGTAGAGTGGAGAGGGAAAAAAGAGGGAAGTGGGAAGAGTTACTGGGGGAATTGGAAAACAATCCATGGGGAAAGGCGTATGAGATAGCGGTGAAGAGGATGGGTGGAAATAGGAACGAGGTTCTAGAGGAGGATTGGGAGAAGGAGATTATAGAGAAATTGTTCAAAGGGGGAGAAGGAGGAGTGGGTGGTAGAATTCATGAAATCCAAGATACAAGGGGGGTAGTGAAAATGAGGGGGATAAGGCTGGTAGAGAAGTGGGAGGTAGAGGATTGGGGGAGAAACATTAAAGTGAGAAAAGCCCCAGGGATAGATGGCCTGAGGGGTGATATGGTGAAGAGGCTGTTGGATGACAATAGGGAGTACTTCTGGGAACTATTCAACAGGGTGCTGAGGGAGGAGGAGTTCCCGGAAGGATGGAAGGTAGCCTGGGTGATACTAATGAAGAAGGCGGGTAGAGAGGGGAAGCGGGCGGGGGACTATAGGCCTATCAGCCTGCTGTGTGGTATGGGTAAATTGATGGAGGGGATAATAAGGGATAGGATTGAGGAGGAAGTTGGTAGGAATGGGGGTTTTAGGGTAAACCAGCACGGGTTCACGAAGGGGAAATCTTGCATCTCGGCACTGAGCAAGGTGATGGGTTTGGTGGAAAGAGCTAGGGAGGGCAGCTGGAGGAAGAAGAAATTGGCCCTACTCGTGTTCTTCGACGTCGGGAACGCGTTCAACAGTGACAGCAAACGGGCAGTGTTGAGCGCGTTGCTGAGGCTTGGAGTGGAGCAGGGGTTGGTTAGCCTCGTGGAGGACTACCTGACGGGGCGTGTGATTGTAGACTCCAGAGGGAGGAGATATGGGATGGAGGCTGGAATGCCTCAGGGCTCGGTTCTTGGATCGACGCTCTGGAAGTGTGTGTTTGATGAGGTTTGTGGGATAGTATGTGAAGAGGGATGTGAGATTACGGTGTATGCGGATGATGTGTGTCTGGTATGTACGGCAAAGGGAGAGGCGGAGATAGAAAGAAAGGCGGAGAGAATGTGCAGGAAGATTGTGGAGAAGATAGAGCGGTGCGGACTGGAAGTAGCGGAAGATAAGACGGTGGGGTTGCTAGTGAAGGGACGGAGCAGGGCAAGGGAAGTGGGGGTGATGGTTAAGGGAAGGAGAATTCGCATGGAGGAGTCTGTGAAATACCTAGGGGTGTGGTTAGATAGCCAATTATCCTTCAAAACCCATATGGTAAAGGCGGCAGAGAAGGGTAAAGTGAGGGCAGCATGGCTGGGGAGATTGATGTGTAATGTGAAAGGGCCGGGGGAGTGGAAGAGGAGGGTAATTGGTAGGACGGTAGAGGAGAGTATGCTGTACGGTGCGGAGGTGTGGGGTGAGAGAGCGGGAGTGAATGCGAGGGTTAGGCCACTTCTGCGGGTGCAGAGAGGGATACTGCTGAGGGTGGTGCAGGGGTACAGGACAGTGGGTGGACTGGCAGCAGCGGTGCTGGCAAGGTCCTACCCATTGGATGTGTTGGTTAGAGCTAGGAGCAAACGCTGGAGGGGTGCGACCAAAGAAGAGGTACGGGAATGGATGGAGGAGGAAATGGAGAGGTGAGAGGAGTATGAGGGCGCGCTAAAAGGAGCGATTGGGAATAGGAGAGATTGGATGGACCGGAGATTCGGGGAGGTGAACTACTTCTTGACACAAGTGCTCACTGGACATGGGTCGAGAGTAGGGTACCTCCACAAGATTGGGAAACGAGAGACTGGTGTGTGCGAGAGGTGTGAAGTGGAGGATTATGTGGGGCATGTGTTTAGATGCTGGAGGAACGAGGAAGTGCTGAAGAAGTTGGAGAGGAAACTAGGGGAGGCGGTGTACTGGGAAAACATGGTGGAGATAATGTTGAGGGGGGAGGAGGAATTGATGGAGGTGAGTAGAGTAGTAGAGAGCATGGTAAGGGGCAGAGAAGGACTCGATATGGCATGAGAGGCAGTAGTGATAGGAGGGAGAAGATGACGGTGTGAGCGGAGAGTGTGCGAGGGACCGCCGCCTGTCTCGAAGTATGCTAGGATAGTGATTCCGGGGGTAACGGCGAGTTTGAGGTGGGTTTGGTTGGTAGGCATCTCCTTGGGGATGAGTCCAGCACTGTTTGGGACCCATTCGAACATGAGTTTTTTCATAGTGAATTTTGAGTCACTAGAGATTTGCAGAATAGAAGATGTTGTGGTGGATGAAGCAGCTTCTTTGGCAAGGCAATCGGCGTATTCATTACCAGTTATACCAATATGTCAATATGTGAGGGAATCCATATAATAGTGATGGCTATATCAAGTGGAATGAGGGTTTGATAGGTATCGTGGATGCGTTGAACGAGGGGATGCTTTGTGAATAAGTTGTTGATTGATTAAACAGATAAGAGAAACTCCGTGCAAATAGCAACTTGTTGATGGGGGGTTACGCAGAAATAGAAGGCTTGTAGAATAGCGAATAGTTCTTCGGTGTGAATGCTACAAGAGGCTGGGATTCGGTATGATCCCACGGCTCATTGCGAAGAAGTAACAGCACATCCAATACCAGTCTTGTTTTTGGAGGCGTCAGTGAAGAGGATCCGGTCGTATTTCTTTGAATTTAGGATTTCTACGAAGGATTTCCTTATGAGTTCATAATTGGTTTCTTCCTTGCTGAACTTGGTGGGGGAGATATTACATCTTGGGAGTATTGTGGTCAAGGGTGAGTTGTGGGATGGGGACAGGGCTGGTTAAGGATAATTGAGTGTGTGGGATTATTGTTTTAAAAAAGAGGGGAATGGTAAGTATTCGCGGGTTGGGTGGTGGGGAGCTAGGAATGTGAGGAATTCTCGTTATTAAAGAGGTAACTGGATTAAAGGGGTTGGAGGAGGTTGAGGAAGCATAAGAAAGGATATTGACGTCTGAGCCGAAGGGTGGGTTCATTGGCTTGAATGCGAAGGCTCTACGTGGGACTAGAGCGAAATGCGCCTAAACAAAGTCGGATGGCAGTATTGTGTACGGGGTTGAGGGTATTCAGGACGTTTTTGGATGCTGACACATATATGCAATACTGCCATAATCGAGTTTGGATCGAATGAAAGCTCTGTATACTTTCAGGAGGAAATATTCGCTAGCTCCGCATTTAGTGAGAGTGTTTTGATGATGAGTGAGTTTTAGGCAGTGTCCTCTGGTTTCTCTGATATCGTGATTCCATGTAAGTCGGGAGTCGAATATCACACCAAGAATTTTGCAGTATTCGACGACTGGGATCGCGGGTCGATAGAATGGTCAGCACAATCTACTGATCTAACGCCTTTAGACTTCTTTTTGTGGGGATATGTCAAAAGTATTGTATATAAAACTAAACCCCTCAGCTTAGATGACTTAAAAATACGAATCACGCTTGCGATTAGATCAGTCACGACTGAGATGTTGAGTAATGTTAGAAGACATTTCTATACCAGATTAGCCTGTTGTTAAGACGTTCGCGGCGAGCATTTTGAACATTTCCTACATTGATATTAATGTTTTGTTTTACATTATTAAGGAATAATCAGTATTAATTATTAGGTTTTTAATGTAATGTAGCGAATTTGTGAAATAAAATAATTTTCATTTTTTAAAGTTAATTTTTGAAATAAATCTGAAAACATAACTTAATAGTTCCGAAACAGTTGAGGATAGGTATAGGATATTGTACATGAATTATGTCTAGAATTTTCTGAAGAATCCATAAAATAAATAAAATAAGAAAGTTGGTATTGCTCACTGTCACATATCACACCCTATATAATTTTTTTTATTGCACATTTAAAATCACAAATCGACGTGTTGAAGCGTTTTCCCCAACACGCCCTCATTCATTCGTTATCGAATTTATTCAATTTGGCTGTTCCACACTGTATAGTAATAATCGAAAAGTGTATCGAAAGCTAGGGTATATGTATCGAGCGGAGACAATACACTTATGATAACTAAAATATGAGACGTATACTTGCAATTACAAAATATTTAAAAAACGTAGTTTACCATCTATGACTTCCATCAATAAAAGTCATTGCTCGCTTTTCAATTTGGATTTTTTTTTTCCAATACGGACCAGTACTATTTCTCTGATGTATCTTAAGCAATATAAATGTCGTATGAAACGATGATACGACATATTGACCATAATATGATGGTATACAGGGTGTGGCGCGAAAAGTTTTTATTAAAAGTAATGGCGGATACAGTTATGTTAAAAATCTGAAATTACGAAGCTTCAGGTTTTGGATGACGCTGAGTTTAAATATAATGTTGTCCTGAATATGGCACTTCCGGTTTTACCGGAAGTGGACGTCAACTTTGTTATTTTGAATAGGACCTAATATTTTTTTTTATTTTCGAATTCTACATGAAATTTTAGATACAATATGTGCACAATGTCCTATACCAAAAATGAAGTATTTTCGAGATATTCCATTTTTTTTTTTCAAAAGATCCTAGTCCACATTGAATAACGATATATACATTAATAACGAAGCTAGTGACGTGAAATTGTAAACAAAAACAACAAGCGCTTGCCGGTTAAGTCCATATGTTCAACTTATTGATACTTCATAAAGGCTGTTTTAAACTTAGCAGCCCCACCCTGTATATCGCATGAAATTATTGTAGGAATTAAATAATTTACTACTTCCCATTTTCGAGGTTTATTTACTACTGATACAAATAAGGTACAATAGAACACATATATAAAAGTAAAAAAACGACTTTTTGTTTAGTTCCAAAACTGATGAGCAATACATATTGTTAAATTAAATATAAAGTGATTATACAGGGTTATACAAATATCAATCTGTATAAATCACTGCATTGGTGAATAATATTTCATTTAAGTTAAACGTAATATCATTTATGTCATACCAGTACATTATTGTGTTTTTATGCCTTAGATACAATATACATGATTTTTTTTTCGGGTCGAGATGGGAAACTCATGTTCGAATGGGTCCAGGACCCAAACAGTGCTGGACTTATCCCCAAGGGGATGCCTACCAACCAAACCCACCTTAAATTCGCCATTAACCCCGCCTCGCAATCACTACCCTAGCATAATTCGAGACGGGCGGCGCTCCCTCCGCTCACACCGTGGTCTTGTCTCTAACTATAACTCCTACCTCTCATGCCATATCGAGTCCTTCTCTCCCCCTAATCATGCTCTCCACTACACCACTCATCTCCATCCACCATGTTCTCCCAATACACCGCCTCCCCTAGTTTCCTCTCCAACTTCTTCAGCACTTTCTATGAAACCATAATTGAATACAATTATGGACTTCTTCTGGTGAAATGGATGGACAATGCAGTGGTCATCATAGTTTCTACAAGTGATTGTGTACATCAGGTAGGATCTGCTAGAAGGTATTGTCATGAGGAGAGAAAGCATATAATGGATACTCGACCCCATTCTCTCCCCCTATCCATGCTCTCTACTACGCCACTCACCTCCATCCATTCCTCCTCCCCCCTCAACATTATCTCCACTGAGTTTTCCCAATACACTGCCTCCCCTAGCCTCCTCTCTAACTTCTTCAGCACTTTCTCGTTCCTCCAGCATCTAAACAGATGCCCCACATCATCCTCCACTTCACACCTCTCGCACACTCATGTCTTTCTTTTTCCAATCTTGCAGTATCCCACTCTGTAACCACAGGAGTGGCCTAACCCTCGCATTCGCCCCCGCTCCACACCTCCGCACTGTACAGCATACTCCACTCTACCATCCTACCGCCGTCCTAGGGCACGAAAAAAAAATAGTTTTGTTGTAAAACTTATATATGATCTTTCCATTCATCACAAAAAGATTATTTTTTAAAAAAACCCAATTACGGAATAAAACGCCGTTAATAATCACCTCTGCTACATCATTATATTCGACTTTTAAAATGCTTAAGATAATATATAGTGCAGGACCAAATTTAAAATTAATCTGAATTAAAATAGGAGCATTTTGTTACTCATAACTCTTATTGAAAATGAGTCAGGTTACTATGTTACATCTTTGTATTTGGCTTTCGATAATCTGCACAAAATTTAGATCAAAAAGTCTGTATTTTGAGGAAAAAAGTTGATGATTTCCTTCAACATTTGAAGTGTCTTAGAAAAAAGAAAGCTATTTACTCAGCTAGCCAATGTCGAACCAAACAAGGTTTTCTTTTACAATTTTTTGATATTTTCAAAAATTAACGTGTTACGGCCAAAGATAAGAAATTGACATTTTTTGTTTCCCTTGTATAACTGTGAAAATGACACACATTTCAGGCATGTTATGGTACCATTACATTGGTCATCTAAAAAGGCAGCTTTACGCTCATTTTACTTATCTTGTAACTTATTCCCAAAATTGCAATGTTGGTACCATTTAAAATGATCAGCTTGTATAATACTGTGTGTACCTTCATTCTGCCCTAAGATATGAAAATAAAACACAATAATTTACGTTGAACTATCAAAATTGAAGATTTTTGTGTCGAAATTCCATCCTTGGGTCTCTGAATTATTTCAAACATTGAATCAACATTTTTTATAAACATTGACTTGTACCAAGCAAAAGATCCTCGAGGTAAAGGAACGTTTGACCAATTATTTGTGCTGCACCAATGGCCCTGATACTTCAAGAGCTTTTTTTCAGGTCGAGATGGGAAACTCATGTTCGAATGGCTCCAGGACTCAAACAGTATTGGACTCATTCCCAAAAAAATGCCTACCAGCCAAACCCACTTCAAACTCGCCGTTACCCCCGCCTCAATATCACTTCGAGACGGGCGGCGGTCTCTCGCACACTCTCCGCTCACACCGTCGTCTTCTCCCTAACTATCACTCCTACCTCTCATGCCACATCGTGTCCTTCTCTCCTCCTTATCATGCTCTTCACTGACCTCCATCCACCAAGTTCTCCCAATACACCGCCTCCCCCAGTTTCCTCTCCAACTTCTTCAGCACTTTTTCTTTCCTCCAACTGGAGGAACGTGGATCGTATGGATCCATAATTGAAAACAATTATGGACTTCTTTTGGTGAGATGGATGGACACTGCAGTGGTCACCATAGCTTCTACAAGTGATGGTGTACATCCGGTAGGTATTGTCATGAGGAGAGAAAGCATATAATGGTTACTCGACCCAATTGTATTGCTGCCTACAATAGCAACATGGTATGCACCTACCTTATGGATCAAGTAACGAGTAGCAGTTCACGAAAGAAAATGGTAATGGCCATTATTCACTTGGCTTGCTACCTTCGATTACAAAGGTCCTGTTCATTTCAGGGTGGGATTCGAAATAAAAAAGACTGATTCAGTTGAATGTTGGTTTAATATATAAAATGCGGTTGGTTGTTATATGACTACACAAAAAAACAAGGCCTTGCCTACTAATTGTACGCCAAAAACTCCCTGAAGGATTTCCGCTGTACCACACTATCTATGTGAAGTTAGCTTTCCACAATTATTTTAGGTTATCAAAAGGCATGCACAGATTTATAAATATAACGAAAAGTTTTACACTATCCAATCTAACCTCAGGGGGGGGGGGTTGGATACAGATCAAGAAATACCCTTTGTATGCATACGCTGGTTTACAAACTCTAGTGATGGTACTATTTGTTATTACTTAAATCTACAAGTTGTCCTCAACAGAGGGTGAAGACACCAGGAAAACTAAACTTCCTCAGTAGGTATGACAAAATATTCTACATATAATACTTAGTTTTATAACTATGGTTGTTTCCTAGATAAATGTGGTTTCTACTCAAACCCCTGGATCCCTTGTTAAAAGTAAGGTATGAAGGTTACCTGTTAACGATCGGGTGCTGTGGTGTGTCCCTCCAATAGAACTGGTGGTGGCTTACTATATCCTAGAGGTAGAGGTGTATCCGATATGATGACTGGGTGTAGATGATGTACCTTATAGATGATGTCGATGCAGGAATGAACTGGAGGTAACAATGAACAAAATAAAGCCAAATATAGAAGAGAGAAGAAAGAAAAACGTAAGAAGTATGAAGACAGAAGAAAGAAGTAGGAAGAAAGAGACCTAAAAAAGGAACTTGTGTAAGTATTTGGTAATAATCAAATGTTATGAGGGTTGAGTATAGTAAACTGACAAATTAAACTCACCGTAGAAGCTGTGTGGCCTCAAAGTGGTTTCGCCTACGGATGTGGAGACAGGAATTTGAGCTGAGCAAAATTACTATCCACTTATACAAAATGGTAGAGCTCCAACAGGACCACTCTAATAGAATTCAAGCTTAAACGTATTTCCAACAATCAGCAAAATTGCTAAACCATGTGGTCTATCACGAACCTCACATGGAAGAAAAAAAGAAAACCCATCTCCTATCTACGTATTGATGGTCTTAGAGAAAAAAAGGTATGTTCTTTTCATTTACTTATTTATTACCAAAGTACTTAACACCAGAGATAAGCTCTGACAACAGAAATTAAAAGAAGAAAACTATTAATTGATAATGAAGGTCAATGATCTTTAATCAGTAGATCTATGATTAGAAGGGTGACATTATGATGACTGATCTGAAATCACTTTGAGAGGATTTATTTCTAAGATTGACAGGTATGACAAGATTGTCATCTACTCACTTTGGCACACCATGTAAACAAAATAACCTTCAAACCTTTCATATTTTCCAATTACTAACTTTTATGATCTGGTGATCATCCTATGTTCAAATAAGGTAGGTATTCTGTAAATTTAGAATATAAATATTTGACTTATTATATCTCGTACTGTTCTAAAGAATAAGTGGTAAATACTTATTTATTATTTTTAGGTGCCCTTCAGGGAGGCGCTTGAGAAAAGTGAAAGGATTCCTGAGACATTACCTGTATTAATCCTACTTGAAACAATCAGGATCTGTTTTTAATAAACTAGCAGTTGGTAGGTACAGAGTTTATTTTTGGATGTTTGAAAGAGAGGCACAAATAATTCTTTGTCCCGTAACAGGCTTATCGATGATTCCGTACAAGATTCTTGGTATCTTTATAGGAAAAATAACCCTGCAGTTTCCAATTTAGACTTTAGACGGAAAATCGTCAAAGTTTATTTAACCAAATATGGAGTGCAGCCGAAGGTACTTGGAAGAACCACTCTTTCCAAACACATATTGCCAGATATAAGGTTTGGCCGAACGGATTATTTCATGAGGCCTTGCAATCGAAGGCGATGGGCAGTACTAGCATGTAAGACTTATGGAAGAACGATGTGTCGAAAATGTGATGTACGACTTTGTGTAGGATGTTTTGTCACATATCACACAAAATAGTAAGATATTTCAACATTGTTATTCATTCATTCGTTTATATAATTGGGTTGTGCTCTCATCAGCCCAGGGCCTTGAACTGAATCTGTGTACCATTTCCAATGTGATCTACTTCCATTCCAGAAGCTTAGTGTCTTCTATAAAGGCCACTAGTTTGACTGGAGGGATTTTCAGTAGCTGTGATGATTGTATGAATTCCTCTCCAACGTGCTTCCGTCTAAGTTCTTGTTCTCACAGAAACAGAGCATGTGAGTAGGAGTTTCATCATCAAGTTCACATTTTCTGCACATTGGTTCACTAACTTTCCCCATTTTGTACTGATGTTTCCTCAAGGTGCAGTGCCCAGTCACAAATTGAAATTAAATCTTCATTATTGAACCCATGTTCCCTCTAAACAGCGAAGCAACACAGTGTCAGTAATTTTGTGACAGTTTGCTAATAAGATGTCAGAACGAAACAGCATAAATGCAATTTTCATGTACATTTAAAGGAAAAGAAAATATATTTGTAGTTAATTGTGTTCTTTTGCCTATGGATACCTTATAACTTCGAAGAAAAGGGTTGAGAGCATTACCCAATTCTTTTCATGGTCCTTCCAGCTAGAGCCCTTTTAGACCCTGGTAGTCAAAATAGTTTCATTTGTTCTTCACTTGTAAACAAATTAGAATGCTTTACATTTAATCAACCTTTACAAGTATCAGGCATATTTGGTGATGGTAAGGATATCAATTTAATGTCTGACATTACTTTTTATTCACTTGTAGACCCCACCATGAGCTTTGACACCTCATGTGCCGTTGTAGAGAAAATAACTCAGACCCTTCCACAAGTATTCATTGATTTCGAGGCTCTTAAAATACCCCCTCAATTTAGTGAGTATCATGCGGATAAAAAGTTTTTCTTACCTTCTGAAATACAACTCTTGATAGGTGCAGATATTTATTATTCGCTGTTGAAACCCACCATCCATCGATTAGGTAAATATGGACCTACTCTCTTAGATACCCATCTTGGTTTTGTGATTTCGGGCGTAGTACCACCCCACTGTTTGAGAAAGTCTCCTTCTTCCGTAAATGCCCTTTCTTTCCACGTTTCTTCGTCATCCGAGGCCCGGACAGAGCTTTGTGTGGATGCACTACTAGAAAAGTTTTGGATTCAAGAAGAGCCAACTCATACAGAATCCCAATCTGAGGAAGACATTCAGGCGGAAAACATTTTCAATTCAACCCTAGAAATACTTCCCAATGGAAGATTTCAAGTTGACCTCCCTCTTGTAAGTGAAAAGGCTTATAAAAACTTAGGTGATTCGTTTGTTGCTGCAAGACATAGATTTATTACTTTAGAAAAAAGACTTGAGAAAGACATTAACTTGAAAAAAGAGTATAAAAAAATTGTATTTGAACATATTCAATTAGGACATGGGAAAATCGTCCCATTAACACTTCACAACCCTGAACTAGATCATAATTATTTTGTACCACATTTGTGTGTGATTAAAGAAAATAGCACGTCCACAAAACTTCGTATAGTTTTTGATTATTCTTCAAAATCATCATCTCAGCATTCATTGAATGATATATCTTTAACAGGACCAAGAGTCCAACCCGACTTATTAGACATTTTACTAAGATTCAGAAACTTCAAGTTTGCATTGACAGCAGACATTGAAAAAATGTACCGCCAAATAGCGTTAAATCCAAAATTTCATTTCTTGCAGAATGTGTTATGGAGAGACTCTTCACTTGAAAAATTCACTTGCATACAGTTGTCTACTGTTTCTTTCGGACACAAAAGTGCCCCATTCTTAGCGTGCAGAGTCCTTAAAGAAATCGCAATTAGAAATTCTCAATACCCTGACGCACAAAATGATTTATTAACTCAGACGTACGTCGACGATGTACTAACTGGAGCAAACTCCGTTCAGGAACTTGAAAACTTATATTTAAACCTGAAAGAAATTTTACATGCAGCGGGTATTACATTACATAAATTTTGCTCGAATTCATTAGAAATGGCAAATAAACATTTTATTGATTCACCTTTAGGTAAAGATCTTAATCTAGAAGAAAACCCATGTAATGTCTTGGGAGTATCTTGGAACCCTAAAAAAGACACATTACAAATTTGTTCACCTTCCACATTAATTGATCATAACTTAACAAAAAGAAAAATATTAAGTGCCGTTTCACAATGTTTTGACCCCATGGGAATAATTAATCCTGTAGTTGTTTTTGGAAAGGCAATTATGCAGCAGCTTTGGTCACTGAAAGTTTCATGGGATGAGCCCATAACTGACCCTTCTGTTATTAAAAAATGGCAACTTTACACAGAAAATATATCGCAACTTTCTCAACTTCATATTCCCAGATTTACCTTATTAGATAAAAAAGTCATTAATATTGAACTGCATGGTTTCTGCGCTGCCAGTTCAATGGCTTACGGAGGGTGCATATATCTTAGAGCCATTTATGATGATGACACTGCTTCATCTCAATTACTTATTTCCAAATCCCGTATTGCTCCAATTAGTAAGTCATTAACCATTCCAAAACTGGAACTTTGTGCCATGACGCTTCTGGCTAATCTTCATTCTAGAGTACTGAGCATTCTCAAGGATCAACTTACCATCACTTTATCAGTTCTTTGGACAGACTCGCAGATAGCCCTGACATGGGTCCGAGGAATCCCCAACCGTTGGTCAGTTTTCGTTTGTAACCGTGTCTCCCAAATATCACAATTAACTCCTCGGGAATCTTGGAGTCACATCCGTTCCCACCATAACCCTGCAGATATTTTGTCCCGTGGGCAGTCATTGCCACCACCTTCAACATTTTGGTTCTCAGGACCGGACTTTCTGTGGAAAACTACTCAAGACACAAAAAGTCACGATACATTTGCTGAAATATTAAACCCACCTGAAGAAAGGAAAAAGGTTTTAATAGCTGTATCATCTCCTGATAACGTTTGGATTGAATTTATCAAAAGATTTTCATCGTTAAATAAATTAATTAAATCTTTAGCCTACGTTTTACGATTCGTATGCATTTTAAAAACCAAAAAGAAAGATACTGCACTTCTTTCTACGGGTCAGCTAGATGCTGCTTTACGATTTTTAATACTGCAAGTGCAACAACATTGTTTTGTGTCAATAATACAGGAACTTAGATTAAACAAAACACCATCAAACAAAAAAATGAAATCTTCAAATTTATTCTTAGATCACAACAAGATATTAAGAGTAGGAGGTCGACTCAAGCATGCGAATATTCCATTCCAACAGAAACATCCTATTCTCTTGCCTTCACATAACCATTTCACTTCATTACTCTTACTAAGAGAACATAGACGTTTAGGACACAGCGGTCCTCAAAATGTTTTGTACAATGTCAGACTCCAATACTGGCCGTTAGATGGCCTTAGAGACATAAAGAAACTTATCAACAATTGTCTGATTTGCCATAGATTTAAAGCCATAACAGCCAAACAGATAATGGGCGATTTACCCATACCTCGTGTGACGCCTTCACGACCGTTTCAATTGGTTGGTGTTGATTATGGAGGTCCTTTTAATATTAAATCCTCTTCACTGCGGAAGGCTCCCATTACAAAGTGTTATTTAGCTCTGTTCATTTGCCTTTCCACTAAAGCAGTCCACCTTGAATTAGTGTCTGACTTGTCAACCGAAGCATGCATAGCAACTTTAAAGCGTTTTATTTCTCGTAGAGGTTTGCCATCTGTCATTCACAGTGACAATGGTACTAATTTTGTTGGAGCCCGTAATCATATTAAAGACTTGCATACGTTCTTAAAGAACAACTCCTCACCCATTAATGATTATCTTCTTTCTTTATCCATTGACTGGAACTTTATTCCTCCAAGATCTCCAGATTGGGGTGGAATCTGGGAATCAGCCATTAAAAGTGCCAAACACCATATTGTTCGAATGCTTCAAAACTCTAATTACACTTTTGAACAATTTGCTACAATTTTAACGCAAATAGAAGCTATTCTCAATTCTCGTCCTTTGTTTCCCTCTTCCAGTGATCCAAATGACCTACAGCCCTTAACTCCTGGTCACTTCTTAATCGGAGCCCCTCTCACATCCTTTCCTGAACTAGACATTTCTTCTAGACCTGAGGGTCGATTGAAATTTTGGCAACGTTGTACGTTTATCCAACAAAACTTTTGGAAAAGATGGACAGTTGATTATTTAAATCAACTCCAGAATCGTCCCAAATGGACTTCACCCTGCAAAAACCTTAGAATTAATGACATGGTACTTATCAAAGATGATGATTCCCCACCATTAAAATGGCCTTTAGCCCGAATTGTGGACATCATCCCTGGAAAGGATGGCAAAGTTCGTGCTGTCCAAGTTCGCACTTCGTCTGGTACTTACACCAGACCCATAGTAAAAATCGTCCCTCTTCCCTTTACTGAGGGCAACGACACTGATGTGTCTACTCTACAAACAATTTAGTGTTTTTTGCCGAATATGCTATTAAGTTGTTAGCTCTTTGACATATAGGTTACCTTTGCTCAAATTACTATAATAAAACACATTACTAGTCATAATTTATTTAAATATTTAGTTTCCCTTTCCTTTTGTTTATGCAATAACACCAGCTGTATGAGAATAAGTAATAATGCAAGGTCCCTTTGCGCGTCGACCAAGGCATTTTTCCCGTTGCTGGCAGGCCCAGTATGGTGAAATTCTTAGATAATTCCACCTGAGTTTATACAAATTGAAATTAAATCTTCATTATTGAACCCATGTTCCGTCTAAACAGCGAAGCAACACAGTGTCAGTAATTTTGTGACAGTTTGCTAATAAGATGTCAGAACGAAACAGCATAAATGCAATTTTCATGTACATTTTAAAGGAAAAGAAAATATATTTGTAGTTAATTGTGTTCTTTTGCCTATGGATACCTTATAACTTCGAAGAAAAGGGTTAAAAGCATTACCCAATTCTTTTCACTAGGCTAGAATATAACGCCGAGGATATAAACCGAAGAATTTAACCGGAGAATATAACCCCAAGAATATAGCCAAGGATACAGCCCTAGCCCAAACTACCGCCCTAGAACAGAACTCATCAGTTCGGATCAAGACCTGACTTCTTCTCCAGGAAACCACTTCATCTAAGCTAAGTACCTATAAAAGTACAAATTCCTCTATTAAATTCCGTTATTTATTTCCTGTGGCAGAATAAATTGAAAATTTGTTTTTAATTCTTTTTTTTATTAAAATCCTCAACTATAAAAGTTGAGGGAGATCTGCCCGGGGTCACTTTAATTATTAACTTATTTAAATTTTACAAGGCATTTCTACCTTTTCCGCCTTAGTTTTTTGTAGTTTTCATCGTTAAAAAGGTAGTGGCGCCCTCAACTTTTACAACCTTCCTGTAGCACTTGTGCAGCATAAACTTGGGGTCGAATCACCCTTGAGACGAGTCTCTAGCCGGAGCCCTTCGAGCTGGTGCCCTGTGAGGTACAGCATTTACCGTTACAAATTGGCGCCTTCACTCTTACAAATTGGCGCCCAGCTAAAAGCATACTTTTACCGTTACAACGGTATATCCTATTCTGATATTTTCATCAATACAGGCTACAGCGGCAATCGTCTCGGCTTGAAACACAGTCATATATCTCTTATTCTCTTCGTATTCTCTTTCTAGGTACCTTTATACCAGCCCCAGTGCCATGGTTTGTTTTGGAGCCTTCGGTGAACCAGCTAATTTCTCCAGAATTACCTGGGTGTATCACCTGTTCCTTAGATGGGATGATAATATTCACTCGCTCAGTGAATACATTCTCTGGTGTCATGCTATCAAAACTCATGTGAAATATGGGTTCGACTAGTAATGTACCAGTTGTATCAGTGTGTCTTCTCGAACATTGTTCGGGGACCATAAGTCTCCCGATTTCAGCATAAGAATTGCCATCATTACCTCCGCTCTGATAAAAAATTCTAGAGGAGGAAGTCCGATAAGGGGTTCCATTGATGCCATCCCCGTGCTGTTCATTGCCCCGGTAATACCAAGAAGGGTTTGTCTTTGGATTGCAGTTAATATATTAACTGCAGAGGACACTTCTGTCCTTCTCCACCAGACTACTGTTCCATAGGTGATCGTTGACCTTATCACAGTTATGTGATAAGGCCGTATTCCCCAGGTTTTGCCCATAACTCTTCTGCATTGCCAGAAAAGCCTAGTCGCCTTGGTAGTGATTTTTTCCAGGTGTGCCTTCCAATTCAGTTTGGAATCAAGGGTCACTCCCAGATATTTAACTTCTTTGGATAGTTCTTCTTCGAACAACAGTACTCTACCCCGCGGGAGAACTCTTCTATTAAAGTAACTAGTTTTTTTTTATTAACTGTAAGGTCCTCTTTAAGGCACCATTTCTCCACAATTCGCAGTGCTTCCTGTAGGACATTCACAACCACCTCTGGGAATTTCCCATTGGTGACAATCACTATGTCGTCCGCAAAGCCCTGCGACCATATGCCTTGATCAATCAACCTACAGATCAAGTCATCCACAACTAGGTTCCACAACAGTGGTGAAAGTACTCCACCTTGAGGACATCATTTAGTTGTCCTAACGGTGTATGTTTCATCATGCATATGTGCTGTTATTCTCCTATGCTCGACCATGGATCCTATCCATTGGCATGTGGTTCTGTTAATCCCTTCTTTTTTAAGGGATCTGATAATTGATGACATCGATGTGTTATCAAAAGTACCTTCGATGTCTAGAAATGCTGCAAGGGCTACTTCTTTATGATTCAGGCTCCTTTCGAGACCTGAGACCAAATTATGCAGGGCAGCTTCACCTGATTTCCCTGCTTGATAAGCCCATTGTAGTCTATGTAGAGGAATGCTCAACATTGTTATTTTTCAATATGTATTCATTTCTAATAAAAAGTTCCTTTAACGCCGTCAGATACCATATGGTATTGGTATTTTTTTCTTATATGCGGTGCTAAAAAAATATATTTATATTATTGTGAGATTATTTACCCCACACTTTTCCGAGTTCAAAAAAAATTAAAGAAGAAAAATGATTAAAAATTATTATAGAAATAATTAAATGTCAACAAAATAAATTTTGAATCACCTTGTATATACTCCTGGACTTTATTAAAAACAAAACATTTTAAGTGGTTTTCTCGTTTCTTAAAATAGCATATCCACGCCACTGTTGATACTTATTTATATCAACAACAGATTCCACCAACTTGATCAGTCCAATGACATCCACTCATTCTTGAGGTTGTTCGTTTATTTGTTAAGTTTATATCGAGAAAACATGAAAATTCTCGCGTTTTGTATTTTTTCGCTTTTGGTGATTTACGTGAGTAGTACAGGGCTAGAAGAAGAATTCTCATGGACGAGGATAACTTATCAATGGCCTGGTAATGGTCGGAGTCAAGTTCAGGGTAAAAGAATTAAACGGTATGGGGCTAGCGGAGCAGCAGTGGTTGAGGATCCAAATATGATCAACAACGTATGGGGAGAAGCTCCCGCAGGAATTGACTATAATCATGGTATGTCAAATTACTTTTAATGAGAAATTGTTTTAAGCATAATATTTTCAATAGATCGAAATGTCCGTATTTAAAAGATAAATAACAGTTTCGTATCAAAAACTAAACTGAAAATAATTATAGTACTTCATATGTACGCCTTCCGTTAATGAAATAGAGGGCTCATAAGTTGGGAATTAAAAATGGTTTTTCATTTATAATTATTAAATAGTTTATTGGAAATTAGTGAAATTTCAACCATAATTGCACACTTTTCGGCGTCCTAAACGAGTCTTCACTACAGACTAAGTTCAATGGTTGATGCAGCAATTTTTTGTTAAAAATAACTTTTTTTAGATTGTAAATGCAACAACTAATTTAAAAAGCCTTTTTGTATCGATAAAACTAACGGCTTAAGAGATACGGGCAATTTCATATTGCACTGCATACCATTGGGCCATGTTGAACATTTGTTGTAATTTTTTCAAACCGGTTGACTTTTTTATTTTCGTTAAATATCTGGTTAATCGTTTTTTTTTAATCTGTCGATTGAATGTAGTTATTCATTTTTAATTGATTAACACGTTTTTATTAACTTGCTTTTCTTGTCTGGGTTAGAGACTAGACCAGCAGGGTAGATAATTTTTGAAACCAAAAAAAATAATAGTAGGATGAAACCTATTGGAAAAGAAGAAGAATATTATAAAAATGAAAGGAAAAATAATTTACGGGCGATCTGAGGTCGGGAAGGGGAGGGCGGTGAGTTTTTAAGGGTAAAAAACGGTTTATCCCGATTTCCGGTAAAACTACAAGTCCTAAGGAAAAAAGTCAAATAGCAAAGTTGTAGGTAATAAAAAGATCTACAACTTTTGTATTGGCACTTTTTTCACATAACTTCAAAGTTTATGTGAAAAATTCAAATAACCCAGTTTTTGGTTTTCTACTTTTATATTTTAGAAGAAAAAAAAATTTCACGAAATTTAATGAAAACTTACCTTTTCATGTTCCAAATACACTGTAATTTATTTGATCTCAAATATTCATTTTTCACCTTATTTTGACTTAATATCGAAAAAGCACCCTAATTATCAATCGAAAATTCTCCCGTCAAAATATCAGTTTTTTCAAAAAGTTGGTGTACTTTCTGTTCGTTGAAATATCTTCTTTCCGATGGTGTAAAAAACTATATACACTGTGTTCATTTGAAAAGGACCCACCCTTAATATTTCAAAAATGGGACATATTAGAAAAAAATGCCGAAACACGTCAACTTTTAACTTGAGGGGGACACTTTGTAGCGCTAATGTCATAAACGTCAGATTCACCCCCTCCCAACTGGAGACACCCCTTACATTTTTTGAAATGGCATTAGGTATCAAGTCATACCTCATTTAAAAGGTCTGGTAAATCTCTATTCGATCATTTTGTTTTGCCTTCGATACCAGCCTTCCATTGTTATTTAATCGTTCTTTAAAATTGGCTCTCTTTCAACTTTTGGTGTGCCCCTGTATTGTGTTATGATAGCAAGACTCTTTAAAGAATAAAAAATTTACAAATAGTGAAAAGACAACTGTTAACAAGAAAAAACTGCTATTTAATCATGTGTTCAAAGTGACCACCGTTAATATTCAGGCAATAAAAGTTGAAAAAGGCCAATTTTAAACAACGATTAAATAACAATGGAAGGCTGTTATCAAAAGCAAAACAAAATGATTGAATAGAGATTTACCAGACCTTTTAAATGAGGTATGACTGATACCTAATGCCATTTCAAAAAATGTAAGGGGTGTCTCCAGTTGGGAGGGGGTGAATCTGACGTTTATGACATTAGCACCAAAAAGTGTCCCCCTCAAGTTAAAAGTTGACGTGTTTCGGCATTTATTTCTAATATGTCCCATTTTTGAAATATTAAGGGTGGGTCCTTTTCAAATGAACACAGTGTATATTACTATAGTGAATGTTCTCAGAAAATGCAAAAAATCGAAACAAAAAACCCGAATTCGAAATTTTTTTAAAATCATTTTATACAATTTCATCTAAAAAATGTGACTGCTGCAATGTTTTTCAATTAAAAAGTTGATTTATTAAATTCTAATTACATTTATGTCACAGAAATTCTCATAATATATAAACATACATGTAAATCGTACTATTGACTTTAGAAACTTTATTTTGATCACGTTATTCATTACAATATTTTTAAATACATTAATCTTGTTATTCATAAACACTTTATCTTGAATTCTAATCACTTATCCGTTAGTTTTTGTCTCTTTGATGGTATTCCTTCATCGTTAGATTCGGCAAAACTTTCCGATTCTAGATCATCTTCGAAATCTTCATGGCCATCACCTTCTTCGTCTCCAATATTATTTCCAGTCTGTGTTGGTTCTTCATCCACAATTTCTTCTGAATCATTAACTTCCTCGTAGGTTTTTTTCCACATTGGCGCATTTTTCAGAACCATGACAATTTGATCATTTCAAATCATGTTTTCGGCAGCTACATTTTAAACCATTACATCCAGTTTCACAGCTGCAGCAAAAAGTTTTGAGCAATACTTCCGGAATTAATTCATTTTCTGTAAATTTGGGCATAATGCCCCGATGATGTTGCTCCCAGCCCCAATCTGTTGCTGTCAGATCATCACCCAACCAAGTTTGAAGCTGATAATATGCCCTGTAACAATGTTTTTCTACTTCTCCTTCTGCCAATATGAAAGATGATTTAATTTTTGCTAATAAATATTTTTGAAATCCTAATTGATTCAGTGTTATTTTATCATTTTTACATTTATAAATAGATTTGATTAATTTTAATCCATATTTTTCGATATCTTCTTTACTTGTATCTTTTTTATAAAAAATATTGGCCAAATTTGACAAATTTTTATTGTCTAATAATGAATTTTCGATACTCTTCTTCCTTTTCCGGCAAATCCAGATGTTGTATCGCAACCAGAAAGGCAATGCAGAAATGCAACAATATTTTTGAAGGATTAATATTTGAAACTATTAGACGTGAAAAATAGATCATTTTTGAGAAAATAAATGTCATAATTATTTGAATTTAATTGATTCAGAAGGACCAAAAGATCGATATCTTGACCCACAACAACGACATTTTTATTAGTATTTGTGGCAATTTCTATCGAGGTCTTAATTATGTCAGCATCAGCATCTTCATCTACTTGTTTACAGGAGAATCCTTGTGGCTGTAATATTTTCACTAACGTTTTTATTATTCTGTCCTTGTTTTCCTCGTTAGATAAAAATTTTTCTTGCAAAAATGTTATTTTTGTATGGTTTTGATAATCGAACTCTGAAATAATATCTGAAGTTTATCTACGACTACGTTCTCATTTTTTAGTTTGATTAGCTGCTGGTACTGTTGTGACAGTAACTGATTTTTTAATTTCGGGATACCCATCAAAAACAATATAGCTGCTTGCTGCGTAATGTTTTTCTACATAGCGCAAATATTTATTCATGATCTCTTCCACCGTTCCATTTTTCTGCCTACCTTTTTATGGGCTAAAATTTTCCTTAGGTCACTCAGGTTATCTTAAAATAAGCAATAAATAGGCATCTACGCATATAATCAGAAGAAGATTCTACTTCCTCAAAATATTGTAGATGTCTTATAAAATATTAACTTTATTAACTTATTTGTTTGTTAATTGTAGTTGTATATTTCAATTTGCAATTTTTTTGTTTATCAATGTAACATGTAATTTTACGTTTTTAGAGTTATTAAAGTGTACATTTTAATAAATAGCTCAAATTTGTAGGTACATAATGATTGAAAAAAAATTTCGAATTTGTGTTTTTTTCGATTTTTTTGCATTTTTTGAGAACATTTACTATAGTAATATATTTTTTTTACACCATCGGAAAGTAGATATTTTGACGGGAGAATTTTCGATTGAAAATTAGGGAGCTTTTTCGATATTAAGTCAAAATAAGGTGAAAAAATGAATATTTCAGATCAAATGAATTACAGTGTACTTGGGACATGAAAAGGTAAGTTTTCATTAAATTTCGTGAAAAAAATTTTTTTTTAAATAAAAGTAAAAAACCAAAAACTTGTTTATTTGAATTTTTCACATACATTTTGAGGTTATGTGAAAAATGTGCAGATACAAAAGTTGTAGATCTTTTTATTACCTACAACTTTGCCATTCAACGTTTTTCCCATAGGACTTGTAGTTTTGCCGGAAATCGAGATAAACCGGTTTTTACCCTTAAAAACTCGCCCCCTTCCCCTTCCCGACCTCAGATCGCCCGTAAATTATTTTTCCTTCCATTTTTATAATAATCTCCTTCTTTTCCAATGGGTTTCATCCTACTATTATTTTTTTTCACTTTATATTATTTTTAAAGGCTTTTTAAAGGCTTCTACCCTGAAATTTTGGTATCTTGTACGTCCTAACATGGCGGACAAAAGTTCTCATGGGCAGAACTACCGAAAACCCCAAGTAAGGTCAATTTTGACCTCTCAAAGTATAATAGTATATTGTACAACAAGAGGGAAAAGTACTTTCCCCACATGTTGCACACTATACTTTTTCTACAACTGCACAAATTTAAAGAATACAAGTAAAGTAACTTAATATTTATTTTTATGGTTAGTAAAACAAAAATAACACTGAAGTATCCCATCTCTATACTGTTAAATAATTTTATTTAAAATTATAGTTGATGGTGAAATTTGTACAATTTTGTATGGTCAAACCCGGAACGTCATTTCTTTTCACTAAATTCTCCGTTAAATTAATTAATCTGACAGTTTCGTGACAACTAAGTAGGTATTTAAAGATGACAGAAGCCTACTAAGTTTTTGTCCATTTTATTTGATTCTCCATATAAATGTATGTGGTGTGAGCAAAGTGCCGTGAGAAATAATATTTCTCACAGTATGAGCAATATTTGGTTTTGAAATTAAGTAAGGTATGAGAAATACGTCACTTTTCATAGCACTTGTAGAAAAAATATATTGTCATACAACTTAGGATCCGTCAAAGAAAGAAGCGTATAAAAAATAAACAAAGTGGTGACATAAAATATTTAATTACAAAATTTGTGAATAAGAAGATAATACTCCTTTTTATGATATTTTTGATTATACAGAGTGATCCAAAAATATATTAAAAATCAAACACTGTACCTACATGTTTTTTATATATCAAACCTTAGGTTTAATTTATATCTTGTACATCAATAATTAGATCTTGGTCATCTGGTTCGTTCCTTTGAGCTGCATCCAGAATGTAGTTTAACATCGTTCGAATGGGATATTTAATTCTTTGCTGGTGTCTGGCATAATAAAAAAACCATAACCCACTAGCTACGTGAGCACTACATCGTATGGTTCTGGCACCTGATTTACAAGTGCAGTAGTTGCTTTGCATTCCATTTTCGTTAATATTATCCACAAAAGATATCCACTATTGATACTTCACGGCATTGCGGAGTAGGGAATTCATCTTAATTCTAAGAAATCCTGGTGCCTCTCTATTCTCATCTAGCTCAAGTATGTCGCTATTGTCATGATCTAATTTATCCTGAATATAATATTGGAAGTTCTGTGAAAACTATGGTTATTCCTCAAATCGTTGTGTTCAAAATTCATTTGATTTAACAAGAAAATGAGAGATTTTCTTAAACAAAATACTATATACAGGGTGTTTCAAAAGTAATATGACATATTGAGGTGAGCGATGCGTCATTCAATTTTAAGACTAAAAGTTCCCATAAACATGTGTGATAAGTTTTATCGTTAATGAGATACAGGGTACACAATGTTTTTATTATTTTAATAGAAGCAATAACATTGTAATAAGCATAAGAGTAGTAAATTTCGGAGCAAATGTTTGAAATGCTAAAATACAAGCCTCCGCTCGCCGTCTAATGGATTGCCGAAAAACCCAGGAATATTACGAATAACATTACAGCCTCGTATATGAAGATCTTGTGTTCAGGTGACGTTGGAGGCCATGGGTGTGGAGATCCTCGTCCTATCCAACGGTCTGGAAAATGGTTATTTAAAAACTCCCGTACGATTATTGCAAAATGTTGAGAAAACAAATTTTATTCACAAAATAGAGGATTACCTATGGGAACTCCCATATCCCCAATTTTAGCAGACATTTTTATGGATAATTTGGAGACCACTATTTTTAAATCCCATTGAGCGAAGGATATTTTATTTTCGTACAGATTTGTTGATGATATTCTAGCTTGTTTGGTAGGTACTCCTATAATATAAGTCTTATTTTGCCAATTTATCAATTACCAGAATTAAAAATAAACTTGAATTTTCAATTTATAGCAAACCAACACATATAAATATTACATACCAATTTTCAATTTCTTCAATTTACTTCTGCCAATGCAAATGTTATCGGTCGAGTAATATATGTTATATTTCTGTTGTGGAATTTGTTATTTATTGATTTCATTTAATAATTAATCAAAGTATAATAAAAATAGCATTTCATTTTTCAGTTAAATATAATTGACACTCACTAATAAAATAAATAAATTAATGAGTAATTACTACAGTATGCCTCAATTTTATTGAATATATTAAACTAAGTTTAATGCTACATAACTTGCGGTTAATTATTTTACTTTATTTTTTTCACTTCGTACAGGTTTGTGTATAAGGTCACTTCAATCACAGCATCCTTGAAAGAGCTAGTCAACTCACTTTGCATAATAAGTTACCTCGAGGCTCTCTCAAAATGTGAGTTTGTTCTTGTTTTATAGGGGGGTCAGACCAAAATGAAGCAAAGCTATTAGGCGGTACCACAATGATACCACGCTAGGAATTTACACAAATACTCAAGTATTTTATACAGATATTCACGAATCCACAACTTCTATTACAGAATATAGATCAGTAGCCCATGACACATGCAACCTACAAAAAAATCGTTTCCTTAAAATCTTATGGATATAATTTTCACAATTACCAACTTTCATAATTAAGTATGTGTCATCCGGGGCCTCTTCTACAAACTGGTTCAATTGCTCAAACGTGAGATTTTTTCATTTCTTCTGACTAACTATGACTAGCCTCCAGTCTTTTTCCAATATTCGCTTTATACTGGGTGATTCATTAGTGCGATAGAGTCCAATATCTTGCAAATCCAAGATATTCGGATAAAATTTTTATCGATTGTAGCCAGCACAAGCGCCTATTTTAAAATTAGTTGCTATTGTACAGTGTGTTCCAGAACGCTGCATTTTACTACAAATTTGAATTCTGATTGAGTCTGATCAGTCAAAAATGTATTCGAATATCTTTGTGGATTTACAAGATATTGGACTTTATCGCACTAATGAATAACCCTGTATTATAGGGGGATGACACTATCAACCCTTACTTTATTTAATATCAAATAATTTTTTCCGATATTGAGTTTGGTCTTGAAAAACTTTTTTTACTCCCGAAATTTTTTCCTAGAATCAATAGACTTCGAGAAAGAAAATGCATCATGATTTTATTCTAGGTGGACTGAGGAAATTTTGTCATAGGATAGAAAGACCCATAATCATTTTAAACGGGCAATTACTTTCTGAATTTAGAAACACCCTGTATATATTATTTAAAATGAATATGTCTTGAAGAAAATGTGGAGTTAAATAGTATCAATATTCAAACCTTGCGTGTTCTCCTCCGGTTTTTTAAGTATTTCCGGATAATTTTGCGCTATTTTTTCAAATTGAGATCACCGACGGAAAAAAATCCTTAAAATGGACTAATGACAAAAGTGACATACAAACAAAAAGATTCAAAATACTTCATCTAAATGCGCAATGCATCACGAATAAAATGAATAAATTTGACTTGCTACTTAATGAAGAAACTCCTGACATAATCAGTGTTGTTGAACACTGGTGCTGTGAAGATAATATTCACTATATGAATACTCCAGGTTACCAACTAGCTACGTATTTTTGTCGTAGCACCCATATCCATGGAGGTTGTGCAATATATGTGAAGGACAGCTACAAGGTAAACGTCCTCAACGTCTCATCGGTCTGTGAAGAAATGGTATTTGAGTGTAGTGGCGTTAAATTAGTGTTAGATGGTAAGAGTGTTGGTGTTTTAAGCATCTACCGGCCACCTAAAGATGAAAATTTCCAGGTATTTCTGATAAAATTATATACATTGCTTGAAGATATTTCTAAACATAGCTATATATTCCTCTGTGCTGACTTCAACGTAGACTATCTTGTTTACTCATTGAAAAAGCTACAGTTGTTCGATATTCTGCAGAGTTTTGATTTAAATGTGACCTCTACTACACCAACGCGTGTGTTTACTAATAAAAATGGTGTAACATCTTCCACTAAAGTAGATTATATCATGTCGAATTGTAAAGCTGTTGACCATGGTTCAAATGTTTATGAGGCAAACTTTAGTGACCATCGAGTTCTCACTCTAACCCTAAATTTTGCACAAAAGTTTAAAAGAACTGATTATCAGGTGAGATCAACATTTTTTCGAGATTTATCTCTAAATAACCTTGATCGATTCAATTCCCTACTTTATGATACTGACTTTGATGAAATATATCTAGAAACTAGTGTAGACTCTGCCTTTAAATCCTTCTTAAATATTTTTATTTTTATTCTTGATAAATCTTGTCCTTTGAAGCATAAAAATTCTAATAATTCAAATTCAACATGTAATTGGATCACACCTACCATTAAAAAAGCTGGACAAGACTTAAAACGCCTAAATTGGCTGTGTAAAAATAGTGACAACAATTTACCTAGAGATCTTTATAGGACAGCTAAATTCAATTATAATAAAATGATTACTGAAGCTAAATTTAATTATAATAAAAAGTTGATCAACGAATCTAACAATAAACAGAAAACAGTATGGAGATTAGTCAATGTAGATCTTGGTACTGGTTTAAAGTTCAAGAAAATAAATTTGGATGTGAATGGTAAAATATATACAATTCCACAAGAAATTGCGGATGTTTTTGGTAATTACTTTGCCAATATTACTGAAGACAGTCTATTAACTCACTTTGGAAAAACTAAATCTAAAAACTGTACTGTATCTAATATGGAGAGGAAAACATTATTTTTTAGTCCAGTTTTGCCTAATGAAGTTTTGAATGCGATTCTAAATCTAAAGAGCAAAAATTGTAGTGGAACTGATAATATTTCGACAAAAATTTTAAAAGCTGCTAGTGGACCTATTGCTGAGCATCTTGCACATCTGATAAACGTATCAATCACGACGGGTAAATTTCCTTCATGTCTAAAAACAGCAACCATTATTCCGGTTTATAAAAAGAGCAATCCTTTGGATATTGCTAATTATAGACCAATTTCAATATTGAGCGTATTTTCTAAGGTTATAGAAAAACTGGTTTATACCAAAATGTATGATTTTTTATCAAGGTGCAACATCCTTAGTGATTGTCAGCATGGTTTTCGATCAGGTAAATCAACGCAGACAGCTACTTCCAGTTTAATTGAATTTGTGTATTACAGCATGGACCACGGCAAATATGTAGTTGGTCTTTTTTTTGACTTGTCTAGAGCTTTCGACAGCATTAATTTAGAGTTTCTTAGGAATAAATTGTACAATATAGGATTTAGAGGTATATTTTTAGATTGGATTAGTGATTATTCTAGTCACAGACAGATATCTGTAAAAATTGAAAATGCTTATTCGGCTAAAAAGCCGATTAATATCGGTGTACCTCAGGGTTCGGTCTTAGGGCCACTGCTTTTTCTGCTTTTTGTCAATGATATGCCTCAAAATTTGAATGCGAAACTGGTATCTCTTTTTGCTGATGACACTTCTTTAGTTGTTGCAGAATCTACCTTTGATGAGCTGATTAAGTCAACAAAAGACATTTTAAATAGTTTTAGTACTTGGTGCGGCAGTAATGGCCTGATATCCAATGTTTCCAAAACGGAATGCATATATTTTACTCTCCATAATCCAGCTACTTTACAAATCAATCTTAATGGAAATACATTAATATCAACTAAATGTGCAAAATTTCTGGGTGTTTATGTTGATCAACATCTTAGATGGTCAGATCACATTGATATGCTCAATAAAAAACTAAATAAATCTAAATATGCAATTCCTCGAATTAGGTCCTCCATGCCTTTAGAGTCCTTATTAACAGTTTATTATAGTCTCGTATATAGTCATTTGTCGTATAATGTTATTCTTTGGGGAAATTCTGTCGATAGCAACAGGATTTTTATTACCCAAAAACGTATAATCCGCACCATATTCAAACTACCTCCAGGTGAATCTTGTAAAGCCTATTATATTTCTCATGAAATTCTAACATTGCCTTGTATATACATACTGAATTGTCTGATGTATATTAAAGAAAATTTCAACAGTTTAATATTAAATTCTCATTATCACAATTACTCAACTAGAAAGGCTAACTTCTTAAGTGTACCGTCTCATAGGACCACTAAATTTGAAGAATCCCCAACATTTCAAGGTATTAGGCTGTATAACCATTTACCAAATAGTATAAAAAATTTAAATACGTTTGCGTTTAAGCAGCGTATAAAATTATTATTAATTTCTAAAGGCTACTACAGGGTAGAGGAGTTTATTGGAGATTCAGAGGTTGACTGAACTAATATTACTGTTTGTGTGTACATAGCAATAGTTTGTTTTTTATATTTTATTTGTATTTTTGTTATTAGTGTAGTTTTTGACCTGTCCTATACATTTTCATGTCATCAGAGGATCAATATACATTATTATTATTATTATTATTATTATTATAATTCACAATTTATTATGGCTAATTAAATTGGAATAAGGAAGAGAACTACTTAATGATTGAATAGAACAAAGTACCCGAGATTCTATTTGATATACAGGTACTTAGTTATTGAGTTAAAGTGAAACTAATCCTTACTTGGTTGCAAAAATAATTTCCCGTCTACAACGTATTTTTGAGCTTTATTGTTGTATGACTCATGGAGACTAGATTCAAGTAGAACATACTTGTATAGGAGCCAAGTTTAAAAAGTCTTCAGCGTAAGCAGCAAATAACACATGTGGACTGTCCAAAAAATTCTTAATACTCTGTATGCAAAAAACATGTATTTATTACAAAAAGTATGTTTTGTATATTATTATCCTGAATGAAATTACCTGTCTGCGTTGGGCGTTAATAAAAAAATTTAAAAAGGAATTGGGCAGTTTCTGGCCAAACTGATTTTAAAATTTGGAGATAACAAAGCCGGTTCACAGGGCTTTGACACCTGTGGAATTCAGTAAGACATGAAATCTGATGGAAATATAAAAAAACAAAAGGCGCCACTAATTGTATTTCTTAAAAAAAAAATTGGAAAAATTTAAATTTTTTTTAAATTCCAAAAAATTGTGAAAAATTGGAAAAAATTAGAAAAAATTAGTAAAAATTAATTAAAAAAATTAGAAAAAGTAAGAAAAAGTTGAAAAAAATTAGAAAACACTTTTAACTCTTGTTATCTGCCTATAAAAAAATACTGAGATACGCTGATTTGAATGTAGTTATAGATTCTGTGTGGTAGATGGAAAAATATATATAATGAAAACAAATTACTTTAACACGATTCATGAAAGTAGGTTAGTAGTCAAATAGTCAAATTTAAAAAAATATTCAAATTTACAATTACTTTCCTAATGAGGATTTGATTAGCTGATAATCCTGGAACTATGTCATACAGGAACTTGATCCTTATAGGAACTTGACTCCAGGAACTCTATATCTCATAGGAACAGTATCTTACAGGAACATTATCTCACAGGAACTGTGCATTCCCGGAATTATATCTCACACGAACTGAGCTAAAATAACAATTTTCACATTTACAAAAAAAAGAAAACTACAAAGTGAAGCAGAATGGTATATCTGTCCAGATAAATACATACAATTATATAATTTTTAGCTTAAATATTCGTTCTGGACAAATATCTATTTTAGTTAAAAAAATTATGAGCAAATGAGAGAAGGATGTCTAAAAAATATGAGTGAGAATTTAATTTCATAGCAACATTCAGTAAATTGATTCCTCTATAGTTATTACAATCATATTTATCGCCCTTCTTATATATTGGTGTTATTAGAGCTGTTTTCCATTCTTACCGTACTCGTTCTTCATAACCAAACTTTATTGTATTGTAAATTTTTAAATATTTTAATATTAGAAATGTTATCGGCAAAGATAAAGTTTCACTCCATTTACTATTTAATGTAAGCACAATAGAAGGCGAGGTTGGGAAAACCATCAATAGAAATACGCGCAATAGAATGCGATGTTGGAAATTACATTAGGCCCAGTAAGTTTAATTTTATATTTCATTGACCATTTTTTCAAAATTTTTGACAATTTTCTCATATTTTAACAATTATTGACCAATTTTGACAGTTTTGACAATGATTGATCATTTTTGACAATTTTTCAAAAATGTTGACCATTTTAGACCATTTTTCCAAATTTTAACAATTATTGACCATTTTTGACAGGTTCTGACAATTATTGACCAAATTTGACAATTTTTCAAAAATTTTAACCATTTTTCAAAAATTCTAACCATTTTTCAAAAAAATTTGGCCTTTTTTAACAATTATTTTTTGACAGTTTTTTATAATTATTGACTATTTTTCAAAAATTTTGACAATTTTTGACCATTTTTGATAATTTTTCGAAAAATTTTACAATTATTGACCATTTTTACAAAATTTTTGACAATTTTTGACAACTTTTGACAATTTTTTCAAATTTTAATAATTATTGACCAATTTTGACAGTTTTGACAATTACTGATCATTTTTTACAATTTTTCAAAAATTTTGACCATTTTTCCAAATATTAACAATTATTGACCATTTTTGACAATTTTTCAAAAATTTTGTCCAGTTATCAAAAATTATACAATTTTTAACAATTATTGACCGTTTTTGACAGTTTTTTATAATTATTGACCATTTCTCCAAAATTTTGACAATTTTTGACCATTTTTCAAAATTTTAACAACTATTGACCATTTTTGACAGTTTCTGACAATTATAGACCATTTTTGACAATTTTTCAAAAATTTTGACCATTTTCAACCGTTATTGACATTTTTTTATGATTATTGAAAATTTTTTCAAAATCTTAACAATTTTTGACCATTTTTCAAAATTTTAACAATTATTGACTATTTTTGACAGTTTCTGACAATTATTGACCATTCTTGACAACTTTCAAAAATTTTGACAATTATTGTAAATTTTCAAAATTTTAATAATTATTGACAATTTTTGACAATTTTTGACAGATTCTGACAATTATTGACCATTTTTGACAATCTTTCATAATTATTGACCATTTTTTCAAAATTTTGACAATATTTGACCATTTTTCAAAATTTTAACAATTATTGACCATTTTTGACAATTTTTCAAAAATTTTGACAATCATTGAGCATTTTTTGAATATTTAACAATTTTTGACCATATTTCAAAATTTTAACAATTTTCCACCATTTTTGACAGTTTTTGTCAATTTTTGAGGATTTTTTATTGGTTTTGACAATTATTGACCGTCTTTGACAATTATTGACCATTTTTGATAATTTTTCAAAAATTTTAAGCATTTTTTCAACATTTTTACAAATATTGACCATTTTTGACAGTTTTTGACAATTATCGACCATGTTCCCAAATTTTGACAATGTTTGAAAATATTTTGCAATTATTAACCATTTTTTCAATATTTTGACAGTTTTTGACAGTTTTTGACAATTTTTGACAATTTTTGACAGTTATTGACAACTTTTGACAATTATTGACAATTTTTGACTAGCCTTCTCAAAAGTCCTATGTCGTGCAATAAGCAGCAAGCTCCAAAAATCTGATCTTCGAGTTGTGGAGAATTTTTTACAATTTTCGAAGACAGTTATCTCAACAAGAATACCTTGTCGAGTTGGTTTCTGTTTTCGGCAATGAAGCACCACATCAGTCGACAATTTGTCGTTGGTATGGATGGACGGATTAATCTTAGCGACTATCCAAGGACAGGTCCACCAACAACGGCAATCACCCAGGAAAACGTCGAAGCTGTACGTAAGCTGATCCAAGAAGATCGACATGTCACATATCGTGAAATTGGAGCATTTTAAAGACCACATGTCAAAAAATTTTGAATGAAGAATTATCTGTAAAAAAATCAGTTCCAACGACGAATGATCCCCCACCAATACAATCCAAATTTCCATACAGCTCCAAAAACAATTGAGTTTTTGAAGCAAAAAAACATCGAATTGTTATACCATCCTCCATACAGTTCCGACCTAAGTCTTAACGACTTTTTTACTTCTCCAAAAATTAAGAACGAACTACGTGCGTGGAATAACCGCTTGAATAATTGGTTCCAAAAGAAGGCAAAAATGCATTTCTCTTCGTGGAGAATACTTTGAAGAACAATAGTATTTAAAAGTTATCTACTGTTTTTTTCTAGCTCTGTATGCAAAATACAAAAGACAACCCTCGTATTAGTCATTTCAGAATAAGTGAACACAGGCATCGTTATTTACTGAACACAAACGAAATCAGTCTCACTAAGAAAAAATTATGGTAGAAATTTCACTTATTCACTCACTCGTTTATTACAAAACAATCAACACACTGTATCTCATTAACGACAAATGACGAATTGCCCATAACAATATTTGGAAACCCCTGTATACTATTTTATCCACTACTAGAACACTTAATCAGTTTCAGAATAATTTTTGGATTCGTATTGTATTTGTAAGGTTTCAATTGAAAAAAAAAGTAGATTTTTAAAACAAATGAATGGAAAGCCAGTAAATTAGAAAAAAAATACGTTATAACGTCTTCCTATTTGAATAAAACCGGTTAGAGTTTGAGGATTCAACGTTTTAAAGTACTGACATATCCGTATATCAATTTGTAGATAATTTTGGACCAATTAACAAAAAAACAGTATTTTCAATTGATGTAATCATCTTTGCTTATACATTATTACGAAGGTTGATAATATTTTTCTCAGAGTTTGGAACATTAACTAACTATTTGTTCACGTCTCAAGGATGTTAAAATTCCCGACTACGTTACGACAAACAATCAAATTTTATTACTGGAAATAATTTAATTGGTAGTCTTCAAAGTAAAAATAGATAAATAACACTTACTTAAGAAATATAAATAACCTCGGTCGTACCATGAAATATAATTAGTCTTTATTTTATCTTTGTCTTCTTCTTGTTATTATATTTTATCGCAAAAAGTTGTCGGTAATTACTAAGTATTGTAACGTTTATTTTAATTTATATTTACAATTAATTTATATTTACAGATTTATATGTAATTCAGTCCTTATTTAATAATTTATGTCATACACTTAGCACACTAATTATAATTTATATGAGAGTCACTTAATAAACACTTTATCGATGCGCGATTACTTTCCTTCGGTATCAACTCTGACTGATTGACTAATTGCCTGCAGCGAAGCTGGTGGCCTATTTATACTCGCACGCCGTAATTCTCGAAGTATCTCGGCGTTCTCGCGGGCGCATTGGATATTCTCAATGTTTCGTATTCTGGATGCTTCTCGAAAATTGGGCGGAGGAGCCATAGTCGTCTCATACGGGGATTTCACTGGGGGCTCTAAGTGAGAATATTATTGCAGTAGCTCGCGTAACATTGCCCCCTCCTTAAGAGACAGTTCCTCCTGGAACTAGCTAGGAAACTGGAACGAGATGACTGTATCGGCAACTGGTCCCCTTGTTGCATTTTCCAGTTGTATGGAAGTAACATGCGACCGTCTTCTCTGTTGGCTGTGTCTCCCGAGCATGGCCGCAAACCAGTACCTGCACTTCGGTGTCTCGGAAGATTACTTCTACCATGTTACGGATTATCCGCCAATCTAAATGCCTACATTCAATCTTGGACATGGCTAGCCTGTACACGTTCAATTCAAGCACATGCTCCCTCAGGCTTCGTAATGCTTCCCAGACATCCTCGTACGTTGGTCTTTCGTCGAAGGTGTTCCTCGTCACTAGGTGGAAATTGTAGCGGGAGCCATTTTGCAGCTTCAAAGCTTTACCTGGTACTGGTAACTGGTTTACCAAAGGTCGTGCGCCACTCTTCTTTATAAACAGAGATGCCAGTCCGCGCGCATCGGTTACGCTGGCAGGGATGTTTATTGCCAGTGAGTATTCCTCCGGAACGGTAAGCAGGTCTTGTCGTCTCTCAGTGGTGACGCCGAATCTTGCTTTTCCGGTACCACCATAAGCACCCATGAATTCTACAAAAGCAGGATCGGCTACTTCCTGAAGCTGGTTTACTTCCTCATCGTGGTCACCCTCGAATGGCGCTAATCGGTTACGGTGTACCACCTTTGGCTTTCCATTTGGGATCTTGCTGATACGATAGATGACATCGTTGATTCTTTTCTTTACGAGGTACGGACCGTCCCAAGCTTTCTGCAACTTTGGAGAAAAACCCTTTTGTCTTCTTGGGTTATGCAGCCAGACTTTGTCTCCTTCGTGGAAACCTCCTTCCGTAGCTTGCGTATCGTACCTTTTCTTCATCCTATCGCTAGCGATCTGAAGATTCGATCGAACCAGCTCGTGTACGTCATCCATTCTTTTTCTCAGCTGGGTCACGTAATCTTCACCAGCTATGTCTTCTCCGGGTCGGCATCCAAATTCAAGGTCGCAGGGTAATCTCATTTCGCGTCCGAACAGAACTCTTGCTGGTGTTTGGCCGGTGGACTCATTGATGGCGGATCTGTAGGCCATCGCGAATAGCGAGAGATATTGGTCCCAATCTCGCTGATGGTTAGATACTACTTTAGACAGGTATTTGCCAAGGGTTCTGTTCATTCGCTCTACCATTCCGTCCGACTGTGGGTGCAAAGCCGTAGTTCTTGTTTTCTTCATGCCGAGCTTTTCACAAACTTCCTGGAACAGCTGGCTTTCGAAGTTTCTGCCCTGGTCGCTGTGTATTTCCAGGGGCACTCCATATCGGCAAATGAACTCTTTCACAAGCACATCGGCAACCGTTGCGGCTTCTTGGTTTGGAATGGCATACGCTTCTACCCATTTTGTGAAGTAGTCCATCACCACCAAAATGTACCTGCTGCCATTTGCTGTCGGTGGAAACGGTCCGGCAATGTCCAGGGCAATGCGTTCAAAAGGGTTTCCGACATTGTACTGCTTCATAGGAGCCTTTCTTCTCCCGTGCGGTCCATTGGTCGTAGCACAGGTAGTGCACTTCTTACACCAGTCCTTCACATCTTCGGAACTGTGCATCCAATAAAACCGTTCTCGCACTTTCTGGAGGGTCTTCTTCACACCTAGATGTCCTCCTGACGGACTGTCGTGTAATTTCCGCAGTACTGCTGCTATCCTTGTTCTTGGAATCACCAACTGTCTTCTACTTTCGGAACCCTCATCGTTCTCGATTACTCGCTGTAGCAAACCGTTTTCCAAAACCAGCGAGTCCCACTGGGCCCAATACGATTTCATCGTTGGCGAGTACCTTGAAATCTCCTGCCAAGTAGGTCGACAGTTCTCCTTTTTCCAATGTCGGATTTTCTTCAAGTCGGGATCGTTCTCTTGTTCCTCTTCCAACTTTTCTGGTGTCCATTCGTCGGTGGTCACCGTGGTTCTTCGAATCGCAGCTTCCTTAGCTTCTGTTTTGCTGCAGTGGGAGCACTCTGCAGGGCATGGTCTTCTAGAGAGGGAGTCTTTGGAAGGTCTTCGGGTCGAAGCTGCCTTCTGAATGTCGACCCTTCCTAGTTTTTCCTGCTGGGCATCTTTGTTTGTAGCAGTTCTCGGTCGCTTGCACGAACTGCGTACATGTCCCATTTCTCCACAATTCCAGCATCTCACGGCTTTCAGTTTTCCATTTGAGATGCTTTTCATCATGTTGACAATCTGGTCGAGCTTGTTCTCAACTTCTTCGTCTGCTACAGCCCTCACTTTGCCGTATACTCCGGAAGCCTGTGTAGCTGCTTCGTACTCCAAGGCTGCAGAGAGTACGTCGACCAGTGTCTTATGCCGAGCCAAGCGTAGAGTTCTCTGCATTTCATGGTCACGAACTCCGTCGATGAATATCTGTACCCCTAAACATTCCATGACATTCTCCGGTGCCGATGGATAGGCAAACCGCACCAACATCGCAATGTCTGCTTCGAATTCTTGCAGAGTTTCGTCGCGTTTTTGTTTGCGGTTTTTCAGCTGCGACTGGTACAGATGCTCCAGGTGTTCCAGGCCATATCTCATATTCAATCGCTTTTTGAGTTGTTCAAAATCTTCGGCCTCTTCCACTGGAATGGTCTGGAGGATATCCATAGCGTCTCCTCTAAGGGCAAGAGTTAAATTTAACGCTTTTTCCTTCTCACTCCAGTTGTTTGCCTTTGATGCCGCCTCGAATTGCTTAAGATAGTTCGGCCATGACGTTTTACCATCGAACGTTGGCAGTTTCACTCGGCTGTTAATATCGTTTTCCATTTTCGGTTTCAACTCTACTTTATCTGCCAGTTCGTCGTTATTCGGGGCTTGCCTAGTTGTAATATCCGGTTTATTACTAGTCTTCCTTTCGATTTCTTTGATTTTTTGTTTCATTTCTTGCTCCATACTTTTAATCTTTTCTTCCACGGCAGAAATATCAGTCTTCATGGATGTCATTTCATTTTTCATGTCCGTCGAAATTTTATTCTCCATGTCCGACATTTTGTTTTCCATGTCCGACATTTTGTTTTCCATGTCCGCCGAAAGTTTACTTTCCATGGATGAAATTTTATTTTCCACGTCCGACAATTTGTTTTCCATGTCCGCCGAGAGTTTACTTTCCATGGCTGAAATTTCGTTTTTTATATCCGTCGAAATTTTATTTTCTATGTCCGACATTTTGTTTTCCATGGATGAAATTATAGAGGCGGACGCTTCGTCGGTGAATTCAAACGTTTCCGGGTCCAATCCATTGTTAATCATAGCTTTTTTTAGTCGTTCCACTAACACTGACTTGACCCCACTTGTGTCCAGTTCGTAATCCTCCAACTCTCTTCGAAGCTCTGAAACTTTTAATTCACAAAGTTTCTTCGCCATCTTCCTGTATATTTATTTATTTTTTTATTTTTTTAACCCCACACCTGACACCAATGTAACGTTTATTTTAATTTATATTTACAATTAATTTATATTTACAGATTTATATGTAATTCAGTCCTTATTTAATAATTTATGTCATACACTTAGCACACTAATTATAATTTATATGAGAGTCACTTAATAAACACTTTATCGATGCGCGATTACTTTCCTTCGGTATCAACTCTGACTGATTGACTAATTGCCTGCAGCGAAGCTGGTGGCCTATTTATACTCGCACGCCGTAATTCTCGAAGTATCTCGGCGTTCTCGCGGGCGCATTGGATATTCTCGATGTTTCGTATTCTGGATGCTTCTCGAAAATTGGGCGGAGGAGCCATAGTCGCCTCATACGGGGATTTCACTGGGGGCACTAAGTGAGAATATTATTGCAGTAGCTCGCGTAACAGTATCTATCTAAGTATAGGAGCATTTATTCAACAACCTTGTCAGGAATTGTCAATTATTTAACAATATTTTATTTTATTATTTTTATTCAACTCGCTTTCTTGTCCGGATGGAAGTTTGTACATGATTTTAAACTTATTTTCCGATGAGTTAGAGACTCGAAATTTTCAACATGATTCAGAATTGGATGACAATAAAAGAAAATATGGGAAGAATTTAAAAAAATTGAGAATTATGATAAAAAGTCATTTTTTTAGTTTTGATATACTATATTGATTTCTATAATTACTCTCTTTGATGTTAAACTTTTTTAATTGTTATATTAATCTTTTATAATTATACAGGGTGTTTCCTAAGTAATCTAAAATATTCTAGTGGGCGCTTCGTCACTCCATTTTAAGACGAAAAGTTCTCATAAACATGTGTGATAAGTCTTGTCGTTAATGAGATACAGGGTGTTGAATTGTTTTATTATATTATTAGAAGCAACAACATGTGTTAGACATAAAGGAAAAATAGTGCATTTCAGAGCATATGTTCAAAATGTGCACTTCAAGCCAAAATCCACTCGACGTCTAATGGATTGCCGAATACGTTCGAAGATACTAGGATTGTTAAGAATAACATTACAGCCTTGTATTATATGATTTTAAAGATCTCCTAAGTTTAATATCGGGGTTGTGTAAATGAGCGATTTTAGATATCCCCAAACACAAAAATCCAGAGGATTCTGTCCAGGTGACCTAGGGTGCCACGGGTGTGGAGATCCTCGTTCGATCCAATGGACTGAAAAAACACTTGTTTAAAAACTCGCGTACAATCACTGCAAAATGTGGAGGAGCACCGTCATGCATGAACCACACGCGCCTTCTAATAATAAGAGGTACATCTTTCAAAAGAACTGAAAGTTCATTTTCTAGAAAATGAAGATATGTCTCACCGGTCAACCGTGCAAGAAGGAAAAATGGTCCTATTAAATAATCTTCGATGATGCCAAGCCAAACATTGACCGAAAATGTTTGTTGGAATAGTTTTACACGTATGGCATGTGGATTTACATCTGACAATATTATGTGGTCATTATGAAAATTCATAATGCCATGTCTTGAAAAGTTGGCTTCATCCGTAAACAGAATATTGGCAGCAAAACTGGGATTGTTTGCGATTTTATTTAAAATCCATTGATAATATTGTATACGGAGCGGATAGTCTGTAGATAGCAAATGTTCAACACGTTGAACGTGATATGGATACAACAAATTATCTTTTATAATATTCCAAACAGTTTTGTTACTAGCATTTACTTCATCAACAATTTTTCTGGTACTCGTTTCTGGATTTTGGTCAATAATTTGAAGAATCTGGTTTTCTAATTGTGGATTTCTCACATTTCTGGGTCGTCCAATAATATTCTTTGATTTAGCAAAAGTTCCAGTTTCTTGTAAACGAATATTTATCTAAGTAAACGTATCAGAACATGGTAAACGATTATTTGGATAACGCTGGGCAAACATACGTCTAGCCTCTAAGGCATTACCATTCGCTAATCCATACAAAAAGTTTTTATTAGCCATTTTAGCATTAGTAAACGCAGGCATCGTTGTTAACTTAACACAAAAAATGCGTATTTTAAATTTTTTTTATATATAATTTTGCGTTGGTTTTTAGTATTTGTCAACATTATTCCAAAGGCCACTTAGAATAAGCATGTTCTTTCGTATTACTTCGAAAAACCAGTAGCGTCACCAGGAAAAATAAATTTCACTTACAGTCAGAGCTCATTTATTACAAACAATTCAACACCCTGTATCTCATTAACGACAAGACTTATCACAAATGTTTATGAGAACTTTTCGTTTTAAAATGGACGAAGCGCCCACTACAATATTTTAGATTACTTAGGATACACCCTGAATGTTAATCTTTTTTATTCAATTTTAATTGTTAATTTATTGAAGAAATTCTTATCTAAGGGTTGGGTTCAATACTAAATTATTTTTAAATCAAATTCTATATAAATAAGGGTATTATTAGACAATTTGATTATAAATTTACAAACTTCAAATTTATAAATTAATTATTATTTTTTTTTGAATTGACTTCCTGTTAGAACTATTTAATTAACTTTCTTATTAATAGCAAATATCAAAATTTCTAATGGTCTAAAATTTATGAGGAATTTTTATGTTTCTTCGGTCTTCAAATATTTTCTATTCTTAATATTTTCAAATGCCAGTTCTATTATTCATTCAAATTTACTTATTATTGAAATAATTGGAATATTACTTCCCTGTTCTGAATACTGTCAATTATTCAATTTAGTTTGTTTGTGGTATAACTTATATCTCTAATAATTTTTATATGATTTTCCTGATTACTTCTTTCATTTTCCAGTTAAATATATTTTAAATTCAATGGATTATTTTAATTTTGATTATATTTTTTTCTCCTTTCAAAATCTATCTCCAAAATATTTTTCCTAAAATCTCATAATCGTTAACATCACCACCCACATTCAATTTATATCCCTTGTGTTTTTCAAAATCGCTTTCAAAATTGTTAATTCATCTTTTAATTTGACATTAACCATAGTTACAAATGACGTATTTTTACACATATCAAATTCCATAGATCTATACAATACATCATAATATGCTCTCTATATAACAGCTTGGTTGATAAAAATATTGTCTTCGTAGCCGAGTGGTTTAAAGGTTTAGGTTAGGTTGTAAGCGTACGGTTCGAATCAGGGTCGCGGTGATAATTTGTTTTTCATTTGTTATATTGTGATATTTGTATATATGAATAACCTTCAATATAGTTCCTATTAATAATAAATCGAACTAAAAAGGGAAAATTAGATTAAGTAAATTTTGTACACTACCGTGCGTAGAGTACATACTTTACGCACGGAGTGTGTGAAGTTTTACCTTATTTCACTAGTGAAAAAAAGTAAAATTGTAGATATCAACAAAATATAACTTTTTATTGTATATTACCATTTTATTCTATTTCTTTCCAAGACAAGTAAATTATTTTAGCTTATATTTAGTGTCCAACAAATTATCAACAGTTACAGAAAAAATACATAAATCCTCAGTTTTTTTTTATTAAAATTTCGGTAGTAGAAAAATATTGTATGCAATTCAGTTGTAAAGTCCCACTCCACATTCTCCAAAAAAGGGTTACTTTACACACTTGTTGCATAAATAACTATTTTTTTAATATACCACGTTTTTAAAACGAACTAAAAAGTAGAAAATAATAATAATAATAAACGTGGGGCGTATGCGACACTTTCTACAATTTTATAGAACTGTCGCATGCGCCCCACGTTTATTATTATTATTATTTTTCACTTTCTAGTTCGTTTTAAAAACATGGTATGTTAAAAAAATTATTTCATTCATTATAGTTACCGTATTAATATTGAATATTCTTATTCTTTTAACGGAAATATAACTTCTCTCTCGCACGACGATATAATCCTAGAAGAAAAATCTACTATTATTAATTGGCCTTATTGAATATAGGGGTAGCAGGCCAAATTTATGCAGACAAACATTAGTAAGAGATAAGCTTTATTGTCATGAAAAATTATACAAGCGACATAATTCAAAAATAGATAAAATATAAAAACATAAAATTTACCACAAAATAATAAAACTATTGACAATACTATAGTAATAATAGGAAACAATATAATATACAAATTTAATATATTATAATACATATAATATTTAGAATATATCCTTAATAAAAACCTTAATATTCACATTATAGGGAACACCCCCACATTTGTAACAAGGATGAGGCAAGAATTTTTAGATGTCACACTGGCAACACAGGATCTAAAACATATGGTAAGAGATTGGAGAGTTTCGGGCGAACCATCTCTCTCCTATCATAACATACAAGTTAGAACTAGGCAAACCTGGGGTGAACCCCAGAAGAAAACCAAGAAAAACAGATTGGGACAAATATTACACCTGTTTGAAAGAAAACCTAGCACATATTCAGAGAAAAGAGAAGGCTAAGCACCATCTCGATCTGGAAAATGAGCTTGAGGACCTGAACAGGGCAATGATCGATGCAGTTGGTTCGAGCTACCCACTTCAACAACAACGAAGCAGCAGAGATGCACCCTGGTGGAATAAACATCTGTCAGAATCAAGATCTCAAACCCGGGATCTTTTTAATAGAGCAAAACTCACCGGATACTGGCAGAGATACACCGAGGTGAGAAACACCTACTATAAGGAAATCAGAAAAGCTAAAAGAAATAGCTTCAGAAAATTCTGTGAAGATATAAACACAACACCTGTTGCGGCAAGACTTTACAAAGTCATGGCAAAAAGTAGATATGGCTTTGAGGAAGCCAGACGGTAAATATACCTAAAATGAGGAGGAAAGAGAGACTCTTACTAGAAACTCATTTTCCTGGGAGTAGGCCAAATAGGGGAGATAATCCTCTCGAAGGTCATAATACACCTTCGAGAGAAAGTACTGCAATGGCTAAGCACATTTGTAGTAACGAAAGGTTAAAATGGGCTATGAACACCTTTTCACCTTTCAAGGCACCGGGAGCCGATGGAATTTTCCCAGCATTGCTCCAGTGAGGACAAGACGAAATTTCACCACATTTGGTTAGGATCAGTCGAAGCAGCTTAGAACTGGGTTATATACCAGATGCATGGAGAAGAGCAATAGTAACCTTCATTCCAAAAGCTGGAAAAAGGGACACAACAAACCTCAAATCCTTCAGACCAACTAGCCTAACATCTTTTGTGCTCAAAACAATGGAAAAAGCTATTGACAGTTATCTAAGAGCGGAAATCCTAGAGAGACTACCTCTCCATCCGCATCAGCATGCTTACCGGGCAGGCAGATCTACGGGGACTGCACTGGTACAATTGACAGAGGATATCCGAGGTGCTCTAGACAACCAAGAAGCCGTAGTATGCGCCTTTTTGGATATAGAAGGAGCTTTTGACAATTCTCCTCATGAGGCTGTCAAAACAGCATTAAATAGAAGAGGTGTAGACAGCACAACATCCAAATGGATGTCGGAACTGTTCACCTCTAGAGTAGCATTGTCTCCATCTGTACAACCAGAGGATGTCCACAGGGAGGAGTAGCATCCCCATTAATGTGGAGCCTGACGGTTGACGAACTCCTGTGTGGTTTGACTGACCTCGCATATCCTGCTAAGGATATGCCGATGATATTGTCATAACAGCCAGGCGAAAATTCGAAAATACCCTTTGTGACATCGTACAAAAGTGTCTGAACTATACAAATAGCTGGTGTAGGCAAGTGGGACTCAACATCAGCTCCACCAAAACCATCTTAATAACCATCACTTAGAAAAAAAAGCTCAACCTCAAAACTATTAAACTTGATGAGAACGTCAAGTATCTAGGTTTGACTCTAGACAGTAAACTCCTGTGGAACACACACGAAAAGGATATTATATACAAAGCAAAAATGGCTCTAATGGTGTGCAGGAATCTGGCAGGGAGAAATGGGGGTTGTAGCCCAAAAATCCTGAGCTGGATGTAAACTGCCATAGTGAGACCAATTATCACTTATGGAGCCATTGCGTGGAGTAGTAGAACTAGCCTACTGACAACGAGAGAACCTCTCCAAAATTCAAAGACTAGTCTGTATGTGCATTACAGGAGCAATGAGAACATGCCCAACGGCAGCCATGAAAGTTATTCTCAACCTCACACCACTTCATATGGTGGTGGAAAGAGTTGCAGAAAGAACAAGATACAGACTAAGAAGAGAGAGAAATCAGAAAACCTGGGACATGCTACAAGATGGTATGATGAAAAAGTATAACTTTTCAAAGAAATTCGTTACGGAATTAAGCAACAAGAATGAATGGGATCCAAAGGATTATCATAATGTTGGATAGTCAAGCAGCCATTAAAGCACTGAGCTCTTGTGTTATCAGTTCCAAAATGGTGTGGGAATGCCTAGGCAAACTAAATGAACCAGGCGAGAACAATATAGTCACCTTACTGTGGACTCCAGGACACACTGGGATAGAAGGAAATGAAATAGCCGATGAACTAACAAAGAGGGGGACTGGAACACCCTTTTGGGGGCCGGAACCCTTTTGCGGTATTAGCTCCAATGTAATATTGGAAGAAATAGGCAAAGCCGAAGAGGAGAGAAGATCTGACCATTGGAAAGATTTAGTAGGACTTAGACAATCAAAGATTCTTCTGGATGATTACAACCTGTTGAGATCAAAAGATTGCATACGTCAAAGTAAAACTGCACTAAGAGTTTTGACAGGGATCCTTACGGAACATTGTCGCCTGAATGGGTACCCGAAAAAGCTCAAAATAGTGGAGGAAGAAGAATGTAGATTCTGTGAAATGAAAGAAGAAACCTCCTTCCACATACTTGCGAATTGCACAGCAATTCAGAATCCTAGGGCACAACACCTTGGAAATTACTGGATAGAAGAGGGGCATTTACCTAAGTTGAAGCCTGCAGATATCCTAAAATTCCTCCGGGAAATAGGACTAAAAGAGCTACTAGTCTCTGAGACTTTCCTCGGAAACCAAGTCTCAGTGAATGCCACAATTTACATACATACATATTGTAATACAATAAAATTATCATATAATATCGTACACCATAATAAATATTGAATTATGCCTATGTAATAATTTTTTTGACATTGAAGGTGATGGAATTTGTTACCAGATCAGAGGTGGGCATTTTCAAATAAATATAGATATTTTTTCTTCTTGTAGTGTAACTATGAATGCAAAAATCGACTAACCCACAAAAATAGATAATTTAAGTTAAAGTTTGGATCGAAATAGAAAAACAACCGTTACACAAAAAGAAATAGTTTATTTTTTTTTAAATAGCACTAAGAACGAACAACAACACCAATTATGAAAAGCAAGAAAAAAACGGTCACTCATGACAAAAGAAACCACCAGCTTAGGTCATTTTTGAATATCGACAAAACTTATATTATTAATTATGCAAAAATGGACTTTTTTATTCAAAATTATTATTATTTTGTGTCTTAATTAAAAATGAACCTAACAAATTGAACAAAAATAATAAGTATTAAAAAACCGTTCCTAATCATCTAAAAAGCTGTCATTAATCTCAAAATCTATATTTGGCCCAGGACCTTCAACGTCCTCTTCAAAATCTTCACCTGGATTATTTGATTATAGAAAATTGCAAAAAGCTTTAGCATCCTGGGGAACCAACTTTAATACTTCCTTTAGATCTTTGATTTTTTCGGTAGATAAAGGTTTACCATTAGGCCATAATAAAGGCATCTCTATTGCATTAAAGGTAGGTCTTTTTTTCAATGTTAACCTCAGAATAGGGTTCGTCTTTAATTTTTTTTTCCATAAACAAAATCGTCGGCTGATCCTTTCTTAAAAGAATTTCGTGAGTTTTCAACCAACTTATACCTTGGCCGTTAATGTCAGTTTTTCTGTTTGTAATAGCTTGTTCTAAATTTTTTACTGAGGCAACTTCTTCTTTTGTTATCTTGTTTACGATGAATCTATTTTTATTTCTGCAAGTTTCCATAATGTTAATATAGTCTTGGGCTGTGTATATTCTTTGCTGGATTTTTAGTGCACATTCCACGTCACCAAAGTGTGAATCATTCGGTAGAAATGAGTGTCCAGACAGTAAACACTTCAATCGGATCTCTTCCAATGAGATATGATTCTGCAGAAGATATATTAATAATAACACTAATTTTACACTTCTATTTTGGCCCCCGCACGAGTCTGACCATAAGTTAAGTTTATTTACTGGAGGTCTAACATTTTCCATAATAAACTTACGAAGACAACAGCCAACTTCCTGTGTTCCCCTTCCTGCTTCATGTTCTAACCACACATTAAACACTCCTTCACCTTTGCTTCCTACAGCAACGCCCAAATTATAAAAATTTAATTGGCCTCTTATAGTAAACAATACCCGTCGGTCAAAAATGCTGAGAAAGCTTCTCTCTTGTTTTAAGATCAACCTTGTCCGTGCATTTTTTTGCATTAATCTACATCTAAAATCAACATCGAAAACCTTTGTTCAACGGTAACGTTTTTCACTGTTACGTATCTTTGATTTGTGTTACAACATCTTCTCTTGTTTGGCTTTCATTCTTTCTTTTTTTTCCGCAGTTCTTTCTGCCTTTTGTTTGGTTTATAGAATCTTGTTTTATAGAAATATTATCTTTTGTGCCAACACTAGATATATCTTGTTCATCTAAACTACTATATGATTCTCATGGCAAGTATTCACTTCCTGAAGACTGGAATGGTTCTTCGGCCTCCTCGCATTCAATAGATCTAGAATTAAAACTTGTAATAGCTAAATTGGTGCTAATGTTGATACCACTAGTAGGGGGTGTGTCACAGATGTTATCACATTTGCATCGACCACTGTACAAGGAGCTTCAAAAATCTGACCACAAGAGGAATTTGGGAGAAGCTTTTAAGAACTGCTTATTGTAGCAGTGTCAATTAGATTGCCTTTAGTTTGGGTGTAAAGTGAACTAGCAGAACAACTATTTACAAAAAAATGTGTGAGGTGGTAGATCCCTCGAAACATTTCTTTTTATTCCGCTAAACACCTGTATCCTAAAATAAAATAAATGAATTTTTGCTTTTGGGAAATATAACTTTGACCTTCCCTTTTTATTACAATACCACTCCGAGAAGGTGTACCACAAAGTTTGATACCAGTTAATAATTATCAGAAACTGTCAAAAATGGTCAATAATTGTTAAATTTTTGAAAAATGGTCAAAAATGGTCCAAATTTTTGAAATCATGGTGAATAATTATAAAACACTGTCAAAAATGGTCAATAATTGTTGAAAATTGTCAAAATTTGAAAATTGTGATTCCAAAATGAATAGAGCGGGAAGAGTTAAAATTTTGTACTTTTTTGAATAAAATTCGCAATGCGTTCTACTTTCTGAATCATAAATGTAACGAATAGGTCTTTCTTGTAATTTGAAGATAGATTCGAAGAGGTGCGGACTGCAAGACCCCCAGAAAGGCAAACCATAGTGAAGGTGCGATTCGAACAAAAAATAGTAAGTTGATAAGGCAGTAGAAGAATTAAGCTGTTTAGACAAAGATTTAATGGCAAAACAGGCAGAGGATAATTTTTTCGCTAGAGTGTCTACACGTACTGATCATTTAGGCCTGTTCGAGTCAGACCAGGATTTGATAGTAATGAGATCTTTGCCTATGGTAGAATGTAAAGTTGGTATATCTGAATTACTCCTGGTTACACTAGTTTCATCAGCAAGGATCTCAGAGTAGATTTTGTTGTATGTCGATTCCGTTGCCGTGTACGATTACTAAGCTATACTGATATATTGTCAAAAATCTATTTGCCATAATATAGTAGGTATATCATGGTGTATGGTATACTTTTAAAATTAATTTAAATTTCATTGTACTACGCTCAAGCTATGAATCCAATTTTAAATCCATAATTCAAGTATTAAGCTAAAATTTAATTTGTGTATGTAGTAATATACAGTGTGTTCTTTAAAAATATTTTTTCAAAAAAAATAATAACATAGGTTTCTGCAATATTAAATGATATTTAACAATTATTTCAAATACTAAAAACCTGAATAAACGTGAAAAAAAAACAAAAAGAAACTAGTCTTAATATCTTGAAGGCAATACAATTTTCCGAGGCGGATTTCTTCTGGCTGGTTTGAGTTTCATAGGAGTCGAAACTTCGGTATTATCGACTGATGTATTCATTCCGGAGGATAAAGGTTGACATTGAATATGTTCTTCACAGGTTTGAGGATCGGGTTTTTGGTCGGTTTCATCCAGTGATGATCTTCCGGTTTTACGATTAATTTCCTCGTTCGTTGATATGAGTTCATCTTTTGTAGGTTTGTTTGTTTCAAGTGGAAACTGATTATCGCTTCTTTTGTTTTATCCTCCCGTATCCGAACCATCGCATGAATCACGAGGTCGAAGTTGATCTACATGTTTTCTTTTGTAACCCATTTCTGTATTCACAATATAAGAGTAAGGACCAGTTTGCTTAACAATTTTACCTGCCTCTGATCCTCTTGTCAATGGATTGTTAATCCAGACAATTTCATCTTCCACAAATTGTGTAGATTTTGTGGCTTTATCATGGTTCATTATTTGATTCCATTTTTCTTTCTCCACATTTCTCTGTATATCTGGTTTTAACTGATCAAAAATACTTTTGGACTTTCTCGTTTCTCACTAAAAATATGCTCTAGGGGTTTGTGATCCGTTGATAAATGATATTGTCTGCCATATAGATTTTGATGAAATTTCGTTACCGCATATATTATACCAAGTGTTTCTTTATCTATTGTGCTATAACGAGTCACTACGTCAGTCCATGTTCTTGATGCGTATACAATGGGCCTCAATGCTTCATCGGGATATTTATGTGCTAATACAGCTCCTGCACCTTTGTTTGATGCGTCACTCGATACATATAATGGTAATTCTGGATTATAATGTACCAAAGTATCATTTGAAGAAAGTATGTTTTCGAGGTGTTAAAAATTTTATTATCATCGGATGTCCATTTCCATTTTGTATCCTTGCGTAATAATCTGTGTAATGGGGCACAAATCGTGTGCAGGTTTTCAATGAATCAACCAATATATGTAATAGATCCCAAAAATGATCGAAGCTCGGTAATATTTGTCGGTTGTGGTATATCCTTTATGGCTGTGATACGTTCGCGCGTTGGATGAATCCCTTTTTTATCTATTTGATGACCTAGATATGTCACACTTTCTTGTAACCACTGACTTCTGAGTTGTTATCCCCGCCGACTGTAAGCGCTCTAAAACTTGTTCTACTCGTTTTAAATGTTCGTCCCTATTTTCTGCTGTTACTAAAATATACTCTAAATAACAAACTGTACCTTCCAGTCCAGACAACAGTTGATCCATTATTCTTTGAAATAGAGCTGGTGCAAATGAAACTCCAAATGGTAACTTCTTATACCTAAAATAACCTTTGTGCGTCGCAATAACTAAGTATTTTCGTGATTCAGGATGAACAGAGAGCTGTAAATAAGCATCCTTAAGATCTATTTTTGAAAAGTGCGTGCCACCAGACATTAAGTAATTTCCGTGTTTGTTTATAGTAACCGTTAAGTCGCCACATATGCGTACACTACCATTTGATTTAACGACCACCACAACTGGAGAAGCCCATTCAACGGGAGTTATTGTCGTATCCACAGGTTCTAAAACCTCCTCTTTCACTAATCTGTTCAATTCTGCTGTTATTTGCTCTTTCAGAGCAATAAGCACTGGTCTAGCTCTAAATGCTTAGGAACTACATTATCTGGAATGTGTATTTTTGCACTGTGTCCGTTTATTGTTCCTATATTATTATTGAATAAGCCAGGAAATGTTTTTATTAATCTGTCAATGTTTAAATTTAATGGCTCTAGTACATTTGCTCTATGTTCTTGTCTTAACTTATTTTGTATGGGTCCTCTTGGTGAACACATTTTTGATCCAGGACGCAGTTTTAAATCGAATGCTAAGACCCAGTCTAAACCAAAAAGTGGATAATCATTTGTGTCAATTACATAAAGAGCTAACATTTTTGATTTACTGAAGGCACATACACGAACATTTATCACTCCTAACGTTTTTAGTTGGATTCCTGTATATACAAACAAGTTTCCTGTGCTACTTAAGCATGGTTTACCAAGTCTTCCCCAATCCAAGCGTCCTATAATTGAATGTGAAGTGCCTGGATCATAAAGCATTTCAAGATTTCTGTTTTTCACTGTAACCATTAACATTACTTTGTTTGGTGATTTAATATCACACACATGACGTAAAAAAGTTGTCTGTTGATGAAAAACTGCTTCTACTGCTCCTGTCTTTTTTGTCATGCTTGAATCTATGTTAAAAATATGTTCATTGTTTTCTCGCACGTGTCTGGTATTATTTTTATTATATTTCACCTTCATCCGACCACTTGAAATACACACTTTTGCGAAATGTCCTAATTTGTTGCATGCAGAACATTTTTTTTCTTTTACTGGGCAATGATTTCGGTCACTATGTTTAGCATTACCACAAAACAGACACTGATTATTTTTATCAAGTGTATTTGCTGTTTGTTTTGATGTTCCACCCATGTTTGAATTAAAGTCACTACGATATTTTTGGATCTTATTCAAACGTTTTTTCTATGTATTGATGCTTGCTCAAATTGTAATGCTGACGTTTCTACTGCGCTTAATGATGCTTGGTTTGTTGTATGTTTTAAAATGATTTCTTGTTGACATGCCGAATTATTAATACCAATCACTAACTGGTCACGTAGACGTTCGTTTAAATTATCGCCGAGTTCACAAGAACCAGCTAAACCACGTAAGACAGACATGAATTTGGTTATAGTTTCATCTTCACGACGCCATCTGAGTGCAAAAGTTACTCTCTCCGACAGGACATAAGTTTTCTCTCCATAATATTTTGATAATACAACCACAAGGTCCTTATATGTTTGATTTGTTACAGCATGGGGCTTAAAATGGTCAACTAGAATTTTAAATGCATCAGAACCTAGTTTAGCAAAAAGAAACATTTTTTTATCTTTTTCTGTCCATGAATAACTAGTTCTACCTCGAAACGTTGAAGGTAATAATCCCATTCTTCCCTATCCGGGCAAAATTTTTCGAATTGAAAATTTTTCCTGGGCACCAACAGTCCTGCTGTGTCCAAATTGTCTTGCGACATAGTTTTCTACTCTTCCTTGTCGCCAAATGTAGTAGCATTCAGTGTGTTCTTTAAAAATATTTTATTTCTGGCTTTTCATTAAAGTACATTGTTTGCTGGCATGCTGACACTGACTTAGTTTTCCCAGGTAACCCTACTACAGTGTACAAATTTGGTCCTTTGCTTTTTATCTCTTGGCATTGTATGGCATCTGTTCTTGCATTTCCTATTCTTGCGGTAGGTAACTTCATCTCATGTTTTTGTTGGTTTTTTTGTACCTTTTGTATTTTTGATTGCCACAGATGATTGTATCTTCAATATAATAGATATTGAAGACAAAAAATTGGTGAATCTTTCATTTGCGAATCCAAGTATGAATTCTCTTTAAATTGATACAGATATACCGACATTCCTCCAGTATAGACAAGTGCGATTAGCATATATTCGCGAGCATCTCTTCACACATCCGTCGCAAGAGCATGTATTTACAAATATTCGAAGGTAATATCCCGAGACCATGACAAATAGCCGATGAATTAAAGAAAATAATAGTCGGCTATTTGTCATGGTCGAGTGATATTAAGGAAGATTATTTCATGAACAGCATAAAATGATTCCTATATTATACTATACGTTTCAACATTTATTTCGTTTCAACTTAAATTTTTACAACCTTGAATTAATCAAAAATAACAAGAACATGAATAAATAAGAATAACTGATCACTTAAAATTGAAAATGCAATTATTATAAGTAATCCCTGGCAATTTGGAATTCGATATCTTCAAATAGATTTATCATAGGTATATGTTTATTGAAGTTCACCACTTTCTTTGCGCATATTCCTTGCCCAATCTTTGAGGATTTCAGCAATAACAATAGTTGGGGTAGTTTCTCTGCTGACAAAAAGATATAAATTGTCTCCATAAAGACTCTTTACTCCTCATTGCATTCACTGGTATGGATTTGCTCACATAATCATTAATTCCGTAATGGGAGATAAACCAAAACGAGACATTTTAAAATTTCGCTGTTTGATTTAAGTATGTCAAACTTTGACATTTTGCAATCAAACAAAATAGTCGCTCATATTCTTCTGTTTACCTAAATAGCCGCTCATATTACATATCATGTGACTTCAATCTTGCAATTTTATAGGTGCAGCAATGTGTGAATGAAATAATCGCATATATCGGATGCGTATCGTACCGGCGTAAGCAATGAATTGAAAACAATGTTATTATTAAGAACTTGAAGGACTCAGCATCTGATATACTTGATGCCCACCAAATGCCTGAAGATTTCTATAAAAAATCATGATAGGGTTCTTCTGGAATATAGAACATGGTTATCAAGTCGTCATATTTGAATTTTTTTATTTTGTGACCATTTGGCCATTTGGATGGAGCAGTTCTAGTTTTTGGTTTTGCAGCAAGGTTCCTTTTCTACCTTTCACTTTGAAACCCATCTAAATTGCAAACATGTTGGAACTGTATTTTCAGAGGTTTGTTGCGTTGGACACAACATACATCTTATACAGTTCACAGTTAGATCACTATGAAAATGACGTGACTCCTGGTCTCTTCTAGCATAGTAAGAGACGCACTTGGGTTTGGAGTTTAGATGATCACGCACGTCGAAAGTTTTCCAAGGATTTGGCTTTATTCCACGTTTATCAGGTGTCGGAAAAGCAACAGCAGGTTTGGATTTTTTGCTAAATTTATTCAATCTGCAACTAGAAACTTGTAATGTGCGAATGAAACTCATCAAAACAAGTTAGTATTCGTTCTGACATTCCAATGTTATAGTCGGTTATAGTCATATATAAACAGGACGACGCTAAGGCGCTAAGTGGGTGTAACGGTTTCAATTCAACATTAGGTATTGAAGAGATCTTTTAACTTTGACCATACAATTGTATTAAGATAAATAGTATTTATGAATGTAAATGAAATCCACCACTCACCTTGTATATATTGCTCTAATACCATTTACTAAAATAATTAATAATTAATAATCAATAGTTCAACATCATTGCCCAAACTTTATTTGGTTATGTTTACATTTTCTGACAATGAATCTTTGATAAATTCTCAAGAGGCCTTCGACCTATTAAGTCAAGTTATGAACTATACAGCTACTTGTTAGATTAACCTTTGACCTGCTCACCTGTTGCTAAGGGTAAATAAATAGAAGAAGACCGACCTTGACCTTGTGAGGCTTGGACTGGTCCATAATCCTCCAGTCTTGTGCTGGTGCTTTTCAAGAGGTCACCAGAATTGTGCTCTTTCGAATTTATTTCGGATTTAGCCCAGCTACAATCGTAATCTGTTAGGAAAATTTAGTGATACCTTAAGTGGTTATTTAAACGCATCTAGCGGATTTCCTCCTAACAGGAAAAAGGATATTACTTTGAGGTCACCCTCCATCCATGGTAAGTACCCACTCTTCTCTCTTATTGACCTAGGCATCATGGGAGTTTCGTATTTCAGATCTCTTATTCACCGTCTTATTCGTCGTTTTATTCATCGTCTTATTCATCGTATTATTCACCGTCTGATACATCATCTTATCCACCCTCTCGTTAACAGTCTTCAACAACATCTTCAGTCTTTTTCACTGACTGCGTGAGAGTTTTCTTCATAGACCTCTTCCTAGTCTGTAACAAAGCCGTGTAAGTTACGCAAAAGGAATACGAGTGACAGAAAACTTACCAGTAGAGGATCAGCCCCCTTCGTCCAGCTCCTGCGACATATTGGAAACACACCACCTGATACATTCAAGTAAGATCGTTTATAGTACTGTGCTGTGCCTGCTGCATGTAGGTGTCTCAGATAGTTTGTCAACAACTCTATCAGGGTTTACTGTTATACTTCATTGCACCATTCGTTAGGAAGTTGAACCTACATAAATGTAACCTATCGTGACAACTGCTCATAGATATTTCCTAATTAATAATTGAAATACTAACCCCTCAGTGTAATCCAAAAGTATACTCTTGGAAGCCATTCTACCATCTGGTATATTAGTACATTGTCATTTATACTGTACATTTTAACCATCAGCGGTGCCCACTTGTACATATTACTTTTAAACATAATCATTTTATATTTTAGTTTTGTATTAGGTTAGTTTAATCTTTAACAACGTGCTTTCGATTGTCACTTGACAGCGAAAGCTGAAAGTAGGTCAACGGCGTGAGCCACCTTCTGTTAGACCTACTCTACACCTAGAAAACTGTTGTAGGACATAAAAGTGAGTGACTATCAAATATTCAGTAAACGTAAAATAATTTGGTGAAACCGTTAAATAATTGTCTTTTATTTTACCTCGACCCCTCTCCGTTGAGAAACCGGCAACGTTATATATTTTTTAAGAAACCCCCCCCCCTTTTGTCACCTCAACTCCAGTAAAGGGAAAAAAGGGGGTGACAAGGGTATATTCATATTATCCAGAAACTTGCCTGTCAAACTCAAACGGCAGATAGAAGAGGTGATTTTATGTCCATCTAACCTAATTTACAGCAAACGACATCCCAATCGATCAACATTTACCGCTCTCTCCTGCAACGCATTAGGGCCGGTTGTTCAATCCAGGATAATCCAGCGATATCGATTGAACCAGATTTACTAGCACTGAAATAGAATTGGTAAACCTGGTTCAATTGTTATCGCTGGATTATTCTTGATTGAACAACCGACCCTTAGAGAAACCGGCTCAGTAGTACCTAAAAGTAATGCAACTGGTAGCCACACAGATGTTTCGGAGGTGTACGAAATTTATATTTTGGACCAAATAGAACAGAATCCGGAGTTTAGTACTATAAGACTAATAAATCTCTAAATCATCCATATGGACTATTATTCATGAAGAAAACCTCTATCCGTTCCACTTTCAAATAGTTCATACGGTGCTAGATGGTGATTTCTTTGCTCGAGTAGTTTTTGCAGACTGGTTACTGGACAAAAAGAACCAAGCTCCCAATTTATCCACATACAAATTTTACTTTGCTATGAAGCTTTGTGATGTGGCCATTGATGCCACATCAGTTGAATTGACAACAAATTTTATGCTATCGTAAAAAATATGATGCCTTCAATTTAGTGGACTGGAATTCTATAGGAAGATGGTTCTTTCGCATAAATAATAACTGTATTTCGTTAACAATTCAATAAACCTTAATAAACTTTAACGTTCAAAAAACATACAGATGGAACGATGAATATATACAAGCTTTTCAGTATGAACTAGTAATTATTAGAATCTTCTCACTCTTTCCTTTGTGGTTTTCAAAGCACTATTCACTTGAAATATAACTTTGCTTCGGGTTTGAATCACTATACAACTTTAACTTTATAGAAAAATGCACTTATTGTGCAGGAAATAAAGGAATTAAATTAATTACTATGAAACTGTACAAACCCTACTCGGTTATTTGATAATTATTCAACGTAACTTAATATTTTTATATTTAATTTATATTTAGGAGATTTATAAGGACTAGGTATTAATAATTCAACTCTGTACTAGAAACTGAATTTATTTTCTATAATATGTATAAAGCTACTTCAAGGTGAAACAAAAACCTGTATCGATAATGCTTATATAGTTATACAGGATGTACCAACCAAATTAAATATGTTACAGAAACTTGATCCATTTGGTCTGAAAACATCGGTTTTATACCGGTAAAGGTGTGGTAGGCCTTAGCTGGGAGACCGATCGAGTTGGAAACTCAACATCGACTCGACTGTTTGAGATAATGCATTTAGGCGCGAAGTGTGCGTTTGGTCACGCCTTATTCAACTGCCGAAGAATAATAGTAAATATTGCTAGGCGCCGTTCAGCCGCCTGGGAAAGTTTTGAACTAAGGTAGAACTACTTTGGAGGCAGTGGCGCGCCGGTAGGAATTTCGAATGAAAATAAAAGGACCAAAATATAACTGTACATTAATATACAAAGGAATTAAAATATATATATATATATATATATATATATATATATATATATATATATATATATATAAATTGTTGAACGTGTGGTTTCAACAGTTTGTTTACTAAAAACGGAATAATTAATTTACGCAATGAACATCTTTATGCTTACATTAGTGAAAATCCGCACGCCATAAAAGATACGAAGCACTGGCAATGGATCCAGAAGAGTTGTCATGGTGGTTTAACAATAAAGTATTATCTAAACTTTACATTTTCATGATTTAATGGTCGACGTTCCTTTAATGCACGATGGTTGTTCTGCTCATTTTAGTCGAGTAGTTCGTTAATATCTTGACAATACGTATGGAAATCAATTGATTGGACTAAGAGAGCTCGTATTCAGCTGTGAGAAGAAAATTCGAAATGATCCCATAACTTTCTCAAGAGTTAGACAATCCTTAGAGAAACGATTGGATTCAGGTCTTTCAACAAATGGTCGTCACTTAGAAGATGTGATTAAATTAAATTATGTTGTTGTTGATAATAATTAAATTAAATTGAAGCAGAGTTGGTAAAAAAAATTAAAAGTAATTTTTCCCCAAAATAGTGCATAACAGCGAATTCACACTGAAGCACATTTTTTTTTGGAAAATTCTTTATAATTTTTAAATTTAATGAAAAGTTTGTCGAAAAACTCATACACTAAAAGTTTTACAAAATTTACCCGCTTCCCCTCCCACGTTGAACGCTAGTGATAACAAAAAAACTCGAGTGTGAAGTAAACAATCCATCACTATGGGGTTATACAATGTACCAAGTTTTAGGTTTGTGGGTAGCCTGGATTAGGAGAAACCACCTAGAACTCGCACCTGGGAAAACGGAAGCAATTAATGTGAAGAGTCCCAGAAAGAGGGAGAATATAATATTCAAGGTGGGTAACATGGAGATCCCACCTAGCAAACATGTTAAATACCTAGGAGTGTGGCTGGATGATAAGATGAGCTTCGTTGAACATGTGAAGAAAACTTGCGAAAAAGCAAAAAAGTAACTCTCTACACTAAGCAGGATAATATGGAACATCAGGGGCCCGGGCTACTGGAAAAGAAGGGCATTATGTGGTGTTGTGTCATCTGGGTTGCTATATGCGGCACCGGTGTAGAGGCGGGTGATCCGGAAAAAAATATATAGAAGTATGCTGTTGTCGACGCAAAGAGCCTTCGTTATCAGAATCATTTGTGCGTACAGGACTGTCTCCTTGGAGGCAGCCCTGGTGATAGCAGACACCCCACCAATATACATCATGATTGAGGAGAGGGCAAGAATGAAACTACACCCAGTAGTTAATAACGACATAAGAAACACCGAGAGATGCAGGAAATTGGTGGAGTGGCAGGTGGCAACTTTGGATCTCCACGGGCCAATGGACGAAGCGGTTAATTCTCGGATGTGGTAAGTTGGAATAAGTGTGGATTTCGCAGGAGCGGCTATTTCATGACCCAGTTTCTCTGCGGGCACGGTAGTTTCAGGGGGTACACGCACAAGATTGGGAAGGCACCCGATGATAACTATTGCGGGGAGACGGATGACGTGGGGCACACAGTTTTCAAATGCGCCAGATGGGATGACCATAGAAGAAGTTTTTGAGGGAATGTCGGTCACCGTCCATCCCCCGACAATATTATAGGCTGGATGACTGAGTCAATGGGAAATTTGAATGTTGGGGAGAGTTTTATCACCGAAGTCATGAGGAATAAAGAGGAAGAAAAACGAGAACACCAAAGGAGACAGATGGAGATGTGATGAATCTGATTCGACGGTCGCATACCCGAATATGCCTAATAGGTGGTTCCAGATGCGTGGTGCGGAAGGAGAGGTGGACTGTTTAGCGGGTAGGGATGCAAGGCGAGTTCCACACTGTGTAGTGGTCGCAAATGGCTTCGGGCATTTGGTTCTACTACACGTGCGTAAATGAATTTCAAAAAAGGTTTGTGGGTAGCGGTTTTTTCTAGATATACTTAAAAAACTGACTTAACAGCGTCATCTTCAAAGGGCGCTAGCTCACTCAACAGCAACTTTTGGATAAAGGTGAATTAGGTTAGATGGACACAAAATCACATCTAGATTCTGTAGTTAGCGTTTGACAGGAGAGTTTCTGGACACTCTGTAGATAAAAAAACAAATCAAATTCACTTGCTTCGTTCGACGTAGAATACAATTTATATTCGAAATCATCATTTTGTCTCGCAATTTTGCATGATGCTGCTTAATCGTGAAAAACGTTTCAAACGAAAATAATGCACATTCAAGTATTTATTATTTAAAGTACGTTTATTCTTTAAAAAACACACCGTTCGATTGGCCGGTGAATACTGGTGAAACAATACAACCACCCGACAGAAGGTAACGGTCTTATTGAAATTTGGAGATTGTATTTTAAGGCGCATGTACAATTATTTATATTATGCTTGTATTAATCGTTTTGCATTCTATAGTGACAAAGTATATTTGTATCTTGATAAAACTTGTTCGGGTATATAGAGATGTTGATAACCCAAAATACAAAAATTTCAACTTGGTATGTTTGTATTCTCAAGGTCATTATATTCAAAACACACCATATATTTCATGAAAAAAACTTAAAACTTGAAACTGAAGGCAGCTGTTGAGGTGTTGGCTTAAAACAAAGTGTATGGCTAAGATTGTGTTACTTATCTAGTCTGATATGATCAAATATACCTATAGACAAATGTTCGTATGGATATCAATACAAAAAATTTCAAGTGATGAGTTCATATTATAGTTCAATCAATTTCACTTTTAAATTGGGCGTCTAGCCAGCTCTGTAGTGGAACGCCTCTGATGCGATAATTACAGTCAAGCTGAGTCGAGCGCGGTTAGTACTTGGATGGGTGACCACTGGGGAAACACCGTCGTAGAGCCCGTACAGCCTGCAGCGAAACACCTTAGATTACTAGGGTCAATAGCATATCACAGCTCGCAGGCATTGTACCAATGAGCACAAGGTATAATGTAGAAATGCCGTCTTTTGGATGAGACGTAAAACCGAGGTCCCGAGTCCATGGATGATGGGCTCGATAAAGATCCTTACCATTGGTTGGAACACTAGTGGATTCGGAAAAAATTTCGGTTAGGGGTAGAATGCTCCCGGCGTCGGTGATTAGCCTCAGTTGCAGAAATAGATCGACGTTAAATAACCAGATAAGAAAAATAATTTACTTTCAAATTGTAGAGTGGTAGTGCAATTGTCATTTATATCACTCAATCACTCGTCTCATTTACTGATCAATTATTACTGTACCAAAATCACAAAAAAAGCATGAAACGCCCACTAAAAATTTAATTAAATTGAATATACTTTTTCAGTTAATAATATTCCCATGGGTGCCAATGTGTGGAGAAACAAACTGTTCATATCCGTTCCCAGAAGGAGACTGGGAGTACCTTCAACCCTGAACTATGTGCCATTGGATAGTCGCAAAAGAATTAATGTGCCTTTAATTCCATATCCAAGCTGGGAAATGAATATTTATCCTGATCCCAAGAATAGTGGAGACAATTTTGTATCAGTTTACAGAGTAGCAGTCGATCCATGTGACAGGTTATGGTTTGTTGATACTGGACTTGTGGAAGTTCTTGGTAAGTTTGGTTGATTTATTTTACTTTTTCTGTTATTTTTTTTAAGCAAATTAAACGACAATTATTTTTCCTTTTTTCAAATGTAAGACAAAAAGCAATTAGATGAGTGTATCATTATCTTACCGGCAGATAAGGGTACCTCCACTGTAATTATGAACAACATTGATTATGATTCAAAAGTAATATATTTAATAATAATTGGCCCTTATACAAAATTTAAAATAAATTAAAATAAAATTTATAAGACATTTTTCAAATTCAAAAATGAATCTACTAACAAAAGAATATACATAACACAATAATGATTCTATCAAACAAAACTTTAAGCTCTTCAGACGTATTAGTTGTTTCTAAAGGATTAAATTTTGCGTTAACCTCAAAATCAATACCAAAATCTGAGATAATAAGTTAAATAGAACAAATAAGTAACGAATTACCTAAAACGAAAGATACTAATATAGGGTACAATTTATTTCCATATGTTAATACAAAATTCTGGGCGTTGGCTTGGTCCTGCTCGACAGAACTATATCTCTTACTTACTACTAATACTAAAAAACTTATAACTAGTCACTACACTATCTGTCGAATTTAAAACGATTTGTGGAAAAATAGAATATTTACCTCGTAGCAAAAGACTCGGTCGTCCAGGAATGATAGGCTTTTCCTACTCGGTAAACAATGTACTATTATTAAAATTTCAATGTTAGAATTAACCAAATTCAAAGCAAGTGCTCAAATTGTTGCGAAAGACGAGCAGCGAACTCTTCGCTATAATTTCCGGAGTTATCTTTGCAATCTCAATGCGTATCCGTTCTTCGAGCTTATTGATAGTTTGTGGCCTATTCATGTACACTTCACTTTTCGAGTATTCCCATGAGAAGAAATCAATAGTAGTTAAATCAGGAGACTTCAGTGGCTACTCAATCTCTCCTCTTCGACCTATCCATCGATTTGGGAAGACGTTGTCCTAGTAGTTTCTCACCAAGACAGCAAAGCTCTGCAGAAATTCTAAATATCTAGCACCTGCTAAGATTTCTTCGAAAAAGTATGGTCCTATAATCATTCCTCTCTTCGATTATTTCCGCCCAAACATTCACTTCCTCTGGGTATTGAGTACGGTACTCCTGCATCCAGAGGCTTATATGTAGCCCAATAACGGAAAGTCTGACGATTCACATGACCGTTGAAGAGAAATATATCTTCATCAGGAAAAAACTTAAATTAACACAAAAAGTACATTAAAGATGGGTAGTTTTATAAGTCAGGTATTTGCAATCATGCTTGGGAAAAGGGGCATCATGTTCAATGGGATTTAGCGAATATAATATTGAAAGGGCCCAATAGTAAAAGTCGAAAAATTAAACAAAGTCCTTATAACTAAACGCAGAGAAATGTGCACCTAACATTTCAGCAGAATGTAGTGAAATTTGGTTACCAACGTTAAAAACAGGAATATCTAATAATCCATTACCCTCGTTATCAGGATAGTGTTATAAGTTTTAATACAGGTTTCCTCATGATTTATTGATGAAGTTTATGTTAACCAGTACCACAAAGCTGATTCACAGATATTTCAAAACAAAAGTAATCATATGTCACAAAAAAGTAACAACAAACGCGTTTTATTAGCAACATTTCTTAAATAAGCTAAAAAAACGTTCCTAAGTCGTGCACATCACTGAAGCTCATTCCTAGTAGACTATAAACTATATCAGAATGTTATTTTAAAAAAATTACCTCCACTCACAATAATTTTTATCAATAATATAAAATACCAAAAATTAATAAATATTTTTCTACTTCTTTTTCAGGAAACGTGAGCCGTGTACGTCCAACAACGATAGTAATAATGGATTTGAATACTGATCAGATTATTCATACCTACCAAATACCCGATGATCAGCTAAGACCTAGCACTGGCTTAGCTAGTATTACAGTAGACGTTACCAAAAACACTTGCGACGATGCTTACGCGTACATACCTGATTTGGGTGAGTCACTTTTTAATTAATTGAGAACAATTCTAAAACTCTGCATGCGCTTACAAGCGCTCTAGATTATTTTAACTCATGATAAAATTATTGAACGTTTTTAGGTGGATATGGTCTCATTGTCTTCACCTTAAAAGAAAATAGATCATGGCGACTTACCCACAATTACTTTTACCTAGAACCTCTAGCTGGAGAATTTTTCATATCTGGACATCATTTTCAATGGAATGATGGTATTTTCAGTACTGAATTAACCCTACCTCATCCCGATGGTTATAGAGATCTATATTTTCATTCTATGGCTGGAACACACATGTATAAAGTATCTACTAGGATATTGAGAAATCACACTTTATCTTCAAGATCGTACCACGAAGATGACTTCAAGGTAAAGTATCATTTAAGGAAATGAAAGCGGGGAAGGGAACCAAAAAAAAACCATAAAGATGGTAGGGATAGACCCGTGGATGGAAGATGAAGGGGTGAGGGGGAAATAGAGAAGTTGATAAGGAAAGAGACAAAGGTGTTTAAAGTGGTGAAGGAGAGGAACGGGATGAAAATGTCTGTGGTAAATGGGAATGGGAAAAAGCGGGAGCCTTACTGGGAATAAGGGAGATTAGATTGGGGTGGAACAGGGTAACTATAGTAGAGAAGGAATGTAGGGGATGGAAGGAGGGTGTTACAGATAAATTTGGGGAAATACAGGATAGCGCGTGATATATTGGATGAAGTGATTCTTAGGAGGAAAGTGGATGTGGTGTGTGGATCTGAGTTAAATGCTAGATATGTGAGAAAGCAATGATGGATTATGGACGTTACAGAAGAGGCAGGAGTAAGAGTGGTGGTGGATGGTCTGAAGGCGGATGAAGTGAGGAAGGGAAACGGAGGGGTGGTAGTGCGAATGGTGGTGTACAGTGTGTATATAAGCCCAAATGTCAGCCTGGAAGAATATCAGAGAAGCATGACAGGATTGGAGGACGATCTGAGTGTGTCGAAAGGAAAAAGGAGAATGGTGACAGGGGACTTCAATGCTAAGAATACTGTATGGGGGGGGGGGAACGGATAGGAGAGGGGAGATCCTGGAGGAAGTGTTGACATCCAACGGGTTGTTGGTGCTGAATGATGGACTACTGCCCACCTTCGTGAGGGGTGACGGGGGTTCGTCATTCATTGATAAAGCAGCATGTGATGAATGGCTGAGTACAAGAATGAGTAGTTGGAGGGTGCTGGAGGATGAGGAGAGCTTGAGCTTACATAGGTATGTGGAGACGGATATAAGGAAAGAGAGAAAGGGATTATTGGAAGAGTGGGGATGAAACATGCGGAAGGCCGAGGCAGAGAGTAGGAGGAAGATTGTAAGAGAGGAGATAGATAGGGGACTTTAACATGATGTAGATGAATTTTACAATGTGATACAGGGCTGTAAGAGAGAAAGGGATAGAGGAGAAATAGGCGTGAGTGGGGGGCCAAGTACTGGCGGAATGAGGATATAGAGGAGCTGCGGAGGAAGTGTAAGAAAGAACGAAGGGGGGGAAGGAGCATTAAAGTAGGGAAAGCCCCAGGGATAGATGGACTGAGGGGAGATATGATGAAGAGGCTGTTGGATGACAATGGGGATTACTTCATGGAACTATTCAACAGGGTGCTGAGCGAGGAAGACTTTCCTGAAGGATTGAAGGTGGCCAGGGTGATATTGCTGAAGAAGGCATAGAGAGGGGAAGCGGGCGGGGGACTAAAGGCTCATCAGCCTGCTGTGTGGTATAAGTAAATTTATGGAGGCGATAAGGATAGGATTGAGGGGGATGTTGGTAGGAATGGGGGTTTTAGGGTAAATCAGCACAGGTTTGTGAAGAGAAAGTCATGCATCTCGGCACTGGGAAGGGTGATGAGCTTGGTGGAAAGGACTAGGGAGGGCAGCTGGAGCAACAAAAAATTGGCCCTACTCGTGTTTTTCGACGTCGGCAACGCGTTCAACAGTGTCAGCAAACGGGCAGTGTTGAGCGCGTTGCTGAGGCTTGGAGTGGACAGGGGTTGGTTGACCTGGTGGAGAACTACCTGACGGGGCGTGTGATAGTAGACTCTAGAGGGTGGAGTTAGCTGGAGTGCCTCAGGGCTTGGTTCCTGGACCGACGCTCTGGAAATGTGTGTTTGATGAGGTTTGTGGGATAGTATGTGAAGAGGGATGTGAGATTACGGTGTATGCGGACGATGTGTGTCTGGTATGTATGGCAAAGGGAGAGGCGAAGATAGAAGGGAAGGCGGAGAGAATGTGTGAGAGGATTGTGGAGAAGATGGTGCGGACTGGAGGTGGCGTAAGATAAGACGGCGGGGTTGCTAGTGAAGGGTCGGAGCAAGACGAAGGAAGTGGGTGTGATGGTGAAGGGAAGGAGAATTCATATGGAGGAGTCTGTGAAATACCTAAGGGTCTGGTTGAATGGCTAATTATCCTTCAAAACTCATGTTTAAGGCGGCAAAGGAGGGGAAAGAGAGGGCAGCATGGCTGGGGAGATCGATGTGTAATGTGAAGAGCCGGGAGAGTGGAAGAGGAGAGTAATTGGTAGGAAGAAAGTACAGGAATGGATGGATGAGAAAATGGAGAGAAGGTGGGAGGAGTATGAGGGCGCGCTAAAAGAAGCGATTGGGAATAGGAGAGATTGGATGGACCGGAAATTTGGGGAGGTGAACTACTTCTTGACACAGGTGTTCACTGGACATGGCTCGAGAGTAGGGTACCTCCACAAGACTGGAAAAAGAGAAACTGGAGTGTGCGAGAGGTGTGAAGTGGAGGATGATATGGGGAATGTGTTTAGATGCGGGAGGAGGAAGGAGTAAGTACTAAAGAAGTTGGGGACGAAACTAGGGGGGGCGTTGTGTTTGGTGAACATGGTGGAGATAATGTTGAGGGGTGAGGAGGAATGGATGGAGGTGAATGGCGTAGTAGAGAGCATGGTTAGGGGGAGAGAAGGACTCGATATGGCATGAGAGGTAGGAGTGAAAGTTAGGGAAAAGACGACGGTGTGAGCGGAGAGTGTGCCCGTCTCGAAGTATGCTAAGGTAGAGAATCCGAGGCGGAGGTAACGGCGAGTTTGAGGTGGGTTTGGTTGATAGGCATCCGTAGATATCGAGAAGCTGGAAACGTGAGAGGAGGACCTATAAGTGGACAACCAAGGGTTACCACTCCCACACAACATCGTTATCTGACTGTGTAAACTCATAGAGAAACTCTGAGTACTTGTAGGATAATACAACAGTGTCGTTTGATTTCTTCTGGTATTTCGGTTTCAATTGGAACAGTACGTCGAAAATTACAAGAAGTTAACTTACGTTCAGGACGACTTTTGGGAAGAGTTCTATCAACACAAATTCATATGCTGACTCAATTTGCTTGTCCGTATTGTTTCCAGATAAGTCGAGGTATTGATGGTTTTCTGATAGTCGGCGTATTCGAGTATGAACCCTTCCACTATTGCCCAGAAATCAAAGAGCAGTGCAGGAAGTTCACCCGTTCAGAGATGGTGTATTTGCTGATTGGGAAGGCATTTGTTTCAATGAGCGTACGCAATTGATAGTGCTTGATGGGAACATGACTGCGCAGATTCACGTACAACAAGTTATACAATTCTATACGTTTGTTTCATGCGGATATTGGGCCAACTCTGTTTTTATACGATAATGCTCAACTGCATTGTGCAAGAATAGTCAAAGACGCTTTGGACTTCCATGGTATCCCGCATTTGGCACTGCCTCATCGATCGCTCGACCTTAATACCAACGAGTATGCTTGGGACTAGCTACAAAGAGCCTTGAATTACCATAAACCACCCCCACTGACACTCCAAGAGCTTAGACAGCTTTTATCCCAACTTTGAAGACATATAGATCAATGCTACTTCAACGACATAATTGAAAGTATGCGGAGGCGTCGTTTGTCTGTAATTGATATTAGAGTGAAGCATACTCGTTATTAACGTATATACTTTAATTTTTAATAAAAATAAATAAAAATGTACACAACCTCAAATTGTTGTTTTTGTTACTTAAAACTGCAAACGCATCGCGCAAAAGGGCAAAAAAACGCTTACACCAAGGAAAAAATATTCAATTTTATTAAAACACATGGTGACCAAAAATTTTAATTTGTTTAAACACAATCCACGAATTTATTAATTTCCTCAACTTCCGTGGATCAGTTTATATAAAAAATATTATATTGGCGTAATTCATTTTTAATATATTTTGTTGAATTTCAGGTTGTTGGCGACCGCGATCTGAAATCTCAAAGTTCATCTGCCGATATTCACCAACCTTCAGGAATAATGTTCTTGGGTCTGGTAAATCAAAACGCTTTAGGCTGCTGGAACATCAAGAAGCCATTAAGTACTTTATCCATTGTTCAAAAGGACGACCAAAAAATGATCTATCCATGTGACATCAAAATCCATCAGGACAAAGTATACCTAATTACAAATACCATGCCAGAATTCTTGTATGGTCATTTAAATTATGACCAAGTTAACTTTAGAGTATGGTCCAACAATGTTAATGACGCAGTTGCAGGAACTCAATGTGTTGATAGATCTTCTACAACTTCAGGTAGCTACAGTAGACCGGGAACATATTCAGGTCAAAAATACAGAGAAAGTTACAGAGGGTAGGAAGAATTTAGATTGTATATTTTGACTACATTTTTCACAATTTTTTAACCTAAACCAAATAAATATATAATTTAAAAAATGTCTTTATTCTTCTTCCTCAAAACTCAATACCTACTCTTATAAAAGACTCGCTACTTCACTTATGTAAAATGGATATTGGTTAATTTTTCTGAAGTTTGATTTATTGAACAAAAGTATCCTTGGACACATTTCAATCCTATAACCAGTTTTTGAGATACAAGACATTAAAGTTGGAAAGTAGCGATTAATCAAAAGTATTATTTCGTTTTGGAAAACCTTTTTATTATAAATATGTGTGCACGACTGTTTATCCTTATCCACGAGGTATTAGTTTAGGAATGGTTTTTCATCCAAAATATTTATGATTACAGGGTGAATCAATAAATATTTAAATTAAGTTATTACTATCTCTCATTTTCACTTTATTCTAAGATATTTGGAAAAACGACGTGCGGAGATAGTAATCATCTGCTTATATTGAAACTGAACATTTCAAAATATCATACAGAGTAAGTCAAAAAGTTGAATTTTTTGTGAGGCAATCAAAGCACACATGGTCCGACAATCACATATAGTTTAAGACGAAAGATAGGAGATGGTTAATATTGCGAAAATGCGAGTTTTTAATTTTTACATGTAATTAAAAATTTTGACGGTTAAATTCTGTAATTTTTTGTTACTAGTCTTAGTTTTAGTATTGAATTCTCAAAAACTCCTTGTTGGTTTATTTGAGAACACTCTGTATAAATATCTGTCTCTTTATAATTATTTAGATACAGTTGTCTACCTTATATACAACAACTGAATTAAAAATATATTTTCTATGTTAAATTTTTGGTATTACGTGATGTTGTCGATATTTTCAGTTCCTGGTTCTGTTTTCTTCCCTTTTTCTTTTGCGGTCTTCTTTTTCCCTTTATAATTGCTTTTGCTTCTTATCTTTTATTTTGGTAGTATTATTTCTAGAAGTTGCAAAGGAGGGAACTTTTATTTGTCTCTTTACTCTACTTTTTTTGTTTATTATCGGTTCAGGTCAAAATAAGGAATCTTCAAAAGGTGGTGTAATAATTAGCCAGGAAAGACTGTATCATATTTACCTTTTTTGGTTTCATTGGTATTCGACAGTTGTTCGACTAAAGTACGTTTTTCACGAATCGGTGTTTCATGTTTTGTTGAGTCGGTAGTGGTCTCCAGGTTCAAATATTTAATATCATGTTCCTTATACGTACAACTAACAGCTGGTTGTGGCACTTCGTTCAGTTCACATGTTACTTCGAGTAACTGAGCTTGTTCATTTGGAGAAGTAAATTATTGAGACTCTTGGTTATCCTCATATCTTCTTTGCTGAGGTCTATAGTCGTTAATTCTAAATCAGTTTCTCCAATCCCATCGCTTTGTGTTATTTTTCAATCTCGTTAATATTTCCGACCTCTGTTTATAGATTTAGGTGCATTTCCAGTTCATCATCACTAATCTGTTCGTCTATATATTCTGTGGCATCTCCAATCATGTCCTTCCAACCTTCTTGTAAAAGAATATCTTCTTGAATTTCGATGACGACATTCTGAAGAGCTTCTGTGATCACGGGTAGCCCCAAAGCATTAAAGATTTTGAACCACGTAATGTACAAACTTTTTTCTTCAATTTCAGTATTCCATCCAGCTCCATAATGCTTATAAAACTGTTTAAGAGTCCCAGGCTCAATATATGACTCAATAAAACGAAGGTTTTTCACTATTTCTCGATTTTCAGCTCTTTCTGCCATGGGAGGTACTAAGTTGTTAATTGATCCGATAATTTTGTCAAAATCGATATTCCTATAATCAATTGGATAGAGTCCACATGCTTTGAAGGCATTATTAAAAATTTGTTCGATATTGACAACCGATTTTATAGCTTTGTTTAAAACCATGGTAAATAATAATTTATGACGTTAATAAAATCCTGATTGGCACTAACTCTAAAAATGTATATTCCAAAAACTGATCATAGCGGAGTATTGAGAATTCAACAATTCCATTGTATACTAAAACTAATATCGGCAAATTACAGAATTTACTTCACAAATTTTTTTTCGATAGGATGATTTATAAAAAACTCGCATTTTCGCAATATTTACCATCTCCTATCTCACACTGTGAGCGTCGGATCATAAGTGTTTTGAATGGATTATTATGATGTATCCAGAAAGCTGGGAATGTGGAAAGTACATACTCAAATAGCCACAAAAAAGTCAATTTTTTTTGACATAAGCAAAAATTATTATCATTTTAGCACGTAAGCTGCTTTCCGAATATTTTAAAATACAGTGAAAATGAGAGCTAGTGAAAATTTAACTTCAAATATTTCTTGACTCACCCTGTAACCTTCAATATTTTGGATGAAAAATTAGTCTAAAATCAACACCCCATAGCACATTCGTGCACAATATTTATAATGAAAAGTTTTCCCTAAACGAAATAATACTTTTGAAAATCCGCTGCTTTCCAACCTTAACGACTTGCATCTCAAAAACTAGTAGAAGGATCAAAGACATCAAACTCCAAAACATATTGAAAATTCAGAAAAATTACCCGAGATCCATTTTGCACAAAAGAAGTGCGGGGTCCTTTATTCCTTACCCGTGAAGATATTTAAGAATATCTGCGAATTACTCGTTAAATGGCGTTTTTTTACAAAAGAATCGCTTTAGGTTTCTGAAATGTAAATAGTCGCTGGTAGCGAAATCAGGTAAACACATGTAGTTATAGTCGAAATATTTTTGTGGGCAAGTGCATTGTGTTAATGGATCAAGACTTTTTCTTCGCTAAATCTTGTCTTTACGGATAGATGTTAATGTACCGACATATACAAATCATTCCTCTAGGATTACCTGGATGCATCCCATGTTCCCTGGATGGGATGATGATTTTCAGTCGCTCAATGAATATGTTCTCTGGTGTCATGCTATCCAAATGCATTTGAAAATTGGGTTCATCTAGTATTATCTCAGTGGCATCAGTATGTCCTTCTTGAACATTTTTTGGGGTCCTTATGTCTTCCGATTCCAGCCGCAGGATTACCATTATTGCCTCCGCCCTTACAAAAAGTTCCCAGTTGGAAAGACCAATGAAGGCTTGCAGTGATCCCGTCCCCGTTCTGTTCACTACCCCGGTAATACCAAGGAGAGCTTGTCTTTTTTATTGCAGTTAGTACGTTCATTCTGTCCACCTGTCATGATATGTGCCGCTGATTTCCTATGTTCAAGCATAGATCCTATCCATCTGCATTCCTTTTTTATGAGAAATTTGTTCATTTTCTCCAATTTCAAAGCAATTTGGTCGGAGTGTGGACGCGAACCTTCGACCTAAGCCTCCTATAATCAGACGTTTAACCGATGTGGCTATCATCTCTGCTATGTGTAAGATGCGAAGAAAGGCACTGTAGCCAGGCCTTGTCTTAGAGGGTGTGTCAAGAAGAATAAGGACTCATTGAAAAGCTCTTAGAATCTACAGGGTGTCTCAAAAAAACATTTGCACCACTATTATTCGCGTGTCAAACATCACACCGTATGTCTTAGAATAGGGTGTCTCAAAGTTGTTGACATTTTTGAGACCTTTAGGATGATAACAACCGTGCGTGACGACACATGTCAAGGTCCTTTTGACATCTTTGACATTGTGGCATACCCCTGTACGTGCCCAAATCGATCTGTCACATGTCAACATTCAGGTCCTTTTGACATTTACTCAAAGATACTTTCTCGATCCACCCTGTATATATTATTATATCTAACCACACTTCTATCGGCACGCGACGGTAAGATAGCAATTACAAATGAATTATCTCCTTATCTATTTCCGGGTATAATAGATATTATTTTTAAAACACGTGTGACGTCATCACATGGGGCGTGGCTATCTCTCTCCAATACTCTCTCTCTAACACATTGTTTTCCCTATATCCATAGTGATACCGGCCTTACTCATCTACTGACCCGCATATTTGAACCTACATGTTTGAGACAAATGTCGCCACCATCTTTTTGGGAACGCTTCGAGAACGGATAAATTTCGTCGGTTTTGGTTAATCTTGGAACACTCAAACAGCCGAAGTTTATTTTCGGGTTCACAAGAGTAGATTCACGATTCATCACCACTGACAATATCTCACAGGATCTTTTGAGTTTCTTGCGTTGAACGGGTTTGGAGTTTTTTTTACACCAAATGACTCTAATTGCTTTCTGTTCTTCCGTTAACAGATGCGGTATTACGAGAAACTAATTTTCATTACGGATAATTCTTCATATATATTTTTTTGAAATGCGGTCTTTGAAATGCCCAATGATGCTCTAATTTCCACGATATGTGACATGTCGATCTTCTTGGATCAGCTTACGTACAACATCGACGTTTTCCTGGGTGACTGCCGTTGTTGGTGGACCTGTTCTTTGATCGTCGCTAAGATTAATCCGTTCACGTTTAAATTCTCCATACCAACGAGAAACCATCTCGGCAAGGCATTCGTGTTGAGACAACAAATTTTTCGGTCAAATTCCATTTTTCGACTGACTCATCAACTTTTCAAATTAAATTTAAGTACAGCTTTATATGAAGCGGTCTGAAACTTTGGCGTTAAGTTAACAAAGGATGACAGTTAATTTTGACATTTGAAATTTGTTGACAGGCGCCAACTATGTTGTTATATGCAACACTTGGATGACAACCAATTGGTCAAAAAACTGATACACAAAAAATTTTAGCAAATTCATTCGTTGCTCCTTCGCTTGTGATGGCAATAGAAAACGCGGGATTGTAGTAAACAATCCATCACCGGAGGGATATACAATGTATCAAGTTTGGAGTTTGTAGGTTAGCGCTAGCTTCCTTAGGATTAATTTTTCGATGAAGGTGAGCTAGAATTTTTTTTTTATGGTGAAGATGGGAAACTCATGTTCGAATGGATCGCATCTAGGACTTAAACAGTGTTGGACTCATCCTCAAGGGGATGCCTATCAACCAAACCCACCTCAAACTCGCCGCTACCCCCTCCTTGGAATCCCTATCCTCGTATACTTCGAGACGAGCGGCGGTCCCTCGCGCACTCTCCACTCACACCGTCTTCTTCTCCCTAACAATCAGTCTCACCTCTCATACCATATCGAGTTCTTCTCTCCCCATAATCATGCTCTCCTCTACGCCACTCACCTCCATCCATTCCTACTCCTCCCTCAACATTATCTCCAGCATGCTCTCCCATACACCGCCTCCCCTAGTTTCCTTTCCAACTTCTTCAATACTTCCTCGTTCCTCCAGCATCTGAACACATGCCCCACATCACCCTCCACTCCACACTCCAGTCTCTCTTCTCCTAGTCTTGTGGAGGTACCTTTCTGCCGACCCATGTCCAGTGAGCACCTGTGTCAAGAAGTAGTTCACCTTCCCGAATTTCCGATCCATCCAATCTCTCTTACTCCCAATCGCACCTTTTACTCCTTCCACCTTCTCTCCATTTCCTCCTTCATTAATTCGTGTACTTCCTCTATGGTCGGCGGTAGCATCCCTCGAGTGTTTGTTCTTGGCTCTAGTCATCACTTCCAATGGGTAGGACCTTCACATCACCGCTGCTGCTAGTCCACATACTGTCCTGTACCCCTGCACCACCCTCGGGAGTATCCTTCTCTGCCCTTAGGAGTGGCCTAACCCTTGAATTCACCCCCACTCTTTCACCCCACACCTTCGCACCGTACAGCATACTCTACTCTTCCGTCCTACCAATTACTTTCCTCTTGGCCCATTCAAATTACACATCAATCTCCCCAGCCATGCTGCCCTCACTTTCCCCTTCTGTGCCGCCTTTAGCATGTGTGTTCTGAAGGATAGTTGTCTTTCCAACCACACTTCACTCCATTCTCCGACTCATACCTCCTCCCTCTAGAGTCTACAAACACACGCCCAGTCAGGTAGTACTCTACTAGGTTAACCAACACCTCCCCTACTCCAAGCCTCAGCCAGGCGCTCAACACCACCCGTTTGCTGACACTGTTGAACGCGTAAGCTAAGTTAGATGGATATAAAATAACATCTTGTATCTGTAGTTTGCGTTTTTAGACACCCTATATTTAAGTGTGTTCACACCAATACTTGTATCGTTGAACATTGTTCAATTATACTCGCAAAAACTATCAGTCTTACTCCACTTCCCATCATTCTCAAAACAACTGAAATCTTCAAGTTAATTTTTCCACTACTCCCTGGAAGTCGAAAATTTGTTATAATATCATTTAAAGAACAAAAATTAAATTTGTCCAATGAAAATCTAATTTTGAATTGTCGAAAATTCATTAAAACTTCACTCTTTCAACTGAAACTGTTGTTATATCATGGCACTGGAATATTGATTTGTTTAAAAAAATGCATCGCTTGCGTTGTATTGAATAACATCACACGCAAACTACCCCAGTTTCGTATTGACATGCTTATTGGACAGGAGACAAATTGTACATATAGTGATAAATTATGTAGCTATTAAGTTTAGATGGAAATGTCATGCTACTAAATCCTGTAAGTCTGCTGCCTGGCACTATCGTTGATACACCGAATCAACTAATCCTTCGAAGAAAATATTGTGAACGAACTTATTATCATCAAAGAAACTACCAATGTGTGCCGAATCACTATACTATAAAATAATGAAAATAAAAACTATACAACAGGGTGATTCATAAGTGCGATGAAATCGAATATCTTGTAGGTAAACCAAGATATTCGAATAAAATTTAGACTGATTATAGCCAGCCTAAAGGCCCATATTTTAAAATTAGTCACAATTGTGCAGCTTGTTCCAGAACGCTGTGCCAGATCAAAGTTACATTTGCTTAAATGGGACACCTTGTATTGTACTCAAAATTTAAATTCCTCTTGACTTCTCTATTGCAATCATATAAGGTTGTAGTAGGTTATATATATTTAAAAAGTTCTGACCATTTGTTCATGAAAATCGTAATGAGTACTATAAACTGCACAATTTAAAATTAACATTTTACAACAATACGTCTGTGATGGTCTTGTAGTAACATAATTCACAAGACCCGCTTTCATATCTGAGAAACCGTATACAGGGCGAGTCCAAACTCAAAGACATCGGTTTCACAATTTTTTTAAATGGATCACCCTGTAATTTATACCTGTAGTTTCAGTAGCCTGGTTGAGAGTTCCTTGTCTACCTTGTTCAGTAAACTCTTTATACGGAGGTGCCCTTTTGTCAACCTCCATTTGAATTGGTGTTTCCTATCTAGCCAGTTCCCGATTTCTCCTCTTATGCAATATTTTGTGATTCCACAAAACGGTTTCGGACCTCTGAATTCTCCTTTAGCGCCTTCTTCAGCTAACTGGTCCGCCATTTCATTACCTGCAAACCCCTCATGTGCCGACACCCATATTGGATACACTTTGTTGTCTGTTGTCAGCCTGTTAAGGGATTCTTTACAGTTTTTCACCAGTCTAGACCTAGTTGTTGGATTACTGAAAGCTTAAAGCAGCGCCTGGCTGTCAGTGAATATTTTAATTTGTTCTCCAGTATATCCTCTTCTGATGTTTTCATCAATACAGGCTATAGCGGCAATCGTCTCTGCTCGAAATACAGTACAACCATCGGTTAATCAGATCATTTCTCCAAAATTACCTGTGTGCATCACCTGTACCTTAGATGAGATGATGATGTTCACTCGCTCAGGGAATATATTCTCGGGTGCCATGTTATCAAAACTCATGTGAAATATGGGTTCGTCTAGTAATGTCCCAGTTGTATCAGTGTGTCCTTCTCGAACATTGTTCGGGGACCATAAGTCTCTCGATTTCAGCCTAAGAATTGCCATCATTGCGTCCGACCTTATAAAGAGTTACAGAGGAGGAAGTCCAATGAGGGCTTTCATTGATGCCGTCCCCGTGCTGTTCATTGCCCCGGTAATACCAATAAGGGCTTGTCTTTAGATTCTAGTTAATATAATAACTACAGAGGACACTTCTGTCCTCCTCCATCAGACCATCTTTCTATAGGTGATCGTTTGCCTCATCACAGTTCTGTAAAGCAAGTGAACCACAACAGGTCGTATTCCCCAGGTTTTGCCCATAACTCTTCTGCATTGCCAGAGAAGCTTAGTCGCCCTGGTAGTAATTTTTTCCAGGTATGCCTTCCAATTCAGTTTGGAATCAAGGGTCACTCCCATATATTTAACTTCTTTGAATATTTATAGTTATTCTCCGAACATCAGTACTCTACCCTGCGGGAGAACTCTCCCATTCGTAAAAGCAACTAGTTTGGTTTTTTTTTGGATTAACTGGAAGGTCCTCTTTAATCCCCCCTTTTTCAAGGGATCTGTTAATTGATGACATCGATATGTTGTCAGAAGCACCTTCGATGTCTAGAAATGCTGCAAGGGCTACTTCCTTATGATTCAGACTCCTTTCGAGACCGGGGACCAAATTATGCAGGACAGCTTCACCTGATTGTCATAGCTTGACTCTACCTTCACCGAACCTGGAAAGTGCACACTGAGGGGATGCTTTAGAGCCTCTGCTTCAGTATTTGAAAACTTTCCGCTCGGCAACTGAATAGAACCAAGTTTGTAGGAAGTATCCCTTTTGAGAATTCTGTTGATTCTGACGCTGTCAGAGACACTTTGTAGGTCCTCACAGAATTCTTTCCAGGACCTCTCCTTGGATTCTTTCATTTTTGTATTATAAACCCTTTAAATTAAAAATTAAAAACTCTTTAAATTGTGACCAAGACATTATATGCTTAACAGAGACTTGGCTTAACAACGAAATTGCTTCTTCTGAAGTATTGAATGATTCCTTCGCAATTTTTAGACGCGATCGGGAAGATTCTGGTTCTACCCATAAAGAAGGAGAAGGAGTTCTAATTGGAGTTAGTAATGACTTTCATAGTGTAGTGCATAGTGAGTGGATGTCTGATGCTGAAGATCAGTGGGTAACTGTCACTTCTCAATTTTTTAAACTTAATATTTGCTGTGTATATATTCTTCCAGGCAACTCAATTGCTTTAAACTTGTTTTGTTCCAAGCTTCACGCTATTTTTGAGGATAATCCTGAAGATACATTTTTAATATGCGGTGATTTTGATTTGCCCTGCATAAAATGGTCGTTGGACCCCATAAACAATTACTGTATACCTTCACATTTTTCCGATGGAAATTCTAATCTCTTTATTGATACAATTTCTTGTTGCGGTTTATGTCAATTTGATAGTTTCACCAATATATCAAAAAACACACTTGACTTAGTCTTGAACAACAATTTTATAATCGAGAATCTCATTGTAAGTGAATTGCTTCTTGTTTCTGAAGATCATTTCCATACAACATTGGTGTTTGACATGAAATTTTTGAATTTTACACGCGACAATCGGAAACATAATTCGAATATCGAACTTAATTATAATAAAGCAAATTTTGATTCAATTAGGAATAATTTATCTTCTATTGACTGGAATAGTGAATTTCTTGATTTAAATACTTATGACAGCACTAGCAAGTTTTACCGCAAGTTGCGAAGCGTTATTGACAAGCATGTTCCAAAATATCCTAAATATAAATCAAAATTCCCGCATTGGTTTAGTCTAAGCACCATCAAAGTTGTTAAAGAAAAGAAAAAATATCATGTGAAATGGAAAAGGTACTCTAATGCTTTAGATTATTTAACATTTAAGCTTTTGAGAGGTAGAGCAAAATATTTGATTAACCTAGATTTTGAAAACTATATCACCGATGTTGAGACTCAAATAACTACCAACCCAAAGCACATTTGGCAGTTTGTAAAGTCAAAAAAGGGCAAGTCTGGTACTATCGATGTCATTAGGGATACTAACAAGAAACGGATTATTGATGGCCAATTGATCTCCAATATTTTCTCAAATTACTTCAGTTCTGTCTTCAACCTTCCTAACATAAACCCCAACAATACTACTTCAAATAATAATAATAATATTAATTATATATCTTCGTATCACATCCCCCTTAAACAAAATCGTCGATAAAATTAAAAACCTTCCGGATAAACCGGCTGGTGCAGATAAAATTCCAACTCTATTAATTAAAAATTGCGTTAACGAAATAGCCCCTCCCCCCCCATTGTACTTATTATTTAATAAATCAATAACAGAAAGCTCTTTCCCTAGTATATGGAAAACGGCCTTAGTAGTTCCTATTTTTAAATCCGGTAGTAAATATTTAGTAGAAAATTATCGTCCTATATCAAAACTTCCTATTATTGCCAAATTATTTGAATCAATTATTTGTGATTACTTGATTTCAGATGTTAAGTATATTATTAATGAGGAGCAACATGGTTTTATGAAAAAACGTTCTGTTGAAACAAACCTCTTTACTTATAGTGAATATCTGCTAGAACATATGAATAAAGGTTTTCAGGTAGACGCTATGTATACTGATTTCAGTAAGGCCTTTGATAAAATTGATCATTCAACTTTGTTGGATGCAGTGGATGTACATGGCAATCTACTCCGATAATTCAAATCTTACATAAGTAACAGATCCCAGGTAGTAGTCATAGGTGAATATGTATCACCTTTCAGTAATGTAACTTCAGGGGTACCTCAGGGATCCCACTTGGGGCCCTAATTATTCAATATCTATATCAACGATATATCTGAATGTTTCAAATTTTGTAAATACAAGATATATGCGGATGATTTAAAAATATACCTCAGAATTGGTAATGCTGCAGATTCTCAATTGATACAAAGTGATTTGAATAGATTTGTTGCTTATTGTGAAAAAAACTTTCTTTTTTTGAATTTGAATAAATGCTATGCAATTACTTTCTCTAGAAAAACATGCGTAGTTGATTTCCAATATTTTCTTGAAAACCACCCAATTGAAAAGGTTTCACAGATAAAAGATCTAGGAATTTACTTTGATTCAAAACTTATTTTCGACCAACATATCAATTATATAGCAAAAAAAGCTAATAGGACGTTGGGCTTTATTATCAGAACTTATCATGACTTTAAAACTTTACGTTTATTGCGAACTTTATTTATGGCCTATGTAAACAGTGTTTTAAGTTTCGGATCGATAATTTGGAATCCTCAGTATCTTGTATACATTGATAGACTTGACCGTATCCAAATTAAATTCATAAATTACTGCAAAAATAAATTGTTTCCTAATAATAATATTGTCTCAGTTAGGCAGAGTTTGAGTTTGATTTCCCTGGAAGATAGACGTCAAATGAATGATGTTAAAATTTTATATAAAATTGTTAATAATCTTATTGATTCCAATGAGATTACCTGCCTCATTAAATTTAAAATTCCGGCCTATAATATAAGAAATTTTCGTTTTTGATATTAACTTTAGTGCTACAAATTATTATCAAAATTCTCCCTTGCATGGGTGTTGTAAATCCTTCAACTCAGTCTGTAACCATGTTGATATTGATATATTCCATGACAAATTGTTTACTTTTTGTAATAAGCTGAAAAAGCTGTATCTTAATAACAAAATTACGTTTTAATTTCATAGTATTTAGTTTCATTACTTATAATTGTAATAATCAATTTATACTGTATTAATAATATATTATGTTAGTGAATACTGTATTTGGGCTCGTCCCGTTTGTATTCCCTTTGATAAATAAATAAATATGCACCTAGTTTAGCTTTATACGCTTCCCAGTTACCCGTTTTTTTCGTATTGTTGAAGAAGCGTCCTGTTTCTTTCCTTAGCGATGTCAGTCCTTTATTCCACCAGATGGCTTGTATAGAAGAGCGACTCTCCTTCAAAGGACAGTTGTTATGATAAGAGGTCAATGTAGTCTATTGCAGCCATGCGGCTGCTCCCTCTAAATCCTCAGCAGTTTTTGGTCTGCCTAGGTGTGTACGGATTTTAGAAAGAAGGTCCTCTTTATAAGATACCTAGGCAATGCTCTTAGGATCGCTGTGTGTTCTAATAAGCGATTTTTCTACGTTAATTTTATAGTATGTTTGGGCATGATCGGATAAAGTTGGTTCATCCGATACATGTCACTTGCGAATCATCTCCTTGACACGTAAAGTGCGAAGAGTAACATCTATCAATGTTTTAAATGTAGGCGTATTACCCACATTCGCAATATCAAGTTCAGTAGTACATGGATAGTCAAATAGTTTCTTATCTCTGGTGTTGTTGTCTTTACTGCACCAACTGCTATGGTGTGCGTTGGAATCAGCCCCTACAATGACATCCAGAATATGTCTTCTTGAGTATTCCATCAGGATCTCCATGTTAGTCCTCGGTAGTGGTTCTTTTGAAACGATGGGAAGATACAGAGACACTATTATTGTATCTAGTACTACCCCATCTTTTTCGAGTTTAATCTTTGCTGACACTATGTCACCCGTGCGTAGTTTCATAATCGGCATCAAGTTGTATACGGATCTATAGCAAATACAAGTTCTTATTTTAGTACAATCAGTTCCCATTATCAGTCCCATTACCCTAATATTGAGCCCCAGTATCTTACCTTTGTTTATCCAAGGTTCTTCAATTAGAACGATGTCTATGTTTTCAGCCACCACTCCTTGTTGTAGAACAGCGGTGGCTGACTTTTTGTGCTGCAAGTTAACTTGTAGCACCTTGAAGATCCTTAGAGGCTGATGGTACAGGTAGTCGATCAGTACCTGTTTCCTCCTCGGTCGAGTTTTCCAGGGTTTGAGAACTGGCCCGTCTCTTGAAGTGATTTAACTAGTAAAATTAGCTGCTAAACCTAATCAGGAGGTAAGAACTAGACATAAGCAAGCAAATGAACAAATTTGGATTAATACTTTATCCAAAAAAATATCAGAACAAAGAAAAAGGAAATATTTTAAACGTTCTCCACATCACTCTGCTCTCTATCTTGAGTAGTTGGCCATGCTAATATTTCAGTAAAAAAGTCTTTATGTTCGTCAGGAATATAATGAACAATCTTTTCAAGATTGACGAGTTTCTTACTGTTGATAGGTTCGTGTCCATTGTTAGCCATGGCTGTCGGTAGAAGTACTTCTTCCTTACCTTTAACTAGTCGAAAAGTAGCATTTATAAGACCATCAATAAATTCTGATACAGGATAACCCTTTTCTTCTGACCTGTAGATAAAGTGGCGATAGTGACTGATGGCAAATGTCGATTTATGGGAACCAAGGATTTGAGAAGACTTTTTAAAATATCTGGCCCACCAGATGATATCACGATTTTTCATTTCGCGTACTACAAATTTTGGCTCAGTTTTTTTTTGCAGTTGCATATTGTTGAGGTACGTAAATTCGGACATGTCTGCGAACCAATCATTTTATAGTTGCAAAGTTCCTATCGCATGGCAAAAAGCTATGTCCCCTTACAGGAAAATACTACTGAATCACCTTGCATCGATTGGTCAATGTGAGAGCCAATAATAATCTTACTACTGTATGGTTCCGATTTTGTCCACCACAACTATCACTGTATATGTAAAGTTCTTTTATTTCAGCGGGAATATACTTTTCGATGTAATCGAGTATAAATGAACATACTTCATTAGGGCCTTTAGCGGCCAGTCCCCCATGGTAAGTGTACAACACACTGGAGTTATTTTTTGTATTATTAATACAAAACAAATTTAGGTAGAACATCTCTTGAACTGGTAGGTGTGGAACAGGTAAATTTTGCATATAGTCAAAGACGATGCCCATTACGTCTTCTCGTTCTTTGGAAAGTCGTGTTATTTCCTGAAGTTTACTATGAAATTTCTTTGTCCTCCTTTTATGGACCATCAGATCTGCTACTGCCACCCTTTTTGCGTTTTCGTTTAATGTCGGGGATCCTATTTTTACATTAAGATCCTCACATGTACTGCATACGTCTACTTGAGGTTTTCCGAAGCGGTACCCAAAGTATTGTAGATAGTATTTGTACTTTACTTTGTTTTGTAATTCTGGATATTTTAATACAAAAAGTTAGTTAAGCCGGATTCCAAGTAGGTAATGTTCTTAGCCGAATAGTGGGAAGTCTTGGTCGTATATGCTCATCTATTTTCGCAACAGCATCTGTAGGAAGTAGATTCCCTCGGTTACCGTGTTTGCCTCTCATGTCAATAGGTCTCAAAACCTGAGCAGCTAGAAGTGACGATAGTCTAAACACGACCTTGTTTGACACAGCGAAAAGACTACAGAATGCCTTTCTGCAGACTTTTGTACGAGTAGTGTCCTTCATTGCAAAATATACAAACGAAGACGACTGTTGCCTAGATTCGTTGTTGGATGATCTTCGTCTTGCCACTTCTTTGCTCTCGATAAGTCCCATTAGAAAGGTGTCCTGCTCATTTTTTGGCCTTCCGTTGTAAAGCAACTGGATGAGATTCTCTTTTTCTAGAGCTGAAAATGCCTCTATGCCTCAGTCTATAAAAATCCATCATTTTTTGAAAAATGTGATAATTCCTCATGTGGAATCAGTATCAGTCTAGTAATATGTATTATACAGGGTGTCAATTTTAAAACTTACAATGGGCTGTACCTCGTGAACAAAAAGAGATTTCAAAAAAATTTCAAAACCGTTCCTAGGGTAGAGAGAAGGAACTAAAATGACATGAGAGAGAACGCACCCCCTTCAACCCCCTATGCCTTATCTACAAAAATTTGGCAACCCCCTACTTTTGATACGTCGTTAGAAAGCCCGTAGAAAATGCTTTCCAACGGTCTAAGTCATAATTATACAGGGTCTAACAATAAAGCAGAAAAATTTATTTGCTCTTTTATTTCACGAGGTACAGCCCATTGTAAGTTTTAAAATTAACACCCGGTACAGTGTACATATATTTTTGTTGTGAAATTTTTTAATAACTGGTTTCATTTGATAATTATGGAAAGACTCCACGTACTAAGTTTCAATTTGACATCAAAATCTGGCAAAATTACGAATAATCCAAAAAGCTACGCCGATATTTCATAAAACTAAAACTAAACTAAAACTCAATTTTTACTTAGTGTGCAGTATTTGTTCAAAAAAAGATCTTTAACCAATATCGGTTTTACTACGCAACATAACTTTGAACAAATGTGATTTCAAATAGCCAAAACATAAACCTTGAAACAGCTTTTTAAATTTATAGTGGCACTAACTTCTTCTTTATGCTGTGAGTTTTATTCCACGATATCAGTTTTGATGAACCCTTTTCAAAAAGTGCGCTTTGGACCATAGCATGCAGATCAAATTAAATTGTCTAAGGGAATGTTATTTATTCTATCACTAATTCAGAAAATTCAGTCCTAAGAAATTTTAACTAGAATGGACTTTTGTAAAATTGGAACTAACAAATATCTACTAAATATATTTATAAATTAATATGACGGTTGACTTTTAAGCGTTGCATATAACAACATAATTGGCGCCTGTCAATAAATATCAAACTAGGGGAGGCGGTGTATAGAGAGAACATGGTGGAGATGTTGGGTGGGGAGGAGGAATGGATGGAGGTGAGTGGCGTAGTGGAGAGCATGATTAGGGGGATAGAAGTACTCAATATGTCATGAGAGGTACGAGAGATAGATATGGAGAAGACGATGATGTGAGCGGAGAGTGTGCAAGGGACCGCCGCCCGTCTCGAAATATGCTAGGGTAGTGATTCCGAGGCGGGAGTAACGGCGAGTTTGAGGTGGATTTGGTTGGTAGGCATCCCCTTGGGGATGGGTCTAACACTGTTTGGGTCCTGGACGCATTCGAACATGAGTTTCCCATCTCGACCAAAAAAAAAGAATTGGTTCCAATGGATGCAAAAATTCTTTTCTTCTCGTGGATAATACTTTGAAATACAAGAGTATTCAAAAGTTATATACTGTTTATTTTTCTAGCTCTATATGCAAAATATAAAAGACAACCCTCGTAATAATAGGGTGTAAGTAAGTTCAAATCGACTCAAGCTGCTTGTAAAAAATAGAATTCAGTTTGCTGCAAGAAACTGACCTAGACTGTGGTCCACAATTTACCATCAAATACGAAATACACACAATTCTTACATTAACGATATAATAAAATTAAAATAACGTATAACGCCACTAGCATTGGATAGAAGGTCGCAAACGAAGTTACTGAAAATCGGACCGATCTTGCTCGATCACCCTCGAATATTCGAGAAACCACAGCCACGTATATAAGAAAGTTGAGCTTTCACAATCTTCATAAGAAAAAATAATACCTAATTTTTCCCAAGTTGTAAAGAGAATTTTTAATAATTGAGGGATTTTAGGAAAGTTTCAAATTAATCTCACATAAAATACATTGATACAATTGCAAAAGAATTCGAAAATCGATCTAGTGACTCAACTCAACTAAAATATTTAATGCGTCTGATAACTATTAAAAACAGTCTAGAGCTGCAAACAATCCCTTAACCCTTTCACTGCTCACCATAAAGTAGGCACTTCGCCTATATCCTAAATGAGTATTAATTTCCAATCAACTAAAGATATGTGTAGATCGCTGTTGGAGTATGAACTTTTTGCGTTTCTCATTTTTTTGAAAAAAAAACGGAAAAGCGTGTATACACGTCTTGAGCACCCAGTATCTACTTGGTGCTCATAGGCGCGATCACTCGCCCGGGGATTCGTGAAATTATTCAATGAAAATAACTTCAAAACACAGTATTTTATTCGTTTAATAAACGTCTGGAGAATAAAATAGGAAACTAAACAAAAGTGAACGAGATATAATTTATGGAAATCAGCGAAAGATTCCATACAAAGGGTCGGTTGGTTTGGACATTTCGGGCAATAATACCGGGTTTCCTTCCTTACTTTCGCCTTGCTACAGTTCTGGCATTTTATACCTGCACGTTTTGAACAGCTGAAATAGGTAGAAGTGTAGCTTGTGATACGGTATGATGGTCCGAATCCCCATCAGAATCAGAGTCTTCCATTTCATCATCATCTGGGTCATAGTTCATATCTCCGCCTTCACTATCGGTCGCAAAAGAATCCAGATCATTATCGGACTCATACAACAATCTTTCCAGCTCTGCTTCATTCAGAGGATCCTTCATTTTACGTTTCACAGCAGTTCTTTTCGATCGTAATCCCGATGGCCCTGCCTCACTCTCCGCCATTGTAATTGAAAACTGATTCACAAATTTTAAAGTTCCAACACTTCCACGAACGCTCACTCAAATCCAATTCGCTCCAGCGACGCTCGCCTGAAATTGAATACACTGAATCACATAATACAGAAGCCTTGTATACACGTCCAGCGCACTGAGCGTGACATGCGCAGAGACGTGTAAACACGTCCTGAGCAGTGAACGGGTTAAGCAGTTGGCTAAATACCACAAAGTAACATTGTTATTATCGGAAATGGGGTTATTGATGATTTCATGATTGAAGGAGCTTGTACTTCCTCAATCGGACCCAAACCACTCTGTGCTACTTCAAAAAGTTTTGTTTTGGTTAAAAGAAGATATAGAAGACTATATATGTATTTTGAATGCATGAAAAGTATTTCTATGAAACTTAAGCCTGGAGAAATTCATCATTATTTTGAATGTCAGAAGCAATGCCAAACTATGCAAAAGCGTCCCTCAAAGATTTTTAAAAAACGGAACGGAGTCGAGAGTAAAACAATAACTGACACTAAGCCTAAAAAATTAAAGATCGAAAATATAGGAGTCTATTCGATTTTTGAAACTATTAACATTTTTTGAATCAATTATTTGCTGAGGAAGACCATTCCAAATATCAAAAATTCTGTTACTCATAAAGTTTTGCATATAACGAGTTCTAAAAGACTCTTTCTTCGGCTTTAAGGAGTGCCCACGGAGACGGTCGTCTAAATAAAGGGGGAAAGCTACTTGAAGGTCGCCGAAGTTGAATTTCAAAATTCGAAAGGAAAGAATAAGGTCACCTCGGAGATGTCTTTCTTCGAATGTTGTAAAATTTGCCATGGTTAATTTCTCTTCGTATGTAGGTCTAACCAACATCTTAGAGAAACCGGCTCAGTAGTTCCTAAAAGTACTGAAACTGGTAGGCACCCAGTTGTTTCAGAGGTGTACGAAATTGTATTTTGGACGGAATATAACAAAATCCGGAGTTTAGTACCAGAAGACTCGCGGCTAATATTATTTATAAAGAAAACCTCTATCCGTTTCACTTTCAATAGGTTGATGCGATGATAGATGGTGATCTGCCTAAGTAGTTTTTGCAAACGGATTACTGGACAAAAAGAGCTAAGATCCCAATTTCTCCTCAAAAATTTTATTTTGTGGTGAAGCTACGTTCACTTGGAACCAAATTTTCAATTCACATAATATACATCATTATGCTTACATTGATGAGAATCCGCACGACATAAAAGAGACTGGCAATCAACTACTGGGACCAGTTCAACAGGACAAGAATACCTTAATTTCTTGCAAAATGGTAAAATTTATGGTTCATGCACGACGGTTGTTCTGCTCATTTAAGTCGAGTAGTTCGTTTATTTCTTGACACTACTTATGGAAATCGATGGATTGGACGAGGAGTGCCAATTAGTTGTCCTGCAACATCGCCTAGTTCCAACTCTTTAAAAACTGATTTAACAGCATCATCTTCAAAGGGCGCTAGCTCCCTTAGGAGACACTTTTGGATTTGGAATTGGGATAGATTGTATCTAGTATCTGTAGTTTGCGTTTGGCAGCAGTGATTCTGGACATCCTGTATACAAATAGCTATTTGTCAAAAGGTGAGCATGATCAAATGTTTAATAACGTTTCGATATGGAGGTATCATATGATATATTTTTGAATTCAGAAAAATATAGTCTTCACGAAAATCAAATAAAATACGGGGTTTTCCATTGAAAAAATTCTATATGTTTAGCTATGGTACGCCATTGGTAGTTATCCTTTAACGTTCCCGCAAGTACAAGCAATAAGTTGTTAAAGTGTTATCGCAATCGAATGAACGGTACGGCAGCGCATAAAATACGAGCAAACAAAAAAATTAATTTTTTTACATACTATTGTCCCATATTTCTACCAAAAATTTCACTACATGTGCATATTACAAACAAATATATATCTATACATTGTTTTCAAAATTGTTTCAATTTACTTCTAGAGAAATAATAAACCAAACGACGTAAACTAAACATTTTCTGCGATACAATCAGGAAGAGTATAAAATGTTGGGGCATTAAAAGTGTCGTATATGGGACACATACAGAAGTTTGGGGTGTAGTTTCATTCCGGAGGAATTCATTCTTGGCGCGATTTCTGGTAAGCCAAAAGCCAGGATAAAGATTGGTTCACGATATATACATCCAATATATATATATACGATTCGATTTTCGCAGACGATGCAATGTTTTAGTTCCTAAAACCGGAATTGAATAAGATATCCAGACAGTTTTATGGTGATCGGATATCGGCACTAAACTCTTTAATGAATATTCAATTTATTTGTGAACAGGGACGGAGCCTTATTTACGGAACAAAAAACTTAAGAAGAAGAAGTAGAAAAATATTAAAATATTATGATTATATTTGTGTAATTGTTATAAATTTTTCATTTCACCTACGGAAATCTCGAATTGTTGGTACTTGTAGTTGAACATAATTCACAAAAATACTTAGTGTATTTACCTCGCTGAGAAAAAAAATTATTGTAAATCTATCATACATACTTCATTGCAAGATAAAATATTAACCAGTTTACTACTAAACAAATTCACAAGAAGACAACCTCGAACATTTTTTTTGCGGCGTTGCCTACGAGAGGCAGGAAGAAGAAGGAGACAAATAAAACAGAAATACAAAACCTGATGAAAGAAATGTACAAGAAATAAACATGAATTGCAAACAATGGATGGAAAGTTAGGGATAATAGTAAAAGAGATATCAAAACTGAAAGAGGAAAACAGCAATCTCAAACAAAAAATAAGCCACCAGGATAAACAAATTGAAATGCTAGAGAGAGAGGTTAAGAGAACAAATTTGGTGGCACATGGAGTTGAAGATGATGAAAATGGAAAAATGGAGCAGACGGAACGGAACGTAGCTGGGATTATATCCAAAGAAGAAATTGATGAAGCTAGAAGAATGGGAAGATATAAATATGGGAAAACAAGACCAATACTAACAAAGGGAAATAAAAAAGTAGCAACAAAAAATCCTAACCCTGGAAAAGTCGCGTTAGGGCTGACAGACTGCGCGTTCCGGAATTGTTCGGCCACTTACGCATTTTGCCGCCGAGAACTTGGCGCGTCCACCTAGCTTCTTGATTTACGGCGTAGTTCAATAAATTAGGTGTTTTTGGACGGTTGTGCTAGTCTTTCTCTGTCAAATGTGATCTGGAGTCTCCTAGAGTCCGCGCGACCAGTTGTGTTGTATTTTTTTCCTGTGATAACTGTTAAGTCATTTTGATATTTATTGCGACCAGACTTTGAAATCAGTTATTTATAGACAAAAATGGTCTATGAAAAAGAGCAGCAAAGAAAAACATTACTCTGACGAGGTGCTAGTTGATAATGAATCAGATGTAGAAGATGATGTCGTGGAATGTAGATCTGATAACAGCGATACCGTCCAAGAGGATAACTCTGATTCCGCCGATGACTATGATTTCACTACACCATCAGCAAAAATGCCAAGAGTTGCTTTTTATCTCGGCAATGACAAAAAACAAAATGGAAAAAACATGTTCCGAATCAGGCAGTGAGAACTTGATCCTGGAACATAATAAGCCAGCTTCCTGGTACAAGAGGTAGAGCAAAAAAAGAAAAAAGTCCCATCGAGTGCTGGAATCTTTTTGTGAATGACGAAATCATCGATATTATTGTAGAACATACAAATATCTACATAGCAATGGAAATGCAGAACTACATATAAGAGATCGAAACTGCAAAGAAACAGATAAAACTGAAATAAAAACCCTGATTGGTCAACTTTATTTGTCAGGGTTGCTAAAAAGCTCCAAGTTAAGTGTTGATGAAATATGGGACAAAAAGGAAACCGCAGTGGATCTATTCTGGCTCACAATGAGTAAGCAACGGTTTCTTCTTCTTTTGAGGAGTTTCCGTTTTGGCCACCAGGCTTCAAGGAAAGAGAGGAAGAGAATAGATAAACTGGCGCCATTCCGAGAAGTTTTCGACGATATGTTTGTGAGTAACTGTCAAAAGCATTATTCCATATCACAAAATGCAACTATAGATGAAATGCTACTAGGTTTCCGTGGCAGATACGGCTTTCGACAGTACATACCTTCAAAACCAAACAAATATGGGCAGAAACTTTTTTCGTTGTTCGATTCAAAGATGTTTTACATGTTGAATCTAGAAGTATATGTGGGACTACAGCCTGAAGGTCCGTTCAAAACAAACAATGACGCTATGAGTATTGTTGAACGTCTTGTATCGCCCATTTCCAAAACGTAAAAAAATCTTACCACAGATAATTGGCTTACCTCGGTGTCCTTGGTCGAAGAATTGCTAAGAGATCATAAACTTACACTGGTCGGAGGAATAAGAGGGAAATCCCGAAGGAATTCATTGAAGTGAAACATCGACCAATAAACTTGCATGTTAGGATTTGGAGAGCATATGACAATTGTGTTTTAAATTCCGAAAAAAGGAAAGAATGTTCTCATGATTTCCAGTTTACACAACAGTGACGTAATTGACCCTGACTGGTGATAAAAATAAACCCGAAATGATAACGTTTTACAATGGCACAAAAGGGGGTGTGGATTCTGTAGACCAGCTTTGTTCACTGAATGATGTAGCACGAATTAGCAGACGCTGACCCATGGTGATTTTCTTCCCTTAGTTAAATATCGCTGAAGTAAACATTCAAGTTATTCATGTCTCCAATCACCCCGTTCCAAGAGACGATTTGAAACGGAGAGTGTACCTGAAACAAATAGCATTGTCGTTGATTGAACCACATTTGCAGAGACCAGAAGAATGTACCAGAGACCGTCCGTCAAAGAAGACAATATGTAGCGGGAACCTCTACTGCATAGGGTTCTAATGTAGAACAGAAAATATCGCGTCGGATGCAAAAACAAAAACAAGTGTAGGTTTTATTGCCAGAAATGTGGATCCTTCATTTGTGTAACATATGCAAAGATGTTGTGCTTTTCTTGTGCAGAAGCGTGAGTCTTGAAACATATTTTGCTACTTTTTTTTGCTCCAGTTTTTGTTAGGTCGTAGACTCATTCGGTATGAGGTATTTTTATATATGCAAAAAGTTTTGTTTTTATTTTGTTTATTATAGTTGAATAAAGTCTTGTTCACGTGCTTTGGTGTTAATTATAAGAAAGATCAGAATAATAATTTGAAAAAAGACCTTTTCGGATACGGTCTGACAGACTTCAAGCGACTAGTGTTGTTGGAGCATCAGGCGCGACTACTCCAGGGTTAAGGGAACAAACATATGTTCAGACATCTAATAAGGATGAAGGATGACAGAAAAATCAAGCAAATATGGGATGCAAGAGAGGGACCAAAACAAAAGCTGGAATGATGAGGTAGTGGAACAAAAACTGGACAGAGGCTAAAAAGATAGCACGAAACAAAAAGAAATGGGCGGAATTTGTTTACAAATAATAGAATTTATACCTTACACCTTCGTGTAGAAAAGTTTTGTTTATATAGCTGTACAGGGTGTCCCAGACTAATTTATCCAGGCTATATCTCTTAAACGAATAGAGATTTTCGAATGGGACAAAAACTGATCTATTCCGTTTCTAATACACTTTAATATGGCGTAGGAAAGATCATCCACTAAATATTCATCCCTTAGTTACAACCCCTAACTGTAAATTTTTTAATAGCACCCTGTACATTTTTTTTAAATTTTCGATGTGTATTCAACAAATTTTTCAAAAATGAAATGGGTTCTTAAGTAATCAAGAAAATATCAGTTCATTTTTTATTTTTGATAAATTAATCAAGAAAGCCTTAAAGCTTAAAGGAACAATAAAAATAAATGTAATAAAGATTACATGGCTTGAATCATTGCAGGAGTAATTTGGCGACATGCTTATGTTTTCTTTTAATTCGTCTACATTTTGCGGTTTTCATTGATAAACAATATCTTTTATCACTGGCCCTGGCCAGGTGAACCCTTTTCCAAAAAGGGTCCAGTACTCAAAATCTTCCTTTTACTGGATGGCAACCAACAAATAATGAACCAACATCAACAACATGTGGCACACCTCCAATGCCAAAACTTCAACGTTGGCGCTTTCAACCGTTTGAGTGCAATATATCCCCTATAAGGGTTTGTGAAAACGGCTTCCAGAACAGGACGGAATTCTCCAACAATACGAACTCCTGTAGAACAAAATACTATACCGTATATTCCACAACTAATTCAGAACGAGAACCTATAAAACCCAGCAGGGGATGACTTCTCAGTCATTAACAAAATTCAGATTCTCGTTCGATGCACTTTTGGAAACCAAGCCATCTAGTAGGAAGCACACAGCGGGAAAAAAGTGACTGACACTTCCTCAACTTCAGTACAGAATACTACCATAGAGAAACCTACCCGAAACATACATCCGAACTAAACTGCTCACTATACTGAGCGTGTTCCGCACAGATCAAGTCATAAAGTGCTACACTTCCCTCTATGTAAGCCACGGCATGACAAACGAACGCTTTTATCCAAGACACGACTGTCACGGCCAATTGTCAATGTCATCCAACAAATAATTCCACTTTGTAAACAATGGACAGAAATAATAAAGTCTGTATTGAGGATTATTCAAATAAATTTGAGCAATAGATAGTACCACAATACCTCCCTAGAAACGTAAACCCCCTGCCCAAAATAAAGAGTCAAGAGTTGACAAATCAGGTGAACGTACCGCCCACATAATTTATGGAGAGTTGTTTACTATCCAATGGTTATCGAAATGGTTTTGTAGGTGGTCGCTAACGATTCTCGCATTGTGTGGAGGAGCTCCGTCTTGTTGCTTGTTTCTTGATTACTTACGACCCCATTCTATTTTTGAAAAATTTCTTGAATAGACGATGGAAGACCACATCCAAATTATGAAAAAATGTACAGGGTGCTATTAAAAAATTTAAAGTTAGGGGTTGTAACTAAGGGATGAATATTTAGGGGATGATTTGTTCTACGCCATATTAAAGTGTATTAGAAATGGAATAGATCAGTTTTTGTCCCATTCGAATATCTCTATTCGTTTAAGAGATATAGCCTGGGACACCCTGTATATATATGATTATATTTTCTCCCAATGTGATTAAAATATACCCATAATTATATACAGGGCTAGCATGGAATATTAGATTACAAGGTGATCGATTGGCCCGGTTGGCATCACCACACTACGACCTATTAGATCTGTTTTCCCGAATCTATATTTTAGTCCAAAGGATCTTGGTTTCTGAAAAAGCTATAATTGGTTTTGGATCAAGGTCTGTAGCCCAATCAGACTATAAGTAGAATTGTTACGGGTTTTTAAAGCGTTGGCGGACAATTACCCTGCATTTGCAGATAATGTTCCGCCGTCTCATCTGCATGTTCCACTGTCCACTTTGCCTTATCTTGCAGAGATGATAGCTGAGAGTGCAGTGTCCCGTGAGAGTTCCTCTGAGATCAGACTTCTTAAGCTCCAAGAGCAATTTTGCGTAGTGAGCAGATGGTCGTATTATCCCTTTTGCCTCTCTTTGTCGTGGAGTATTTTTTCAATAGGCTGCACTAAGTTCCTTTTTCCCATTTTCTGACTTTTCAACAATGCGACTTTTTAAGATACCACAAAATGATTCAAGTCTGATAAAAGGATTACAATCTTCTTCTTCTGCGAGACCATCATTTCCGTTAGCACCCTTAACAAAGTTACTTTGTTGTGTCGAGCCAGCTGCTTTAGGGATTGCTTGCAGTTCCAAACTGCTTTAAACTCATAAGTTGTAGACTTCAGAGCCTTTAAAGCTGTCAAACCTATTAGAGTAATAATAAATATTCTGGCTGAGTTGAGGCGTTTTTTGGGGCATGCTTGAGGGCAAAAGTCTATTACTGTCAGTTCCGCTTGGATATTGATACATCAAAGATATTAAAGACAATAAAAATTTACAATGCAGAAGTGTCAACTGTTTTATTGATATATTTTTAAATAGCTCTACCAAAAAAGCATTGTGTGGTTTTATAGAACCACGATGCAAGTGAAACTTTTTTTCGGATTGTAGGCAATTAACTGAAAATTATTTCTTCTATTTAGGGTATTAAAATCGCGTTTTTAATTTCAACTTAATAATTGGAAAATGTGAATGATAATGGGAAATCAATAGTAGACAAGATATCCAACTATAATTTCAAATTTCAATATGCGTATTGGAATACGAAATACATAATAAATACAATCATTTAGATGATAGATGCATGTTAAAAACTGAGATTAATATTTATTTAAATAATTGAATCATTTTAAACTTTAATTGAATCGCTATTTGTGAAAGGGACTAACTAACATTTTCGGCCATTTTGAGTTTTTCAGCTAATCGTATTTTTATAAGGTAAACGCATCTTTTAATGCAGAAAAAGACCATCTTCCATAAGTACAATGTCCGTAAATTCTATCTAGTTCTCGACGTTTATTTGCGAATGGTACCAAGTGACATTAGTTAGAACCTTTCTCCTATAAATGGCTACACCAACTGTCAGCAAGTTTATATCAGCTGTCGAGTAGAATTAACCTAGAACCGTTGTCATAATATTGTTGTTTCAAAGCGTATATTGTAAAGTGGTTTTATTTATTAAGTAAAAAATAATCATGAGCGATACTGTTGAGAAAAGTGCGTAGAGCGCCTTCCATTGGTTGCAATGGTAAATAATGTATCCATTGGTTTCTAGTTTATTTATAGATATTAGTTGAGTAGCATGTACTAATTATTTAATAGATTGTCGCATTGAAAGTTGTAATTGATTTTTGTAATAGTGTTTCAATTAATAAAATATTAAAACCAGTTCCGGCTGAATCAATTCCATTGAGCAGAAAATCCCATCAGGTTATGGGCCCAGGGACGCGCATAAAATAAAAACGGAACTGGTTGTTGGCGAAGTCGAAAAAAAGGTGACATAATAAATTTTTGACGTATTAAAAAATAGATTTTTCGGGAAGGAAGTGATTCAAGAAAAATAAAATAAAACCGAAAAATGAGCGATAATAATAACGCGACCTTAAAATTAACTGGTGAAAATTGGCCAGTATGGAAATTCCAAACCACAATAATATTGAAGGGACGAGGCATTTTTGACATAGTTGAAGGCTCCAGACCTAGACCCTCGCAAACAGGCGACAACCTGGTAAAATGGCTAAAAGACGATGCTAAGGCACAAGAATTGATAGTAACCAGAATGGAACAGGGACCCATGACTCATATTTTATCCTGCGAAACCTCAAAAGATATGTGGCAAAAGCTCAAAACTGTGTACGACAAGGAATCAGCAGTGAGTGTTCATTTATTGCAGCAGCGTTTTTTCTTATTGCAATTCCACAACTCGGTGTCAGATTTTATCTCTCAAGTTGAGGAAATAAAAACCAAATTAAAAACAGCAGGAGAAACCCTATCAGACAGAATGTTTATGACAAAAATATTGATGTCTCTACCCGAGAAATATAAACATTTTCGTTCCGCGTGGGAGTCTGTTCCTTTAGATAACCAAACGTTGGAAGAGTTAACGTCGAGACTGTTGTTAGAAGAAGAGAGGTGCAAGTCTCAAGAAGTTTCAACTGCTCTTGGTGCGATAACAGAAAATAAAAATCAAACGAAGTTACGTTGCCATATTTGTTCTAAAGTAGGACATTTAGCCAAAAATTGCTATTTCAGACATAAAAACGCAAATAAATCTGAACATACAGAAACCAGGAATAATAAAAAATTTTGTATTTACTGCAAAAAGCGAAATCATACAGTGGAAATGTGCTGGTTGAAAAAAGGAAAGGAAGCTACAAGTACGAAAAAAGAAGAATCAGATACAAACGCTTTCCTAGCTTGTTCAAACCGAGAATTAAATAAATTAAGAATAGGTGACTGGTGCTTAGACTCTGGTGCCAGTGAGCATATGTGCTGGGACAAAAACCGTTTCGAAACCATAAACAAACTTAAAATAAACAAAATGGTACAAGTCGGAAATGGACAAAAGTTGGAAGTGGAAGGCTTTGGAAAAATTTCTTTGTGGGCCTACAATGGTAACAAATTAATTAAAACTACCCTCTCCGATGTACTTTTTGTACCAGGCTTAAAATTTAACCTATTTTTAGCAGGGTGTGCACTAGAAAAAGGCTATTATATGTTGTCAGACAATGAAAAATGCCAATTTGTTGACAACAATGGTAATGTGAAAGCATTAGCTACCAGGGAAAATAAGCTCTATAAAATGCACTTCACATCAGAAAATGAAGAATATAATCCTTCCACCTGTTTTGCCAGAGATTTTGAAAGCGATCTTGGATTAGATACGAAGAACAGCTACGTAGAGGTCACTGACCGAATAATATATGAATGTAACAAGGTAAAAACCGTAGACAGTATAAAAGAGTGGCATAACAAGTTAGGTCATCAGAATATGAAGCATATTAGGCAGTTTTTGAAGAGAAATAATGTTGAGTTCACTGAATGTGAGGAAGATTTCGTGTGTGAACCGTGCCTTGCAGGGAAGCAACATCGTTCAAGTTTTGAAAATAGTGAGTCAAGAGCCACCGCTCCACTGAAATTAGTACACGCAGACTTATGTGGACCTATGGAAACAACTTCACTTGGAGGCTCCCGATATTTTTTACTCCTCAAGGATGACTTCTCAAATTATAGAAGTTTATACTTCATAAAACACAAATCAGAAGTTAAAACCTGCATAGAAAAATTCATAAATTTAGCAGAAAGAGAAACAGGATATAAAATAAAAGTTTTTAGATCAGATAATGGTTTAGAATTTACAAACAAAGAAGTCAAGGAAATTTTAGAAAGCAAAGGCATCCGGCACCAAAGAACTGTTGTCTATACACCAGAACATAACGGAAGAGCTGAAAGGGAAAACCGAACGTTAGTCGAAGCCGCAAGAACACTACTAAATAGTACTGAAAAGTTGGACAAAACCTTTTGGGCGGAAGCTGTTAACACTGTTGCATACATTTTAAACAGAACTGGTCCAAGCCCTCAAAAGTTACAAAGTCCATATGAGCTGTGGCATAAAAAGATTTTCGACATGCATAAGCTTAAAGTTTTTGGTACTACTGTGTCGGTGCATGTTCCCAAAGAGACAAGATTGAAATGGGACCCAAAGAACAAACAAGGGATATTTTTAGCCTACGGAGAAGATGTTAAAGGATACAGGGTGTATATCCCTGAAAAACACAGAGTGGAAATACTCAGAGATGTCATTTTTTTGCCAGAAAAGAGTAAGCAAATAATTGAAGATATTTTAATCCCAAATGCACAAGAAAATGACATAGAATGTATACAAAATTATGAAAATGGTGAAAATCCAGAGGATAATCTTGAAAATCCTGAAAATGATAATGAAAATGATGGCAGTAGTGACAGTGTGTATGTAGATCCAGAAGAAACTGATTCAGAGGTTAACGATGAAATAGTAAGCAATATATATAATTTGAGAAGAGAAAGAAAACGAAACCCAAGATATGACGAATATGAAATGGATTTAGGCATCGTTTTAGTATCAATGAGTGATGAAGAAATAGAGTGTTTATGCTACGAGGATGCGCTAGCGAGTAGTGAATGTGAAAAATGGCAAGAAGCTATTAAAGCAGAAATTAGTGCGCTAGAAGAAAATGAAACGTGGTTTCTTGTGAGTGAAGAGAAAATTAAAAATAAAGTGATTCAATGTAAGTGGGTATTTAAAAGGAAGAAAGATGAAAAGGGAAATGTTACAAAATATAAGGCTAGGTTAGTAGCAAGGGGTTTTCAACAGAGTGGTACGTACAATTCAGATATTTACAGCCCTGTTGCCAAATTACCTTCAGTAAGGATTTTTCTAGCTTTGTGCAATAATTTTAACTATCAGGTTCATCAGCTTGATGTTTGCAGTGCCTTTTTAAATGGAGATATAAGTGACGATGTTTATATTTTGTTGCCAGAAGGTTTTGGCGAATGTGAAGGAAAAGTTGCAAAGCTAAAGAAATCCTTGTATGGTTTAAAAGCGTCACCTAAAAATTGGTATAAAAAGTTCAATGATTTAATGTTAAGTTAAAATTTTGTCAGATCAGAAAACGAATACTGTATTTACACTAAAATAACAGATTTCTCAAAAGTTTTCCTCCTAATTTATGTAGATGACTTCTTGTTAGCTGGGTCAAATAATTTGTAAATTGAAGAAATTAAACAAATTTTGAACCAAAATTTCAAAATGAAAGATTTGGGGCACATCAGACATTTTTTGGGAATGCTGATTACCCAGGATTTGACAAAAAATAAAATTACCATAAATCAAACAAGCTATTCAGAAAATATTTTAAAACGATTTAACATGCAAAATTGTAAACCATCAAATACACCTATGGAAATAAATTTCAGACATGAGGAATTAAAACGTGAAAAAGCAGAAAACAAAGATATCGAAAATCAATGTCGCAGAGCAATTGGCTCTCTAATGTATCCAATGCTGTGCTCAAGGCCTGATTTATGTATTTCAATAGGTATTTTGAGTCGGTACCAATCATGTGCTAGTCATCAATTATGGTTGGCAATAAAAAGAGTTTTGAGGTATGTACAGGGCTCATTAAAAAAGTCTTTGGTTTTTCAAAAAAAATAATTTTAAAAATTTAATTGAAGGATATGCAGACTCAGACTGGGCGGGTGATCGGATCGACAGGAAATCCACTTCAGGGTATATATTTAAAATTTTTGGAAATACTATCAGCTGGTCTTCTCGAAAACAGGCCACTGTTGCACTTTCGTCCACTGAAGCTGAGTACGTAGCTTTGAGTTTAGCCATAAGTGAAGCCTGTTGGCTCAGGAGTTTAATTTTTGATCTTAAAATTATTAATAATGATTATGCAGCTGTAGTTATCTTTGAAGATAACCAGTCTGCCATAAAACTATGTAAAAATCCGGAATTTCGTAAGCGTTTAAAGCATGTGGATATTCGCTACCACTTTATTAGAGAAAAAGTAAAAGATAAGATTGTAATTTTAAAATATATCCCAACCAGTTCACAAATTGCAGACTTCTTTACAAAACCTTTATCTTTGCATTCGTTTAATAATTTTTGTCGTCAATGTAATTTAAATTAAAAAAAAATATTTAAATTTACCATTGAGGGGGGGTGTTGAGAAAAGTGCGTAGAGCGCCTTCCATTGGTTGCAATGGTAAATAATGTATCCATTGGTTTCTAGTTTATTTATAGATATTAGTTGAGTAGCATGTACTAATTATTTAATAGATTGTCACATTGAAAGTTGTAATTGATTTTTGTAATAGTGTTTCAATTAATAAAATATTAAAACCAGTTCCGGCTGAATCAATTCCATTGAGCAGAAAATCCCATCAGATACCGACAACAGCCAGTCAGAAAGCTTAGTAGAAGAGGCTACAAGGAAAAGGAAAAGAGGTGTTAGAAATGACGAAAATTACCAAAGGAATGCTATTAAGAAGTCCATATTACAGGGGAAGGCTTACGTTAATTACAAGGGAAATGCTGAAGCAGCAAGACAGCTTGGAGACGGATGACGGTAAGTTTTCAGTCAGTGAATTCTTCCGATTATTATGTTCATTAATCTTTTTTTAGTTGCCCAATGAAATGCTTTGAAAAATTTAACGATGATATAAAAGCTGAACTTTTTAATCGGTTTCATTCGCTGAACTCTAAAAATTATCAGGACATATATTTGCAAGGTCTTTTAGAAGTAGTTAATGTCAAAAGAAGATCCAGACCCCAAAATCCAGAGAACGCAAAGGAAAAAACTTGTTCCTTTCATCATTATGTGCCCATTGATGGCAAACGAAGAAAGGTTTGTCAAAAGGCATTTATTAGTTTGATCAGTGTTGGTATTAAAAGATTGAAACGTTTGAAAAACCTTTTAAAACAAAATATAACTCCATACGACAAGCGGTGTAAAAACATTAAGGGCAATGCTATTTCAGAAGAGAACAACATGCTAATTCGTCAGCATATTGAGTCAATTTCTGTTAAGGAAACTCACTACAGCAATTAAATCTACCTTTACCTTGATGCTGAACTTAATATGAAAATGATGTTTGATATGTTCAGAGTAAAATATCCAACTGCCAAACTACTTTGTGAAGTACTTTCATGAGCACTTTGATATTCATTTTGGCCGTCCACAAGTTGACACTTGTTGCAAGTGTGAAGAACTTGATCTTAAAATCCTTCGTCCTTCGCTTGGAGATGCATCTAAAAAAGTAGCAGCTGCCGAACTAGTGGTTCATAAATCCAGAGCAATTGGTCACTAAAGGAATCTACTGAAGAGTGCAAGATTCGTGACGAGTTGGCAGTAATAACTTTTGACTACATGCAGAATTTACATTTACCTGAGGTTCCAGTCCAAGACTTATTTTATTTAACACAGCTAACAGTCAATATTTTTGGTATACACAAATGTAAGACAGACAAGGCATTCTTTTTTGTTTATCATGAAGGTATTGCCAGTAGGGACCCAACGAAGTATGCTCGTTTCTGTGGGATTACATTCTACGAGAAATTCAAGAAAATGTCCAAGAAATACGTCTTCATAGTGATAATTGTCCTGGATAAAATAAAAATCATACCATGGTACGTATGTGTGCAGCATTAGTTGAGACGAAAAGATTCAAAAAAGTTGAACAATTTTTTCCTATCAGAGAATTTGGTGTCATTAAACGGCGTTTGAAGAAATCTGATCGCATATTTTATGTTCACGAATACACCCAAATAATAATAGCTTCAAGTGCCCAAAACAAGTTTACTGTTACGGAGGTTTCAGGAAAAGACATCATAGCAGATTTTAAAACTGGTGGCCAAAATTTTATAAATCAAATGTCATATCTATGGAGACTTCACACACAAAAATTTTACTATATATATAATTTTCTATATCCCAATTCTACCAAATGATACATAACTCAGAATCACCTGGATATGTTGTGTGCTCAGAGTACATTCGAGGTTTGACCAGACATACTTTTCAAATCCATATGCCAAGAAGAGTTGCTCTTAGAATGCTTGAAAAAAAGCCTCGTGAAGAAAAATTTCCAATATTGGAAACAAAAATAACAGATATCGGTAAAGCGATGTCCTACGTTCCAGAGGAGTATCACCCATCCTATCAAACAATTTCCAAAAAACGGGGGGATTGCACTACAGGTTTAATTTTGTTAAATTTTTAAATAAATATTTAATGCTTAAAATTGCGCGATCCGTTATTATAGATCTATCTTCAAGAGCTCCTGCGGGGAGAGTTAAGCTTTGGGACTGTACAATTTACCCCAAAAATATGTCTTGAAATCTGGTTTTAATTAAGAAGATGCCAAATTAGCGAAAATGCAAAATTGACCGGTAACGAATAGATATTTACTCACCTCAGTTTTTATCACGACAACTCCAAAACGTTCAGAGAGCTCTCTCCCACACAGCTCCGTTTACCATCAATAGCAGACTTTTTCCTTTTATTTCAAAAACGTAGAAAAACCGTGATAAACGCACATATCATCAATTTTATAATTCACACGAATTCTACTAGCTGAATTCTTGTCAAAGTCACTTTTTCGATTCAAAATGTATAGTAAATCTCTAATTAAACGCGCGCATAAATAACCACCACGTGTACAAAAAGGCCTGTTGTTTGGGTTGTCTACCTCGCAGGATAATAATTGAACATAAATAAATGGAAATATAAAATATTATTATTGTTGTTATTTAGGTGATTCTTAGAAAAACAACTCTTATTTTATGTTTCAAAAATAAATTCAAGTGGTTTCTTGAAAAAAAGAACATTTATTTGAGAAAGGTATCGCATGCATCTTTTTCTAATTCCATTTTTTCCCCTCATCATCAAAAAAATACTCATTTTATTATTGAAAGCACTTAAGCTACTGGGTCTTGAACTAAATTATGCCAAAAAATATCGTTATCATATTTTTTTTGAACTACCAATAATTTTTTGTTGATTCTCTTCAAAGTAACAAAATGTTAGTTAACCCCTTTCTCAAATAAGCGATTAAATTATTCTATCAATAAGTTCATATTCGCCATGAGTCTCACAGTCTATACATGTAACGTATATTTTATGGTAACTAAAATAAGTAAACAATGACCAACATCTTATTTTTTCAATGTATCTAGAAAAAACCGCATCGATCTTAGTACCATATCTCGTGGTTGGTATATTTCTATCATTTTTCATTCCAAGATTAAAAACTCCTCTCAAGTATGCGATTTTAATATCCTAAATAGAATACTCTTCCGAAAATTTTCAGTTAATTGCCCACAATCCGAAAAAAAGTTTTACTTGCATCGAGGTTTCATAAAACCCCACAATGATTTTTTTCCTATCTCCTTATACAAGAGTGCGCTTATATTACACAATAAAGTTCGAAAATCGCGACATGAAAATTAAAAAATCTCATAAACCTAATAATACAAAATTACAAAAATTACAAAATTTGTAATTATTACTTTTTGTTTTGCTTTATAAGTTTAGTTTAACGATTTCAAATGGTTGTTTATGTTTTCTATTTTTGGCGCTGTAGATATTTTTGTATCTCCCCCGTACAGTTATAAATAAATTTATCTCATTTGGGTTGGGTTCTTTCGAAATAAACTTACTTACCTACCTTCAACGATGGATAGTCAAATAAAATGCACTCAAATAAATTTTCTACTTTTAATTACAAGAATATGAAATTGAAATGAAAGTTTTTAATATTGAAATTAGTATTTTCCTTTCATAATTATAGACAACAAATAACAAACAATAAATTATTATTGGAAGCTTTTTAAATATTTCTCGTGCTACCACGAACACGCAAACTCTACGACGATCGACACTCCTCGCATCCGACCTTAAACGATGCTTCAACGATTTATTATTGTATTAGCAAAGGTGTCGTATTAGAATGAATATGATTATATTATTTATTTATTGGAAACTAAATATTATATTATTGTATTGTTATTTGTTCATAAAGGTAAGCTTCCTTTTTGTTATATTTAATTTCTATTAGCTAAATTATTTACAACCTACATCTAAGTGAAATCATTTACCTACAATTGTCATTACTCATAAAATGGCGGCTTTATATATAGTTTGTGACTATATTTCAGGTATCAACTGTGAAAATCTGGATTCCAATCCTCTTCTCGATGAGATTACTTAATATTGAAGATATTATGTGCCAGTGAAAATATGAAATAGTTTTTATATAATCATAATCGGAAATATATCTGGGATTATCTATAATGGGGTGCCTCCAGGACTTCTTTTGTAAAATATATTTAAATAGTGGATGTTTCTTACCGAATTACGGCTTCGAAGATGTTACGAACATGTTACGAACATGTTACGAACATGTAACGTAAGGTTAGTCAGCAATCAAACATATTTTTAACGAAAATTTTAAAATTTTGGAATTTAAATTTTCACAACTTTTTTGGACGTGTCCTCCCCGTTCATAGTTTCTTGTTAGCGTCCCCTCATTCTCTTTTTTCTAAAATCAACAACCTCTTCATTCCATTCATCCAAGTTCCTACTAGATGTTTTCCTATATTTATTTGACATCCTATTTTTCTTTACAGGTCATTCACCTGTACATGATTTTCAGCAACTCTTGATGACTCGATTGTCATTGGCCGTTTTTGATTACGTTTCAAATGTCGCGCACTTATCACCAATCACATCTTTTTAATCACTGACGTTTACCGATTTAACTAACTTATCTACCTGTACAAATGCCTTAAATTAATTTGTCTACCTACATGTACAAATTGTTTCATTTTATATTTTCTTAATTAAATTATTTATAACAATACATTAATGCTCTAGTAAAATTTGTTGTTCCAATATTATTGAAGTGAATGTCAAATTAAAATTAAATTTCTTTATAATGTCAATTTAAATTAATTGATGTTTATACGAGGATCATCCAAAATTATATATGGCGTTATACGAGGTCGTCTAAATATATATGTACATACATTTTTGACGAATTACAAATATTTTATTTATATGAATCGGTAAAAGCTATTCTAATTGATGATTCTAGTTCATTTTCCACAATTTCACGTTCCCAATTAAGTACTAGCTATGTACTATTAGCGTACATAGCAAAACAAGATGGTTTCCTAACAACGTACATTTTTATCAGTCCCCGTACCAAACACTATATCTTTAAATTGACGTTTTATCAATAATTCTCCTTTTTTTCAATTATTGCCATATTTTCTTTTATTATCATCCAATTCTGGATTATGTTGAAAATTTCAAATCACTAACCCATCGGAAAAAAAGTTTAAAATCATGTACAAAGTTCCACCCGACATACAAGAAAGCGAGTTAAAAGAACGTGGTAAAGCACCGCGGAGCACTTGCACGAATGAGTGAGAATATAAATACTACACGGTCAGCTGATGCGAGCTGTGATGCGAGCCATGGGCGCCGCCATATTGGCATTGCGCCTTTCACTTGTTCACTTTCACTGTTCCCTTGAATGTGCAACTTAGCCACAATTCAACCGTTTCTCTATCTCTCACCGTTTTCGAGATCCCAATGATATGCCTCAAATTTGGGACACACTGTACATCATTATACCAACATTGGTGAAAATCTGCAAGCCATAAAAGAGTCTAAGCACCAGCAAAGATTTAGCATAAATGTTTAGATAGGTGTAATCGGCAATCAACTACTACAACCAGTAGAGTTACCTGGCCGTTTAACAGGACAGGATTACCTCAAGTTTTCACAAAATAACTTACCTGATTTGATGGACGACACTCCCATAATAAAACGTCAAAATTTATAGTTCATACACTTCAGTACACAAAGGGTTAACATACTCGTTCAAATAAAACGTTGCATCATCCGAAAATAACACGTTATCAATGGAATTGTTATTGAAATTATTATGTTTTGATACATCATGTAGGTACTCTTAGAATTCAGTTCTGCGAATACAGTAATCTCCAACTAACCCATGATCGAGACTTACTTTATGAGGATGGTATTTTACATTCGTTTCTTGAATATTTGATACTGAAGACTTTCCGATATCCACATCTTAGATTGATTGATTAGTTTTATCACCTCACCACCAGTCAGAGGTTTTAAGTCCTCGGCAATTGTTCCATTTTTTTGAAGCTACCATATACCTTTTCGATTGGAATGCCTCGTCACAATCATTTTACGAATGAAGAAATACGGGATATATGATTTGTGTATACGCACAAGAACTCTACAGCCAGAAAATACAAAGTGTTATATCCAGCCAGAAAGCAACCAAATCACAAAACTTCTTCAAATCTATTTCATCATTTGGATGAAACTGGGTCATTCCACAATAAAAATCAAGGAGATGAAATTTTGGTTCGAATAGATGAAAATCCTACAGTAAGTTCACGTCATTTGTCTGCAGCAACAGGAGTGTGAGTCGTCTATTATTAGAATTCTAAAAAAAGAAAAATTCCACCCTTATCACTTCACTCCTGTCCAAAATTTGCTTCCAAGAGATCTTCCACGACGGTTACAGTTCTGCCAACAAGCATAATGACCGAAATTTTATTGAGAATACTATGTTTACCGATGAAGCGACTTTTACCAGACGAGGGGTATTTAATAGGCCATTATTGTGGAGAGCAGAATCCGCATGCTCTGAAAGGAAGACAATTTCAGAATTTAATTTTTGGTATGGAATTATAGGCGACCAACTACTAGGGCCATATGTTCTGCCAGATAATCTGTCACTAACTGTAAGAGAGAAACTGTGGTTTATGCAGGATGGAGCTCCACCTCATGTTCCATTAGTTGCTAGAAATCATCTAAGTGACATATTTCCTCATCGATGGATTGGCAGAGGAAGTAATTTGAAATGGGCACCAAGAAGTCCTGAGTATAACCCGCTTGATTTTTATATTTGGGGACATATGAAGTCTTCAGTTTATGCCAATGGAACTAATTCAAGAGACGAACTCTGGAAGAAAATACAAAATGCGTCTAACTTTAATAATATTTTCTTTGAAGTCCGAAAATCCTTTATTGAAAGAATTAGAAAAGACATAGAAGTCGAAAAAGGGCACGTAGAACATTTAATTTGAGTCTGCTCTTTTTATCTTACATTGTTTTTAATTATGCTTCATCGTCGAAATAGAAGCCTCACGTTAAAAGTTTTTTTATTGTCCGTTACTTTAAATCCCCTTCCGATACTCTGAACTGTTCAATTGCGTTTTTCTTGAAAACGGATGAAAATATCGTGTTCAAACGAAAGTATCAATATTACGTAGAAATGTTTATGTCATATTTTCTAATCAAAATAACTGAAAAAGTTCGTCAAAGAAAGTTACCAGTCGATTCCATCATCAAAAATCCTTTACGTGGCGCCCCTTGTAACAAAATGTGAAATAAAACATAAAATAATATTCCCTGTATAAAATTATACCACTGTGCCAATGTTAATAACAATTGATAAATATACAGTGAAATGATTAGCAAAAAACGCAAAACAAATTCAACTTTAATGCCCTTTATCTTTTTCCATAGCAATATTTTATTGAGGCATATTTGGTCCTATCGACATCTTTTGGTCCAAAAAATCTGCCCTTAGCCTATGTCCGAGTAGTAATGATTCACCCATATGGCAATTTCCTTGGAACGCAGTGACCGGTGAGTGATCCCGTCACCTTCCTTATCTAGACCCTGCTAAGGTTTAATTGTTGATTAGTCAGCGACTCTGATGGTTTTTTGACCATGAATTTGCCTTGTTCCTACTTTGGCACGTAACTTCAGTACGTCTGATTTGATATCCTAAATGCTGTTTCAGGACCAGTCAATACAGTTTCAGACACTAGCTTTGCCAGGGTGTCTGCCGTTTTATTTTCTACAATTTCAAAAGTTTTTGAAGGCAGTCTCAGACCAGTCTAAATCTAACTAACTGAGACTATAAAGATCTTTTGGCTTCTATACCCCCTTTCGATGTTCATTTGCAAACACGTGTCGTTAGCGTAGATTTCCACCTGTAATACAAATGCAAACTTCCCAAACTTTGCGTCTAGCTCCTATTTCCATATAAGTTCTAGTGTACCACACCAACGTTCCTTTCTGTTTTCATGCTTCCAGCTCATCCCAGTTTAGCTGGATATTGTATTGTTGGTTGTTAATTGTGGCCAGCATGTTATCACTTCTCATTCCAAGAAGCAGGTTTGTAATAACATCTGTGATTCTGGAATATCTGTGGGATTGATAATCCCCGTACTGCAATATTTGCATTAAGTGTAAGTCTACACTAATTCTTTCTATTTCTTTCTCATTCTGTTCACCGTAAATTGAGAGATATGTTCTAATCCAGATGCATTTCATGAAATAATGTACATACCTCTGTCGAGTCCGCATCCTATCATCAACATCAATCATCATACAAATTAAATCTCTCCCACTTCCAGTTAAAGTTTAAAAAAAAATAGTATGTTAAATCAAATTGAATTCTTTGATTTTATTGCCTTTTATTCAATAATTTCAAATTTGATTCCTCGTTTGTACGACATAATAATAATCTTAGATAAAAATATCAAAGGTAGTAGTAGACTGTTCACTAAGAAGCAACAACTACTTCTCGGGTTATATGCCCCGACAGACATTGAATTACACTTATAAGTTGAACGTTTGTGAGCAGAAAGGACAACATCACTTTTAGACCGGTTTCGACATATTTGCACCTCATCAGTACAAGGTAGATGCTATCCGTTGATAAAAATAGAAGTATGGTGATAGTACTTTTCGACAATGTATAAAATACAGGGCAATTCATTTAAAATTACTTGAGGTACTTGAATTTTGACTTATCATTTATTTGGTTTTTTGAATATTTGCAAAATCGTTCGTGATTTTGAATTGATAATCAATTAAAATCTTTGGCTTCAATAGATTATTATTATTTCACTCCTATCCAATTATACATGGCATTGAACGGGCGGATGCATTTTCGACGCCAACTGGTCAGTACGCTATAATCTTAGTTTCGACACTAATGACCATATTTTCCGTTTCTTGCTTAAGCTGCAATTAGTTAAACCAAGCTGAAATATTAAGCTCGGCTTAAATTCTATGCACCGTAGATAAATAAATGAGGTTAAGCCACAAATAAATTTGGCAACACCCTAAGAATCTTGAAATTTAAAGGCAACCTAACCAAGAAAATGTCAAATGTCAATTTCGTTTTGGTTATTTATTTTATTATCTACAAGTTTCAAAAGAGAACGCATTTTTTAAAATTCTTTTTAAATATGAATTCCATGTATGATGAAAAAGTTTAGGCCAGACGAATTTTACAAACTGCACTTGATGAGCTTAATTGCCAATAAATACGCATGTATATTGGAAGACCAAAAAAACCGATAGAACATCTTCCACTCAAAAAATAGGTCCTGGCAATTAATAGAAAACGAATTTAATTCGTCATCTAGCTCCAGTATATATAGAAATGCTGCGTGTCTTCAAAAATGCTATTCCAACAAAAAAAAAGGATTGAGAAAATCTCTAGCCCAATAAAGGAAAGAAACTATGCTGACAGGGGGAGGACCTCCTCCAAAAATTAGAAAGGATGAAGCGGACCAAGTTCTTGAGTCCATTTTGAACAAAAAAACATTAGTAGGGCTTCAAAATCCGTTTGATGATGATGCTGATATAACTGTTATTACATTAAGCAAAGAAGATGATGTTGAGTTTATCCTCAATGATGATGGAGATCCAGAACCAACATTGTCACTAAAGGTAATATTCAAGATAATTTTTGCTTATATTTTCGAAAATTACAGAGATAGACAATATTTTCTTATTTGATTTGGCTGTATAAGTATAAAAATAAATCTCTCAGAACCTGATGAGTTCTACCGTTGAGTGATAAATTTTATCACTCTACGGTTCTACCCTTATGATTTATTTTTAGTGTAAATATCTTTATTTATTATCAATTGTTGATTTTATGTGAAATTTAATCAGCTGTTATTCTAGAGCACTACAGTTATGACTGGGAGCATGAGTAGTACCCATGATGTAGATACAGCATGCAAGATTGATGAAGATAACGATAATATCCGGATAGAAAGTACCTGGAAAAAATATACCCCAAGTCAACTTCAAACTCCTGTCAGTAAACCACTTTTTATAAAAGAACCGATTAGCCAGGAGAAAATAAGTTTCGGAAAAAATGTTTCTGGAACAGACACTAAGGTTAGTTATAATTTAGAATACTTTTTTCTTAGGCTTTACTAATAATTTTGTAACTTATAATAAAAATGTATGTTGTTTGTGTAATATTTCGACTGTTCAGCTGTTTTTAAATTTACTATGGTATGGACAGTTAGTTATTCAAGGATTTTTGTAGGCTTCCATCTTGACACCCCCCAGAACTCGAAGACGGCCAACTACAATAGTTAAGCCAATGACATCATCTGATGTGGCTAAAAAATTTGATGTTTTACTTGACAAAAGACTACAACTAATTGAATGCCAATTCAAACATACCCAAGCTGAAAATGTCCTTGTTATCAGGAAGCGCAGGCTAGAAATAGAGATTCTAGAGATTCGCCAATAAAAAAAAGCAACGTTCCACTCTCCAGTACACTATGAGTTTGAAAGCATTGATTTCACAATCTGCTGTGTAGTACCTTCGGAAAGCTTTCTAAACAATATATTTTTCAAATAGTAAAATCTAGCATTTATTTATAACAATAATAATAAAATATAACTCGTGAAACGTGTGATGTTACGAAAAAGTGTTCGTCACGCGATAACTCATTCAAGCGACTGTGCGCAATCTCTCTTGCCGCACTGACCTCGCCCACCTATAGGTGTGAAAAATTGTCAAAAATGGCAAAAAATTGTCAAAATTTTGAAAAAATGGTTAATAATTGCCAAATATGTTAAATTTTGAATATGGTCAAACATTTGGAAAAATGATCAAAAATTGTCAAAAACTCAAAATTTTGAAAAAATGGTTAATAATTGCCAAATATTTTCAAAAATTGTCAAAACTGTCAAAAATGGTCAATAATTGTCAAAATTTTGAAAAAATGGTCGATAATTGCCAAATATGTTAAAATTTTTGAAAAACTGTCAAAAATGGTCAATAATTGTTAAAATTGTTGAAAAATAGTCAAAAATTTTTGAATATGGTCAAAAATTGTCAAGAATTTGGAAAAATCGTCAAAAATTGTCAAAAACTGTCAAAATTTTTGAAAAATGGTCAATAATTGTTAGAAATTATCAAAATTTTTGAAAAATGTTCAAATTTTTCGAAAAATTGTCAAAATTTTGAAAAAATAGTCAATGATTATGAAAAACTATCAAAAATGGTCAATAATTATTAAAAATTGTCAAAAAATTTTTGATAATTGTCAAAAATGGTCAATAATTGTCAGAACCTGTCAAAATTACTCAAACATTGTCAGAACCTGTCAAAAATGCTCAAAAATGGTCAATAATTTTCAGAACCTGTCAATAATTGTTAAAATTTGGATAAATTGTCTAAAATGGCCAACATTTTTGAAAAATTGTCAAAAATGATCAATAATTGTCAAAACTGTCAAAATTGGTCAATAATTGTCAAAAATGGTCAATAATTATTAAAATTTGAAAAAATTGTCAAAATTTTGAAAAAATGGTCAATAATTGCCAAATATGTTAAAAAGTTTGAAAAATTGTCCAAAATGGTCATTAATTGTCAAAGAAGGTCAATAATTGTCAAAATTCGTCAAAAACTGTCAAAAATGGTCAATATTTTTGAAAAATGGTGCGAAATTCATGAAAAATGGTCATTCTATTGTGCATAAGAAGCAAGCTTCTGTCGGCGGTCCGACGACCGCTAACCTTTTTTTTTCAAAGATCAAACAAGAAATTCAGGTTAGGATATGTTGGGTTATGTTCAACATATCTGGTTTAACAAGATAAGCCGTCTATATTGAGGGCTTAACTTAAACCGGACTTGAAATGAACGGCGCATACCAAATGTGTCTTGAAAACGGGCTCAATCTCTAAGCTTCGCTTAATTGCATACGGAGAATATGGCCATAATAGTTAAAGTTTATGTTAATCATATTGGTTAATTCATCAAGAAAGGCTAGGAAGATAATTGAAGAAGAAATACAGTGTTGAACATTTTATGAAATCTAATCTAGGTACTTATTTGAGGTGACTGAAACTTTAGAATATAATTTCTTATTGACTTCAATTTCATTTTAGTAAATAACGGGAAAAATGTAGGTGACTATGTAAATAGTTCAGGTAAGAATACTTCTAGTGTCGAAAATTCATAGTGGATTATCAGACCCTTTCTATTAAACAGGTAAAGAAAGTAAAGCGGATTTCGGTTTTATAGTAAAATATAGGCTGTTCCATTTGAAAAATCATAACATTGTCATTAACTTTGGAATATGAAGCTTGAAGCTGCTTTCAATTTTCATAATTAACTTTTCTTGGTATCTTTCATGATAACAGACCTACTGAGCTTTATCACACTATTCAATCACCCTGTATATAAAATTTCCAATACCGAAGCACTTAAGCTTTTGTTAAATTCAGTGGCTGTTGCACATTGTTTTATATCTAAAGCTTCTTTGTGTATATCATTGTATCCTATTTTATGTATGTATCACGTTAAGTACTTCCATTAAATCCCATATACTCTAGAAACCGAAACTATTTCGCCCTTTATCTTTTTGTAATGTATCTTTTATGCACCAAAATACCTACCAGAGAATAAAGTTTCGGTGTACCGAAATAATTCAATTCCTTCCCGAAAACGATGGCAATCTAGAGATCAATGAAGGGTGACATCTTGAGATGCCGACGAGATATAGAGATGTATCCCTTCTACCCCTAGGGGTTACGGGTTGTATTGTTACACTGAACTATCATCTTATCTGTGCATTATCTAGGAACATCCTCTCGGAAAACCCATTCACATTGCTAAACAGCGGTTGTCAAACAATGATATGTTTTTTAATACATCTGCCTCTACTAAAGTAAACAAAAATTACACCAGGCTTAACATTGTTTGGGTGGTTGATGAAAGTAAATAAGGCTTTTGAAGATTAGTTTATTCGTATAAACTACTGATAATAAGATTAACAGACTTTCTAAAAAAAATATTCTTAGTCTGCTACTGTCATAAAACACATGGAAATAAATATAGTGAGTGACTTCTATCTAACCTCTAATACTTGCTTCCCCATTCCCCATTACTTTTGTTACAATTTAATAGGGAAAATAATAAATTTGCGAAAAAATAATTACATAATTTTCGTCTTAGGATCAGATTACAGTACAGCATTGGGAAAAAATGTTATTATAGCAAAAATGGTCTATAGGAAAACCTGGGAATTATTTATAGACTTGCTGTTCCACCGCTAGAGGGCCTAATTGAATTTAAAATGACAAATTTTGCAAAATCTACCTTATTAAGGGGAATGATAAAAATAATCATCGCATCCTTCGAAAAATTCTGCGTGTATTTGATGTTACCAGTTTTGGTCTATCTACTCAAATAAGAGGTGGGGAGAGTGGGAAATTTGTTAAGAAAAAACATCCGTACTTTCGGTTCTACTTCATCATGAGACTAGGCAAGTTGCAAAGGCTTGCTTGTCTTGTTGTGCCTTATTTGGCACCTCGTGATAATGGGAGAAGCAAGAATGGGGTTATTTAGACTGCAAAATAGCCTGAGCAGCTAAACAGTTAGATCAGGACACATATCCATTGAGGACATCGTAAGTGAAGCCAATTTAGATATGAAAACAGACTATATGGCTACCAAACTTTTCCCCGGCCCTAAATATGAGGTAGAGATACCTCACAGAAAATACTGGAAAGACCCAAGCAGACTGAAGTTTCCCCGAGGAGAGACCTGGTATACAGACGGGTCAAAGACTGGTGAAGGGATAGGAGCAGGAGTGTATAGTGAAATCAAGAACATAAGATGTTCCTTCTCACTAGGTAAACATACCTCTGAGATATTTGCTATCCTACAATGTGTCAGAATTAACAAATACAGGACTGATATTCATATGATAAACATATTTACTGACAGCCAGACAGCCCTTGCAGCTTTAAATAGCCGCAAGGTAACAACATACTGGTGGAGGAATGCCAGAAAGAACTAAATGAACTGGCAGACCACATTAAAGTAAGATTAGTGTGGATGCCGGTTCATAACGATATTTCTGGAAATTAACAAGCAACGACATATGTTGGACAAGAACCCGTTTTTGGATCCACAAATAAAGTGGTCCGAGGACAATTACAAAAATGGGTACAATAGACTACAGTGGAGAAACACTCCAAAGCAGGAACACAGTAAGACCTTCATAGGTGACAGATGTGTTAAACGCGCCGAAGAACTACTGAATGTCAGTAGGAATCAGCTAAGTATCATTTCAGGTTATCTAACGGGCCATGACCCGGTAAAATATCACCTGCATTAAATGGGGCTCAGCTGCAGACTTTGTGGCATGGAAACCGAGACCGTAACCCATATATTTTCTGACTGTGAGACACTGGATTCGAGGAGACAACCAATTTTCGCAGTAGCCAATGTGCATCTTGAAACATATGGCACACATCCAGTAGACCTATATCGACTACTCGAAGGTGCGGGGATAACTGGGTGGGTGGACTAAATGTGGGGGTAGAATACAATGAGCTAACAGGCTGCAGAGCTCTAGAACAAGTTGATAATATCAATATTAAACATTTAATTACCAAGACTGTGCTCGAAATACCTACTTTCCGCTTCAACACAAGCATTCTCATCACTTCACACGTAAATGTAGGTACAAAACATACATGTATTATCATTTCGGTTTTAATCTGATAGTGGCTGTCCAATTTAAAACTTCGAAGTATCAAATACTAGGAGTCTACACTTTATAGACAACAGCCATTGGGCGCGTGTTCCATTGGGTTTACCAATGCTCAGTGGCTGGACGTGAGCGGAAGCGATAGTTCGCTAATCTCTAGTCCAGACAAGGATAGTCTACCAGCTGCTAAGTAATGGTGCACATATAGTTTGGCAAGTCTATCTGAAGCTACGCGGCATCGGTAAGGGGCGAGGAAACATGGCCGATATCTGTCATAAACGTACCAATAGCGTACGGGACCTATTTCATAAAAGTATTAAAAATAATAATTATTATTATATAATGATTATATCTATGTAAAAACTGATTTAAGCCTTGCTTTAAAGGTAAGGTATTTTTCAAAACATGGTATTTATTAAAAACAAATAATGTTTAAAATCGTACTTGAATCCAATATGGATACGAAATAATAAGATACCAAGTGAAACTGAAAATACGAAGGTAAATACTGTCGCCACTGAATAATCAATGACAGTCAATTGTCGAAGTGACAGTTTGATAAATATTCACCAATTGAGTTAGTCCGGAGGGCGTGGTAATTATGATTTTCGCTCGACGTTGCCGGCTTGAAGGAAACCCATAACATATTTGGAAAAGTGTTCATCTTCAAATATTCAGAGATTGAAAAAAATAATGTTAATAGACAAAATCCATTAAAGAACTAACGTTTAATCATTATTGACATATTGTTAATAATAAAAAGTCAATTTTCTAACTATTATCACTACATACTTAGCACTTTAGGTTTTTCATAGTTAAACGTGGCAATATCGAATGTTTTCGACCGCATTCCTTTCACAGCTTCATTTATGTTTGCCAAACTATACAAGACGTGGAAAATGGTAAACGCACCCAATAGCTGTTGTCTAAAACGTGTAGACTCCGAGTATTTATGCTTCAAAGTCATAAATTTGACAACCACTGACAGTTTGAAACAGAAATAATGAAACACGTACGTTTTGTAACTATATTTACAGTGTGATCAGATAAAAGGACTAGCGTTATTTGAACATGACACTTCATTTCACACTAGTGCGAAATACTTTTACGTCCTTGTTTACAATGCAAAATAATAGTTTCTCAAGTAGGTAGTCGAAAAAGTAACTTTTCACTTGAACAGACATTTTCCGCACGGGTACGAATTTACTCTACTTTCTGTGGCATACTTAATTCCAAGATATTTTGTTTTGACTTATACCAACATGATTGATTCAAAACCAAAATCCACAGCAGGTAGTTGCTGATCCGATAACAATAGCACAGTATCGTACCCGTTTCGTTGAAAAGGGTAAATATTATGCCTAATTGTATGAATATTTTACAACTGAAATGTCTGGATGGAAAAAAATATTTGAGACTAATTTTTCAATTTATTTAATTATAAGCTAACGGGCTTGTTGTCATTCAAATTTTGGTTTGTGACTTGGAGGTGAAGGTGTCGCTACTTTCGCAACTATTACATTTCCGTCATTGGAAGGTATGTATAGTTGGTGATTGTAGAGACAAATTCAGTTCGGGATTAACTCTCGGACGATAACTTATACCTTGTACTGATGAGGCGCAATACGCCGAAACCGGTCTACTAGTTATGTTGTCCCTTCTACCCTTCTAGCTGCAAACCAGAATGGTTGGTTTAAATCTTGTAGATTTACCAACACCGTTTGACTTAGAAGTGTAATTCAATATCAGTCGGGGCATGTAGCCCGGAAAGTAGTTGTTTCTTCTTCGTTGAACGGTCACTGTTTTTGAAAAATATTTTTCAAAACATTGTTGTAAGCTTTAGAATAATATATTTTTATTCTTCGATATCTATTTCTAACAATATATGTCCTATACAAAGAACAAATGATACCAACCCAAGATTGTATAAAAAATCGGTTGATTGAAACCGAAACGGGATATTTTTTAATTTTTTTTTTATTTACAGTCGGAGTTCATGTACTACTCACTTTGTTCCTTTTCGATTCTATTTCAATCTCATATAAGTTATTATTTCAAAAATGTAACTTTGATCATTTCCACTGTTGTACAGATAGTATAAAAAGTGTCCATTTATTTAAAACATATTTTGATAACATCTGCCAATTAGATAAAATAAATCAAAGCGTATACGGTGGGCCACCCTGTATGTTTCAATAGTTTAATTTGTTCAATTTCAATTAATGAATAAAAGTTGAATTTGCTTTTGAAAGATTTAGTGATTTTTTTCATGAAATAAATTTAATTTACACACTGTCGCATCATTACTAGACTAGAGACTAGACTAGAGACATGAACTTTTATTAATTATAAAATTTTAGTGGAAGCTGAATGCTTTAGATTTTTCATTTAAACTTGGTGAGAAGTATTTAATTTACAAGAATTTCTAAATTTTGATAAAAATTAGTTGTTTAATAAACTAAACAGTTTAATAGTAGTTTATACAACTAGTGCGCAAAGCGTCACTTTTCCCACGAGCGCAAATCTAGCGAGTGGGAAAAGTGCTTTGCGTACAAGTTGTATACAATATTTTTTCTACAATCACATTTATTGATTAAAGAAAAACAGTAATTTATATAGGTATTTTATTTAAACTTTGAGCAGAAAGAACTTACAAAATGAAAATTAAATATAGAAAAATCAGTTAAATGTATTTGTTAATAGTGAAATTTGAACAATTTTGAATTGTTATGCCTAGTGTTATCTCAGGTAACAAATTTTCGGTTGCATTTCGGGCCTTTTCGATAATATCTGGAAGAGTATTTTCAATGTCGGAATTGGACAACTCAAAAGATAAATTTTGATCTTGGTTCATAATTCCTGGAATAATGCCTAATAGGTTAATTTTTTTATAATTAATAAATTAAAATAAATAATCAAATGAATAGTTTACTCACTTTTGGTTTTGAGTCTGAGTTCTACTTTCGTAGTGTATAGACGTGTCTTACGCGTTGTTACTGGAGGTTAACTACGGATATTAGTTAGATTCAGTTTGTTTTTTCCTTTCCTGTATACTATTGTGAAGTGTAAACTTTATTTCGTGGTACAGAAGCGATAAAACGTGGTATGTAGTATTTCTTTATAGTTATTTAAACTTGAACAATTATAAATTATAACCGGTCAAGTTTTTTGTTCCTGAGATAACTAAATACCTGCTTTAAAATAATCAATAATGGAAAAATTACTTGAACCCATTGGCGTATCGAATACAGATACACAGTTTAACTAAATATTGTCGCAGCTCTCTGTATTGGCTCAAAGTTTAGCGGATGTCAAACAAATTGTAACCGCTCAAAGTGATAAAATTGACTCTTGTGTTGCGAAAATTGAAACTCTACAGATAGAAAACCAGTCTGTTCGAACAAAACTGTCTGATCTCGAATCTAGAGTCATAACTATGGAAAATATGGATATGATCGGAGAAGTTGAGATTAAATGAGACAAAAGAACGTGTTAATATTTGGAATAAAAGAAAATGTCAACACTATGCAAGTTGTTACCAACATTCTTAACACGTCCTCATCAAAACAGATAAGAGTTACTAACCTATTCCGTATTGGTAAGCAAGTAGATGCAAATAAACCTCGCCCAATAAAAGTTGAATTATCTTCAAAAGAAGAAGTCGTTCAGGTATTACGGAATAAGTCCAAACTTCCTATAAATTTATAACCTGAGCTGAGCATAAAGTATGATTATACTTTATTACAAAGATCTGAAATAGCTGCTGCATATAAGGACTTAAACGAACGTAATGCGAAAAGTGAAAATCTTCGATTAAAATTCTTCAATGGCCAACCCAGAATTGTCGCTGCTCCTAATAAAAGACCCAGAGAAGAAGAAAACTCTCCCCGTAATGAGAAAAAAGTGCACAAAACTTCAAACTTTTCTCCAAAAAACTAAGCATAGTATTTTGGAATTGTAATGGCTTTCAAAATATTAATAATTTTTCTTCGCATTTAAAAAATCATCACATTGTTTGTTTATCTGAAACATGGAAGACTGATGAAATAATCAACTTGGGAACTACTTTGGAGGATTTTAAGGCTGTGAGTTCGCCTGCCATTAGGGAGAAGTCTGTTGGAAGAGCTAGTGGAGGACTCTGTGTAATGTATAAAGCAATGTTTAATCTTAGAGTTTATATATGAGTTTATAAAAAATCTTCCCTTTAATTGGATACCATATTTGACTTCTCTGTATAACAATATTTTTAACTCTTAAATTATCCCAAAAAATTGGTCTGAAATATTACTGACTATGTTACATAAAGGTGGTGATTCGGAAGATCCTTCAAACTATAGAGGGCTATCACTAGTTAATTGCCTGGCTAAAATATTCACACAATTAATTCTTAATAGATTAACTTCCTGGTCGGACGAATATGAAATATAACCTGAATGTCAGTCAGGTTTTCGTTCAGGTCGTGGTTGTATAGACAACGTTTATGTTCTGTCCTCTGCTATTCATTTGCATATAAGGCTCCGCAGGCGTAAGTTATTTGCAATATTCGTTGATTTTAGCCGTGCCTTTGATTCTGTCGACCACAAACTGTGGTGGGAAAATAGTTCAATTTAGGGGTATCTGGGAAGATTATAAAGCTCTTGAAAAAATTATATTCATCTGCAACTGTCAGAGTCAAAGCGTCCGATGGACTCTCTAAACCTTTTGAAGTGACAACTGGTGTCCTACAAGGCGAATCTTGGAGCCCTCTGCTCTTTTCTTTGTTTATCGCGGATATTGAAAAACATTTTTATGAACAGGGAGCTCAGGGAATAAACATTGACGGTAATAATGACATTTTGTGTTTGCTATATGTGGATGATCTCGTCATACTTGCACATTCTGAAATTGACGTATCAAGGAAACTTAAATATTTGGAAACCTACACAGCTCTGAACAAATTAACCATTAATACCCAAAAAACTAAAATTATGTCATTCTCAAGAGGTGGTTTTCACGACAGTAAATTCAAATATTTTTTTAATGAATCTGAAGTACCTTTCACTAACAAATATGTGTACTTAGGTGTTACGCTCACATCATCTTGTCTGTTTAGGGAGTTGGCTTCTGTTTCTACCGAAAAAGGCAAGTATGCAGTTGGTGCTGTTTTGCCAATTATGGCTAAAGCGAAACATGATACTTGGTATCCCAGAATAAAAATGTTTGAATCGCTGGCACTTAGCACACTATCTAATTGTATACCAGCATGGGGTCTGAGGTACGTTGACATCGTGGAAAAAGTTCAAATTTATTTCCTGAAACGAGTCCTGCAAGTTCAAACCAATACTCCCGATTATGTCATGAGACTGGAGACTGGACGTGTAAAGTTTGCATATAATGTTTTCAAAATGACGTATAATTGGTCGAGCAAAATACTAGGCGTCTTCCCTTTCTATGTTTCAAACGTCAACTCCAGCTTATGAATGAATCAGGCAATTTGAAGTTTAATTGGTTGGTACAAGTCAAACAACTCTTCATTATAACCGACTCTCTTGAAATATGGGATAATTTGAATACTAATTTGTTGAAAAAAAAAATAAAAATAATATATTTAAAATGTACTATGAGAAATTGCATGACGACGATACTTTACTGATGCAGCGTTGTTCCTTTTTGTCTTTATATTCTTCATTCACTATAACTAAGCAGCCAAGTAATTATTTATTGTTAAAATTACCCATACAGATCACCCGTACAATTGCCCAGCTACGACTGTGTAATAAATACAAGTTACGTTTCACGTACAGAGCGTTGTCGTACACAGTTGATCCAAATCAGGAATGTACCGCCTGTAATCACTTAGTAAATGAAACCTTATCCGATTTACTATTCGACTGTCCAATATATACGACTATGAAACCGAAGCATGACTTACTTAAGTCTTGATTTCTTCATTAATGCCCTTGATAATTTTAACACATTGAGTGCTAAAATTATCTCCAGATACACTTGGAATATATTAAAATTGAGATCATTTATCATTAACGAATAATTAAGCTTTATATAGGTTGCAATTTGTTTTGTTAAATATCCTTCGTTTTTTTTATGCGTTGTATACTAGGTTATAATAATTGTTTTCTTTTTTTTCTGTTACTCAGATTTCTTGGGGTAGACTATTTTGTTTTAAGAGCAATAAAAGTATTATTATTATTATTATATTATTATTACTTTTGGTTTAAATTTTAAATTTGTACACCCAGAAATTGTCTAATAAAATTAACAGGTTATAGGTAACTGTGTTTGACATTTCGGTGCGGAAACGTGCCATAGCGTGTACTTTTCGCATTACTTTTCCAACGGTTATCAAAGAAATTAAGAAAAGGTCTGATTTGCGTATAAAAATTTGTGTAGAAAAGCGTGTTTTGCATAGTGGTTGTAGGAAAAATAAGATATGGCTTGATATAACGAAAACTTTGAATGAAATATAACGATCTTAACTTCTAGATTGGCTTTAAACAAATTCCAGCATGCTAGATCCATCATTTATTATACGCCCATGCAGTGTTATTTATATAAGTAATGGTTTTATGTAGCAGTAGGAAGATAAGTTAAGAAGGATACTTTCATCCATCTCTTATTTATTTATTTTTTCATTTTTCACTTCAATTACTTTATTTCATTCCAGGACATCAACTAATAAAATTTCTTTTCGCTTTTGACATTACGCTAAAACCGAAAGTTTTGGTATATACTGTATATTTTTTAAAACAAAACAAGTTGAGATATTCCAATAAAAGCCCAGTATTCAAATATTTCCTTATAAAATGAAAACTTTTGAGAATTTCTGACTGAAAGCAATCACTAGGTTATCTCAACCACTTGATTTTTTTATGTCGCTACTGTTTCCCAGATATGCTGATGTAACGAAGCCCCTCTTTTTATGTAGCACGGTTTCAATAATGTGTCCTTTGCTTCAAAATTATTTTTAGAGAGATAAATACATAGGAAGTATTATCTTAGATTTTCTAAAGCGTACCAAAATAACTATTTGGAGATTTCTTTTGAATTTTCTATATCTGAAATCACGACTTTTCTATACTTGAATTTTATTAATAGAAAAGCAGGAACTGTACTTTAATCATATCCATTAAGATACAGATTTTTCATTGGGATACCAGACTATCCTTGTGAACATATCGCAAGATTTGTGGAAAATCTTGGGACTTGGGACCCAAACAAATCCATTGGATATATGTGATGATTGTTAGACCAATGATCACATATGGAGCTATTGCTTGGTGGTCAAAAGCTTTACAGTGAACGACCCAAGCAAAGCTCTCTGTTATACAGAGACAGGCTTGTCTGGCAATTACTAGTGCCATCAGTACCACACCTTCAGCAGCCATGGAAATCCTTCTATACCTATCTCCTCTCCATATATTTCTAGAAAGGGAGGCCAGATGGACAACATAAAATTGCGCATATTTCCAAATGCACAAAACAGACTTATACAGAGCTAAGCAGAATGCTAGTGGACACTGAAAGTCACAGTATTCTAGGAATGACCTCTGACATAATGCCTCCAACAGTAAACTACGACCTACCTTATACCAAATTCCAAATAGAGACGAATTGGTCCTTAGTAAGGATGATTTATTAAGAGCAGGCAGCTGTTGGTTCACAGATGGATTAAAAACACCCTCAGGCTCTGGTGCAGGTGTAAACGGGAAATGTCAACCTCCCTAGGATCCTTTGCAACCGTATTTCAGGTGGAAATTTACGCCATTGCTTCATGTGTGGAGAGATTGGAGCAAACCAATCTCACACATAAATCAATAGAAATTTTCAAGGACAGCCAAGCGGCTTTGAAAGCACTTAGCTCTTACCGTGTAACGTCGAAACTGGTTTTAGACTGCCAAAAAATACTCTCCTCAATAGGAGAACTCAATAGAGTATCGCTGGTCTGGATCCCTGGCCATTCTGGCATGGATGGGTACCGCACGCGTTTTTATCGGACCAGAACCTTCAATTGGCATCGCGATAAGCTTTGCCAAACAAACACCAAATACCTGGACCTCAAGAAGAGCTTTAGACTTCTGGCATAATATACCAGGATTGGTTCATTCAAAGGCTTTTTTACATCCTTCGAAGAATGTCTCCAAACAAATGTTAGACTATAGCAGGCATGACCTAAGTTGTTTAACAGGCCGCTGTCATCTGAATCATCATATCCTAAGACTGTCGGAAGATCCGACTAATCGGCTTTGTTAAGAAGCTGAATTTGTTTGGTGAAATCTGAATAGGTATGAGCCACAATAGACTCTTAGGAGTCGCGGTAGTGGAGGTCCTTATAGACCCACTCACCACAAACCTAGCCTAACCTAACTTAGAAAAGGATGGTGTCTTTTTTTAATCCACGACTCTGGTCGATGCTCGACTAGGCGCCCTCAGATAAAAAAAATACTTAAGGCATAATTTATTAAAAGATGATGCGGATAGAACAATATCCATTTTATCAAAGATATATTTTGGTAATTAATAATAAATAATTGATGTTATTGAGTTATACAAATACTGGAAAATACCTAAACATAAACAAAGATAACACATAGTGAATAATGGTCCACTGAAAATTTTTGTTGTCAGTTATTGATAGTTGAGCAAATAATTAACGTAACAAATATTATTAAGCAACGTTTTCTATATACTATATTATTAACTACAACATAACAATAAGGATGTTCATATTTATTTTTGGCCTTAAATAAAATAGCTACAAAACAATTCTAGTTTCACTTTTTTATAAGAAATGTGGTTGCAATTTATAACAAAATGTATAATAAGGGTAGAATATACTTCAGAAAATAGTTATTGGTGCTTAAATATTTAATGTTTAGCCCCCTGATAATTTGATTTCTTGTTGCAACAATTGGCAATCTGATTTTTAATACCGTACTCTAGGAAGTCGATTCTTTCGTTTGTACCTGTAACCTGACCCCCAACAGATTTAATCGATTGACTTAAAATTCCCTCAGCCTCCACTATTTTAATAAATAGTTGTTCAACTTGCTTTTCCAGCCTTGCAATTTTATGATCCTGGACATTTATCATCATATGAGCTCCACTTAATTGAGTTCTCAGAAAATTTAATTCTTTTTCTTGAATTTCCACTGACTTGCCACTTGTTTTTACACCCCCTTTGGTATTACTCGTTTTACCGCTATTTTGCAAATTAACATTTTCAAAACCCTTTATAAGTTCCAGAATCGATCCTTCATGTTGTTTAATGGAATCATACAATTCAGTAACGTTTTCTTTCAAATTATTCACCAGTCCCGAAGTATTATTGTTTTTAGCTTCGCATTCATTATATTTTTCTTGTAATGCAGTTTCTAAATTATTTATGGAATGTCCTTGAAGAGCCAAATCTTTTTCCAGAATATCTATTAAATTATTAGTTATATTATCTTGTTCTAAAAGCTTGGCTATGGAACCACTATTCTCTGTCAAAGTGGAATTAATTTGATCAACAACCTCACTTATATTGTGTTTAAAATCATCCAACTCCAACTTAATTGTGTTTTTAGTTTCTTCTAAGTTACTTTGAACATCAGAGTGTTTTTTAGAATGATCGTCCAATATCTCGTTTAGATCACTTAATTTTTTTTGTACAGGAAAAACTTCCTTTTCTATATTTTCTGTTATATTCTCCCTTAAACTATCCATGTTTTTTAAAAAATCATTAGTATCGTTAATCTGTTTTTGTAAATTATCAATATCTGAAGTACTATTATGAATATAATCAATCAATTTAGCGCTAATATCATCTAGTGAATCTAGTCTTTCATCTCTTTGCTTAAATCCTCTTTTTAATGACTCGTATATTGGTTCAGTGACAGGTTTAAAATCGATTTCTTTTTCACTAAGATCTGTTAAATTCGATCTAAGCTCAGATATGAGTTGTTCTAAATAACCAGAATTTTTTAATATTTTATCGATTTTTACTTGTAATTCTTTACTTTCATCAACAAGCTGTTCATTACGTTCTGCTGCATCTGATTTTAAATCATCTATAATTATGTTGATCGTGGTGATGTTTTTTTCAATATCGGTTATTTTATCGAACATAGGTTTATTTTGAGACTTAATTAAATCTAGTCTTTCCATAATTTTATTTTCAATAATACTAGCGTTATTATGACATTCTAATCTTAGTTGATCTATAAGTAGTTCAGTTTTTTCCTTAAGTGCATCGATAGCTGCTTGTTGTTGATCTAAGTTAAAGCTTTTGAGTTTTTCCAAAATCAGATCTTCAAGTTCAGCAATAGTTGTACCTTTTCCTTTAACTCCGCTAGGTGCTTCATGCTGCAACAGAAGTAAAGTTACGTTCAACGTTAATTCTTTAACTTTGTTATGAAACTCCTGTTCTACTTGATTCAACTTTTCGTAAACTTCAGCTTTAGTTATCAAATTGGGAATTTGTTGACTGACGCTTTGAAGTGTTTCTAATTTTTCTAACAATTTCTGTAATTGCAAATCTTTATCGTTGATATTTTCCTCGTTTCTCTTCACAGTTGCAAATAGTTGTTCAAATAGATTATCATATTCCCCATTTTTCTTCAAGAGTGTTGTTATTTGAGAAACTAATTTATCCACATCTATTCTTATTTCTTTCAAATTTCCAGCGGCTGCTAGAATATCCTGAATTTCTTTTATATCAATTGAAGTATTTTCGAATTTTTGAGATAATTCTGTCAGTTCACGTTTAAGATCTATTGTTAGGTTTTGTGTACTTTCATTTTTTATGACTGTTAGCAAATTTTCTTTGGCGCTGATAATGAGATCATAGTAACGTTTTAATACTATTCGTAAATTATGTGGATCTTGAATGTAGCCAAAATCAACTTCGTTGGTTATTTCTTCGATTGTCTGTGATAAGAGCTGGCAGTTTTCCAGAACATTTTCACTTACTACCTTCTTGGGTCTTAGGTAAAAATAATTTTGATTTGGTGGTAAATATGTGAGTCTTCCTCCTCTTACGCCTCCCTTGACTCCACCTTTTATTCCTCCCTTCGTTCCACTGTAAGTCTTTAGAGCAGCAGTTGGTTCAATATCTTTTGCTTCTAACGGATTTTTGGAAACAATGTAACCTTCTTCAGTGTACCAAACATCATTGTCTTGACATCTACCTTTAGATTTTAAGTGCAAATAAAAAGACTCATCTTTGGAATGATCGTAATAAAACATATAGCTCAGTCCCTGAGGTTGGAAGTCCCAAATATCGACATCTCCTTCAAAAACTTTATAAAGTTGAGAGGCACATTCTACCTTGGATCTTTCCAAAATTTCCCAAACTACAGCGTATGTATTACTGTAGATAGGGTCATAGCAAAATCCCCGATCGTATCTACAAATTCCACCTGATTTTAAATAAATTTCATTTTTGGCCAGATCTGCTTTTGCTATATATGCTTCTGTAATGAACGGTGTATTTTTTGCCGTTAAAACGTTTTTTCCATTCCATTTATCTATGAATACCCCGGATTTGAAGGAATTTATACAATTGTTAGAAATATCAGAGTAAGCTTCTTTTGGATCGTTAAAAAAACATCTATTCACTTGAACCGACATTTTTCCTATGTTGCTATATACATAGAACGTATTACGGCTAAGGTTTGGTCTTGTACATTTTTCAGATTCTGCTGTGACGTAACAACCGGCAATAATCAGAAACAGGATTATGATTTCCATTCTGAAAAATAAAATAACAAATTTTAGTGAATTTCATTAATAATAAACGAGAATTCAGAAATTTATTATGATTATATTTATGTTGGATAGAAGTGATTATAACATTTCATGAATATTGTTCCCGTATCATTTGAAAATAAGAAAAATTTGATGCACAACTCTAAAGGACGTTGAAGAAAAAAAATTTGAACACATCATGTTTTGGAAGCTTTTGAATAATGTTCACTTGAAATTTTGATCAATAAATCTATCCTTGAAAAAGTTAGGTTCAATACTGCTTGGTACGAACCGTGTAACTAACGCCCTCTATGAAAGTCAGGTATAAAAATAAATTGATGTATCAGCTTCCAAAACATATTCGTATGAAATTTCATTACAATATTGCCAATAGCTTCGGCAAAATCGTAAAAAATGATTATACATACCAACGCACCAACGCACACCATAGCAGTTGGGGCAGCAAAGACAACAACACCAGGTAAGAAACTATTTAACTATCTATGTACTACTGAACTTGATATTGCGAATGTGGGTAATACGCCTACATTTGGAACATCGAGGGGGGAATCATTGATAGTTGTTACTCTTTGCACTTTACGTGCCAGGGAGATGATTCGCAAGTGGCATGTATCGGATGAACCATCTTTATCTGATCTTGTCCAAATATACTATGAAATTAACGTAGAAACATCGGTTATTAGAACATACAGGGATCCTAAGAGCACTGACTGGGTATCTTATAAAGATGACCTGCTTTCTAAAATCCGTTCACACCTAGGCAGACCAAAAACTGCTGAGGATTTAGAGGGAGCAGCCGCATGTCTGCAACAGTGTACACTGACCTCTTATCATAACAATTGTCCGATAAAGGAGAGTCGGTCTTCTAGACAAGCCATCTGGTGAAATAAAGAGCTGACATCGCTAAGGAAAGAAACAAGACGCTTTTTCAACAAAGCGAAAAAACACGTAACTGGGAAGCGTATAAAGCTAAACTAGGTACATATAATACAAAAATAAAAGAATCCAACGAGAAGTCCTGGAGAGAATTCTGTGAGGACTTGCAAGGTCTCCCTGGCAGCGTCAGAATCAACAGGATTCTCAAAAGAGATACTTCTAACAAACTTGGTTCTATTCTGTTGCCGAGCGGAAAGTTTTCAAAAACTAAGACAGAGGCTCCAGAGCATCTCCTCAGTGTGCACTTTCCAGGTTCGGTATGTATAGAGGCAAGCTATGACAACGGGGCGGTTGCCAAAACAAAGGCAACCAAAGAGGACTGGGAACTCACGAATAAGATATTCAGAGCCCATCTTATCAGATGGGCTGTAAACTCATTTGACCCCTACAAAACTCCAGGACCAGATGGCATATTCCCCAAGCTTCTGCAAGAGGGACTAGACATCGTAATAGGTCCTTTAGGGTCCTCTAGGGTATATACTAATAGCATGGAGAGAGTCAAAGGTGGTGTTTAATCCTAAACCAGGAATAGAAACGTACACCTAGGCTTATTCATACCCACCAATCAGTATGACATCATTCATGGTGAAAACCATGGAAAAGGCACAATACAAATGTACTTACAAGAAGGAGTGCTTAAGAGCATCCCTCTACATAGACTACAATGGGCTTATTAAGCAGGTAAATCAGGTGAAGCTGCCCTGTATAATCTGGTCTCAGGTTTCGAAAGGAGCCTGAATCATAAGAAAGTAGCCCTTGCATCATTTCTAGACATCAAAGGTGCTTTTGACAACACATCTATGCCGTCAATTATCAGATCCCTTAAAAAAAGAGGGATTAACAGCACCACATGCAAATGTATAGGATCCATGCTCGAGCATAGGAGAATATCAGCACATATGCACGATAAAACATACACCGTTAGGACAACTGAAAGATATCCTCAAGGTGGAGTACTTTCACCACTTTTGTGGGACCTACTTGTGGATGACTGGATCTGTAGGTTGATTGAACAAGGCATATGGACGCAGGGCTTTGCGGACGACATAGTGATTGTCACCAATGGGAAATTCCCAGAAGTGGTTATGAATGTCCTACAGGAAGCACTGCGAATTGTGGAGAAATGGTGCCTTAAAGAGAACCTTTCAGTTAATCAAAAAAAAAAAAAAAACTAGTTGCTTTTACGAATAGAAGAGTTCTCCCGCAGGGTAGAGTACTGTTGTTCGGAGAAGAATTAGAAATATCCAAAGAAGTTAAATATCAAATTATGAGAAATGAAGTAAAATCATTGATTAGAATAGCTTTTACTACATTATACAAAGTCCCCTCCCCCCGTCTTTTCTGTTGAATGGTGATACTTAGACTGATGAAATTTGGAACGTGAAAATGAACTATTATAAGCTTCTCTTCTAGTGGTAACAGGTGACGTAGTGGGCAACGGTGACGTCACCAGACAACTGAAACCAATAATATTAGATAGGAACTTATGGCAAGTGACACCTCATTTGAAAGGTATTTAAAATACCTATTCAATCATACTATATTTTTTCTGATTTACGATGTTTTCGATGGTTAAAATAATAAACACTGAAATTTGAGTTTCGTTTTTAATTAATAAATATTTAAGAACAAGTTCTTGAAATAATTGTTGATAATGTGCTCCATCTTCTTCCTGGCAATAAAACATCCTATTATTAAACTCTTGTCGGACTCGATAAAATGTGTCAGGGGAAATTGCCCTACATTCTTCAACAATTCGTTGATTTAAAACGTCAATACTGTCAGGAGCTGTAGCGTAACCTTTAGATTTAAGGTATCCCCACAGAAAAAAATCTAAAGGTGTTAGGTCCGGTGACCGAGCTGGCCATTCTATTGGACCGCGCCGTCAAATCTATCTAACAGGATATTCCTCATCTAGATATCGTCTTACTGCAAAGTAATAGTGTGCAGGAGCACCATCTTGTTGGAACGTTATTTCCAAGTTACCAAATTCATCTGGATTATCTTCCAGAATTTAAAGAATTAACGGTTCAATTGCGTTTTCTAACATCTCGAGATATACTTCACCGGTTTAATTAGAGTTCAAAAAAAGAGGCCCGACTATGTGGTTTCCCAAAATACCTGCCCAGACATTTACTTTTAATGGGAACTGTGTATGCTTTTCACAAAACATGTGAGAATTTATGTCACTCCAATACCTCACATTTTTAGTATTAACATTTCCATTAAGGGAGAAAGTACTTTCGTCACTAAAACAAATTATCCTTACATAGTCTGGCTGTTGGACAATTTTAGTGGACATATTTTCACATAACTGCAGCATTCGGTCGGGGTCGTCATCTGAAAGTTGATGCACCATTTTTAATTTGTATGGGTGAAATTTGTTTTTCGTTAACACTCTGTGTACTGTACTATGACTGGCCTCACAAGTAGACGCTACTTGGGCTGTGGAAAAGTAAGGGTTTACTACAATGTCTGAAACTATATCAATTTGTTCATCAATACTAATATTTGGTCGACCCGATCGTTTGGCATCATGAACATTACCAGTGTGTTGAAACTTATGAAAAATCTCCCTCAAATAAGTCCTCGATATAGAGCGATCGGCGTATCTCTCATTAAAAATGCGTTCCGCCGCATGAAAATTATTTCCACTTTCACAAATAATCAAGATAGCTGTTACTTTGTCAGCTATAGAGCTCGTACCATTTTGTTTATGTAGATAGCTACTTAAACGTCTCGTTAAACAATAATTAAACTTAAAATTCAAGATATTATCGCATGTAAGAACGTCAATCAAAAAACTCCAAATTTTTAGACAATTAATCTTTATTAATTATAATGTTGTTGTTTACTCATTTTAACCATCAAAAACATCGTAAATCCCAAAAAATTAATATGATTGAATAGGTATTCTGAATACCTTTCAAACAAGGTGTCACTTGCCATAATTTCCCATTTAATATTATTGGTTTCAGTTGACTGGTGACGTCACCGATGTCTATTAAGTCACCTGTTACCACTAGTAGAGAAGCTCACAATAGTTCATTTTCACCCTCCAAATTTCATCAGTCTAAGTATCACCATTCAAAAGAAAAGAGGGGGAAGGGGATTTTTGAGAAGCACTGTATAAATAGAATATTTGTAATTCGTCAAAAATGTACAAATATACAGTGCCCGTCTAAAGTCTCCCCCCCTATCTATTTCATGAACCATAGAACTTGAATCAATAATTGTTTGGGTGCCTGAAGTAGGGTACAAATGCAAGGTTTTTATTAGTATTTCGTGACGTCATCATTCAAAATTTTTTCAAAAATTGTGAAAAATTTTGAAAAATTTCCAAAATGGTAAAAAATTATCAAAAATTGTCAAATGTGGTCAATAATTGTCAAAATTTTGAACAATAGTAAATAATTGTCAAAAATGGTCGATGATTGTCATAATTTTGAAAAATGGTCAAAAATTGTCGACATTTTTGAAAAATTGTCAAAAATGGTCAATAATTGTCAAATGTTGTCAAAATTTCGAAAAATAGTCAATAATTGTCAAAAATGGTCAATAATTTTGAATGAAGACGTCACGAAATACTATAAAAAAAGTTGCATTTGTACCCTATTTCAGGCACCCAAACAACTATTGATTTAAGTTCTATGGTTCATGAAATAGAAAGGGGGGGGCTTTGGTCGGGCACCGTATAATCAGAGTTATATACAGGGTGGTCAGACAAAAACGAAACAGCAACGTTTTAAAAAAACGCAGAGACCCGTCGATTTTTGATCAAAGGGGGACAATTTTTTCCAGTATTTTTGAATTCGCTACTTTCACCCCCTGGCAGGGGTAGGCATTATCCCAAAATATTTTAATTACATTAGGGGTCAAGTAAGGTAACATTTTAAAGTCCTTTTAATTATCTTTACAATAGTCTTTATATTCTAAAAACACTTTTTAATATTCAATATGTCAATATCGAAATAATTATCAATATCTTAGATTTTTAATAATTTTTTCATTAAATAGTGGAATTAATTAGAAACACTTAGTTTCATTTAAAAAAAGTAGCATGAGTAGATTCCACAAAGTACGGGTCCAAACAGTAAATTCACTTTTTAATAAACTACATTTTAATATTTAAATTATGTTTTGTTCTTTACTTACTTCTTAGTTAAATTAAATGTTCAAATTGATGACCACCCACATCCAAACAATAATAAAGATTTTGTTCGAAACGTTCTCGCACATTCCGAAGAATTTCCGGAGTGTTTTGATGGCACTCCTCGACAATTCTTTAACGCAAATTTTAAAATTTAAAGACTGTTGTGAAGAGAATTAAAAGGATTTTAAAATGATACCTTACCAACCCCTGTCATTTAAATATTTTGTGGTGATGCCTACCCCCGCTAGGGGGTGAAAGTAGCGAAGTCAAAAATACTGGAAAAAAGTGTTCCCCTTTGATCAAAAATCGACGGGTCTCTGCGTTTTTTTTAAACGTTGATAATGGCTCTGTTTCGTTTTCGTCTGGCCACCCTGTACATATAAAGAAGCAGTAGGGTAGTTACGGCTGACTAATTGAAAAATAAACTACAAAAGTTTTTATGGGGACAGCGAAAATAATGTAAAGAAGACTCTTTTTTACTAATCCAAGCTTTCGATAATGTTTATTATCATTTTCAAGGTTAAAAGTCTACAATTATTCATTCGTTTAATAAACATCGAAATTCATCTTAACAAACTATTACTAAAACTTTTACATATTTTCCAAAAAAATTAATATTATTAAAATTGTTAAAAATGATAAAATCAGTCTTGTTGGTTCCATTTCTAACTATACAAAATCAGTAGGTAACTGACCAAGTTTTTCACAAATTGAAATGAAAAAGTCATCAGCTCGAAAATATAACACAACCAGTACGTTATTATTGTTATTTTCCCATTAACAATGAAAATGCATCCAAGCTGTTTCTAGGGAGGCAACCAACTTTCATGTATGATTTTCAGCAATTTTACATGCGCTAAAGCCTCATACCGAGTGTAATATTAACTACCATTTGAAATAACAATTATATGGACATGAAACATATTATCAACATTTAAACCGTTTTTAAATAGAATCAAACAAATTAAAATATCTAAAAACTTACTTTTGCATTATAGTAGACACACTTGAGTTCGACTTACAAAAGCGAAAATGCATCATAGATTAATATAAATAGTTGTTCTTGATAATCAGCAATACTGTTTTTCTTAAATTTGTTGATAAGTTCAAGGTCTTGAAACAGTTCTCAGAATAGAAAATTTTACGACGCCAAAGATATTTATTGCAGGATATTTCTCAAAAATGATTAGAAAATTGGAAAATATTGTTGATACTAACTAACTAGCTGCAAAAGTGACTGATGTGATCTGAACTTTCGAAAATATTCCAGAAAATCTATGAGGTCATTCAAAAAAGTCTTGGGTCGCTATAATGTGGTTGTTGAATTATTCGGACACTTATCTACATAGAAACAGAGGTTTGTTGTACAAAAAGAGAAATATTCGGTCCGGAAAACTCGTTTTTACGTTGTATGGACATCAATACCTGTTTGCACCGTTCACTTTAAGACAGTCTTCGGGGTTCTGTTGTGATGGACATTCAATTCCCTAGCTACTCGTAGAATGGAATATGGATAAAGGACAAGAAGAAATAGAACAGGAGGTGATGGATGAAAGAAGGCAAGGAAATGGAATTTTTGATAGATCGAGGAAAGTAAAACGATAAGGCGTGGGAGAAAGTGAAGAGAAAGGAGGTATCACCTCTGGAAGACAAGTCACAGAAGGGGAAACTTGAGGAGAAATCAAGGAAGGAAGTGGAGAATGAGAAGGAAGAAGAGAGGAAGAGTGTAGAGAGATTGAAGGATATGGTAAGGCGGCTGGAGGAGAGGGTGGAAAGGCTGGAGGAGCTGAAGGCAACGGCAGAGGGGCGGGTCAAGGAATAGGAGAGGTTGAGGAGGGAGGACGATAGGAAGGAGATAATTCAAACACGGTGGGAGGTGGGGCAAAGAGATTGGGAAGGATGAAAGAAGGTTAGGGATAGGAACTGGGATAGTAAAAAGGGGGAGGGAATGGAGGTGAAGGTGAGAAATCCAATGATAGGAGATGATAAGGTAAATGTGGTGTGGGTGACCAAGGAAGATAGTGGAATGGAGAAGGGGATACAGGGGATGTTTAGGGATAGGTACCCGATGCTAGGGGGAAAAGGAGAGGAAATGAAGTAAGTCGAGACGGTACGCACTACGGAAAGGTAAGGGTTAATCGTGAATACGGAGGAGTTGATCTGTCGAATGCAGGGAGATTGTAGGGATGAGAAGAAGGTGTTCGAGCTGATGAGTCGGCTTTTTGGGGGAGTGGGGACAGCATTGGACTCCACAGGCTTGAGCAGGTGGAGGTGCTGAAGAAGATGGTAACGTGGGTGAGAGGTGACGGAGAGGTGGTGAAGGTAACAATCTATACGGATAATGGAAGGAAAAAGGAGGGCAGGAATGGGGCGATAATCCTGTAGGTTATCGAGGAAGTCGACCAGGAGGGGATTGAGAGGATTAAGAAGCGGTTGGGGGTCCTGGATAGGACCCATTCGAGCATGAGTTTCCCATCTCGACCCGAAAAAAAAGTAATACTCAGGAAATATGTGTGACTGCACGCGTCGTAAGTCGTTCCCAACGTTAGTCGAAGTGTTGGTTCTACTTAAGTCCTACTTATGTGAAAGTGAGGTTATGTCTCGGCAGACCAAATCATCAAAATATAGAGAGGTTAGTTTATAAAATCAAACAAAATGGAATTAATAATGAATATAGATCTTTTTGATGACCTTTACGAAATGGAATTGAATGAATTTGGTGTTGCCAGGAATATAATTCCCAGACAAGATTTTCACAACAGCCTATCCGATTATAAAGTTTCGATTACGAGGAGAAACAGTCAGATTTCTATTAGCACGATTGGATCGATTGGAGTGAAGTAATTGCATGCTTCAGACTCTATTTTGTACAACTATGAAAGTCCTGCTCAACACTGTCAGGGTCAGCTTCTCTACTATCTACAACTTCAAGAAATATGCCTTCTGATGACAGTTCTTGAGTTGCATCACCTCCATACTCATTGCACAGACCCTCAACGTTTTTTTTTTATTGTTTATGTCCATCAAGACATCCAAGCATGGTCAGTCTTGGTTATAAACGTTCCACCTCCAGTGGCTCTTTGCTCCTGTCTGTTTTTGGCAGCAACTTTTCTTAAATGAACCTTTTTATTTGTATATAATTTTTTTAAGGTCTCTTTGTTTCTGGTTATAACTGCGGACGCATTATCCCACACAAATTGAAATAGTAAAAACCGATTACATACACTGGTTGCTTTTGCTTTCGAAGCTTTTTGCAAAGATATATTCGCTGGTGCACTCAACATACTGGTTTTAAATTTGCTCCAACTCTAACCTGGCTCAAACAGATGGCATTGAATGAGTTTCAGGCTTTTTCATGGCTGAAAATAATAAGTTTAACATAAATGTTACTTTCACACTCACATACCAGCAACATACCTTCAGTTTCTTCTGGATTTATAATTTATTCTGTATTGCTCTTACGGTTGTCATCCTAAAAAATTTAAACATTGATGTAGGTCTGTATACAATACCAATAAATACCCACATTTGTTGAATCCATCGATATATTATCTCCATTTGAAGCAAATGGATTTTCTAATCCATTTACATTTTTGTAATTCATAATAATAATCTTATTCTTTTTCGAAATTCCATCTTCCTCTCTTTTATCAATACTCTACCATCTGTCTCTTTATTTTCAATTATGTCTTTGTAAGTACTAACAATATTTAGTAGCAGCTGCTTATCTGTGCCGGTTGAGTTTCGCCTACGAATTTTTTTCCTGATCTACAATTGAAGTGTAAACTTGACACACAAGAGCACTTCCCAATGACACCGTTAACATATCTGCAATGACGATAGATACGTATAGGAAACTAGCGGGATACCTAAAAGATGAGAATATCGTGCACCATTCCTACCAAATAAAAAAGGAACGTCATAAGACACCTTCATCATTCTTCATAAATGATATAAAAGTAGAGCTAGAATAGCTAGGTCACAAAATCCGAGATATAATGAATGTGGAGCACAGAGTCACCAAAGAACTATTATCTCTATTCTTTGTAGACATGGAACCCCAAGCGAACAATAAGGATATATTTGAAGAAGAATTCCTGTTCCACACTAAAATAACTGTAGAAGCTCCAAGAAAAAAAATTAAATTGTACAATGCATGAGATGTCAGGCCTACGGTCATTCAAAATCATCTGTCTAAAACCATTTAACTGTGTGAAGTGCGGGGGGCAACATGACTGAAATATGCAAAAAGCCTAAGAACACTCCTGCGAGATGCGTACTATGTGGAGAAGCACACCCCGCAAATTATAGAGGCTGCAGAGTATATAAAGAATTACTCGCATCAAAAAATCAAAACATGCGGGCGAACCAACAGAGACAATTCCAACCTAATGGAACTCCACCCACAACTGGGCAAACCCCCACACCGACAATACCAGGAACATATGCACAAGCTAAAACTCAAAGCATACCCCAAGTAGAACAAAATTCATATATAGAAATACAATTAACAACATTTTTAATTGAATTTAAGCAGCAAGCATTATGTGCCTTGGAACTTCAACGCTTCTGCTCTGTGCAGTCCCCCTCGACATGCTATTACAACGGAAGAATATAAAGATTTATTTCAAACGCTCGGAAATAGATTCATTATTGGTGGAGACTGGAATGCCAAGCACACGGACTGGGGCTCACGAATTACCACAACAAAAAGTAAAAATCTGATACGTGCAATTAACGATAACAACCGCAGTCACCTAACAAATGGAGTACCTACTTATTGGCCAACGGACCCTAGAAAACTACCTGATCTGCTGGACTTCTTCGTAATTGATAGAATACCTAGAGGCAACTGTACAGTTGAATCACACTTGGATCTTTCATCTTACCACACCCCAGTGATAGTGAACATTAGCACTTCAGTCATCAACAAAACTCCTCCTCCTAGGCTTACAACAAGAAAAACTGACTGGAAGGAATTTCAAAATAACATAAAACAAAATATAAATTTAAACATAAGAATAAAATCCTCTCCAGATCTTAATGAGGCAGCTCAGTACTTCACTAAACTAGTACAAATTGCAGCGTGGCAGTCTACTCCGCACAACAGTCAGGATATGAATGGTAATACCTCCAGCGTACCACTGCATTTTAGACAACTTATAACCGAGAAACGCCGAGCAAAAAGAATTTGGCAACGTTCACGAAATATTGTAGACCAACATAACTACAATCGGCTCAGTAGAGAACTAAAGACAGCACTATAAGATGCCCAAAGCAACAGCTTCGAACAATACATAACAAGTCTATCTGTTGACGACCACACACTCTGGAAGGCGACAAAAAAATTGAAAATACCACAAATACATGTACCTCCAATCCGTACACCAAACGGCGAATGGGCCCGCTCTCCTAAAGAAAAGGTGACAAAATTTGCTGAATACCTAACAGAAGTTTTCTTACCTGATGATGACAAGACAGATCAAGAGATGGAAAGATTTCTAGACGCTAGCTGCCAAATGTCTCTACTTCCTGCGGAAGTGAAAGAAGAAATAAGCTTGTTTCCCCACAATCTGGAAGTCCGCTGGAATCATAATGATTCCCAAGCCAGGTAAATCTCCACACGAACGAACGTCATACAGACTCATCAGTCTATTACCTACAACAAGTAAAGTTCTTGAAAGACTGATACTAAAAAGGATCAACCAAGAACATGACCTACACACACTCCTTCCAAATCATCAATTTGGTTTCCGAGAGCACCACTCTACCACGGAACAAGTCCACAGGATAGTCAATGAAATCGCTAAGAGTCTAGAAGAAAAGAAATACTACAACGCAGTATTCCTTGATATCTCACAAGCCTTCGACAAAGTATGGCTTCCAGGCCTTCTCTTTAGACTAAAAAACACCCTTTCCCATAACTTTTACCTGCTCCTCAAATCCTACTCAACAGATAGAAATTTCTCCGTTAAACACGAAGACACTCAATCCACCATCAACCCAATTAAATCCGGCGTCCTCCAAGGTAGCGTTCTTGGATCACTGCTTTTCCTTATTTATACGTCTGATATACCCGAAACCGTAAACACCACTATAGCATCTTTTGCCGATGACGTAGCAGTACTATCAGTGGATAAAAACCCAGACAGAGCTTCAGAAAACCTCCAGCAACACCTCAACCTCCTCAATGACTGGTATAGTAGATGGAGAACAAAAGTCAACCAAACCAAATCGGTACAAGTTACATTTACAGCTCGACATGACAACTGTCCACCTTTAACAATGAATAATATACCTATACCTGTTTGAAAGTACCTTGGGCTACACTTAGATCGACAACTTACATGGAAGATACACATCGAAACCAAACGCCGACAGTTGGACATCAAGTTTCGACACATGTACTGGCTGCTCGGCCGTAAATCAAAACTGTCTTTAATCAACAAGATTCTTCTATATAAAGCAATCTTAAAACCTATTTGGTCATATGGAGTACAGCTTTGGGGATGTGCTAAGCCAGCCAGAATCAAAACAATACAACGATTTCAGTCTAAGGCACTTAGATCAATCGTAGATGCACCATAGTATATCAGCAATAGAACTCTCTATACTGATCTAAACTGTGATGCCTTTTGGCCCAATATAATAAAATAAGAATAAATATTTAAAATAAGAATTAAATTCCCTTGATCTTTTTTCAACAAAACGTTTAAACATTTCATTATTATATAAATAAAAATAAAGAAGGTTATTGTCAAGTTCAAGAGTGAAGCAAAACAAAACAATTATATGTTTATCTGTTTCGTTCGAACTTGACCGGTTATATAAATATACTTTCAGTATTGATCAAAGAAGAGTCGATGCAGAATACTTGAAGAAAATTATTCTATATAGTTGAATAGTCGGCTAGTAGTAATCAGTAACCATTACGCATAAGTATGCTATGCGGCTAGGTACTTATGCATAGCATTAGTTTAGTAAGTAGTTTAATGTATTTAGTAAATAAACAAACATATCCCAGTGCAAGAAGTAGTTGTTTCATTCTCTTGAGATGATCCTACATGTGACCTGCAACACCACCTATTCAGAGGCCCTTCCACACCTATAATCTAACCAAGTATCCAACGACGACGCATATATTACAAAACATTCCTTTTGTTACGGAAGAAATCCAAAAAATAGCCGCCAGCTACAGGGACCTAATCACCAACCATGACAACAGCCTAATTGAAGAACTATACAACAACGGACATGATGCGAGAAGACTACACAAAATATGGCCTGAAAACTTAATCCATCATAGAAATAATCAATAAGGAGAAACACTAATGGGTGTTTCCCTTCCAAGCCTACTCAACCAACACATTCACTTAATGCTCTGTAAGAAGCAGATTGTATATATACGAGATGTTAATAAAAAAATCTACAATTGAAAATAAATTCGTATTTTCAGTATGAGTGGCTATGTAATTCAGACATTACCAATTTGCTTTCCATTTTCTTTGGTTCGTACTTACGCTGATGAATACTCGACGCAGCACGGTTGCACTGAAGTTTATTGTTTTTTTCGTATTTGTAGATTAACTGTTAACATTTGACGCTGGCGAAAGCTAATTCTCACTCGATACAAAGCCAAATTATGAAAAGTCTCCGATACGTTACTAGATTTTCTCAGTGTTGCTATGTATGAATGCGTTAAGCGGTTCTTTACTAATTAATGCTTAAGATGCAGCGGTGCATCGAGAGAGACAATTAGGAGCTTCTTGAAGTTGAGCACAACTCATGAAAAGTGTGCTTAAATTCTAAACGGTGCAAACGGGCATTAATGGATGTTTGATTTATATATATTTTATCAATATCGAAATGGGCACACTTTTACTATGGCGTGAATTTCCGCTTGAAAGATACTTAGGGTTTTCCCAAAGCTCTCGGAGTTTCCAAGTGTGGTTATGGTGTTGATATCCCTAAAAAATGTTTCAATTATTTCCTTTCTACTTAGTATGTATATTGTCCTTTTTCAACACTTTCCACCACCATATGTAGTGGCGTGAAGTTAAGAACCTCCTCTATGGCCACCGTTGGGCATGTTTTCATTGTTAAATGAGGGCAAAGTTGTTTTTCCAGGGGAACAATGTAATGTTACCAAAACATATCTGAAATATATGTTATTTTCAACAAAAATGTCAATCTTTTTATTTTGGCTGTAACACATTTATTCCTGAAAATATCAAAAAATGGTAGGAGAAATTTTAATAAGGTTAATTAGGTAGGTACATTGACTAGTTTAGTAAGCAGCTTCCTTTTAACACGACGTTTCATGTCTTCAAACATGCATGGAAAGAGATGTTTAATGGGTCTCAGCGAATTGATATTGAAAAAACCAAATTGTACAAGCTGAAAAATTTTAGAAAGTGCCTTACTTACTTCTTAGTTAAATTAAATGTTCAAATTGATGACCACCCATGTCCATACAATAATAAAGATTTTGTTCGAAACGTTCTCGCACATTCTGAAGAATTTCCGGAGTGATTCGATGGCACTCCTCGACAATTCATGGACGCAAATCTTCTAAAGAAGCTGGTTGTCTCTTATAGATTTTACTTTTGAGGTATACCCACAAAAAAATCAAGGGGCGACAAATCTGGTGGCCGAGGAGGCCATTCAATGCTACCTCTTCTCCCAATCCAGTGCCGTGGAAAATGTTGGTCTAAATACTGACGAACAATCAAAGCACTACTGTTGGTCAGTTTCAATAATATCGGTCAATGTAGGGTCAATAGGATCTTCCAGTAATTGCAAATAAATTTCGCCAGTCCAATTACCACGTAAAAAATATGGACCCACCGAAAATGCCAGCCCATACATTTAATTTTTGCGGTTGCTGTGTATGCACCGCCTGGAAAATTCTTGGATTCCAATCAGACCAGTAGCACATAATTTGTATTTGAAACAAAAAATGCAGCACCAGTTCCTTCATCAAATTTCGATCCATCAGTGTATATGGTAGTAACATTATCTACTTAGATATTCTTCTTCTACATCATCATTTTTATATCGCTATTTTGTGACAGTCAATTTAATATTTTAACCTTTTCCTTACATTTTTTTCTTTCCGATATCACTCCAGCAAACCTGCCTCTGACTACAATAGCGATGTCGTCTGCGTATCCAAGACAGTAAAAATTTGCTGAGGGCAGTTCTATAAGGAGGTCGTCTATTAAGGTTGCCCATAGTAGAGGTGATAGCACTCCTCCTTGTGGACATCATCCACCCGTCTTTGCCTTGATGGTGACTTGCCCCAGAGTGGAGTTTATTATCCTAAAACAATGCAAACATCCTTAAATATAGTTGATAATTGGTGCATACAAGAGAGACTGACAATCAATGCTCAGAAAACACAGAGTTTCAATTTCATGGAAAAGTCGACACTACAAGGCCTACAGCCAATAATGCTAAGAGGAACGGTGATTCCATTTGCGAAAAAAACAAAGTACCTAGGAGTATATTTTGATCAAAGGCTTCCATGGAACACTCACCTTCAGAAGACCACACAGAAAGCTACCATTGCCGTTGGCAGATGCAGAAGAATGTGTGGGAAAAACTGGGGACTTACCCCAAAAATGACCCAATGGCTATACACAAGGGCTGTTAGACCAATGATAGCCTATGGATCAGTAGTGTGGTGGATAGAGACACTGCAAGTGGGAGCTATAAGGCTATTGAGTAGCAGAATGTAGTCAAATTTGGTTACCAATAATCAAGTTTTCATTCAGGTTTTCTTATTTATTGTTGGAATTACTGTTGAACAATACACTTTTTTCCCTCCAGTTTATTGACTAAGGGAAATCTCCTAACCTCATAATAGACACTTTAATACATGATACCACAGAACTGATTGACATATTTTTTGAAACAAAAATATTCATATCTCACGAAAAAGTAACAACAAAGGCGTTTTATTATTAAGATTTCCAAAATAAGAAAACACAGTGTTATCCTTAAATAACCGTTTCTAGTAGACCAGAATATTATTGAAATGTTTACAAAATATGACAATTTTTTGCAGTCTTACACTTTAAAATATTATTGTCTAGTTGTCGAATTGTTTCGTGTCAGAAGGAATAACATTTTAAAAAAAATTACTCATTTTTGATAACGATAGCTGGAACGCTACTGAAACGGTAACATAAAGATATGAAAAAATATTGTGGTTTGATTATTTTTAAATGGCAAAAAAAATAATGAATTTACTGTTGAATACAATATCCAACACTGTAAGTTCTGTACTTGCATTGTATAAATTTAGGTGTGACGACGTTGCCTAAAACTGTCATTTGTCAATGGTCGTTTTGACCTTGGGCAGCTAGCGCCCTAGTGACTTCAAGACCTGTTGCTTATCGAGAAGTAAAGTAATGGTTAAATATTTTTATAATTCCCAGTTTATGGTTTTGTACCTAAAACTGAAGCTCTACCTTAGTGGCATCTTTACCAATCTTTGTAATAAGTGTAAATATTGTATACATTGTAATATAATGTAAATAGTTTAAGCGAGGTCGCGTGCTCTGCTTCATTCTTCCTTCTCCATGTTCAACCCAAAAGACTGAACATATACCACAAGGAACATAGATAAATAGAAGGATACTTTATTTCCTTTAGAAAATTTCACAATTTTATGGAAAGGATAAGAAAAATACCTAAACCTAATTACACTGCCAAGCAAAAAATTGAGGTCACTTTAAATAACCTAAAAAATTGCAAAGAATTTTGAAAATCAAATATATCAGCTTATATCTGCAAATTCCAAATTTACCTACTGTATTTTCGTAACATAACATAATTTATTTTTTTTATGATTTATTCTTGAAAAACCGTAACTCTACATTTAAAATGTATTGGGAACGAAATGAAGGGATAAAACTTAGCATCATTGAAAATTGATAATGATAACGATAACTAATAACGTGTATTCCCCTTCTTGCATTAATGACTGCTTGCATTCGACGAGGCATACTCTGAATTAAATTAAGGATTACATTCTGATCCATGTTATTCCACTCCTGCAAGAGAAAATCTCTCAGCTCCTGGGCAGTTCTTGGGGCTGGTGTATGCCTTCGGATACGCTGCCTTATCTCATCCCTGAAATATTCGATGGGATTCATATCTGGACTGCACGCTGGTCAATCAAACCGCCTAATTTCTAGTTCATCTAGGTATTCACTCACAATCCTGGCAGCGTGTGGTCTTGCATTGTCATGCATGAAAATGCTTTGCTCGCCCATTGTAACCATGAAAGGCACAACACGATATTCCAGTACCCCTGTTACATACCTGTGAGCTGTTAGAGAGCCATATTCTGTGAGTGCTTCTGAAGTGATAATTAGTGAGACCATAATAGACTTACCACCAAATTCACGTCTATGGTCAATACAAGCGAGGGCGTATCTTTCTCCTGGCCTTCTCCATAATCGTCGACGTCCGTCTGGTCCATTGAGGCAAAAACGCAACTCATCTGTAAAGAGTACCTTGCTCCAGTTATCATCGTTCTATGCCAGGTGATTTCGAGTAAAATCCAATCTTGAAATTCGATGCTGGCGGTTTAATATTGGCCCTGTAGCCATCCTCCTGCAAGACAATCCATCAGCACGAAGCCTCCTTCTAGCTGTCCATTCGCTAACATCAACATTTCTAACCTCTTGAAGCTGATTTTGCAGAAAAACCGCAGAAGCTGTTCTATTCCAACTTTACATCAACAAAAACCGATCATCTCTTCGACTCGTGACTCTTTTTCGCCCAGATCCGGTTCGTCTGGTTATAAGACCATTCTCCTGGTAGCATTGGTACACATTTTGTACAGCACAGATGCTCCTACCAACAATTCTGGCAATTTCACGTTGTCCTCTACCATCTTGTATCAACGCTACAATTCGTGCAAAGACAATAGGATCTGGAGGCATTGTGGAGTAGTAAATAAACACTAAGAAAAATGAAACGTCACTGTACACAATAAACCATACAACAAATAGATTTTAGATGAAAAAAATTACATTTAATTGAAAAATAAGTTACGAAATATGAATGTTATGTAGGACTAATTTTTGTTGTTTAACAAAGGTTGCAAAATACGGCGTCAGAATGTGACAGACGCCAGCTATGACAAGTGAGACATAAAAGATTTCACTTAAAATTGGGTGCCAAAAATAAAAATGTGAGACACTAAGAAACAATATTTTGATGGGTTCCAAAATAAGATCTTTGAGTAAAAAAATTTATTCACTTCTCAGGGATGACTTTATAAACGTGGGTTCTTATGAACCCAGAGTGAATTGCAGAGAACAGTCTAATCGGATAACATGATTTAGAGCTATTGTAGTAATAAAATCTTGTAAGTAAAGAACATGGGCGCCACAAAGTTTTCTCAAAAACTTTGAAAAGACCTATAAAGACTCTAGGTAGTAGCTATTTTGAAGTTTACTTGGTTACTGCAGGTAGGTAGTTGAAGTCAAAAATAAAAGACAGTCTCAAAGGTTACTAAGTCTAGTTATACAAAAAAAATATCTTGACGGCTTTAAGTTAGTTATGGTTAGTGTTGATTTAATAATAGAAAAGATAACATGAGAACAATATAAAGGCCGTTCAAAAAAATCACCATCTGCTCTTAATCTACTTATCTGAAGTGATTGTTTATAGCTGAGGTCCCTCGATGGATGGTGGATGACCTGTAGGTTATTTTTTAGATCAAATGAACCTCCAGGTAAGCGTTATATAGGTCTTCTGCTAAGTTTAGATAAATCTTCCAGTAATTTATAAATATCTTCGGGTAAGTTTCAGGCAGACTGTGAATTAAGCTTCACAGAACCCTCTGAGGTACACAGGAACTCTAAGAAGTATGCACTTCAGGCAAGCCTCGTATAACCATCATGCAGGCTCTGTAGGAACCTTTTAGAAACTATCAGGTATAGTAAAGTTTAAAATACAGGCTTCGTATCAACCTCGTATAAACCGCAGAGATAAGAAGTATCGTTTAAACCATTTATTTAACCCCATTTATTGTTTTCAAATTATAATTCTTCAATATCTCTGCGGCTTGAAAGGAATTTTAATTCGTCTCTTTGTTAGCGATAGATTCAGAGAGACCAGACAGCAGACCGCGTTTACACTTTCCTCTCTCAGGCTTAGCGCCGAACCACTAGTGCACATGTCACGTGTAAAAATCAATACTTCCCTGGAAATGTCTACTATACCACTCTCCCGTTAATGTAAGAAACAATAATTACTGTTTCACAAGTATCACCTATTCAACAATATAACTTTCATCGTCTACCAGACCTATGACTCCCCGATTAGTGATATTTTTAAAATCATTTGCAATTACTTAAATTGTTTAAAGTGACCTAAATTTTTTACTCGGCAGTGTATAATAATTAATCGCTTTTCATTTACAATAAAGGCTTTGAGTATTAGAGCATTCCAAATGTACTTAGCAATTACCTCAGCCGAGTTTACTGTAATGTTGTTTAGTGAATCAACTGCAACATCGATGTCGGCTAAGTCATTTAAGGTGAATTGTTTCATACAATAATACATTAGACAATCAAAAAGTATGAGCTCAAGCGTTTCTTACTCCCTACGGTTACAAATAGTGCAGATTTCATTAGGGTTTATCTTATAGGTACAACCTTTTTATGTAAACTTCAAGGAGAATGTATTGCTTAATCGAAGCTGCACAATGGCTCTTGTAATTTGGATGGGAATTTTTAGGCATATATATTTTTGTCGTGACGCAGATATTGTTAAATGTTTATACAGTGCTTCTCAAAAGTCCCCTCCCCCTCTTTTATTTTGAATGGTGATACTTAAACTGATGAAATTTGGAGGGTGAAAATGAACTATTGTAAGCTTCTCTACTAGTGGTAACAGGTGACGTAATAGACATCGGTGACGTCACCAGACAACTGAAACCAATAATATTAAATGGGAAATCATGGCAAGTGACACCTTGTTTAAAAGGTTTTTGATGGTTAAAATGAGTAAACACCAACATTATAATTAATAAAGATTAATTGTTTTTTTATTGACGTTCTTACATGCGATAATATCTTGAATTTTTAGTTTGAATATTGTTTAACGAGACGTTTAAGTATCTACATAAACAAAATGGTACGTGCTCTAAGCTGACAAAGTGACAGTTATCTTAGTTATTGGTGAAGTGAAAATAATTTTCATGTGGCGGAACGCATTTTTAATGAGAGATACCCCAATCGCCCTATATCGAGGACTTATTTGAGAGAGCTTTTTCATAAGTTTCAACATACTGGTAATGTTCATGATGCCAAACGATCGGGTCGACCAAATATTGGTATTGATAAACAAATTGATATAGTTGCAGGCATTATAGTAAACCCTTTTTCTTTCACAGTCCAAGTAGCGTCTACCTGTGTAGTCAGTCATAGAACAGTACACATTGTGTTGACAAAAAACAAATTTCACCCATACAAATTAAAAATGGTGCATCAACTTTCAGATGACGACCCCGACCGAAGGCTGGTTCTGTGAAAATATGTCCACTAAAATTGTCCAACAGCCAGACTATGTAAGAACAATTTGTTTTAGTGACGAAAGTACTTTCTTCCTTAATGGAAATGTTAATACTAAAAATGTGAGGTATTGCAGTGACATAAATCCTCACGTGTTTTGTGAAAAACATACACAGTTAACAATTAAAGTAAATGTCTGGGCAGGTATTTTGGGAAACCACATAGTCGGGCCTCTTTTTTTGAACTCTAATTTAACCGGTGAAGTATATCTCGAGATGTTAGAAAACGCAATTGAACCGTTAATTCTTCAAATTCTGGAAAATAATACAGATTAATTTGGTAACTTGGAAATAACGTTCCAACAAGACGGTGCTCCTGAACAGTATCACTTTGCAGTAAGACGTTATCTAGACGAGGAATATCGTGGTAGATGGATTGGACGACGCGGTCCAATAGAATGGCCAGCTTGGTCACCGGACCTAACACCTTTAGATTTTTTTCTGTGGGGATACCTTAAATCTTACGCTACAGCTCCTGACAGTATTGACGTTTTAAAATAACGAATTGTTGAAGAATGTAGGGCAATTTCCCCTGGCACATTTTATCGAGTCCGACAAGAGTTTAATAATAGGATGTTTTATTGCCAGGAAGTAGATGGAGCACATTTTGAACAATTATTATAAGAACTTTTTCTTACATATTTATTAATTAAAAGCGAAACTCAAATTTTAGTGTTTATTCATTTTAACCATCAAAAACATCGTAAATCCAAAAAAAAGTACCTATGATTGAATAGGTATTCTAAATACCTTTCAAACGAGGTGTCACTTGCCATAAGGTCCCATTTAACATTATTGGTTTCAGTTGCCTGGTGACGTCACCGATGCCTATTACGTCACCTATTAAGTGGTGAACTATTGTAAGCTTCTCTACTAGTGGAGTAGAGAAGCTTTCCATAGTTCATTTTCACCCTCCAAATTTCATCAGTCTAAGTATCACCATTCAAAAGAAAAGAGGGGGGAGGGGACTTTTGAGAAGCACTGTGTATGGGGAGAGAGGATGACTATTGGCAAAGATAAAAATCTAATTTTAGCAGTTCATTTTTCAATTCAAGCAAAAAATATACTCTACCGATCTGTGAAGAATGAAGGGAGAGATTGTTCCAAGTAATATTGGCATCAATAAAAGTAAAAAGTGATTTAACCTGATCTGCCCAATTATACTTGCTATTACACTCCATTAGCTGTAGTTAACATAAGAAGCACCCTTTGGGGTAAAGTGAGTCATCCATTAAAAGAGTTTTTGTTAACCAGTTTAGCGTCCATTTAAATATGTTATTTAAAATTTTATGTCTACCGCAATCCTCTCTGACTATATAGCTGGGTATTGATATTGCAAGCATAGGGATACGTTTAAAGAATTCAATTTGAACTTGCTTGAGTATATCAGCATAACGGAAACAGATATACAGTTGGACGTTGTGCTTGTAACTAGCCTCAAAAAGCTGTAACCTTTAAATGTGGTCAATTTTGAGTTTGGCAGAAACAGGTATAAGAGCTCCCGCCGCTCCCGTTTTTCTTTCGCGCTACTCACATCTGTCATTTCACGGAATAAAGATGAGTAGGTGAAAGTAACTCCAAGGTAATTGTAGGTGTTAGTTAACTCAATGTGTGGGGACTCGCTACAAAAATGACCCAATGGCTATACACAAGGGTTGTTCGACCAATGATAGCCTATGGATCAGTAGTGTAGTAGACAAAGACACTGCAAGTGGTAGCTGTAAGGCTGTTAAGTAGCACACAAAGGCTTGCTTGCTATGGGAACCATAGAAACCACTCCCACAAGTGAGTTGGAAGTCTTGCTTAATCTGCATCCACTACACATATTTATACAAGGCGAAGCCAGATCTGTATCGCACAGACTATTACAAAGTCAACTACATATAAGCCAAACGCACGGTGCTGACTATCGAAAGATTATCGGGGAGCTAGAAGAAGATGACTTATGGGTCAACCCATTGACGAAACGGCCACGAGATATAGCTTTAATAATAAGTTTCAAATAACTATACCAGGTAGGGAAGACTGGAAAAAAGGTGTACCCATTCAGACGGCTCCAAGACAGAAGTAGGTGAAGGAGCCGGAATTTTAGGATTAAAAGCCTATCTAAGGACGTTACAACTTTCCAAGCGGAAGTGGACGGCAATTCACCACTGCGTTGAAGAAACTAAAAGGCTGGAAAGGACAAACCGTTTAGTTGTCATCGTCACATACAGCCGAGCTCCTCGTTATTCCATAGAGGTCAACTCAAAGCTAGTATGGGATTGCATATGTGCCTTCAACGCACTTGGAGACCATTGTATGGTCATGGTATCCTGGGTATCAGGGCACTAGGGTGATAGGGGCAACGAACTGATGAATAAAACGGACAGACAGGGCTCATTAATGCCAATAATTGGACCGGAACCCTTTTGCATCATCGCAATGTCGACAATAAATATAACAAGGAAGTAGGTGGCACAGAAAGCTCTAGAATGGTGGGTAATCTCACCAATACAGAGACAGGCGAAACTGTTCATTAAAGAACATTCGTCAACATTTACGGCAGACCTAATACGCAAAGATAGGAAATCTGTCAAAGCCGTAGTTGGTATGTTAACAGGGCACTGTAAGCTTTACAGGCACGCAAAAATAATGGGGTTGCCAGAGGGAGCCATGTGCAGATTCTGTCACCTAGAAGAGGAAACTGCAGAGCACATTATATGTACAGGGTGAGTCAAAATACAAATCCATTATTTTCTCTCTTTTTCGAATGGATCACACTGTATTTCATATTTTTATCGAAACGAAATATTATACTTTAATTTTTGTTCAGCAGTCCCTATACCTGAATTTGTTACTTTTTGAGATATTTTGATTTTTATATTCAAAGTATTAAATAAATATTTATTGACTTATTTGTCAAAAACTGACAGTTTACTAGTATTGTCTGTTTAATCACTTTCAGTGAAGAGGAAATGATAGATATGACTTGGATATTGGGAGAATGCAATAAAAACGCTATGATTTCAGTAAGTTTATAATTCTCGTTTTCCTGAGAGGAGACAACCAACAAAAAACAGCTCAGAAAACTGGTTCAGTAAACTACAAAAAGGTTGAACGAGCAAAGACAACAGTGACAGAGGAAAACGAAATGAATGTGATGTTCGCAGCCACAGAAAACCCTTACACCAGTATAAGAAGTATTTCCAAAGACCAGCAAATCACTAACCACGGTATGCAAAAAATTTTTAATAACATCAAAATGCATCCTTACTACCAGGAAGTACTTGACACTGACTTTGAGAAAAGATTACAATTTTGTGAATGGGTCCTAAAAAAATAAATCAACAAAATTACTTTTTTCACTATTTTTTATTTGGTGATGAAGATACGTTTCATCGAAATGGTTGTGTCAACAGACACAACTTTCATTATTATTCGACAACTAACCCATACCACATAATAACACATAGTCAAACCAGATGGTCAATAGATGTGTAAGAAGGAATTGTTAGTAATTATGAAGTAGGACCATATTTTTTTGATGACTGAGATATATTTAAATTCTTTAGATAATCGGTTACCCTTATTATTGGAAGAGGGTCCACTGTATATACGGCAACAGATGTGGTTCTTACCCGAAGCTGCTCCAGTGCGGTGGCCACCCATATCACCAGAGTTTAATAAAATGGACTCCTTTTTTGGAGTTACGTAAAAATCGAAGTTTTTAAAATACCTCCAATAACAAGAGAAAACATGAAGGAACAAATAAGAAACGCATTTGAAAATATTACTGCTCAAATGATGCGTAGTGTTAGCAATTCTCTTAATCATCGTTTTCAGACATGTATAGATGCCCTTGGAAGTAATTTCGAACACCATTTGTAATTAATTATTATTACCTACTGTATTTTAGTAAAATTATGTTTGATTTATTTTTTCGCTATACTCTCTTGGCATGATCAAATGCTACATGGTGGCAGAGGTGCAATCTTTGATCATAAATTTTCCATCAGCTGATAGAAGGATGGAAGAGATATTTGAAAGTCAGCACCAAGATCCAGTTTGTTGTGAGCTGATGAAATAGTGTCAAACTTGTTGGCCTTCGCGGACCAACATATCACAAGAGTGCTCACTATATTGGTCTCATAGGCATTCAATCACATTGCAAGAAGGTATTCTGGTGTATAAAAGTAGAATTAGTATTCCTAGCTTTTTAAGAATAGATGTCCTCAATCACATACATGAAGGACAACAAGGTATTACCAAATGCCGAGCACTAGCAAATCAAGCAGTTTGGTGGCCTGGGTTATCCACTCAGCTAGAGCAAATTGTGAAAAATTGTGTAGCTTGTATTCAGCATCAAAGTGATAGGACAGAACCTCTGATCCCAACAGAATGCCCTGAAAGACCATGGCTAGTGGTAGGCACCGACTTATTGAAGCTGAATGGTATGTTATAGGAGCTGATTACTATTCTAGATATATAGAAATAGCGAAGCTAGAGAATTTAACCTCCAATTCAGTAATTACTCATTTGAAATCCATATTCGCTAGTAACAGTCAGATCTGATAATGGCACTCAATTTTCGACCACAGTTGGTTCAGATTATGAAAAATTTGCGAAGAGTGATGGACTTCGTATAATAACTTCTAGTCCAAAGTACTCCCAAAGTAATGGTTTCATTGAGTCCGAAGTTAAAAATTTCAAAACTCACTTCAAGAAAAATGAAGATCCTTACAAAATGCTTTTAGCATTGCGTTCAACTCCTTTAAATAATGGATACAGTCCCTCCGAGCTGTTGACGGGACTTCGTGGAAATGTTCCCATATCCACGTCTCAGTTAGATCCAGCAATACCAAATTATCAGTCGGTACAGAAGAAAGAGGAGGTACGTAAAAAAATCAAAAGAAAAATTTTGACGCTCCGTCACAAAGCAAGTCCCCTTCCTGCCCTGGACATTAAACAAAAAGTATGGGTGTCCGAACTATGCCAAGAAGCCACAGTAGAAAAGCAACACTCCTTGTCACGTTCTTATGTCATTAGTAGACCTCAAGGCAGTTATAGAAGAAACAAAAAATTTCTACATCCATTACCAACAGAACCTCCTAATGTAAATAATGAATTGAATGAAGATGAAAATAATGGAACGTAAGAAGAAGTAATAATTGTATGTCATAATCCCTCTTGGCATGATCAAATTCTACACCCTGTAAGATTGAAACTAATTTTAAAATATAACGCTTAATGGTGACTATGGTCCATCCAATTTGTATTCTAATATCTAGAAGGACATAGGAGATACTGGACTTTATCGCACTAATCAATCACACTGTATGTACTAACCAATTCTTTTGAAAGATAAATAATAGTCTTTATGAATTTTTATTTTGTTCAAATTCGTATTTACAAAAGTTGTTAGATTTTATACTGTTTTAAAATTTATTTCTCCATAAAAAATAGCTTCAATGTTTAATTCCTGAATAACTGGATTTGGTACTGCAGCATTTTGACAGCTGTCCTTTAATATCAACATTCACGATTTCAATTTTATCGTCAGCTTCTATCAGTTTATCAGAGAGCGATTTAACTGAATGCGTCAAAGCATTATCGGTCACAGTAATTCTGAAACTTAATTCATTTAGTTTCTTTTCCAAATTCTCAATTTTGTGCTCATGAGCATGAAGTGCATGTTGAGCTTCGGAAAGTTGGAGTCGTAAGACATTTATTTCCTCGTCCTGACCATTCTGGACCAAATGACCGGAGTTTCCCCCTTGAGATGATTTCGTAAAGACACGAGTTGTTTTAGTTTGAGTGTAAGAACCACCGTCATCGGACCAATCGTTATTTACGGTAGTTTGAACAATTTTTGCCTTCTTTCCGCTTACTCCTTCATCATCTTCTTCGTCATTGTACGGTTGATTATAATGAGTAGCAGTTTTAACGCCGCCTTTAGTACCACTTGTTTTAACACCACCTTTAGTTGGACTTGTTTTAACACTGGATCTAGCAATATTTCCTAAGGCGGCTTTTTCACATTGTTTATCCAGTTCTAAAATCGACTCTTCGTGTTTCTTTATGGCGTTGTATAACTCTGTAACATTTTCATTTAAATTACCAATTAATTGAATAACTTTCACATTTGACGATTCATAATTTACTGATTTTTCTTTAATATAAGATTCTAAATTCTTAATAGACTGTCCTTGGTCACCCAACTCTTTTTTGAGATTTCCAACAATAGTGTCAAGAACAGTATCGTGCTCGAATAATTTAACAATTGCACCACTGTTCTTTTCCAAAGTTATGTTAAGCTGATCAACAGCCTCCTTTATATGTTGTCGCAACTTGTCCAATTCCAAGTTAATTCCATTTTTAGCATCCTGTAAATCTTCATGTGTAGCTGTTTGTTTTTTTGAGTGCTCTTCAAGTGCTCCATTAAGATCATTAAGTTTTTTGTGTACAGGTCTTACTTCTTTTTCAAATTCGTCAGTTATATCACCCTTGAGGGTATCAACCTTTTTCAATCCTTGATTAATGTCATCTATTTGCTTTTGTAGGTTAATTAATTCTGAGCCATCTTTTTGAACAGATTCAGTTAGTCTTGAGCTAATATCGTCAAGGGCGTCCAATCTGCTATCGCGTGGTTTCAATGCTTTATCTAATGATTCATCTATCTTTTTATATATTGGTTTGAAGTCTACTTCTTTTTTACTTAATTCCGTTAGATCTTTTTTGAGATCCGATAATATTTTATCATTGTTGTTAAGCTTATCCCATATTTTAGTTATTTTAGTTTCGAAATCTTTAACTATATTTTCGGATTTTTTTTCACATTTTTCTATATCCGATTTGAAATTGTTTATAAGCGAATTCAAACTGTTGATTTCCTTCTCAAGTTTATATAATCTATCAAGAATAGGTTCGTTTTGGGCAGAAAGATCAGCAATTTTTTTGAAAATTTTGTCTCCCAAATGTGTAATATTATTATAAGACTCGGATCTTAGCTCGTTTATGGATAACACCAATTTATCTCTGAGAGCATCAATCGCCGCTTGCTGTTGATCTAAATTAAAACCTTTCAGTTTGTCTAGAACAACTTTTTCAAGCTCGAGGTTGCTAGTACCTTTTCCTTTAACTCCTCCGGATCCTTCATGTTTCAATAAAAGTAATGTTACATTCATAGTTAAATCTTTAACCGTGTTATGAAAAGTTTGTTCTATTTCATTTATTTTGTCATAAACTTCTGCTTTTGTTATTAAATTGGGAAGTTTATTATTTATTAACGTTTGAAGCTCTTCCAATTTTTCTGAGAGATTCTTCAATTTCAAACCTTTATCATCCAAAGCTTCACTATGCTGCTTTATTGACAATGATATTTGCTCAAGCAGTTTATCGTATTCTCCGTTTTTATTTAAAATTTTGGATATCTCAAGAGCCAATTTATCAACATCTGCCCTTATTCCTTTCAAGTTTCCAGCACTTGCTAAAATCTGTTCAATGTCGGTAATTTTATGTGTGATAATATCAAACTGTTGGGATAAGTCTTTAAGTTTTTGCTTGAGCTCTAATGTAAGATTTAGGGTACTTTCTCTTTCAATAATTTCCAATATTTCTTCCTTGGTATTTCCAACAAGTTCGTAGTAGCGTTTTAAGAGCAAATGTAAATTTTGAGAATCCTCCAAATACTCTGAATCAATTTCTTCAATAACTTCTTTTAATGTTAAAGATAAAATGTCACAGTTTTTCAAAATATTTTCACTGACAACTTTCTTGGATCTCAAATAGAAATAACTTGGTGGCGAAGCTGTTATTCTTCCTCCTTTAACACCTCCCTTAACTCCACCTTTTGTTCCTCCTTTAACACTCGCCTTGGTTTTGAGAGCTGCAAGTCCGTCGATGTTTTTCGCAATTAATGGTTTCTTAGAAACAATATAACCTTCTTCTGTATACCATACATCAGTATCTTGACATTGACCTTTGGATTTTAGACCCAAAGAAAACGCTTCATCTGCAAAATTGTCGTAGTAAAATAAATAACTCAATCCTTGTGGGAAATCCCAGAAGTCAACGTCTCCTGAAAAAACTTTGAAAAGTTGATCTGGACATTGCAGTTTGGGTCTGCTCAAAATTTCCCAGACCACTGCATATGTATTAGTTTCAGTGGGGTCATAACAAAATCCTCTGTCATATCTGCAAACACTGCCAGATCTAAGGCCCACTTCGTTCTTGACCAAATCAGCTCTGGAAACATATTCTTCCAATACAATTGGTGAACCTACTTCTGCGAGTTTATTGGTTTCAGACCATTTATCTACAAAAACGCCTGATTGGAAAGCTTTCACGCAGTTATCGGAAATATCAGAATATGCGTCTTTTGTATCATTAAATAGACATCTGCTGATTTTGACGGGAACTTTACCAATAGTACTATAGATGTAGACTGAGTTTCTGCTCAAGTTTGGCCTTGAACATTTTCCTGCATCTGATGCGACGTAACAGCCGGCAACGAATAAGAGAAAAAGTAAGTTTTTCATTCTGTAAAACAAAAATTATAAATTACAAAATGTTTGGCAGTTTAAACAGGAAATGAAAAATATTTTTGCTTTTTATTACAGAGTAATTCATGAGGAAATGCGCATACAGTAAATATATACTTTATGGGTCTATCGTTCTCTATAACGAAGATAAAGGGTGATTAATCAATTTTCCCCATTTAAGTAATCATAACTTATGAACCACCTTTCACATTTTTGTGATTTTTGTTTTCTTTGTCAAAATGTTGTCGATTAACATCTGCAGCCCACCGAGCTAGACCAAGGTGCAATGTCCACGCATCGTTGGGGAAGTTTGCATCCGTATTCCATGTAGGAATCTACGCTATCGACAATCGACGTGTTTACGAATGAATATCGAAAGGGGGTTTGAAGTCCAAAAGATCCATATACTCTCAGATAGTCATGCAGCACTGAAATCTTCAGTATGTCCCTAGATCATATCTAGACTGGTCTTTAAAAACTCTAAACCATAATAGGGTGACACTTAAGTTGGTCCCAGGGCACAAGGGTAAAGTAGGCAGTGAAACGGTAAAAAACCCTGGCAAAGCATACTCTGGTCCTGAACCAGCATTTGGCATACCAAAAACATGGCTGCACATCTCGGTGGATTCAAACAAAATATTAGGCATACTGCAGCCACGTGCCAAAGCAGGAACACATTAAACTACTGGTCAAAAAACCCTCGGAGTCCCTGACTGATGAAATATTAAACCTCAGCAGGGGCCAGATAAGAAGAGTGACGGGATTACTCATCGGTCACTGTACCCTAAATAAGCAGATGCATACAATTGGCATATATGGGGATGAACCTATCTGTCGGTTGTGCAAGGAAGAGGAGGAAACAGCCTCACAAGTTGTCTTCGATTGTGAAGCCTTGCTCAATGGAGATATAGTGTAATGAAATGTTAAATGTGTTAATGCCCCACGTTGAAGAGCTATATTGTAATGTTATGTTTTACACCACGTTGGTGAGCCAAATTGTTATGAAATGTTATATTACGTTAATGTCCCACGTTGGTGAGCTATATTGTTATGTATTATTTTTAATACACCAAATGTTCCACGTTGTACGCCAATTTGTAATACTACGTTTAATATTTTTCATTCATGCAGGTTCACTGTTATACATGCGTGTATAACGTGTTGCCTACGTTATTAATATTTTTTATTTCTCTTCGTGGAGTGTTGATATTTTGATTTATTACTATTTGAAATGTGGGTTGATTTTTTTATAGAATATAAATTGAAATGAAAATAAATTTGTAGATTTTTTTCTATGCTCAGCTAAACTCAATCAAAACAAAATTCTCCATCAAAGGACGAGCGGTTTAATTCCTCAGAGATGTATGTTTAACACATCAACTCCTAAACCTTCTTGTTTAATTCATAAAATTTTATTGAACAATGACAAATAGAAAACGCAATTTTTATAAAACTACAAATCTAAATACAAAAATTTTAAATGTTAGTGTGATAACACTGTTCACTGATGGTGACGTTGACTGATGACAAGCTTCTTGTCCATTTTTACAAAATGACCTACAGTTCACGCCACGATGTGTATTTAATGAAATTATTCACAATTGAAAAAGTTAATGGTATAAATTATTATTACAAAATATTGTGTCACGACTGAGATGTCGTCAACGAAGTTTGGAAAAATCCTTGAAGTTTATTAAGAATGTAAGTATTGTTACAAAGTTCTACTATTAGTCAAACAAACAAAGTATAGCTACTAATAGTAGTTAATCACTAACCATTGGGTCGCATTGAACCATCAATGCGATTCTATATTCACTTTATTAAACATCAAGAGTTTAATTTTAATTTCTTTCAGCAAACGTCAGTATGGAAATGTACTTCAAAATAAAAACACACCTGGAGATAGTATTGAGGTTTTTTTTGAATCTCCAACAAGTTACTTTAAATTGGAAATATTTTTATTTCTTCAATATTTTGTAAAATCGGTGAGTATTACTCTTTTCTTCATGATTTAAAATGTTAAATTTGATTTATAATATTTTAGTAAACATCAAGCTGTCATTTCTTGTCTATTTTTCTTGACTGTCAAAGTTAGGTTATGTTGCTACTTGATTTTAAAATTAATCTTTTTTCTAGGTTAATAAAATTTGAAACAATTGAATGTCAGAGAGAAGCCAAATACATCATCCCAGAACGACTACTTTTATGACACTAAACTGATAAATTTGGGTTCTCTAACCTTACTTTTATGGTCAAAAATGATACTAAGTTTGTTAAAATCCATAAAGCGGAACAAAAGTTATAACAGTTTTATTGAGTCACCTTTCCCACTTACCCCTACCAGTTATTTTACAAGAGGAGGAAGTACTGGAACAAAGTTACGTAAAATAATCAATTGACGTTTTTGTGAACAACGACCTCTGGCGGTGTAGTAGAAAACTTGAAAATAATTTCCATCAGTTTCTCGTATGTGAGTTTGTAATACATATTTTTTTTCTAAGCTGTACAATAAAAAATAGTTTCTGAGATACAGCGGGTTACCTCTCTTAATCAAACACCCGGTACAATTTTTTTTTGTGCTTTCGTTCAATTCAATACGATGTCTTGGAACGTACCAAATATCACAAAAGTGTAGGAGTTATTTCATGAGTTATGGATAAAATATTGGGATTACCAATAAATCACCCGGTATCTTGGTGATAAAGAACGACAGACCCATAAAATACAAGTTAGTAATTTAGAATCACTTCGGTGTGTCTTATTTCCCCCTACATTTCCCAATGAATCACCCTGTATAAAGATATATTTTACAGAAAAAATTGATGGTTGTGAAATGGAATCATTTTTTTCAGGTGTATTTGCGCAATTATTTGTGCTGAAAGAATTTTAAGCAACGGTTATCTGTAGTTCAAAATACAACATCAATTTCTTCTACGAATATATTGAGGATTGTCAAATTACAATTCCAAAAAATAAATGTGAATGTAGGACATATATCGTTATAAAAGTTTAACATTTAATTGAAAATATTACATAAATTTCACAACTCAACATTTAACTTATTAGGTAGCTAATTAGCAAAACATGTCCATGCATATCTAATCTTCCAGAAAATATTTAAAATATATTTAAAAACGACAAAGTTTGAATAAGTTATGAAATATATTACCTGATAAAGAGACAAATTTTTCTTTTCAAATTACATCTCAATTTTATTGGTTCATTTAAAAAAATTGATAATCTAAGTGTTTTTTCATAATAAAAATGTTTATGTTTTTTATTAATGTAGATATGCATGTATTTAAGTATAACTAAAGATCAACTTATTTTAACCCAGTGATAAAATAATTTGTCATTGTTTAACACTGACAATAATATAAACAGTTTTGGTAACGAATCCAATTTCAAAATAATAAGTTTTGTATTTGAACAACATGAATAATATTTTCCTATGACCACCATCAAAAACACTATTTTGCACATTGGTTATAATATGCAAAATTAACAATTTCTCATAGTAAGAAAAGTTGTGGGAAAAGTGGCATAAGGCATAGCCAAACTGACATAGAATATAGCCAAAGTGACATTAGGTGGTGCGACCAGAGAGGAATCACAGGAATGGATGGGGGAGGAAATGGAGAGAAAGTGGGAGGAGTATGAGGGCGCGCTAAAAGGAGCGATTGGGAATAGGAGAGATTGCATGGACCGGAAATTCGGAAATTCTTGACACAGGTGTTTACTGGACATGGGTCGATAGTAGGGTACCTCCACCAGATCGGGAAAAGAGAGACTGGAGTGTGCGAGAGGTGTGAAATGGAGGATGATGTGGGACATGTGTTTAGATGCTTTAGGAACGAGGAAGTGCTGAAGAAATTGGAGAGGAAACTAGAGGAGGCGGTGTAATGGGAGAATATGGTGGAGATGATGTTGGGGGGGATTAGGAATGGATGGAGGTGTGTGGAGTAGTAGAGAGCATAGTTAGGGGGAGAGGAGGACTAGATATGGCATGAGAGGTAGAAGTGATAGTAGGGAGAAGACGACGGTGTGAGCGGAGAGTGTGCGAGGGACCGCCGCCCGTCTAGGATAGTTATTCCGAGGCGGGGGTAACGGCCAGTTTGAGGTGGGTTTTGTTGGTAGGTTAGTGAGTCCAACACTGTATCTTGGATAGGACCCATTCGAACATGAGTTTCCCATCTCGACCCGAAAAAAAAATACGGAAGTCTTTTTTAGTATATACGCGAGAGTCAAGAGGAACTTTACATAGTTCTACCATTTGTAAATTCCCCCAGGGGGGATATCATGTGGCTACTAAAAAGTGCCAACTCCTCTTCTTTATTAATTTACAGGGTGATTCATGAAATTGACCATACATTTGAATTGGCTATAGTGTTTTCACGGATCATTTGTTTTTTTTTTTCATAATGCAATACACTACTATCAAACATTCGAGTGGTATTAGCTAAACTCAGAAATTCCAGGACTGGCTTTGGAAAAATTAATTTTTGGATTCGTATTAAATATTGCACCCTGTATTAAGCCTTTATTGTCTACCGGCAGCGATAATTACGTGATAATATTATTTGGTTTGATACCCCAAGAACAAAGGTACCAAATTAGCACGTGGGTGGTAAACAGGAGTCACGAAGAACTATCGCCGACTCACTACGTTTAACAGCAGTAAAAGTATACTACAAGATAACTCAAATATAAATCTCAGGGATGGGTTGAAAATAGGCACAAGTTCCCTTTCTACGATATAGCTATATTTAACGATCCTAGATGCTGGTTCTAATACGAAACAAATAAAAATATGAGTAAAGATATAAAAGCGCACGTGCAGGCGATCTTTATCGACTAAATCAAATAACGAACTTCCCAAAAGGCGGATATTCTACAAACAAATAAAAGGGTCAAATGAGAGATATGATTACGTATTTATTTACAGAGAGTTAAGACCAGTATCTAAATACTGCATGCATTAATTCGTAAAAGGTAAGTACGATATTATTTAAAGTACTACATGAAAGAGATTATAAGATTTAAATCAAATAGGTTATAAAGGTTAACTATTCTACTTTTATCTGTTTTATTCCAGAAGACAGTCAAATGGTGGTGGTTTTCTGGCTTTCCAAAAGAACAGGTCCAGTTATTTTAAGAGCAGGAGGATCATCACCACAAAACACCAGTTATTCCATAATTATATGAGAAATACTCCTAAATTTCAAATCAACTTATACTCTCTCAAGATAATAAAGTTAACGTAAGATGTGAAACAACAAAATGAAGGAAAAGAAAATGAAAGGCCTGAAATAATAAAACCACGTTAGTATCAACTAATTGTCAATGGTTCCCCAATTAGATTGGATTTTTATAAAATAGCACAATTTGGTACTGAATCCGCAAAATGCGTCTTTCAGCAAGCTTTCTTGGCTTAGAAAAAGAACGTAGTCCAAAGGTCATTTTTTGTACCCGAAAATACCGCGTTTTGCAGGGTAAATCGAGTGCCAATTTAATATTTGCAAATGGAAATACTGAAGAGGTCAAGGTCGTCTGTCACTTTGTCGTGCATTTGCTGGCAGAGGATCAAACTATTCCAAGGCCACATTTATTATTATGGTTTGTTTTCCTGTTATAATACGTGATACTAACATCGTTTTATTTTTCAGAAAATGGATCAAACAAAGAAATGTGAATACCAAGAGTACTTTTGAAAATTAATAGAGCTGACTACCTAATAGCCTGACTTTATTTCCAATGAATAAAATATTTAATAACAAACCTGACGACTTTCATTCTATTCAATTTAAACCAATATCCTTTTTACTTACTTCTTCAAATAAAAAGGTAAGTTAATTTAAGACCTTAACACCTGTATAAAATTTTCATGATGAAAATACATCCCTCTGATAACAACGTTCGCCTTGGCAAGCAAATTCGGCAAAATATTTTCCAGAAAGTCCAATTAGACCTGTCCTCTTGAAGGACCATCAAACAAGTAAGGACCTACTAATATAATTGGTCATTTATTACCCCAATCCACACGTTTACCAAAAACCTCAACTGGGAACGACATTCTCGAATAGCATTGGGATTTTCTTTTGCCATCACATGTGAATTACGGAAATTATTTATCCTGTCCCTTGTAAGTGCTTATTGTAGGGTTCATAGTCACAGCATCAATAATGTCATCTTCCTACGCTCCATCTACATGGAATACATGGATACACTAGGAAAAGTGCCATTTCATCGCACATAATTAAAAACTGACCCAAATGATGAATGGCTCGGATGACGATCAGGAAATCTCCTGTGATATTCTTCAGCAGCAGCTCTACCATTCCCATTACAGAACCCATAAACAAAAATTATGTCGACATATTCTGTGGTCGAAAACTGAATTTCAATCATTTACAATCGACACACATTAACACATACTTGAGGTTTACCCCAATGCCTAAATGCAATTTTTGTCTAAAAATTCAAAATTGAAAAACAATTGATTCTATCGTTAGAGATAATACAAAGTCACAGTAAAGATGTAGTTAAAATTATACATATTAGATTATGTTGTAGGTATTCATTTTACAAAGTCACAGTAAAGATGTAGTTAAAATTATACATATTAGATTATGTTGTAGGTATTCATTTTGGTTGAAATACTTGAAATTTATAACATTTGTTTAAATTAATACCTTATTATGTGAGACGTCATTATGGTTGTTCTATTTTTGGTAAGATTTGATCGTTCGCTAAAAATGGAATAAAAGTGCAACAACATAGTCGCATATGTCGTTTTCATTGGCTATTTTCGTAGATTGCATTTAAAAAACTATATATACACAGGGTGCAATATTTAATACGAATTCCTAAATTAATTTTTCCAAAGCCGGTACTGGAATTTCTAAGTTAAGCTAATATCAGTCGAATGCTTGATAGTAGTATATTGTATAATGAAAAAATTAGAAAAATAAACTATTGGCACTATAGCCAATAAAATTTATGGTCAATTTCACAAATCACCCTGTAAATTAATAAAGAAGATGCGTTGACACTTTTTAGTAGCCTTCCCGAGGGACTCTACATATGGTAGAAGTATGTAAAGTTCCTCATGACTCATCCTTTATAAAAATCAGTTTCGACTCTTTATAGCTGACAAATTTCATACTAGTTATGTGAAGAGTTTTCGAGATATTGGATTGTCAAATCATCTGGGCACACCCGGTATATACCTAACTTAAGCATATCATAATTATATTTCAAACATAATTTAGGTACACTAATCGAAATATTTCAATTACATTGGTCTGGATTTATTTCCAAAATTCTACTACACTTCAAACTACATAAACAATTGATTCTTGTTAGTCCTTGAAATATATTTCGCAAATATAATTTACTATTAAAATTGTCACAAAGCACTCATTATATAAGAATACATTTCTAACGATCTAAAACGGTTACTGAAATATGTCTGTGATTTTCAATTAAATAGTGACACTGTTACCCCTTTTCGCAAAATTTCCAGTTGTGTTAAAAAATTAAAAAAAAAATTGATGAAACTCACCTTTTCTTCTTGGTTGACCGACTCGAAGTTGCAAATCGTATAAGTAAAAAATATTTCTGAATTTAATTTAAATGGGTGTTTTCAATTTAATAAAAAATCTGTCTCATAATTAATTGTGAGCATAGTCGTCGACTGAAAATTATTTTTATAGGGATTTCTACTGCAGTAGAAAATAAACATATTAGAAATAACTAACTCAAATACAAATGACCATTGGTATCAGGTGAATTATATTCTATTCAATAAGCTGGTATCCCTCAGGACCTTGATCAACAGTTGATCTGGTCTGGGCGGCTGAGTACGTCTTTTATATTTTACTTCAAATTTTTGGAACCTTAGTTCTTTACGTTAGGTTAGAGCGATGGGGGTCGCGCAGCAAAAAATCTGACCGTTACGTTACGTTACGTTACGTTATGTTACATGCGGTAATGCAGATACCTATAATCGGTAGTAGCTCTGGCGCTGGGGGATCGCGCAGCGAAAAGTCTGACAGTTATGTTATGGCCGCTCACTGTCTCTCTCTCTCTCTCTCTCGTTGAGTCGTTCGCTGTCTTTGTTACTGCTTTCGTGTACGAAGCAGTGACTCAGAGGCTTCAGTGTATTTATTTATTGATTCAATCAGTCAATTAAAAATATTAATAAGATCATACAACATTAAAAGGAACTAAAGTTCCTACCGTGTGTCCCGCGACACGTTCTACTTTTTTCTTCTGTGTAGTTGGCAGGTGACCATCTGTAAGTGTACCCTCTCTCCTTGGTTGGTTAGAGAATGTTGGGCTACCAAGAGTGGGTTGGATCTCATACAGGGGGGTATTGATGTCGTTCCAAATAGTTTCCCAGGATTCGTGGATTATGCTTACTTTGAGTGTAAGGTCCTTGCTCAGTTGAATTGAAGTTATTGGAATGTTGCTGGTGGTAATTTTTTGGCGTGAAGCTGAGCTGTTCCATTGCCAGATATTCCAACGTTAGATGGAAGCCAAATTATAATAAGCATTTAGATGTTGCTAGATGTAATGAACGGCAGCACGTTCAACTGTGTGGATACTACCAGCAGGGAGGAGCAAATGCGTACTTATAATCTCCTTACCGCTAGTCACTGAGCACCCCATGCCTGTGAGCGTCTTTTTTTTGGCTTGGGCTTATAGCGGTATTGTTTTTTTTTTAATTGGAGTTAAGTATGTGTAACAAGGTTTATATTTTGCTAGTCTATTGTGGTAAGCATAATTATTAGCTAGCTTAACTACATATATACTCATTATGAGTTATTTCAATGTGAGCTTTGTCCCAAATGGCTCTTTTTGTAGTATATCTGAATATGATGCTTTTGAAATTTCGTTGGGTGTATCATGGAGAAGTAGACATCATGAGGTTTGAAGGAGTTTTATTGTCGGTTGGGAGAAATACAAAAATTGAAGTGTCTATTATTATTTTTCATTCTCATGAAGATATAAATAAATCTTGTAGAAAGTAGCCTGGTTTCACGAAAGTACAAAAGAAGCAGAATTATAAAACAATAAATATTTCTCAAAAAAATGAATGAATAAAATATACAGAGTGATTGATTAGTGTGATAAAGCTCAGTATATCTGTTATGATGAATGATACAAAAAAAGTTAATTTTAAAAATTGTAGGCAGATTCAAGCTCCATATTTCAAAATTGGTTACAATGTTACAGGGTGCCAGATCAAAGTTATGGTTTTTCAAATGGAACACCCTATATTTTACTGTAAAACTGGAATCTGCTTCAATCCCCCATTACAACTATATAAGATTGTAATATTTTCATTCATTCGTTTGGGTTGAGCTCAACAGCCCAAACACTTGAACTGAACCTTTGTACCATTTCCCATGTCATCTACTTCCATTCCAGAAGCTTCGTGTCTTCTATAAAGGCCACTAGTTTGATTGGAGGGATTTTCAGTAGTTTTAATGGTTGTACTAATTCCTCTCCAAAGTGCTTCCTTCTAAGTATGTACTTGTAAGTTCTCGGAAAAGCAGAGTATGTGAGTAGGTATTTCATCATCAAGTTCACATTTTCTGCACATAAGTTCACTTACTTTGCCCATTTTTTGCAGATGTTTCCTCAGGGTGCACTGTCCAGTCACTAGGTCGGTAACTGTCTTCAAAGGTCTCTTATCCAGTTTCAATAGCCTGGTTGAGAGTTCATTGTCTACCTTGTTCAGTAAACTCTTTGCATGGAAGTGCCCTTGTGTCAACCTCCATTTAAGTTGTTGTACCCTATCTAGCCAGTTCCCAATTTCCCCTCTTATTCAATCTTTTGTGATTCCACAAAACAGTTCCGGACCTTTGAAGTATCCTTTGGAAGCTTCTTTAGCTAACTGGTCCGCCATTTCATTACCTGCAATCCCCTCATGGGCCGGCACCCAAATTAGAGACACTGTTGTTTCCTGCCAGCCTGTTGAGGGATTCTTTGCAGTTTTGCACCAGTCTTGACTTAGTTGTTGGATTACTGATAGCTTTAAGCAGAGCCTGGCTGTCAGTGAATATTTTAATTTTTTTTCTGATAATTTCATCAATAGTCTCTGCTGGAAACATAGTCGTATATCGACTCTCTAGATCTAGGTCCTCTCTAGGTCCTTTTAAACCAGCCCCAGTGCTATGGTTTGTTTTGGAGCCATCGGTGTACCCGATGATTTCTCCAGAGTTATCTGGGTGCATCACCTGTTCCCTAGATGGGATGATGATGTTCGCTCGCTCAGTGAATATATTCTCTGGTGTCATGCTATCAAAACTCATGTGAAATATGGGTTCATCTAGTATTGTCGCAGTTGTATCAGTGTGTCCTTCTCGCCCCTATAATAGTTCCAAAGAAGGAAGTCCAATAAGGGATTCCATTAATGCCGTCCCCGTACTGTTCATTGCCCCGGAAATACCAAGAAGTGCTTGTCTTTTGGATTCCAGTTAATATATTAACCACCAGACTATTGTTCCATAGGTGATCGATGGCCTTATCACAGTTGTGTAAAGACAGTGAACCACCTCAGGTCGTATTCCCCAGGTTTTGCCCATAACTCTTCTGCATTGCCAGAAAATCCTAGAAGGTTGTAATCTGTTAATCAATTTCGTTCATAAGTTCATCAATGCTGCAACGAGGTGTCAAATACTTATATAGAAAGAACAATCAATATTAGGAGCTCCAGTGACTTATCAGTTCTTGGGTTACACACTTCTTATCGAACTCGATTTATAACAATTTCTCTTATACCTGAAAGTCACATGGAAGCTGTTAGCAAGTCGCTAATCCTTATTATGGTCTGGTCTGGTGGCACGGGAAACACAAATTTTTGGTAAAACAACATAAAGGAGGACTTTTACAACCGATTCAGATCTTCCTGATATAGTTTTTCCTTGAACATACAAAGTAAAGCGTATTTTTTTGTTTTAGAAATTATTGACTATATTACTATTACAACAAACAGAGGTGAATAATGAACTAATTTGTGCTTACTTACTGTCACCATCATTTGCTTACTGAATTTGAACACTTAACTAGATTAAGCAATAACATGCCAGTAAAACAGATATGGGAGGCAAAAAGACATGAAAGCAGAACCAGGGGAAGACCAAGGAAAACATGGGACGATAACGGAAGCACGAACCAAAGTAAAAAACAGAAACACGTGGAGAGCTTTTATATGCAATTATTAAGCCAAACTTTCACACCTTACACCTTTGGGTAAACAGGTTTAGATTATATATTAAGAAAACAGGATATCTGTCATTGCTCATCTCATACAAGGGAGTTTTACCAGAAACGTCATGCAGTCGGTTGATATCAAATAGGAAATATGACTCACTCCGGTTTCTATTCGTAGAACATAATCTGGACTGTTTTTTTGGGAGCATCTTCAAGCGCTTAAAAAACGCAACTTGTACTATTTCAACAATACCCATAGGTTCATGCGGGATAGCCAGAAGGTTGTCTTTGAGCTAGACAAAGTGGATATAACCCTGTCTGAAGCCTGTTGGCCGTTTTTACAAGGTGTTCCGTTGCTTCCCTAAAAACACCAGAACAGAAAAATCATGCTGAAGTTTTCGAATCTATTAAGTACATCTACGTGTGTATTATCATAATAGAAGTTGTAGCTATTGCTGCTAATGCCACTAAGTAAACGTCAAAATATAATAGTTCAATACTATTAAACGCTTTTGACGTCTATATATCACGCTTTACTAATATGACAATTATTTACAGGTAACTGTAATTAAGTAAAGCCACTAAGTAAGTGTCTATAAAAGACGTAATTCTCAAAATTATTCATATTAAAATAATAATAGACGAGTTTGATTAACAAAGTTACATGTTGAATTAACATAACTTTCAACATTGGAAGTAATTCACTGAAGAAAGTAGGTGGCATTTGTCCCACGGGAGCTTTTAATCACTCCCTAACTATTGCAGAGATTTATAAAGCTTAACGACATTCTATAAGCATGGCTTAAATTAACAGCAACCCTAACAACTCCTGTTTGCTGCCAAGGTGGAATGAATATTTTGAGTTTCTACCAAAAACCTTACATATTCCAAAGATAAATGTATAAATCACAAAACGAATACTTACGTTTATTAAATGCAGATTCCATAATAGTTTATAGAGTTTTTGAGATGCACATCAGCGAGTTACTCTATTACGTCTAATATTTATCACTTGCAGACTCTATAGTGCGGTATTTGATGAGTGTCTGGCAAACTTATAGTTCAACTGCATAAACTCGCAGCATTTTCAGAGCTTTCTTTTTTCGTTGGCGCTAAGTTACTGACAACTGATTTCACGTCTATTCAATGTCTATTTCGAGAATATGAATTTTTGTGACGCAGTACCGAACGATGTTTTGCAATATATCATATTCCTTGAAAAGTGACTAAGTTTTACTTTACACATTACTTTAATAATAGAAAGAACATATGATAGGAAATATCTAATATTATTACCCTTAGGTATTACTTAGCTCGTGGACAAATGTAAATTGCATTCAGGAGTTCCTAAATCCGATTTAGGTATTAAACAACTTCAGAAAATGGTTGGTGAAATCGAACATAAATGTAGGAATCGAATTTTTAGGGCATTATTCCGATAACCCAGTAACTCTAGACAGCGAAAAGGAGTTATTTAAAAAAATTAGGCATTTTGCGTACACCTCCTTCTCACATAACTGCTAACAAAGTTATTTAAGGAATCAAAGGGCCACCAAAATAAGTATGCCCATTTTCAAATTAGAGAGCTCACAATTCGTCAACATAGAAACCGCGCTGTAAATGGTGGATGCATTCGTTTCCGTACCACGGCGTGTTTTTTCACATGGTCTACACCATAGGTCATCATCAGGGATTGATGAATCCTGTTGTGAACCTTCTCCGTTAACGAGGTCTATGAAGATGTTGTCTATCCTATCTTCCTCTTCTTTACTCTCACGCTATAGGACATTTCCTGTGTAATGTTGTGAGTTAGGTGTGGATAGGCCTCTTTAATCGGTGGTATTGCTGGTCACTTGGAAGGTCATCTTACTTGAATAAACAACTACTTCTGACACTGAGATAAGTTCTATTTATTAAATTACTTTACTACTACACATTATAACTACTTAAGATTACTAAATATATAGATAAGTATCTAGCCATATAGCATACTTATAGTTTAATGATGTCTGCTAGATTACTGATCTTTAATGACTGATTCATCACTGATTCTTGAATGTGTTGTCACCTTTATATTTGTAAAACGTACCTGTCGACCTTGCTACTGATATTTATGTAATATTCCAATGTTCCAACGTCCTTATGATTTATTGAAATTAGTTTCAAGGGAATTTATTTCTTATTTTAATCTTATTATTATATTAGGCCGAAAGGCATCACACTTGTACGCAAAATCAGTGCATTTATATCTATAAGATATGCTTCATTTAAGCAACAATATGGGAAAAGTGGCATTACATGACAAGAAGTTTAATAATATATTCTTTAAAATTATATTAATTGGGTGCTCGCCATGGAGGAAGAGTACAATAAAATAAACAACGCCTTCATAGAGCAGAGTTGACAATAAGACTTATTAATCGCTGATGATGACTTTAATAATGAGTCACTACTTCCTCTATAAGACGAGAATTCCAAGGCTTAATTATTAATTGATTAGTAAACATCACCTTGAGTTATTACAACAAACTAAGTAGTCGTGCCGAGAGGGACTATAAATAGATATTTATTAGAATACACGAGGTGCCTTTTTAAACATGAACTTGAGAGTCAACCTCTGCCCTAATTGTGGCCAGTATGTTTTGTGATACTACTTAAATCATATGTATGTATATAATCCCAGATCCCAGGAAACAATAAAGTTATTTATATTATAATGGTTTTATATTGGAAGCAGCTTATCGTATAACCAGAACTCATTACAGAAGGAGAAGTTTGATTTTTTCATATTGAATGCAGTGAATTGAATGCCAAACATAGGCGACAAGGTTATCTCGACCCTCTGCTAAATTGCTCTCGGAGCTTCAGAAATCTGATCTCAGAGTAATCACAGGAATTCTCTATCGACGCTGCTCGCTCAGATGCCATCTCTGTAAAATCGGCAAAGTGAAGAGTGGAACAAGCAGATTCTGCGATGATACAGATGAGACGGCGGAACACATTTTCTGCAATTGCAAGGTAATTGTTCGCCAACGCTTTAAATACCTGAAACGGGTATGCTTAGAGCCTGGTCAGGCTACAGATCTTGCCCCAAAACAGATAATGGGCTTTCTCAGAAACCTACCCTAAACGGTATACACAAAATATCAAATAGGTCGCTGTGTGGTGATGTCAACCGGACCAATCGACTCCCTTGTAAACCAATCTAATCTAATCTATGGAAAATATCAGGTAAAAAGAACGTGCGGTGCATTATTTCTCAAAGGTGGTGCGGAAACGATTGCACAAACCATTAACAGTGCAATCACAATCGATCAATATTTTATTTAAATATCTTCAAGGATTTATAGGAAATTGGACTTTATCGAACTTATTTATCACTTTGTAGATGATTTGTTCATGCTAAAAAAAACTAACAAAAAATATTTGCATCCTTCTGTGTATATTTATTATGATATTATGGTATTAAAATTTTGCAAGTACTGCCATGGATTTTGTTGAACATAATTAACATAATGGAAATACCTTTGCAATTTTTAAGAAACGGTCACAATTTCAGGGTTATTTTCACTAACAGTTCAGTATATTACTAAATAAAATAAAAATATACTCACATTTGGGAAAGAAGTATGTTATTTCTTAAGTAGTATTTGCATTTCTAGAATTATAATTTAAGACAAGATGGAAATTCCCAATGGTTATTTATAGATGGGAATCCATATTTCAGTGGTTGTTGATAATGTAGATTAATTTCTTAAGTATTCCTTCAATTTTTTCATATTCCGTTATTAACAATTTTAGTTATTTACTGGTGGTTATTGAAAAAATATCGAATCAAAAAATAAATAATATTTTTATATTTTTAGTGCAGAATTAAACAAAATATATCATTATATATGAATTATTTAATAAAAAATCTGCAAATGGTCTATGAAATAGGTCGATTGGCCCCTATTTAAACTGGAAATTGGAAAATCATTCTCCATTTTACCAGATTTTAGCGACACCAACTCAATGTGCACTTTTTTAAATGAACAAATCTCCTTTGCAGCTAACAAAGCTTGTAAAATCTTACAACCATTCTATACCAAAAACCCTCAAACCCCCTCTTGGTGCGATGATGAATGCCTTTCAATATATAATTCTAAAAGAGATGCTTATAAAAATTATAGAAACAATATGACTTCTTCAAGTTTTATTGAATATTAAAGAACAAACATTTAAAATAAAAGCAAAAAAAAGGTGAGCGGTCGTCGGACCTCCAACAGAAGCTTGCTTGTTATGCACAATAGAATGACCATTTTTCGTGAATTTTTCACCATTTTTCAAAAAATTTGACAATTTTTGACAATTATTGACAGTTTTTGACAATTATTGACAGTTTTTGACAATTATTGACCAATGTTGACAGTTTTTTATAATTATTGACCATTTTTTCAAAATTTTTGACCATTTTTCAAAATTTTAACAATTATTGACAATTTTTGACAGTTTCTAACAATTATTGACCATTTTTGCCAATTTTTAAAAAAATTTGACAATTTTCAACAATTATTGACCATTTTTGACAGTTTTTTATAATTATTGACCATTTTTGAAAAATTTTGACAATTTTAACAATTTTTGACCATTTTTCAAAATTTTAACAATTATTGACTATTTTCGACCATTTTTTAAAATATTTGACAATTTTTGACAGATTCTGACAATTATTGGCCATTTTTGACAATTTTAAAAAATTTTGACCATATTTCAAAAATTTTGACAATTTTTCACAATTATTGACCATTGTTGACAGTCTTCTATAATTATTGACCATTTTTTCAAAATTTTGACAATTTTTGACGATTTTCCAAAATTTTAACGCAGCGTTGGTTATATAGTATCGCGCGTTATTTTAATGCGTCTCTCTCTCTCTCTCTTTCTAATGAGTCATCGCGTGACGAACGCTTTTTCGTAATATCACACGTTTTAAGAGTTCACTAGCCTTCCCAAAAGTCCTATGCCGTGCAATAAGAAGCAAGCTTCAAAAAAACTGGGCAGAATTTTGACAAACAGACAGACAAATCCGACAAATATTTGGAAAAGAATCAATAAAATTCAACTAAATAAAAATACGAATGTCTATGATGAAACGTTGTTGGAAAATTTGTACAAAAAATAGCTCCTAATTATGTAACTCCTGAAATTAGTCAACCTTCCATAGACAATGAGCCTCACTTCTTGCTGCCCCCCATCACGGTCATTGAAATGGTAGCCAACATTAACTTTTCTAAAAAATTTACTCCTGGCTTAGATGGGATCAATTATCTTATTTTGGCCCATTTACCGGTAGTTTCTTTAGATTTTCTTTGCAGGATCTTTAACAATATTTTAACCAAAGGAGATAACTGTGACTCCCTAAAACAATGTCTGATAATTCCTATCCCTAAAGCTAATAATCCGAATGTCTTGTGACCTATTATATCCCTAATGTCGTGTGTTTTAAAAACCTTCGAAAGAATCATGAAAACTCGTCTAGAATGGTTGTTGGAAAATTCCAGTATTCTCCCAAAGTTGCAATTTGGATTTCGTAGAGGTAAAGGCACCATCGATGCATTTCACACTTAACCACGTATATACAGCTAACTTACTCCCAAAATAACTACCTTGCAGCCCTGTTTATGGATATATCAGGTGCTTATGATAATGTTATTTTATAGCAAACTCACTAATCTAGGCGTGCCTAAAATGTGCGCATTCGCTTTAGTCAATTTGTTCATTAACAGGCAAGTCTTTATTAGATGTAACAACACAATGGTTGGACCAAGGATAGTGAGCAAAGGTTTACCTCAAGGATCAGTGCTTAGTCCCTTATTTTTTAATTTGTATACTCTAAACTTACACATCATGGGCATTGGATCAACTATCTTACAATATGACGACGATTTCTGCCAGTACTTGGATAAGAACACAATTGATGAGTGTATATTGAATCGCTGATTGCAGAAAGGATATATGTCACTGAACTTAACTTCTGAGATAAATGAAATTAACTGTTTTTCGAACTGGAGTATAATTTATAAAAAACTGAATGTGCATGTAAAAACTATATCAAAACACTATCCCTTTTAGGGGTAATTGAAAATATTTGCTTTAAGCAGTAAAAAGTTATAGACCTTTTAAGTTGACTAACATATACCCTTTCTGTTATCAATTGGAAGAATCAAAAAGAAAGAGGGAGTAATTGACGAAAAACATTTTATTAAGACAGACTGTAAGAAAAAATTGGATTAACAAAACACAGATTTTTAATTTATAATAGGCCAACTAAAAATATTATCCCAAAATTCTTTTGTTTCTTCAACGTCGTTCACATATTTAGCCGATTTCTTGATGTGATCCATTTTATCTGATTTTATGGAAAGTTTTCCTGTTGGGTAACAAAATACTTTAGGTTCAGCTACAATATTGGAAAATCCTTGACAAAATGTATGTTTCACGAATCCATTAATGTAGTTTTTGGCAAGTACTACACCTTTCCCATCATTCTTGCAGAATGAAAACTGATGAAAGTTGCTGATGTTAAACGCAACTTTTCTATCTCTTGGCGTACCTCTTTGAGAAGATTCAATAGAAATAGCTGTTTTTTTATAAAGTCCAGGCCACCAGTCTTTAAAATTCACTATATCCTTTCCATCCACAAGATGGATTAGACATTTATGTTTGTTGCTGGAAGATGCTATAATTTCTGTATACTGATGTATGGTATAAACACGATCGACTTTTTTTAACTTTCTTTTAATGCTACCAAAGTCTCTATCGCAAGGCAGAAACGAGTGTCCTCGAATGAGAAAGTATTGCTAAATATCATGAAATCTGCCGGAATCTTGCCGGAACAGGCACATTCGAATCAGGGTGTTATTTTTGTTTTGGCTAGGACAATTGTCGCTAAAGAGATGCAGTTCCCTCACACTATCAGGTATGTATTCCTTTATATACTGGTAAAGGAAGGAACATACTTCATTAGGGCCTTTCTTGCCACAACCTTCATGATAAATGAAGTAAACAACTTGGTTAGTCTTCATGTTGTGGATGCAAAAAACGCCTACTGTTAATTGTCTTAAATAGAATAAATCCTGCACTGGTATTTTTGGAAGCTGTAAGCTTTGCATATAGTCCAACTCAAGGGCAACTACATTATTAGACTCTTTGCTCTTCTTTGTTGACTCCTGCAGTGCCGTGTAAAACTTTTTACTTCGTCTTTTATGCACGAGCATTTCATCAATAGGACTCTCATTTAGATCCTCACTCTTAGTTTTGATTGAAAGATTCTCACAAGTGGAGCATGTGTCGACCTGATGCCTACCAAACTTCAGATCAAAATCATCCTTAAAAATTCTGTTGAAGTATTCGTACTTAATCTTTGAGTCTGGATATTTTTCTTTGAACATCGAATACATGGTCCTTACTGTCAATTCTGAGCTAAGATAATGATATTCTCTTGAAGAATAATGGGATGTTTTTACAGGAAACGAATGTATGTGCTCATGAATACGAATCTTCTCTCCGGCGGGGATAACATTAGCACTGACTTGTTTTCCTCTTTTATCTGTAGGCGTAACTCCTGCTTGTAACAACTGCTGAATACGTTTTAATCTTTTATTACTGATGAAGTGAAGAGATAAGAATGCCTTTCTACAAATCATTTTTCTTTCAGTTGCAATCAGTACGTAATATTTAAAACTACTGTTACGTTTGTTGTTCTCCCTAAGTTGTTGTACTCGTGGGCGGCGAGTTTTGATACTAGAAACATGAACAAGTCCCTGTAAATACAAGTTCGTCCTTTGTAGCTAAATTATAAAATCTTTTAAATGCCTATAGCTTCTGCTCATTAGTAATCTTTTCGAAGCATTCGAACCTGCAGTTACATGGGTATCCAACAGATTTAGCAAGAACAACATTACCTTTATAATTTACATACTCCTGGCCTTTAACACTAAAAAAAATTCCTAGTCCCCCCCCCCCCCAGGTAGATGGCTAGTTACGCCAGTGGTGGAAGCCGATCCGAAAATAAATCCAATGTTTTACAGGGCATATACTAGATCAATTCTAGATTATGGTTGTTTTCTGTATGGATCTGCTACCAAAACACGTTTAATCAAAATCGACAGAATACATCACAAAGCCTCAAGATTATTCCTAGGAGCCTTAAGGTCTACTCCTATCTCGGCTCTCTTGGCAGAATGTAATGAACCCCCCCTCCACCTGAGACGCCTATTTTTGGCTGAGAGATTTGTACTCTCTGCTGTTCTCTCTATTCAAAATTCAACCTCTAAATGGTGGCAAATCAAAAAATCTCCTACCTTAGCTATTGTCTTTCCCAATGTTTCTCAATATCAATTTCAAGGTGAGGGAGTATTACAGTCAGCATCCTCAAAAAATTAACACACGTCAAGAATTTAAAGAAAAATGTTGGATTTATATGGGTTTAAGGACATTCTCAACTTCCAGATAATTAAAAAAAAATCAATTCGGTTTTAGAGTAGGTTGGCGATCGAAGAAGTGGCAAAAATCGCGAGAAAGGCACACCTCTCAGGGTCAAGGGAAAAATGGTGCGTAGAGGCCACTTTAGACGTGAAAAACGCTTTCAACACAGTGCCCATTGAAGGTATAATACAAGGTCTCGAGATAAAGGAAATACACCCGTATTTGATCAATATTATCAAGAGATATTTCTGCGGACGCAAGATCCATTGAGGAGACAGAGACTTCTAAAACGTTACGGCGGGGATACCGCAAAGATCAGTATTGGAGCCGACGTTGTGGAACGTTTTTTACGACGATATTTTGAAGATTAGGCCCCCAGAAGGCATCACGATGATTGGGTACGCTGACGACGTTGCTTTGGTGGCCACAGCAAAAACATCAGCGGAACTAGAAATGAACTTGAGTGAGGCTATGTGGCAGGTGAGACGCTGGTTGAGAGGCTGGGACATGCAACTCGCCGCACAAAAAACAGAGGTGACCGTCCTTGTAGGATATAGAGGTGGGAGGCTTAGACTCGAGCTAGGGGACACAATAATAACATCAAAGGCGGAATTGAAGTACCTGGGAATCGGGTTGCACGAGGGAGGGGGTATCAGGAAGCATGTCAAAGAGATAGTCATGAAGGCCTTAGTGAAGATGACGGCTTTGGGGAGAATTTTCCCAAATATAGGAGGACCGACAGCTGAAAAGAGTAGACTGCTGTGGGGTGTGGTGCAATCCACCATTTTGTATGGTGCTCCCATATGGGGGGGGATTGTGGGGATAGCTGAATATAGGAATATTCTGAACAGCCTACAAAGAAGAATGCTGCTGAGGGTAATCTCGGGTTACCGAACTATATCGACCAAAGCAGTACAGGCTATCGCAGGATACCACCAATAGACCTATTGATATGGGAGAGACAAGAAGTCCACAAAAGGGGTAGGGAACATAAGAGGGAAATTGAAAAATATTTGAGGGAAAATGGCAAGATAGATGGGACACCATTTAAAAAAGAGGAATGGACCAAAACTTTGATCAAAAATCTGGAAAGCTGGATTCTCTTTCGCCATAGGAAGGTAGATTATTTTGTCACCCAGGCATTGCCCGGTCATGGCTCATTTAGGGCATACGCAAAAAAAATTAGAAAGACGGAAGATGACATCTGTATCTTCTGTGGAGACACAGATGACGTGGAACACATTTTCTTTTGTCGGAGATGGGACCAGAATAGGAATTGTCTTGGGAGGGAGATGGAAGTAAGAGTCCCAAGGACGAATATGATAGAGCTGATGCTACATAAAGAGGACAACTGGAATGCTATAAGGAAGTATCTCAAAGATATCATGAGTCAGAAAGAGAGGGAAGAGCGTGCCCATCAGTGATGGCAGAGGCAGTTTTCGGCTCTAGTACCCTCTAGTACTCGGAGCCTGTGAGCAGGTTTCCACCTGACAAAAAAAAGGTACCTAATGAAAAAGTAGATGGGCTTGCTAAAGATGCCGCTTCTTCTGGTCTTGTGAGTAACGAATTATCAAAGGGGGATATGATATCACTTAGAAAAGAAAATCTCAAACAAAATTGGAAATTGAATTGGTAGGTTTTATAAACCACAGTAACAATTCCTACTGCAAGATATATCCTTCACTTCCCTATACTCCTATAGTTGAACGAAGCCTTTCTTCCAGTGAAGTGGATACAATGTATGTCAGATGCCTTTTTGGACACGCTACCGTTAATTCATAGCTTTTTAAAATTAAAATGTCTACCACAGATACATGCTACTGTGTCGGAAGTTTCGACGATCTCAACCATTGGATGTTTGACTGTGGATACAATAGAGAAGCCTCCAAATACTTACTGGACTCCTTGTCAGCTAAGAAGATGACTTTTCCACAAAATATAGTTTCTCTCTTGTACATAATAGCTCACGGAAACCTATCATAAGAGATATTCTGTTTGTCCTTTTGTAGCAAGTACCCCTTATCCGTTGCCTTTTTTGTGTGTCTAAATAAACAAAGTTGCTATGACGGGTGTAATGTTAAGGTTTAAAGGTGTGGATAGGCCTCTTAATTGGTGGTGTTGCTGGTCATTCGGAGGGTCATCTTAATGGAATAAAACAACTACTTCTGGCACTGGGATAAGTTCTATTTAGTACTACTATACATTACACTATTTAAGATTACTAAAAATATATAGAAGTCTCTAGCAGTGTAGCATACTTATAATTAAGGATTACTGATGATCAATTCATCTTAGATTGATTTATGCTTGACTGATCACTGATCGATCTATTATTGATTTTTTAATGCGTTGTCGCTTGTATATTTATACGACGAGTCAAGTTCACCGTAAGTAAATATTAAATGATACATGTTTATGTTTATTTCACGCTCTGAACTTGACTTCGTACCTGTTGACCTTCTTACTCATATTTATGTAATATTTCAACGTTCTAATGATTTATTGAAATTAGTTTCAAGGGAATTTATTTGTTATCTTATTATATTAGGCCAAAAGGCATCACACGGGCACCTTAGCGTGAAGAGAGTGTCCCTGTTAATCCTACTTCTTTTTCTTCTTTAATTTTCCCCAGAATTTTGGTAGTTTAGGGATGTGTGCATGAAAGATAGGGTGATTAGTATATTAATAAAATATAATATAATAATAGATTTTCGTGGCTAAATGGGGCACTACCCAAATAGCCGCCTGACCAAGAGAAAAGAAAAAAATAATAATAAAAATGATTTTCCAACTAAAAATTGGTGAATGTACAAAATCTCTGTCACAAAAAAATAGCATGGATAGAAACGATAGATCCAACAAAAATAATATCAGTTGCCTACATCATCTAAACATTCATTTACAAATTTTTCAATTTCCCAGTCTGACAAAATTAGTTTGTCGTAATGTACCACATAATGTTGCCAATGAGTTTTGGTAATATTTTTGAGTGTTTCATTCTAAGTACGAATCACATTATTTGAAAATCTATTAGTTTTAGTAATTTCTTTATCGTAGATCCTTCCACTTTCTGACCCAACCATGTCAAAGCCGGTGTAGAATAATATAGTCACCTTACTGTGAATTACAGGACACACTGGGATAGAAGGAAATGATATAGCAGTTGAACTAGCAAAGAAGGGGACTGGAACACCCTTTTGGGGGCCGGAAGCCTTTGCGGTATCAGCTCCAATATAATATCGGAAAAAATAGACAAAGCCGTAAAAAAGAGAAGATCTGACCATTGGAAACGTCTAGTAGTACTTAGACAATCAAATATTCCTCTGGGTGACTACAGCCTGTTGAGATCAAATGAATGCATAAGTAAAACTGCACTAAGAGTTTTAACAGGGATCCTTACGGGACATTGTCACCTAAATGGGCACCTGAAAAAGCTCAAAATAGTGGAGAAAGAAGAATGTAGATTCTGTGGCATGGAAGAAGAAACCTCCATCCACATACTTGCGAATTGTACAGCAATTCAAAATCCTAGGGCACAACACCTTGGAGATTACTGGATAAAAGAGGGACATTTACCTAAGTTGAAGCCTGCAGATATACTGAAATTCCTCCGGGAAATAGGACTGAGGGAACTACTAGTCCATGAGACTTTCCTTAGGAACTAAGTAAAAGTAAAGGGGCACAATGGATCTTTTAGGTCTTAGTGGATGTCACCTCAATATACATACATACCTACATACAACCGTAAAATTTTGTGACTCATTGATTCTGCATAACAGTCCAATTAATACTCTCTTTTTGGTAACTTTGTTTTCAAAATTTCCCATATTTGGTACTTCTTAAGTTTCCATTGAATATTGATATTCTTAGATTCGGTCCAATCTAGTAATTCTTTAGACCAACTAGAAAATAAAATCGGTCCCACCAATCGTGAATGGTAACTGGCGTTATCCACGATCATTATACTGGATTCTTCTCGGTTGGGTATAAATTTGGTTTCGAACCATTTCTCAAAGTTTTAATATTATCATGGTAGTTGCTGGTTTTTCGGTTACTAAGTTGTAATATTTTTCTCAGGAATATTTTTCAAGAAACTGTAACGATCGTATCGCAGCAGTAACCTTTCGATGTACATTTTATGCACCCCTAGTCGCAAACTACTCAGAATAAGAGTGTACATCTAGTTTTTATTCCAGTAACTTTCTCAGGAAGAGAAGAGAATTCGGCATCATTATAAGACATACATTTTTTTTGTTCTCCTGGTGATATCCCCAACGCCTCTCCAGTTAGTTGGGTCGCTGACTTAACCCAACTTTCCAGAATATCGATGTATTTCTCGAAAAATGTGTTGGCTTTATGTCGGTAATTCTTCTGAGCAAATTTATGCTTGCAACTGCAATCTAGAGACAATAACATGTTTTGTCTTCTTTGATTGTTGCAAACGTTACAAATTTGCAAACTATATCAACATAAATATTCGGATATAACGCTTAAGACATTTTAAAATCTCTCTGACAGTTCAAATGTCAATTGATAGGTTTGTTCCCGAAACATTAACATTATCAGATGCGCATGTGTGACTAGAATAATGTATCGAGTAGGTTCCAAACAAATGTGTCCTGGAACAGTTCTGAAAAGTAATATTGGCTGAATATTTTGATAACAAATGAAAGAGGATCAATCGATCTTCAAACTGTCTTGAAAGGCTATTTACACATTCTTTGCGAATTCTATAATGTTCAACAAATTCAGTGTCATATTGCTGTATCGTTTCTTCAATATAGTTCTCATTTTCTGGATTCTTCTTCAAATTCTGAAAACTCACTATCATCTTCGAACAGATCCGAAAATTCAACTTCTGATTCACTCTCAATAAAAAAAGTATCCATATTTTGATTACAATAACAAATATACGTACACAAAAAACAATATCAAACAAATATAACATAACCAAAAAGCAAAGTTATTAAAAAGTACAAGTACTAGAAGAAGAAGAGTCATTTTATATGAAAACGCATGCGCGAAATTAAAAGTTCTTTTTCTATTTTGGAACCAAGAGAACAAGTAAGGATCTGGTTTTTAAGAAGTTACTACCCTTGCGGGAACACCAAACAATTATAATCTGCTCTGCTGGAACGCTTATTTTATACTGCGCAGACTCAATATGTCCATAACAGTCCATAACAGAACTTGCTTCGGGAACAAACCTAATATTAATTGACGACGTGTAAATAATAGAGAAAGAAAATAGTACTTGGGGTATTTTTCCGATTATGATAATTCCTAATAATACAAAACATCAGTTGTTTGTCCTCATATTGAAAACTAGTATGTCAAGTATTATTATAAATTTAAAGGTAATCTTAATAAATATTCATTGGGTATAATTTTTGTTATTTAATTTTAGAAATAGTGTAAGTTTTAGAATCAAGTTGTACGACTATGATAATCTCATTATTTTATAAATGGACTGGAGCAAGTTATGAATTATTTTCTTATCAATTAAGGTATCAAGGGGTCGAATTGACAACGACAATCTTCAATCGAGGTTAGTTGACATAACATATTTTTAAAATAAGTTCTTCGAAGACAGAATGATAATTTATTATCTTATGACCTGGCACATTTCGATTTTTTCTTAAATTATTCACAGAATTCATAATAATTGGAAAATACAAATAAATACCGATGGGGAATCCTTTAGATGGGAAAAATAAAAGTTTAATGAGATGTTTTTTGATAAACGGATATTTTGCTGATTTAAAAATATCCTTATTTACTACAAGATAAAGTCTTTTGATTTAATGATCGTTCCGTAGTTAATAATTAGGAAATATAATACAATTGAATTTAAAATGCTTTTGGGTTTGGTTAGCGTTTCTCTTAGGATGGTTGTTTTTTATTGTAATTCCTAGAGTTCCTTGAAATTTCTGTAAAATAAAAACACAATGGGTAAACAGTAAAATCCACTTAAGTGCGAATACGGGAAATATGGTTTAGGTAAGTCTAGTTTACTATCGTCCCGACCCATCTACAGAAAATTGAACAAGCAAAAAAGTTTACCATGGGCAAGGATGTTTATAATTTTGCATTGCACATTCAATTCATTTACATACATAGGGTGTGTCTAAATTCATGCGAGAAAATTCAGGAGGTGATTGCCCGTATGAATTTATGATAGGTCTTTCCTATAACAAAATTTCCTCAGCCCACCCAATTACTAACCACCGGTACTTTTTCAACATGCCTGTTCCATTATAAGGGGATGAAATTATCAATCCTTACTTTATTTAATATCAAATCTTATCTTTTTCTCGAGATCTCTGTTGTCTGGACCAACTCTTTCCACTCCCGAAGTTTTTTCCTAGAATCAATAGATTCGGAGAACAATAATAAAATATCCTGTGTGATAGCTTATTTTAATGACTATTTCACGTACTCGTCAAATGAACCAATTAGGAGCTCTAGTCAAGTTCGGATTATCAATAACACCAAACTTAACTCTTGATCCTGATTGTCCTGTCAAGTTCGGTGTTTTCAGATTTGTGTATGTGACAGTTAAACGTCAAATATAAATATAAACAGGAAGCCATCAAAATCACAGGAAATTTGAGCTCTAATTCGCTGAAACCTTAAAAGCTAGACATCTTTATGCCAAAAAATATCCTCATTATTCTTTATTTGCACGTATTCACCAATGCTTATCGGATTTCTTACAAAGAAATTCAACCAACACTGGTCGTTTCCGGATAGTTAGAAATTGTAAGGAGAAAACAAGATATCCTTGATTAAATTGATAAACACCTAGAAATAAGCACTATAAGAATTCGTAACACTCTAAATATCAGCCCCACATCGGTGTGGGAGTTTGAATGAGCAGCAATTGTACTCTTACCACATCCAACGTGTTCAATCTTTCACCTCCAGATTTTCCTCAGCGAGTTGTGATTGGATGACAGATGAAATATAACGATAAAAAACATATTGTTTACAAATTAGGCCCATTTCCCAAAATTATCTACATGGTGAATTATCTAGACCTGTTTCTAAGAAATCGTATACAAGGCGATGACAAACTCGAATACATCGATTTTTTTGATGGATCACCCTGTATTTTATATCGGTAAATGAAAGTTACTTTACTATACTTTAAATTTGATTGAATATTTCCTATATCCAAACTGAATAGTTTTTCTGATATTTCAATTTCTGAAACGTATAAAAAAATCAACATTAAAGTTATAAAAGATGCTCAAAGTGGCCACCCTCTACATCGAAGACTGTCAACTTGAATCTCAAGCATTTGCTCATTAACATTTTAAAAAACCTGTCTTATTCTATATTTCATATGTGTGTAGTGACACCTCTATAAAATAATACCAGAGGAACAAATCGACGTATTATGGCGAGAAGAAACTCTTTCTTTTAGATACCATATTTGTTGAAAAGCAAATAAGCAAAATGTTAATGTTTGTTGATATTTCAGAACCTGCTTACTACCTACCCAATAGACCGATAGTCCATGACACAGATTAGATTAGATTTGATGAGGTGGCTAGTCGGCCTATTCCACTGCGACTATTTTAGATCTATTGTGGTCCTCTGAATCTAGATTACATTCTCCAGCCCTACTCTAAGTAGCCTGTCAGCCTCGAGACTGAATCTTTCATGTAATTTCTTGCCGGTGGCTTCTCATCGCGTAGTACAAGAAACCGCACATTCGCCAGGCAATCGCACTGGCATAGGATGTACTATGCAGTTTTCTCCTCTAGGTGACAGAATCTGCACATAGCTCCGTCTGTCAACCCCATCAGCTCTGCGTGCCTGTTAAGCTTACAGTTTCCCATTAACACACCCACTACGCTGCCCTGCTAAGACAAGAGGTCGTAACTGATAAAAATGAAATTAGGAGATAAATTCGTTTTTCCAGTGACAATTCGAATCTTGGAATATTTACACTATTTTCAAAAAAAAATTTGGTCTGAACGGAAAAATAAAATACATCTAATATAAAAATGAATCGATTGATATCCCAAATGCGACCTGAGTAGAAATATTTTGAAAGTTTGAAAGTTACAACGTTTTGATTTAGCAAATATTCAGATTTTTTGCATTGACAGTGGCCTATCGTTTTCACAGTTGAGACTTTTTTACTTTGGATTATCGAGATACGACATATCTTCTTAGTGATACACAATTGTAGATTAACATGATGTTAACTCACGACATACTGTCTTAAAGATTTTTTGGAATGTATCCTGTGAATTACATGTATTGTTACAATCAAGTTATCACGGGTTGAGGCAATAGTAAAGTATTATTCTCCATTGAGTAATAAAACAACGGAATGAATAAACTGCAAACTAAGTCTTTATTAACACGAAGATAAAATAAAAATGAACTGTCATAAATAAATAATTATTTTAGACATTGAGATTGCTATCATGTTTTCGGGTAAACTTTGCCAAAACATCAATCTACTCTGTGAAATACCCATTGCTGTTAGCTTCTGTATAAGATTCTGTTTTCTAATTACACTTATACCTCTAGGAAATTCTCTTTTTTCTGGCTTTTGGACACCTTCCCTTAATGCTTTCGAAGTGAGGAAATCTAGTTCAACTAAAACGCTCTCGGAATTTGTCTTATGTCTAGGACATTATTGTGTCCTAGATCCTTTGTCAAAAGTTGCCTCACAAATATTAGAAAGGTAATGTTTAGGTTGAGTTTTACTCAATTTGAATCGGAAAGAAAAATCTTTTTCGTTCAAAAAATCATAGAAGTTCATTTCTATACAGATATTTCTGCCACTATTTGATGATTGAATACAATTCTTATAGACGTCAAAGTCTACAACCTTTCCCTTTTGTTTTAAAGACTTCTCCATCTGTTGGTGGAAGGAGTCTGCACTCATGAAGGTGTGACCCGTTTGCAGATATTTCAATTTAATTTGCTTCACGGATGTTTACTCTGAATTTATAAAGTAGATTAAAAATTAGTACAGAGTCCAGTTTTTATTCTGTGTTGCGCAATTATCCATCCATAATGTAATCTCTATCGCATCTCTGTTTAGGAGCAAAAATTTATTGAATGTCGATATTATATCAACTTGTGATCGTCCTGCAGTACTCTCGTGCCATATCACGGCCACTGGCCGTTTATTTTTGGTTTGCTTGCCAAGAGGAACAAAACTTTCATTGAAGCAAATTATTCTTGGGACAAGTATTATGTCTTTGAACATATCACACCTTTGAAGCATGATCACCTAAAACGACAAATGTATATTATTAGTGATAGTTTGTAAAGAAATTAAAAAAATATGAACCTTCTGTAGATCGACTGACACGAATACACTTGTTGGTTCACAAGTATTATTAAGTAACGCATCTTTCTTGTATTCTTGGCGTGCTAGAATGGAATTCTTATTATGTTCGTCCCACATCTTGCAATCCTCGCAATCCAAAATTATATTCTCTTTTGAATGGTGTGAGGCTTTGGTATGATTCTCGAAGGATTCGCATTGAAAACATTCTTCATTACCAAGCACAGCAAAGGATATGTTCATGTTTCTCACTTCTTGTCTATAGAGCTCGTAGGAAATTTTAAAGTAATAATTTTTGACCAAGAAGTCTTCATACATGCCTTTAATATTCATAATGCTAGGCAGATAGAGACTATTGGGAGCATGTTCCCGCCGACAGTGTGAAATGGTGGGATTAAATGATTTAATATGATCCAATATGGCAGTTTTTTTCCTGATGGGTGACTTTTCTTGGAAGATTGTACTGTAATTTCATCGGGTTAAGTTTTTGAGAGAACATCCCTTACAATGCGATACGTTCCCAAAAGAAACTTTTTACACACCTGAACATCTATTCCTTGTTCGTTTTTTAAATAATATTTTATCGTTTTATTCCTTCTGGAGTTTTCTCCTACACTTTTCTTCCTCTTTGTAGTTTTTTGCGGAATTGAATATAAAGTGGTGTTGTTGGGTTTGGGTCAATTTCCAATACTGAGAATGAATATTTATTTGTCTCTCTTTGTTGATGACCTCTGAACATTGACGCTCACACCCACCCGCACATGTTTCTCTGAGAACATACTTTATCTTTCCTTTCTTTCAGCGTGGTTTCAAATTTCATTCTTTTTCGAATAGTTCCTGTTTTGTGTTCATTTTCTGTTTATTCTTCTCGCCAATTTCTATAGCACTATTAATTATATTGGTCAAAACTTCCCTTACAAGATCTTCTGAATTTGTATTATCAGCAGCATTATTGTTGGACACTATATCAATGATTCCAGATCCTGAAAATATATTTACGTTTAGAGAAAGAACACAATTTGTAAAAATAGAGCTTTTTTTACTTTTATGTGTATTGTTTATAGAAAATGGAAGATGCAACAAAAAACTCATTACATCCTTTTTAATAAGTGGTTAATCAACAAATAATGACATAATATGATGGGGGTTTTATTTTTCCATTTATGAACAATTGTTATTGCTAAAAATATATAGAATACATCACAGGAAATAAAATTATATAACAAATTTACCTTTGGAGTTATTCTCAATCGCAGGTAAAATATGGTCTGATAATTCTACAGTATTTTCTGGCTTGTTTTGTGCGCTTGCGTCTCTCTCAGCAGGAAAATCAAACAGTCGCCGCACGTGCTTTTTATTCGGCAATTTCTTATCGGGACAGTTTTCTAAAATTTCATGTAACTTATATAATAATAACACAATAATCAGAAACATTGTTTAAAATAATAATTATTTTTGGCACAATCATTTCGAGTCCAGGAGGTAACTTTTTTTTTTACGTGAAACATTATTGTTGTTATAACAACGATTCCCTGAACCACCATGTATAGTGAAATTTTAAAATAGTACTTCATACTTACTCTTTTTATTTATTACACTACTAGGTTCGTAGTCCGGATCTTTCAAAATGTCATCGGCATTTAAATCATGATTTGTTTCACGTTTTGGTGCGATTTTGAACCGCGCAGATAGCTCCTGAATTTTTTTGGATCTGTCAGACATTTCCAGTCTCTATAAAATTAAATAATACAGTTTTAATAAAGTTTAGTTTTTGAATTCAGGATCTAGATTACATCCAACGTAAAACAGAAGGAATTCAGAAAACCTAACCTATAAACTTACCGGTTATATTCTCTCTAAACCACAATACTTACCCGATTTTATTAAAACAGGGCAGTTCTGATGAATAATTACATCTGAATCTAACGAATAATCCGGTATACTAAAACTTCGGCCAATTATTATTATAATAACAATTATAATAATTACTAACAAATCAAGACACTTTTACAATTAAAATACTTTAAACTCAAAACAATTACAACCACACTTTTGCTTTATTTCATGAACTAACCACTGTGTACAACGCCATTAAGTCGTAACTCACCAATCTGATACGCATATAATACATGCTACATACACCTGATACTTGGTCCAAAAGTCGGATGAGAAAAACATACGACAATTCGACTTTGTTTATGAAAGATAAGTAATTTTGACGTTGTACTGCGACATTTTTTCTTGTTATGAGCTAAATAAATACGTCTTAAGTGACAAATAGGACATTTTGTCTTTGTACGAATTAAATACGACATTTTGACTTGGTATTTGCTTGATATTAGGCAGATACTACAAAATCGTTATATTATTTCGAGCATTTCTACTATAGATACGACTATTGGAATTGGTACACTGATAGAACTAATTATACACATTCCATATATACCAAAATCTCATAATCCCAAATTTTGTCAGTTACGACCTTTTATCTTAACACGGCAGTACGGCTTTGACAGTTTTACTATCTTTGCTCATTAAGTCTGCCGTAAAAGTTGGCGAATGTCCTCTAATGAACTGCTTCGCCTGTCTCTGTCCTGGTGAGGTTACCCACCATTCTAGAGATTTCTGTGCCACCCATTTCTTTGTGGCCATAAATATTGTCGACTTTGCGACGCCGCAGAAGGGTTCCGGTCCAATGAATGGCATTGATGAGCCTTGTCTGGCCGTTTCATCCACCAATTCGTTGCCCTTATGACCCTCGTGCCCTGGTACCCATGCTTCCATGACCTTGCAATGGTATCCAAGTGCGTTTAAGGCATATGCAATCCCCTACTAGCTTATAATTGACCTCTATGGAATCAAGTGCCTTCAGTGCAGCTTGACTGTCGGTGAAGCTGACAACTGAACGGTATGTCCTTTCCTCCTGTTAATTTATTCGACGCAGTGGTAAAACACCGTCACTTCCGCTTGGAAAGTTGTGACGTTCTTAGATAGGCTTATTGGAATAGCTATCGTTTGTTTTAGTCCTACAATTCCGGCTCCTACACCTACATTTGTCTCGGAGCCGTCCGTATACTAGGTCGCCTCAGCCTATATGGGTACACCTTTCTTCCAGTCTTCCCTACCTGGTATAGTTATTTCGAACTTATTATTAAAGCTATATCTCGTAACCATTGCGTCAATGGGTTGCCACATTAAGACATCCGCTTTTAGCTCCTCGATAAGCTTTCGATAGTCAGCACCTTGTGTTGGCTTATGTGTTGTTATTTTTTCAGCAGCTTCGAGGATCTTAGTTACGTGTGGTATTAACACATTGATTCCCATTTGTATTTGAATCCCTGGGGATTTAAATGGTTGAAATTTATTTATGGCCCAGTTTATTTGGTCTTGTGACTTCAGTAGCTATTTTCCAATCCGGAAAACTTGGCCTGTTTGGCCTTTGTTCTCGTATGGTAGGCATAACTGTGTCGGTAGCCAGAATTGATGAGGCTGGAAAGTGGACGTTTATTAGTTCCTTTAAACTCTCTTCTCTGGTTTCTGTATAGGTGCCGTTAGCTTTCCTAACGAAACCTTCTTCCTTTCTGGTTGTCCCATCCTTTGCCAGGACTTTGTGGCTTCGGAAGCATGCGGGGGCATCCGAGATGTCCTCGCAATATTTCCTCCATAAGTTCGTTTTGGCTCTACGAATTTCTTTGTTGTATTGCGTAGGTATCCCAGTCCTGGTTGCTTTTGGCCTTCTTAAAAAGATCGCGGAGCTCCGCCCCAAGTCTCATTAGGCCCTTGTTCCACCAAACTGTGTTACCTGTATTCTTCTTTGTTTTCTCCGGACAGTTTTCTTGGTAGGCCGCCTTAATCGATTCGCTTACTTTTTCTATCCTATCCAGTCTGTGTCTCTTGGATTTCGGTAATTGCTTACCAATAATATTAAACCTTATGTGTCTATGGTCCGAGCATGACGGTTCGTCAGACACATACCAATTTGTTATTTTATCACTAATTTTACTTGTACAGAGTGTCAAATCTAACACTTTTTTACGAGATCTAATAACGAAAGTAGGCTTATTCACTATATTGGAAACTATTAACCCTTCAGTTAAGATGAAATTTAAAATGGACTCACCTCAGTCCATGACACATGTAGGCTTCATTATTTCGAATGGAAGTCGATTTCACCATCGAATTCCATGTGAAAAACAAGTAGAATAAGGCTATTCCCCAAGACCCAAACTGGATCATCGACGCTGCAGAGGACATTGGATATTTACTCCTTGGGTACTACTTAATGATCAAAAGCAACATGGCATACAAATCCAAGTGATACTATGGGATATTAAGCGAGGATTGAAAATTGATGAAATTGATACTATTACTTATTAACAGTAGTTATAACAATTTGTAGCATTAGGAACTGGAAGCCAATCTGCAGTTAGCATTAGAATGGAAATGTTCCACTGTACAAAAAGTTTCAAGCAGCAGTTAATTGTTCTTAGTTATCACTTTTACCTCAAATTTTGGAAATTATTAACAAATGAAGTATCGCTGCAAATTGTATGCTACTGATGTTTTTAACATCTATTAAGATTCCAAATCTAAACTATCTTCGGCACACATAACTTAATTGTTTTTTTTTTCACTTTTTATCAATTTTTAACCCTTAGTATCTATATCAGTATTAAAGTATGCTTTGGAATTTTCACAATCTCAATAAACTGACATGAACTGTCAAAGTAATTAATTCCGATTTGAATAGTTCTTTAACGGCTGCTGGATGTTGTTAATTCATTTTCAATAATGGTCCGATTTAGTTTACCTGAAAAATCAAAAACTGTGTTATTGTATGCTAAGTATGATTCGACTGGTAATACCAGTGAGGTATTTAGGAAAAATCCACCTTAGAAAAACAGTATAGAAAAGTGGTAGGCTGCATTTCTGCAAAGTGGATTATAGGAAAGGAAGAAATATCAATCTCGTGATGCTGATATTTTTTTAAATAGACTCCTATGTATTCAGGAAACATTATAAGAACATAATAATCGAATATCGTTTCGCAGAATATCATGCACAACAGGAGTTTCAAAATCCGAAGTTCAGAGATATATGAAGATATTATCGAAAGAGATTTTCAAACCTGATACATTGCCAGATTTATTTAGAGAAGTTCCCAATGTTCCACTAATAATGTCAGATGAGGCTGGTTTTTTATTTAAACGGGCAATGTAATAAACATAATTGTAGCTTATGGGGGTCTGAAAATCCAAGAATACGAAAGAGATATACCGAACTTGAACGTTTGGTGTGGCGTTTCTAAAGAAAAATATTCGGACCGTTGTTTTTTGAAGAAACTACAATTACTGGTGATGTCTACTCAGACATGTTACAAAATTACTTATATCCACAACTTGAACAAGATGGCATCATAAATTCAGTTTACTTTCAGCAAGATGGTGCGCCACCACACTCTTCACTTGTGGCAAGAAATTCTTCAGCAGAAACAATTGGTGATAGGTGGATTAGGAGGTCCGGACTAATTGAGTGGCATGCCCACCGGACTTGACGATTCCAAACTTAGATGTTATAATTCTATTCAAGAGACTCTGGAGCAACTGCGAGGCAACATTGTCCGAACATTTACAGAAACTACCCCGGAAATGTTACGCAATTCTTTTGATCACCTTTTGTTCAGGTTGCAAAAATGTGTAGATCAAGATGGACAACAATTGGAACATTTTTTTTGTTTAATTAGATAATTTATAATGTTAATTTTTATTAAAATTTTATTCACCGGTCAAATTTGTTTAGTTGTTTTAGTTATTTTCAATGTTGAGTCGTGTTTCTTTCAAAAACATTCGGTAAAATTTTTTAACGTAGATATTAGTTAGCAGGAAAATTTTGTAATTGTTTTTCTATTTAAGACGTATGTGTCAGACATTTTTATTTAATACACAATCATCGTTAAAAACCAAATAACTTCTTCATTTTTCATCTAAACTTCAACAAATTATATATTATCGGAACGGGAAAGAGTTCATCATTCAGATAGAATAAAAATATACAGGGTGTTTTATTCAAAAATAGACGATATTTGCATTTAAAAATACCATTTTTTAAAAACATCCTATATAAGATTTCACTAATTAAAAATTTTTACTGTAAAAACTTTATATTATATGGAAAGTAATTGTTCATCGAAAACCGCACCTCCCTATCGTTTCTGAGTTCCGAGATTTTTGCAGTTAAAATGGGTCAGAAACTTCTGGGACACCCAGTATTATAAAGCACCGTTTTGAAAATGTTTTCCAGTTAATGTGTGGATTGGAATTATAGGAGACTACTCAATTGGACTACATTAGGGGTTACCTTAAGTTATAGTTTGATACTAAAAGTAAAAAAGAAAAACGATCGATGAGACGTAGACTGCGTTGATGAATTTTGGTTGGAGGCAATCATTTCCAGCGTTTATGATGAATCGTATTATATTATTATTATTGCATTTTCCATCTTCACTGTTTTCCCGAATACAGCAGAATTTTGCCTACTCATTTGGATAGATATAAACAATTTATTTTCTCTTTTGAATAGAATAAATCATTTTTATGTTTAACTTGTAGACTTGAAGTACCTACTTATGACAATAAACTAAAATACAGACCTGGTTGTTACGAAAATATAGGCGAGGTAAATTAATTTTTAATTCAACGGTAATTGTGCATTGAACTGTTAGTTTTTGTATTTATAAGTGTCATTATTTGAACTGTCGCATATTCAAATTCCTTATAAAATTAGACACTTAAGGCAATGATTAATACGTAAACGTAAACGCAGCATTTGACAGGTACGCGTGTGCAGTAAGTACTTCTTGGACGTATTTAGATACGTTTAACGTGAACTTGCGTGTTTCTACGTATACCGTAAACGTAGGTTTATTGAGCCGAGTTAGGCCCTCGAAACACTCGAATATAAACGGTTTACTTCACGTGTCAGTTCACTTCTTTATTTTTATTATAAGCAGAGTGTACTGTTGCCCAAATTCTTCTCATCATGAAAAATGTGTAAAACCAAGGCCTCATCCATATCATCATCATTTTTCTCATCTATTAACACTAAATTGTTACCATTTTTTACTTGGAATACAGAAAAAAATTTAAAACTCACACAAAAAATGAAGAAAAACCAAATAGAAATAACACAATAAAGTTGGGTTAGGTGAACTCTCAATGGATTAAAATGTAAACAAACGACAAACCCGGCGTCAATTGCCTTAACTCTTTTTAAGATGCAATGACATACGTAAACGTATTGGGTATACGTCGTGTCAATACGTTTACGTGCATGTGCTGCCTTAAGTTTCTATTATTTCTTAAATATTGTGCCACACTTAGTACTTTCCCCATTCAAATTTTATTGGTAAAAGTGACAGAGGGGAGGAGAGAGATGTACTACAGTTGAGGATATGATCCAAATATGTCCCCCTTGAAATAAAAATCGAAATGTTTTCGCAGTTTCTCCAAAAAAAATGTGTCCTTAAGTTATTCAATCTATTTCGTGTTAGGTACTGCACCCTGTATACAGCTTCAAATATATTGACATCCACTTATTTTATTAAAACTCTAAATCTGACAATAACAACATATCACCGAATAATGTACATGCTTAAAATATAAAATTGTAGTACACTCAAGGTACTATAACACATTAGGTGGTAAAAACCAATTTTCCCAAATTTCCCACGAATTTTATTGAAATTTGATAGTTTTTTTTAAACTAAAATAATAATACTAAAGCTGCTTTTCTTTGTAAACCATACCTATTAAAACTTACTGTTAAAGTTACAGTAAAGATACGAACCACATTTTTTTTTTGGAAGAGACACTTAGGGCACTTGCAGTTGAAAGGTGTCCCGTCAAAAGTGACCCAACACATAAGCGCCTCGACATAAGCGCCCCGATATAAGCGCAACCGACAATTGCGCTTTCCGACAACTGCGCTTCCCGACAAAAGCGCTCCAGATAATAAACAATTAAAAACTTATTAATTATTTACAAGGATTATCTCATAATTTTGAATTGTAACTAATCGGAGAATATTTTTATCCTCTACATTTATAGTTATCTCTTTTAATTTGTATTTGTAATAAATAATAACATTTTTTTTGACTGTAACATTTATTATACGATATATTTATTAGTTTGTAGGCATTTGTTATAGTAATTATATTCTTAACAATACCTAAAAAATACAAAATTTGGAGCGCTTTTGTCGGGAAGCGCAGTTGTCGGTTGCGCTCACGTCGCGGCGCTTACGACGGGGCGCTTTTGGCACGAGCGTTTATGTCGGGGTACCCAGTTGAACAACTCTGACCTGGATTAGGTAAGTGCAACAGTCCTTTGATAATATTAATACTTTATTGTCTCTTGGTATGTATACAATTCATAGTTCATTACAAATTAATACTATCGAATAAATTCACAATCAATTTTTTTTATTAAATACAGACAGGTTGAAAGCAATATCAGCAACATATTTCTATTTGCACAAAGCTTACACTATTTATATGTTGGAAACTACCTAAACCATTTTTATGAAAATTGGTATAGATGGGTCTCAAAATATGGCAAATTCATAGAACATATTTTGACAGACAGCATTTTTTTTCCTTAATTATATCGGAAATATTGTTGGAAATAACAAAAAAAATTACTGTGAGAGTTTAAGCTCTTAATAATTATATTAAGAGGTGCCCATCGCAAATTTCGATTTTCCTTTTAAATAACATGGGAACAATATTATCTTGCACTTTGGAATTTTATAACTCACGTTGGTGACCATACTTCGGAATGACCAAGGTATATTCTTGTAGGAAATTGAACGTTCTACAAAAAAGGTCTCTTACAATTTTTTGATATATTTATTCGTTCAAAAATTCAACTTATAATTTATAGGTTAAAATATTTTCAGTTTAATGCAAATAACTTAGGACCTTTAAAAAATATCAAAAACTTTTATAAAAATAATTTATAGAAAATAGAATGCTCTCCAAAAAATATCCCATAAAATTTTCTCATAAAGTTGATGGTTGCGTAAAAAAATTGGAAAAATTTGTCCTCAGTTCAAGTTTGACCTCGAATAAATTTTGAAGGACAAAATATCGTATTCTACTCGCATATAATGGCTAATATTCACTTAGGTGTTTATGTCACTCGCCTGCGGCTCGCGACATAAACGCACCTTCGTGAATAATAGCCATCATTATATGCTTGTTGAATAATATACTATTTTTTAACGCTAATTTTAAATATCTCCGACAATGGCGCTGCAGATTGCACTCATCTGTCACTTTACTTAAAATTTTGTCATAATGACACATATAAACATTCAAATCGGCGCCATTTTTAGTCCGTTTAGAGCAACCTAAATAACACATTTTTTGGTTTTTGCATGCACGTAGAAAAAATAGTGTATGCAACATATGCATAATGTGTCTTTTTTTCACTCATGGAATTGACGCATGAGCCGCAGGCACTCGTGAAAAAAAGCACCATTTTATGCACTTGTTGCATAGATAACTATTTTTAATATTGAGAAGAAAGAATACAACTTGTACAGTCGACGGAAAATTTTTGTAACTAGCACGAGTATTAAAAGGGCAATTAACAATTTCAAACATTAACCTCGATTAATTCACTTGTTGGTGAAATAACCATTAATTCATGGTGAATGTAACAGAGTTATTACCAGAGCATGTGCTTCATTTACTTCAAATACATGATAACTTTGTATTGTATCATCACAATTATCAGCAGAATGCTTCACTTTGTTAACTTTTGGTTAGGAACAACTGGACTGACTTAAATTTTTAATTATTCTCACACGTTATTTATACGTGCCTTATTTGTTTAATAATAATAAAACAGCTCTAAGCCCGGGAATAAATAATCTCGTGAAGGGTCAAGTAAAAATGAGTACAAGTTCTTCCTTTTATTGTGGTTTTATTTCCCCAAAAGTGAAGCTATTCCAGTAGTTCATCAAGCGCTAGCTTTACAAGTTTATTAAAGATCTGATATTATACAAATACGTATGTATATTTACAAGTAACGATTATTTAACAAATTATATAGCTCAAGCGGGATACCGTCAGATTGGCTTAAATCAACATTCGCAACCCTGCCAAAGAAACCCAACGCCTCACAATGTGATGACTATCGGATGGTAAGTCTTATGTCCCATGTCCTGAAAATCTTTCTTAGAATCATCCACACGCGAATCTACAAGAAGTGCGAATATCAGATGGACAACACCCAGTTTGGATTCCGAAACGGACTCGGAACGCTCTTTTCCCTAAACGTATTAACACAGAGGTGTAGAGACATGAATGTGAATGTATTTGCATGTTTCATAGACTATCGACTGTGTTAATCATCAGAAGATGATTGATATTGTAAGAACAACCGGAATTGACGAACAAGACCTACGTTTCATATCAGAACTTCATTGGAATCAAACAGCGGTAGTAGAGATGGAACAATCAAGATCGGAAGATATGCAGATCAGACAGGGTTGCGTCTTGTCTCCATTCCTGTTTAATATGTACTCGGAAAGTATATTTAGAGAAGCATTTGATGGAGTTCAGGGCGTAATCAAGACCAATGGAACCCTTATAAACAATAGGTATCAGGTACGCCGATGATACGGTTATAATAGCCAACGATGTACAAGAACTACAAAGCATCACAGATTCCGTAGTTCACTATAGTGAGATGTTTGGATTGCATCTCAATGTCTCCAAGACCAAACTATTGGTCTTTTCTAAGAATTCAATAAATGCACACCTGCGTGTCAAGGGACGAACAATCGAACAAGTGTCCTCAATAAAATATCTGGGAGCTAACATCAATAGCCAGTGCGACCCGAAAAGGGAAATACTTTCAAGGATTGAGCAAGCGAGAAAAATCTTCATGAATATGAAATCATTTTTTACAATACTAGAACTTGGTTTGGAAATTGGAACTGAGAACTCAAATGATCAGATGCTACGTCTTCTCTGCCCTACTCTTTGGATGTGGAAGCTGGACACTGAATTCACAGATTGAAAGGTAATAGAAGCCTTTGAAATGTATGTGTATAGATGGATGCTGCGAATTTCATGGGTACTTCATGAAGTACTTCAACGCATGCACAAACAAAAACAACTACTGAACATCATCAAGGAAAGAAAAATGCAATACCTGGGACATACGATGAGAAGTGATAAATACGAAATATTACGCCTCATAATAAAGGGCAAAGTACAGGGGAAAAGATCAGTAGGAAGGCGCCAGAACTCATGGCTGAAAGATTTAAGGAGATGGTTCGACCGCTCGTCAAATCGTCAAAAATCCTTCGTGCTGCAGTTTCCAGAGCTACAATTGCCATTTGTATCGCCAACCTTCGGCAGGAGATGGCGTGATAAGAAGAAGAAGATGCAAGCCTATACTGAACTTGCACCTAACTATCTGATTGTAATATACTAAGAAAAGCTAAGATACTTTTATAGCATTCGATTACTAGCAATATATAAAGCTGTTTCAGTAAACCAAAAATGTCTAGGAATTCAAATAGAATGCATGCTTAATTAACTTAGAAACTACAGATCATGCTGTTGATACTAATCTGAAGTTTCATGAGACTAAAGCTACTATATTGAGCTTTTCTTTTTGTTTCAGCTGCCTCCATGTCTGGTCTCAGGTAGCTGATGTATTGAGTAAATCATACGACAGTAGAAATTATTCTGTATGAGGCTCTTCCCTATCTTCTGGAATCCCTGGTAGGAGTGAACACTATTGGAACCACCTTAGTTAAACCTTGATAGACAATTTATGTAGATAAGAGCTTCAGATACTTTGTATGTATACAAGAGAGATTAGTTCTAAATAGTTCATCCAAAATTAAAGGCTTAAAAAATAATAGTGCCAGGTGAAAATAAATGTTCTTTACAAGTAAATGTGTAGACAGTAGACTCACCTTGGATGGAAGGGGGCCCAAAAGTGACGAAATAAAACATTATAAAACGCCCAGTTTACCTCTACCAAGAAATCGAATTGCAGATACAGCGATATTTGAAGTCACTGGTGTGGATTTGACTGGTCCACTATATATCAGAAATAATGTGAAGGTATGGGTCTGTATTTTTACATGTGCGGTCTACAGATCAGTTCATTTGGAGCTTGTGTCAACAGATAGCTTCTTACAAGCTTCACGAAAATTTATTAGTATAAGAGGAAAACCAAAGATAATCTACAGTGATAATGGAACAAATTTTGTAGGAAGTGAAAATGCATTGAAGAACTTAGACTGGAACAAAATTAATGAATTTAGTAACGTTGAAAGAATTTCATGGCTATTCAATCCTCCTACAGGAGCATGGTGGGGAGGATGGTGGGAGCGCTTGATTCGGTTGCTCAAGCAATTATTAAGAAAATCATTGGGTAGAATTTCATTAAGCTATGAGGAGCTACAGACAAATTTATGTGAATATGAAGCTCTTATAAATTCAAGACCTCTCACATATGTGTCCGAAGACAAGAATGATTTGATACCTCTTACTCCAGCCATGTTTCTACAAGACATTCAGACAGTGGAGACAAAAGATTTGGATGAAGTAGATAGCAGTACCCTGAATAGACACTTGAAGTATAGACTGAAACTGAAAGAGGGTTTAAAAAAAAGATTCAGATTAGAATATCTTAGTCAGCTGATAATGATTCGAAATTCTAAAGAAACCCAATCGATACAAAAGGGAGAAGTTGTATTAATTGGATCAGAACAGAAGAGAGTACATTGGCCGCTAGGGCTTTTATTAGAAACCTATCCTGGAAAAGACAAAAAGATACGTGTTGTGAAGCTGCGAACTGCAACTGGGACCATTGTTAGACCAGTACAAAAATCGTACCCATTAGAAGTGACATCTGCAGAAGATACTGCTGTTTACGAGAAAAGGTTAAACTTAACGAACATAGATTGAAAGAAGAACCAGAACATGAGACTAGACAGATTTTCACAAGAAGTGGAAGAAAAGTTCAACTACCAAGAAGATTTGATGACGGTGTTTAAAAATTTTGACCGTCAAGAAAATGACAAATGCGGTGGGAGGATGTTGGAAATGCCATATGTTCACTTTTTTTGTTCAGTATGTGTATAATTTTAATGTTAATTTGATTTTTATGATTTGTCAGTTAGTTGAATTGTCAGTTTTTATAAAAAACTCCACTTAAACCTCAAAAAAATTGCATTTTTTATTTTTCATATATATCGATAGAAATATTAGAAGCTGGTTAAGCTCTCATTTTCTTACAGAAATATTAATCGAGTTGGGAATTCTGGAACCGTTGGCGATACTTGACACTGAACACTGTTTACACTACCACTATCACTACACCAACACTAACAGTTTACACTATATTACGCGCGCTTCGATAACCAAGTTATCTTCTCCAGAGACTGAAGGTAAACTGAAGGAGATAACTTGGTTATCGATACGCGCGAAAGATAGTGTGAAGTGTTAGTGTTGGTGTAGTGGTAGTGTAAACAGTGTTCGGGGAAAATATTAATATCTCGAAAAGTATACATTTTAGGTATAGAGAATTTTACACAAGAGTAGATAATATACAGGCTGCTCTATTGAAAATAACAAAGTTGCTGCTAACTTCCGATACAACTGGATGTGTCATGTCTGTCAAAATGTTTTCTACGAATTTGCTATATTTTGTGTCCCATATATGCCAGTTTTCATGAAAATCGTGTAAGTCGTTTTCAATATACAGTTTAAGCTCGTCGAGACATAAATATGTATAACGAAACTATTTCGGCAAAATTTTTATTCAATTTATTCAACTCTAATTACAAAGCATTAAGATTTCGAGAAAATCTACTCAATTTTTAATCACATAATGCATGGAACAGGATTTTCATATGTGTGTTTACAGCATACACGTATAGCTCAATATAATTAACGGAGTTTGACAAGGTTTTCGAAGAAAAAAGTTAAGCAGTTGGAATTCACTTCGCATTTGCTGAACTTATGTTTAGAACAAAATTTTGTTAGAGGAGAATAGTTATTAGTATATTATATAAGGGGTGTTTCCAGAGTAATACGAAAGTTTTGTTGTTAATTAGATACAGATACACCAGTTCTGATTTCGGTTGTGTTTAGAGTTCAGATTTAATTTTTCTTTCACCATTGCATCCGTCACTTTTTGGCCCGATATTTTATACAAACAAAAAACAGTTTAAAAGTTCCGCACTGTACGGTAAACTATTCAAAATCATATTTTCTCTTATTATATAGAAAAAATTAACTATTTCCCTCACAATATTATTTAAAATGCCACTTTTATAAGTTCATATGTATAAGGTTATAAATTTGTGTATTTAAATGACAAATGTCAGAAAAATCTAGAGGTGGGCACATCTTTAGTTCCATTGTTTAAAATATTTTAATTTATTGATATAATTCTGGACGACTAATATTAATACAAATTTAAATTTTGCATTTTATCTCGGTAAAAAAAAATTTAACTCAATGTGTGTTATAAATTATTGGATATTTTTGCCTTTTTTGAAAAAAGCCTCAATTATAAAAATACTGTAGAAATTATGACCATTCACGACAAAGGATTATCATAATGTCGGATAGTCAAGCAGTCATCAAAGCACTGAGCTTTCCAAAATGGTGTGGGAATGCCTAGGCAGACTCAATGAACTAGGCGAGAACAGCAATAAGAGAGTCACCTCACTGTGGATTCCAGGACACACTGGAATAGGAGGAAATTAAATAGCAAAGAGGGGGACTGAAACACCCTTTTGGGGGCCGGAACCCTTTTGCGGTATCAGCTCCAATGTAATATCGGAAGAAATAGACAAAGCCAAAAAAAGAGAAGTCAAAGTAAAAGAGCACTAAGTGTTTTAACAGGGATCCTAACGGGACATTGTCGCCTGAATGGGCACCTGAAAAAGCTCAAAATAGTGGAGGAAGAAGAATACAGATTCTGTGGCATGGAAGAAGAAAGATCCATCCACATACTTGCGAATTGCACAGCAATTCAGATTACTGAATAGAAGAGGGACATTTACCTAAGTTGAAGCCTGCAGATATCCTAAAATTCCTCCGGGAAATGAGACTTTCCTCAGGAACTAAGTAGAAGTGAAAGGTGCACAATAGATCTCTTAGGTCTCAGTGAATGTCACCCAATATACATACATGACCATTCACGAAGATTTTAAAATTTTTACTTGAACATATCTAAATCTAACCAGATATTTCTGTGCTTTTTGTGAAGACGATCCTGCTTCTCTCACTAAAATAGTGAAACTTACTACGGTAATAGAATTAGCAGTGCTGTTAACGTTTTGTTACTCTTTGGTACAAATTTTCAGCTTTTAAAATTGAAAAGTGACTCTTTTTCCTATATTTCCTAATTTTCACGGTTCCTAATCATCCTATCAAATCGCTCGACCACTCATTTTGTTTGTATTTTAATTACCTACGATTTATCTATACATACCATTGAGATTGCTTCCGTACTTTTTACGTTTTATGAAAAAAACTGAAATATGTTTTAAATGTTTATAACAAATTACTGAAAAACATATCAAAATTATACTACGTAATGTCTTCCATATGATGGCACAATCCATTTTCTACTAGGATTTTTGTCGAAAATATTTACCTATTGCTTGGCCTACTGGTGGTTCAAACAGAACTGGCTGGCATCTCAATTGCCACAAAAGAACTAACCAGAAAAAGAACATTCTGCATTGACAGCAGACAAACCCTATTAGCCTTGAACAGACTAACGCATCGGTAGATAACAATATTATCCTTAATTTGGTTAAAGGGCACGACAGGAGTAAAGGTAAATGCATTGCCGATTCTTCAGCCAGCGAAGCGGCGGGTCTAAAAATTTTAGGACCCAGTGACACCTACGGCCTGACGACTTCGACAGTTACGGAACTAGCCAAGTGTTACATCCAAGCTCAATCCCTAAAGAGATGGGATGGAATCAAAGGATGCAATCTTGCCAGGGTCACCCTGGGCGACCCTGGGAGGCTGGCGTCGAAGAAATATTAGGCGATGACCTACGCTTAACAGTAGGATTTCTGACTGGTCACTGTCAACTAAGGAAACACCTCCATACTGTGGGGCTAGTGGACACAACTATATTCAGAATGAGTGTACAAGAAGTTGAAACTGTCAGGCATGTCTTATGCGAGTGCCATGAGTTATCGTCAATAGGAGAGTGTGTGTTCGGTGTGTCTTGGCCTACACCTGCCGATATAAAGGAGATGTCTCCTAGTGACCTGTCCACCTTCCTGGAAAGGACAGGATGGTCGATGACCTAGGAGGACAACTCCTCGGGAGATTGTACAATGGGTCACATGTGGCCTAAGTGCTGTGGGCCTAAGCTCACCCTCCCCACTCTACAGAACAAAACCTACCGGGAAACTATACTTGTCTAGGCTAGAGATTAGCGAGCTGTTGCAGCATGCATTTTGAACATTTACTCCGGATTGTACTACTTTCTTGTACATGTTTATCACATTGTTATTGCACCACCCACGACAATATTTCTTATTACTTTGGAAACACCCTGTATAGTGAAACTGCTGAATATTTTTCTTCCTTATAACCTCTCTTGATCAATACTCATGAAATATAATTTTTCAATCATCGAGTCGCAGGTACTTCTTCATCATCGAAAATATTGCTAACCGTAGAATTAAGTTTCTTTAATTCTTCTTGAAGACTTGTTATATTTTCAAGAAATACGGTTTTAATTTCAATTATATCGTCAGCTTTCTTCAACAAATCGTTTGTATTATGATCACAACAAGATTGTATTCGTTTTAGTTCCGATTTGATTTCCGTAATTTCATCGTCTTTTTTATTCAGTAACGTAAACATTTTTTTTATTGAAGTATCGAATAATTCTTCCTTATTTTGATTTTCCTTTTTCATTTCGTGCAGCTCTTTCTTCAGCTCAATAATTTCTACAATATATTTAGAATGTTCAATATTAAAATCTGTTATATTTTTATGAAGTTCTTTAACAGTATGTTCATTATCCATAAGTAGTTGTTTATTATTTTCTAATTCAATTTTAAGCTCATTATAATCGTTCAATCTATTTATATTATTTATCTTTTCACTCGCCACACTTTCTTCCAAGCTGTTTAAATTTGTGTTTATTGATAATATCTTCTCGTCGATAGTTTTCGCCAAAACACCAAATGTATTTGTTTTATCGTTAAGCGTAATTAAATCTGTCATGACTTTATCGATGGTAACATTATTCATTTTTAAATCAACTTGTTCTGATTTTATTTTAACAAAACCATCTTCAACTTTTCCTATATTTGCCGATAAATCAGATAAACGATTTTCAAGGCTTGTAACTAAATGTTTATTATCCTGGGTTGCATTATACACTTTGCTTGTATTTATAGATACATATTCAAGATCTTTTTCCATACTACTTATTTTTAAATTAAATTGATCCATTTTATATTCCAAATACTTTAAAAGTGCGTTAGTGATAATTTCATTGTTCGACAAACTATTGTTTATGCTTGTTAAATTTTTTTCAATTTCAACTTCCCAAATAACGGACTTTACTATGTGTTGTTTAATTTTTTTTAATTCATCTTGCGTGGCTATTGTGGATTTGTTCGTTTCTTCCTGATATTTTGTAGTTTTATTTGCTAACGATGTTATTATTGGCTCCAATTTTTGCAAAATATTTTTCTCTGTCTTTTCCAGTCCGACGAGTGTTTTGTTTACTGACTGAAACTGCTCTTCAACATTTCTAATATCAGTAACTGCTGTATGTAACCTGTTTCTTATATCAACTATCTCCTGAATAGTAGTATGTTTTAAATTATCAAGTTCAGTCGAATAAAACTTTTTAGCATTAGAATAATCTTTTGAGAAATCTTCAAATGTTTTATGCACATATTCGCTAAATTTATGCACGTTCAAATTTTGTGAATCAAATTGGTTTTTTAATGCTGTTAACTCAAGTTCAAATTGTTTTGCGTACTGATCTGTTTTTGATATAAATCCATTTAATCTTTCTATTTCGATATCGATCCTACTAATACTATCTGCATTTTTTGTTTCATTGAGAATTTTATTAATATCTTCTATATTTAAACGATTTTTGGAAATTTCATTTTTAATATTGATATCGATATCTTGCTTGATATCATTTACTTGATCTGAAACAGTTTTTCTTTTACGATTTAATTCCTCAATAATAGGTTTGAACTTTTCAATCAATGTATGTTCGATATCATTTACATAATTTTTGTTATTATTTAAAACATTGTTTATAACGTCTACAATTTTATTTTCAGTAAAATCTTCAAAATCACTTTGTACATGCTTGCAAGCTTCCACTGAACTCGATAAATTTTCAATTTCACCTTCAAAAAATTGTATTTTTTCTGTAAATTTATTTAAGTCGGAAATACTTAACTTGGTGAAACTATCCATTGATTGTTTCAAACTTGTTAAATCATTTAAACATTTGTCGCTTGACAAAGAAATTGAATTAATTTTTGTGCCTAAATCATGATCTATACTAGATGCAGTTGCTAATATCGATTGAATATTATGCTTATTACTTTCTTCTATTTTAGATAACTTCTCATTATTCATGTTCTCATATTGCGCGGTTTTGTCTTGTAAGAAATTCAATCGTTCTTCGATTTCTTTTGTTCTGATATTTGACAAGTTTACCTTTTCAATGATGAAGGTGTTCCATTTTTCCACATTTTTTTCTATTGAACTGATAGTATTGGAAGCATGATTTTTTATATCCGATATTTTGCTTAAAGAGTCTTCTAGATTTTTAATTTTAACCCAACAATGGTCACTACTTTTGCTGATAGCTTCTAGCTGAGGATCCAATTTATCAAGTATGTAATCCTTAATTTGAAGAAGACTAATGTGATTTTTATTATAAAAATCCTGGAATTTTAGAAATTTCTCATCTAACTCGTTTTGCACTGGTACCAATTTTTCCTGCAATATTTCCATTAAGGAATAACTTGTCGTATTTCTCAACTCATTCACATTCTTCATCAAAGCATTCAACTCCAAGGACAATCTTTGGCTAGTTGAATACAGATACTTCGTTTGTATCTCCAGCTCATCTGTTTTCTTCAACAAATTATTTAAACTATCTCTACGAGCTGATGATTGGATTGTATCAATTTCTGTACCAGAATTATTATAGTTTTGTACAAAACCTTGGTACCGTTCTAATATCACTTGCAGATTTTCAGGATCTACCAAGTACTCTGCGCTAAATTCTGTATTGGTCCTCAAATCACAATCTTTAAGAATAGCTTCGCTAACAAACCTCTTCGATTTGAGCGTGAAAAAATTACGATTTGGTTTCACTGGCATGACAGTTCTATATAAATTATAGAGAGATACAATATAACCATCTTCATCGGTGAGCCATATTTTGTTTTTATTTAATTCTAATGAATGGGATAGCCTGAGTGTGAAGGATTTATCGAAATTTGTATCGTAATAGAACATGTATGTTAAATTGTTCGAAGTGAAATTCCAAAAATCTACAAAACCGAAAAAAATTAATTCTAACTTATCTAGAAGCTCTTCTTTTGGTAGGTAGGTTATGTTCCAAACAACTGCATAGCTAGGCGATTCTTTTGGATCATAACAAAATCCTCTATCATATCTGCAGATTGTGCCTGATCTAAAACAGAAACATAAATTATATAATTAAGAATTGAAACTACATTAAGGATGTGGAAGAAAGATGAAGGAATAATTTGCAATGACAGGATTCATTCAACAGGGTGAACAACTTGAAGGTAGTGTTGTAAACTGTTGCTTTTGAGATATTTAGGTTTTATTACATTTTTTGTTAAAAAAATCCATACATTCATGAGTGAATTATGCACAATTAAATTTATTTATAATTGGAAAACAATTTTTCACTAATTTGTTGAACTCAAATTTTTCAAATGTATTTTCTTAGTTTTTTGGAAAAGGTGTTGGAAAATATTTTTCAAATATTTGTTTTGTGGTCCTCTCAATTGTGGTCCTCTTAATCTAGATTACATTCTCCAGCCCGATTCTTTTTTAATAGTCAATTAGCCTCGAGACTGAATCTTCGATGTAATTTTTTGCCGGTGGCTTCTCATCGAATAGTACAAGAAACCGCACATTCGCCAGGCAGTCGTACTGTTAAAATTCCTTTTTCCTTTTCGGGTCGAGACGGGAAACTCATGTTCGAATGGGTCCAGGACCCAAACAGTGTTGGACTCATCCCCAAGGGGATGCCCACCAACCAAACTCACCTCAAACTCGCCGTTACCCCCGCCTCGAAATCACTACCCTAGCATACTTCGAGACAGGCGGCGGTCCCTCGCACACTCTCCGCTCACACCGTCGTCTTCTCCCTAACTTTCACTCCTACCTCTCATGCCATATCGAGTCTTTCTCTCCCCCTAACCATGCTCTCTACTACACCACTTACCACCATCCATTCCTCCTCCCCCTCAAAATTATCTCCACCATGTTCTCCCAATACACCGCCTCCCCTAGTTTCCTCTCCAACTTCTTCAGCACTGTTTCGTTCCTCCAGCATCTAAACACATGCCCCACATCATCCTTCACTTCACACCGCACGCACATTCCAGCCTCGCTTTTTCCAATCTTGTGGAGGTACCCTACTCTCCACCCATGTGGAGAGTCCAGTGAACACATTTTTTTTCGGGCCGAGATGGGAAACTCATGTTCGAATGGGTCCAGGACCCAAATAGTGTTGGACTCATCCCCAAGGAGATGCCTACCAACCAAACCCGCCTCAAACTCGCCGTTACCCCCGCCTCGGAATCACTACCCTAGCATACTTCAAACAGGCGGCGGTCCCTCGCACACTCTCCGCTCACATCGTCGTCTTCACCCTAACTTCCATTCCTACCTCTCATGCCATATCGAGTCGTTCTCTCCCCCTGACCATGCTCTCTACTACGCCACTTACCTCCATCCATTCCTCCTCCCCCCTCAACATTATCTCCACCATATTCTCCCAATACACCCCGTCCCCTAGTTTCCTCTCCAACTTCTTCAGCACTTCCTCGTTCCTCCAGCATCTAAACACATGCCCCACATCATCCTCCACTCCACACCTCTCGCACACTCCAGTCTCTCTTTTTCCAATCTTGTGAAGGTACCCTACTCTCGACCCATGTCCAGTGAACACCTGTGTCAAGAAGTAGTTCACCTCCCCGAATTTCCGATCCATCCAATCTCTCCTATTCCCAATCGCTTCCTTTAGCGCGCCCTCATACTCCTCCCACCTTCTCTCCATTTCCTCCTCCATCCATTCCTCTACTTCCTCTCAGATCGCATCCCTCCAGCGTTTGTTCCTGGCTCTAGCCATCACGTCCAATGGGTAGGACCTTGCCAACACCGCTGCTGCCAGTCCACCCACTGTCCTGTACCCCTGCACCACCCTCTGCAGTATCCCTCTCTGCTCTAACCCCCGCATTCACCCCGGCTCTCTCACCCCACACCTCCGCACCGTACAGCATACTCTGCTCTACCGTCCTATCAATTATCCTCTTCTTCCACTCTGCCGTCCCCCTCACATAACACATCAATCTGCCCATCCATGCCGCCCCCACTTTCCCCTTCTCTGCAGCCTTTAACATGTGTGTTCTGAAGGATAATTGTCTATCCAACCACATCCCTAGGTATTTCACAGACTCTTCCATACGAATTCTCATTCCCTTCACCATCACCCCCCCTTCCCCCACTTCTTGCTTGATCCCTTCACTAGCAACCCCGCCGTCTTATCTTCCGCCACTTCTAGTCCACCCCGCTCTATCTTCTCCATAATCTTCCTAAACATTCTCTCCGCCTTTCTTTCTATCTCTACCTCTCCCTCTGCCATACATACCAGACCCACATCGTCCGCATACACCGTGGAGGAGGAGGAAAGTTTGAGCTTACATAGGTATGTGGAAACGGATATAAGGAAAGGGAGAAAGGAATTATCGGGAGAGTGGGGATGGAGGTGGACGAAGGCCAAGGCAGAGAGTATGAGGAAGAAAGTAAGAGAGGAGATTTAAAAAGGACTTGGACATGATGTAGATGAATTGTACAATGTGATACAGGGGTGTAAAAGAGAGGGAAATAGGGGCAATAGGCGTGAGCGGAGGGCTAATTACTGGTGGAATGAGGAAATGGAGGAGCTGTGGAGGGAGTGTAAGAAATAACGAAGACGGATGCTGAGGGGAAGAGGAAGGATAGAGGGAAGAGGGGGATTTAAAGAGAAGAAGAAGGAACTGGAGAGTAGGGTGGAGAGGGAAAAAAGAGGGAAGTAGGAAGAGTTACTGGGGGAAAGGCGTATGAGATAGCGGTGAAGAGGATGGGTGGAAATAGGAACGAGGTGTTTGAGCAGGATTGGGAGAAGGAGATTATAGAGAAATTGTTCACAGGGGGAGAAGGAGGAGTGGGTGCAGAATTCGCGAAATCCAGGATACTAGGGGGGTAGGGAAAATGAGGGGGATAAGGCCGGTAGAGAAGTGGGAGATAGAGGATTGGGGGAGAAACATTGAAGTGAGAAAAGCCCCAGGGATAGATGGCCTGATGGATGATATGGTGAATAGGCTGTTGGATGACAATGGGGAGTAATTCTGGGAACTATTCAACAGGGTGCTGAGGAAGGAGGAGTTCCCGGAAGGATGGTAGGTGGCCAAAGTGATGCTGATGAAGAAAGCGGGTAGAGAGGGGAAGCGGGCGGGGGACTACAGGCCTATCAGCCTGCTGTGTGGTATGGGTAAATTGATGGAGGGGATAATAAAGGATAGGATTGAGGAGGAAGTTGGTAGTAGTGGGGGTTTTAGGGGGAAATCTTGCATCTCGGCACTGAGCAAGGTGATGGGCTTGGTGGAAAGAGCTAGGGGGGGCAGCTGGAGGAAGAAGAAATTGGCCCTACTCGTGTTCTTCGACGTCGGGAACGCGTTCAACAGTGTCAGCAAACGGGCAATGTTCAGCGCGTTGCTGAGGTTTGGAGTAGGGCAGGGGTTGGTTAACCTGGTGGAGGACTACCTGATGTGGCGTGTAATTGTAGACTCCAGAGGAAGGAGATATGAGACGGAGGCTGGAGTGCCTCAGGGCTCGGTTCTTGGACCGACGCTCTGGAAATGTTTGTTTGTTGAGGTTTGTGGGATAGTATGTGAAGAGGGATAGGAGCTTACGGTGTATGCGGACTGTAATAACCAAATACCCTTAATAATCAAACTCAATTTAATTATTTGTACAACTCTCCTTAATACTAAAATAGTTAGTAATTTGATGACAAATATTTATATAATAAATATTTGTCAGCAAACATATGTCATTAACAGCAATAACCTGAATTTAGATATAGAGAGGCCGATAGAAACCGTCACAGAGATTCTTACATTGATTACACTTTCATTAAAATGGTATAGCATTGCTAGTCAACTGAAGTTATGCTTATTAGTTATAGTGATTGTCGAAGTAAACTAATTATTTATAAATCGCAAACAATGATTCATCAACCCCATAACTATCCACTACAGGACGATGTGTGTCTGGTATGTACGGCAAAGGGAAAGGCGGAGATAGAAAGAAAGGCGGAGAGAATGTGTAGGAAGATTATGGAGAAGATAGAGCGGTGCGGACTGGAAGTGGCGGAAGATAAGACGGTGGGGTTGCTAGTAAAGGGACGGAGCAGGACAAGGGAAGTGGAGGTCATGGTCAAGGGAAGGAGAATTCGTATGGAGGAGTCTGTGGTTGGATAGTCAATCATCCTTCAAAACTCATATGGTAAAGGCGGCAGAGAAGGGTAAAGTGAGGGCAGCATGGCTGGGGAGATTGATGTGTAATGTGAAAGGGCGGGGAGAGTGAAAGAGGAGGGTAATTGGTAGCACAGTAGAGCAGAGAATGCTGTACGGTGCGGAGTTGTGGGGTGAAAGAGCGGGAGTTAATGCCAGGGTTAGACCACTCCTGCGGGTGCAGAGAGGGATATTGCTGAGGGTGGTGCAGGGGTACAGGACAGTGGGTGGACTGGCAGCAGCGGTGCTGGCAAGGTCCTACCCATTGGACGTGATGGCTAGAGCTAGGAACAAACGCTGGAGGGGTGCGACCAGAGAGGAAGTACAGGAATGGATGGAGGAGGAAATGGAGAGAAGGTGGGAGGAGAATGAGGGCGCGCTAAAAGGAGCGATTGGGAATAGGAGAGATTGGATGGACCGGAAATTCGGGGAGGTAAACTACTTCTTGACACAGGTGCTCACTGGACATGGGTCGAGAGTAGGGTACCTCCACAAGATTGGGAAAAGAGAGACTGGAGTGTGCCTGAGGTGTGAAGTGGAGGATGATGTGGGGCATGTGTTTAGATGCTGGAGAAACGAGGAAGTGCCGTGTTCATTGAGTTTTCGAGGACTTGCTACGGCTTGTCCAAGATTTCAACTCTCTGTGCATTGCCCTGTTACATAGGAGGGTGATGGTTTGAGCTACCTATCGGGAGCGTCCCCAGGTTGCGGATAGGGGAGGCCAGGGACGTCATGCAAATGAAAGAACTAGTCTGTATAAACGCCCAACATTGCCAACCGAATACCCAATCGCTGACAAGCTCGTGACGCATACCGCAAACTACATAGCAGAGCAACTACCCCCTTACTAGGGTAAGGCCTGTGAGGGGCATGCCGAACTATGTGGATCGGGGGGCTTGGCTTGATTGGCCTGCGTGGATGAGGACCACTATAATAACCTCCCAAATCTTAAAGTTAAGTGGTCGCTGAAGGGATGGATGGCCGTGGGTTATTCGGCCACGAGACCACTAACCTCGGGGCACCTGGCGCACCCCGTTGCATTTAGCCTTGTACTTGCATAAGGAGCTCTGCAGGTACTGACCTCCTTTCTCCTATACTCGTGGGAACAAATTTGGACCAAGAGAAACCAATACCTATTACGGAGCCTATAGAGACTCCTAGTAAAAGGGATTTGGAAGATCCGGCAGCAATGGAGACAGAAGTGTCTCCAACGCTGCCAGATACTTCTGGAGCCCAAGAGCAAACCATGCCACCAGGAGACGTTATAGCGAATCCTGTGGCAAGAAAAGCTTCGTTCGGGAAACTTTCAGGTGCCCAGCTTAATAAGCTGAAAAAAATGAGGGAACGAGGAATTGACACCAAAAATGTGGTGTTGCCGACTCCCTCAACATCAAAACAGGGTGTAAACCAGCAGACAAAGGGCGTTAAGCGAACTGTGTCAGCCAGGAGCACTCCTGAGGTGAATAAAGATAAGAGGGCCAAACGTACCACTGGTACCGGTATTAAAACTGGTATTAAATACAGCGTGGCCCTCAAAGGGATCAAGGCAGCTGTGGTCCCAAAAAACTTCCCAGAGACAGTTGTCTCTGAAGATCAGGTGGGGTCTATCAAAGAGAACCTAACTGACATGATCGACGAGGTGCAGAAGGCGCCTAGGTTTGAAGCCAGTCCATACATTGACGGCTACTACGGGATAATCTGTGACAATGAGGAGTCCTTCATTATAACGAGGGACTATTTGTCACAAAAAACCAACTGGAAGCTCATCAAGAGTGATGAACTTCCAAAGCAGCAACGAGTCCTCGCACTACTTCCCGAGACTAAAAAAGAGGATCTGAAAGTGGGGTTGAGGAGGCGTGAGAAACAGAATCCAGGGCTGAAGGTTGATCGCTGGATGATCCTTGGCTCCAAGTCATCCGACAGGGGACTGCATGTGAGTCTCCGGATTGACGAGGAGTCCATGAAAGGACTGGTGTGGGCTCAATGGAGACCGTACTATCTATTCCAGCGGGCCAGTTTTAAAACCCTGGAAAACTCGACCGAGGAGGAAACAGGGACTGATCGAGAACCTGTACCATCAACCTCTAAGGACCTTCAAGGTGCTACAAGTTAACTCGCAGCACAAAAAGACAGCCACCGCTGTTCTACAACAAAGAGTGGCGGCTGAAAACATAGACATCGTTCTAATTCAAGAACCTTGGATAAACAAAGGTAAGATACTGGGGCTTAATATTAGGGGAATGGGACTGATAATGGGAACTGATCGTACTAAAATCCCTTAAAAACAGAGGGATCAACAAAACCACATGCTAGGATCCATGCTTGAGCATAGGAGAATAACAGCACATTTGCATGATAAAACATACACTGTTAGGACAACTAAAGGATGTCCTAAAGGTGGAGTACTTTCACCACTTTTGTGGAACCTAGTTGTGGATGACTTGATCTGTAGGTTGAATGATCAAGGCATATGGACGCAGGGCTTTGCGGACGACATAGTGATTGTCACCAATGGGAAAGTCCCGGAGGTGGTTATGAATGTCCTACAGGAAGCACTGCGAATTGTGGAGGAATGGTGCCTTACAGAGGACCTTTCAGTTAATCCAAAAAAAACCAAACTAGTTGCTTTTACGAATAGAAGAGTTCTCCCGCAGGGTAGAGTACTTTTGTTCGGAGAAGAACTAGAAATATCCAAAGAAGTCAAATATCTGGGAGTGACCCTTGATTCCAAACTGAATTGGAAGGCACACCTGGAAAAAATTACTACCAGGGCGACTAGGCTTTTCTGGCAATGCAGAAGAGTTATGGGCAAAACCTGGGGAATACGACCTGAGGTGGTTCACTGGCTCTACACAACTGTGATAAGGCCAACGATCACCTATGGAACAATAGTCTGGTGGAGGAGGACAGAAGTGTCCTCTGCAGTTAATATGTTTACTGCAATCCAAAGACAAGCGCTTCTTGGTATTACCGGGGCAATGAACAGCACGGGCGCGGCATCAATGGAAGCCCTTATTGGACTTCCTCCTCTAGAACTTTTTATAAGGGCGGAGGCAATGATGGCAATTCTTAGGCTAAAATCGGGAAACTTATGGTCCCCGAACAATGTTCGAGAAGGACACACTGATACAAATGGGACATTACTAGACGAACCCATATTTCACATGAGTTTTGATAGCATGACACCAGAGAATATATTCACTGAGCGAGTGAATATCATCATCCCATCTAGGGAACAGGTGATGCACCCAGGTAATTCTGGAGAAATCATCTGGTTCACCGATGGCTCCAAAACTAACCAAGGCACTGGGGCTGGTATAAAAGGACCTAGAAAGAGAATGTTCTTTAGCCTTGGTCGATATACGACTGTGTTTCAAGCAGAGACGATTGCCGCTATAGCCTGTATTGATGAAAACATCAGAAGAGGATATACCGGACAAAAAATTGAAATATTCACTGACAGCCAGGCTCTGCTTAAGGCTATCAGTAATCCTACAACTAGGTCTAGACTGGTGAAAAACTGCAAAGAATCCCTCAACAGGCTGGCAAGAGACAACAAAGTGTCTCTAATATGGGTGCCGGCACATGAGGGTATTGCAGGTAATGAAATGGCGGACCAGTTAGCTAAAGAAGGCTCTAAAGGAGACTTCATAGGTGCGGAACCGTTTTGTGGAATCACAAAAGATTGCATAAGAGGGGAAATCGGGAACTGGCTAGATAGGGAACACCAATTCAAATGGAGGGTGACACGAGGGCACCTTCATACAAAGTTTACTGAACAAGGTAGACAAGGAACTCTCAACCAGGCTACTGAAACTGGGTAAGAGACATTTGAAGACAGTTACCGACCTGGTGACTGGACACTGCACCTTGAGGAAACATCTGTACAATATGGGCAAAGTTAGTGAACCTATGTGCAGAAAATGTGAACTTGATGATGAAACACCTACTCACATACTCTGCTTCTGCGAGGACTTACAAGAACTTAGACGGAAGCACTTTGGAGAGGAAGTTATACAACTATCACAACTACTGAAAATCCCTCCAGTCAAACTAGTGACCTTTATAGAAGACACGAAGCTACTGGAATGGAAGTAGATAACATGGGAAATGGTACAAATATTCAGATCAAGTGCCTGGGCTGATGAGCCCAACCCAATTTATGAATGAATGAATGAATGAATGAGGAAGTGCTGAAGAAATTGGAGAAGAAACTAGGGGAGGCGGTGTACTGGGAGAACATGGTGGAGATAATGTTGAGGGGGGAGGAGGAATGGATGGAGGTAAGAAACGTAGTAGAGAGCATGGTTAGGGGGAGAGAACGACTCGATATGGCATGAGAGGTAGGAGTGGAAGTTAGGGAGGAGACGACGGTGTGAGCGGAGAGTGTGCGAGGGACCGCCGCCTGTCTCGAAGTATGCTAGGGTAGTGATTTCGAGGCGGGGGTAACGGCGAGTTTGAGGTGGGTTTGGTTGGTAGGCATCCCCTTGGGGATGAGTCCAACACTGTTTGGGTCCTGAACCCATTCGAACACGAGTTTCCCATCGCGCCACGAAAAAAAAATGTGGCGCAATCTATCGCTTACAAAATATAATTGGAGTTTTTAGAAAATATTTCCCAAAATAGGTTGGTAAAAAATATCAATTCTGGAAACTGCTGTCCTTACCCATTCTACAACCTTTGTTAAAGTCATTTTTTTGTATCACCTATTCTGAAGTGGTGGGGAAGTGTTTTTTCGTTTACATGGAAATTACTGTATCTTCCATATACCTGAACCGATTTTCAATAATATAGACTCCTTGCATAGAGCATTGAAGGTAGATTCCAGAAACAAATAACAACAACACTTTTAATTTTTCAATGGGCAACTAGAGGGCGTTATGTCATACCTAGCTCTATATATAATTTTTTCTGAGAAAATGCAAATGAAATGCTATAATTCTAACCAGCTTACAGAAAGACAAGTGAGATGACTTATCAACCTATTAAAACCGCGAACTGTTATCTCTTGTCATTCCAAAAATATTGGTATTTTTTGGTGAGTGTTGATGATTGTTGGCACACCCAGTAAGTTGTAAGGGAAATTATATTGCTAAAATTGTTTTGAAAGGTAAATAACAAGTAAAAACGCGTCACAAAAATATTTATTATCATTACATAATGAAACAAAACTAAGGGAACTACTCATAACAGAAATTTACAGAACGCACCTATCACCTAATTATTTTATATACTTAAAATGCTTGCCCATCATTTGCTAGGCACAAATCCAGTCTCTCTATAACATTTTGAGTATAAAAATAATTAGGTAGTAGGTGTATAAGATGAATAATGCAAGAGGCCTAGACGTGGTAACAGCATGAGTACTATAGGAAATACTGAATATTAATCATATATTAATGTCATATAAGGTGGATCTCTATAGATCCGTCTTTCGACGATGCGATCATACGATTGTTTTGTAATTGGCGGAAAAATTCAAAATTGACAAGTTTTATCTTCATTCCAATAGAAAAAATGGAGGAACTAGGACCTTTGAGGCCACTAGGAGAAATTGTAGAAATTAAGAGAGAGGTTGATTATCTTGGGGGTATTAATTGACTCAAAACTTACATGGAACTAACAAAAGTAATAGGGGAAGCAGAACATCACTAGTAGTGGTTAGATACCCCTTTATGGAAAATGGGGGCTAAAACCTGATATGCTGTAATGGCTATACAACAAGGTGATAAATATTTTCCGGTATGGTGGCACTCAGCACGAAATGGTCATGATGGGACTAAGCGAGGTACAAAGACTGGGCATCATCTGGGCATCATGGAGGTCATAAAAAATACTCCTACAGATATCAGACCCACCTCCCTTGCACCTTGTAATACAAAGAGAGAAAAGGCTAGGTATTCATTCGAGATGTTGATAGCAGACAGAAAGGAATGCTCTGACGAATATCTCTAAAGCTGCAAATGACACTGGGGCGGGAGTTTACTCCTAAAAACCCAAAAATTATAAAGTAATAAATTATTGTCTCACTTTATTAATATACCTTCTGCGTTTCTTATTCGTTAGTTGGGTACCAAAATCAATAACTTACCTCAACCAAATTTCATTTTTCAGTATATCCGCCTTGGTGAGGTATTCCTCTACAACGACAGGGCTACCAGCTTTTTTAATATTATGAACCTCGTTATATTTGTCAGTGAATATCCCGTTGGCGTTAGCTGATAAACAGTTGTTCGAAATATCGTAATATACAGTGACACTATCATTATATAAGCATCTTACAACTTTTACGTTTATTATAGACATAGCTCTGTAAATATATACCATTCTCCTTTTCACCTCTGGTCTTGAACATGAATGTCCATCAGTATATGTAAGGTATGCTACCAAAAATAGCAGAAGAAGGGCGTTTTTCATTCTAAAAAAAAAATTATGGATATTTTTAGATGCTTCGAAAACTAAATAAAAGGAATAGGCAGTAAACAAATAAATCAACCGACTTTAAGAATTTCATTGTACACTTATCAATATTTCATTGTACACCTATGATAGAGGGAAATGTTCCCGAATAAGAGAATCCCTATTTCAAAAATTGATTGTTTTTCCAAAAGAATAACGTACAGTTATTCATAAGCTATTATTTTTAACTGTTATTTCAAAATAATAGTAACAGGTAGCAGCGTTTATCGAGAAATAACAGGTTAGAACATCCCTACTAAAATATTTAGTTTTGTGGTTGACGGTAACAGGTAACGCGATAACGGCTACAGGTGACGGATAGGAGGTGACGATGACAGGTGTAGGCTACTCGGTGACGATGACGTCACCAATTGATAAGCTTTACCTCTATCAAGCAGTTTGCATTTCAAAAAAATTATCTCGAATAATATCTCTAATATTTCTAAACTGTTGCCGTTGCCATTCCATGGCACAGACGTGTGTAGTCACCATGGCAAAAATACATAAATTGGACTACGAACTGCTACCCTATCCAGTAAATTCTCAGATTTTGCCCTCTGTGACCATTTCCTGTTTCCATACCTGAAGAACTGGGTGGGCGATACGAGATTTAATTTGAAATTAAATTCCCGTTTTTCAATTTCCGTTGGGATTCACGAGGTTAGCTGCTTTCAATGACTAACAACCACAAACTGTATTACACTATTAATAATAGATGTCAGTTGACTGAAACTCTGTTACTGAACGGAAAATCCAAAAATTCAATGACCAATTGACTACTAACACTCGTGAGATACTTCATTTCTTAACAGATTTACCAAAACCTACTTTTAAGCGGTTTCGTTCAGTTGAAAGGTTTCATTTAGCTTGCCCTGTCCTCAGAAACTACAACAAGGTGAGAACAAATGAATGCCTTAGCCAGAGCAGGCTGCACTAGGAGTTTTGACCGGTATCCTGACAGTACACTGTCGCCTAAATGGGCACCTCAAGGAGCTCAAACTAGTGAAAGAATAGGAATGTAAATTATGTGGAATGGAAGGAGAAACCTCCCTGCACATACTTGCACAATGGATAATAATTCAGAAGCCCATGGAACAACACCTAGAAGACTACTGGATAGAAGCGAGACTAAAGCCTGCAGACATCCAAAAATTCCTCCCAGAAATAGGTCTAAAGGAGCTACTAGTCTCTTAGACTTTCCTCGGCCACTGAGTAGAAGAAAGGATCTTTTAGGTCTCAGTGAATGTCATCCCAGTAGATTGAGTTTTGTGGAATAAAAATATTATTTTAAATCTCTGTTGTCTTGAACCACTTTTTTTACTCGTGTAGTTTTTTCCTAGAAGCAATATACTTATTCGGAGAAAAAAATACAATATCATGATTTTATTCTTCATTAAATAATGAACTACCTATTGAGAGTGGAAAACAGTAGAGATGAGAAATACAAGAATTAAATACTATCCATAATAAATGTTGGTCTAGCCGAAATAGATAAACGTGGTCTACGTCTCATCGATTGTCGAACACGCCGTAATACTTGAGGCGGATTTCTTATAGTATCACACGCTATTCGAATACAATTATTCAAATCGGTGTGTTATAAACGGATGAATTAAGGTAACCCCATAACCAGAAATAACATGGATTGGATTTAATTATGGAGACTAGCTAATCTAAGAATTGCCTAAAAATCTGACTGAAATCTCGTGCATGAACCACATGTTTTGTCTAATATTGAGTCGGATTTCCTCAAGTAGATCAGGGAGATCCTTTAAGAGAATAAGAGAAAACTGGTGTAAGCAATTTCATTTAATGACTAAGGCAGAAAATGTGGCCCAATTAAGAAGTCTCCTATAATTCCAATCCACACATTAACTGAACATACATTTTGAAACCGGTTCTCGTTGAGGAAAATCTCGAGGTAGAAAAGCATATGATAAGGATACAATTGCTACTATTTTAAAATTAACCAAACAGATGTATGGCAGATATTTGGAGTGTTGGCAATTTTTCTAGTGCTTGTTTCTTGGCGTTGATCAATTTCATCCTATTCTACCCTTACATTCTCAACTGCCCGGAAATGACCAGTATTGTTCGAATTTTCTTATAAACTCACTGTATCCGATAAGCGTTGGTGAATATGTGCAAATAAAACATTATGGGGCATCACTCGTTGCGGATATTTTTCAGCATAAAGATGTCTAGTATACAGACAAATTAACGTACAAATAGCAAACTACAAATTAACTAGTAAACTTCAATTTGTAACTACCAACAACAGAATTTGACATCTGCTTACTAAAACTTGAATAAACATTAAGCAGACACGAATGAATTGCCAAAGTGTTACCAGCCTGCTATTGCATTGTAATTAAAACAAGGTTCCACACAAGAATCTATTGGTTCTAGGAAAAACTAGAATAAACAATAGTAAATAGTATATTTCATTACGAGTGTGCGCGCGACGGGTTCCCGTGTGAGGCGTGCAGCACGGGAAAAGCATTTATGGGTATAATGGACTTAGAACTGAAAAAATACAAAACAGACATTGCTGCAATACAAGAAATAAGATGGAAAGGGCAAGGAAGCATAGAAAATATGTTCAAATAAACCCAAAATGTAATTCACATCTGGTTTTACTTAAAGCAGATCGGTATTTGTAGTTTCGAGCGTGTACCTGCGAAGGGATTCTTTTACCACTTGAAACTGTTTTTCTCTCGTCCTATTTGTTCTTAATAAAGTTAGTCTGCATTCTCGTGAACTACAATTTCTTCAGCTATTGACTTTCAGCTTTGTACTATTGGATGATTTAACGATTTAGGGGAAATTTCAATTTTCCCGTTTACCGATTCTTCAATATAACTGAACAAGGACTATTACTTTCTAACAACTCGAAGGACCATCTTATTAAAAGAACATTAATTTAAAGTAATAGTCCAGATTGATAAGCAATGGCGTGGTCCTAAGAGGGAAGCATGGAAAAGAATACTCATAATCTGCCTTTTTCACTTCATTTACTGCGTATAGACTTTGTGTTTTTTACATCATACCTTTTATATAGGCGTCACAAGTAAGAACTTTTATCGTTCTTTCACTATTAGTTATACATATTAAATTTTACAAGGTTAAACTCACTTTGCTCACATCGTCTTAGGTCTACAGAAGGATGAAAATTGTCGCGCTAGCGTTCTGCGCGCACATCTAGCCGTTAAGACTAAACGCATGCCGTGATTGGCGAAGATAGTACATGTGATTTATGCGGAGGGGAACCGGTGGGAATTTTGAAAATACACAGGTACGGCTTCGCGTCATATGAAAATTGATCAAATTGATTTGCTTTCAGAGAGGATTTTATTGAATCCGAACAATAACTTTCAGCTACAGTCACGGAACGCCAACCACCCTGACGTTTTAGATCGAGCAAATCCCCACCTCCTTCGACTAACATAGTTGCTGAAGATCTTCTTAAACCGTGTCCCGTATATTATTCAGGATTTTTCAAGTCAAGATATTCTGCAATATGTTTTGTTGTACCACTTATAGTATGGCAGCCTGCTTGTTGGGCATAACATCCACCATTGCGATATGCAATAAATAGTCTTCTACTATTTATATTTTTAGGTCTTAAATTAATATATTTACTATACAAAGTGTATGGATCCTTCCTTTATAATTGTGAAGCTCCTTATGCCAGTTTTGCCGTCTCTAAGGAATACCACTTAGAAACGGCCATTATCTTCCACGTCTTCCAAAGTTAAACGGATTAGGTCATCTCTTCGGCATTCCACGAAAATACCAAATATTAAAATTATTTTAGTTAATAACCTCTTGCTTCAAGAATAAATTTGGCAACTTGGTCAGCAATTACTTAATACTTTAGATGTTTCGGGGTGTAAACACCTTGTCTTTTCTGAAATGCAATAGTTTTTGGCAAGTTAGTAACGTCCACATTTTCTTCAATTGCCAAACAGCTTTTAAGGATTTAGCATTTTCCGACAAATATACCAGAAGAATATCATCAGTTACTGTGCTAACATTTTTTTGCTGGCGCCACTTGCAAAATAGTTCAAACTCCTTTTCATATCTTTCACATGACTTCGTGGGCAGTAATTGTGTACTTATTTTTGCCGCCTCCAGCGTTATTTGATTTTCAGCAGAAATCATTTTAATAATGTAGAACAATAATAATTCAAAACACTGACATCTGCTGTCATAATACAATTGTTGTTTAGTGTTGCTAAGGAAAATAAACAATATCGCACAGAAAAAGGTCATTTTCGGTACCATAGGCATGTTAAGATAGGTATAATGAAAAAGAGTTTTTCAAGACAACCGAAATTTTAAATAATATTTTTAATCCATTTTCAGTTAAATATGAGAAAATAAAAACTCAATTTTACTCAGCACCTATTAGGAGTGTGTTGAGGAAATTTTGCCATACGAAATTTTTAAAATTTTCAACCTACATACTTTCACGTTTTTTTTCCAACTATAAAGACTATGTAAGTCGAGCGACATATAAAATGGAAGAGTTAAATATATTTAGAAAAAGGTCAGCAATTAATATTTATATGAAATTGTTCGGTTATTAAGAAATTTACCAGTTTGTTTATACCTAACAGACAATTCATAACAAAATACTCACTTGCAAATATTTATCAACGTATAAAAATAAAATTAATCATTTCAAAACTAGCACATTGAATATTTAAGAATGTTATCCGTTTAATATACCATACCATAGGGAGAGAGCAACTGGGTTTATCAATATCGTACACTCCGCATAAACTGTGTGTTGGGGAAAAACATATTTGTAACAAGTCACGTATTATTTATCAGTGATATTAGTTATAAGAAGTTTATATTTATTTTGAATTCCTAAAAAAATATTATCTAAATCGAGTTAACTTTACAAAACGTGATCGATACGCAGTTTTCGTAACCATGTGTTAATTTTTATTACCCAGTTAATTAGATTGCATTAGAATAATCTTGCCAAAATAAAAAAAATAGGTTGTGTATTGGTCATTGAAAAAATATTCATGGGACAGGCAAATTAATTCAAAAAAATGCATGAAGTCAAGGTGATGAAAGGGGTGAGAAATGGTTTTTCACGTTTTGCGGCGTTAAATACTTTGTTAAAAGTTGAATCTAAAAGCGGCTGAGGATTTTCTCATAACCTCAAAATTGTGCAAATTGCGAAAAACCGGTTTTCCCATTTTATATTTTTCTTTTTTTAGGAAATGATTTACATTTCACCAAACCTGGTATGATTGTAGCTTTTTTAAAGTCGAATAAGCAGATATGTAAAAAGTTCAGTAGTTTTTGAGAAGTTCACGTTTTTTGCGAAAAATACTTTTTCACCAGAAAAGTTTTGTCATGTCCAATTTTGTATATAGGAACTTCAAGTTTCGGATGAAAACTACTGTATTTTGAATAAAAAATGTATACAAAATTCATTTCGTTCTTTCCATTCCTCTTCCTCTTCCTCTTCCTCTTCCTCTTCCTCTTCCTCTTCCTCTTCCTCTTCCTCTTCCTCTTCCTCTTCCTCTTCCTCTTCCTCTTCCTCTTCCTCTTCCTCTTCCTCTTCCTCTTCCTCTTCCTCTTCCTCTTCCTCTTCCTCTTCCTCTTCCTCTTCCTCTTCCTCTTCCTCTTCCTCTTCCTCTTCCTCTTCCTCTTCCTCTTCCTCTTCCTCTTCCTCTTCCTCTTCCTCTTCCTCTTCCTCTTCCTCTTCCTCTTCCTCTTCCTCTTCCTCTTCCTCTTCCTCTTCCTCTTCCTCTTCCTCTTCCTCTTCCTCTTCCTCTTCCTCTTCCTCTTCCTCTTCCTCTTCCTCTTCCTCTTCCTCTTCCTCTTCCTCTTCCTCTTCCTCTTCCTCTTCCTCTTCCTCTTCCTCTTCCTCTTCCTCTTCCTCTTCCTCTTCCTCTTCCTCTTCCTCTTCCTCTTCCTCTTCCTCTTCCTCTTCCTCTTCCTCTTCCTCTTCCTCTTCCTCTTCCTCTTCCTCTTCCTCTTCCTCTTCCTCTTCCTCTTCCTCTTCCTCTTCCTCTTCCTCTTCCTCTTAATCGTCTCGTGCAGAATATTATGTAGATTAAAATTGTACGATTTAAGATATAAAATATACCAAACAGCGTTAACAAAATCCTCATTTAAATCAGAAAAAATTGCCTCCTATCGAATGAGCTGGAATGCAGGTTTTATCAACAGCATTCGAATTTTTTTTGCACAATAAATAGGTGCAACCAATCTATTGCCATTTTTAGCTAACAATTATTTATCACCATCTTTATTATAACAAATATCTGTCAAAACATTAACTTTTTCATAGCTAACGGTGCTTTGAACGAGATGCAGATATAGGAAACATTGTTTGCAGTGTTTAAATTTATGTCCCAATTGTCATTTGTTGAAAAATTGCACTAATGCCGAAAAATCATCTTTTGGAAAGTGAAGATACGAGAAAAAATAGGTTTACATAAAAATAGGATTTTGACAAACTCTGTATCATTGTAACAATAACCAACAATTAATTACGTAACATAAACATCAAAAATACCTACATTGACCTGGTAAACTAACCTAAGGATACTGGAAATACTTTCCATCTTATTCGATGCAGATACTTGATATCTGCGTGGAAGAAAAGACACCAGCTTCTATTTCAGCCCTAGGAATACTGTCAATTGCGTTTTGTATTCATTGAATAAGATCTACTCTATTTGCAGGTATTGTCTGAAATACTAAATCTTTGATTTGACCCCATAAACACAGTAAGGTCGGGAAATCTTGGCGGCCATGGGAATATGCTACCTCTCCCTATCCTCCTATACTCATATTGTTAGTTTAAAAAATGCATCACTCCATTTGTAAAGTGGGCTGGGAAGCCATCTTGTTGTATCCACATATTTTACCGTACTGCTAAAGGAACATCTTCTAATAATATAAGCAATTCATCTCTAAAGAATCTTAAGTAACGCTCGCCATTTAAATGTTCATCAAAAACAAAAGGGCCTATACTTTTACCATCTAAAATCCCACTCCATACGTTAACTGACCAGCGACCCTGGTTAAAATCTTGTTGCATCCAGTATGGATGATAATTAGTCCAATAGTGTGTATTAAGGATGACTGTTTACAGATTCATTACTGGAAAATGTAGCTTCATCGAACCACATTATATTTGAAAAAAAAATTAGATTTTTATTCAGCATATCCTTAAGCCAATTAGAATGATCCAGTCTTTTATCGTGATATGTAGCTTTTAATCCTTGATGAAGAAATGCACGATACGGAGCAAAACGATTTCTTTTTAAAATAGAATGAACACCATACCTAGAAATTCCTAACTCCCGAGCTAGTTTTCTTACGCTGTGAGTCTGCAGCACTGAATCCTAAAACATTAATTTCATCTGTTTCGTTTAGCCAAATTTTTAAATGCTCTTCTGCAAAAATGTTGTCGCAAGGGATATCTTAATGCATATTCTCTTGCTGCAATCGGAGCATTCTAAAAAAATTCAAAATACACTTTTAACATATGATAAGCATCGTTATTTGTGTAAGGCATAACGTATTTTTTTTTCATTCAAATTAAAGTGTCTCGACTGCTGAGGCCATTGACACATTTACAGTATTTCATGCATTTTAGGTAAGACAGTTACGATATTCGATACTTTTTAGGTAGAACATGTTAGATATGATTTATTAAATTTATGTCTTTATGTAGTTATTTACTTAAATACAGTTACCTGTAAATAATTGTCATATTAGAATGGTTGGTTCTATCTTAACCAACCCCGTTTACTTTAGAAGTGTAATTCAATGGCTGTCGGGGCATATAGTCCGAGAAGTAGTTGTTGCTTCTTGTTTCTGTGTAATTCAATGGCTGTCGGGGCATATAGTCCGAAAAGTAGTTGTTGCTTCTTGTTTCTTTAAAAATGTATTTTTCTAATTTTGTAAAGCGTTATAATAGTATTGAACCATCATTTTTTGGAGTCTTTTAGGTAGCACTGTATTCACTTCACTAAATTTCAAGATATCACTGGGTGGTTTTTATATTGTGTTTCTGCAGGTAGATTTGGTATCGAGGACATTCCACTAAGATGTGTTTAACAGTAAGATACTGACATAACTGACATAACTGACACAGGGGGCGATCTTCTTTTGTCATCAAGTATCCATGGGTATAGCGTTTATGTCCAATGCGCAATCTTCTTATAATTACTATTTCTTTTCTGGAGAGTGTGGAGATTGTATTTCATGAAGCGTGGAGTTTGTTGTGTCCTAGTGTGATTGCCAGGAGTCTCCGAGATGGTTTTTCAAACAGTGATTTTAGGTCGTCATGGATTTGTCAGTTTGTTTTTTGGGTTTAGGTTGTAGCCAGCTTAGCGGCGTTGTCAGCTGTTTCATTCCCAGTGATTCCAATATGTGATGGGGTACAAATTATCGTGACCGTGGTGTTTTGAGAAAATCTTTCGTGGATTTCTTGTATTAGAGGGTGTTCTGAGTTGGCTTTCCTAATTTCTTGGATTGAGGAGAGAGAGAGAGAGTCTGTACAGATAGCGACTTTTTTATTTCTTGCGTTTATTATTTTGAAGGCCTGGAGACTTGCAAAAATTTTTGCATATAAAAGTATTGAACTATACTTCAAGTGTCTTCAAGAGCAGTTGTGTAAAGGGTTTCGTTTGATGAGGTGCCGCGCATCCGACTCCTTTGCTGTTTCTGGAAGCGTCTGTAAATATGGTTTGATCGAACTGCTGTTGGTTGATTCGTTTGGTGAATATTTTTCTTAAGTGTATGCTTAGGGTTTCTTGATTTTTGGGTTCCAGTAGTGTTGTGTCGATCATTGGTATAGGATTTTTCCTTGGAGATGAGGAGGATATACTCAAAGGTAGTGTGAGGTTGAGGTCGATGTTGTGTAGGATAGGTTTTAGCGTGTCGATGATGGTGCGTATTGATTTTGGAGGGTGATTTGATTCTTCGCTATATATGTTTGGGATTAATTTATAGACTAGGTTGTGGGTTGTGGGAGTTGTGGGGTTGTGGGGCTTGGCCGATGTTGAACAGAAATATGCTTGTAAAAGGTATTGTCGTCGTCTCAGGTGAAGGGGAGGTTCTTTAGCTTCCACATATAAGCTGTCAATTGGGCTAGATTTAAAGGAGCCTAGGCAAATGCGGAGGGCTGTGTCATGGATGATGTTAAGCGTGTTTAGATGGGATTTTGAAGAGGAGAGATGAACTATGATACCGTAATCTTTTTCTCTGTACACTCTGAGAAGTACTGTTTCGTCACTTCCCCAATGATGACGGGATAATGTTTTTAGTATGTTGATACAATCTTTTGATACAGTTTGCTTTTGTTTCTTGGATGTATTGTCTGAAGTTGAGTTTGTTGTCAATCGTTAAGCCTAGAATTTTATGGAGAGTTACTGTAGGGAGGGTGTTTCCGTTGAATTTTAAAATTGGGTTTTGTGTATTATGTTTCTCACTGAACTTGATGATTTTGGATTTAGTGGCAGAAAAGGTTAATCCAATGTCAGTTTTTGACGTGGTTTATTGCTGTTTGTAAGATTGCGCAGGTTGATTCTGTGTTTTTACCATGGCTATAGATGATTAGATCGTCAGTGTACAATGCGTGTTTTACTGGTTATTGAAAGTTTCTAGTAATATCGTTGATAGGTACTGAGAATGGAGCCTTGAGGTACTCCGCTTTTTTGAGGAAAATATTTGGAGGTGCATCCGCTTGTAATTTTTTCAAAGGTTCGGGAAGAAAGAAAATTTTGTATAAAGGAGTAGATTTTTTTATTAATCCATTTTCTTTAAGTTTTTGGAGAATGGAGGATTTTGTTATATGGTCGAATGCACCTTCGATGTCGAAGAAGGCTGCTATTACCTCATGTTTTCGGGATAGAGCCTCAGCTATGTCAGTATGTAAGAGCACAAGGTTATCCATGGTAGAGCGTTTACTTATAAAACCTGATTGGGCTTCGTTAGATATGCAGTGTTTTTGGAGGTACCAGGTTAGTCGGTTATTGACTATTTTCTCCATTAATTTACAGGGGGTGCGGTTTATTAAGATTGGTCGGTAAGATTTTGCATGAATGGAAGGTTGATCGGGTTTTTTGATAGGTATTATAAGTGACTGACGCCAAATGTTGGGAAACTGACTGGCTGACCATATTTAATTGAAGAGATCCAATAATTTTGTGATAGGTTTTTGAGGAATATAAAGGGAATTTGATCAGGTCCTGCGGCGGAGTTTTTACAGGATTTGAGGGCATTTATGTAAGAGTGTTAGTTAATAGCAGAGATGTCTTCTTCATTTTTTGGTAGAAAACGGAATGGACTGAATGTATCTGTGTGTTTTATGGTGGAGCATGTAAGTTTGTGTTCGAAAATTTTCCCAAGAAGTTCGGCAATTTTTCCATTATTGTTAATGATATGTCTTTCGTGTAGTATGGCGGGTATTTTTTGGTGTGTTTTATGTCCTTGTATTTGGTGGATTTTTGACCATATTTGTGCTGTGGGGGTGTTTATTGTAAGTGATGATACATAGTTTTGCCAAGAGGCTTTTTGCTATTTTTAATTATGAATTTAGCTCTGGCTTTAAGTTTTTTGAAGTTAATTAGGTTTTCGATATTCTTAGCTCGACGATATTTGTTTAGGGCCGATTTACTTTGATGGACTACCGTTTCACATTTGCTATTCCACCAGGGAATTCTTTTATGATTTGAGGAAAGTTTAGTTTGTTCGATAGTTTCTTTTGCAGCTGTGATAATGCAGCTATTAAAGTTTTCAATGGTTTCGTCTATATTGTTTGTTGGGTTGAAATTGGAAAGTATAGTTTCAGTACGTTGGGTGAATTGGAGCCAATCTGCTAGAGAGAATTTCCATTTTGTTAGATTGGGAGTTACATTTTCGACATCATTGGATATGAGTGTAGGGAAATGGTTGCTGTCGTATGAGTCATCTAATGTTTGCCATGTTAGGGTTGGATAGGATTTCGAATCACAAAAGCTGAGATCAATTGAACTGAATGTACCTGAGAATATGTTAAAGTGTGTGCTGGAACCTGTATTTAGGATGGCTACATGGTTGTTAATAAGGAAATTTTCTATAATTTTCCCGCGTCCGAATGTTTTTTTGGAACCCCAGATAGTGTTGTGTGCGTTAAAATCGCCAGTTAAGATGAAGAGGTTGGGTAGATTGTGCTTGGGGGGAAATATATACGCTACATATTGTCATTTTATTGGAGCACCATACGTTGACTGCTGTGGCTTCAAGATCTGTGTTCAGAGGAAAATGTTCAAGGTATAATTCATTAAAGATGAAGATGATAGAGCCGCCGCTGGCTCTAAGTGGGTCGGGTCTGGGAAAGTTTTTTAGTATTTAGTATTTTCAAATTACTAACCGTCACTGGTTCATAAATTCACTCTACACTAATTTTATATCTAAGTTCTCAACAATTTATGACATCTGGACGCCTACTACATTATGTAAAATTTTCAATTTACTCAAGTATAAAACTCGATCCCCTAGTATACCTATTCTTTCTCATATCTTCGCTTAGAAAATAGATATTGAGATGCGGTTTGAACAATTTTTTGTATTCCCATCCTCTTTCTAGTAAATGATTAAAAAATATAGCACCGCATTCGAAGATTCTCCAAAAAAGTTTAAAACAAAACAATTGTTCAATCACCGCCCCCTAGTGACCGTTAAAAACAATGTAATAAAACGATGATATGATATTTTATTAGGCATCGAATTCCCTTTCAAATGATGACTAAGTTTGTCAAAATTCATAAAGCGGAACAAACGTTATAACAATTTTATTGAGTCAACTTTCCCACTCACCCCTACCAGTTATTTTACAAGATAGTGGAAAAAGAACTGGAGCAATCTTACGTAAAATGATCGAATGATTACGAATATTCAAATTTTGTGGTATACTCCATTCCAAGATATTCCGTTTTAACTTCATACCAAGAAGATTGATTCAGGAGAAAAACACAGAGCAAGTAGTCGTTAATGCGATGACACTAGCACAGTATCGTTTAGCTGGTGAAATGATATTTAGTTTTAATATTTAAATTTTACCAACTATGGATCTGTTACTGTTTAATGTACAATGAGGGATTTATAAAGTGTTGTGAAATGTACTTTTACTATAACGGTAAGTACATTTATTATATAAAAATTATGTTTTTGTGATATTAATGTGAAGTACGCCCTCTAATGGTGAAGTAGGAAACTTGAAAATAATTTCCAGCAATTTTTCGTATGCGAGTTTGTAATACAGAAATTTTTCTCTAAGCTGAACGATAAATAGTTTCTGAGATACAGCGGGTTACCTTTCTTAATCAGACACCCGGTACAATCTTGTCAATAAATTTTCCAAATTGAATTCCACAAATCAATATTATATTTATTATCGTAACGATTTCATAGTATCCATGTTGAAAAAATAAATAATGGCTTCCCATTGTATTATCGTTATTTTGCGTTTTCTGTAATTAACGAGTCAATTAAAGTTATATGAAAAGAAATTACGCCGTTCTCTCAAAAATCATAAATTAAGATTAATAATAATATTATAAAGTCATATTTGAATGAGTGATTTAGAATTTTTTACTAGGTATAGTGAGAAAATGAATATGATGAGCAGAACTCGATTTTTTTTCGCACATTTTTGTATTGAAATAGTATAGTTTTTTTTATAAAAGTTGGAGCCTTTACAAGAAAAACTTAGGTCTGACAGAACTCTATTTTTAAAAAAGCTTCTTTAGTGACTTTTTCCGCGATAAATAGTGAATTCCAGGAAGCGAGTTGGTAATAGCATCTGCTATTCTGGAATGTCTGTGACTACTAGTTCCACCATATCAGTTCCCATTGCATTCCAGTCTGTATGCAACAATATTCACTTCCGCCTTCCGCATTCCGTATCCCCACAGTTGGGTTGCTACTCATTACTCTCGTTATGCTCAGATAGGCAGTTCTCGAAGTTTTGATAGCTCCAGTTCAATTTTCCTTTGATCTGTTTTTTACCACTAGACTAATGCCCATTTGTACCGCTTAAGCATGCCTTTCGTAAGTTGCTCTTAACTTTAAGAAGCACTTAATTGTCTCGCTTGTTGCACCGCTGCAGCTTAAGCGTTATTAAATTCTTATGATATCCTTTTAAAATCTTGTTTCTCCGGAATTGGCATGGGAACGGGTTGTAACACATGCCAGATTATAGAAACTGTTTCATTAACTATTTTCCTACAGTTGATGCTCCAACTGTAAACGAAAATGCAAAATGTTTGAATGATGATCCAGTTGCCAGATATCTGTAACAAAATTAAGATACAAAAAAAACACCGACTTTGCTTTCGCTACCTTACCTTTTATCGGGCTCAATATATTACTTTACTAAACTTATAATAAAAAAAACTGAAACTGCCATAAAGCAAAGTATTGACTATAGCTCTATTAATATTTTTATAGAGGTCAAGGTGAGACAGCAGTGGAAGTATTTACGTGATCAATTTTCTGTTGAATTGGGGATCTGGGGATTTTGCTGAAGATATGCCTGCATCCAAATGGCCGTATTTTTCACAATTGCAGTTCCTGAAGGACATTGTTAAACCGAGGGCAGCGACCAAAAATTTGTCAAGCACGCAGTCGACACGGGTCACCCAGATGACGGACCAAGAAGACGGTCAGTCTGTAGAAGGTAACGAGAATAGCGATAATGAAGACGCTTCTCAAGCAAGTGAACATGAACAAGAAAAAGCCATAGAAACTACTCCTACTTCAAGCAAAACTACCTCGATTCCGAGTCCTGTTACGACAAAAAAAAACGAGGAGCACCTGACACATTTCAAGCATCAACATTGGAAATAGAAAGACGCAAAGTGGATTATCTCGAAAGTAAAACCAAAAGAAGCTCTTCTGACGATCAAGATGACGAACATTTTTCATTTTTCAAAAGTTTGCTGCCGCACGAGAGGAAAATACCTGAGAACGGAATACTATCTTTTCGTTGTCGCGTACAGGAATTAATGGATCAATTTTCGTACGAACGTAACACTTGTCCTCGTCCATTCTCTTCTGCATTATCCCATTCTAGTAGTGCGCCTGCTCCTGGTTATCAGAATGCCCCTACTTCCGTTCCCTTAAGCCAACAATGACCCACGGACCAGAGTCATCTTGCTAATGTTCCTAGACGCTTTAATAGTAACCAACAACAAAATATACCTGACAATAATACTACAAATTTCGCTTTTCTATTGCCCAATGATGCTATTCCTATTAATTTCATAATATTATTGTACATTATGAATAAAAGCAATAAAGGCAATTTTTTTGAAACCGTAATTTTGTGTTATTCTGAAAACCAGTCCAGTCTATACTAATAACTAAATAAGTAATTGGAAAATACATTTACAGCAAAACTACTTACCTCACTGTTATAAGAAGCCTTTCTTCCGGTAAAATATGCTGCTTATGTAGATTACACCAGTTTTTGGTTAGACGATCTTTCACTTTATCTAAAATATAATTAAAAGTCTCTTCAGTCATTCTCATTATATTGAAAGAATCGTTCATTATCTTCTTCTAAATTTTGAAACATGATGATTTTCTCCATAAGTCATTCTTTCGCGATGAAGCGAATGTACACCGACTTTCTGTGTTTTCAATTTATTCAAAACGGAATTCAAAGCTATCAGATCGTCATCAGACGACGACATTTTGCTAGATGTTGTAGTCCCAACTGACAGATTTGAGCGATTTTCGCGCTTTTTACCGGTATTCACTCTGTGCCACTAAGGCGCGAGAGAACGGCGCAGATCGGCGCTGGTTGCCGGTAAGCGGAAACCTGTTTCCACTGTGTTTGTACACTGAGGTGAGGCGGAAGCTAATGCCTTTTCCACAGCGGGCATTGCGATGATGTGGAGGTGTGTGGGACTTCCACCTCACTAAAACACCCTCTTCTTTCTTGTTAGAGGAGAACACCGGAAAGAAACTGTAGTCCGTGTACCGGCGTTCCTCCTGCATTCAAGTTGTTTCATCTGTTTTCAGTTTCTCTATCCTCTTTTGTAATGAAGTTATACATTTTCTCCCAGTATTCTTTGCTTCTTAGCATTTTTGGTACGACCTCTTTGACCTTTGGTAAATCCCCTATCTCCGCTATCACTGCAGCACGCTGTTCTCCCCAGCGTAAGCATTCGTACAGGACATGGTTTGGGTCGTCTCTTCTACCGCACCATCGGCAGAGATCGTCTGTAGTATTTTTGATTCTGTACGTGTTTCTCCCGTATGCGCCATGTCCAGTGAGAAATTGGGTAAAATAATAGGAAGTTCTCCTGTGTTCACACTCAATCCATCTCCTTGACTTCCACTGCGTTATTTCCTTCTGCCAGGTAGAACAGGTTATCTGCATAAGCCACCGCCATGACCTCTGGACCGTATGGTAGCCTCAGGACGCCGTCATATATGGCGTTCCACAGTACCGGGCCCAAGACGGAACCCTGAGGGTCACCCATGGAACACTCATGGACCACCGCAAAGGACCTCTTATTAAAGTAACTTTCCACCCCCGCTACTATTTACTGACTTATTCCTCCGTCGATGAGGCTTTCGACGATGTGTCCCCACCTGGCTGTGTTGAAGGCATTTCGGACATCTAAGGTTGTGAGTACATACCACCTAGACTTTCCCGCCTTTATCCATTCATTGACCTGCAGCATTGCCGTCACCGTTGATCGCTGACTCCTGAATCCATGTTGGTTTGGTGATATGGCCTTCTTCTCCTCCAGTTCTTTGTTGAGTCTGTTAACTATAATTCGTTCGAACAATTTGCCAAGGGAGTTGAGTAGGCATATCGATCAGTAGCTTGAGGGTACGTTTGGCTCTTTGCCTTATTTTAAAAGCAGTACTACCCTCGCAGCCTTCCACTCTTCCGGAAAACTTTGCTCCATTAACAGGGCATTTAGTTTGAATAGGATTTTTTTCTGGGATCATTCGGTACGCCAGCTTTGGTGCCCCGATGGTAAGACCGTCGGGACCTGGAGCCTCATGCTTCCAATCGCGCTGTCCAATTCTTTCATGGTAAAAAGTTTTGGTCTTTCCATGTTCCTTCTTCTAATTGCGTCTTGACCCCTCCACCTCATAGTTGGGAACAGTTCCTACAGGATTTGTTTTTTCTCTTTGGCTGGGATTTGATATCCTGTCGTTCCGCTCGCTAGTTGTCCGGTAACGTTACGGTAACCTTCCCCCCAGATATCTTTCTCGAGGTCTCAAAGGATGTTTTCCCATCTTTTCTTTTTTGAATCTCCTATGATTTTTTTCAATTTCTTGCCCTGCTCTTCAATTTCTCCCATACTCCTCCGCCTCTCTTCTCCATCTTTACACCGTGTGAGGCGTCTTCTTAATCGTACGTATTCCCCTCTTGCCGTCTCCACCTCTGCATTCCACCCGTAGGGTTTTTCTCGTAGCTTGCCAATTTCCTCCGTCGTAGATTTTTTTAAAGCCCCCAGAATTCCGTCATACACGTCCTCTTCGCCTTCCACCCTAATTACCTTCAGATAGTCAAGGTATTTCGGCACATCTAGGTATATCTTTTTTTGAACTTGTTTCTTAATCTTTTCACCTGTCCTCACCTCGTATGCAATTTTTCCGTGTTGGGTGCAGGGATTCGAGTAATCGATCTGCCACATTATCACTCGCTTTGCAATGCGCTCTGAACAGAGTGACATCTTTATGACTCCTCGAGTTTCCGCGTTCAAATGTGTGTTGGCCATTATTCCTGGTCGTCCACGCTAGCTGGGACATCCAGTTCTCTACAATTTCCCCGCGTTGGTCAGTGAAGGGTGATCCCCAGAAGGAGGGTTTCGCATTTATATCTCCTGCAACTATAGACTCCAACGGGTGTCTGGAGGCCTCATCGAAAACCTTGTCTATTGGAATGTTTGACGAGATATACGTAGCTACTATAACTATGCCGTGTACTTTAGCACCCAACTTTATTGATGACCTCCTCCACTTCCACCTGTTTATTAGAGAACATTATGGCCACGTCCTCTTCCTGATCCATGATTCACCCTTTTTCAGCACCCATCTTCTTATTTGGCTCTGACACAATCATAATATCGGCTCCATCTCTAGCAGCCTCCTCTTTCCCTCTACTCCTACGTTCCTTTCTGAGGAGTGTTACCGTCTCCCCTATGAGCCTGAGGGTCCTGACATCCACGCTGTCTCTTAATGTCTCTTTAATCTCATTCAGATTTTGTTCGCTCGCTGAGAAGTGATATATTTCTTTCTCTCTGCCTGACTCTATTATTATGTTCTGTTACCTACACCCTTCTCCTCTCTTTTGCCTTGGATTGGTAATCTCCTTCCATAATTCTTAATAGGATGTTCTCCTTGTCAGAGGAGTCCCCCTCTATTCCTGTTTTTTTACCCTTATCCTGCTGATTTGCAGCTCCTGTCACTTCACTAGCTTTCAATCTCTCTGGTGTCCTCGTTTTCCCAGCTCACCATCCTCTCAAGTGTATTGCTTCCATGACTATCCATTCTGAGGAGGTTATCTACCCGGTCTCCTTCTTTTATGTGTTTCCTTCCAGTCGTCTTTAATTGGTTACTCGCACTTTTCGTCGGTGTCCTGACTATCCGGTTACGTCTGCCAAAGACGTATTCCGCCTCCTTCGTCATCATTTCCAAATCCTCGTCCTGTTTCCCTTGCTCCGTTTCGTCTTTATTAGCTTCCTTTTTATTCTTCGTTTTTTGGCTGTTCATCTAGTTCCCACGAGTAGGGTCGGATTGTCTCGTCCAGGGAGTCAGTGCGACCTTACCTCCCCAAGACATTCCTTCGGCTCACACCTCCGGCTACCCCGCACTCCTTCGCCATGACGCCGGGGGGCTGCTTACGACCCACTTCGGATGGCCATCCTTCCCTCGCCGCAGTTTCCCAGTCTTAGATTTCGATAGAGTCTTCTGTCTGGGTTACCATAACATAGCCGAGAAGTTCCCGTTTTACGGCACCGGGAACTCGCTGTTCGCCCTCCGTATCTGGTAGAACTTGTCAGTGTGTTCGGGCGTGTTGGATCTTCTACTGGCATTTATTGGTGCTACCTACTCGACATCAGCAGCCACGCCAGTGCCCCAGTGACCATTTCTTGAGCTGTTTCTTGGCTTCACTCTTTCCTCCCCGTCCTTGCGGCTCGAGAGGGGAAGAAGTTACTGAGCCACTCCACCAAACGACAAGGTCTTACAGCTCCTAGGAGTGGAACTAAGATCACCTGGGTGCATCATCTGTTCCCAAGATGGTTTGATAATATTCACTCGCTCAGTTAATATATTTTCCAGTGTCACGCTATCCAAACTCATTTGAAATATTAGTTCCAGTTGTATCGGTGTGTATCCGGGTTACATATGCCTCAAAATGTCAGCCTGAGAATAATCATCATCATCGCCTCCCCACTTACAAAAGGTCCAGAGAAGGAAAGCCAATAAGGACTCTCATTGATTCCGTCCTTGTGCTGTACACTGCCCCGGTAATACCAGGGAGAGCTTGTCTTTGGATTGCAGTGAATATAGTCACTGCAGGAGGCTCTTCTGTCCTTTTCCATCAGACTATCGTTTCATAGGTGATCACAATTGTTTAAAGCCAGTGAACCATCTCGGGTTGTGTTCCCAGGTTTTGCCCATGACTCTTATGCTTGTTGCCTGGGTAGTAATTTTTTCCCGGTGTGTTCTCCAATTCAGTTTGAAATCAAGTATCACTCCCAGATTTTAACTTTCTTAGATATTAAGTTCGGATACTATCACTGTAGTCGAGTTTTTTGTTGGATCTCACGTTATTTAACTCAAAGTTTGTGTGTCAAAGCAGCATTTAAAACAACTCTTTTCAATGTAAAACAATAGTTCCAAGTTTAAACCGCTTATAGAATTTCTTACCTCTCAACTAAAACATTTAATGAGTTTTTCTTTACATTTCAGGTTTAGCCATAAATTGTATTTTTGAAAGCAATATTAGTTGAAACCAGCATTATGTCAATGAGTAAGAGACATACTGAAGTAGTGAAGATGCGTCAAATATTATATACGCGGATGCGCCGTCATTTTCAAGGGAATCTAAAGGGATAGTTTTGAGACCATGATGTTAGGCTCGTTAAACATCCTTGGAATATCAGGGGTTTCGAAAAATTTCTGGTTAGACTAAACGTGCTCGCGGGGAAACGATAACATGAATAGATGATGTTGAGTAAATTAATTCGAAGAATAGGGAGATTTTTAAATTAGGCCATAGTAACTGGAGTTGAACTTAAATTGTCACATAATAAAGGTAATAATTCATTGATTAGTGCTACCCCCCCTTTCAACTTGTCTATTTTGATATTATAAGAAAATAGCTGGGACAGGTTGATTGTTATAATAATCATAGCATGCTACGATATACCAGTTTTGGACCGTACTTGGATTCCTCTTCATAAGACGATCATCCCTTCAGCTTTTTTACGTAATCACATCATGCGACACCGCATTTGAAAGCTCTTGAAACACTGATCTCAAAAATGTATAACACTTTGGTTCAAAAATTCAAGAACTATGAGTAATGCGTTAAAGAGTTTTAATATTTACATCGTAAAAATTCAATAGATTTTGTTGGCTTGACTGAATATTTTTTAAGGCTGGAAATCTTTTGTTATTATTTCATTAAATTGTAAATCGAACAACTAAATTTAAGGAGTTGAAAGAATGATAAACTATAAGTAACAGATAAGAGTGTACTGTTAAATCTAATACTAACTAATAGCTAAAAATGTTGTTGATGTAAAAGGTGTTCAAAATGTTCCCCATTCACTTCTTGGCAACCTACTTTTTGTTTTCTCTCTAACCCTTCGTATCTCTGAATCAATATTAAGGCATTCTGTGATCATTCGTCAAATATCAACGTCGGCCATCCACCTTGCCGGAAAAACAGCATTTAGATAATCGCACTCTGATAGAATAATGAGGCGACGCCCCGTCTTGATGAAATATCACATCTTGACGAAATTCATGCCGGTGGTTTTTGTAATAATATCATAAATTGCTGCCCTCATCTCGGGCTCTAGCCTATTTAAATAAGAGTCACCATTTATATTTCCATCAATAAATATTGAGCCTACATTGTAGATGTAATTTTTGCGGGAGTTGTGTGTGGTCTTACCGAAATAATCTTGGATATTCATTAGACAAGTATCTGAAATTTTGCCGATATACATGACCATTTAAAAAAAATAGCGCTCCGTCACTTGAGCAAATGTGCTGGAGATAATCAGGATTATTTTCAATAATACTTGTTATGGTCTCGCAATATTCAATCCTTCTATCTGGGTCATCTTCTGTTAGTTCGAGCACAAATTTTATTTTGCAGGGATGGAACCGACTTTCTCCTTAAACTTTAAAAACTGTCTGATTTAGAAATCTGCTCAGCTTCGGATAGGTTTTTTTTGGACAACGCCAGTGTAAAAAAATTCACCGACAACATATCTCAAGTAGTGCCTGTCTATTGGACGGCCAGGAAAGCGTACACTGAAAATAATTTTGTTCATAATATCAATAAACACCGTTAATCGAAATTTGTTTAAAGACACAATGAATATACTCCTCAAGAGAATTATCAGGGATTATTGGTTAATGAACAAGGTTATTATCTCAACGTATCAATATCAATCATTTTGGTCCTACTAAGTCAGTACCAACGAATCCTTTTTATTGGGCGAATAAACACAGTACATCAAGCACATTCACGTACATTGATGAATGAAATTTATTGTTGAGGTGAAGTTTGAGTTAATATTCTTGTTGGAAATTACTAAGGTGCAACGTTAAACGCCCCTGGCTAGAGCACTCTCCTCAGGGAGTGGAATTCGGCACCAATTAAATTATTTTATATGCTATTACTGGGATGGGGTGTACAATTAATATTAAATTGGACGCCACCAGCTTTTTATCGAAACAAAAACAAAGAACAACGAAAGCAAAAGGTGGAAAGCTGGAAACACCTTGTAAAAATTAACGTTAACTAAAATAAAAATAAAATCAAATTATTAATTCCTGAACCCGTTTATCCAATTTATTTATTGAATAATCAATACAAAGAATGAAAACAATAATTATTTATTGAAATTTAAAAATTCAACATAAATTGGATATTATAAAACCAAACGAGGAGAACAACAAGTTATAATAACACGCCAAATTCAAATCTTATAAACGCTAAAGATAAGACGAAGGCACTTATCTTAAAGGGCTGGGTTGTTTGCAGCTCTTAGCGATGGCGGTGATGACTCCAACGGCACAGGAACAGGAACGGGAAACTTGACTTGATCTTGCCGGAAACTTGAGGTGGTAAACTGAAGTGCCGAACTTGAGGGCTGCAGAGCTGCGGAAAAAAAGAAAAACAGGGATAAGGAACTAGAAAAAACATTAGGGAAGGAACGAATAAATAGAACAGATCAGGCAAAAAGGAGCTTATGCTATAGCGCATACAAAATCCGAACTCCACGTATTAAAATGCAACTTAACAGTGATCTGTTTTATTCTATTCGTTTTGTTCCTTAAATATACAAAAAATGCAAATTATCAAATAAGCAATAAACATAAATAAGCTGTAAGCACTACACAAGAAAATAACCTGAGGGAAAATACAAGAATTAACTTACCAACCAGACGATATAAATTGTTCACCAACAAATTAAAATTAAAATATTTATTGTATTGAACTGTTGCCTTTAACGTGGCAGTTAGAGGAAAGAAAGAGTTCCAATCGACAATTTAAAATTTCGAATATCGAAAGACAAAAATGGAAGGGGAATTCGATAAAAATGAATGTTTTAGTTTGGAGTGGCTACTGCGACAAGGAAACGGCATGTTTAGAAATATATTAGAAATTTAGGAGGAAGTGACTAATGAGCCACAAAAATTAACTAAATAAAATAGTTTAAAAACAAAAAACGTAACAAGCTGAACAGCATGTTACAAAGGGTAGTTACTTTTCAGTTTACATATTTCACTACGAAATGTTTTATTTGCATTAATCATTTTGTAGCACTAAGTTACTGATTAGACATTAGACATTACTATTGACAACGAGAGAAAACCTCTCCAAAATTCAAAGACTAGCCTTTATGTGTATTACAGGAGCAATGAAAACATGCCCAACGGCAGCAATGGAAGTGATTCTCAACCTCACACCACTACATATGGTGATGGAAAGTGTTGCAGAAAGAACAGGATACAGACTTAGTAGTGAGGAAATCATAAAAAAAGACTTCCTCCCTTATTAGAAATCAGAAAACCTGGGACATGCCACAAAATGGTATGATGAAAAAGTATAACTTTTCAAAAACTTCGTTACGGAATTAAGCAACAAGAAGGAATGGGATCCAAATACCATTACCAGATTTGGAAATAATGCCATTTAATGGTACACAAACGGCTCAAAAGCAATAGAAGGAACTGGGATAGAAGTACGGGCCAGGAACCAAACTCTCTGAAAGCTTGGAAAAAACCACGAGTATCTTTCAAACGGAAATTCACGCCATAATAAAGTGTGCCCAGTTCAATAATGATGAAGGATAAACCTAGAAGGCAAAGGAAAATCATAATGTCGGATAGTCAAGCAGCCATTAAAGCACTGAGCTCTTGTGTAATCAGTTCCAAAATGGTGTGGGAATGCCTAGGCAAACTCGAACTAGGCGAGAAAAATATAGTCTCCTTACTGTGGGTTCCAGGACACACTGGAATAGAAGGAAATGAAATAGCAGATGAACTAGCAATGAGGGGAACTGAAACACCCTTTTGGGGGCCGGAACCCTTTTGCGGTATCAGCTCCAATGTAATATTGGAAGAAATAGGCAAAGCCGAAAAAAAAGAAGATCTGACCATTGGAAAGATTTAGTAGGACTTAGACAATCGAAGATTCTTCTGGGTGACTACAACCTGTTAATATCAAATGAATGCATAAGTCAAAGTAAAACTACACTAAGATTTTTAAAGGGATCCTTACGGGACATTGTCACCTGAATGGGCACCTGAAAACGCTCAAAATAGTGAAGGAAGAAGAATGTATATTCAGTGGCATGGAAGAAGAAACATCCATCCACATTCTTGCGAATTGCACAGCAATTCAGAATCCTAGGGCACAAAACCTCAGAGATTACTGGATAGAAGAGGGACATTTACCTAAGTTGAAGCCTGCAGATATCCCAAAACTCCTCCGGGAAATAGGACTAAAGGAGCTACTAGTCTCTGAGACTTCTCTCAGGAATTAAGTAGAAGTAAGGGGGCACAATAGATCTTTTAGGTCTCAGTGAATCTCACCCAAATTTATATACATACATACATACTGATTAGACATTTTGAGCGTCACCATGACTTATCAACGGACTAAATTTTTCGTTTTGCTAAGGTTTCAAAATCTATGTAGTTTCATAGAAAACATTTACAGGTTGCAATTTTGATTGAATTATCCCATTGAATCTCACCCATCCAGTTCAAATAATATTATTGTAACCTTAAACAACAACTTCTTGTAAGAATTTAATAATTCAAGAAGAAATAACAGAATTGAAGTAAAAAAAATTATCCTCTTGATTACACAAGTGTCAGTTTCTCCGGATGACAACCTTAGGCCTTCGACGTCGCTCAGACGGAGTTGAGGGTGGTTTCCTCTGCTTGATCTTCCGGAGATAAAAAGGAATACGTAGACAATTTCTTGTAGATGAGCGCCAACTGAGTCTTCCACATAGGCCAATCACAATGAGTTACCCCCTTAAAACTCAGGGTAGAATTAATTTCTACCCTGAGCAAAGTTAGAGCAAACATCAACTTAGGTCCAGTATAATGACAAAAGACAAAAAAAATATTCAAAATGACAATTTTAATTAAAACCCTGAAAAACAAGTACCCCTCCCCTATAAGGTTCAAATAAAATGGCAGTATGATGTAAGAGATACATCAACTGAACAACTCAAATAAAATCATCACTTAAGTACATAGACGTCAAAAAATAATAGTTCAATACTATTTTAACGCTTTACAAATTAGAAAAACAATTTCCAAAGAACTTCGCTTGCTTCACTAAGAAGCAACAACTATGATGGACAGCTGCGCGAACATGAGGTCAAGTCGCGGTTCAATAAGCTGAACCTACGGTGGCAAGCTTCGGCTCCACAACGTAAACCATCAGCAGAATTCACACCAGGATATGGCCTCGAGCTTAAGTCGACAGTCAGTACCAATTTAAAAACCAGAACTAAAAACCCTTTGACAAGGGTTTTAGTTTTCTCGGCTCCTCCTTCGGTCCGTCCAACGATTAATCGGGGCCACAAAGGCATCAACATCAAACATCTGTGCTTGGCGTGGGTGTAATAAATCCCTTTACAAGGTGTGGAGTGGACCTCAAACACAGCCCACAACTCCACTAACGTTAACAAACAAGAATCAAGAAAACCCGCTGCGGGATGACTACAACGGCCATTAGAAAAATTAAGATACTCGTCGAGCACCGTCAAGCACTATCGCCTTTTCCACGGCAAAAACCAAAAATGTCCAATGTCAAATGTCCGCCCCACAGAACACAGGACTATCCCTGTCACGATCCCAAAGAACCGAAAAGTCACCACTTACATGGTGTGCACTCTGGACTACATCAATGTCAGCACAGAGCATGTTCCGAGCAGGGAGTAGGGGATCTTTCAAGACGCCAACAGGTGGATCCAAAATTCTACGAAAATATCAGTAACCCTACCTATAAATATTCGGTCAATCATCCAAGACCGATGTAAGAAACTAGTAACGGACTACGATTGCAACATACGGCTAACGTATGACCATAGACATCAACGTTACACGGAAAACTCAACACCAACACAATATAAAACGAGCGCAACATACAACACGACAGCAATTGACATGATTCACCTGTGGTTCTAAGTATGACAGATGACAGATCAGCTATCAAAACAAACACTTGTTGAATTCAATAATAAATAATGAGAAAATTAAGCAAGGAGAGGCAAGGATTTTACCAAAGAGTTAAGAGAACATGAAATATATATTTAGCATAGTTATACCACCTATACCTAGTTGAAGAGACCACTGCACTTCCAAGTGAAATATCTATTAAATGCAGTTATACTACCTATATCAATCTGAAGGGACCGCTGTACTTCCACATTATGGAAAAGAGATGAAGAAAAGTGGAGAAAAAGGTAATAATCTTTCCAATGATATCTACCTACTGAAGGGATCTCTGTATAATAGGGTAGACCTTTTCACTAGGTGGGAAAAGAAACCACAAAATAGGTAAGCCTAGCTGGGACAACAGGACTAATATTCTATTATGACAACCATGAAGGAACCAAAAGACAGCAAAATATACATCTCACACAGGTAACCTAAGGATTTTAATAAAAATCCAGGGAAATACAACCTAGAGCTAAATTTACTCGTTACATTATGAGAAAGCATTGATTTGCGAAAAGTACCAAAAACTCTCAAAGAAAAGACAACTGAAAATAATTTTGGAGTGATTGTATATTATACCGTTTCAATAATTTCAGATGGGCATTATGCGACAGAAAGAATGGAGGAACATTGTGGAAACAGATGCAAACAAGAAGTCAATAGCCAATAAAGAGATACAAAATAACCGTCACGGAAGACACAGTGTCACGAAATACACTATCAAAGATTCCCAAGAATCCTTTCTTCATCTGACCAGTAGCCAACAAGAACTTGAGGAACAACTGTTTATCGAATAGTTTCGTTATATAACTCGTTAATTGAATCAACAAACTTCTTTATTTCATTAACCCATTAGTGTATAAAGTTGAAAATTAATTTTTTTCTTGAGTTTTTTCTAAGTAATATTGAGAAATATATTAAAAAAAAGAAAAAGTCTTGAAAATTTTTTGAACATTTCTTATTTATTTGTTTTTAAGTGTCCCTTTAAATGGACTCTACCCTAATTGAACAGATAAAAATATTATTTATTACATTATAGAAAGAAGACGCATTTTATACAAATAAAGTTACTTTTTTTCTTGCACATTTGACACCTCCTGTCTGTTTCATTATAAGAAATCATGTGACCTATATTGTCAAATCTAGAAGCAATAAGTAGATATGGCAGTGCCGTTTTTCCTCTGCTTGATTTTTTGCCATAAGATTGAAGCAAACTGAGAGCTAAATGTCTTCGAAAAACAAGTAGAGAAGAACAGTTTGGATCATCAGGCATCAGTTTTTTTCATTATAATCCAAGCATTTGTCACACTAGCATCGACCAAGTATGAAACTATTATCCAATACCATTTTCTTTGTCGCATTCTCGTTCTATATAGAGAAATAAGTCCGTCCATTTTATCAATTCCTCCCATGTTGTTGTTATAGTTTGAAATAATTTTGGGTTGAGGAACTTGCCTTTTAGATTTGGATTCCTTGCACCATCTTGAGGTTGTTACAATATCGGTGGATTCAAAATTCGTTTCAACAGTAACGACTTTATTATCCTTCCATTGCACAAAAGAAGCGTTTTCACAATGTATGAAGTAAGAAGTTTCCCTTGATTTATCCTTCCAAAATTTTGCTTCAACAAATGGACATTTCTCGGTTCGATCCTGTCTCGAAGATCCATTAGAGCATATGTTTCTTGCAGATAGATGCTGCAATAAACTGAGACTCGTAAAGTAGTTATCGACAAAAAATTTGTAGCCACTGTTTGCAGGAACTTCTGATTTTTGAAGCAGTGATATTACGACGTCACCTCCAAGTCCAAAAACCTTTTCTGAATCTGATTTTCCAGTGTAAATCTCAAAAGAAATCATATACCAATTGTTAGTACAAATGGCCCAAAACGGATAGGTTTTCCTTTTATATATTGTTTAGCATAATACTTTCTATAATAAGGAATCATACTTTCATCTAATCCTCTAATCCTCCATGATATTTGAAATTTTTGTTGAGGGCATCTATCAGAGGATGATTCTTGTAGAGTCTATCATTGCGATCAAGCTTAGCGTTATCGTTGAAATGTATATGTATATCTATATGTACTCAATATTTTTGGCACGTCTTCAGTTGTATTTCAGTATATCATTTTATTAGGGTACTTCGCATAACCTGAAAACAACATTCCACCAAGTAAAACAAATAACTCATCTTGTTGTAAATCTTTGTTTTTTTGTTGTCCAAATCGGTTTGTTTCCTCTACAATTTTTGATGTAAAATTTTCACAATTATTGACCATTTTTGACAATTATTGACCAATTTTGACAGTTTTGACAATTATTGATCATTTTTGACAATTTTTCAAACATTTTGACCATTTTTGACAATTTTTCAAAAATTTTGACCATTTTTCAAAAAAATTTACAATTTTTAACAATTATTGACCATTTTTAACATTTTTTTATAATTATTGACCATTTTTTCACAATTTTGACAATTTTTGACCATTTTTCAAAATTTTAACAATTATTGACCATTTTTGACAGTTTCTGACAATTATTGACCATTTTTGACAATTTTTAAAAAATTTTGACAATTTTCAACAATTATTGACCATTTTTGACATTATTTATAATTATTGACTATTTTTTCAAAATTTTAACAATTTTTGACCATTTTTCAAAATTTTAACAATTATTGACCATTTTTGACAGTTTTTGACAATTATTGACCATTTTTGACAACTTTCAGAAATTTTGACAATTATTGTAAATTTTTCAAAATATTTAACAATTTTTGACCATTTTTCAAAATTTTAACAATTAGTGACTATTTTTGACCATTTTTCAAAAAAATTTACAATTTTTAATAATTATTGACCATTTTGGACAGTCTTTTATAATTATTGACCATTTTTTCAGAATTTTCACAGTTTTTGACCATTTTTGACAATTATTGACCATTTTTCCGAATTTTTGACAATTTTTGACCATATTTCAAAAATTTTGACCATTTTTTCAAAAATTTTAACATGTTTGGCAATTAGAGAGAGAGACGCGCGATACTCTCTCTCTGTCTCTCTTCCGACCTTTTGGGAATCCCTCGAGCCGGCGTGTATGAGAGAGAGAGAGAGAAAGAGAGAGCGAGAGAGAGAGAGTGGGGGGGGGTTGAGAGGGAGAGACTTTTGTTTATTTAAAGTACCTTTTTGTTTCAGTGTATATTGAACATATTTAAAGGACAGTTTCGCATTTTTCTTCTAAACTGCGAGGTTATAAAATCTTCAAATTTCACAATAATCAAATTTACCTTAAATTGACCTTTTCCATCGTGACGAATTTCTGTCACCAGACAACCTTCACACTAAATTCTAATATAACCTCAAACTGAATAATACAACACGATAACACTCATAACAATTGCTTTTTTACACTTTCAAATTATTATAGTATCCAACTAATACGCACTAGTATTTACACAAATTTACCAAAACCAATCAATTCTCGATTTATATTTAAATCACTGAAAAATGCTATTTTCATCCATCTTTCTGACGTCACTTGGAAACGCTCCATAGAAGAGTTCAGTTTAAGGTCAGTGTGGCCAACAAAAAGTGGTTTTTATGACAAGAAAGACAGTTTGTAGTGTTGGGGATTTGGTATGGATAAGCCTCTTTAATTGGTGGTATTCTTGGTAACTCGGAGGGTCATCTTACTTTAATAAAACTACGACTTTTGGCACTGGGATAACTTCTATTTATTACCATACTTTACTATTACACATTATAACTACTTAAGATTACTCAATCTATATATAAGCATCTATCCTTATAGCATACTTATAGTTTTACTGAAGAGCATAATCACTACAACTAAATCAGAATGAATATTGATTACATTATGAATGAATCTGAATGTCAACTCTATATTTTATATTACGGTTCAAGTTCGATGATATTTACTATTTACCATCAAATGTTTATTTACGTGATGAACTTGACTCGGTACTTGTCGACCTCTATAGTTATATTTATGTAATATTCCAACGTCACCAAGTCGCCATTCCACTTAATCGTCTATGTTTATTTTCCATCAGACAATGTAGTAGTTTTAGTTAGTTGTATCTCTTTATTCTTCAGATTGATTTTGAAACCAAAGTATTATACATTTTGGAGATCAGTGTTTCATGAGCTTTCAAATGCGGTGTCGCATGATGTAATTTCTTATTTAAAAAAAACTGAAGGGATGATTGTCCCGTGAAGAGGGATCAAATATGATTATTATGAAAATCGACCTGTCCGAGCTTTTTTTCTTAAAAATATAAAAATTTAAAAAGTTAATCAGATTTCGTAGTTGTGAATGCATTTCCAACAAAATTAAATAAGTAGCATTCTAACGAAAAAATTAAACTATAATCATATTTCAATATAGAAATACTGACCAATAATACCGTATTTCAAATATGTATTCCACTATGAATCTGCTTAAGGTTTTCAAGTGGTAACCAGTTTAAAAACACCAAATCCTTCACAGTAGCAAACGAATCCTTAAGTGTTTACCAATGACAATTCCACAATATTCTGCTATATTTATTCTTTCCTATAACTGTTGTTTCACCCCAAGAAAATATCACGATTAAATCTCCTTCAGGGGAAATCGGGGCCAGCTTGAAATTTTTCAACGAATAGATACGTGCAATATTTCGAAATTTAAGGACGCTTTTACATCAAGAAAACCTACTATTTCTGAATCATCTATCCCCTACAATTGGGATAGATGGACCAATGAAATTTGGGATAGTTGGACCGCTTAAAAAACCTGGGATAGTTGGACCGTACCTCCTATTATGAGTAGGCATTTGCTTTCTCAAATCTTAAATAAATATTAAGATGCATCTTGATAAGTACGGTTTTTTCTGTTAGAGAAAAATGCCTACATTTCATAAAAGAAAAGGCACGTCTGGGAGAGGAGAATGATCTGAAGACAGTCAATGCAGTCAAAGCTGTTGAGAATAAGGAAATGGGAGTTAATGCTGCAGCAAAAGCGTTTGGCATACCGAAAACGACTTTAAAAAGGCGTCTTAGATCAAAAAGTTATCGTAAAGGTTCTATGGGGAAAAGTTCATTGTTGGGAATTGAAAACGAAAAAAAAATCGTAGGACATATTAAAAAATTACAATCAAGGAGGTTTACTACAACTAGAGATTCTGTACGCTCCACGGCCTATTATTTAGCAGAAAAGCTGAAATTAAAACATCATTTTAATCATGAAACCAAACAAGCAGGCTACGACTGGCTTTCTTCCTTTCTTGTACGCAATCCTGTACTTTCCATACGGCAATCTGAGGGAATATATATCGCAAGAGCGAAGGGTCTAAATAGAAAAGCTGTCAAAGAGTACTTTGGCCTCTTAAAAAATGTTTTGGAAGAAAATGGTCTTATTGATAAACCTGTAAACTCTTTTAACATGGATTAAACAGGTTTACAACTAAACAACAAACCTGGAATAGTAGTTGCCCTGAAAGGTTCTAAGAATGTGACTTCCGTTACTTCAGGAGAAAAGGGTGAAACTATTTCAATATTGGCATGTGTAAATGGAGAGGGTACATTCTTGCCGCCGACCTAGTGCTGCGGTAAAAATGTCTCCACAGTCTGGCTACGTTAATACTGATTTATTTTTTGATTGGCTGAAAACCCATTTCACTTCAAGAAAACCAGCAGAAAATGTACTCCTACTTGGACACACATCGCACACTAGCTGCATTTAAATGCTGGAGTTCGCAGAAAGGAATGAGCTAATTTTGATGAGTATTTCTCCTCACACCAGCCATTAGACCGTGTTTTCTTCAAGTCTTCAAAAATGAACTACTATTCTGTTTGCTCCAACTACATGACTAATAATCCCTCAAGGAAAATTACCCGGCTGCAATTTGGTTCTCTCCTTAGCATAGCTTGGGGGGAAGTCGTCAAACGTAGATAATGGAATCAGTGGTTTAGAACCTGTGAAATCATTCCTTTTGAACCCGAAGTAATACCAGACTATGCTTTTCTGTCAGAATCCACAGACTCCAGGCATTCAGACACATCTCTTGTTTCCCAAAATGATATGACCGATGTTGCTAGTTCTGGTAGTTCCAAAAATGATGTCACTGTTGTTGGTCCTAGTAGTTCAAGAAACGACAGTAATCCAGGTACTTCAAGTAGCTATGATGATATTCCTGTGCCTGGATCCTCTATACAATACGAGGATATATCTGAAAATGTAACCCCCTCAAAGATATTGGACAAAATACATCCTGTGCCTTGTGTCAATAAACTTGAGACTCTGAGAAGAAAGGCTCAAACTGTATCAACAGTTTTAAGCTCTCCGGAAAGCATAATTGCTCTTAAAAAAAAAGATGAAAAAGAGTCAAAAATTAAATTAAAAGAGGAAAAGAAAAAAGAAAGTGAGGAAAAAAAGAAAGGATGGGAAGAAAAAAGGGATGGGGGGGAAGAAAAGAAGAAAGACAGGGAGGAAAAAGAGAAAGACTGGGAGGAAAAGAGAAAGACAGAGAGGAAAATAAAAACGGGTGTGAGAAAAAGCAGTTAGGAGGAGAAAGTGATAAGAAGCAAACAACGATGAATGAAAGGAAGAGAACGCAAAATAAGAAAAAAACTTTTATCATCTTCAAAATCTGAAGATATTGATATTATTACAATTTGCAACGACGATGGCGATAGTGACTGGGATGAAGATTATTGTGTATGGTGTAAAGAGAGCTACAATAAATCAAAACGAGAAGAAGATTGGATTAAGTGTGTGTCATGCTCTCGCTGGACACATGAAAGCTGCACAAGATTCGAAAATAAATGCGATCATTGTGGGAAGCGAGATTATCACAAGAAGATTACTGCAGAGTGAATTATTGTTCTGAATTTTCTTATCCTTTTTTAAATCGTTTACTTAAAATTAAACAATGTTTATACTTTTTATAACCGTTATGTCTTGTGTTACTCTCTGATTTGGTAACGTATATCAGAGGTCCATCTAGGTGGTCCATCTAACCCATCCCTCCAGGATAGATAGACCACCGAGTAAAAAAAAAGAAAAAATATAACTTCAAGTATGATCAGCGTAACAGCTGAAGAAGTGCATACGTTATTTTAGGGTCATATATACATAATATAAAAAAATTTACCAAATCCTAGACATTGCAAAGTTTTGGAAAAATGGCTTTTAAAAAACATGGTCCAACTATCCCGGACTTACCCCGAGTGATGATTGATCTTACTATGGCCGGGTACACCCAGCTCAGGATTTTTGGGTTACACCACAAATTTCTTCCTGCCAGGTTCCTGCACACCACTAGAACCATTTTTGCTTTTCGTGTTTGTTTCACAGGAGAATACTAACTAGATACCTGACCTCTTATCTCCATTCGACCTCGTTTCATTCAAGGTTTTGAGGTTGAGTTTTCTTTCCTTAGTTAAGGCTGCTAGGATGGTTTTGATGGGGTTTATCTAATAAGCCACTTCAGAGTAAAAGTTTCAAAGTTGGGTATAGATATCCTTTTTCAAACGCAGGAGTAGTTTATATTGTTAGCTCATTTCCACAGAATATTTTGATTGAAATATATATGTAAGGTTATACATTCCTTCGGGAACAGTAATCGCCAATATTTAGCTCTTAGACCCTTTTGTTCCAGTGGAGAGTCAATCCACATTGATTCACATCTTGCATTCAAAGTTTGTCATGTCTTTGCAATTTCAACGATTTTCCTCCATTCCTTCTTGTCCTAGGTATTTTGCCTCCAGTTTTTAATTTCCATTTTTTTCTAGGTCTCTCTCTATTTGGTCCATCCATCTAGCTTTTGGTCTACCTTTTGGACTGTTTGTAACGGGTGTCCACTCTGCTATTCTCTTCACATTACTACCATCTTTCATCCTTTTGATATGTCCAAGCCATCTCATTCTGGATGCCTTTATTATTCTTTCTATGTTCTCAGTTTCCAGTATTTACTACATTAAAAATTTTTGTTGAAAGTCCATCTCCTTACCTCACTCCTGACTCAATTTGGAACTCTTTTGATATACCTACATTCGTTAGAACCGCTGCTTTGGAATTTATCATTGTCATTTCCACTAACCTTATAATTTTCTTGGGTACCTGCATTTTGAGTAAGTCTGCTTTAATCTCTTTTCGAACCTAGCTATTAAATGCTTGCTTAAAATCAATAAATAATATATGCCTCTTGATGTCCCGTTCATAACATTTTTCCACCGTTTGACATAAAATCTGGATTGCATCGATAGGTGATCTCCCCTGTCGAAATCCAAATTGGTACTCCTCTATACTAGTTTCAACATGTTCTCTTATTCTCTTCAGTATTATACTTGCAAGGATCTTATATGCAGTGTTTAATAATGTAATTCCTCTAAAGTTCGAGCATATCCTTGGTTCACCCTTCTTTGAAATTGGTACTAACAACCCTTCATTCCATTCTTGTGGCATGTTCTCTGTTTCCATATCTGGTATATAAGTTTATGTATCGCCATCCCCATTTCATACCCTCCTTGCTCTAACATTTAATTAACGATGCCATCTGGACCCAAGCTTTATCATGTTTTAGTTTATTTATTGCTTCCATAACTAAGTTTTCTGACGGAGCTGTTCGTTTTCCTCATCTTCCTCATTTTCTTCATTTATCTCCTTTGATCTTGTTAGTGTTTTTATGAAATACTCCTCCCATTCTTTTTTGTCTATATTTATCATGTTAGGTTTTCTGTTTCCTAATGTGTTAATATAGATTCGAATTATTTTTATTTTTACTCTCCATTTTTTCCATTATTTGCTCGACCCATTTATTCTTTTCATTTTTGATGAGCGCTTTTGATTTCTTCCTTTTTTCTTTGTATTTCTCGTGGTCTTGCTCTCTGTCTCTTCCTAGCCAATTAAGCCTGGCTGTTTTCTTTTTAGCTACGATTTCTTCACATTCTTCGTCCCACCACTCATTTTTTTTAATTCTATTTTCGCGTCCAATTACCACCTTTTCTGCTGCATTAATACTGGAATTTTTAATTCGGTTCCAATTGCTGTCAACTTCTGTACCCTCTTTGATTTTAGATAATTGTGCCTCTATCTCCTCCTGATATCTTACTCGTTTTTCTCTTATGCTTTTTGTATTCTATTTTCTTCTTTTTATTAGTTTTTTCATCTGCTCTGTTTTTCCTACTTTTAGTTTTGCTATTACGTGGTTGGAATCTATATTTGCTCCTCTATATGACCTTACATCGTGGATAAGATTTTCTATCTTTTTTAATACGGCAATATGATCGATTTGGTTCCCTGTAGTTCTTTCAGGCATCATCCATGAAATTTCATGCTCGTATCTATGTTCAAATTTGGTACTGACGATATACAGATTCATCAACGTTGCGAGATTGCATAATCTCGTTCCATTTTCATTAGTTATATTATGAGCTGTATGTTTACCTGCTACTTGTTCCAGATGTCTCTCCTTTCATATTTGCGCATTCAGATCTCCCAGTAATATGACCGTATCATGTTTTGGGGTTTCTTCGCAGGTTCTTTCAAGTTCCTCGTAGAATACGTTTTTCTCTTCCTCATCTGCATCTTCCACAGGAGCATATACGTTTATTAATGTTATATTGGCTGCTCTGTTTTTTATTCTTAGACATAATATTCGTCCGTTTACATTCTTGTACATTATCACATTTATTTTGAACTTTTTATTTATTAAGAGTCCTGTTCCCCTGTATCCTTGCTTTTCTTCCCCTCCGTAAAACATTCTATACTCTTCCTTCTTCTCTCCATCTAATTTCTTGTAGTGCCATGACTGCTATATCATATTCTTTCATTTGTCTAAAAGCTTCCTCCATTTTTCCTGTAGCCAACAAAGTTTTAACGTTCCACGTCCCAATTCTTACAATATTCCGCTTCTTCCGCTTTTTGTATTTTTTATGACCTGCTATTATCCTTTCCATTGCCATGTTCCCGCCGCATTATTCGTCCGTTCATCTTTTTCGGTATGTTTTGGTAATTTTCTCATTTACGTTTTCTGGTGACCTCTCAGCTGCTGTTCGTTTCGTACCCTCTTGCATATCTCTCTCCTGACCTTTGAAATGTTCACATCCATATTTAATGCCATCAATTTCAATTTTATCGTATTTTAGTATCGCTTTATGCCCTTGTTCTCTGGCTCCCTTCATAATTCCTTTTCTCTTGAACTGCCTTTGTATAATCATCTATCCATATATTTGATCCTTTCAAATTCTTCGTGTGTTGATATATTTCCATCTTCGTGTCCCATGATCTTAGTTTGATGAGTTTGATGAGATGGACTCTTCTTTCCTTCTTTAAACGCTCCCAGTTTTTTGATCTCTACTAGATCATTGTTACCATTAAGATGCATTCCCATTTTTCCAAGGATTCCTCCAACTTTAGGCGCTCCTTCATTTGCCCTTTCCCCTTCTTTGTCATCAATTCCCTGGATTACCAAGTTTTTTCTTCTAATCTCGTATTCAATTGACTCAATTCTTCCCTATTGTTGTGTAATTAATTTCTTCAATTTTCCGTTTTCTTTTTCTAATTCTATAATTGCATCTATGTTTCTATCAAGCTTTTCTTCTACTTTCCTCGGCTGTTCATCCATCTGCTTAAGTATTCCTTTAATTTCTATCATGTTCTGCTCCATAACTGATTTTTGGCACTGTTGCCTAAAAGTTTCTATATTCACCCTCAGACTAGTTATTCTAGCTGGCCTACTTCTCGGTTACAGCGCAAATTTGTTGGATATTTATCTTTTTCTGGTTTATTGCTATTGTTTTTGTGGGTTTCTCATAATTGACCTGATTGATACTATGATCTTCAAGCTTTCCACTTACCGTTTTTTGATGAATGTGATGAATTTTGTTTTTATTCACTATTTACACATATCCTGTTGGTATTGTTATTTTATCAGTGCAGTTTTCCAAATTAATATTTTCGTTTTTCTCGATATATTACAATTTTACGATACACTGCTATTTGCTAGCTTGCCAGGACCGGACTGAATATTGAAATATAGTATATTAAAATTCATTGCAAGTCAAGAATTTCTGATATCACGCTGTAGTGCCAAATTTATTGAAAGTTTGTTGATGGTTAAATGAACAGGACACGAGTACAATTTATTTTTAATAAAATTTGGAATTTACTCCCATACCCCCTATAAATCCAAATATCGAAAAATGGGGAATCATTCCTAATACTTCTAAAATAAATTGAGTCAGAGCAAATATTGAAATATTCTTTCCGCTGCAGCGATCCCTAACACAAATGTTTGAGGGTATTTTTCAAAAGGGATTTAAGTTCACGAAACGAAATATTCATATTTACACTCTTGAAAAATACTATAAATTCGAAAGAAACGATTCTATGTAACGAATTTTATTGAAACCTTTATCTTCGAGGTCAACGAGAATTGATGTATTGGTTTAATTCAGGTGAATCTAAATTTATCTATTTGCAAATTATAAGTTACTGTCCTTCATATACAGAGCTTCAGTTCTACCCTTAGTATCGGATAGAACCTAAACAGTATTTTTTTAGATAGATTCATAAGTAGTTTGATGTGCAGTATAATGCAAATGTCTGGAATAAATTCATTATTTGAAAAAAAATCTGCTCTTATTTGCAGCATCTCCAGATGGCTCGAGCGAAGGATACTCCTTGGAAATTAAATATCCCTTAAGCAGTAACTCAACTCATAACTATTTTACTATGGATCGGAAACCCACAAACAGTTACATGGCGTGAATACAAATGCAGATGCATTTTTTTGGATAAGAAAAGCACATTTTTTGCATTGCTCATGTCGACTTCTATGCATTTAAATCTCTTCATATTATTACCAAAATTACTGTAAATATTTTTGCATTCATGCTATTTTCCTAAGAATATTTGTTTAACTTCAACACAGGTCATTAATATACCGGATGTTTCTAAATTCATGCGAAACAATTCAGGAAGTGAATGCTCGTATAAAATTATGATAGGTCTTTTCTCTGACAAAATTTTATCAGCCCACCTCCTTTCGAGATATCACCTCTAAAAGGTGCTGAGTGAAAAAATGTAGACCTTATTTCCCTCTCAAATTCAAGTGAAGATGGAAACCTGAAATTTTGGAATTTCCGTGCACTCGCAGTTACTAACCACTGATGTTTTTTAAACATTCCTTTTACGTTATAAGAAGATGAAATTATCAACCTTTACTATCAACAATTCTAATATTTTGATGTTCAGCGCCAGTAAGTGTAACATATTGACGGGAGGGTATATTTTTTCACGTGTTCTTTCGTGGCACTACTAGACCAGGGTAGATAATTTTTGAAACCAAAAAAAATAATATTAGGATGAAACCCATTGGAAAAGGAGAAGAATATTATAAAAATAATTTACGGGCGATCTGAGGTCGGGAAGGGGAAGATGGTGAGTTTTAAAGGTAAAAAACGGTTTATCTCGATTTCCGGAAAAACTACAAGTCCTATGGAAAAATGTCAAATGGCAAAGTTGTAGGTAATAAAAAGATCTACAACTTTTGTATTTGAACTTTTTTCACATAACCTCATCAGAGTATGTGAAAAATTCAAAAAACCAAGTTTTGGTTTTATATTTTCATCTTTTACAAAAAAAAATTTTTTTCGCGAAATTAGGTGAATACTTTCCTTGTTATGTCCCAAATACACTGTCATTTGTTTGATTTGAAATTGTCATTTTTTCACCTTATTTTGACTTATCGGAAAAGCACCCTAATTTTCAATCGAAAATTCTCCCGTCAAGATATCAGCTTTTTTCAAAAAGTTGGTGTGCTTTCTGTTCGTTGAAATATCTACTTTCCGATGGTGTAAAAAAATATACATTACTATGGTAAATCTTCTCAGAAAATGCAAAGATACGAAAAATACTCGAATTCGAAATTTTCTTAAATCTTTATGTATAATAATAATTTTGAGCTATTTCTTAAAATGTATACTTTAATTGCTTGAAAACGTAAGATTCCGTGTTACATTGATAAACATAAAAATTGCAAATCCATAAAACATAAAGATTGCAAAAAACATAGTTGTTCTAAATATTAAAGATAGGATTGTAAGAGGATTGTATCTGAAATATGTGACTGCTGCTATTTTTTTCATTAAAAAAAGTTGATTTATTAAACTCTCATTACATTTATGCCATATAAAATCTCATAATATATAAATGTACATGTAAATCGTACTATGGAATTTAGTTAATTTATACTGATTACATTATTTATAATATTTTCAAAAACATTAATCTTTTTACTTATCAATACATTATATTCAATTCTAATCACATATCTGTTAGTTTTTGTCTCTTTGATGGTATATCTTCATCGTTAGATTCGACAAACCTTCCCGATTCTAGTAGATCTTTGAAATCGTCAAGACCATCACCGTCTTCGTCTCCAACATTATTTTCAGTCTGCACTGGTTCTTCATCCACAGTTTCATCTGATTCATTAACTTCCTTGTAGGTTTTTTTTCCACATTGGTGCATTTTTCAGAACCATGACAATTTGAGCATAAATTTGTGCATTTTATACCATCTTTTCGGCAGCCACATCCAGTTTCACTGTTTCACTGCTGCAGCAAATAATTTTGAGCAATACAATTAATTCCTTTTCTGTAAATTTGGGCATAATGCCACGTTGATGTAGCTTGTTCATTCATAAAATAGCAATAAATAGGCATCTACGCATATAATTTAAAGAAGACACTACAACTTTCTCAAAATATTATAGATGTCTTATTAAATATTAACTCTGTTAATATATTTGGTTGTTACTTATAGTAGTATATTTTGATTTGCAATTTGTTTGTTTATCAATTTAACATGGAATCTCACGTTTTTCAAGTAATTAAAGTATAAATTTTAAGAAATAGCTCAAAATTATTTATACATAGATTTTAAAAAATTTCGAATTCGAGTATTTTTCGTTTCTCTGCATTTTCTGAGAAGATTTACCATAGTAATGTATATTTTTTTACACCATCGGAAAGTAGAGATTTCAACGAACAGAAAGCACACCAACTTTTTGAAAAAAGCTGATACTTTGACGGGAGAATTTTCGATTGAAAATTAGGGTGCTTTTCCGATATTAAGTCAAAATAAGGTGAAAAAATGACAATTTCAAATCAAATAAATTACAGTGTATTTGGGACATAAAAAGGTAGGTATTCACCAAATTTCATGGAAAAAATATTTTTTTTGTAAAAGATGGAAATAAAAAACCAAATACTTTGAATTTTTCTCATAAATTTTGAGGTTGTGTGAAAAGAGTTCGGATACAAAAGTTGTAGATCTTTTTATTACCTACAACTTTGCCATTTGACTTTTTTCCATAGGACTTGTAGTTTTGCCGGAAATCGAGATAAACCGTTTTTTACCCTCAAGAACTCACCACCTTCCCCTTCCCGACCTCAGATCGCCCGTAAATTATTTTTCCTTTCATTTTTATAATAATCTCCTCCTTTTTCAATGGGTTTCATCCTACTATTATTTTTTTTCTCACTTTTTATTATTTTTAAAGGCTTTTACCCTGGTCTATACGATATTTCATGCATTCAAAAAATATATGATCCAGATCTCCTATGACATTGCAGGCTGAGCATAAGTTTTTTCGATTACGCTTATTTTGTTGGAGTGGTCTGGAAATTTCATTCGAATTATACAGCTAATTTATTTATTCATACCACCGTTGTTTTGGTATTTCCCCATGCAGTACTGTGTATCTAGTGGGTCTTGTTTTTTCATAGTGATCCCATTTCTCTTTCCATGCTCCTTGACATTTTTTTTATATACAGGGAGTTTCCTAAGTAATCTAAAACATTGTAGTGGGCGCTTCGTCACTCCATTTTAAGACGAAGAGTTCTTATAAACATGTGTGATAAGTCTTGTCGTTAATGAGATACAGGGTGTATCTGTATCTGTAAAGTGGGGAAAGTGAGTTTAGGCCCACAGCACTTAGGCCACATGTGCCCCATTGTACATCCTCCCGAGGAGTTGTCCTCCTAGGTCAAGGTGGACAGGTTACTAGGAGACATCTCCTTTATATCGGCAGGTGTAGGCCAAGACTCATTCTACTGCTTGTAGAATGCTCGGTCCCCATGCAATGGCTCCATACGTTAGCATATGTCTTATGATTGCAATGTAGATCCAGGTGACCACACGGGGTGAAAGACTCCATGTGCGTCCCACTGTCCTCCGACATTGCTCATAAGCCGCATATGATCTTTCTGCTCTGCTCTGTAGGTGAGAGTTCCATGTTAGCTTTCTGTTGAGGGTAATACCAACGTATTTCACCTCTTCAGAGAAGTTTAATTTGCTATTGAAGATTTCGGGGAGTTTTAAGCACGATAATCTTCTTTCCTGGTGAAAAGGACCATCTCAGTCTTCTTGGGATTGATCGACAGTGAGTGTTCCTTACATCATGTTTCTATTAATATGAGCCCATCCTGCGCTCTATCGCATAGTGTGTTCACCAATTTTCCGGTCTACAAGATAACTACGTCATCTGCATATGCGATTGTGTAGAATCCATTATTGTCGAGGTGATTAATCAGGGTATCCAGGACTATGTTCCAAAGAAGGGGTGATAAGACCCCCCTCATGACCACTATGATGTCTTCAACATTAATACGTATTGCTCTACTAGAGAGCATTTTGAGAATACATTCTCCCACTACCAGGGGTACATTTCTGGAGTTAAGTTGCTGGGTAATTGTTGGGAAGATTGTTTTATCAAATGCTCCCTCAATATCTATGAATATACCCAGGGTGGATTCTTTATTGTCCAATGATCTTTCTATTCTGCCAACCACTTAGTGAATGGCTGAATCAGTGGACCTTCCCGGAGTATATGCATGCTGGTGTGGATGAAGTGGGTTGTGAACTAGCACTTCATCATTTACCTTTCACATAGCCTCTCCATTGTTTTTAAAAAGAACGATGTGGGGCTAATAGGTCGGAATACTTTTGGTAAGGTGTAGTCCATCCTTCCTGGTTTGGGTATCAATACCACTCGTACTTCTCACCAATTTCTGGGAATATACCTCAGAGAATATTCCAACCAGGTGCGGCATAAGAATATCCATTCCCCACTGAAGTAGGGCTGGACTTATACCGTCAGGTCCTGGTGACTTGAAATGGGAGAAGCCCGAAATGGCCCACCTTATCTTGTCCTCATCAACTACTGCACTAGCAAACTGCCAGTCGCATTGTGAGGGTGTTGCTGGTACTTCCGCCCAGTTCGTCGTTCCAGGAAAGACTGGACCTGGGAAGTGAGTTTCCATAAGAATCTCAGCGCTCTCTTGGAGGTTGGCGGCTTTGTCGCCATTTCCCCTCTTATGGTGGTCGTTTGAGAGTGCCTTCTGTAGCCTAGAAACTTGTGGGAAGTCTTTTGTTAAAGGTCGTTCTCGCTGTCTTTCTAAGGTGTTCCAGTTCAGGACACCACCAAGTATTGGTTTTGTCATCTGTCTGGAACATCCTCATCGGACAGGATTCCTTATAGACAATGTCTATTTTGTTTTGAATAGATAGTGTGTACCTTTCCAGTTCCTCATTATTGCCATGTGTCAGGACCTCTATTTCCCGCAGAGCACCTTTTAAGAGGCGATTGTAGAGAGCTCTTCGGGTCACGGGATTTTACAGTGGTCCTGAGATCCTGGCTTACCGTATAGGTCAGCCAGCGGTGGTCTGGCCAGAAATGTGATCTGACACTTGCCAGTCCTGAATTTTGTTTGATATTTTAGCTATCGCCAGCGTAATATCTATTAATGTTTAGCTACGGGCGTTAATAAATGTCGGCTCCGTGCCTCTGTTTAAGACTGTTAGTTTTTTCTTAATTATATATTCATATAAAGACTTACCTCGGGCGTTGATATCCTTGCTGTCCTAGCTCAAGTGGTGAGAGTTTGAGTCGCAACCCAAAATAAGCTCCACGCTCTGGTTGAGGCAGTGATCCACTAGTACCTCCATCTCTCCAGTCGGTGGTAGGGTGGCTGCATCTGAAGGAAGGTAGACCGGTGCGAGTATCAACGCCGTATATTTGCCTTTTCCATGTGGACATTCAACTTTAACCGCAGTAAGGACTGAGGTGCAGAATTGTGCTATCGGAAGGGCTCTGTATATCCTAGGAACGTATACAGCTGTCCTAGGTTGCTGATTGCTTGGTAAGCTGAAACTTTCATCAGTTAGGCTACTGAAACCAGTAATTTTGATCTTTATTATCCATGGCTCCTGGATCAAAGCTATTGCATCCTCCAGTACATCAAGGTGGCGACATAGTGTTGACGTTGCCGCCTTTTTGTGTTCGAGGTTGCATTGTATGATATTTACCTTTTTTCCAACGTCCTTGCCCATGAGAAAGGTGGGAAAATGAAATATATTTTAGAGGTCCTCCTCCGCTAGGGGAGAGACGACCTCGCTGAGTTCGGGTGCCTCTTCCGTCAGGTCATCGACTGTCATCTGTTCGGATCCTTCGACGTCCTTTTCGGGACCCATGGTGGCCTTGGTGTCGATATCCACTTTAGGTGGCTCGACTTCCAAGGACCTCGGGTCTTCAGAGGTACCCTCTGCTTCTTTTTTCGTTGCCCTCATTGTCAATGAGGTAAACGCGTAGCTTATCCTCATCGACTTCTACTTGGGGTCAGCCATATCCTCGTCTCCGATCCCGAAGACGAAGAGATGTCCTTGTGGGCTTTCCTTTGCCTCATGGTGGAAAGTGCACCATCCCTCCGGGAACCAGAGAGAGGCTTTGGACCTCTCTGATGATTTCATCGGAGTGTGTACACGACTTGAACGTGGGCGCTTTACTATTGCTGCTGGAGGTGGAGGAGATGATCTTGTCCAGCTCCTCCAGCAGTTGGTTTTTGACGAAACTCACGGTAATTTTACCGTACCGGTTAGTCTCGTCAATTATTGCTTCCTTGAGGTGTCTCAAGGCGGCATCGGCGAAGGTTTTGGAAGGTGCAGCGACATTTCTGTCGGTGCGCAGCTTCTTCAACCTTCTTGGGGTTCCAGGGACCTCAAGCCTCTTGGCCGTTCCCCTATCCGCCACCTGGGCCCAACCATCGAGAAGATACAGGGTGTTGAATTGTTTTATTATTTTATTAGAAGCAACAACAAACATAAAGGAAAAATAGTACATTTCAGAGCAAATGTTCAAAATGTGCACCTCAAGCCAAAATGCAAGCATCCGCTGGATGTCCAATGGATTGCCGAATACGTTCGAAGATACCAGGATTGTTACGAATAACATTACAGCCTTGTATGATACGATTTTGAAGATCTCCCAAGTTTAACATCGGGTTTATGTAAATGAGCGATTTTAGATATCCCCACACACAAAAATCCAGAGGATTGTGTCCAGGTGACCTAGGGGGCCACAGGTGTGGAGATCCTAGTCCGATGCAATGGCATGGAAAAATCGTTATTTGAAAACTCGCGTACAATCACTGCAAAATGTGGAGGAGCACCGTCATGCATGAACCACATGCGCCTTCTAATAATAAGAACCGGAAGTTCATTTTCGAGAAAATCAAGATATGTCTCACTGGTCAACCGTGCAGAAAGGAAAAATGGTTCTATTAAATAATCTTCGATGATGCCAAGCCAAACATTGACCGAAAGTGTTTGTTGGAATAGTTTGAAAGGTATGGCATGTGGATTTACATCTGCCCGTATGTGGTCATTATGAAAATTCATAATGCCATGTCTTGAAAAGTTCTTCATTCGTAAACAGAACATTGGCAGCAAAATTGAGATTGTTTGCGATTTTATCTAAAATTCATTGGCAATATTGTATACGGAGCTGATTGTCAATAGGTAGCAAATGTTGATATGCATTCAATAAATTATCTTTTAGATTATTCCAAACAGTTCTGTTACTAACATTTACTTCATCAGCAATTTTTCTGATACTCGTTTCTGGATGTTGGTCAATAATTTGAAGAATCTGGTTTCCCAATTGTGGAGTTCTCACATTTCTGGGTCGTCCAATCCTTTGATTTAGCAAAAGTTCCAGTTTCTTGTAAACGAATATGTATCTTAGTAAACGTATCAGAACATGATATACGAGTATTGGGATAATGCTGGGCATACATACGTCTAGCCTTACCATTCGCTAATCCATACAAAAAGTGCATATTAACCATTTCAGCATTAGTAAACGCAGGCATCGTTGTTAACTTAACACAAAAAAGCCGTATGATAAAAATTTCTTATTCGTTTTTTGCGTTGGTTTCTAGGTTTGACACAGTATTTGTCAACATTATTCCAAAGGCCACTTAAAATAAGCATGTTCTTTCGTATTACTTCTAAAAACCAGGAAACATAAATTTCACTTACAGTCAGAGCTCATTTATTACAAACAATTCAACACCCTGTATCTCATTAACGACAATACTTATCACACATATTTATTAGAACTTTTCGTCTTAAAATGTAGTGACAAAGCGCCCACTACAATATTTTGGATTGCTTAGGAAACACCCTGTATATTTATGCAATCTTGTAGAATTCTGTTGTTAGTAGTTACAAATTTAAAAGTTTACCATTAGGTTTGTAATTTGCTATTTTTACGTTAATTTGTCTGTATACTAGTTTAATTTATTCATTTTATAACATAAACTCTGAAAAAATGACCGATATGCATTTTGTGTATGGTTTGGCAAATGGTAATTCTCTAGAAGCCTGAAGTCTTCATGCTCAAAAATATCTGCAACGAGAGACGCCTCATCATTTTTTATTTGCACATATTCATCAACACTCATCGGATATTGGGAGTTTACACAAAGATTCAAGGGTAGAACCTTAGCTATTAAATGGAATTGCTTACACTAGTTTTCTTTAAAATGATCTCACTGAACCACTTGAGAACATCCCACTGAATATTAGACAAAACATTTTAGTCAGATATTTAGACCATACTTAAGTGCAACATATCCAGACCGTTGGATTGGTCGAAGAATAGGCGATAAAATTTTTCCTGGTTCATTCTATAGAACTGTTGAACTATCTGGGTATTGTCTGAATTCTTTGCAATGGCGATCGCACTATGTTGTGAAGCACAGTCTCATGAAAGAGACTCCTAGAACTATAGCGCCCGAGGAGGGATTTCTCCAAGAAGTACCTACAGAAAAGACTGTTGAGCCTGATAAGGGGCTACTGGTCTCTTAACATAAACGGTACAATCAAGAGCACAAAAAGCCCAAAGGGTGAGGTGCCGAGGACTCAAAGCATTTGACTTGTGGTGCTAAACTAATCAGTCAATCAATTAAGTCATCAGTTTCCAGCTCACCAATACTTGATATCAACGATTAGAAGAATCGTATTCGAATAGTTTGTTATACTATAAGAAATGCACCTCAAATATTTTATAGTGTTCGATGATCGATGAGACGTAGAATACGTTGAAGTATTTTGGTTGAAAGCGTTTTCCAACATATATCGCATTTTATTTTTGCGTTTTCCATCTTCACTGTTTTCCACTCTCAATACGTAGTTTATTATTTAATAACTAAAAAAAGAGTAAAAAAAGTTTTTCAAGACAACAGAGATTTTTTGAATTTTAAGTGGATATAAAAATAATTATTCCAATATAACAATGACGTTTCGCTTTCCTCTCTTGATATCAAGTCTTTCGAGAAAATAAATGCAAACAAAGGAGCTACTAAATTAATTAACGATACAGTTACTAGAAAATTAATATGTTTCGAAGGGTTGTTAAAACAATACAAAGAGGAGAAACCAGTAACTTGGGAATTAGTTCAGATGATCGATAGTTTCCCTTATTCGAGTCGGGTGTAACATGAATTAATTATATCTCTTCAAGTTTCAAGTATGATAACTTTCTAAGCATAAAGATATTGAGAATAAAAAAAATTATTCGAAAATCCATTATTATATCTTATTTTCAAAGTATAGTGTAGTGCAGTGCGTTTGATAACCGAACATCATTTGAATATCTAACCAGGCGGTCTATTCTCAAACAATGACATCGCATGCGCGATTGTACAATTCTTGATCGACAAAAGTATAATCTCGCATGCGACAAAAAATGTGAAGTATGAGAGTAGACCGACTGGTCGACAAAAAAATATCTACTTGACTGCAATAAAATGTACATACAACAAAAGCTACCTAATATTAGCGATTCGAGTACTAACGATCCGTATCATTCATTGTTTTATATGATTCATTTACATGTATCGGTCGCTTGAAAGTTAACGCCTACTCACCCGGCACGGCCAGCAAAAAACAAATACATGCGAATAAATGTAGATACCGTGCCGCGACGTGTCGGACAGGTGTGCGTATCTACATGTGTTTTTATGGATTTCATTCCGGTCGTTTTTTGATGTGTGGCGACCAGTCATCAGCACTGATCATCAGTATTTTCTTAAACAGGCTCAATTAGTCATATATTCAGGTCTATAATTGCATCACTTATAACCTTGACTTTCTAAAAGTGATTGTTTGCATGTTGTCCTAAGCTTTTCTTTTCCAAACCAACAAGTTTCTCACTACACACAATAAATTGTTTCCTCGAAAAAATGCCTTCGATGGTTTGTCTATTGTTTGCTGGTATATTAAACTGGTCATCGGATTCATCTATAACTAAACTGCTCCACAAAAGTTCAAACGAAGTTCAAGTTCAAGGAAGTTCATAAATTCGGAGATTGTGCTTTAACAAATTACGATTTTTGGTCACCAAGTGCTCTCACTAAGGCTCTTTGTAGATGGTGCCAAGCATGCTGGATGGAATTGAGGAGATCGAGGAGGCAGCGCCAAATGCGGGATTCCATGGAAATCCAAAGCATATTCGACTATTCTTGCACGATGCGGTCGAGCATTAACGTCTCAAAAGAAAAAAGTTGGTCCAATAGCAGCATGAAACAAAGGTATAACATTGTTAATAACTTGTTGTACGTAAATCTGCGCACTCATGTTCCTACCAAACACTAGCATTACAACAAATGCCGCTCCAAAAAGCAACTGTATCACCTCTGATCGGACCTCCATTCAGCATTCCAATTCACATGTTCATTGGCCCATACCAATCGAGCATGCATAATATGAATTTGTATTAATGGAACTCTTCTCAAAAGTCGTCGTGAACGTAAGTTAAATTCGTGTAATAATCGACGTACTGTTTAGATTGAAATCGAAACACCAGAAGCATTCAAGTCAAAGACCCTACTAGTTTCATCCGCACCAAGTGTACGTCTAGGAATGATTCAAAACAAAATTTTGAATCACAGTTGACTGAATAAACTGGAAACAACTTACCTTGAACTTATGAACTTGAAAACAAAAAAAAAACTAGTCAGATAAGCAACTAAACATTCTATAAATTAATATTGGTTCATTCGTAATGATTTTTTTTCTCCTCACTATTTTATAAAGAACGTCATAATAACGATTTTTCTTAAAATGTACTTGTCACGTTTACTAATATTAACATCATTATACAGAAACAAGTGCATGAAAATACAGTAGACAGTTAGTTTCGCCTACTGCCATTAATAATTTTAGGGAGAGCACTATGACAATAGTAAACGTGACTTTTTCTAAAGAAGGGTCCATATTAATAATATAGGGGTTGACAGTTACATCATAATCAGTCTCTTTTTCTATACATAAACTTCCAATGTTTAAGCATATCATTGAATTACATTCGGCTATACTTCTAGTGGGTATCAGATCTAATTGATATTCGCGTCAGACGAACTTGTACTCGCTTATTTACTTCTGCTTTAATAAATTTTTGTTTTCAGTTGGACTTATCAAGCAGAGAAATCAGTAAAGTCCTCTACATAATTTGGTCTCATGTCTCGAAAGGAGTTTGAATCAAAAATAATTAGCCCTTGCATCATTTCTAGACATCGAATGTGCTTTTAACAACATTTCGATGTCATCAATAAATAAATCACTCAGAAAAACGCATGTAGATCGATAGGATTCATTCTTGAGCATAGCACATACGCCGTTAGAATAACTCAAGGATGTCCCACTTTTGTGGAATATAATTGTGGATTACTTGATCTGCAGGTTGAATTATTGAGGCATATGGACATAAGTCTTTGCGGATGTCAAATTTATTATCACCAATGTTAAATTCCCGGAGACGGTTGGATGTCTTACAAGAAGTATTAGGATTCGTGAAAAACTGGTGCCTTCAAAAGGTTAGTCCAATGAAAATAAGTTGCTCTTACGAATAGAATAGTGTCTTTGCAAGGTAGAGTACAACTGTTTGGAGAAAAACTAGGAATACCTTAAGAAGTTGAATATATATGGAAGTGACACCAAACTGGAGTAGAGGACACAACTGGAAAAAATTACTACGAGAGGGACTAGGCTTTTTCGCAGAATAGTCATAAGCATACGACCCAAGATAGTCAGTCCACTTTCTTCACACAACTGTGATAAGGCTAAAGATCACCTATAGAACGATAGTCTGGTGGAGGAGGACGGAAGTGTCCTCTGCAGTTAGTATATTAACTGCAATCCAAAGACAAGCCCTTCTTGGTAACACCGGGACAATGTATAGCACGAGGATTAATCGTAGCCCTTATTGCCCTTCCTCCTTTTTGATCTTTTTGTGAGAGCGAAGGCGATGATGGCGATTCTCATGCTGAAAATTGAAGGCATATGGAGCCCGAACAATGTTCAAGAATGTCAAACTCATATAAATTGGACAATACTAGATGAACTCATATTTCGAATGACACCATATAACTTGTGTATAAATTGCCACTATAGTCTGTATTGATGAAAACATCAGAAGAGGATATACCGAACTAAAAATTGAAATATTCACTGACAGCCAGGCTCTGCTTAAAGCTATCAGTAATCCAATCACAAAGTCCAGACTAGTAAAAACTAGAATTCCTTAATAGGCTGGCAAGAGAAAACACTGTGTCTCTAGTATGGGTGCCGGGATATTAGAGGAATGCAGGTGTTGAATTGGTGAAAAAGTTAGCTAAATATGGCTCTAAAAGAGTTTTCTAATTGCGAATCTCCTACACGTTGTGTAATTTGTACTTTGCGCTTTAGCATCCTTTTTCAGTATCTTTTCTTTTGCGTCGTCTCCTAGCCCTTGTGTGACTAATTCTGTTTTAATTACGTCTTATACTCTGTGTTTATCGAATATTCTCTAAATTCTGAATTTCTAGTTGTAATAATTACGAACATTTATCGGTTCCACATTTATTCTTGAATTTGTACCGGCCATCATCACCGTTCCCTTGAAATCTTGAAAATATCAGTTTGTCTTACTTATTGAATGCTTTCTACAGACTGGGCCCATAACCTGAAGAAGTTTGTGGATCGGATTCATGTAACAAGCTTACAGTTACATGTTACCTCTCTTAGCCTTCATGCTCGACTGTCTCTTGTTAATCAGATGACAGTTTTGGTGACTACCAATTAAGTTTTTAGCGATATATCAACAATTGGAGCGTTTTCAGACGATAGCATTACCATACCATTCTCAGCGGGCGATAAATGGTCGCAATATTGTTTACATCAACTCTACGTGCATTTAAATCGGTCGTTTTCACACATAGACGATACCACTTCTCTACGCAATTCAAGCATATGCATGTTTTCACACGTGTAGCAATAAATCGCAAATCGCAGCTTTTTTTTCAGTACCAGTGTTGTCATGTCGAAGAAAACATCTAAATTTTTGTTTGATCCATTAACCCTAATAGAGTTAATCGAACAAAGGCCCTGCCTATGGGATAAAACCCATGACGATTATAAAGACAAAATAAAGAAGAATAATGCATGGGCTGAAATTTATAATTTTTTGTTAGATTTCGAAAACTTTGCAAACGAAGAAAAAATAGAAGCAGCTTAGTGCCTTTTTAATTAAATACGTTTATTGACTCAAAAAAGATAAATATACAGGTAACAAAGTATAGGTAGGTAAATAAAAAGTTAGTTCAATAAATAACTAGTAAATCAAATTTTGTTCATTTGCCAAGTGCCAAAGTGCCCGCGGAACTCACAAAATAATTGGCAAATTCGTCCCGTATGTCGTTTGCCTGTCTTCCACCTCTTGTTGTACATTATGCAAACCATCTGTACTTGTAGAAACATAGAAGTCAGTTGTATGAAAGCCATCTTTTTGACGAACTATGTTATGTAAAATTACTGCAGCTTTCACAATGTCCTTTGCAAATGTTTTAGAAACATTTAGAGGTCTATGAAAAATTCGCCATTTGTTGCTCATTATACCAAATGTACATTCTACAAATCTTCGTGCTCGTGTTAAGCGATAATTAAAAATTCTCTCAATTACAGTCAGATTATGACCTCCAAATGGCCTCAACAAATTTTCATTTAACGGGAATGCCTCATCTCCGACTAAAACGAATATTTGTCCCTATCAAAAGAGTTTCATTAGGAATATTCAGAGAGTTATTTTTCATTTTCTCCTAAAACACAGTTTCTTGGAAAACTGAGAAATCGCAATCTTTTCCGTATGCCCCTATGTCAACGTATATAAATTTATAATCAGAGTCTGCCACAGCCATTATAATGTTTATAATTTAAGTTCATCGAACCACTTCCACAAAATTTTTGTACCCTAATATGTTTACCGTCCATAGTGCCAATGCAATTTGGAAAATTTGATATTCTCTGAAAATTTTGGGAAATATTTAGCCAATCTTGCTCTGAAGATGTAGGCAGGTATTCTTCTCTAAAATGAATCCATAGCTGCTGACAAACCGTTCGAACAATTTCACTTATAGTTGAGATACCTATTTTATAAGCATAGTGAAGATCTGTAAATGAGTTTCCACTTACGAGGTATCTGTAAGTAAAAAAATATTCTACTTTTTCAGGCTAAAAATTAACTTGCGTATTTCAATAAGCTTACTAATGACAAATGGAAACGTGTTAGAGACGCATTTGCAAATTCAAGAACAAAGAAGAGTGGCGACAAATGTACAAAGAAGTACATATACTTTGATTAACTGCAATTTTTATTGAAAAAGATGTCACAGAATCTAGTATATCTGAAAACACTGCTGAAAGAGAAGCAATAAGTGATGAAGAAACAGTATCTGAAGAGACTCCTAGCACTTCTTGTGCTCCAAAACGAAGAAAAGTATATTCAATGGATGAAACGGACAAAGCAATTTTAAAAGCTTTAGAAGTCAGTTATCAACCACCGGCACCACCAACAAAAACAGAAGAAGATACGGCCTTCTTCATGTCAGTTACACCTGCTGTAAAAAAATTCACGAAGGACGAAAAATTGGAATTCCGCATGGGTGTATTAACATTAATACAAAAGACATTAAAAACAAAAAACCTTCATCAAATAATGCATTTTATCCGTCGTATCCTATATCTGCTTATTCGACTTCAGCGTCCGATGAACATCGGGAAGATTATAGTCGTTTACAAAATTTATAAACTATTTTGTAACATTTCATTATTCACGTCTTATTTGTAATAAAAACTTACCTTAAAGTAATTGCCAGCATTTCTTTTGGAGGAGCACTTAAACTCATCGTTGTGTCTTTTTTCTTTATAGATGCTGAAATACGTTCTACTAACATCCTTAAAGTATTGTAGGTCATGCGAAAATAATTGAAAAATTTGTCTTCTTGTTCAATTAATTTGTCAAATAATAAGATATGGTCAAAGGGGTGACCATATCTTATTATCTTCCGGCTGAATATTTTGTGAATCCTCAAGATACTTGCGTTGTTGTTTTTATCTAGTTCAATATTTTCTACGTAGTCAAAATGATATTAAGATGCCACTGTTCGTTCGGCAATATTCGGCAAATGTGTTACTAGCTTTAGGTTACTAACTTCACACCGGTCTCAATTATGGACATTGTGTGCTTAGACTTCCTCCTTATCATTGCCAATTTAACCCTATAGAATATATGTATTTGGGAAATATGAATAACCTATTACGACAACCACATTGACTGTTTTGGAAACCTGGCAACGAGCACTGAATACTGCTACTTCTGAAATTTATCCAATCATAATTTATAATCCTAATGAGGAAAGCAGCAACAGTGATTCTGAATCCGATTGAAACTAATGGAAGTACGACATAATTAGTCATAGGTATTTATTAAATTATCATCGAAAATTCATTTCAGTTGCCAGTTCTACAGTTCTAAGCAAAAAATAACAAATCATCTGGTTGACTATTGGAGTAATTCACACGTATACCTCTCAGTACAATCGTACTATTTAGTGGATGTCATCGTACTTAATCCGAAACAGGCGTACATTTGTGAAATAGGGTATAGGTTCTGGTAAAAGTGGTAGTGGCGGCTCGTGGTTAATTTGATAGGGGGGTCATAGGTGATGTGACTAGAATCTTAAAATACGGAACGCCACTGACCAACCCCCCGGAGGCCTATTTAAATTTCGAAAAAACACTCAAATTTCTGCCCAAAAGTCGTAAAAATCGTAAAAAAAGCAAAATTTGTGGAGTTCCTTTCCAAAGCCCCAGAGGCAAAATATTTTTTGGGCCACGCTTGTTTTAAATAAAAATAATGCTCTCTTAAAAAACAACTATATTTTATTCATTTCTATACATATTAAAAATGACAAACTTAAATTAAATGATAATTAGTCTAAATATTTTCAAAATTTGAGTAAAGCCTTCGATCTTTTGTATTTGCAACAACTTATTACGTCATTATTCTCATTATTTCGCTTCAAATGCTCTCCTTTAAATCAATATATAGCGCGGCCTCTACTCATCTTTTTTCTAAGCGTGCAAAAATCAGCCGACGTAAGTCGATTCATCGTCGATATTAAACCGGGCTTTAAACCCATCACATGTTAACTTCGGGCATGTCTCTCTCACGCCACGAAGATCGTCAGCGCTCGGCAAATTCCGTTTCCCATATAATTGCTTGAGGTCAACGGTGGTCTCCAGCCCGCTTTCCAATTTTGGTTTTCGCCGAGTACTTGATGCTTGATGCGGAACAACGCTTACACGGGGGTCTTGAAACGTTTTAGGTAAATTTTATATAAGAGGAATAGCAGGTATATTTTATTTTTTTAAATGCTTATTTATTTATTTTTTTTATTATTTTTTAATGGGAGGTCATTGACCCAATGACCTAATGGAGGAGCTGCCACTGAGAAGTGGTAGACTAACTATTATGTTGACATAAGTGAAAATAACAGATGTTCGTTCACCAGCCTTTCTGTAAGGCAAATTAATCGTTACAACGAAGGTAGAGCGCACGGCTTACCTGAGGTTCATATTTAAACCACAACGTACCTATTTTATTCCCGCAATGAATATCACCATGCTTTTTATTGTTATGTAAATAATATTCATTCAATGTAACGTAAAGTTATGCAATCGACCTAATTTTATTATACAGTGTGTCCCAAAATGATTCTTACAAATAGTGGAACAGTTTTAAAAAAATCTTGATTAAAAGCCCAGCATGACTTGTTCCGTAGATGGGTACAGTAGTCGCCGATTACTAAGATGTACTAAATTGAACCTAGGGAGATAATGGCTCCACCCCAGCGACAACCATTCATCAGACGAATAAGTTATTATATCCAGTGGCGTCGGTTCTAGTTTATGCTAACAAAATATTTCTTTGGCTAACGTACTGAGATCTATCTGCAAAAGAGGTACCTTATACTATTTGCAATTTCAGTATTGCTGAGAAACTATTGTTTTCCAATATTTTTGATAGCAAACAAATTAAATTACATTGTGATTAACTGTGTAACTATAATTAAATTAATAGTTGATATAAAAAATATCAAACAATATTTTGAAAAATTCCACTATATATGGTGTCCCGAAAAGATTGGTAATAAATTATACCACATATTCTGGGGCCAAAAACAGGTTGATCGAACCTCACTTATACCTTTATACAAAATAGCAAAATATGAAAATTTATGATACAGTAGTATACAAATTGCTCTAACAAGTTTATCCATACTTAACCGGAAGAACTATACAAATTCTCTGCACTAAATTAAGAAAAAAAAACTGGAAAACATCTGGAAATCGATACCTCTAGTGACAGCACCTATGAAACTTTGCTTCAATCTTCAACTCTATTTTACAGTGGAATTTAGGTAAATGGATATTTCATCCATCTAAATATGCTTAAGTTATTATTAGCCAAAAACGCACCAGACAACAAATCACTTCAAGAAACGCACTTTAAAAATGACAAAACACACATCCTTAAAAACTACACCAACTTTTCTAAAAATCGTAACGAGAAAACGGGGGAGCTGTAATTTATATAAAATCTAATTTAAAAACAACACCACTGAATCTCCAAACAAACCTTGAAGCTATAGCTGAATTAATAGAGGAAACAAAATTACATATATGCAACCTATACCTATTTTCAGACGTTGTGTTAGAGGAAAACGAATTGGAAATGCTTTTCAATCAAATACCTAATCCCCGCATTATTCTGGGAGACGCAAGAGGTCGAAAAATAAAAAAAATTAGTGCGTGCAGTCCCTCGGCGCGGAAAAAGTTATACTTCGTAATGTGGAAATGAAAATAGGAAAGGGTAGAAATTGATTTTTAGTGAAATCATATTGTTTCTTTAAGACAAACTTTATTAACATTGCTTACAATTCACAATTGATCGCATCTTTTAATTATCATTTTCGAGTGGAGAAATGTCCAAATCTATAACATTTCCAATGGTATTATGATAATGAAAGTAAATTATATTTGTATCAAATTAAACTAAAAAAACAAGTGAATGAAATAATGAATATTATAAATCAAAATAGAACAAAACCAGTACGTATTTCAGCTAATTTCTCGACGGTCACATTGCTTACTTCGCTGCATTGCAAGAATACTACGCGCATGTGCTTGGGATCTACCGATTCACTCTCTTTCTCTCTCCTACTTTCTACCTGTGTGTATCTTTCTTTCTCTCTTTAACTTTCAAAGCAACCTTGTTGGAAGTATAACTGCCATCTGTTATCGAATGCCGTAGGTTTTGGTCGTATAAAGAATATTCCAAAAAAGGAATTTTTTAGTGAATTAAATTTTAAAAGTTACCTTATTTAAGAAAAAAAGTTTACTTTTTTTGATGAATGTCGAAGATTTTGGTCATTTGAAGGAAATTTCAAAATTGTAGCTTCTCAATGAATCACTTTTTAAAAAGAATACTTACACTGCCATCTGTCATTGAATGCCGAAGGTTTTGGTCATGTGAAGAAAATTCCAAAAAAGGAAGTTTTTCTAAATTATATTTTAAAAGTTACTCTATTTAAGGAAAAGAGTATACTTACACTATCATTTGTTGATAAATACCGAAGGTTTTGGTCATGTGAAGGAAATTTCAAAATTACAATCTCTTAATAAATTACTTTTTAAAAAGAGTACTTACACTGCCATCTGTTATCGAATACCGAAGGACTCACTCTCTTTCTCTCTCCTACTTTCTACCGTTGTGTATCTTTCTTTCTCTCTTTAACGTTTAACGCAACCTCGTTGGAAGTCGCATTAGAAGTATAACTTCAAAAAAAAAAACTTTATACAGCGTGTCCACGGATGGGGTAACCTATAGGTGAAAAATGTTTAAATATTAGTTTTAGTGAAAAATGTCATTCTTGATAAAAAGTTTTGCTTGTTCTGAAACCCCATAAAATAAAATAAAATTCAAGTTTTCCAAAACCCGTCTCATTTTATAGCCAGTTTTATGAAAACCGTATGATTTTTTGCGTCACGTATACAAAAACTATAGAAACAAACTGACATGGCATTTTACCGCGACCGCCGAACGACACGATTTGATTTTACCACATTTAACATGGACCAGAGAAGAAATGTTTAAAAACGCATTTGTTTCATCTACTTATTATAGAAATCGATGCGAATAGAAATTGTGTACAAAATATGGTGGCTTATGGTTGAATTCTTGCTGGTGAAATGATCTTTTTTCGAGGTTATCATAGAAAATAGTTATTTGTGTATTTAGAGCGTAAAGTAACAGATTGCCGCTTGAGAAAGCGGCAATTTTACTTTACGCTCGAAAAACACACATAATTTTTTCTACAGTCGCCCTTTTAATAATTAATACAGTTTTTTATAGTATCTTAGGTTATAATAGGAGTGCTAGAATAATCGTCATTTTCCTTATTCATAATGATTAACCTTAAAAGATCTACTGACTAGGGATGTTAAAAAACAATCGATTTTTAGTAAATCGATTTTATAAATTACGTATTTAAATCTATTTTCGGAAACGGCTCGTATTATTTATTGACTATTTTTCAAAATTTTGACAACTTTTGACAATTATTGACCATTTCTCAAAATTTTGACAATTATTGTCCATTTTTCAAAATTTTAACAATTATTGACCATTTTTGACAATTACTGACCATTTTGAATGTTTTTCAAATTAGTGACCATTTTTCAAAATGATGACAATTTTCAACCATTTTCGACAGATTTTGGCAATAATTGTCCATTTTTAACAATAATTGACAATTTTTAACCATTTTTGATAGTTTTTGACAATTTATGAGAATTTTTCAAAATTTTAGACCATTTTTCCAAATTTTTGACTATTATTGACCATTTTTGACCATATTTCAAAATTTCTGGCAATTTTTTAGAAACTTTAGAACAATTTTTGACAATTATTAACTATTTTTCAAAATTTTGACAATTTTTAACAATAATTGTCAATTTTTGACCATTTTTGATAGTTTTTGACAATTATTGGCCATTTTTGACAATTTTTCAAAATTATTGACCATTTTTGATAGTTTTTGACAATTATCGACTATTTTTCAAAATTTTAACAGTTATTTACCAATTTTGACAATAAATGTCCATTTTTGACAATAATTGTCCATTTTTGACAGTTTTTAATAATAACTGACAATTTTTGATAGTTTTTGAGAATTATCGACCATTTTTCAAAATTTTAACAATTTTTGACAATTATTGACCAATTTTGACAATTATTGTCCATTTTTGAGAGTTTTTAAAAATAATTGATAATTTTTAACCATTTATAAGAAAAATAAAATGGAAGCCGCCAATAAAATTTTGCACCAAATCAATCCAAATTTTAGCAGTATTTCGAATGCCGATTCATGTCCATCCACGTGTCTGCTGATGGAGTCAGCAATTTTGCTATTAATTCTTCGATTTCTAATGAAAGCAACGATATTAATATTGAAACTGCAAGTAAACCTGCAACTATGAATTTTAGCGAATGTCAAGTTACAATTAATTTTATAAATAAACAGTTAATTATAAATATCATTACTTACCTTATGTAGGTAGGTACTTACGTTAATGTTAATTTATTCATTGTGAAAATTTTAAATATTTTTTTTCCAAATTGCAATTTTTTTGAGAAATATGCACTGCAAAATATTACCTATATTTCTTAATAAAATTAATAGTCGTAGATAATAGTATATTATTTAAGGAGCGTATAATGGCCTACATAATATACTATTATTAAATTTCCACTGAAAATCTGTTTAAATTGTATTCCCTTCTGAGTATTATTAAATACGAGCAAGTTCTAAGGGAGAAAACGGATTTTTGTTTATAAACAAGCAATAAATAAATGGACATATGAACATATTCTAATTTATAACGAGACTTTATCAAACTATTTTCCTATGAAAATCATCAAGAAATCAAAATAAAGCCATTAAAATAAACATTACCGTCCACACACTAATATGAAAAAAAAAAAAAAAAAAAAGGAATTCGCTTCCAGGAGTGGATGGTTAAATCCATACCTCCTCGTAATAGGTTTATAGTTTACCCATAAAATTTGGTTTGATTTTGTATCAATTGATTTGTTCCCAAAATAGTCGAATTTGATTAAAATTACTTTTGATAAGATTTTTTCTATTTCTCCGTTAAAATACAATTTCCTAGTCAATAAATATTCAATTTTAACAATAATTATTCTACTCTATAATGTCACGAATTTAATTTTATATTCCAGAACATTCATTTATCTTTCATCGTTGTTGTAAAACCACCTAAAATCGCCAGTATTAAGTTGCAGATGCAAGCGAACTTCATCAAGTCACCTTTTCGAACAGCTGAAAAGCGACAGTGGCAGTGGGGATGAGGGGGCGGCTTGGTGTGGTACGTGGCATGTCAGGGGAGGGTCTAACCACGGCTAGGCCTCAAAAACCACGCAGAGGATTGGCTATATACTGTCTCTCTCGTTACATTTTTGTTTCTGTCTCCGTTCAGTAAGCGTAGGACCATTTTCTATCGCATGTGCCCCTTTTTCACTCTAATACACTTTAATCAATGTAGTTTGTACTCTGTCTAATTAGGTGTTACATATTCTGGACCGTATTCGATATTTTAAATAGGTCAGACAGAATGTTTTACAAATAAGTTTATAACAGTGAAATTGAATATGAAGAATATATTTTTTCTATAATGTAACAGTATCTTATCATGTAATTTTTTAAATATCGAAATAATTATCAATATACTTTAATAATTTTCATAAATCTTTCAATTAAATAATGGAATTAATTAGAAACAGTTAGTTTCATTTATAACATTAATTGTAACCTAGTTTTTAAATATTAAATGGTATAACTATCACCGAAAGACAAACCTTTTGAAGTGCCTCAAATTGTACATTTTTTTAGAGGCATATAAATAGAGGTGAACACAAATTTATACGATTTGGTCTAGTGATGAGCAAAGCAAGACAAAGTCCAAGACTTGGACAATCTTGGTCTTGGTCTTGCTTATTCAGTCTTGGTCTTGCGAATCCAGTCTTGATCTGGGTCATTTTATATATATTATTTCTACATTCTTGTAGATTCTTTTTATTTTCAAACAGTGGAGAGGTTTCTTTTTTATATACTTAAAGTTAAAACTCAATAAAGGAAACTGACGATTCCGAGTACCAAAAATATTTTGTTCTAGCATATGTTGACGCTGTTAAAAATATTTCAACTCATATATCGTGACCTTTCTATGTAAACCTCCTATCTGAAAAATGGCCATTTTCGGGATATCATCAAGTGTTGAGGAGTGTATTTCACTAATAATCTCAATTCGAAAAAAATGTAGTTGCGAGGTTTTCGTAGAAATGGGACGATACTCTCTGAAGTAAGAATTTTTAGTTCAGTCTTGTATATTTGGTCTTGGTCTTGCATATTCGGTCTTGGTCTTGTTCTTGCTAGTCTAATGATAATCTTGGTCTTCACTGCTCATCACTGAGGTGGTCCAAAATCAATTGCAGATTTTGCATCCGTAATTTATTCTTACAAACAGAATGAGATTAATGAGAATAAAGGGAAGATAAGAGAATTGCTTCTCTTCTCTGGCATTTAATTTTTGATAATACCTATCAAATTCTTTCCATTTTTTTTTCATTCAATAATATGATTAAGTGGCGTCTAAAAATCCCAATTCTCCAGGCTTTTTTAAATCAATATTAACTTAATAATTTTAAACGATCTCCATAGCACGCCAAAGCGAGTGACGTAGAAGAGTAGTAGAGTAGATAGCACAGCTGTGTACCAGTGTACCGTTCTCCGGTCACAACAGTGATGCCAATTCGAGGGATTTTCGGGGTTTCTTAGGGATAATTTTGGGAAGGATTTTTTAAAAAGCAAAATTATAAGCATTTTGATCTATTACCAATGATGTCATGTGTGTTATTCGGAATAATTTACATCAAAATAATAAAATGTGTCCCACTTATCCTGTGCAACAAAAGCTATTGAAACTATACACATATGTTGAATTTTGTATATCTATGAAAAGTTTCTTTAAATATATTATGAAGCTGTGAACATTATTCGAAACTGGAGGAATTATGTGAACAAATATGGTATTTTTTAGACCTGTACGAGGGATAGTTTCTCGTACTATGCTGGCAACACTGCATGAAGAGATCGTATTCGTAGTTCTTCATATAAGTTCGTATCATTTACGTTCTTAAAAATTTGTGCTCTGCTACTGATAGTTCCGTTCCGTCATGTTAGAAATATTATGAACACAACAAAATTTCACAAAGTCTAACAAATCAAAATGAACCGAAAATACAAAAAAAAACACAGTGAACAAAGCAATAATGGCTGTTTTAATGGTATACGTTCGTTCCTTGTCGCATGGACGCACGCGCAGTACCGAAATATACAGTTCTACATTGCAACCAATAGAAGTGCGTTTACAAAAGTTTCAAATAATTTGAATTTTTCGGCATTTTAAAATCGTTATAGTGTTTGTGACAAAATAAATTGTTTTTGAAGCCTGCTTCTTATTGCACGACATAGGACTTTTGGGAAGGCTAGTGAACTCGTGAAACGTGTGATGTTACGAAAAAGCGTTCGTCACGCGATGAATCATTCTTCGTCTCTTTTTCGGCTGCCCGCTGCGCTAACTCTCTCCCCTCTCTTCCTCTCTTCCTCAGCCGCCTTCTTCTTCTCTTTTTCGTAGGCTACACAGCGGCACGCCTCTTTCTCGCTCTCTCTCTCATACACGCCGGCACGAGGGATTCCCAAACGGTCGGAAGAGAAAAAGAGAGAGTATCGCGCGTCTTTCTCTCCAATTGCCAAATATGTTAAAATTTTTGAAAAATTGTCAAAAATTTTGAAATATGGTCAAAAATTGTCAAAAACTGTCAAAATTTTGAAAAAATGGTTAATAATTGCCAAATATTTTCAAAAATTTGGAAAAATGCTCAATAATTGTCAAAAACAGTCAAAATTTTGAAAAAATGGTCAATATTTATAAAAGACTGTCAGAAATGGCCAATAATTGTTAAAAAATGTCATAATTTTTGAAAAATGGTAAAATTTTTTGGGAAATTGTCAAAAATGGTCAATAATTGTCAGAATCTATCAAAAATTGTCAAAAACGGTTAAAAATTGTTAAATATTTTGAAAAATGGTCAAAAATAGTAAATATTTGTTAAAATTTTAAAAAATAATCAAAAATTGTTAAATATTTTGTAAAATTTACAATAATTGCAAAAGTTTTTGAAAGTTGTCAAAAATAGTCAATAATTGTCAAAAATGGTCAATAATTGTTGAAAATTGTCGAAATTTTTGAAAGATTGTCAAAAATGGACAATAATTGTCAGAAACTGTCAAACATGGTCAAAAATTGTTAAATATTTATAAAGTTGTCAAAAATGGTCAATAATTATCAGAAACTGTCAAAAATGGTCAATAATTGTTAAAACTTTGAAAAATGGTCAAAAATTGTCAAAGTTTTGAAAAAATTGTCAACAATTTAAAAAAAAATAATGGTAGGTAAATAATTGTTGAAAATTGTCATAATTTTTGAAAAATGGTTAATAATTGTCAAAACCTGTCAAAATTGGTCAATAATTGTCAAAAATGGTCAATAATTGTTAAAATTTGAAAAAATAGTCAAAAATTGTCAAAAATTTTGAAAAAATGGTCAATAATTGTCAAATTTTTTGAAAAATGGTCAAAAATGTACGAAAAATGGTCAAAAATGGTCATTGTATTGTGGATAAGAAGCAAGCTTCTGTCGGCGGTCCGACGAATGCTCATTTTTTTTTTCATGCCATTCGTTTTCATGCAAAGTATTCTTATGATTTATAGCACATTTTTGCTAATTTAAATTTTAGTCCCCTATTGATAAACTGATATTTTATTTGTATAACACTGCTTGGTATGTGATCCAACAAAACCATCTTGCACCTTGGATGGTAGCAAAAATTGTTAATCAGAAAGGCTCTGTTATTTACAATGTTTAATCAGTCAGTGGATGATGAGGAACCGAAGCGATCAAATTCGATCGTTAAAATTGCCGGAGCGGAATTCTCTGTTCTTACCTACTGCTGATACTAATGTTGAAAATATCAGCAATGAATTAGCCGATATTAATACAAATGAGGTTAATTTCACAAAAACCTAAAGCTAATTAATACTTATACATTGTCATTGTGATTTGTTAAAATTGAGGTCAGGTGATATAATTGAGAACAATTATTTAAAACGTTACCGCCATAAGAGTGGGAGTGTTAATCCAATTCATATTTTCTCATTAAATCGACTATCACAGTCTAGTAAAGGTAAGTTAAACAATCGTATCAGATTGTATTCACTTGTAGCTATTATATAATATTTCAGATGAACCCGATTTTGAGGAATATTTTGTTCCGTATTCTATAGGTACTGCTTAATCGCATTGTTATTTCTTGCTATAGTTTATCATAGTTCTCTCCCTCATTAACCCCCTCAATTGGGTTATTATTTCTGGATGAATTTCTAAAATTTTTATTAAGGTGGCAAACGAACTCATGGGACTCTTCCCGGCAATTAACTAGTTTGATTTTTAGTATGAAATTTGAACATAAAGCACAAAAAAATGTTCGAATTCCAAACGTTCGTTATGTCATTTGAAAAAATCCAAAATAAAATGAAATGTCAAATTCAATAATAACTGTTGCAATGTCTTCAAGAATAATCATGAACGGTACAACATGGTCTTCTAGAACCTTTGTCAGGTACCTATGCGCAGTCAACGTCCCATTCTAACTCTGTTCGAGCGTCAAAAGATATGCTATCTGATCATCCACCAAATGGAAGTCGCTCGGCAATACACCATTGAGCACATCTCTCACCTTGACGTACTCTCACTGACCTACGAGTATCTGAGTCCATAAGTAAGAAACGCGATTAATCGGAAAACAATACGCGACTTCAATCCGTTATTGTCTAAGCCATGTGTTCTTGTGTAAAATTTAACCTGACAATCCGGTGTTCACGGGAATAAGGCGTTCCTGTTGTATTCTTCCTCGTCCTGAAACAGGTCGTTGAGCAAACCAGACTCTTCTTACCGCTGCAATACTCGTTGCACACATGAGAGTCTAACTTTACTTGCAGTTTCGCGTTGACAAATGCCATCTTCTAAGGCCGCCACAATTAGAGCCGTAACAACGGGATTTATTATAATTGCAACACACTGACAGTGGCAACACTGCATAAACAATTTCCAATAGACAGAAAAAACCTCAGAAACAAAAGGTATACTGATAATGGTTTTTAGGGATTTAGATTTAGGTTGGGGGCTCTTTTTGCTTGCAAATAAAAATTCCCATAATAGCTTCAAATTACGTAGTGACCCTAATTTTATGCACGGCAGTGTATTTCGAAGAACGGAAAAACAAGTGAGCCAAGCTGAGCTCTAGGTTATTATATTCTACTGTGTTTGATTTACACATTACGGATTACGACTCACGCTGAGATTAGCATTAAAGGCTCTCTCACCCAAATTATCTATCAATTTTAAAGTACCCCCTAGCTTTCTTCTCCCAACTTACCTATTCAATAAATGTTCTATGATTACTTCTTCTCCAGTTTAGCTCCGTTCAAACAATGCTTCGTTAAAGCCTGTGCGTGACGTCACTATCTCCTACTGTGTGACTTACACTTAAAATACGAAGTGCGCTGCAAAGTTATCGTTAATATCTCAGTGTTTCACAATTATGGAAAATTGGAACATTGAAGATCAAAGTTATTAAAATAAAGCATTCAAAATTTACATGTATTGTTCCCAAATGTACAAGTACTGTATTAAATACCAAATAAAGAAATATAGGGAACATCACCCTGTATAACATATTTCATTTTATTTAGAATAAAGCAGACGCTGATATGAAAAAAAATAAAGGTCAAAAAAACAGTTTAACATATTTAAAAAAACATTACACGGGAAGCGAGCTGCTAAATAACAATTTCGCTGAGTCGGAAGAAACCCACGTCGGAAAAAATACCTGAATTAGCGATTCTGGCGAAGGGGGGTAAACCAATCAGAAAGTAACATGTGAACCAGAGTAAAAAAGCTGACTGGAAAAATGCAAAAAGCCTGGGGAACAAGGGAAAATTGGAAGGCAGTTGAACGGAAGTCACGGTTGCATCTGGTTGCGAGTTCGGGTTCGCGGATAGCGGTTTCATTTGGGTTCTCTAAGTGTTTAATTAATTTTTATATTTGAAAGTAGTGTGTGAACTAACAAAAAGTTCTTGTCAAATTTTAAAGTAAATTTTCAAGGGAGCGTCGAGTTCTTATCGATAACAGGGTTGGTGATATGGAATAATAAGGTTCGCTAGGAGCGAACAGGTTTCGTGTAAAACCTACTCCGATCGGTACTCGGGTATTGAAGCCAACGAGCCCCGCCCAGGAAAAGCAGTCTTCCACCCTTTGGGTAGAACCCAGTCTAGATAATTTGGTGAGTTAATTTAAAATTGTACTAACTGTGTACCTATGATTTTTGTAGTTTGGTTAGACTATTATTATTGCCATCTCGCATCCATAATTTGGTTGTATAATTCGTTTTATTTTATTTTTATTTTTTAACTAATATTGCTGGTGAGAGTCCACATGTTTGGACGTCACCGTATTAACTTGGAAAAGGAGCACATTGAACTTTGATTGCTAGATATTACTTGCTTAGATTTTCATTTTTAAGGTGTACGGGATACTTAGTCCACGCCGACAATTTTCATATTAATTTTTTTTTTCTATTAAATATGCTTTGTTTTGTAATAAGTACTTTAAAGTGCCCTCCTAGAAGGCCTAATATAATATTAGTTCACAGTTCGGTAAAGGTATTCATACAGAGTAGACGTGTATACGGAAGCCGAGCATATCGAGTGTTTAAACTTTTGTAGGTAGATAGGGGAAAAAATAATATCAAATATGTGGAAATTAACATGGAGACGGAATCGGAGGCAAAACGAAATAGGGAAAATGAGGTAGATAACGAAATGACAAAAAAAGTAAAACTATCAGACAAGATAATTACGGGAATTAATGTAAGTATTGAACAAAAACAATTGAATGATAACAATAAAAATATGTATTCTAAATTCGATCAGGGTCCTTATTATGTATTTATTCAAAATAAAGAAGGCAATATTGGCAAACTTCATAAAATTGGTACTGCACGATTAATTTTAAATGCAATACCAGAGATACAAAATAATATTGTCAATATGACGGTAATCGGATTAAATAAAATTAAAGTAGAACTGAACTCATTTGACAGTGCCAATAAATTGATAAAATCAAAAATCTTAGAGGAAAAAAAGTATGAAGCGTATATTCCAGTATTTTATACACAGAAAAAGGGGTAATTAAACATATAGATTTAGATTTATCGAATGAAGAATTAACAAATATCATTAAACCTAGATATGGAAATACATTAGAGGTCGTTAATGTCAGAAGAATGATCCTAAAGAAAAATGGAGAGATTATTCCTACATCAACTATTGTAGTCACCTTTAAGGGTCAGATGATACCTAACCAAGTAGTCATAGAAAAACTTGTTTACGATGTCGAATTATATATACCAAAAGTAGTGCAATGCTTAAAATGTATGAGATACGGACATTTAAGTACTCAATGTAGGGGGAAAACACGTTGTAGACATTGTGGGGATGAGCATGACACAGAAAATTGTCAGAAAACTAGTGAACCTTCTTGTATTCTATGCGGGGGTGATCATGCAGCCACGGATAGAAAAAAAGGCGCGGAGTTTGATAAACAGAAAACTATTAAGAACATTATGGTAACTGAAAACATATCATATATCGAAGCAAAAAATAAACAAGAAAAAAGCTATGCAAATGTCATTAGAAATAAAAATAATAATTCGAACTCAAGTAATTATTATACAGCTTATATTAGAAGACAACGCGATAACGATAATAATTTTAGCTCTCAGGCGTCTACGTCCGGTTATTCGGAAGAACATAGAGCTATACTAGAAATGCCAAAGGTCCGATCTCAACCAGTTTATGGGAAATCTTCAAATTCTCAGAATTATCAACCACTCAATATATCTAATACGCAACCAACAATTGAGGCAATAAAATTACGCGATACCATAGTAAATGCTATAAAAGAAGTGTTAGATAATCATACAGAGTCATTCAAAGATAACAAATTAAGAGGGGAATTATTAAAAAAATTAAATGAATTCTTTGATGGACAATAACTCCAATTTCAACATTTTACAGTATAATATAAGATCAATTACACATAACAAAGGGGCATTTGAAAAATTTTTATTTGACAACAATATTCATATGAGTTTAGTCAGTGAAACCTGGTTAAAGACAAATCAAAAAATATCTTTTAGTGGGTACCATATATTTAGGCTAGATAGAGAAGACGGATATGGAGGGGTAGGTATACTTCTTAGAAAAAGTTTTCCATTTCATAGGTCTAAACCACCTTATAACTTGAGAGAAGTGATGTGTACGTCTTTAAGTGTGAAAATAAATAGATCTATGAAAATAAACTTTTATTCAGTATATGCAAAACCGAAATTGAATATATCTGAGAGGGAATGGACACAATTTTTTGATAGTTTGGAAAAACCGTTTGTAGTAGCAGGTGACTTAAATTGTCACCATTATGGGTGGGGTTGTGATATTACTGATAGAGCAGGAGTAAACCTACTTGCAGCAATAGAAAATGGAAATTCAATATTTCTTAACAATGGTGATCAAAAAAATGACATTAGGCTCAGACCATTTCCCTATACTTATAAAAGTACAGCTGGAAATACCTAATAAAATTACAGATTCAAAAAGATGGAACCTCAACAAAGCCAATTGGCCACTTTTCTCTGAACGTATGGATTATGGCACCTCTAGTAATAATATTACATATTATAATGAATTTATAAATGTACTAAACCAAGCAGCAGAATATTCCATACCCAAAAAGAAAAAAGTGGTCAACTCAAAATTTAATAAACATTGGTGGAATCAAGAATGTGATATTTCATTGAAAAATCAAAAAGAAGCCCTTTTGCGATGTACACAAAACTCAAATTTTGAAAATTACATTCAATTAAAAAAAATGATGGCTATAACGAAAAGAGTTATAAAAAAACGCAAGAGGGAATCTTGGAGATTATTTTGCGCTAACTAAACAAAAATTCGCCCATTAAAGAAATCTGGACAGAAGTCAGAAAACTCAAAAATACATATATCGAACCAATAAGTAGACTAAGTCCAGGAGAATGGTCAACTGATTTTATAAATAAGATAACACCTCAATGGGCAGAAGAAGATATGGATAGTATACTACAAGTGAAGGAAAACATTGTTGATGATACAGGAGATCAACTATGCAGAAAATTTTCTATAAGCGAACTTAGAGATAGTCTCAGATCACACAAAAACACAGCTCCTGGAGTAGATAATATCCATTATATAATGTTATTTAACCTCCCTACGTCATGTCAAGTTATTTTGTTAGAAATAATAAATAATATATGGGAAAGTGGATCCTATCCAGAAGATTGGAAGAAATACATTGTTATTCCTATCATAAAACCGCACAAAAATCCAGAAGTAGCAGAATCATATAGGGGAATATCATTAGCTTCCTGTATACTGAAAACATTTGAACGCATGGTTAAGACAAGAATGGAACAATGGCTTGAAACAAACAAGAAGTTACCAAAAAATCAGTTTGGTTTTAGAAAATCCCACTCCACGATAGAAAATGTAGCTCATCTTGTAATAGATGCAAATCTATATTTTTCAAACAAGTCAGTTATAGCTATTTTTGTAGATATTGAAGGAGCTTATGGTAACGTGAATCTACGAATTTTATTCCAACAAATGATCCAAATCGGGTTTAGCCACACATTTTCTCAGAGAATTATCAAACTATATATTAATAGAATTATATTTATCAAAATAGATGAAGAGATTACAGGACCCAGAACAACCTCCCTAGGCATACCCAGGGCAGTATTTTAAGTCCTCTTCTGTATATTATATATACCTATGATTTGGAAAATCTGGTAAACCGATGTAATGAAGTCACAGTGCTGGAGTTTGCTGATGATATATGTGCTTATGTTGACAATTGTGATATAGAGGATGGATGCAATTACCTTAGTACATTTTTTGGAATACTTAAAGATTGGTGTTTTCAAAAAGGACTGACTATATCCTTGAAAAAAACCATGGCATGTATTTTTAGTAGGAAAAGAAAAATTCCAAATGAAATCCTGTTACAGAATACTGCATTCTCTGCATGTCCAAGTGTAACTTACTTAGGTGTGACGATGGACCGAAAACTTCTGTGGAAAGAACATATAGAGAAAATATCTAAGAAATGTGAAAAGGGCTTGAATATTTTAAGGGCTGTAAGTTCCTACAATTGGGGAGCAGATCCAGAAATATCTCTACTACTATACAGGTCATACATAAGATCCATATTTGACTACGGATCTATTCTGTATTCGCAAGCAGCTGCAACTCACTTAAAGAAGTTAGAAATTGTGACAAATAAATGCTTAAGACTAGCAATAGGGGCCTTAAAGAGTACGCCTATCTCAAACTTATATGTCGAATGCTGTGAGATGCCACTTAACCATAGGAGAGAATTTTTATGTAGTAAGTTCCTAATGAAAACAATGTCCAAAAATAGTAGTCTAGTTAATAAAATACACAAACTATATGTAAACGACTTAACCTGTGAATACTGGAGAAGAAAAAAATCCTTATTAATTTGTGAATCATATGCAGAATGTCTAGAACTCACAGAACATATGTATAAAAATGATGTGATTCCCTTATACCAAACAAATTTAACGATAATAAATGAAATTAAGGTAGATTATTTGAGAGATTATTCTCTATATCCCCCGGCCATCAGAAACCTACTTTTTATTTCCGATATAAAATACAAATATTCTTATTATCACTTAATATTTACCGATGCATCAAAAAAAGGTGATGATGCTTCCTGTGCTTTCTGGGATCCAATAGAAAATTTTTCCGAATCAATAAAATTACCAAAAAATTTTTCAATATACTCTGCAGAACAACTAGCAATACGAGAAGCTCTAACCTATGTAAAAACAAAATTGACTAACAAAAAACATATTCTAATAATCTCAGACTGTAAAAGTGTTCTACAAAAACTTAAACATCTTTCTAGTAAACATAAATTGAATTATATACTTAAAGACATAATAAATACCGTTATAGATCTAGAACAGGAAGATAAACAAGTTAAATTTGTTTGGGTTAAAGCTCACTGCGGAATAATTCATAATGAAAAAGTGGACATATTAGCCAAAGAATCATTACAAAGTAAACAGATTGTAAACTATCCGCTTAGTCTAGAAGATCTCTTTCTGATATTAAAACATAAAAGTATTGCTAAATGGATGGTAAAATATAGAGATTCCAACAAAGGTTTATTTTATAAGGAAATAAAACCAACTTTTACATCAGCACCATGGTTCAGTGGGCTAAGCTTGTCGAAAGATTTGATAAGAACTATATCTAGAATTAGATTTAATCACACGTTGGTTCCATTTCATTTATGCAAAATTAATATCATAGATTCCCCAAATTGCGAATGTGGTGAACATGGTACAGTAGAACACAAAATATTAGGATGTGAACTAAACCGGATAATTATTGATCAGTTTATGAGTAATATTAGTAAATATAAATCTTTAGAACGACCAATTAATTTATATGAATTAATAATCTCAAACAATGTGGATATTTATAAATTGATTTATCAACATATTCGCAATTTGGGTTTAAGAATTTAAGCATCTTAATATATCTCATGTATGTATGTATGTATATTATTGTATATGTGTATATATGTGTGTGAATATATATGTATATGTATATATTATATAAAAAGACGGGAAAAATGTAGGTTTGATTTAGCATAGGTAATTTCAATTTGGCTCCTTGTGTCTATCCTCGTGTTACTATATTTTCCCTTCTATCCGTTGCCCGTTTTGTGTGTTGTAAAGTCGCTAAGAAAGGCACCTTAGCGTGAAAAGTATCCCTGTGCAATCCAAAAATAAAATAAAATAAAAAAATAAATAAATAAATAAAAAAAAAATTAATAAATAAAACAAAAAAAAAAGAATACAAAAAAAATAATAAAAAAATAAAAGAGAGTAAAAAAAATATAATAAAAAAAAAAGTATTTATGTAGCTTATGGTATCGTATTATAAAATGTATATATCTAGATTTATTGTATAAATTAGATTTAAAAAACTATTAATGCATGGTAAAATTATGGTAAGTCAAGAAATTGATTAGGCTAATGGAACCGTAGGGATCCGCAGTCAATATCACAACCTCACACACATAATAATATTAGTTGTATTAGTTACTTATAGCTACTCTGCCTTCTCGTTCCTTTTAGGGACTCAAGACGTAGATTTTGTTTTCAGGTGGAGAACTTCAAAACAAATACTACAACCGGTACCAAGGTGCTCTCTGGTGTTGCAGGAGTTATAGTGATTTCGGAGACACTGGTGCCGTGTTACAGTACAGCGATAAACTTTTATGTAAATTTGTAGATAGGATTTAATGGCTGGGGCAGGTACAACTCTGCGTAGAATCTACTATCTGGTGATAACTCAAGTGGTTGGTAATTTATGACCTTCCTATATTTCTGGTCGTACTTTACCCTTTATTTTAGTTTGAAGTTTGAACACTTATAAATATATAATTATGTTCCTTTAAAAATACACAACATCGCTGTGTAACTTATTAGTATTTTCAAGTTTATAATTGATTTATACATGTTTGTTTTACAAGGCGTCCTAATCAAAAAGTTTACAACAGCTAGATACCTACCATATAAGTGAGGATAAAAAAATGGTTGATATAATTTTGTAATGTGTAACGAGGATTTAAACACATTGCCTAAATGCCATTTAAACAAAATAAGTCCTAGTGCGGCCACCATCGATATCAATAAATAAGAAAAGTAGGTACAAAGCAAAAATTAATGTATGCCATTCTAAGGATTCACGTGGAAAGAGCTAAGAATTTAGAATGGTAGGACTATTATAAACAGTCGGGAGTACTTAATAAAATATGTAGGTAAAGCTGTGTAAAATAATACATTGTTAAATATGACTTTCACCGAAAAGTTAGCAATTTACTTTAACATGTCTTCTACAAGCTCTTCACCAAATTTTGAAAACACCGACTATTATTGTCAATAGAAGACAAGCGCGCATTCGGTACGCGAGCTGATGGAGATAATGAAATGACATCATCAAGTAGCAATCCGTGGCTACGTTTAATTCGTGTTTAACCGCGTATATTTCGGAAACTACTTATTCGATCGAATTTAAATTTTCACCACAAATGCTGTATAAAACTTAGGCAAATGGTGTCAATTGACCAAATGTCCCTATTGTGCTTACCGTTAGTTTTCTGTATCTACTAGAAATGAGAGCATTTAGTACATTATTACAATTTTCAACTTCTAAATATGAAAATTTTAATATTAAAAAACAGATTGGAGTGCCAGTTTCTAATAAAGTCCTCCTCTAAGTCTAGTCAGGCACCACTGAAATCCTCAGCATGTTCTCATATCAGATTCAGACTCGGTTTTCACCAACCCACGATTCCTCTAATAAATTTTCTTTTTCAAGTGCCGAATCAGGCGACAGTGTCCCGTTAAGACACCTCTTAAAACTCTTAGTGCAGTTTAGCTCTGACTTATGCATTCATTCGTTCTCATCTGGTCGGATCTTCTCTTTTTTCGGCTTTGCCTATTTCTTCCAATAATACATTAGAGCTGATACCGCAAATGGGTTCTGGCCCCCCAAAAGGGTGTTTCAGTCCCCCTCTTTGCTAGTTCATCTGCTATTTTATTTCCTTTTCTTCCAGTGTTTCTTGGAATCCACAGTAAGGTGACGATGTTGTTCTCGCCTAGTTCACTGAGTTTGCCTAGGCATTCTCATACCATTTTGGAACTAGTTACACAAGAACTCAGTGCTCTAATGACTGCTTGACTATCCGACATGATGATAATCCGTTGCTTTGTATATACTTTATCAATATTGAACTGGGCACACTTTCCTACGGCGTGAATTTCCTCTTGAAAGATTCTTGGGGTTTTTCTCAATCTCCTGGACCGTACACTCCTATCCCAGATCCTTCTATTGCTTTTGAGCCATTGAAATGGCATTCTTTTGCTAGTCGGGTAATGGTATTTGGATCCCATCCCTTCTTGTTGCTTAAATCCGTATCGAATTTCTTTGAAAAGTAATACTTTTTCATTATACCATCTTGTGGCATGTCCCAATTTTTCTGATTTTTGAAAATCGAGGAGGTGATCTTCTTTATAATGATTCCCTCCCTACTTAGTATTGATCTTGTTGTTTCTGCAACCTTTTCCACCAACATGTAGTGGTGTGGAGTTGAGAGTCACTTCCATTGCCGCCGTTGGACATGTTCTCATTGCTCCTGTAATACACATAAAGGCTAGTCTTTGAATTTTGGAGAGGTTATATCTCGTCGTCAATAGTCTAGTCCTACTATTCCATCCTCCATAAGTAATGATTGGTCTCACTATGGCAGTGTACATCCAGCTCAGGACGCATCGCTCTAAGCGCAATGCATCTAGGGGAGAACTTCCACCAACCCCCCACCTCATCCGATGGGTCCTCATACAAATGGCTGTTGGCTGGGGTCGGGCTGTCTTCTTCTTGGCTGTGTAACCGCGGTGGTTATTTCTTCAGCGGTCTTCTCGTTGTTCCTCGTCTTCTGTTGTGTGTGTTTTTTCGCTGCCTCTATAAGGGGAAAATCCTTAGCCGACGATCTGCGACTAAAGACGACCTTATAGAGTGGATCCACTTGTTATAGTTGTTCCCAGCTGAAACTCCGACTCATCTTTCTATGGATGTGTCGGACCTTCTCCTGAGTGGGTCTTCTTGAGATTCTCTATAGGTTACTAGGCCATTAGCTGGGCTAACAGTCGCCTGTTTTGTGGGTGTGGTCGTCGTCGTTGTTTTTTTGGATGTCGCTTGGGTGTAGCTGACTCCTGGCTTCGTTCATTTTGGGGCTGGATTCCTCGTTGTTCTGTAATTTGGGGCCTGTGGGCATCCCTTATAATTTGCTGGGTGTACTTCCTGGCAGTTTGCGCAGGTGGCTGGCTTGTCCCTTGGTCTTGTGCACTCGTTGGAGCGGTGTGGTCCTTCGCACTTGATACACTTGGTGTTTATCTGCACATCGTCTCTCCGTGGTGATATCCTTGGCAGTTGTAGCAATGCGTCGGTCTATTTCCTCTCTCCTGTTCTTCCCATCTTATCCTCACTTGTTGTATATGTTGGATTTTTCTTATCTTATCCTTTTCGTCCACATCTAATTCCACCATATAGGAGCAGATTTGGCTTATTTCTCCTTCCTTCTCTATTTCCTCTTTTAGTTCGCAGTTTTTCAGTCCTTTGATGACAGTTCTTTATTTTTTTTCACGTGGTGTATAGGGGTACCAATTCCGCTTCCTTTTTCTCTTCATTCAGGTACCTTGTTAGGTTTTTACTCCGAGTCTTTCTCGGATGGTAATGAACCTCGTTTCTATTCCTAGCTGGTATATGTCTCTCCTTAAGGAGCCCCAATGGTGGGTGGTCCGTAGGATGACGGGTGGTGGTCGGTGTGTTGTCTTCTTTTTTTCTCTGATGGTTTCGTTCAGCAGTTCTCCAATGGCTTTCCTTCGGGCAGCGGCTTCCATCTTCTGTTGTTTTTGGATGTTTTTTATGAACATCACTTCCGTGCAGTCCATCTCATCCGGGGCGATTCCGTCCTTTGTGTCTTTCTGCGGACGCTTTCTGATCGGTTTCGGCTTCTTTTTTCTTCTTGCATTTTGTCTGTCATGTATTTCATGGCTATTTGTAGTCCATCCATTTCGTCTTGCATTGTCTTCACTTTTTGTGCCATGTTGTCGATTTTGTTTCGCAAAACTCCTTCATTCATTTAGGCGACTCCTTTCACTGCTTCTACTTGCATCCCAAGCGTTTTATTCAGTAGTTTTAGTCTTCTGTTTCTCTTCGTACTCACTGTCTGAGGAGTCGTGTTAGTCGCTTTTTTGGGGCGTCTTCTTTGTTTTTTTTATATCTTTGTTCTTGTCCTCCTCAGGTCCTGAAACATATAAAACATCTATAATTTACAAATTGAAAAATTGAAAAATTGAAGAATTTTTAAATTTTTTAAAAATAGAAGAATGGTGTTGAAAAACACCATTTGCGTTTAAAAACGCTGTTTTTGGCTTTTCATTAGCGTTACTGTGGATTCCAGGACACACAGGGATAGAAGGAAATGAAATAGCAGATGAACTAGCAAAGAGGAAGGGGGCCGGAACCCTTTTGCGGTATCAGCTCCAATGTAATATTGGAAGAAATAGGCAAAGCCGAAGAAAAGAGAAGATCTGACCATAGTAAAGATCTAGTAGGACTTAGACAATCAAAGATTCTTCTGGGTGATTACAACCTGTTGAGATCCAATGGTTGCATAAGTCAAAGTAAAACGGCTCTAAGAGTTTTAACAGGCATCCTTTCGGGACATTGTCGCCTGATTGGACACCTGAAAAAGCTCAAAGTAGTGGAGGAAGAAGAATGTAGATACTGTGGAATGGAAGAAGAAACCTCCATCCACATACTTGCGAACTGCACAGCAATTCAGAATCCTAGGGCACAACACCTTGGAGATTACTGGATAGAAGAGGGACATTTACTTAAGTTAAAACCTACAGATATCCTAAAATTCCTTCGGGAAATAGGACTAAAGGAGCTGCTAGTCTCTGAGAGTATTTTCTATTTTTATATATTTCAAAGACTTTATTTTTTTTGTTCCAAAAATCTACATGAAGAAGAAATTGCGAAAAATTGGACCGAATTGTCTATGACTATTCGTACCTTGAAAGGTTATGATTTTGGTTGCCAAAACACCCTGGAGACTCTGCCTCGAGATTTCGCTACATGGAGAAACAGATTTTTGCAGGATTCGGATTAATTTTTGGGCCATACCGGTATGTAAAAAGTCTGAATGTTCGAGAATCAAATAGAGGTAACCCAAGTTATTATTGTCGAGCAAAACACACTTACAAACCCCAAATATGGTGAAGTAATCTGGAATTCCAGGTTGTCTCATTCACGCACGCCAGAATTTCGCGACTAAAGCGGACGTGGTGGCGCCATCTACAATTTGTCTCTCAAGTCCAAAACACGGAGATTAGTGCATTTCCAAACCCCTCGATCTCAAATTTGTCAAGAAACTACCATATTTATTCAGTCTCAAAATTCCCAATTTTTCAACCCGCGTTTTTGCAAAAAATATTAATGTTGCGAAAAAAATCATCAGGATCATTTTTGTAGATAATTAATAAATCTTCATTTTTCATCCAATTAAAAAAAATTCTTCAAATGTCTTATATTGGCAGATATCAGCGAAAAACGGATTTTCGGAGCTTTGGGCTCATTTTTCACCATGACACAGGGCCTGGAGAATGGGGGAAATTTTTTATTTCAAAGACCCAGTTGAGACCCACAATTGCGCCAGGTCTGATCCTTTTGCTTAAATAACTAGTGCTTTAGGTGTTCATTATAATAAATTCAATTTACGAAAAAAAAATTTTGTGTTCCAGCTAGTTTTTAACAAAAAAATGTAAGCTACTGGTTGTATAGATGTATCTTATTCATCCAATCAAGAACTACCTGTTATGAAAATATTTGTACCGCAATTTGGGCTTTTTTATAATCTCTATAACAATTTGTTTGACAGATATGCTTTACGATTTACCCTTCTTTTTTACAGTAACAATTTCTATTTTTATGAAACTTTTTACCCAAAAGACAATAAAAGGGTGAATAAAAAAATATTTTAATTTTTACTGGTGGGTTTATTGGTATTTTAAAAGGAAGTTTTACTTCTCTATCCATACAACACAATATCCCATGCAGGTACAAAAAAACAGTTAACTTTTATTACATGTTTATGTAAGGAGTGTTGAAATATTATTTTTTACCAAAACGAAATTATATAATACTTTTAGTTATTTTCTTGAGAAATAAAACCACAATCTTTTTTTATATTTTATTTTTATCGTTTCGGTAGCGCTCCAGCTACCGTTATCAAGAATTTTTGTCCCTACCTGTCACAAAAAAAATCGACAGACAAGTAGACAGTCAATCATATTTTGAGTTCAAAACTGCAAAAAATGGTTGTCAAATTTTTAAGGTCCATTCACAGTAGATAATATTTTTGATAAAGATGATTGTGAATAAGAAATATTTTTTAGATAATGACATTCTGATAGAAATATAAGGTTTGTTCCAACTGGCATTTAGGAACCGGTCTGGAATCGTTTCGAGTACTGTATAGTACGCAAACTCGATTTAGGGATGGACACATCATAAGGTAGTTTTTGTACAATACCAAGAACGATACTATAGTCCAATCAAACGGTAGTTTGAAGTGGAAAGTTTTGGTGTTATTGTTTTTATTGGTTTATTCTATGTTTTTTGGGGTGCTGAATACGAATCTGAAGTTGTCCAACAAAAATTTGCTCGGCAAATATGAGAAATCATCAACCACCAAAAATCATGTTTTTTAGTGGTTTTCAGGTTATAACTTGAAAAGCCAGCTATTTACGCAAAAATGGTTATGTAGTAAAATAAAGAGGAGAAAATTTTCCATCATTTATATCTCTTAACTTTTTTGGTACGATGTATGGTTTCCACGCAAAAGAGTGCTGAAATATGGGAGAGATTAGCATTAAAAAAAATAGCAGAATACATCATTAGTTTATATTTTTTATTTTATGTAGGTGAACATTATTTGATAGATTAATAAAAGAGGCAAATTTCAGTACAATCCAGTATTTATGACCTAATACGAGCCCTCTTAGACACCGGGTTAAAGGATTTCAGCAGGGCAGCATTCCAGTTCTTCTTGTTCTGAAACAAAAATCATTGACTTAATTGCAAAATATTCAACAATTTATTGATTAGATATGAAAAATATCAATTCATAAGTACCTATCTATTTACGTCCCCTTTTAGGTACCGGTTCCATGCTTTCCTCAGGGCAGCCATCCAGTTATTCCAAGCCATTGTTGCACTTGAAAGTAAACTCTCAAAGAATGTTGCTGTGCTGCAGCTTCGGTAGGAGGTAGTGACGCCAAATGTGCTGTTGTTTTGTATGCAGATCTAAGGTAGCATTTATACCTCAATTTCTTCAAGGACGCGTTTTCCTTGTCAGTTAATTTGTACAATGCAGTGAACAAGGTAAGACCAGCATTAGTAACAGCGTCAGCATGTGCCGTAGGATCTTTAAAAATTTGAATGGTCTTGGTTAGGGCCTCATTTTTCCGACTTTGAACGAGGCTGAAGTTGTGTCACATCCCCCCATGGCATGCAAAAACAATATAAAACTATATAAAACGAATTGTGAAACTGCCCCTTTACCTGGCTTCAGAAAATATATATTTGAATGTACACCCCGACAACGACCAATCATGAATCACCAGCAGATCTACATCTTCACCCACAATAACTACATAGTTATGCTGCTGTGCGAGATCCATTGCTGTGGTGACAATAAGAGTATCCGCATTCTCTTGTGCCTGCTTTGTGTGAATGCCAGCTGCAGCAAAGTTGTCCTTTAACATTTAGATGAGACGGATTTTGTTTTTCATATTGCCTAAACAATTTTCTTGTACCCTCTCCAGTCAGCCGAGTCGAACCGAACGGTCTTTGCCTTACGTCGAAAGGCGAGGCGCTGCAGATGAATTCTTTCACTTGAAGGGAAAATTGCATTCATTATTTTATGCTTTTCTCCAAAAATTACTGATTTCTCCCATATTTCAGCACTCGTTTCCGTGGAAAACCATAAGAAGTTCGAAAAAATGTTAAGAGACATAAATTATAGGAAATTTTCCCCTCTTTATTTTACTACTTAATCATTTTTGCGTAAATAGCTTGCTTTGCAAGTTATATAAGCTGAAAACCACTAAAAAAACATGATTTTTAGTGGTTTTTTGACGATTTCTCATATTTGCAGAACAAATTTTTGTTGGACAACTTCAGATTCGTGTTCAGCACCCCAAAAAAACTTAGAATAAACCAATAAAAACAATTACACCAAAACTTTCCACTTCGACCCCTTTTTGTGCACCGTTTTACTAGCCTACTATAATCAGTTGGAACACGAAATAAATACAGCACTTGCGCGAACGATATCTACCTACCTAGAATGGTTCTATCGCCAGTTGGAACGAATCTATAGTCTACTAGAAATGGGATTTGCAGAACTGCACGCTCTAGGAATGGTTTTTTTAAGGATAGCGCTTTTTTTGCTTATTCTAGAAATGTTGCTAATAAAACAGCTTTGTTGCTACTTTTTTGAGAGGATTACAACTTTTGTGTTGTTTTAAAATCTTTAAATCAATTTTGTGGTATTGTGTTTTCATTCATGAAAAAGTTGGACTAATGATCGTTTACAAATTAGGTAAATTTGAGAGGAGAAAATTTTATTTCAAGTCCACTTATACAGTGTGTCTACGTAAGTTGGCTACATAATATATGGAAATCTTTTTTATAATTAGTATTATCAAAAATATGTATTCTTTAAAAAAAGTTCTGCATGTTCTGAAACCCAAAATTCAACTATCAGATATTGAATTGTATCAGTCGTATTCGAGGTTAATTGAAAACCATGATTTTTGATCGGGAGTAAAGTACCTTTATTTCTGACCAGATGGAAAATTTTTATCGAGAAAAGAAGTTAAGGATTTGAATCATTTTCAAATATTCGATATTGTTTATTAACAATAAGAGTATTTAAGAAATCATAAATTTAATAAAATAAATCTTGCTACTTTTGCTACTCCCTGCTTTTCCCCTTTATCCCCTAAGCGGGTATAGAAGGTAGTGAAACGGAGAGAATGGTTAGTGTGGAGGTATTTTATCCACTCAACCAGCTTAGATGAAGTATTTTCTTTCTGGACTTCTCGTTCGCGGAAAGTGGGTAGGTAAAACCTAAATGAGGGAAAGTTTAAGTGTCAAAAAATAATAGTTCAAAACCATTAAACGCTTTACAAAATTAAAAAAATAAATTTCCAAGGAGCAGACCGTCCACTAAGAAGCAACAACTACTTCTCGGGCTATATGCCCCGAAAGACATTGAATTACACTTCTTAAGTAAATGGGGTTGGTATATCTGTTAAGATAGAACCAACCATTCTGGTTTGCGATTAGAAGGAATAACATCACTTGTAGGCCGATTTCGGCGTTTTTGCGCCTCATCAGCACAAGGTAGATGCTATTCGTCCAGAAGCTGTTTAAGTGTTTCACCTCTGGTGTGGGGATAGTCTGTGATCTCCAAGGTGGAAGGTGTAAATGATCTACTCGATAGGTTTTGTTGTTTAAGATCTATATTCTGTATAACAATGGGGTTCTATGAACTTACAGATTGACACGATTGACAGCGCTTGGCTTGTCTTATACAAAGAACTGATTATAGATAATTATCAAGATGAAATATTCAAAATTATTATATGGAAAGATTCTACAGTAGTATACTTCTGGGATTAAACTTGTTTCCTGGTGAGTATTATATTATAACTAGCTAATGAATACTTTGTTAGCATGGTACCATTTACATTGAGATATCTAACTTATATTGGTAAATTGAAGGGGAACATCTATTTCAGATACTAAACTATTGCCGAGGTTAGCAAGTATATGACGAACTATATAATATATACTATAACTACCCCTAGATGCCCTCAACTAAGTTAATGGAAAATGGTCTAAACTAAAGTCTGAATGAACTCCAGATAAACTGTAGGGTAAGGATAATAAGTACTATCGTCACTAACTAACCAGTAACCGAAAGGGATGAACTCTAGACGAGAGGCATCACTAAATTTAATAATCAGAATGGTCTTACTTGTATGTTCACATCTGAGAATCCTGATGAGGTTACCTACAGGTGGTATTCTCATCTGCTATTGAAGTGATCGGTTTACATAAAATTGACCTGGAGTAGATGTTAGAGTTGCCAGAACGTAGTGGTCTATGTTGAAGGTATAGCAATAAGTAGCTATCCGGCTATACGCTTAAAGTTGAAGAAGTAATCTCGAAGAAAAGTAACCAAAAGAAATGAAGAAAACGATTAAGAGGATCCAAAAGAAAAAGAAAAAAAGAAAGAAGGTCCTAGATGGTGGGTGACCTTTAAGTGTTTTGTCTTTGTAAAATCAGGAACTATATCCATGCATACGTGCTCCTTTACATCACATTGTATTGGAGAATCCCTGATTGTTAATTTTTTCCTAAATCACAAAACCGTAACAAATGTAGGTTGAACAACCATGTAGACTTGGAAAGAGTACAATCCAAAATGGTGGTTTCAAACCGGTGGTCTATGTCACTGACCTTGAAAAGTCAAAAGAGGTTTTCTACCTTTTCAGTTGGGGTCAAGGTCGAATGGCTAGCTAGATACATAAAGAATCAAGACACATTTCGAATTTGTAAAAGACTCTTACCAAGGTTAACTTATGAACCAGTTAATAATGACAATAAATAATAATGATTTGTTTCTTCCACTTGAATAAAAATATTCACAATGTACACATTCATGATTTTAAAATAAATATATATATATATTTTTGAGGTAACAAATAAATCTTTTATGCATCACACTATAGTTCTTAATCAATTTTATTGCTATTGCAGGGTGAACCGTAACACTTTATTGATAAATCTACGACTATCAAAATAAACTTAAACTTTCAATGTTATCGCAAAGAAAATGTTAAAAAAAATGTACAAATGAATTAACACCATTTAAAAATAGAATAGTACGTCTATGCACATAAGTTTTGCCTCTGCCAAAAATCACTCAACGCAGCTAAAGAAGTTATCAACTCAATAAATCGCAATTTAAACGATGCGCAGAATACATAAATTTCTACCTTCATGTTATACAATCAGTACTAATATTATTGCCCTGGAAAATTGCTAAGTCAATCAGTAAACTGTCAGTTGAAGTGATTCCATTTGGAGATAGTCGACAAAGACTAGAATATTTCCCCTGTATAAGCTGTATAAATTATTTCCTGGTTTATCACCCAATAAAGGAAAAAAAAGAACCCAACCTAACCTCACTTATTACAGCATGACGGTGACAGGTGTCAGTTAAGCGGTGTAATTTTTCTCTATACATTAAAATGTTATAATTATTATTATTATCAACTTTTAAACGAGCCGAGGTCAAAGTCTTATATAGCTCGAATAGAATAAACAATTTACCAATAATTACAAAGAAGTGGAATAAACAAAGTAAACGTACAATAAAAAGTAACTGTGTTTCAAGCAGAGACGATTGCCACTATAGCCTGTATTGATGAAAACATCAGAAGAGGATTAAAGTATTCACTGACAGTCAGGCTCTGCTTAAAGCTGTCAGTGAGCCAGCAACTAGGTCTAGACTGGTGAAAAACTGCTGGCAAGAGACAACAAAGTGTCTCTGATATGGGTGCTGGCATATGAGGGGATTGCAGGTAATGATATTGCGGACCAGTTAGCTAAAGAAGGCTCTAAAAGAGACTTCATAGATCCGGAACCGTTTTGTGGAATCACAAAATATTGCATAAGAGGGGAAATCGGGCTAGATAGGGAACACCATACAAAGAGTTTACTGAACAAGGTGGACAAGGAACTTTCAACCAGGCTACTAAAACTGGGTAAGAGACATTTGAAGACAGTTACCGACCTGGTGACTGGACATTGCAACCTGAGGAAACATCTGAACAGAATGGGTAAAATTAGTGAAACTATGTGCAGAAAATTTGAACTTGATAATGAAACACCTACTCACATACTCTGCTTCTGCGAGAACTTACAAGTACTCAGACGGAAGCACTTTGGAGAGGAATTAAAACAAACATTACAACTATTGAAAATCCCTCCAGTCAAACTAATGGCCTTTATAGAAGACACGAAGCTTCTGGAATGGAAGTAGATAACATAGGAAATGGTACAAAGATTCAGTTCAAGTGCCTGGGCTGTTGAGCAAAATCCAAACAAATTAATGACTGAATGAAAATTAGTCAGTCTAGCGCAGTAAATTTGTAGGCATCATAATGGTTTTTAAAAGAGTTAACAAGATTTGATGGGAGATTATATTGTTTTATTTTTCCCACTTCAGGCAATATATAGACCATTTTTTGAGATTCTGCTCAATTTAACTCAACTATTTGATTGTTATTAATATAATACCAATGAATTGATGAGTTACTTTAAATAAAATATTAAAAATTTCGCCATTTCGCAATAAATGTTGAATTACAGTTTTGAATTTGTCGCCAAAAACCGAGAAGTCCCAGAAATCTCCTTATCCGACCACAACCTGTTCATAGCTGCTAGCTGTTCATACCCGACAGGCTCTCAAGGTGGCGCCACCCATACAATTAATACGCCATAGGAAGCACCTAGGGTCAGATGCCTATCTATAAATTTATGGTATCGGTTACGGCACTGACCTATAAGTTTCACCCCTACCAAAAATTGCTCAGTGCAGCTAAAGAAATTTTCACTTCAAAAATCTTTAAATCCTGAATATTTTGTCAATACCATTAAGCGTGACACATTATGTTTTTATGTGAAGTAATAACAATGTAACTAAATAATTTTTTTGCACATAATTCAAAGTTGAAAGGAGGAGCGACAAACTGACGTGTATATTATACAGTGCTGAAGTTAATGAGCCTCTCTTTTATGGGCCATGAAATGGACCGTCGTAAGGTATTGATACTAATGTTATGACCCGTCTGAAATGATGGTTTATCATCAGTAGTATCGTGACAGAAGATAGTTGATGACTTAAATAAGAATATGTGCATTGTTCGGTGAATTTTACAAAAAATAGATAGTACTCACCTATTTTAAAGATATTCCGTCGAATAATTTGCAGTAAATTCAGAATTTCCAGAGAAAAGTCAAAAAAAATATATTTTTTTAACATATCAATGGCAACTATTTCGTCCGATATTTTCAATAAAACACAGTTTAAATGAGTCACACTGTACAAAAGATTATTGAAAATGATATTTTCTCTTTAAAAATACCACTTTTGTAAGTACATATTCACAAGTTTATGAATTTCAGGTAAAGAATAAACTGGAGGTGGGCAGATTTTTAATATTTTAATTTATAGATATAATAGGGGACTTTCGAATTTTTTTTTACTCAATATCATTAAGTTACGTCTTAAAAACCGATTATGTATTGGGGGTTACCTACAATTTTGCATTGAAATACAATAGGCAAAATCGCAATACATAATAGGAATTCGAATTCAAATTTTTAAAAGTACCTATTTCATAATTTTAATTATTGAATTTTCATTATGATTTTCATAATGGGAATACGTGTATCAAAATTATGAAGTACATAATTTTAATTATTCAACAAAATAAGTTTTTGAAAGGAAAGTTATTTTCATTTTCCTTTTTTTAACGATGTTATTAAACATCAAAAAGGTACGCCATAAAGTTCCCCATTATGGAAGACTAACGTGAATACGATTTTAAATTTTGTATCTTATCTCGTACATAGAAAAAATAATGTGTGTTATAAATTATTGGATATTTTTCAAGAAGGGGAATGATATGAATAAATCATTCATCCTTCCCACTCGTGAAAAATTCCCATACACCAAGTATTTCCCTTCCCCTTCTTGAAAAAAGCCTGTGTATGGAAAAATGAAAATATTTCAAAAACTTATAACTTTATAAATGGGAAATGACATCTAAGTATGATTATAGTTCTTTTCGACAATGATATAAAATACAGAGTGATCCATTTAAAATTACTGAGAAAATAATTTACTTTAGTTTTGTCTCAACGTGTATTTGATGTAGAAATATTAACACAATCATTCGTTTTTATACATCAATAGATTATTATTGTTTCACTACTCTTAATTATACAGGACTTTAAATCTGTTACATTTTTGTCAGAAAATCAGTAATAAGTATTCAAATACCCTGTATAACAGATTACAACCCCATATTGTTGTAATGGGGGCGTGAGTGATTTCAGTTTTTTTTTATTGACAACTTACCTACTCAGCTAATCAATCACCCTGTATAATATTCCATATTTCAACAATTATTTTGCGCGTACGCACGCCCATGAACCAACGCTAAAAAACGATAATGTGACAGTTCCATTATACCAGCTGTTTAGTAGGTATCTTAAGAGCGAATTTTTGAAATGCTGTTTCAAGCGAAAATGAGAAAAAGAAAAATTAAATTGTAACTTTTTATATATTTGTATATAGTGGTGGAGGGGGTGTTCCTTCACGAATTTTTTCCATTCTTTCCTATTTAGAGCTAAGTTCCCCCCCCCCCACACCATTGTAGTTGTCTTTTTTCTATCAAGTCTAAGGTTGATTGTATTCCCAGGTCTTTTCTTATATCTGGGTCCGTTTCAGATCTTTAGCTATCGTCAGGACGTCCTGGAGACATCTTTTGTTACTAAACCATACGTCCCTTGGAAGCCCTAATTAGAAGATCCCAAGTACTTCCCCCTAATTTTGGTAATGAACCTCCCAAGTAGGTACGTCCTCTTAGGATCTTTTTATTGGACACAGGAAAAATCATTAAAAATAAATACCATAATATCTCTATATACATTTATTCAAATATTTATATTATACAAGAACTAAGGACCACGACACGATAATTTTCAAATCCTTCCGCCTTTTTGAAGTGAAAACTTAAAATAAAAAATTTAAACTTTAAAACTCTAAGAAAAAATTATCCTTTGACACAATTTGATGAAATTCTGAAGTCACACCATTTTGCTAAAAAAAATGTAAAAATATCCTGTTTTTCCAAAAAATTAGTAGCGAATGTGCTGCCACTCATGCGCATTTGATGAATATAAATAATTGTGCTAAATTAAAAAAAAAGTGAGCAGTCGTCGGACCGCCGACAGAAGGTTGCTCTTTATGCACAATAGAATGGACCATTTTTCGTGAATTTTTCAAAAATTTTGACAATTTTTGACAGTTTTTGACGAATTTTGACAATTATTAACCGTTTTTGACAATTATTGACCATTTTTGACAATTTTTCAAAAATTTTAACATATTTGGCAATTATTGACCATTTTTTCAAAATTTTGACAATTTTTTCAAAATTTTGACAATTTTTTCAAATTTTAATAATTATTGACCATTTTTGACAATTATTGACCAAATATTGACCAATTTTGACAATTATTGATCATTTTTGACAGGTTCTGACAAATATTGACCATTTTTGACAATTTTCTGAAAATTTTGACCATTCTTTAAAAACTTTGACAATTTTTAACAATTATTGACCTTTTTTGACAGTTTTTTATAATTATTGACCATTTTTTGACCAATTTTGACAATTTTTGAAAATATTTGGCAATTATTAACCATTTTTTCAAAATTTTGACAGTTTTTGACAATATTTGACGATTTTTCCAAATTCTTGACAATTTTTGACCATATTTAAAAATTTTTGACAATTTTTAAAAATTTTTAACAATTATTGACAATTTTTGACAGTTTTTGACGAAATTTGACAATTATTGACCGTCTTTGACAATTATTGACCATTTTTGACAATTTTTCAAAAATTTTAACATATTTGGCAATTATTGACCATTTTTTCAAAATTTTGATAATTTTTGACCATTTTTCAAAATTTTAACAATTATGGATCCTTTTGGACCATTTTTGACAATTTTTGACGAATTTTGATTGGTTTTGACAATTATTGACCGTCTTCGACAATTATTGATAATTTTTCAAAAATTTTAAACATTTTTCAAAATTTTTGACAATTATTGACCATTTTGACAGTTTTTGACGAATTTTGACAATTATTAACCGTTTTTGACAATTATTGACCATTTTTGACAATTTTTCAAAAATTTTAACATATTTGGCAATTATTGACCATTTTTTCAAAATTTTGACAATTTTTTCAAAATTTTGACAATTTTTTCAAATTTTAATAATTATTGACCATTTTTGACAATTATTGACCAAATATTGACCAATTTTGACAATTATTGATCATTTTTGACAGGTTCTGACAAATATTGACCATTTTTGACAATTTTCTGAAAATTTTGACCATTCTTTAAAAACTTTGACAATTTTTAACAATTATTGACCTTTTTTGACAGTTTTTTATAATTATTGACCATTTTTTGACCAATTTTGACAATTTTTGAAAATATTTGGCAATTATTAACCATTTTTTCAAAATTTTGACAGTTTTTGACAATATTTGACGATTTTTCCAAATTCTTGACAATTTTTGACCATATTTAAAAATTTTTGACAATTTTTAAAAATTTTTAACAATTATTGACAATTTTTGACAGTTTTTGACGAAATTTGACAATTATTGACCGTCTTTGACAATTATTGACCATTTTTGACAATTTTTCAAAAATTTTAACATATTTGGCAATTATTGACCATTTTTTCAAAATTTTGATAATTTTTGACCATTTTTCAAAATTTTAACAATTATGGATCCTTTTGGACCATTTTTGACAATTTTTGACGAATTTTGATTGGTTTTGACAATTATTGACCGTCTTCGACAATTATTGATAATTTTTCCAAAATTTTAAACATTTTTCAAAATTTTTGACAATTATTGACCATTTTGACAGTTTTTGACGAATTTTGACAATTATTGACCGTCTTTGACAATTATTGACCATTTTTGACAATTTTTCAAAAATTTTAACATATTTGGCAATTATTGACCATTTTTTCAAAATTTTGACAATTTTTGACCATTTTTCAATATTTTAACAATTATGGATCCTTTTGGACCATTTTTGACGAATTTTGATTGGTTTTGACAATTATTGACCGTCTTCGACAATTATTGATAATTTTTCAAAAATTTTAAACATTTTTCAAAATTTTTGACAATTATTTACCATTTTTGAAAATATTAGGCAATTATTAACCATTTTTTCAAAATTCTGACCGTTTTTATCATTTTTCCAAATTTTTGGCAATTATTAACCATTTTTTCAAAATTTTAACAATTTTTGACCATTTTTGACAATTTTTCACACCTATAGGTGTGCGAGCTCAGTGCGGCAAGAGAGATTGCGCACAGTCGTTTGAATGAGTTATCGCGTGACGAACGATTTTTCGAAACATCACACGTTTCACGAGTTCACTAGCCTTCCCAAAAGTCCTATGTCGTGCAATAAGAAGCAAGCTTCAAAAAATTGGAAATAATTGTGGTTTCTAATAATGATGTGTATTATTTTCTAATCTTTGATTCTAATTTTTGCGCCCCCAGGACGTACAAATTGGAACATCCCTAATACGTACAAATTAAGTCTAGGACATTGGGACCAAATTAGGACTCAATATGGACGTCCTAAAGATATCCTTTGCTGTCTGGGTCTATGTTTTCATTCTATCCTCTTTTGTTACACATCTTACTCTTTTTAAATATTTCATCTCTGTCGCCTGTTTTTTACTTTTTTGTTGTTCTGTTAACACCCATGTTTCGCATCCATAAGTTGTAAATTTTTTCCTTCACTAAAATATACATTCAAATGAAAAATCAAATAAATTAATGCGAGCGCTCGGATTAAATTAAACGTGATAAAAATTGTATTTGAAAATTAATATTTTCTCCAAATAAGTATCCTGATTGTAAATCAGTAAAACCAACAAAAACAAACAATTCAAATTGTAACACCTTCCGCAAACATTCAACGGACCTACAAAAATACGTCCCTGCTTAGTGCTAACCCAAAAATTCTGTCTTCCTTCATCACAAAACTCTATCCTTCTCTAATACATAAATCGCACACATCTCACTTTCATTCACTAGCAGCAAATATTTTTTTCTCCCTCCACGACTAGTCAACAAGATTTTTACTTTTCTCTGTCAGCCGTGCAACAAAACGTAATACGTATCTCTCTCGTTTGTGTATTATAAAAGTTCACCAAAACGCATAGACATATTTCCTCTCTCTCTCTCCCACCTGACCGGCTGTCGTTACGTCTCTTTCTTTACCGGTCTAGCTATTTAAAAACTACCCTCCTTTAGACCGGAGTGGGAGGGGGTGATTCACGAAAAGCGTTAATATTCCCGTTCTGAAAAAGTTTTGAGATTCAGTGTGATTCTTACTCTTGAGTTGGAAAGTGTGAATACTTTTAAAACTTTGTATATAGCGGTCCCGCAAATAGTGTGATGCATTTGCCAAATAATCATAGTTTATCAAAAATGACGGATATGTATACTTCGTTACAAGAAAGTCTTCAGGAATACCACGGAGAATTAGTCCAAACCGGCAGCCCGGCTATTTTGTGTAGTGTTTTACCGAATCATTGGCGATCAAATAAAAGTTTACCGATTGCGTTCAAAGTTGTAGCTTTAGATGACGTTGCTGACGGTACTATAGTGACATTGAAAGCTGGTAATGACGAGAACTATTGTGCTGAATTAAGAAATTGTACTACTGTTATGAAAAACCAAGTTGCAAAGTTCAATGATTTGAGATTTGTTGGACGATCCGGTAGAGGAAAAAGTTTTACAGTAACCATCACTATTAGTTCTGCTCCTTATTATCAAACAGCTACTTATTCCAAAGCTATTAAAGTTACTGTGGATGGTCCAAGAGAACCTCGAACAAAGTCAAGTAAGTTTTTAGAATAATTACCTACATAAATGTTTTTGTTTAGATCGACAAAAGTATTTCTTTTTCTAACAAAATATAATTTCTATTTACTGGAAAATTTTATTTAATTTTAAAAATATCAGATATTTAAGACTAGTCTATTTCTAAAATAATGTGGAACAGATGCTGTACCGTGGCTTATTCAGTTTTGTGTGACAAAAGATATTTGTAAGGGACAAAAATAATAGGTACTCATTCGTTAGGAAAAATAACTCAAACTATTAACTAATATTATTTAAACAAATTCGTCGGAAAATGAGTTATTCACAATAATAAATTGATAAAAATTATATTTGTTAGTGAATTTTTCTAATAGTAACTACTGATATTTTTTCATAGTTTATCACAATTCCAATATTTACGGTTTACAAGTTTTGAAGTACCACACAATGAGATAAAAATTTAAAAAATACGAAGCCGCATCATGAAATAAATTTTACATTTTATGGGAACAGAAATTCACTAAAACCAACAAATTTATAGATAATAATAATTTATTATACAAGGGAAAAAAGTATAAAAAATATAATTTCAACGCAAGAAAGAAAATTCGACTGTTGCACCAAATAGTTCAAGGATCATGACATTTACGCATTGCACATTTAATAATTGTACTTTTGATCGAGCTTAAAATGTAAAGGAAATGTAACTTTTGTTTAATAAAATAGTTCAAAGTAGTTTGCCTGATGATGGAAATAGAGATTTCCGAAAGCTAGGAAAACCTTTATAGAGTTCTCTTTTACTTTGCAGCACTCCCCACTATTTACTATTTCGTTTCTAACTAGTCAGCAACTATCCTTCTATCTTTCTATCTTTATATATATATATATATATAAAAAGTACTCACTTTTTTCCCGGGGAAAAAGTAATTTCATAAAAACTGATGACCTGACAACAGTGATAAAATGTCAAACCTTTTTCCTGTCAAAGAAAAAACAAAGTTTAATAAACCTTAAGACCTTCAAAAAAGGGACCAAAACTCACAAATGAGGTTTTTAATAAGAAACTTTTTAAATTTATGAAAATATTAAAACAAATGAAGTAACTAAAAGTGAAGATGGAAACGAAAAAAGTACAAAAATCATTGAAAATCTGCAGTCTGTCAGGCAGACAAAATTAGATAATCGGTGTTGTACAAATGGTACCTATATCCACAAACAAACGTGAAATTATAGTTGTTATGAAAAGATAGTAACCACAAATGGAAGTAGAATTATATATTTAATCAAAAATATAAACATGCCATAATAGACCAGGGTAGAAGCCTTTAAAAATAATAAAAATTGAAAAAAATAATAGTAGGATGAAACTCATTTGAAAAGGAGGAGATTAGTATAAAAATGAAAGAAATAATAATTTACGGGCGATCTGAGGTCGGGAAGGGGAAGTTTTTAAGTGAGTTTTTAAGGGTAAAAAACGGTTTATCTCGATTTCCGGCAAAACTACAAGTCCTATGGGAAAAAGTCAAATGGCAAAGTTGTAGGTAATAAAAAGATCTACAACTTTTGTATTCGCACTTTTTTCACATAACCTCAAAATTTATGTGAAAAATTCATAATTTTGGTTTTTTTATTTTCATTTTGTATAAAAAAAATTTTTTTCACGAAATTTACTTTTTTATGTCCCAAAGACACTGTAATTTATTTGATTTGAAATATTCCTTTTTTCACCCTATTTTGACTTAATATCGAAAAAGAACCCTAATTTTCAATCGAAAATTCTTCCGTCAAAATATCTACTTTCCGATGGTGTAAAAAAAATATATTGATATAGTAAATGTTCTCAGAAAATGCAAAAAATCGAAAAAAACTGGAATTAGAAAACTTTTCAATCACTATATACAAATTTGAGCTGTTTATTAAAATTTACACTTTAATTACTCGAAAAACGTAAGATTACATGTTACATTGATAAACAGAAAAATTGCAAATCGAAATATACTACTACTATAATAACTGTACAAAGATATTTGAAGCAAAAAGAATTTGGAGGAAAAAATATTTAAACATAAAAAGGATAATTGTTATTTTAATAATTAATTATATTTAGAGGGGAAATAAAACGGTATAGTGAAATAAACGCAATGGAAATGAATTTTCCTAAAAATATTGTACGGAAACAAAATGGGGTCGAGGTAGAAATGTATTTATATTATTGGGGATAAAAATAGCATATTTTAGCAAATAGAATACTGCAGACAGGAAGAGAGGAATAAATATATAAAATAAATGGTTTTAAAAAAATAAGTACGTCATTTTTGGAAAGTGTTTTAAAGCAGTTAGCTCTATAATTTCCTCCATTTTCCGGGTTATTTGTGAGATTTTGGAGGGTTAATTTGTAGTATATTTACTGAGCTTACATTTTGATTCGCGACATTTTGAGAACGGAATTGTTACTGAATTTTTTTTAATTTTCAATTTTTTTTTCGTTTTCATATATTTTCCTCTCGATTTTCCAGTTCTTTCAATTTATTTTCTCATCATTTTTCTTCCAATTATTATTTTTTAATGTAATTGATATAAATTTAATATAAGGAATAATAAAATTAATTCAGGATTTATAGTAAACATTTAACAGAATGTGTTCAAAACTACTGGTAATGGATTAATACATTTTTTTCTCACAAATATTTTGAATTAAAAAAAATCTCTAACACCACCTTTACCGATATTACTTTTTCTACCAAATAATTTAAAAATTAAATGACAAATTGAAACTACGGCAATTTTATATTGACCATTAAATTTTAATTGCAGTTGTAATGATTATCAATCACTAATGATGTATTCTTATAGTTATATAAATATTATTAACTTATTTTTAAATTAATTTTTTCAATATATTTATTATTGTACAAGTTTTCAAGCCAATAGTTTTGACGATATACCACGTGACCAAACAAGTCTCGTTCTTCAGTTACCTACCTTAATTTTACGACTTGATATATATTTTTCCTATGTTCGATTTAATTCAGAAAGTTCTACTTTTCCACACGCTATTTAATAATTGCATTTTATGATTATTTTTCCATTTTGTTAATAATTTTTAATGATTACATAAATAAGCAGAAGGTAACTGATGAATGTCTTGTTAGTTTGTTGCTAGAAAATCCCTGTTTAACTGTACTGGGTGGTTCTAACAATTTTGAGTAATTCTGACCAGTTTTGTACAGTCACTTAATGGCTGCCATGTATATTGTAGAATAACATTGTTGTCGAGGTCCATTGCTTATTGTCCTGAAGTTTCTAAGTCCGAAATATCACTGTCACGGACGGAGTATTGGGTTTTTACTGAAGAACCAATACAAGTTATGATTTATATATTTTTCAAAATGTAGTAGGTGCTGGTATGTTGTTTATTAATTTTTTATTATTCATTATTTATTCAGTTTTTTCCCTTAAAGTGTAGACAGCTCTACTAAAACTCTTAAATGGAATAAAGGTAAAACTTGTAGTTATATTTAAATGATAACAATAGGTACGTAGGTGGTGTTTTCACAAATTAATCCCTTGTTGATAAACGATCAACAAAATTGCTAAATGATTAATCAAGTATGTATTATTTCCACCTACAAACTGTCCAAAATATGAAAACGACTTTTATTTATACTAAATTCCAATGTCCGCCTATGGTTTATTGCGGTTTTAGGGTCGCTTACCTGAAATCGTGCTATCAATATGATAAAAATACATTGATACATTGGTGAAACAAGTTTTTTTAGTAAATTAATCCAAAGATATCAACGAAAGTTTTGATTTTACAAGACATTTTTTATAATAAAATGAAACCAAATAAAAAAATGTAAGGTTAGTCTTCATAAGAAGTATTGTCTTTCTATTTATTTCCTTGTATATTTTAATTTTTTTCATGCATACAAATATTTTGTATCATTATAAGCGCTAAGTAAAAGAGAACCCGGTTGTAAAATCCAAAAATCCACAAACAAAAAATAAATCTCTCCAAATGTGAGACATATGTTCCAATAAAGTAAATTTAAATGTTTTGAATCAAACATAAAATGAACATTTCATTGGCTAAGCCATTTAATATGAAATGCCGACAAACCTTAGTCTTGGCATTAAAAATTTTATATGTTTACTAGAGAAACATATGTTTATGCATTGTTTTGGTTGTTTATCAAACATTAAAAGATGTTAAACTGTCGTTTAAAACGTATTATTGGTTTTTTGGCTGGTATTCAAAGAGACGCGAACGCATGTAGGTATGTTTATTTTTAGATAATACTCTCCAGTTTGATTAAAAGCTATAAACAAACGTTTCAGAAGAATGTTTCTAATTCTCACATACATATAATAGTTAAATCTATACAAGAAACACGATTATATACCGCTTGTCCTAATTTTCGTATATAAATCAAGATTTATTTTCGATATTATAGGTATTATTACAACAAAAACACAAAATAATGTACAAGTTGAGAATTTTGAAACCGTTGGCGATACTTGACACTGAACACAATTCACACTATCTTACGAGCGTTTCGATAATCAAGTTATCTTCTTCGGATAACAGAAACACTTTTTTTTACCTTCAATCTCTGAAGAAGATGACTTTGTTATCGAAACGCGAGTAAGATAGTGTAAAGTGTTAGTGTAAACTGTGTTCACTGACAAAATAATTGAAAAATTGAAAAACTGTATAGAATGGGAGTTAGATGAATAGTTAATGACTGGTTTACTAGTTATTTAAGCAACAGGCATCAAATAGTCAGCATAGACTCAGTTAAATCAAATTCTTCCTATATAAGCATGGGGGTACCACAAGGCTCGACACTGGCACCATTACTATTCATAATTTTTATCAGTGATATCTCATACGGATGTATAAAAGCCAAAAAAAAAATTGTAATATATGCAGATGACATTAGCTGAACACAAACTTTCCCGATCAGTTCTGTACGCAAACGACGCTTCAGACGAATTTGCAAGACGGTGATGAGATAATGGACTACTGATTAATATAAAGAAAACTGTATTTATGATTTTTCAACAAAAAAACATCAGCTATGATTTCTGCTCATTAATCAGGCTTGATCATAAATCGATAGAACAAATTACTTACTTTAAATATCTAGGGGTGACCTTAGACCAGAAGCTTACATATTGACCAAATGGTCTCCAAAATGAGTAGTTTATGCTTCATCATTAGACAACTGTATAATACAACTTCCCTGCAGGTATTAAAATCAGCCTGCAGATTTCTTCTTAATTTTTATCTTGTTGAATTGATTTTATTTTTAAATTTAGGTGTAAAGTGGAACTAAAATATTTATGGGTTATTCTACTCCTTTTTTTCTCATAAATGGCATCTTTTGTGTGTAATTTAAACATGTGAAGTTGTCTCATTTGATAGATGAATAAAGAATTTGAATTTGTATAATGTCATACACATCACAGTTCTCAAACAAAATAATTGAAGATTGTTATGACTCCTGGAAAATCTACTTATTAAAAGATTGTGTCTGGATAGCTATACAGTACAAGATACTCAAGTGCGAACACGAGATTCAAAAATAGGTGCAATTGATAATGCTTCCCTTTCCCACTACAACTAAATCAATATACAAGCAAGAAGCGACACATTCATTTCACTTCGCTTTAATTAACGCTTAAAATTTAAAACGATATGTTCATTATCATATACAATGTATCCCATGCATAATACGATAGGACAAATTCGTGAATGATTTTTTGCAACTTTATATAATATAATTCAGAATTTTGAACAAGGAGAAACTGTCTTAGTCCACTTCCGGTGTAGAGAGATAATGATTGGTGCTTCTGCAATACAAGAACCTAGAACCTATACCCTATTTTACGAATATACGCCTATTTCGGATTGAGTACCATAAAATCGACTGTATACTGAGAGGTACACTCGTGAATTCCTCCAATATTAAACCCAAAACTTTGTTATGCTTTTATTTATAAACAGAAAACGATTTTTTCTTTTCAGTTAGAACTTGCTCGTATTTAATGATACTCAAAAGGGAATGCAATTAAAATAGATTTTTGGTAGGAATTTGATAAACATGTTTTTCTACTACAACCTCAAACGTTCATTTCGCCAACGTAAATTCAATCAGAAACCTCCATATTTTGATAAAAATTTCTACTCGCATCGATTTCTATCATAGGTAAGTTACTGGAGAACAAATGCGTTTTTAAATGTTTTCTGTCTGGTCCACGTTAAATGTGGTAAAATCAAAGTAGCTCAGTCCAAATTGCGATGAAATATCATGTCAGTTTCTTTTAACGCATAATTTCATAGTCACTTCTTATAAATCTACATTAATTACATAATTAATATGGAAACTAAAGAGCGTTACCGAATTAAAATTGACACCTCCAGACAGAAAGTAACAGAATTAAATTTTTCATTTATTCAAAATCACAAAAGATCATATTTGCCTAAATCTTCCTATTAATGCTGATACTTAGTATATTAACTTTCCAGTGATAACGTCCGGTCTCACAGACCGACTCAATAGGTTTCCACATTAATCTGGCATATCTTTGAGAGTACGATAGTGGTCCTCAGACTACCTTCCTGTAAAGTATCGATGGATATTAGTATGCAATATTAGGTCATGCAAATAATTATGGGATCAATACCCCTAGACGATGCAAAAATGTACGTTGGAACATAACCTAATGGTCTGTAAGTATAATGTATTTAACATTCCATTCGCTACAGTAGAAGGATTCTAGAAACCCAGACACAATAGAGAAACAACCATTGATAACTGATTTACCAGTGAAGAGCTAGCAGACTGCTCAAGAATCATAAACTCACAATACTCGGAACTTTACGAAGAAGAAACAAACGCCAGTAATCGAACGATTTTGTTCAAGGAAAAATATTTCTTTTTTCCTTCAATATTTTCCATTTCAAATGTTGGAATACTTGGAGCACGATTTCTGGGGTCGACAACATAATATCGGTCTGTTAGACCGACGTTACCACTAGTGTAGTAAGATTTCACGTTATCATTGAAGGGTTAAACCCATCTTTTGCTGTGTAGGTAGGTATACCTTCTTGAATGATTTTCCTTGACCTTCTAGATAAATTACGAGAGCTTCTAACCTTCCTCAATCATTTTCCTTGCCCTTATCGATAAATTACGCGAAAGACACTTTACCAAACATATATAAATAATCGCGTCATGAACACAACATGCTATAGCATAGAAATAGGTCTATTGGCACTATTCCGAAATTTCTTTTGCTATAGTGGAACTAAAGTCAGTGTAACGACAATAAGATAAAGCAATGTTGTCAGATATATTTCCTAGAATTGTTAGGCTCACTATACAAATGTTTTCCTTACTTCAGTAAAATGTTAAATGGTGATGTTCTTAGAAAAATATACATAATATAAATTTATTAGTAAGCAATGAAATAAGTCGCTGAAAATTGCTGGAAAAATAAGAATTAATTAAAAACAATCTTATGTATGTTACTTTATTTAAGAAAATTTTGAATAGCTGGCAACATAGCAGCCCTGCAATGAAAAGCTAATACATCCAGTCCAGTATTTGGCATAGTATAACGAAGTAACCGGACATTTTTAACTCGGCCAACTGGGACATAAAACATGTTGAACATCTGGCCTGACCAGGGGTGTGCGTGAATTGTGTTGTAGAGAAATATTATCACTAGTAATACCAACAGAGGTCAAATTATTTCCGGAAATTTTTTCGAGCTCATGAATATTTTGAAAATTATTTCTATTTGTCACCTATAATCCGAAACAGTCCTGTATACGTGAAATAGCCCATAAAATTATAGTCCTCGCGCTCGCACTTTAGTGGCTTGTGCGTATAAAGAATGTATTCCATAGAGCCATAACATACCAATCAGTTGATTATATGAAGCTATTCTAACTCGTAGCTTTCGACAGTATTATAATAAACAGATTGGTAAAACATTATTACACCTAAAACTAGCTAACTACTCCACATGTACTGTAATTTTTATTAACCAACATTTTTTATTACAGATTTTCAATATGGATATGGTATGCCTGGATTACCAGGTGGTTTTAACCCTTTTTTACTAAATCCAGGATGGTTAGATGCAGCCTATATGACGTACGCGTTTCCAGATTACCTAAGAAGAACTGCGAATATACCCCAGCAGAATAATATGAATGCTCCCTTAGTAAAAGGTAAGGATATGCCAACATTTCAGTTACATATAATTTTAGTAGCTTCAAATTTTTTAACTAACTAGCTTGATTGTTATGTTATAGTTTAAACAATTAATATTTAAAACTTTTTTATAACAAACCTTTTGTTCTAGGATCACCATTGGTTCCAAATGTACAACCCCCTCATGATTTCTTCATACCCCCTCCAGCTGGTCCAGCAGGACATTTCCATGCTGGTCCAAATTTTTTACCAGCTGCATTACCTCATTTTTCACAAGATATTAACAAGCTACCTAATTTTGAAATGCCTTTACGACCTGTGATACCTGGCCCATTAGATCAAATAAGCCTGAGGATATCACCCGTTTCCAATAGTCAATCAATTAGTCCGCAGTTATCAAGTGCTCAAGAAACAAAAATTCATTCGACAATGGATCAAAGTTCTTCTTCTTCATCTGACGATTCTGATAATGAAGATATTGACGTAGTTAAATCAGCGTTTGTACCTATTAAATCGGCGAGTACTCTTTTACAGGAGATTCAACATCCTGATTCAACTGTGCAGGACAAAGAACCGTTGTTTAATAGTGAAATCGGCACAGTAAGTTTAAAATCAGTTAAAGGTTCACCTGTTAGCTTAAGTCATTCTAATACTAAGTTAAATTCTTCTACTGTAAATAATATTAAAACTGTCTGGAGGCCCTACTAGGTATATTCTCCTAATTTATTTTGACTGCCGATATTACAATATTCACAAATTTTTCTTGAATAATCTTAATTTTTAATACAAGACGAAAACACAACATATGGTTCTTCGAGCCGGATCTTGAATAAAAATAATACCACATCATTTTGTCTAATGTATCACTAATCAAGACGTGACATTCTGAAAATATAGACGAAAATACAACATATGATCCGGCTCGAAGGATTATATGTTGTGTTTTCGTCTATATTTTCAGAATTTCACGTCTTGATTAGTGATACATTACACAAAATGATGTGGTATTATTTTTATTAAAGAACAGTACAAAACATAAGAAAATAAAAATGTGTTCTGTCATAACAAAAAACAAAGTAAGAAACTTAAATAAAACAAAACTAACAGAGTTAGGTTAGAAAATCTTCTTTTTCTCATTGTGTCGCAGGAGTCTTGGTTCCTCTGTTGTAAATGTCAACTTTTGGTGAGTTTAAAGTATTTAACACTAACAACATCTACAAAATATGTCTTGTTGTACTATTTAAATAATTTATTAATAATTGTCTTGAAATAATTCATGTGCATTTTGTTATATAAGCAGTCTTAAATTATTCAAAGTATCTTAGGTAAAGAAAGATGAACAAATATGAGAAGCCTTGTAAGGATGATAAAAGATAAAATTCTTTATGGGCTTTCATATACTTATAAAACTGTATAAATCAACAAATAACTGCATTTTGACAACGTCGAATAGAAATTTATATTGTTTTTATTTTTATTTTTTTTTCAAAGTTTATTAGAAATTTTTGCTATATATTTTTTTTCAATTCTTAAGATGGATTGAATAAAAAATAAGTGAAAACAGCTAAAATATCTACAGATAAAAGCCCATGAAATGAGTCGTACATTTTTAGTTTTTATTCACTGTGATACCAGTTATAGCTCCAAGAAAATGGAACTTTTAATGTGAATTTTGAGATAAGTTCCAGAATTTTTGATATAAGTCACAGACAAGTATTTGAAAAATAGTTATTACAGTTTTTCTCATCCCCCTGGGAGGGATAGAATGAATAAATAAAATAAAATTTTAAAAATAGGGTAAGAGCTGGAAAAAAATGGTATCCAACTTAAAAAATCATAACTAACTGAAAAATTGATATATTAAATAAAAATTTTATTTATTTAGAAATAACAGGTGTAAATGACTCATGGGTAGATAGATTTTATTCAATTTTTTTTTTTTTTTGGTAACTCGGCCAATGTTGAATTTTTTCACATCTTCAATCAACATGACCGACTTCCATCCTGTTTATTTTTAAATACTTGAGATCTCCGTCTTCAACAATTTACCCATAAAATGTCAAAAAATATGTCATTTTTATTAAAAAAAAAATTAAATCATAGATCCTCGTGGCGTCACCTGAAATTCAGATAATGTAGGTACCTAAATTACTTCTTAAATATTATTCCTTCGAATTATTTAGTTTTTTAATGATTGAATTTATAAAACACACTTTTAGTTGAAACTTTTCTTCAGTCAACCGATATTTTAAATAGTTTTTCCAGGTACCAATACAAAGTTTTTTGCTTAGTTCCTAACTAATTTTAGATGTGAACTAATTAAAAATTGCCACCTAATTCGAACAAAATCTGTCAAACCATTTAAAAGTTACAGAGGTGGCCCATGACTCATGTGCTCTCGGAATATCGTCGCCTCGAAATCAAAACCTCGTATCTCAAAATTCACAACTTTTCACATAAAGACAAACTTAATATAATTTTCTGTTATAATAATTTTTTATACAGGGTATTGTCATACTGAAGCTTAGATAAGAGTAGAATCCTGAATGAAGTAAATTTAAATTTTCAATTTTTTTTCTTAGTGTTTGCAAAAAATTGTGAGATACGAGTCTTTCACTGTTAATTTTGAACTTCCGAGGTTTCCTCACTCTAAAGTGAACAATAAAAATTGAATAAATTAAGTAAAGAATAAACATTTTATTTTGGTAGTAAACAAAATACAATAAAAATTTTTTTTCAACATAGGTTGAACCTTGGTTGAATGCATGAGTAAATTTACCAATTAATGAAGTAGAGAATCATAAAATCCATGATTATATTGATGAATCACCTTTTTCAAGGACTGAAGATTATCGTATTTAACATCTTTGAGAGGCAATGCCTTTCTTTGCAGTTCCTATATTATTTGACATTATTTTGGAAAGGAGAGACCACTCATTATCAAACCTCAATTTGAATTGTATCCCACTGTTTGTGTTTTACCGTTCATTATTTCGACTCTCTCATCCAAATCAATAATTTTATTAGTTGCATCTTCTCCGAGTTTTTTTATATCTTGTCTTACTTTTACCACGTCTTTTCGTGCTTCATCTCGAACGATACGATAGATTTTTCCGGTATATAAATTATTTTTCCAATTTTTTGGGAAATCAAACCAGAAGATTTTTTCTATTTTTATTTCAACGCAACGTTATCAAGAATAATTATATTCGTTGGGGGCGTCCATTAATTACATGAGGCATTATTGAGGATTTTATGACTCCCCCTCCTCCCTTGGTGAGATGTAGTAAGATTTTTCTCGACTCCCTCCCCCCTCCCCTAATCTTACGTGAGATTTATCAAAATTTTTGTTTTGAGTGTAAAAGCGGTGGATTTATTAAAAAAAACAATATGCTTGATTACTTTCATTTAAGACTAGCAAATACTAGGTAGTATTTGAGAATATTACCGTAATCTGAAATCACAGTGATAAAATTAGATCATAAATACACGTTTTTTATTTCAATTTAACTTAACTTTGACACAATTTTACATCGTTTTCTCATAGAAAAAAATTACGTGATATTTGCCCCCCTCTCCCCCAAGTGAGATTTGGTAAGATTCGGCTCACCCCCCCCCCTGAACACCCCACGTAATTAATGGACGCCCCCCTTCCAAGAAATTGGTTCCCATCTGATACTCATAAAAAATTCGACAACTAGGTGGAGCGTGACCGAAATAAAAATATAAAAAAATATTTTATCTTTTAAATTTAACAGATTTAACAGCAGAATTCAAAAGCGATTTTTCATTCATAAAATAATAAACAAAAGAATTTTCAATTAATGTTATAAATGAAACTAACTGTTTCTAATTAATTCCACTATTTAATTGAAAGATTTATGAAAATTATTAAAGGATATTGATAATTATTTCGATATTGACATATCATCGTCAGAATGACAGAAGTTACATTTTATGTGATACCTACTTGATGTTTAATATTTTGGCTAGACCAAATAGTAAGTGACCTATCTTGTGATTGACTTAATATATATGAATAGAGAAAAGAAGAAGATATGATTTTACAAATATTAAAGCTTAGGTATTATTAGCCCTATGGGGATATCCTGGATATCTTTTTCCCATTTAAGATCAGTATAACTGTGCAATGATATAGAAAACCAAGGAAAACTATATCTGCTGATCTTTACAATAGTTACTTAAGAAGACAATTTATTAGTGGAGAGCTCCCTAGATTTATCTGTTCATTGACAACTTCATATTGTGGGTCTCTTAAGTGTCTTCTTATTTCTAGTTCTTCAAGGAAATCTAGTTCTTGTTTCTTATCACAAATATGCAGTACTTCTAGTTCTGTGTTAGGTGTTAATGAATGTTTTGTGTCAAGAAGGTGTTTTGCGTAATGTGATTTATCTGGCTGTTTTAATCTGTATGCTCGTGAGTGTTCATTGTATCTAATTTCAAAATTTCGAATTGTTTGACCAATATAGACAGCATTACATTCTGGACATTTAAGTTTATATACTCCAGACTTTTTTAATGGGGGTATTTTTGTTTTTACATTTAACAATTTTTTACTTACATTGTTTTCTGTTTTAAAAGAAATTGCTGTATTTGTTGAACAAGATATTATCTTTGAAATATTATTAGAAATATTACCAGCATATGTGATGGTTTTGTAATTTTGTATTTCCCTAGTATTTTCAGGAAATATTAATTGTAATGCCACTTTTTCCTCTTTTTTATTAATTAATTTATTTATTATATGTAATGGATAACCGTTGGATGTGGCTATTTGCTTAATTATATTAATTTCTCTATCAAAATTATATTTGTTCATAGGAACTGAAAATGCTCTATGTATCATTGAATTATATGCTGCTAATTTATGTGACACGGGATGATTGGAACTATATGGTATAGTCACATCAGTATGTGTTGGTTTTCTGTAAATTGAAAAATCAAGTATATTATTGACTCTTTGAATTTTAATATCAAGAAAATTGATTGAGTTATTTTCTTCAACTTCTAATGTAAATTTAATTTTCGGATGTAAATTATTAATATGATTGAACAATATATCTAATTGTCGTTCACTACCTACAAAACAAGCTAATATGTCATCTACATACCTATACCAAAATAATATATTTTTTGAAATGTTACATTCAAAGATTTTTCTTTCTAAACTGTCCATAAAAATGTTTGCTAAAATTGGTGATATAGGGCTTCCCATTGGTAAACCTTCATTTTGAATATATACCTTATTATCAAAAGTAAAATAATTCTGATTAATACATACATCAAACAAATTAAGTATATCTGATATTATTCCTGGATTGATATTTTTATCCTCTAGTAATTTTTTAACAAGTGTTATGCATTCTTTAGGAGGAATTTTAGAGAACATATTGGTAACATCAAATGAAATAAGTTTAGAGTTATCTTGTAATTTGTATGTTTTTAATTTTTTGATTAGTTCTATTGAATTTTCAATTGAGTATTTAGATATACCTCCATAGCTATTAAGTATATTGTTTAGTTTTTTAGCTAACTTATTATTAGGAGTATTAACGTAAGAAACTACAGGTCTAATTGGTTTCGATACTTTATGTAATTTAACAGTTCCATATAATTGTGGAGACTGAGGATTTTTATTAATCATGTATTTTTTCTCATAATCATTGAAAACATAATTTGAACTATTGACAATCTCTCTAACATTATTAGAAAACTTTTTTGTTGGGTCAGCCCTTAGAATTTTTACATCAGAAGATTCTATAAAATTATTAACTTTAGATTTATATTCTTCGGATTTTAAAATGACAGTGGCATTTCCTTTGTCAGATTTTGTTATTGTGAGGTTATAATCTTCTACTTTTTGTTTAATTGAATTTATTGCTGAAATATCATTTTTTGTTTGACGTTTAACCTTTGAAGGTTTCATATTTTTAATCAAATTTGCAATTTGTAATTTTTCATAAAGAAAACTATTTGACTGAGATTTTAAAGCTATTTCTGACTCTGTAGCTAAAATTTCTTTAATACTATTTGTGAATTTTGGTGGTATGCTGTATTTTAAGCCTTTATTTAAAAATTCTATCTCACTATTTGTGAAATTAGTGTCTGAAAGGTTTTCGAATCGTGGTGCAAAGTGTATTGGTGTGTAAGTACTTACAGTTTTATGATGTTCAGTGTATTGAGTGTTATGTTTTATGTACTCCAGTTGTTGTAGTTTTCGTTCTTGTTTCTTGTATTTCTTGTGCTTCATAATGCTGACACTTTCTCTGATTTTGTCATCTAAACAGAAAAATTCAACTGGATGAAATTTGAATGTGAGTTCAGAATGAACAATTTTTAAGTATATATCTAAGGAGTCTCTTATTTTAAACCATTTTTTACTCTCCTCTTTTATCCAGACTCGTTGAGCACATTTCACTGCTTTTTGGGCTTGAGGTGTTTTTGTATGGCATTTTATGTTTACATAATTTGGTATCACTTCTTTCTTAAGGCATTCTTGGTTAAACCAGATGTTTTGAGATGCTGTGCAACGTTTTTTCAGTAACTTCTTGTATAGTTGGGTCAATTCTTCTCTCGAAGATTTTTTAATTGAATTTACTGTTTGGACCCTTACTTTGTGGAATCTACTCATATTAATGTTATAAATGAAACTAACTGTTTCTAATTAATTCCACTATTTAATTGAAAGATTTATGAAAATTACATATAATAAATAAATTAATTAATAAAAAAGAGGAAAAAGTGGCATTACAATTAATATTTCCTGAAAATACTAGGGAAATACAAAATTACAAAACCATCACATATGCTGGTAATATTTCTAATAATATTTCAAAGATAATATCTTGTTCAACAAATACAGCAATTTCTTTTAAAACAGAAAACAATGTAAGTAAAAAATTGTTAAATGTAAAAACAAAAATACCCCCATTAAAAAAGTCTGGAGTATATAAACTTAAATGTCCAGAATGTAATGCTGTCTATATTGGTCAAACAATTCGAAATTTTGAAATTAGATACAATGAACACTCACGAGCATACAGATTAAAACAGCCAGATAAATCACATTACGCAAAACACCTTCTTGACACAAAACATTCATTAACACCTAACACAGAACTAGAAGTACTGCATATTTGTGATAAGAAACAAGAACTAGATTTCCTTGAAGAACTAGAAATAAGAAGACACTTAAGAGACCCACAATATGAAGTTGTCAATGAACAGATAAATCTAGGGAGCTCTCCACTAATAAATTGTCTTCTTAAGTAACTATTGTAAAGATCAGCAGATATAGTTTTCCTTGGTTTTCTATATCATTGCACAGTTATACTGATCTTAAATGGGAAAAAGATATCCAGGATATCCCCATAGGGCTAATAATACCTAAGCTTTAATATTTGTAAAATCATATCTTCTTCTTTTCTCTATTCATATATATTAAGTCAATCACAAGATAGGTCACTTACTATTTGGTCTAGCCAAAATATTAAACATCAAGTAGGTATCACATAAAATGTAACTTCTGTCATTCTGACGATGATATGTCAATATCGAAATAATTATCAATATCCTTTAATAATTTTCATAAATCTTTCAATTAAATAGTGGAATTAATTAGAAACAGTTAGTTTCATTTATAACATTAATATGAGTAGATTCCACAAAGTAAGGGTCCAAACAGTAAATTCAAAAGAATTTTCAATTGTTATAACTTTGTTAGTAAGTTAATTTTTTCGAAATAAATAAAAAAAAATTTTTAATACCTCAATTTTTCAACTAGTTTTGATTTTTCAAAGTTGTCACTATCATCCTCTAGCTTCAAATGGCTCCATCTCCGTCAATTTTCATTATAGCAAAAAAACTAAGATAGCATTGCTGTAGAATTTTTTCTCAACAACTTTTACTCCCCTAAAATTTGAAAAAAAAAACACTTTTTTTTTCATCCCTTCCAGGTAGATATAAAAAAATACTTGAAAAATTTATTTTTAGATCTTTTAGAGTGACTTATCTCAAAATTAGTAATTGAATTTCCATTTTCTTCGCTTTTATTTGTAAAGGAAAATATTTTTGTTAATGAACAGTTACATAACTAAAAAGGAAATATACAGAATTTTTAATGGTTGCTTGAGGTATATCATTCTTGAGAATGAGTTTTTTACCACCAAAATCATTATCAATGTTGGATACGAAATAAACGTAAATAAGCAGATTTTATGTACCAAAATTTCGCACTAACGTAAAATATGTCAATATAGTTTAACTTGTAATTATTGTCTGTAATAGTTAATGCAACTTCTTATCTAGAATATCCAATTCACTATTTATTCACTCATAGTTTCTAATTTGATTATTCAACTGTATCATTAACAATTTTAATAAAAATTATATATAAATTCTGGATAAAAACTAGAAAATAATGTAATTGTCTAATTAATTTCATTAAATAATGAATCAGTTTCGTGTAAAAACTTGGAATGTTCAAACTTTTCTAATGTTATTACATAAACTGTTTTAGAGAGCAGTAATTTTTTTGGTTTATAAATTTTTATGTCGTTGCAATATTTAAATTTAAAATGATGTACATACTATTATTTATTTGTAAATAAATCGACTGTATATATTGTATAAAAGATGTGTTATAGATTGAGAGATTTTAAAAACTGACAATGTACTGCAATTGTGATAGCAGAATAACTGATAGTTATTTAGGTATTTTTGTACAAGTATTACTGGAATTCTTCGATGAATCCTTTATTATAGTAAATAAATAATTTTCTATTAATTGATTGGATACTTTTATTTCACCTAATTCCCTTTTTTTGTGTTCTAACTAATTTTTTGCAGTTCTACGTGAGGTAACAAATGAACAATGTTAATATAAATGAACTGTAAAAAATATTTTCATAAATTAATTATTAGCTAAATAAACAATAATATTGATATTTCAATCCTATCACTTTCGGTTAAAGGCATTTTGTGAAAAAAGTTGCAATATGATAAATTGCTTGGATAGTTCTCACCTTCTCTAAAGCGTTAACAATACAGAATTGTACTTTAATGTTTCTGACAGTTCTTAACGTCAAATGAAAAAAATGGTAAAAAATACTGTCAAACAATAAAAATATTTTTATGGTTCAGGGGCTTGGATCACTAATAAAAGCTGTTAGATACAATGTTAAAAATAATGCAGGGTGTTTTTAATAGTAGATATATTAGAGTAACTTGAAATTTTTGCATTTTTGCCCACCCTGTAACAATTTGAAGTAACGTGTTATACATTTTTGGAATCAGCTCAGCAAGAGAAATCCAGAAATTGAAAAAAAGAGGGAATGAGAGAATGGTGACGACGTCATCAGACGAAAGTAGTTCACCCTGTATATTAGATTATAATTTGAGAAAATAGTAAATTAAAATAAAAAATCGACCTGTTTCGGAAATTTCTAATTTTATTGTTTATTTAGCTAATAATGAATTTATGCGTTAGGTTAGGTTCAATGTGAGTGGGGGCATCTCGCCACCTCCACTGCGACCCCCGTTGGGTCTATTGTGGCTCACCCCTAGGGATTACAATTGACTCCACAAGCATGTGCTTCTGACGAAGTCCATGGTTGTATTTGGAGATACTTTTTTGAAGTCGCTCGGCTCTTAGGTACTAAAACCGAATATGTTATACCTTACCCTGCCCAAAGCTGGGCATGAGCATAGTATGTGCTCATCAGTTTCGTCCTCCAAATTACAGAGCCGACAATCCGAGGTCTGAACCAGACTCATCTTCTTTAGGTGGTAATTTAGTCGACAATGTCCTGTAAGCAGTCCCGTCAGAATGCGTAGGTTTGTTCAATTCCATTCCTGGATATGCTTATTTTTTGTACTCGGAGAGTTGAGTATGAACGCCTTCGAGTGAGAGAGCCCCGTTATGTCTGCCCAATACGTGAAGGTTTTCCTCTCCGCCCAAGTAGCTATGGCTGATCTAGCAGTGCTTTCCGCAATGCCAAAAAATGGTTCAGGTCCGATATATGGAGACTCTGATCCCTTTTTTGCCAGAGGGTCGGCCTTCTCGTTTCCCTCCACTCCTCTATGCCCCGGCACCCAGATCAAAGTGTATCAAGGGATTGTAGACAGTTATATACTAGCTTAGATTTTATCCTGTTCGAGCTCAGTGCTTTAAGAGCAGCCTGGCTATCTGACAGGATGTGTATGTTCTTTTTTACAACAGGTTGATTCATCAGCTCTTTTGCAGCCAGTTCAATGGCGTATACTTCAACCTGAAAGACGGTAGCGTACCTACCCAGGTTGGCTGTGATTTCAACTCTGGGTTTCCTGCTGGAGACCGACGCTCCAGCCCCGTTTCCGTTTCTAGGAAGGAGATTACTTCGCTATCCCATTGGTCTCTCGTGGGAATGAGGACCTCAAAGGGCCTATCCACGCGAAGTTTTGTGACAGAAAGACCCGAGGGCATCCCAAGAATGTGGTGATTTTGTATTTCCCTCAGCATTCCCGACTGATCCCTCAGAGTATCTCCATTTATTTGCCTCTCCACTGATAGCATTCTATGCGCTGCTCTCCTGGCTTCCTTCACCAAATGAATGTGGAGAGGAGTTAGTTGCAGGAGGGCTTCCATAGCTGCCGTTGGTGTGGATGACATTGCTCCGGTAATGGCCAGGCATGCTGTTCGCTGCAAGCTTAGCTCTAGCTGTCTTTTGCAGAATTTTGGTCCACCAGACAGCTGAGCCATACGTGACCATTGGCTTGGCCATTATTTGGTAAATTCAGTAAATCTGTTTGGGGTTCATACGCCAAAATTTTCCACATACCCTTCTGAGATTCAGAGGGAAAGTCTGGCTTTGTTTATCACTATTTCCAAGTGGGAGTTCCAGGTTAGTTGTTTATCTAAGATTACCCCTAGATATTTCACCTCCGTCGCAAATGGAATGCTCACGTCGCCTAAAATTGGCTGGCGGAGTCGCTGTAATTTTTTCCTCTTCGTGAAGGGAACAATTACGGTTTTGAGGGGGTTAACAGACATCTGTTCCCTCTCGCACCACCTATGCACTATTTTTAGGGCCGTTTGAAGGACGTTAGAAATTATCTCTTCAAATTGGCCTCTAATAATTATTACTTTATCATCAGCATATCCCTGCACATCTATCCCCTGACTGGATAATTTACCCAGGAGATCGTCAACCAGTAGTGACCACAAAAAGGGGGAAAGCACCCCTCCCTGTGGGCAACCCCTGGCCGCCATACCCCTTACCGTGACTCCATTCAGTGATGTAGTGATGTACCGGTTTGATAATATGCTTTTGATCCAGTAACGGATTGGATTGCAGATTCCTCCGCGCTCCACCGTTCTCCATATGGAGTCTGGAGGGCGTTATTGAGAGCTCTATATCTAGGAAGGCCGCCAGCGCTATTTCCTTGTTGCCAAGGGAAGGGCTGATTTTCCCCATTAGATTGTTCAACGCCAAATCTGTAGATTTGCCCGTTTGATAAACATACAGGGAGATATTTATCGGATACTCTCGTAACCTCCCTTCCCTAATTTGCTTGTCTAAATTTTTTTCTAGACATTTCATCAAAAACGAGGTCAGGCTGATCGGACGATAGGATTTGGGAAGTGAATTGTTCACTTTCCCAGTTTACCGTATAAATACAACCCTCGCAACTGACCATTCTAGAGGGATGTACCACCACACCAGACTAGCTTGACAATAACTTGACCAAATGGGGTGACAGCTCTCCACTGCCCTGTTGCAGCAGAGCAGGAAAAATGCCATCCTCCCCAGGTGATTTGTACGGTGAGAATTCGTTCACTGCCCATACAATTGCCGATGGAGTGACTATGTCTGTTGCCAACTTCCAATCTTCCTTTTTGGGTCGTTCTGTCGATCCCTTTGGAAGTGGGATGGGTGACTGGTCCTCTAGAAACCGACTAACGGGAAAGTGAGTCTGAAGCAGTGGCTCCAGGGTCTGCCTTGCAGAGTTCGTATAGGTGCCATCTGGGCATTTTATTGCTCCAACGCCCTGTGCCGGATCTCTGGAGAGAGCCTTGTGAATTCTACAGCTGACAGGTAAATCTGATATACTCTGACAGAAGTTTATCCAGGAATCTATCTTGGCTTTCCCAATCGCCTTATTGTACTCTGTTAGCCATACGATATTGTTCCCATAAGCCTTTTTCTTTAGCTCGGTTGTAGAGTTTCCGAACTTCTACTCTTTTCTTTTCCAAGTCTCTGCTCCACAACGGTGATCCTCTGTGGTCTCTCTTCTCCTTCAGTGGGCAGTTTTGTTCATAGGCCGATAGAATGGCGGTTTTCAATTGATTATTCGCCTCCTCTATCTCTGCTCTATTCTTAATAGTACCAATTATGTTTCCCAAGCCTTGCTGGAGGGTTGATCGATAACCGCTCCAGTTGGTGCATTTTGGGTTCCGAAATTGGACTATGGGTCTTGCCCCTGTATTCACGTCGAATCTAATATGTCTGTGGTCTAAACAAGACGGCTCCGTAGATACGTGCCAGTAACGATTATGCGTTACTTTATGGACGCACTGTATAAAGAAAAAAAACTTGAATCAAACCCTTCAATTCATTTCATTATACAATTTATATAATATAAAAGCATGTAGTAGTTTCACTTGTATAAATGTATTCACCTAATTTATAAAATACAAACTCTTTCACTTAATGCCATTATCATGGGAGTGCACAAGAAATAGCTAGTCCACCATATTGAATTTGGGGGAAAGTCATTTTAATTTTCGTAAATCAGAAAAATCGTTACCTATCAATTATTACCAAATCTTTCACTCCTACGTCAAAGATCGCTATTTCCTAGTTAAATACCTTGATGAACAAACACCACTGTTCAAAATTAACACCGGAGTTTCTCAAGACACTGTTTTGGGGCCGCTACTTTACCTCCTCTTCACGGCCGATCTACCAAATAGCAATGACGTACTAGTAGCCACAATCGCAGACGATACCGCCATACTAGCATCACTCAAAGATCCTATTGTAGCATCAAATATACTACAGCGTCACCTCAATAAAATAGAAAACTGGTTAAAGAAATGGCGAGTTAAAGCAAATGAATTGAAGTCTGCTCAGGTAACTGTCACCAACAGTAAAGGAAAATGTCCAGAAGTTACTCTTAACAATCAAATTCTACCACAACGGGACGATGCCAAATATCTAGGCATGCACCTGGATAAGCGCCTAATCTGGAGGAAACACATCTTTACCAAAGCGCAAACAATTGGGTTTGAAACTAATGGCTGATAGGTAGAAAATCTCAATTATCTATAAAAAATAAGGTACTGATGTACAAAGCCATCCCCAAGCCCATTTGGACCGGTATCCCACTGTGGGGAGCTAATTCCAATATTGAAATTCTGGAGCGATTCCAATCGAAAGTGCTAAGAATTGTTTTAAATGCTCCATGGTTTGTGCCCAATTTTGTTACAGCCCGTGATCTTCAAGTGGAATCGGTCAAATCGGAAATAAAAAACAAACTTATCCATAAGCTATAAAAATTGATTAAGACACCATCAAAACAGACTGGCATCTAACCTCATGGTACAACCAGAAGCCCAGCGTAGTTTTAAACGTTATTTTCCATACGACCTAACTATATAGGTTTTAGCGAGTGTTAGTGTATTCCCAATAGACAAAACTAATTAATCTAGATATTAATTATAGCTGTAAGAGATAGTACTCACTGGATTCCTATCAAGCATGTCAACAGAATTGTATTATCACATAATTTGTTTATTATAATAAGTATTATAGATTGCAAATAAATAGGGAAATAAAAAAAAATTTCGTATTTTTCTCAGCAAATCCTTCCATTTGATACTCATGTTATGAGAGTGCTTCAAAATAACTAGTCTGCCATCTTGGGTGGTCCGCGATATTGAATTGAGAGTGGAGTCATTTCATTTTCTGTATTTTTCTCTGCAAACTCTTACATTTGTTACTCATATCATGGGAGTGCACAAAAAATTACTAGTCCGTCATCTTGGCCGCCTGCCATTTTGGATGTAAAATGACGTCAGCTAATCATGTATTGTCATCCAAACTAAATGTGTATGCAAAATGTCATCTCAATCGGTTGAGGATAACTGCTTCGAAATTCAGTTACAAGATTTGAACCAAACATAAATGCATAAAAACATTCCAAGCTGAATAGAAGCAAATAGAAATGCGGCGGAGTAATAAATCTTCACGAGCCTATAGGATGAACCATCCAAGTAATATTAAAATATTATCGTGAACATCAATTTTTTTTCAATTTTTTTGTCGGGCAGGTAGCTTCACCTTGTATCAGGACGAGTTTAGGGTATATTCAACTGTGAAGAGATTAAAAATTTAGTTATTATGGTAGTCAGTAACGTGGGCTGAAAATGAAATAAATGTTTTGAATTGAACACATTTTAAAGTTATTCATTCTTAAACGCATATTCGGTATGCTTATTAAATTTGGACAATTGATTGATTTATTGCTATGCCATATTTATGAATAAACTATAACAATAATTTAAAAAAATGTCTTGCATCATGGCGACTTAATCCTCGGATCGTACACTGGCTGCACACAACTGTAAAGAAACCCATGGCTGATGGCCAGAAACAGATCAAAGGAAAGCTGAACTGGAGCTATCAAAACTTCAGTGGCTTGCGCTTGCCTGTTGGTGCATAACATGTGGATGGGTAGCAGGCCGACCGCGGCTATGGAAGCCATACTCAATCTTCCGCCTCTTGCTCTGCACGCTTAAAGCGGAAACGAGATTTGCTGCATATAGAGTAGAATGCAATGTAAGCTTTCACGAAGGAACCAACATCCACAGTCATTACAGAATAAGAGATGTTATTACAAACTTGCTCCTTGAAATAAGAAGTGATAACATATTGGCCATAATTGAAGACAATCAACCATACAATATCCTGTTAAATTGGAACGGGGTGGAAGCATGCAGTGATGATGGAACGCTGGTGTGGTACACTGACGTATCTGAAATTGTTTCAAGAAACAGAAGCTGGAGTCCATGGTGCTAAAACTAGGTGAAATGTCTACGCATCTTTGGGAAGTTTGCCTCCACATTCCAAGCGAAAATCTACGCTAACGACACGTCGAAAAGAAGTACAGAGGCCAGAAGATCCTTATATTCTACGATAGTCAGGCAGCACTGAAATCCTTAGCATGTCCCTAGATCAGATACACAACTGCCTTCAAAAACTCTTAACCCTTACAAATCACAGTAAGATGACATTTGAGTGGGTCCCGGATATTGTAGGCAATGAAACGGCAGATACTTTTGGGATATCAAAAACTACAGCACAATGGTGTACGTTTCGGTGTACTCAAACAAAACATCAGACGTACAGGAGCCACGTACCAAAGCAGGAACACAGAAAACTCCTGCTCAAAAAACTCTCGAAGACGCTGATTTGCATTTGCAGCATCTGACTCTGTGTTCTGTTTTATTTGTATTTTGTAGGGTTTATTAAACACAAACTTGGGTTCAATCGCCTCATTGGCTGCCTGCAGCAGAGGTAGCGCAGTAAGCGCTTCTCGCCATAGGCTTAGCCTCAATTGACCCACTCCTACTTCGGGGTTTACACCAGCCGTACGCAATCGTAACATGTCCATTAACGCAACCTCTTTGACGTACAAGTCCAGAGGGGACCAGTAACTAATTCCATTGCCGCGATTGGTGTTGTTCTCATGGCTCCGTACGTTAGCATAGGTCTCATGATTGCAGTGTAGATCCAGGTGACCACACGGGGTGAAAGACCCCATGTGCGTCCCACTGTCCTCCGACATTGCTCATAAGCCACATATGCTCTTTTTGCTCTGCTCTGTAGGTGAGAGTTCCATGTTAGCTTCCAGTCGAGGGTAATACCAAGGTATTTCACCTCTTCAGAGAGGTTTAATTTGCTATTGAAGATTTCGGGGGGTTTTAAGCCCGATAATCCTCTTTTCCTGGTGAAAAGGACCATCTCAGTCTTCTTGAGATTGATCGACAGTGAGTGTTCCTTACACCATTTTTCTATTGATTTGAGCCCATCCTGCGCTCTATCGCACGGTGTGTTCACAAATTTTCCGGTCTGCAAGATAACTATGTCATCTGCGTATGCGATTGTGTAGAATCCATTATTGTTGAGGTGATTAATCAGGGTATCCAGGACTATGTTCTCTGCGTACATCCCCTCATGACCAGTCCTCTCATTATGATGTCTTCTACATTGATACTTATTGCTCTACTAAAGAGCATTTTGAGTATCCATTCTCCCACTACCAGGGGTAGTTAAGTTGCTGGGTAATTGTTGGGAAGGTTGTTTTATCAAATGCTCCCTCAATATCTATGAATATACCCAGGGTGGATTCTTTATTGTCCAATGATCAGTGGACCTTCCCGGAGTATATGCATGCTGATTTGGATGAAGTGGGTTGTGAACTAGCACTTCATATCTTATATACATCTCACATAGCCTCTCCATTGTTTTTAAAAATAACGATGTGAGGCTAATAGGTCGGAGTGCTCCTTCCTGGTTTGGGTATAAATGCCACTCGTACTTCTCTCCACTTTCTGGGAACATACCTCAGAGCTAAAGAGGTTCTGAATATTCCAGCCAGGTGCGGCATAAGGATATCCATTCTCCACTGAAGTAGGGCTGGTCTTATACCATCAGGTCCTGGTGACTTGAAAGGGGAGAAGCCCGAAATGGCCCACCTTATCTTGTCTTCATGAATTAATGCACTAGCAAATTGCCAGTCGTATTGTGAGGGTGTTATTGGTACTTCCGCCCAGTTCGTCGTTCCAGGAAAGACAGAAAGTTTCCATAATAATATCAGCGCTCTCTTGGAGGTTGGCGGCTTTGTCGCCTCAAACAATATCTTTGAATGTGAATCAGCGACCTATTAGAGAATTAATTCCTAGGACTTGAACGCCCAAGGGAGGCTTTCTCCAAGAAGGATCTAAAGTGAAAACTGTTGAGCCTAATAACGACCACTAGTTTCTTCACATAAACGGTACAACCAAGAAAAACCATAATAAGCGTAAAGGTTGAGGTTCCGAGGATTGGTAGCCTCTGACTGGTGGTACTGTATCAATCAATCAATCAATCAATCAATCAGTCACCACAAGACATCATCGGCTTAAGGTAGCACACTACCGAAAATAAAGGAATGTAGAGCTAACACAGAGATAAACTACGTAATTTTTTTATTAACAAAGCTAAAACTTCTAGCTACACAATCAACTTTGCAATATCATCCATCAGGAGTTGTTACATTAATTTGGATTATCTAACACTTCCACTCGTTAATGCAAGTATTATCCACAGACCGTTCTGAAGAACAATACCATGATCACCGATAAAAATTTATCAGAAGAAAAACTTGATTTTGTAGAAATGGATGGAATTACTTATTCAAAACATTAATGTTATAGATAGAGTAACACATCCAGAAAATATGAAAGTAAAAAATTCTTGCTATTAATATCTAGCATGTAGTGAAGTGCCCATAAATCTCTTCTTACTTTCCTTTGTTTTTCTTTTCGATATGGTCTAGCTTTATAATTCATATCGCTTCGAACATATGTATCTGTAGAGTGGGGAGTGTGAGTTTAGGCCACATGTGACCTCCCGAGGAGTGGTACTCCTAGGTCATCGTCCATCCTGTCCTTTCCAGGAAGGGGGATAGGTCACTAGGAGACATCTCCTTTATATCGGCAGGTGTAGGCCAAGACTCACCAAACACACTCTCTTATTGACGATAACTCCGGGCACTCTCATAAGACATGCCTAACAGTTTCATCTTCTTGTTTACACATCCTGCATAGAGGTGTGTCCACTAGCCCCATAGTTTGGAGGTGTTTCCTTAGTTGACAGTGGCCAGCCACAAATCCTACTGTTAGGCGTAGGTTTTTCCTGGTCATCGCCAAATACTTCGGCGCCAGCTTCTCAGGGTCGCCCAAGGTGATCCTGGCAAGACTGCATCCTTTAATTCCATCCCATCTCTTTAGGGATTGAGCATGGGTGTAACGCTTGTCTATTTCCGCAATTGTCGAAGTCGTCAGGCCGTAGGTGTCACTGGGTCCTAAATTTTTTAGTACAGCCGCTTCCCTGGCTGAAGAATCGGCAATGCGATTACCTTTACTCCTGTCGTGCCCTTTAACCCAACTCAGGATAATATTGTTATCTACCGAGTCGTTAGCTGAATCTTGGTGGCACTCTATTACTAGCCCTGTTGTAACACGTTGTCTGTTCAAGGCTAATAAGGCTTGTCTGCTGTCAGTGCAGATTGTTATGTTTTTGCCAGAAATCCCTTTTCTGGTTAGTTCTTTTGTGGCAATTGAGATACCAGCCAGTTCTGTTTGAACCGCGCTGGTACTTTTTCCCATTCCCCACTTAATTCTTAGGCTAAGTGATCTGGAGTAAACTCCACAATCTGAAAGACCTCATGTGCGTCCCACTGCCCTCCGACATTGCTCATAAGCCACAAATGCTCTTTTTGCTCTGCTCTGTAGGTGAGAATTCCATGTTAGCTTCTTGTCGAGGGTAATACCAAGGTATTTCACCTCTTCAGAGAATTTTAATTTGCTATTGAAGATTTCGGGGAGTTTTAAGCCCGATAATCCTCTTTTCCTGGTAAAAAGGACCATCTCAGACTTCTTGGGATTGATCGACAGTGACTGTTCCTTACACCATATTTCTATTAATTTGAGCCCATCCTGCGCTCTATCGTACAGTGTGTTCACAAATTTTCCGGTCTACAAGTTAACTATGTCATCTGCGTATGCGATTGTGTAGAATACATTATTGTTGAGGTGATTAATCAGGGTATCCAGAACTATGTTCCAAAGAAGGGGCGATAAGACCCCTCTCTGTCAGTTTGACGTTTCAACGGCATTTATATATGGTGACGTTTGGGAACAAATTTTCATGAAACAGTCTGAAGTGTATGAAGATGGAACAAATCGGGTCTGTGCCTGAAACGAAGCTTGTACGGCCTCAAGCAAGCCCCACGCAGTTGGAACAAGCGACTTGATGATTTTATGATTGGCTTAGGATTTCTTCAGAGCCGTGAAGATCCTTGCGTTTATATTTGCCTTACTCCTGCTGGTAAAATCGTTGTTGTACTATATTGTGATGCCTTTTGGCCCAATATAATAATATAAGAATAAATATTTAAAATAAGAATTAAATTCCCTTGATCTTATTTCAACAAAACGTTTGAATATTTCATTAGTATATAAATGTAAATAAAGAAGGTTATTGTCAAGTTCAAGCGTGTTTATCTGTTTCGTTCGAACTTGACCGGTTATATAAATATACATTCAGTATTGATCAAAGAAGAGTCGATGCAGAATACTTGAAGAAAACTATTCTATATAGTTGAATAGTCAGCTAGTAGTAATCAGTAACCATTACGCATAAGTATGCTATAAGGCTAGGTACTTATGCATAGCATTAGTTTAGTAAGTAGTTTAATGTATTTAGTAAATAAAGAAACATATCCCAGTGCAGGAAGTAGTTGTTTCATTCTCTTGAGATGATCCTCCATGTGACCTGCAACACCACCCATTCAGAGGCCCTTCCACACCTATAATCTAACCAAGTATCCATCGACGACACATATATTATAATATGTCGACGACGGATTAGTTGCAGCCAATAGCCAATCTGAAATGGACTTATTTATTCAACAACTACGCACACGATTCGATATTTTTGTGAAAGAAGTGTCCTACATTCTTGGACTTGTGATAATTCGACGTGGTGGAGACATTATGGTCAGCCAATCGGCATATATCAAGAAGATCTTTTCACGATTCAACATGGAAGGATGCAATCCGGTTCTCACACCAATGGTTTAGCTCAGCATTCAAGGTTCAGAAAACGCTCCTGATTTCCCCTATTGTCGGCTGTTGGAGCTCTACTTTCTGTAGCCCGTGGAACCTGCTACGACATTGCATTCAGTGTGGGAGTTTTATCCCGTCATTTGGAAAATCCAGCAGAAGAGGATGTTGTACGAGTAAAATGAGTAATTCGCTACCTAGCCGGTACCATTAACTTGAAGTTAGTCCAAAGACTATGCGAGTCAGCCAGAAAACTCACTGAAAACCCCGTATTCCACTTTCGAACCAAACATATTCAAAGGAAGTACTTGTTTCTCCGAGACCGGATCAAGAATGGAATGGTGACTGTGGTCCATATTGGAACTGAACATCAGTTGGCAGACATCTTGACGAAACATGTACCCCGCCCAAGACTTCAAGTTCTTCGAGAAAATTTGGGATTATCCTAATCAGCCTTAACAAGGGAAAGTGTTGAAGAACTAGTTATTTTTGTCCGGCTAACTACGTTATTTTTTAGTGACACTATGTTGTCAGCACAGACATTAGAAGTTGTCATTCAGTATTTTTGATTTGTATATTACGTTAATTTCGATGAAAGTGTTAGAACGTGTGTTTTCATGATTCCTATCACCCAAAATTCAACAATATTTGTCTGTCTTTCTATTACTGTTGTCGTAGAAAAAGTATAGTATGAAATTTAATTCAAAATAATAGCTATTTTGCACTCGTATTAATTGCAAACTAGTGCAAAATATGCATCATTTTGATCCCATATAATTATTGCGTGGTCTTGATATAGAAAATTTTTATTTTTAAATAAACTATTGAAAACACTTGCATTTTATTATATTGCTACTATATCTGAATCATCGGTGATTCATCAATTTTCACTTTTAATAAAAAACAACTCGTACTGACATACGTTTCTAACTACTGTTCTCCCGGTTCATTTTCACCCTTGAAAGTTGAAGTGGTGCACATGTAAAACTCCAATTCCTCTCCTAATATCATCATAAACCTTTTTAGCAACACAAATATAGAGTAATAAATCAATAGCCGTTTGTAAAATCCGAAATCCCTTCCTCTATTCACATACACACACAGAAACGGACTAGCTACATCGGAGTTAAGTTAAAAATTACTGGTTTTCTAAAATATTGGTTTCATTCTTCCTTCAGCTCTATTTTTAATTTTTGCTTCTCCTGAAACAGAGGATGTTTCCTCTGGAACACATAAACTGCAACTAAAGGGTGCAAAGACATGTTATAAAAGGTTTTGAATAACCAAAATGCTTTAATTTTCGAAAATTTAAAAGAAATCATTTTGACAATGAGAAAATTTTAAAGTGTGATTTCTATGTCTAGAAGAGGTTTTAAGATGTAAGATTTGTACATTTAATATTATGTTTTGTGTAGATTATAATTATATGTGTAAAAAAGGTGTGTGTAAGAAAATCAAAAATACCAAAATAACTTTTGACCATCCTCGTATATCAGTTTTGACACAAATTTTATTAAAAAATGTAACATAGTGACCTGTGACTTGTGTGTTTAATAAAAGTAAAAACTCCAAGTGGATGGCTCATTCCAGTTTTTTCACTTGCACAATAAAGTCTAAGAAAAAGTACTTCCAATATCGATAAAGTAGGGAGTCAACTTACCTAGACTTTTGACAGAAGGACATTTTGAAGTTTAAAAGATTGGAATCCGATGCTATCTCCCTGAGCATCTAAAGAAGAAGGACTAACAAAAAAAATAAGGTACCTAATTCTTTCTTCCTACAATATATAAAAAAAAGAAAGTTAATTACTAAATATTAACAATAATATTCTAAAAAGATTTGCTATAGCTAAAAAAAAATAACTCTAGATAGAGACTTCAATTCCATAATAATAATATGGACAAACAAAAACAATAAATGCATTTAAATTTAAAAAAGCAATTAAAGAAGATTTGACATATCCATTATTTACTGTAGTATTTATATTTTTATGTATTATTATTAGATTGTAAGCATCTATCTATTTTTTTCTTTTGCTTATAGACTAAACAAGTTTCTAGTTTTCCTTTATGAATAAATACTTTACTAAAATTAATTTCCACTTACCTTGTTGGTCGATAAGCAATTTTCATCATTGATTTTTTACTTATATGATAACCATTGTTTTTGTAAACACTTCTCATTTGCAAACTAATTTCTTGAATTTAGCAATTATTTTCACTATTCTTCAAGTGTGGAAGGGATGGTAATACATCATACATAATTTGCCAGTGAGTTAGATTTAGTTTCTCAATAAAAAATATGATATTTCTTCGTTTAATTCAACAACTTGTCTATTATTGAACAGCCATTTTGGAGATAATTAATAAGAGTGCGTAGAGCGTCGACTCCAAACACAAGTAACGAATCCGACTGAGATAGGTAGTTTCGTGCTTTATCAGAGTAAGTTACAGGGTTGTACTGAGAAAGAAAGGTCAGGTAAATTTAATAAAATTTTAATAGGTGGAATTATATAAAAAAATAAAAAGATTATTAACTATATTCAATACTTTATATTTATTTTATTTTTAAATAAATATTGGCGCCCAACTATACAATACAATAATCACTTTAATAAAAAATAATTAACCCCATTACCCCATAAACACGCGACAATATTTCTGCTATGCTTGTGAATATGTGACGACGTTTTATATATTTTACTTATGATAAGAGGAAAAGAGAAAGGAGGAAAAAATGCATATGGTTTTAATTTTTTTGTCCTTTGATATCGTTTTTTTCGCGTTTTCTCGACGGGTTTTCATATTTTGGGTGTTTTCAACGACCCCCATTCCTCTGGACATTTTTTGGATTTTTCAATCATAAAACCCCTATATCTCGACAAATATGTTGTCAATTTTCTAAATTTTTCAAATTTTCTCAATTTTCTCGATTCTATTGGTTCCATGCACACTTTTTCTAGTTCTCTATACTCTTTCAATGTATATAAACTCAATATACTTTTTTGGTTTTTGTTACATTATAACCTTGCATATCCTTGGTATTCTCGGTCTACTTGCCATAATTCTTAAGATCCACTTTTTAAATGTATACAGATACATGCAATGAGAAGAGAAAGAAAGAGACAAGGAACAAAAAAGGAAAAGGAAGAGGAAAAAAAGGAAAATAAAGAGGAAGAAGAGAGGAAAAAAATATCTCATAAAAATTTTTATCATAAAAAATTTAAAAATTATCCACATCAATCACTACGTAGCAAAAAAATACATTCTCTAAATTCCCTTATCACTCACAAAAACAAAGACTCGTTCATTTTCTACAATAAATTCATAAGAAACTCTCATATCAATTACTACGTGCCGAGCGTAGCGAGGTACGTAGCATATACGAAAACTCACTAAATTTTTCATCATTTCATACTATTTTCTCCTACATCACCAATTAAATAAGAAAAACAATACATTCTCTCTTCTATAATTTCATCCTTACTACGCATTCCAAAGAAAAGTCACGATGTCCAAAAAAGTTAGGGAAGCTTGCAGATATTGGATTAAGGTTTTGTCTGTAATAGATTGAATGTTTACTTGTTTATCTGACTAGTTTTTTGTTTACAAGTTGATAAGGTGGGTCGTCTTCAGAGAGAAGTTGCAGACGTCTTCCAAGTTAGTGAAGTATCATTTCGCGGCTTCTCCGTAGATATCAAGCGAAAGGGAAATACCTAAAAGTGGACGACCAAGGGTTACCATTCTCGCACGAGATCGTTATCTGACTGTATATACCCGTACAGAACCTCTGAGTACTTATCGGATCATACAACAGCGCCATTTGAATGCTTTTGGTTTTCGGTTTCAATTGAAATTCTAGGTTAACTTACGTCGACGACGACTTTTCAGAAGAATTCTATCTACACAAACTCATATGCATACTCGATTGGCATGGGCTAATGAAAATGTGAACTGGAGGTCCGCATTATTCACAGATGAGTCGAGGTATGGACGGTTGTCTGATAATCAGTGTGTTCGTGTATTGACTCTTCCTTTAGTGCCCAGAAATCGAAGAGCAGTGCAGAAAGTTCATCCGTTCAGAAGTACAGTTCCTGTTTGAGGACGCATTTGTTTTAATGTTAGTGTTTGATGGGAACATCACTGCGCAGATATTATCGATGTTCATGCTACTATTGAATCAACTTTCCTCTTTCAAGACGATAATGCAAGCACGTACAAGAGTAATAGTTGTAGTATTTGGTAATGCCCCTCGATCTTCCGACCACAATCCCATCGAGCATTCTTGGGACTAGCTACAAAAGAGCCTTGAGTTCCTATGAATCCCCCTACAGACACTCTAACTTCGAAGACAAATCGATCAAGGCTACTTCAACGACATAATTGAAAGTATGCAGATGCGTTTTTTTGGCTGTAATTGATGTAAGAGGAAACCTACTCGTTATTTTACATTTTAATAAAATTAAAAAATTACACAACCTCAAATTGTTGTTTTTATGGTTTAAAACTGCAAACGTATTGCACAAAAAGGGTAAACAACGCTTGGTGACGAAAAATCATCATTTAATAAAACACAATCAATTCATGAATTTCACTTTTGTGGAGCAGATTCATGAAACGAATGATCACCAATTTGAACATTCAATCACTTTCATAATAGATAAGATGAGGCGGCTATTTGCCTTTTCCATTGCGACCTTCGCAGATTTATTGTGATCCTCTGATTCTAGATAACATTCTCCATCCCGACTTTTTTTATGTAGCTAACCAACCACGATACTGTACTTTTCAGTTACTTGTCGATGACTTTTTTTCGTCTATACAATAAACCACACATTCGCCAGGCAATCGCACTAGTATAGAATATGTGCAGTTTTCCCCACCAGGTGACAAAAATTCAGAGAGTAGAAGAGGAGGGTAATTGGTGGGACGGTAGAGCAGAGTATGCTGTACGGTGCGGAGGTGTGAGGTGGAAGAGCGGGGTGCATGCGAGGGCTAGGACACTCCTGCGAGTGCAGAGAGGGATACTGCTAAGGGATACAGAACAGTGGGTGGACTGGCAAGGTCCTACGCATTGGACGTGATGGCTGGAGACAAAGACAGAGAGGAAGAACAGGAATGGATAGAGGAAATGGGGAGAAGGTGGGAGGAGTATGAGGGAGCGATTGGGAATAGGAGAGATTGGATGGACCGGAAATTCGGGGAGGTGAACTACTTCTTGACACAGGTGTTCACTGGACATGGGTGGATAGTAGGGTACCTACAAAATATTGGGAAAAGAGAGACTGGAGTGTGCGAGAGGTGTGAATAAGAGGATGATGTGGGGCATGTGTTTAGATGCTGGAGGAACGAGGAAGTGCTGAAGAAGTTGGGGAGGAAACTAGGGGAGGCGGTGTATTGGGAGAACATGGTGCGGGGGGGTGGGGGGGGGAGGGGGGGAGGAATGGATGGAGGTGGGTGGCGTTGTAAAGCGCATAGTTAGGGGGAGAGAAGAACTCGATATTGCATGAGAGGTAGGAGTGATCGTTAGGGAGAAGACGACAGTGTGAGCGGATAGTGTCGCCCGTCTCGAAGTATGCTAGGGTAATGATTTCGAGGCGGAGGTAACGGCGAGTTTGAGATGGGTTTAGTTGGTAGGCATCCCCCTGGGGATGAGTTCAACACTGTTTGGGTCCTGGACCCATTCGAACATGAGTTTCCATCTCGACCCAAAAAAAAAAACGAAAACGCTGGCGCGGCAATAACGTTGCCATAAGCGAAGAAGTTACAATACTGCGATCGCATCGCACCGTTTATGTCGCCTTGACCAGGGCGCAAGTCGCTTCATCAAAATTTCACAACAATATTTATTAAGGGCTCACTGTATCTCTCTTTGAAACAGACCTAAAATTTACAATTTTTGAACATTGTAAAAACAACCTTTAAATTTTTATGCTAAAAATCATTAACGATGTGGATGTGAACTCCGTCCCTGTACACGTATATAGACATATAGGAAGGTTTAAGCCAACAATGGTAGTGTGTATATCCAAGAGGGCCTTGCTCTGGTAACAGCTGTGAGCTCATGGCTTTCTACTGCTTACTACTGCTGTTACTGATGGATAGTAATCGGAAAATTTTAGGAGGCAGTGGCGTAGAAATAAAATGAAAAGCATATATAGGTAATTAATCAAACTCCTCCAATAAATGAATGAATATATATTTAGAGAGAAATATAATTATGAGAAAATAATAATCTTAAAAAAATGTATGTCTTTCCTTAACCTCGTAGTTATGAGTCAGCCTGTAAATATTTTCCAAGTAAGAAACATATAAACATACAGTGTCATCCCCAAAGTATGCACCATATGGGAAACTTATTTTTTAAGCGGTTTTTCGTCAAAAAGTTATTCTTGGTAAAAGTTTGTGAATTCCTTGAAACAAAACATGGTGTCAACAAAATATAGTAAAACACGCTTAATATATATTGGGAGCATTCAGAAATTTCGATAAATGTTACGAGGGTTGTCTTTTTAGTGTTGCATATAACATATGTCAAAATTAACTGTCATGTTTAGTTAACTCAACGCCAAAGTTTCAGACCGCTTCGTTTAAAACTGTATCTAAACTGAATTTTTAAATTTGATGAGTCAGTCGAAAAATGGAATTAAGCCAAGAAAACGGTTGTCTCAATAAGAATGCCTTGCCGAGTCGGTTTCCTTTTCAGGCAATGAAGCATCACTTCAGTAGACAATCTCTCGTTGGTATGGAGAATTTAAACGTGGACGGATTACTCTTGGTAGACCTGTTCTTCGGCAGTCACCCAGGAAAACGTCAATGCTGCACGTAAGCTAATCCAAGTAGATCGACATGTCACATATCGTGGAATTGGATCATTTCAAAGACCACTATTCAAAAATTTTACATGAAGAATTATCTTCAAAGAAATTAATGTTTGGTTGGATACCGCATCTGTTGATGGAAGACCAAAAAGCAATTAGAGTCAATTGGTGCCAAAAAACTCGGTTTAGCGCAGGAAACTCAAAAAATATATACAGTATTGTCACTGGTGATCCTGGATTAACTCTTATGAACCCGAAAATAAAAGTCAGCCGACTGTTTAGCTGTTCCAAGATGAACCAAAACCGATGAAAGTTATCCGTTCTCGGAGTGTTCCCAAAAAGATGGTAGCGACATTGTGTCAAAAACGGGTCTTGTAGCAACAATTCCTCTGCAGGATCAACGAACTGATACTGCTTATTGGTGCAGATGCGATTTTTTTGTCGGAAGTAATTTCCGAATTTCGAAAAACCAACCCCCCAACGACCAACGATCCTCTACCAGAAAACATCGAATTGTTGGACCATCTTTCATACAGTCCCGACCAACGAAAACACCTAACTACTAATGATCCCCCACAAAGACAATGCAAGTTCCCACACAGCTCGAAAAATAATTGAATTTTTAAAGCAAGAAAACATCGAATTGTTGGACCAACCTCCCTATAGACTCGACCTAAGTCCCAACGACTTTTTTACTTTCCCAAAAATTAAGAATGAACTGCGTGTTCATGGGTTCCAGTCTCCGGAAGATGCAGTCAACGCCTTCAAAAACTTTATTTTGAATGTACCAACAAGCGAGTGGAATAACTACTTCCACAATTGGTTCCAAAGGATGCAAAAATGCATTTTTCTTTGTGGAGAGTACTTTGGAAAACAATATTGCTTAAAATTTATATACTGTTTTTTTTTCTAGCTCTATATGCAAAATATAAAACCCAACCCTTAAGTTGTAGAAAGTTTTTTTGACTAACAGAGAAATAGGGGAATTTTCATCCAACGATGAACTGCTTAATTCTATTCCATCATAAATTCATGATTTATCAAGTGAAACGACGAAAGGATTCCTACAAGAAACATGAAAACTAGTTTTCCCTCTCCTTGTGTAATAAATATTTCTACTGTTATGCTTTTTTGGTCAATCAGTATAGGCGGGTAATAATGAATCACATTCCATTCTAAAACTAGGTGAATGTACTGTGGGTGGAACTTAGTATTATTAGTTCATTTGATCAAACATATTTTTAAAATATTCAGTTTTTTAGGTAGATCGTCGGAAAAGTATAGTGTCATCAACTCGTGCGGAAACTGGATATTTCAGCCTATCTTCCGCATAAGCTACACAATATACTTTTTCATTATCTCTATCGTTATTGACCGTTGTCACATCAAAAACTCGACCTAATCAGAAAAAACATTTCGACTCCCGCTTCGAAATCATTATACCTCATTAAAAAATTAAAAAACCAGGAGGAGCAATTTGAAATTGAGTTGGCAATTTTTTACCCTTTATGTAATACTTTTTAGCATTGACATTCGATAATTGACAGTTCTGACATATAATATATTTATTTTCATCATCGTATACGTAGCGTATACTTGGCTAAGTTTTCGATGATATTTCGTTAAAGCAATTTGTATTGAATTTCTGCGATTATGGATTCTTCTACTCCAAGTAACAAGTTCTCTGCTTACTCCACCAAAAGCGGCTGAGCTCATGCCATTTACGAATGTCAGAAAAACAGTGTATTATAAAAAGTAGGTACCTACAAACAAATATTGGAAGGAAAGCCAAAAACCAAAATTATTGATGTTATCCAAAATTGCTCAAGCAGTCGGTATGCTATAATCATTACTTTCAAATTAAGAATGCTCAACATTTTTCTTACAAGAATACCAGAGTCGATGCTTTACCGAGCAATCAATCATTTTTAAATAGACCATGAAAGTTATCATTTATAAATTTGTTACCTTCACTAGACAAATTCGCCACTAAGCAATTTTAGGTATTACTCGCCCAGTGTAAGTTGGCACTTGAGATATGCGCGAACAAAAAGTAACAGACACTGCTTGAATAAAGATAGATATATTGAACGGATTGAACGAATATTTATAATAATATTTAATTCTTTGTTATAATTATTTGTGTATTACCTGAATTGTGGGTTCATAAATAATCACTTAACAATAGGGTGTTTACAAATATTTATATATCTTAATAGGAGATTACAAAGTTGGGATCTTATATTTCCGGACGGACTTAAATATTTTTAAATAAGATATTAACGCTTACAATAAATTACTAAATAAAATGAAAATTAAAAATCCCTTAAAGATAAAAACAAAAGATTATTCACTAAGCTGATTAGTTAAGTTCCTTCGATGTTTTCAAAATTTAATATTCTGGTTAAACTACCATTTCAGCATGACTGTCTTCAGAAAAATCATAATCAGAGTCACCATCCTCACTAGAATCGTCTTCTATGTCGATGATAAACTCATCTATGACCTGATCTAGTAGAAGTTCCCTTTCCATGTATTCCTTTTCAAATTTTTGTGCATGGTCACACCTTTCCCTCAACCACTGTTGCATTTCTAGTTTCCTTGTTGAAGATGTTGGCCTATTTTTCGCAAGTTTGTTGTGGTAAGATGCATTATCCAGTACAGCAACTCTTTTCGATCATTTCTCGTTTTTCTCCATCTATACTACTACTTCTAATTTAGTCAGGCGAACCTTGGCCAAGAAAAGCTCAAGCCAAGGTTCCGGCTCTGAGGCCACTGGCCATTCCTGCTACTTATGCATCCATGAAGCCGAGTCCCTCGATGAAAAGGACTCAATCCTCTTCAGTGGATGCCTGCTTATGTCCCCAGGGGCCATAACAGGTATTCCGAAGATTCGCCTGCGTAGCACAGCCCAATGTGGACATACCAGGAGAACATGGTCCGACGTTTCGTCAGCCATGCCGCAACCCCTTCATAGGGGACTTTCCTCTAAACCTAGGTTACAGAGGTGTTTCCTCAGACAGCAGTGCCCTATTAGGAGTCCTGCTGTCTTTTTTAACCTACTCCTTGGTAGTTCTAGAGCAGCTCTAGCATGTCCATCAGTCCATCCCCTCAGTAGAAGCTTGGACTGCCTGAGACCCTGTAGAGCCCTCCAGTGAGCGAGGTGCTGGTTTTCCAACCAGTTTCTCGTTTCCTCACGGATTGTTTGTTTTGTGAGGCCCAAGGTCGGGCCCGGGCCGTTAAAAGGGGTAGCCGCCCCTTCCACAGCCAGCGCGTCCGCCTTTTCATTGTCTTCAAAGCCAGAGTGGGCCGGAATCCATTCTAGCCACACTGCGTTCCGCCTTGCTAGGTCAGCAAAGCGTTCACGACATTCAGCAGCAAGCCCTGAGTTGATGGTATATCCACTCAGGGCCTTGATTGCCGCCCGACTGTCGGAGTATATGGGCATGCGTCGGTCCGCATAACCTCTGTCTAGGTTAATGTGCGCACATTCCAAGATAGCGTATACCTCAGCCTGAATATGCAGACACACCCTTACCCAATGGAACACAAACTTGTGTCCTTGGGTTCCTGGAGTAAATTCCAGCCCCCGCCCCATCGCTGGAGCATGAGCGATCTGTGTACCAGACGATCCCATGAGGCTGTGAATTTCCCTCTCTTTCCCAGAATTCTCTATTCCGGATCTTCACCCTATAGGGGGTTACGAAGGAGTACTTGCGCAGGCAGACATCAGCCGCACGAGCCAGAACTGGGACATCTCCCAGAAGCCTGAGCTCATTGACGTGCCTACGTTCCTCGTTTCGCACATATCCCAAACTTTTCAAGCGTAGGAGTGCCCTCCCAGCCTCAGCCTCGATCACATGGTGAAGAGGCCGAAGTCCAAGAATCACCTCCAACGCAGCAGTTCTTTATCTAAAACCTATCATGTGAATTTCCTTCCGTAGTGAGTCCATACTAACCCCTTTTAACGGCCCGGGCCCGACCTTGGGCCTTACAAAACAAACAATCCGTATGGAGACGAGGAACTGGTTGCGAAATCACCACCTCGCTCACTGGAAGGCTCTACAGGGTCTCAGGCAGTCCAAGCTCCTTTTGAGGGGATGGACTGATGGACATGCTAGAGCTGCTCTAGAACTACCAAGGAGTAGGTTAAAGAAGATAACAGGACTCCTAACAGGGCACTGCTGTCTGAGGAAACACCTCTGTAACCTAGGTTTGGAGGAAAGTCCCCTATGAAGGGGTTGCGGCATGGCTGACGAAACGTCGGACCATGTTCTCCTCGTATGTCCACATTGGGCTGTGCTACGCAGGCGAATCTTCGGAGTCCCTGTTATGGCCGCCGGGGACATAAGCGGGCATCCACTGAAGAGGATTGGGTCCTTCATCGAGGGACTCGGCTTCATGGATGCATAAATAGCAGGAATGGCACGCACAATGGGCCCGCTAGTGGCCTCAGTGCCGGAACCGTGTAAGACTCTCTTTATAAAGTGCTTCGTGTGTGAAATAATTTTTCCTATTTTAGTTTCAATATGGTTAATGTGATGATAAAAAGGTCCAGAAAAAAAAACAAAGTATTTGCTAAATTTTATGTCCATCTACTGGACAAAAAAATCTAAGATCCCAATTATTGAAATCCAGTCAACTGGCTTGCAAGATCGCTCGATTTCAATGCATGCGATTTTTGTTTTTTGGACTACTTAATAGCATTAGTTCATGCTGTTCCAATACAAAATCGTAGCTGTGGAAAAGAATAGAATGATTTCATGAGTTTTTTTCAAAAGTTAGACAATCCTTACAGAAGCGATTGGATTTATGTCTTGCAACAAATGGTCGTCATGTAGAACATATATGTTAACAAATTCAATAATATTCTTGTTGTCAATAATCTTCATTTTTTCAAAAAATATTCAGAGCTGGTCAAAAAAACAAAATTGATTTTTCTCGAATTCAAACAGGAGCACGTTTTTTTGGAAAATACCTTAAAGTCTTTGATTTTGATGTGAAATGTTCCAAAAAAACTGATACACAAAAACTTATACCAAATTTGCCCATTGCTCCTATCACTTTGAATGCTTGTGATGGTATTAAAAAGCTCGGGTTTGTAGTAAGCGATTTATTATTGCAGGTTTATACTATGTACCAAGTTTGAAGTTTGCAGGTAGCGGTTTTGCTGATATATACTCAAAAAACTGACTTAACAGCGTGATCTTCAAAGGACGCTAGCTGTCCTAGGAGGAACTTTTGTATATAGGTAAATTAGGTTATACTAGATTTTCTATTGCTTAGGAGCACAAGAAAGGGTCGATAGCCATAAAGCGGCAATAAACCATTGGCGTTACATTTTTCGGTAAAGACCTGAATGGTATAATTTGTCGGGTTTATTTAATAGTGCAACCATACTTCATCCTATACTTTTCCAAATATATAGATTTATCGAATATATAAATTTATCCTAAAACAAAATTATTTAACATAATAAAAAAAACTGTAAGACCCATCCCTACTCGGCAAAACCCTTAAACTGACTGCACGAAACTGGCCACCGGCTTATCATATTAACGAATCTTTAACCATTGTGCGGAATTTAACAACCATATTGTATTTGAAGCGATACAGGACGTGTCGATTAAATTTTGGTAAAACCGACCTGTTTTATCATTTTATTCAACATAGAAAAAAAGAAAGACTCACCCTATATTTATAGCCACCCTGACAACTGACGTACGCGGAGACTTAGTTATTTTTATGATTATTCTAATATAGACAGCTTGGCCAGAGACTTTTAAAACTTTTTTTTGTTCAATAAAAATGCATTCCAGTTATAAATCATATTCTTCATCATTTTATTATGATATAAACGGGGTTGTAGAAAAATTATAGTGTTTCACTCGGCGACAAAGTATTATCTAGCTTAACAAAATGTCTTCCGTCACTCGTAAAACAATATATACTATTTTTTCTAATTCGTAAATAAACCACTGTCACTGTAATTCGTTCTTTTATCGAAATACATGTTCATAATGCGTGCCCTAATTACCCTAAATTTTTCTCCTCTTCACCAACTAAGCACAGGCGGCGACACAGCGAGCGATTGTCGAAGAGCCGTTAAGGGTCCAAAAGGGCACTTTTGAGTTTGATTTAGCACCTCATGTTCCGTGCTCCTTGTGCCCCGTCGACAGAGTTTTGATACGTATGCACTGAAGCGTAATTGAGTAGAAAGGGCTGAATGCGGATGGTATAAACACACCGGTTGACAGGGTCATATTAATCATAACAAGAAGAACGGTAGGTCTAGGTTCTTAATAGGACCCTTTTCCTTATGTCGGTTTAAATAGAGTTGTTACGAGACGACATACTGGGATTGTAAAAAGGTATTTTTATTTTTATTAGCGAAAATAAGAATGGTAATACCAACGAATTATATTAAAAAAGCTCAAAAACATGTAAAAATGTTTGTTACATGTACAGGGATCTAGTTAACCGCAATAGATAAAATATCGATTAAATGGAGACAAAGTTTGTATATCGATGGGAAATTAGATGGTTCAAAAAAATTTAGAATATCTCGACTAGTTCCGGAGGTATTCGACAAAATCCAAAAATGGTCCTTTTCACTTTTTAAATGTGCCGTTGTTATTATAAAAGATATCAACAAAATTATTTTCAACTGTTTTTAATAAACGAGGTTTTCTATAAACTACCATACCAAAAATTTCATTACGACGTTTCGTCTTTACAGGGTCGCCATGAACTTAATTTTTTTATATACGGACATGGATTTTCTATTGCAATATTTTTTAGGTTTTGTATAGGATACTTGACGATATGTATAACTCTTCAATCTTTAAGGAAATGAAAATGGTCCTAATAAATAATCGTCTATAATACCAATCCAAACATTGACCGGAAAGGAGTCTTGTGATGCCTTATAAAATAATATAATAAGATAAGAATAATATTTAAATAAGAAATAAATTCCCTTGAAACTAATTTCAATAGAACGTTGAAATATTACATAAATATGAGTAAGAAGGTCGACAGGTACGAAGTCAAGTTCAGAGCGTGAAATAAACATAAACATGTATTATTTAATATTTACTTACGGTGAACTTGATGCGTCGTATAAATATACAAGCGACAACGCATTAAGAAATCAATATTAGATCGATCAATGATCAGTCAATAATAAATCAATCTAAGATGAATTAGTCATCAGTAATCAGTAACACTTAATTATAAGTATGCTATACGGCTAGGTACTTATATATATATATATATAATAATCTTAAGTAGTGTAATGTATAGTAGTACAGTAGTTTAATAAATAGAACTTATCCCAGTGCCAGAAGTAGTTGTTTTATTCCATTAAGATGACCCTCCGAGTGACCAGCAACACCACCAATTAAGAGGCTTATCCACACCTTTAAAACCCAACATTACACCGTGCTACAACTGTGGTATGTGGATTTACATCAGATTATGTGTGTTTATTATGAAAATGCATAATGCCATGACTTGTCTGTAAAATTGCAAAATTGTCTGTAAACAAAACGGTGGTAGCAAAATTGGGATTGTTCGCAATTGTTCTTAAAATCCATTGAAAATAGTGCGTACGGAGCTGATAGTCGTTAGGTGGCAAATGTTGAACACGTTGGTCATGAATATGGATACAATAAATTTTCCTTCAGAACATTTCAAACAGTTTTGTGACTAACACTTACTTGTTGATCAATTTTTCTGGTACTTGTTTTTGGATGTTCGTCAATGATTTAAAGAACCTGATCTTCGAGTTCTGGAGCTCTCGCAGTTCTGGGTCGTCTAATAATATTCCTTAATTTTGCAAAAGTTCCAATTTCTTGTAAACGAAGATGCAATTTACTAAACGCTTCACAACATCGTAAGCGGTTACTAGGATAATGCAGGGGATACATTCGTCTGGCCTCTCAGGCATAACCATTGGCTAAACCTGGTTTATTTAACCATAGGGTTAAATTTAACAAAAGTTTAAACCGGTGCGTGTTGTACCAGTGGTGTTCTAGTGCAGTTTTGTTAATCACTCATTTTGAAAGGTTGGTATCAACGAATTTGAGACGAATGAACTACTGTTAGGTAAATAATTTAGTTTTGCCGGAGAGAAAATTTAAAAGAAGAATTTTTAATGCAGTTCTAACCCTCAGGTCCTCAAGGTCCATTTTCTATGAATTATAAAAAGATTGACAATTTGGAACTTCATTATTAAATAACCATTACTTTTAAATACAATTTATTTATTAATAATACATACCTATTTGACTGTATATCTGCCGTTACCTGTAATATCAAGATGTTAACAGTATTTTCAGATAAGTAATCTAAATCTATCCGAAATCTTTTTTATCATTCAATTCTGTAAAATGATTAGTTCGTCGCCGAAAATTCTTTGGGCGTTCATTAAAATCTTAGTCATCACTAAAATTAAGTAAATCAGGATATTCCATTAGAATTTTGGAAAAATAAAAAAATTACAGAATCCAATGACTGTATTTTTCTCTTTTGAACAAAGTTTTTAGGTTAGAAAACTAGGATTATTGTTTTAACCACTCGATTTTCAACGGTTAACAGACCCGTTTGTAAATCTCTGGTTACCCACTGATCCAATCTCGTAAACACCCATTTTGCTTAAACCATTAGTTATGTTTTAAACCTTGTTTTAACAATGTTGGTACAACTCGCCCTATTAGTCATTTCAAGATTAGTAAACACTGGCATCGCTATAGTGTATTTTTATCATATTTACAGCTGAAGAGCTCATTATAAATTCAAAAACGTGTCTGAAACACTTCAGGGTGATTCAAAGAATTAAACAGAATTGTAAGCGCTTCTTAATGTAAATAAGTGTTCAGTTAGCAACTTTCGCTAGATTCTTCCTGTATAGGGAACCGCAGGTGGCGAGGACAATAGAACCCTAATACCATTACCATTCAAATATATTAAGAAGTGATAAATCTGCCGTGACAGTGCAGTGTAGTTGGGTATGAATAAGATCCTATTAGGTATTTTATTATAGATGTATTTTATTACAATATTTATTTCATTTATATAAGTAGCACAGATATTTAATTGATAACTTTCGTGCTACGTCGCCCTTTACTTGCGCCCATATAAGTTCAATAGTATTGAGTTCGCAGTGGTATGGTGGTAATCGTAGCACAGTTATTCTACGTACTAACGCCATTTCGTCAATTACATATTTTTTGAATTTCGATTTGTGCAATCTTACAATTCGTAATAATTCTTGTTTTACGGAATGCTCCTCGTATATGATGTTGTGGTTATCCAACCAAATGATTATCTTAGTTTTCATCCAAACAGTTGTTGGCAATTTTTCTACAAGTCTTGAATGATCTAGCAATATCTAGAACAATTACAGAATGTTCTGGAATTAAATCCAACATCTGCATAAAATACTCTTCAAAAACGTCAGTGGTCATTTGTCATTTCTTCGTGATAATCTTTAGTTGATTTGGACACAAGATGCAATTGGGCGAAGCCTATGAGAGCCTATGAGTATACCTTTCGTCGTCATGTCAAAAGATTAATTATTGTCACCGCTGTACTTGAAAATGAATTTTAAAATATCGACTTTTTAAATAGTAGAGTAGAATCGCGGTCAACACAGCGAAAATCTTATGATTCATATGTAAAAGAATATGACAAGTTCATCAAATGGACGGAAAAGCGAATGGAAACAGATTGAATTATGACAGTTGAATAAGTAATTTTTTCACTATAGATTATCTAAATTTTTTTCAATGTTATTTTTTTTCTTATGTCTCTTTTGGCCCCAAACTACAATACCAGATCTCAATTTTAAATACCTGAAATATAAAATGGTCCTTAGTGTGTTTACACATTATTTATATGGTTTTTCCTCAGTTTCTCTTTTAAGCAGAAAATGAAAATTTTCTAATTTTCAAGACAACTTGCTCCTGAACTCGATCCTGTTTATATTAGACAAAGTAACGAAAATAAAATTGCCCATTGAACACCCAGACACTAATGATAAACTCTTAAGAACAGGTGACACTCAAATCAAATGTTCGATGTGTCTGCCTTCTTGATCTATACATTTCAGGAGGAATATTTTCCATTACCTTCCTTATGTTATTATTTACACTCTATTTGAAAAAGGCAGAGAGCAATAAACCCTTGTAAAATTACCATCCCATCTATAGTTCTAGTAAATCATAATACAAAAATAATTGATTATTTTAATATTATTATAATTGACTCTGTAATGAACGTATTATTATTAATTGTTATTTTATTTTATGGCCGGTCTTTGTCGCAATCATGTTTTTCATTTAATATCATACCTACTGACATCCCTACCGAAAGGTACGGCCATGCCTGCAATTACAAACTACCCGACGATCGGATTTCTATTGTATACCGGCGTTGTACAGGGTTGGGTAGGCAAATAAAAGAATAAAGATTTGAATTATAAGGTAAATCGTTTTAAAATTCTGGAGTTTTAGTTGCTCGCCCGGTAAGGGCTTTGCATGTTAAGTAACTCTCTGTCTATTTCAAACAGACTGTATCTATCACATATCCCTGTATAAAAAATCTGCAAAAGACAGGTGTAGAGAATTTTGAGCCCATTCTATTGGTCTACTCCTACTAATCCAATAGTTTCCAAACTGTTAGTTAACATATTCTCTTGCTATGCTGGAATAATTAGGAAAACTCCGTCTTGTTGGAAGTATATATTTTGGTTTCAAATACCATCTTGTTCTAACTGGTGATAGAAATTTTTTTTCAATATATCGGTATAATTATTGCTGCGAACTGTATTCTTTGCAAATAAGATATGCCCATTCAATTTTACACGCGATACCGCACACCAAACTTTAACATTAGGAGAATCTCTTTTAAGTTGATGAAATTCTCTTGGATTTTCTAATCCCCAAATCCTACAGATATGTTTATTAACTCCTTCATTTATATGAAAAGCAGTCTCATCAGACATGATAATCCGAGCATTTGGATATGAATCAATTGATATATTGTAGGACCAAGTTAGAGAATGAGGATAAAGCTACAATCACATTTAACAAACATGATTAAACTACTTCACAAAAATTTAAAGAAATGCATAAATTCGGAGATGTTGTTGATTACAAAGTGAACATTAAAGTACAGTGGCTACAGTTTTCCTAGTATTGTAAGAAAAAAGGGTACCATTTGATGGAAGATACCAAAGTTGATGAATTGGCTAAAATATTAAAAAATTGAGGGTTTAATATGCGGAAGAACGACGGAACAGAATATAATAATTATGGTGTGGTGAAGACAATGTGGAATATCGTAGCAAAAAAACTGCAAGGAATATACCACGTTCAATATAATGTAAGTTTCGATCCAAAACTTTCAAAGCTTCCAGAGATGCAAGAAATGCGAAGCGAAGAATTCTTCAACAAAACCCAATCAAAAGAAAGGAAAGTTCTTCTGCGTTAAGTGTTATTGAAGAACATCTGAATAGTTGAGTGTTGAATTAGCGTGGAGAGGTGGAGAAGCCACTTTCTGTCTGATAAGTTAGATTCATTCATATATTTGGGTTGTGCTCATCAGCCCAGGCACTTGAACTGAATCTTTGTACCATTTCCCATGTTATCTACTTCCATTCCAGAAGCTTCGTGTCTTCTATAAAGGTCACTAGTTTGACTGGAGGGATTTTCAGTATTTGTAATGGTTGTACTAATTCCTCTCCAAAGTGCTTCCGTCTAAGTTCTTGTAAGTTCTCGCAGAAGCAGAGTATGTGAGTAGGTGTTTCATCATCAAGTTCACATTTTCTGCAAATAGGTTCACTAACTTTGCCCATATTGTACAGATGTTTCTTCAAGGTGCAGTGTCCAGTCACCAGGTCGGTAACTGTCTTCAAATGTCTCTTGCCCAGTTTCAGTAGCCTGGTTGAGAGTTCCTTGTCTACCTTGTTCAGTAAACTCTTTGTATGAAGGTGCCCTCCATTTGAATTGTTGTTCCCTATCTAGCTAGTTCCCGATTCACCCTCTTCTGATAAGTTTCTTTGGAGAAGAAGTTGACTATGAAGGAAATTCTACAGGTAAAATGTTAAAAATGTTTGGGAGTATAATTTCTTTCTTGTTCTAGGTAGAATAAAATATAATCCTATATTCAGTAAAACAGCACAAGAAGGCGATAAAAAGCTCACGGACAGCAAGTGGTTATTTCAGAATACTACAGAAACAAAAATGTGTCCTGTATGATTATTTATAAAACTTCTCATCAAAAGAGGCCATAATATTATAATAGACAGGTTATTCTTAGCTCCGAATTCTTTTTGAAATAAAGCCGAAACTACTAGCTGGTACAAAAATTGTCCGATACGCAAAAATCAAAAATGGTCCCAAGAAGCAGCACAGAGAATCGGAATTAAGAAAGTAAAAATAACTAACCACTCTAACCGATCTACAGCAGTTAGTAAGCTGGCTAAAAGTGGAATCAAAGAACAGCAACTGATCAAAGTCACAGGACATAACAACGCATCTTCTATTAAACCATATCTCCAAATGGATCATTCTTATCATATGGATATTGTTACTTCTGACCTGTACTGAGGATATGTAGAGGTCCATAAAGAAAAAGAAGAAGACATACATATGAAATCATCTAAAAGTCTAGAAGTGTCATCGAAAAATCGAGAACTGTCTGGAACAGGTGAAAAGTATGAAAAGCGGGACAATTGACATTAGTTAGTTTAGTTTTGAAGTATTAGAAATTGGAATTATATTTTCTGATAGTAAGACGTTAGTTGTATATATTGAAATGTGGAAGTTAAAGTTGTAGAATAAAGAAAGTTTAAGAAAGTTAAAGGATTAACAATATTATCAACAAAATGAGAAACATGCATGATAATAGAACTGCCAACAATCCATCTTTATCTGCCGAATCGTCTTCATTAAATACCAAGGTCCCATCTAATATAAATAGCAATGAGAAACAAACATTCATTAAGTTGGGTTTACACTATATAGCTAGAGAGCTATATAGCAGAGCTACATAAAAAATGAGCTTATATAGCCACGTTAACTACATACACCTCTTCTAGATGTAGCTCTGCTATAAGTAAATTTGATGCTAATTTCGTATAGCAGAGCTACTTAGAGCTTGGGAGAAACCGGAGTTTTCAGTTTCCCGCCAGATGCCGAAGAAGAAGGTAGTTCTTGCAGCAGGCGCTGCTTTCGGCGCAGCTACTGTGATATTTTCAAGACAAAGAAGAGAAAGAAGATATTGGATCAGGCTCTCACTTCAGGCTAGGAAACGATACAGTGGTAGTGACCTTTTGAAAGACCTTAACGAGAATGATAGAGACGACTTGAGTTATGAGATTCGATGTGATGGAAGTTTTAAAAATTTTCTCCGCATGACAAATGGTGATTTTGAACATTTGCTTATTGCAATTGGACACAAAATTACAAAACAAGATACGTCTTTCAGAGATGCAATTCCTGCCCGTGAAAAATTAGCAGTAACTTTACGATTTCTTGCATCTGGGGACTCTTATCAAAGTTTAAGTTACCTGTTCAAAGTATCAAAGTCAACTATCTCATTGTTCATTCCCATAGTTTGTGATGCAATCATTCAGGCGTTAGAAGACTCCATTAAGGTAATCGTAATCATTGATTTAATCAATGAAAATTTTAGTTTGTTGAAATTTTTTTAAATGGGTAACTTTGCCACTTATTTACCGAACATTGGAATAAAAAATACACATTTTACAAACTAAACATTTATTATAGTCGAAACTTCATGAAAACATCCCATTTTCAATACAACAGAAGTAAAACAGTCTTCCAAGTTGTCGCTTGTGTTATCGTCGAACAAAGTGGAGTTCGGTCCAGACTCAAAACTTGCAGCAGAGCTATATCCCGAGTACATGGATTGTCTTTTCCTAATCTCCAAATCGTACAAAATTTTGTTGATTTTATGTAAAAGTTTCTTGCCAGGCCCCCTTATCTCGTTCGCTACGTGCTTACCGTACACATCAAATTCGTCGTCGTCTTGTGATTGCTGTTCCAAGGTTGAAGAGATTTTTTTCTTTGTGTGGTGGGCCTCTTCTACCATTTGCGACGGTTCCTTCCTTTTGCCAGTGACTGAGTTGACGCTTGTTTCATCCTCTTCATGTAACTGAAAATTAAAAAATATATATAGCATACTATAAAGTAAAAGGTTAAGGCTCTTCAAATTTTTTTATAACCTCAATAACTTTTAAACCGTTTATTCGAGAAAAAATTGATAAGAGCAACTATTTGTAGTGCATCCAAACTACGTGTAAATAGGCAACTGAGAGGGTTGCAATATAACTCAAAATTGAATAATTTAAAACTCTTTTAATTAATATAAAATACTGATGACGACGATTATTTTCAGACGCCAGAATCTGAAGAAGAGTGGCTGAAAATAAGTAATGAATATGAAAACAAATGGAATTTCCCACATTGCCTGGGTAGTCTGGACGGGAAACATGTCATGCTGCAGGCTCCCATACATAGTGGCAGTGACTTCTACCATTATAAGGGATTTTTCAGTATTGTTTTGTTTGCAGTAGTCGATGCAGACTATTGTTTCACGTACGTTGCAGTAGGGTTCCAAGGTAGATTGTCTGATGGAGGAGTGTTTGAGCATACAACATTTAAGGCATGTATGGAAACCTCTAGACTCAACGCACCAAAACCACGTAACCTTCCTGGTGGTACGTACCCAGTTCCTTTTGTTCTGCTTGCAGACGACGCATTCCCCTTAAAACCCTGGATAATGAAACCACCGTACACCAACTAACGACAAGTAGATTCACTTGCGTCGGAACGTTTGAAATTTATGGTACATCGTCTCTCTGGCACCGTACTCCCCGTTATCGCCGCGCAACCCCTGTACTTCCCACTGAATGAAACCTTATGCAGGTACACATGAAAAAGGGTCAAATAAACCATTTTTCACTACTAGCCTCTAAACCTAACTTTATTGACTTTTGTTGAGGTAGTAAAGTTGTTCATTATTAACCAAGGTAGAAAAATACAGAGCCTACTTGATTATAACTAAATCTCAATCCATTTAATAGAATGTGAGGTTAACTGATGCAAATACAAAATGAAAAAATATCCTTCCTTACTTATTTAATGGTCATATCCACCTACCTATTCAAAAATGAAAATCAATTGATGTATCCATGCAGTTTTCATAGCGATTTTTACAAAATAATATTTATTATCAATCAAAACAAAAATTATTGAATAAATGTGTTGCTTTCCTTGTGTACAGCTGTCATGTCATGTGAAACGGGAGTGACTGGTGACCCTTCCAAAATCCGGCCGACATTATAAATTTAAAATAAAATAAATGAAGTCATAGTGAAGTAGTGAAAAAAATTGAATAGATGAGGCTTTTACTTGATGAAGATCCATACTACTGATGAAATAAAACAAATTAATTTGTTTAAATCTTCATTATTTATTTTGAACTGACGTTCAAATTAAAATTAGTGACGCGTTTCGCTACACAGTAGCTTTTTCAAACTAGTGAAGCTACAATGAACAACTTTTAATTTATATAGTGCCTTAATACGGAATTCTAAGATATTGACAAAAGTATTAAAAATGGGGATAAGTACAAAAAGTGCCTAAATACGGAATTCTAAGATATTGACAAAAGTATTATAATATATTTAAATAGGTAAGTACAAAAAGTGTCTAAATACGGGATTCTAAGAAAGATACAAAGGTATTGAAAAAAGGTACCTGGGAAATTGATCAACAACTATCACATTTTCTAGGTAAAAAGGTTTAATAAGGGAGAATGATTGATATCTATTTGGTCGTTAAGCAGATTACCGGAATATTTGTTTTCGACTCAAATTTTGAAATTTTGCATGTAGAACCCAAATCCTTTAAATTAAATCTTTTAGAAGCCCTCGAGATTAACAAAAACAAATATTCCGGTAATCTGCTTAACGACCAAATAGATATCAATCATTCTCCCTTATTAAACCTTTTTACCTAGAAAATGTGATAGTTGTTGATCAATTTCCCAGGTACCTTTTTTCAATACCTTTGTATCTTTCTTAGAATCCCGTATTTAGACACTTTTTGTACTTACCTATTTAAATATATTATAATACTTTTGTCAATATCTTAGAATTCCGTATTTAGGCACTTTTTGTACTTATCCCCATTTTTAATACTTTTGTCAATATCTTAGAATTCCGTATTAAGGCACTATATAAATTAAAAGTTGTTCATTGTAGCTTCACTAGTTTGAAAAAGCTACTGTGTAGCGAAACGCGTCACTAATTTTAATTTGAACGTCAGTTCAAAATAAATAATGAAGATTTAAACAAATTAATTTGTTTTATTTCATCAGTAGTGAAAAAAATGCTATATGAGCCACGGTAGAAAAGTGTATTAATGTCTCGCATCCATTAAAAACAATAATATCTCACTTTTCTACCTTGGCGCATAATTACTATTATACAACTATCGTTTATCAAGGGGTAGGAGAGTTGTTGAGAATGCTTTTGGCATCATTTCATGCGTGTTTCGGGTTTTAAGAAAACCAATTTTACTAGAACCCGAGAAGGCGGAAAAGATTGTACTAGCTGCAACGCATCTTCACAACCTTTTGAGGAAAAGTGAATCATCAAATGCCACATACTCACCAGCTGGCACTTTTCACGTCGAAAACATATATAACCGAAAATTAGGAAGATTGGACTAAAATTTATAAAGCAAAATTGTAGAAAATTGAAAAATTTTATACCATCATAATAATTATTATTCGATTTGGAAAGGAGGAGATAGAATATTTGACAAGCAGAGAGAGAATATAAAAATAAAATAACCCATTGAAAATTAAAAATATTGGATTGACAAAAAGATTTAAAGCGGTGAACATTCGGATGATATATACAAATGGAAAAAGAAATTGTACTGCAAATGGCATATTTGGTTTTTATTGAAATTATTTAGGAAGATTTGACATTATAAACCAGGGAAGTAATATTACAACATTTGTTGCTTGTATTATAAATTTCGTTTCCGTAAATTAAAAATTTTGGATGTTTTATAGATGTGATTTAGTTAAAAGTTATAAGACGGGGTCATTTCATTAAACCGATTTGTTTGATAATTTAAAGTTTATATTTGTGAATGAGATTGTTCAATGAAATAATTAAATATAGAACCCAACCTTGAGATAAGAGATTTTTTTATGAAGTAAATTAACATCTAATTTGGATAAAGGTAATAATATATGATTGATTGCATAAAATTTAATAAAAACAAAATTTAGAGTGTAATAATAAAATAGGACAATTGTAAATATCAATATAATAGATGCCCTTTCATGGTTGTTTATTTTACTTATGTCCTAATGTCAAAAGTTCTATTTATATTTATCATTTTAGTGAATCCACATTAAGCATCTACTTCAATATGCAGGGTTTGAAAAGTAATATATAAACTATAATATCCAGGTGACGTAATACGTAGATACTACTTTTCAAAATTCTAACAAAAGTAAAGACTTTTTAGAACATACTTCAAAGAAATTAATACTTGAGTATTTAGCTTAGTATTTAGTTGGAGTAACTATGTATAAATACTGAAATTCACTTACCAAGCTATTCTCACTAGCATCTGTTGCTCGCCCGGACTCGCAGTAGCTCCTTGGCTTACATGTCCTTAAAAAACGCGAACATGTTGAAATACGGCCATTTAGGGTTCCCATCTGCTCCCGCGCCACTTTTAGCCTTCTTAGAGTTGCGTTGGTATTGGCCGATTAGGCATCTCATCTTCTTTTCTACTTCAGATCTCTCCACTTTCATAGCTAACGCAATTTCGTTCCACGCATCGTGTTTCTTGTTGGGATTTTTATAGTCGGCACTTTTAGCGCCCCATAGCACCGGGTAGTCCCTAAATAGTTCTATCAACTTTATAATGTTGCCTTTACTCCAGTCGAATTCACTCAAGATTCTCCATTATTGTACAATCGTACAAGCACAAAGAATGGACACGCGAACAATAACAGCCTGCACTAGAAGCAATCTGACTACAAAATGAGTAGACCACAGTAAACAAACATGCGACATCAAAGATGCCGCGGCGGCCTCTAGGAAGGGGGCAGCTACATGTAGCTCTACTTCAAACAAAAATGCACGTGTAGCAGAGCTAGATATAGCTCAGATTCCCTTTGATATTTACCGAAACTTTTGGATAGCACGTTTTCTGCTATATAGCAGAGAAAATAGGCTTACATTTGCTATATAGCCGGGCTATATAGCGGATATCCAGTGTCACTTTCTGAACTTGTAGCAGAGCTATATAGTGTAAACTTATCTTAACCTACACAAATTCCTATTTTCATTACAATTGTACGGATACAAAGCAAAAATGATTATTTTCCCTATTTCTCCTACTTATAACCAAAGATATTAAATTTAGGATTTATTGTTCATTGAATAAATGTTACAAATTGTCAGATTTTATTAACAATAAGATTTTTTGTTGTTGGTTTCAATCAAGTTATTCAGGAAATAATCTAGTCGTATACCCCTCGTACTATAAATTTAAATCGATTAATCTCATAGGTCTTGGGATATAATAAATAACAAAACCTTGGTGAATAAAATGGTTAATAATTTTTAACAATATATATTTGTGAACTTCACTAACTTTTGTGGAGCAGCTTAGTTGATATAGTTTTAGTCATATCACCTCACCAATAGTACAAAAGAAAAAATATAACTGAATTGTCCAAAATTATAAAAAGAAGCAATTGCGCGTGAACTAGATTAAAGCATAAAGTTATATATTTTAAATGAAATGGAAATAGACTATTTACTTTTCAACAATATCTAACTGTTGAAGGTATTATTGAAGAATTCATGGTTACAAAAATGAAAAGCGACTCGTGGTTTCCAGAAACTAAACAATACACTTCGACAGTAAACTGTTTTCGGTTTAGTCTTGACCATGCTTCAAGGTATTCTTAGAAGCGGTAGCAAAGGGCGCGGCAATTAAATCGTAAAATACTATAAAATTACTTTTGAGAATCTTTATACAAGACCCTAATTTACACACAAACAGGCCTTTTCTAAATTCCATAAGATTTACGGCTTTGCACGCTTCGAAGTCAGTATTTCTAAAATATCTACTTCATTGGGTCAACCATAAACCAACGTTTTCAATATATTCGGTTGTAAAGTGGGTTAGAATTAGAAAGTAGGTTAAATGTTTAACTTTATGGTCTTATTTTGTGGACGGTGGATGCCTTCCTTGAAATTAGAAGTGAATTTGTACAGTTTTACTTTCAGTATCGTTAACTGTGAAATCGATTTGACATAATACAGTTACCATTCTTGTCAATTCTAGTTGAAACGAAGTAGAAGGACGAACCGTTTCTTATAAACAATACTAGATATAAAATGTGTCATAAATATTGTTGAAAATTTGAAGAAGAAATATAATTATCACACTAATATCAAATCGATTGGGTAACAAAATTTTAAATTTATTGTACTAATAACTCTTGAAAAATTGGAATGTCGAAGTTTTCCGCCATCTGTGATAATTTGACACTATTTAGCGGCAAAAATACCTTAGTGCTTGCCTATTTTCATAATTTAACTTAAAAAACATGTAAAATTACTTATTCCATTTAATGAACGTTTCACAATATTTCGTTGACTCGGTATCTGGCCTTAAGGATTTAATAATAAAAGTTTATAAGTCCCAGTAAACAGTAACAAATCGGTAGTCGCTAAAATTTAGACACTAAAACATAAATTCAATTTATTTCATGAAAAACATCATTGAATTCTTAAAAACAAATTTAACTTTTATTAATTAATTGGAAATAAACAAATTAAACTGTCGTTTCAAATGAAAAAGATGTAAATAATAATGGGCACATTTTAAAAACATTTTGTACTATACAGGATATATGCATTTCCAAAAAAAAATAATAAAAAATTTTCTTCTCGGAACCACGCTCAAAAGCTAATTTTTATTGGTTATAAAAATCAGAAGACAAAAAAACCTTTCCTGTGTTATTCTTATGGGAAATCGAAGTAACAGAAAAAATGACACATTAGCAAACCATTTCATTTTTAAGAGGTGTTGTACTTTAAATAAATTAAGACTTTTGGTGTAAATATCGAAAAAAATCGTGGACGATCATTATGTCTGAATACTCCATCTAAATGCCTTTCTAACGATGTGCCGCACATGGTATATTTCCTATATAAAAATAAGGGGTTGGTGAAATGGAAGGGAGGGGGTTGACAAATGACAGAAGTCCTGTATCGTCTGTGTTCTCCTTAGAACAAAAATCGACGTGTTTCCTAATTTCCTTAAAATCTAAGGAATACTGCCAAATATCGGGGTGGACTGTTTTCTGTGGCCCACGCTGTATATTATATATGAAAATATAAAAAGGGCATTGGAAATAAAGTAGGTAGGTAGTTGCAGTACAGGTCAGACAAAGGAAAACAAGCAATGAAAGCTCTTTTTATATTTACACAATCAGATTAAAATATTTATTGATAAGGTGGTCAACCATTTATCGTGAAAAATACTTTTAAATTTCGTTTTTTTGTATTCTAACCCGTTTCTAGTTTTATGTAGTAGGCTTCAGGAAGTTTTGAAAAACGATATAGATTGTGTCCAAAGAGGAGAAATATTTTTTTTTGTAGTTTTAGTTTCTTGATAAAAAGTTTTTTTTTCTGAAACCCCATGAAATGTAATAAAATTCAAGTTTTCCAAAACCTGCTTCAATTTATAGTCAATTTTATGGAAAAGTTGTTGCCGCCACCAACTTCAACAAAACAGTCCTCAACTTAATTTCTAAATTATTTATAAGCATTTCTTAGCATGTCTGGGATGATTTCATTCACGACATCAATTATTGCTTGTTTCAGATCTTCAATGCTATGGTTTAAATTTATTTCGAAAAACTTTCAGTTTTAGGTAGCCCCACAGAAAAAATCCAAAATTCCTAAATCGGGTGAACGGGGCGGAAAAATACCGGTCCATACCGACCTATCCATCGTTCAGAAAAATATTCATCCATCCATCCTCTTATCAGCAAATTCGATTGTGATGACGAACAGCCATCATGCTGATAATATATTTACGTCTTTGCTCCAAAAGAAGGTCATTTAATTCAGGTATTAAAAAGTTGTCCAGCAAGTTGACATTTCCTATCGATATACACGTTTCACATCGGTATGCCTTAAATAAGAGTTAATAAGGGCCATATAAGTTTAACTATTGCAAATTTACTACCATTCGAATCCAAATTTTATGTTCTTTCGTTTGATTAAACTGAGTTATTTTGATATCAATATAGTAAGAGACAAAAAATCATTGTTTTAGTGATGACAAATAGATATACTAATTAGTACAAAAATAACAAAAAGTGGCTTGGGTGATAAGTGTGCTTGGTTATTGGCAGTGGCGTACCATTATGGAGAATCATGCGTTTAAATGCTGTAAGTGTAAAGATTTCAAAAATTTCATTTGTGTAGTATGTTTAAGTGTTTTCCACCCAAAATGTCTAGAAAAGGATGGTAATGAAGTGGTTAGACTGAATAAACATACTATTTATTGTTCTGAAATGTGCCAAAAAGTTAAATGAAGAAGAAATAAGCTCGGAAGAAAAAGAAAAGGTGTATGCAGGTGACATTTTACAACTAAGAAGGTCGTTAGACGAAAAGGAACGTTATATCAAACGATTAAAAAAAAGCACCGAGACATATGAAGACGAGGTACTTGAAGTTGAGAAAAACTTTATGGAAAAGCTGGCAAATCAAGAAAATGTTATCAATATTTTGAATAATGAAATAGGAAACTTGAAAGAAACAGTGAATCTATTACAAAGTAAAGATGAAAAGGACGAAGAACTTTCTATAAAGTTGAAGAAAGATTTAAGTGAATTAGATGCTATTAATAGAGATTATGGTGATAACTATCAGAATACTTGAGCGTGATAATGAAAACTATTGTAAACAAGTGAATGAAATGAAAAATGGAATGAATCAAAATCATAGTGAGAATGAAACTTTAAGAAATTCAATAAATAAAGTAATGCATGAAAATGACAATCATTTGGAGGAAATACAGAAATTGCGGTTAGAAGTTCAATGTAATGTAACAGACCAAAAGAGAAGATCGCCAAACTACAAGACGAACAAAAACAGCGGAATATCCGAACATACAGCGAAAAATGTTACTGAGACAGATAGGTTAAACAAAATATTAATTTTATGTGACCAGTATGGTTATATTGTAGGTGATATGTTAAGGAAAAAGGTAAACGATTCAGTACTAACATTTATTAAGCCATTTGCATGTTACGCTGATGTTATTGAAAATTTATTAACTTTGAATGATTCTGTTGTCATATTAGCGGGATCAAATGATCTTAAACGTAAGAAATATGTATCTCTAACTTCTTTAAATAACTTAAAATCATGTCAGCATACAAATCTTCATGTAGTATCAATTCCTTATTGTAGAGATTATCTTATTAATAATTTAACTTATAAATTTAATTGCAATTTGAAGTATTTTTTAGAGAAAATAAATAGATATACACAATTAAGTGTTAACTTTATAGAAATAACGCAGAAATGACGCAAATGGTATAGTAATTTCAAAGAGTAGGTTGGTAAATAATATAATTGGGAGTTTAACTAAAAGAAAATTTGAAAGTAATCTAATTTTCATTTCTGCCAATGAAAATTTTCCAAAGGAAGAGACAGTAGAGTCGGTGCAGTAGCAGAGGTTAATAAAGATAATACTGATTATTCTCAGCACTCAGTTCACATTTTTTATGTTCAAAGCCTAACGAAAAATTTAGATAATGTTTAATTTAGATATTGTGTTTTTGTGCATAGACCATTATTGATATGTATGTCAGAAACTCGCATTACAGATGACATTACAAATCATGAGATTAATATTGATAATTACAATCTTGCACTTTGTAACTCTTCGAGTAGATATACTGGTGGTGTTGCTATCTACATTAGACAAGAATTAAAATATCAAGTCTCATTAAATGACGTTATAATTATGAATACATGGATGCTGGCCATAAAAGTATCAATATTTAATGAGATTTATATGAAATCTGTGTATTATATCATTCTACCGATTCATCTCATAGTGAGTTTTTAAAAGTTATAGAGGATAAGTTTGAGGAATTAATCAGTTTTAATTATAAAATAATAATAGTGGGTGACTTCAATATAGATTTAAAAAGGTTTGTCTACAACTTATAAAAGTAAAATGGAACAGCTGATCAGTTTCGTAGGTTTGCACCAAATGGTTAAGGAATATACGAGAATTACTAAAAATTCAGCATCACTAATCGATTATGTAATCACAAACTATCAAGACCTGCAATGTATTATATCACATACTCCGAAGGTATCAGATCACTCAAATATTTCGGTTTCACTTGATAATATTATTGCTTCAAATAATAGACAAATCTTTGACTGTTCATTGAAAAAATTAAAAATTTTGATACAAGTGAAAGTAGTTAAAGGCATTGATTTTGGTGGGGAATTTGTGGAAACTGAATCAGGAATAGCATCCAAGTTCAATGTTTATTTCATAAAAAGTCAGATTAAACCATTGAGCGATTATGAGTACGTAATGAATTTCATACAACAACCAGACATTTTTTTGGAGCACTTCAAACCACTAGATATGTGACAGATGAAACAATTTACTAAATCTTTAAAAAAAATACTGCTGATAACAATGGTATCAATTTGTATGTTATTTCGTTACTGGTTGAAATAATTTGTGATCGGTTCCTAACAGTCGTTAATACGTCCCTAAGTTGTGGAGCAGTACCAGATAACTGGAAAATTTCAACGGTTATTCTAATTGAAAAAATAGCGAACACAATTTTAGCATTATAATATCGTCCTATTAATGTATTACCTGTTTACGAAAAGATACTGGAAATTGCGGTTGAAGATCAAATAATGAATTTTGTATCTCAAAATAATTTATTGGTTCAGGAACAGTCAGGTTTCAGAAAATCACAATCATGCGAAACTGCGTTGCAATTCCTAGTGTCTTCTTGGAAGACAGAGTTGAGGAGGGGATTATTGGTGTGGTAATTTTAGATTTCAAAAGAGCGTTTGAGACTGTTAATAGAGAGCTACTAAAACTGCGTAAGTACGGTTTTGTGAGTAAAGTTTTGGATTGGTTGACGTCATATCTTGAAAATAGAAAACAATCTGTGAAGTTTAAGAGTTTATTCTCAGAAATGGTAGATGTGGACGTAGGAGTACCTCAAGGTTCCGTTTTGGGGTCATTACTTTTCTTACTTTACATTAACGACATAGTGAGGCATGTTGTGGGAAGTAAAATTAAATTATTTGCAGATGACACAATGCTATACTTTGCTGGTAGTGGAGACGAAATAGAGAAATGTTTAAACTAACATCTTTAAGTGGTTAGGTAATGATGGTTTGAGAATTAATATTCAGAAAACTAAATTTATGCTATTGGGGAAAAAGGCAATCTCAGTAAACACAATAAGTCATTTAACATTGCAATAAATGATGAAAGTGTTGAGAGAGTATTTAAGTTTAAATATTTGGGAGTTATGTTAGATCCAGAATCAAATCTACATGAGCATTGTAAGTATATAGAGAGAAAAATTGCAACTAAAATATATTTCCTGAATAGAGTAGCTAGTAAAATTTCTCAATTCCCAAGACTGACTATATATAGATCAATTGTATCACCTCTTTTTAACTATTGTAGCACACTGCTATATTCTGCTAGTAAAAACAATCTCACCAGATTGCAAAAGCTGCAGAATAGAGCAATGAGGGCTATACTTAAATGTAATAGGCGCACCTCCATTAAATATATGTTAGATACACTATCAATTATGTCTGTTAAAAAGCGACTGACGTTGAATTTGTTAATATTCATTTTTAAACTTAAGAATAAGAAACTACCAAGTTATCTTTGTGACCAGAAGACATATATATATATCGGACATGCATGCATATAACACAAGAAATAGTGCACTTCAATCTGTATATTAATACTGACTACGTGAGTATTGACTCACTGTTTAGTTCTGGGCTAGTTTTGTTTAATAGCTTACCAACAAAACTTAAGAAATATCAGACATTAGGATCATTCACAAGAGAAATAAAGGAATACGTACGTGCAAATGTCCCTATAAATTAAGACTGCCTACATTATAATTATAATCGAAAATGTTTTTAAATAATTTGTACTTGTACTGAGTATTTTTAATGTTTCTTTAAATTTCGTTTTATCTTTTACTTTGTATATACACCATTGGACATACATACATATATTTTACTTATACTTATACTTGTACAAGAGCAAGTATTGCTAATAAAGAGTGATATACATATAAATACAAATATATTTCGTGATTTAACGTTTCCTCAAAAAAAAATGGTCCGATTATTCGATCTGGTAAAACAGCACACCAAACATTTACTTTTTCAGCAAATTGACTATTACGTTGAATCATGTAATGATGATTTTCCCGAGTCCAATACCGACAGCTTTTGCATGAAATATAAATAATTCCATTTGTCGTGTACGTTGCTTCATCAGAAAAAAAAAATAGGTTAACTTTTGCAGAATGTGAACATTTATGGATAAACTATTTAAGTACATGTTCAAATATGTTTGATGGCGTTATTCTAGGAAGTTTTGAAAGAAAACTCCACGAAATTGATTTACAGGGTATTCCTAATTTCATGCGACAAAATTCAGGAGGTGATTTCTCGTATGAAATTAAGATGGGTCTTTCCTATAACAAAATTTCCTCAGCCCACCCCTTTCCGAGATATCACCCTTAAAAGGTGGTGCCTAAAATTGAGTTTTATTTTTTTTCTAAAATTTCAGTAAAGCTAGAAACTTGAAATTCTGTAATTTTCGTGCACTCGCAAAGTACTAACCACGGGTATTTTTTCAATATTTTGAATATTTAAAAAAAATATAAATTATGGTGTTTATTTTTTTTCTCTCCAGCTATTGGTTTTGGGAAAAAATTTATGAATAAAAAATTTCTTCAAGTAAAACAAGGATTTTAAGCTAAATTTTATTTAATAAAACTTCGTTTCGAAAAAAAGTTTTGATATGAAATAAAGTAAGGGTTGCTAATTTCACCCCCTTATAATGTAACAGGAATATTGAAAAAATACCCGTGGTTAGTCATTCGCGAGTGCACGAAAATTACAGAATTTCAAATTTCAGTATTGTTTTAGATACTGAAATTTTCCTTTAAAGGTAATTTCTACAGGGTGTCACAGAATAACTATTCCTAATTTGCAGAAATGACAGACGGCACTTAAATAAAAAATTTTTATTGATAAACCAGTGTCCGGAAATTCTTCAGTTATTTCGAAAAATTCGGCAGTCGATTGCACATCGTTAAAACTTGTGTATCGAAAATGGTGGTCGTACCTTCGAACAATTTTTATAGTTTGATGCAGTATTATTTCTAACATAATGTTTCCTAACTTAATTGCTTCAATTTAGTAAGTAACTACTCTTTCCTGATGTAATTGTTTTTAAAGATTTTAGTGTTTATCTTGACAACGAGAAATGTCCGGACACAAGTTGATCATTAAAAAATGTTGATTTAAGTGCCCTCTGTCATTTCTGAAAATTAGGAATAGTTATTCTGTGACACCCTGTATATAATCGATTGCAGTGAAATCTGTTCCGTTTGTAATATGCATACACCAGAGTCGTTGGAGTACATTATCTTCAAATACCCAATTTACTGTCCTCTTAGACATAACAGATTTTTTAATGGTGTGGATAGTATTGATGGTATAGTATACTATTTAAACGTCAATAATGATAATCTCTCCGAGCTCTCTATTCTAGCCCATACTGTCATTGGTCATGCAGAGAATAGTTAATTCTACAATGCATATTACACTTACATACTTATTGTACTTAATTTATGTACCCAACCCTTGTGAAAAGATGTATCTTATACGCAATAAAACTATCTATCTATCTATCAACAGAAAATAAAAGATTGCAGAGAAAGAACCGTTTGTTCATAAGCTTTCCGCCAGTGATTGCACAGTAGTAGTTCCAGGTAGTTTTGCAGAATTCGACCCTAGCCTTCCTAACTTGGTGCAATAATTCATCGTATTTTCCATAAAATGTACTATTAAAATTTAGCAGGTTTTGAAAAACTTAAAATTCATTTCACTTCATAGGGTTTCAGAATAAACAAAAAATTTTATCAAAAATTACTTTTTTCATTAAAATGACAAAAAAATATCTCTTCTCTTGGGCACCATATCCGTGGACACACTGTGGTTAATATAATGTGATCATGGAAAAAATATTGTTTGTAACTCGCGCGGAAAGCTCTTTCCGCTATTAATATACAAATATCTTTTGTACAACAAGTGCAAAATGCTGCAAATCAAGCGAGTGGGAAAAGTAACTTTGTGCACATGTTGAACATAAAACTTTTTCTACAACCTTCTCAAACATAAATAATTCCAATATATTTCAACCTCTAATTCATGAATTTGTATCTACTGCTTTTCGTATTTTGCTTTTGAAATAACAGGTAGTAAATTATCTGTGGCTATTATAACCTTTTCTTCAATATTCCTACGGCGGTGTATTTTCTATATCAGAATGAGATGGTGATGGATTTTGATTCATTTTCAAGCTCTCACACAGTATACATTTCTTTGAACTCGATAAATTTAGCGAGTTTTTATTTATTGACCATACGCCTGTCATTGTAAATGTATGCTCTACAATCCTAAATAAGCACGCTCATCCCAAACTAGACATAGCACGAACCAAGTGGGATCTGTTCCAAGCGCATATCACTGACAACTTAAATCCAAATATACGTATAAAAAACTTTGAAAAAATTAACGAAGCCGCACAATACAGCAAGCCACGTGGTACGCTACTCCTCGGGATGAACAACAATCCACCAGAAGTACCAGTACTTCACTGCATATCCGACAACTGATAACTGAGAAAAGGCGAGCTAGAGGAAAGTGGCAAAGATCACGCAATAATAATGATCTTCATCAGTATGCCCAAAACTCGTCGTTCAAGTCATTCACCCAAAGCCTCACTGTAGACGACCACAGCTTATGGAAAGCACAAAAAAAAAGGTGAACGGTCGTCGGACCGCCGCACAATAGAATGACCATTTTTCGTGAATTTTTCACCATTTTTCAAAAATTTTGACCATTTTTTACAGTTTTTTACAGTTTTTGACGAATTTTAACAATTATTGACCGTCTTTGACAATTATTGACCATTTTTGTCAATTTTTCAAAAATTTTAACATTTTTGGCAATTATTGACCATTTTTTCAAAATTTTGACAATTTTTGTCAATTTTTTCAAATTTCAATAATTATTGATCATTTTTGACAATTATTGACCAATTTCGACAGTTTTGACAATTATTTATCATTTTTGACAATTTTTCAAAAATTTTGACCATTTTAGACCATTTTCCCAAATTTTTAAAATTATTGACCATTTTTGAGCAATCTGACAGGTTCTGACAATTATTGACCATTTTTCAAAAAATTTTGATAATTATTGACCATTTTTGACAGTTTTTTATAATTGTTGACCATTTAAGACAATTTTTCAAAAAATTTAACCATTTTTCAAAAATTTTGACAATTATTGACCATTTTTCCAAATTTTTGACAATTTTTGAAAATATTTGGCAATTATTAACCATTTTTTAAAAATTTTTACAGTTTTTGACGATTTTCCAAATTCTTGACCATTTTAGATCATTTTTCTATATTTTAACAATTATTGATCCTTTTGGACCATTTTTGACGAATTTTGATTGGTTTTGACCATTATTGACCATTTTTGACAATTTTTCAAAAATTTTTAACATTTTTCAAAAATTTTTGACAATTATTGACCATTTTTGACAGTTTTTGACAATTTTTGAAAATATTTGGCAATTATAAACCATTTTTTCAAAATTTTGACAGTTTTTGACAATTTTTGATCATTTTTCCAAATTTTGACAATTTTTGACCATATTTAAAAATTTTTGAAAAATTGTCAAAGATTTTGACAACTTTTGACCATTTTTCACAATTTTTCACATCTATAGGTGTGCGAGCTCAGTGCGGCAAGGGAGATTGCGCACAGTCGCTTTTTCGTAACATCACACGTTTCACGAGTTCACTAGCCTTTTCAGAAATATGGCAACACTGTTGCGTGACGGACTTTTCGTAACGGTTACACGTTTTACGAGTTCACTAGCCTTCTCAAAAGTCCTATGTCGTGCAAAAAGAAGCAAGCTTCAAAAACTCAAAAGACCCACCCCGCCAGTGTCTCCTATACGAACCTCCAACAACGAATGGGCACGCTCAAATCAAGAAAAAGCTGACAATTTTGCTGACCATCTTTCGCATGTTTTCGAGCAACACCTGATTACGACAACAACATTGATGAATTCCTGGACGTACCGTGCCAAATGTCACCACCCATCAAACCCATTAGCCCGGAGGAAGTCAAAATGGAAATACGGAAACTCAACAACAGAAAAGCACCAGGCTACGACTTGATAACCGCACAAGTTCTCAAGAAGATGCATAGAAAAGCCATTGTCTTCCTTACAACAATCTACAATCGTATGCTGAGCCTATGCTACTTTCCTGTTATATGGAAATACGCCCACATAATAATGATTCACAAAAATGGCAAACCCCCACAAGAAACACTTTCATACAGATCGATCAGTCTATTACCCATCCCTAGCAAAATATTTAAAAGACTTCAAAAGAATCCAAGAAGAATATGACCTAGCAAACATCCTACCCAACTACCAGTTTGGATTCCGAGAGAACATGTCTACCACCCATCAAGCTCACAAGTCAACATCATCGGCCAAACTCTAGAAAGAAAAGAGTATTGCAACGGAGTATTCCTAGACGTCTCGCAGGCCATTGATAAAGTATGGCATGCGAGTCTGCTCTATAAGGTTAAAGATACCCTTAACAACAACTTATACGTCCTGCTGAAGTCCTACCCAACTGAAAGACACTTCTCAGTCAAACACAATGACTCAATATCAGACAGCTATCCTATAAAATCTGGCGTGCCCCAAGGAAGCGTGCTAGGACCACTCCTCTACCTCCTGTACACTAATGACCTGCCTGAAACAGACAACACAACCTTTGCAGACGATGTTGCCATCCTCTCTATAGATAGTAATCCAGTCACCTCTTCAACAAACATGCAAACTCATTTGAACCAATTGAATGCCTGGTATAAAAAATGGAGAATTAAAATCAACCAATCCAAATCTGCTCAGTTGACTTTCACTACCTGCCACAACAATTGCCCACTAGTTACTATTGGTGGTATTGATTGAAGTGATGTGAAATACCTGGGCATGCACCTAGATCGGAGATTAACCTGGGAGAAACATGTACAAACAAAAAGAAGGCAACTAGACATCAAATCCAAACAAATGTACTGGCTAATGGGCCAAAAATCCAAACTATCAACCAAAAACAAGCTGCTGCTAAACAAAGTAACGCTAAAACGCCAAAACCTATCTGGACATATGGTGTGTAGCTGTGGGGTTGTGCAAAATCTAACAGAATAAAAACAATCCAAAGATTTCAGTCGAAAACACTGCGATCAATTGTTAATGCTTCCTGGTACATTAGCAATCAAACTCTCCATGAAGACCTTCAAATCCCGTATGTCACAGAAGTAATTAAAACAGTTTCCACCAATTACCAAACGAGACTGACTGGCCACCCAAACGACCAAATAGAAAATTTGTACAATGATGGACCAACCAACGGAAGATTAAATAAAAACTGGCCCGAAGATCTTCTCTAGAAACACTAATAGTGATTAGTGATGTATAAGTGAAAATGCCAATGGACATTTCACTTCCAAGCTCGATAACATACAACCCTTTTACTAAATACTCTTGTGATGAAGTAGATTGTAAAATGACAATAAATGTTAAAGAAAAATTTAGTAAAGATGGAGACCACCGGTATTTTGTCAACATTCCTGTTATAATAGCTATGTTTGCGGGTCACAATCCGAACTGATTCCGAACCAGTCTGGAATTAGCTATGTTCGCGTGTCACAATCTGAACTGATTCCGAACCAGTCTGGAATTAACTTTGAATTGTCTAGAGCGCATGCCTAGTTCCGAACCAGTATATAATTATACCGCGAACGGTCTTAGAACCACATATCACCTTTCAGAACTTGAAATAATTGAAATTTGCCTTATACTACACTTGGAGAAGGCAGCTAAGTTAGAGTTTGATATTTGTTTACAACGTTGAAATACAACAAAGCAAACAATAAACAAGTGAAACAACAGGTAATTAAAATAGGAAAACAACTGACATATCTGTTAGTATACAGATTCTATATGTCCTTCATACTAACTTTTATTTTGTTGATAGCTTTCAGCATTTCTCTACGACTAGACAGAGACAACCCTGAGTCGCCCAAGTGCATGCAAAATTTTAGTTCGCAAAAGTCCACTGGTCCATTGTGTAGCAAGGTGTAGGTAGGTGGCGCACATGTAGAGGTAAGGAGGGTACGAGACCTTATTTTCCCGACTCGGCACCCCCTTCCTAGAACTGTTTAAAAAAGAGCGCGAACTATGAAGCGGTTTAAAAATTCATTCGTAATACAGAGTTGTTTGAAAAATAATAAGACAAATCAACACAAAGAATTGTTTATTGATAAATATATCGACAAATATGAAAGTGCGTAAACATAATACAGTTATAATATTATAATTAAATTGCAGTATTTGAAGAAAAAAATACAAGTACACAAGTTTTCTTTCATGCATTTGATAGGTAGGTTATCAGAAATAAAATTAGTCCGTTAACATACCTTCAATGCAAGATGCTCTTCATTTTTACTGTTCTCCAATGTTTCATTTACCATTTACTTGTTGATGATTTTTTCCAAGTGTATTCCTAGGGAATAAACTCGGAACAACATCGACTCGCAGTTTAGATGTACTCAAATTCAGGTAACTATCTTGTACTTCATTCCCACCGCTTCTTGTCACAATTTTGACCTATAAATGCATTAGAACTATTATTTTTCACCTTAAAAAGACCAAAAATATTCTTACTTTTTATCATTGGATGGGAAATAATGCATTTTCTCAACCTCTCCTTCACTATTTCCACACAGCAAACAAAGTTTTTGTGACATCTTAACTTCTAAGCACTTCAAACTGGTCGGAATTCTAATAAAATTAAATAACTCTAGCAAAACAAAAAGTAACAAATAACGAGAAAAATAAAAATCAGATACAGAGCAACACAAACGTGAACCAAATATGGCGACAGGCGACACAGCAAATGTCAGATGGAATTGCAGCGCTGCTACCGCCACCTGCCTACACCTTGCGAGCTTTTAAACAAAGACATATTTATGCAGTTCCAATGTATCAGACAAAGGAGTCTTCTCATGTTCTCACCGAACTAATTTTCCTATGCACTTGTGCGTCTCAGGGGACTAGATCAGATATGTAGGAATCAATCAATTTTGATAGATTGTCAGATCAATTGAGAAATAAAAACTGCTTACAATTTGAAGTTGTTATTTGCAAACACAACATATCGATCATATGCGCATGAGCAGCCGAACCGAAATTTCAGTCCTCACCAAAATCAGAGAACCGCTAGGTCTGATTCCGAATCGATAACGAACCAATCCGATATGACCCGCGAACACCGAACTATGACTACAAATTCAGAATTATATTAACCGCGAACGCCACTTTTCAGAATGCGCATGCGAATAGTCCCTGAACTGGTTCGGATTGTGACCCGCGAACAAAGCTATTATAAGGGGATGAAATTACCAACCCTCACTTCATTTAACATCAAATCTTTTTTTCGAAATTGAGTTTTGTAAAATAAAAATATTATTTGGAATTTCTCTTTTTTTCCCTAGAACCAATAGATTACACATTATAATTTTCTACGGATAATCACCACCTGAATATTTTCGCATGAATTTATAAACACCCTGTATAAGTAACGAAGAACCTAACTATATACAGAAACGATTTAAAACGCAAGTCAGAATACACCAGTTTAAATCCTAATTTTGTTCATGTTTCGACCATTTATTTTTAGGTCGACCAAAATAAGATCATTAAAGAGATATTTTTAAACGTTCTTCATTGTTTAGGTTCCAATCGGTAGTAAAATTGTCTTATCTGAAAGAGATTGGCAACGGAATGTTTTTATTAGTTGCCTCCTGAAATACCTACAAAAATTCCTTGCTGATCGTTATATCTGTTTTTGCAATGAATTGACTATAAATAATCTTCAGTTACACATTAAATTTTGTACAGTTTGCACTTGTGAATGAAAAAAGTAAATCTAGATAAAATTAAAACGAAACTTAAAATCAACAGTGTTATTGTATAAGTTACACTCCATTTGGATAGCGAACCGATTGTTAATTTTTCTACCAACACTATCCAAAGAAGGCTTTTTCACATCCAGATTTAACCGGAAAATTTTTCCGCGATCCATAATAATTTGACATTATTGGCACACTAGAGTGGTGCTTGCTTATTTTGATAATAGGGAACTGTACAACAAGTAGAGTAAATATATTTTTTCAGTATAAGTAACTTCCGAATAAATTTGTCATGTATTATACTAGCATGGAAATTAGGAAATTATTGCAATGTTTGAGTGCTAATCTGTAAACATCTACCTTTAATATTTAGGAAATCCAGTAATCTGTATGGGACGGCATCTGGCTTAGTTAACATTATCAAATTGAAAAGGGTTTAGGTAAATAATAAGTTTATTGGGTTTTACCTGAAACTCGGAATTACAATATTTTACAAAAAAGTAACGGTCACAAAACAAGATCACAGCAGAACATAAATATTACGAGCAAACAATACGATTTGTGACCAACCAAAAAAACAAAAATTGTTAGGTTTTAGACCACAGAATTGAGTAATACATATACATATTTAGGTGTAACGTTTACTTCCTCTGGCTTATTCAGCGAAATGTCAACTGTAACTGTAAAAAAGGTAAACAAGCCGTTTGCGCTATCATTCTTGTGATGTGTAAGGCAAAAATTGACATGTAGTACCTACCCTAGAATGGAATTGTTTGAATCTCTAACGTTAAGCGTTATGTTTAACAGTGTCTCTATTTGGGGTCCTCGTTATTTAGATGCGCTAGAAGGAGTGCAAATACATTTCCTAAAACGAATGCTCTATATCGAGCAAAGTAAAACGAACGTCTGATAAGGAGGGGGAGACGAGCGAGTGGAGTGATACTGGAGTGAATAGAAAGGAGGTATCGCCTCTGGAAGACAAGGAACAGAAGAGGAAACTGAAGGAGAAAGGAAGGAAGGAAGTGGAGAATGGGAAGGAAGAGAGAGTGTAGAGAGATTGAAGGATATGGTAAGGCGGCAGGAGAAGAGGGTGTGAAGGCTGGAGGAGCAGAAGGCAGCGGCAGAGGGGCGGGTCAAGGAATTGAAGAGGTTGGGGAGGGAGGATGCAACGCAACGCACGATGGGAGGTGTGGCAAAGAGACTGGGAAGGAGGCAAGGAGGTTAGAGATAGGGACTGGGATGGTAAAAAGGGGGAAGGAATAGAGGTGAAGGTGGGAAATCCAATAATAGGAGATGAGAACATAAAGGTGGTATGGGTGACCAAGCAAGACAGTGGAATGGAGAAAGGGATACAGATGATGTTTAGGGATAGGTACCCGATGCTAGGAGGAAAAGTAGAGGAAATGGAGAGGGTCAAGAAGGTACGCACTACTGAAAGGAATGGGGTAAGAGTGAAGACGGAGGAGTTGATCTGTCGGATGGAGGGAGATTGTAGGGATGAAAAAAATGTGTTCGAGCTGATGAGTCGACTGTTTGGGGAAGTGGGGAGCGGGGCCAGTATTGGACTCCACAGGCTTGAGCAGGTAGAGGTGGAGGTGCTGAAGAAGATGGTGGCGTGGGTGAGAAGTGGCGGGGAGGTGGCGATAAGATGGGGCGATAATCCTGAGGGATATCGGGGAAGTCGATCAGGAGGGGATCGAGAGGATTATGAAGAGGTTGAGGGGTATGAAAGGGGAGTGGGTGGATAGACTCAGAGTCTCAAGAAATAGGGAGGTGGTTATAGAGGCAAAGAAGGGGGTTGAGGTGAGGGGAATTCTGGAGGAGGTGGAAAGGCCGGTGGAAGCGGGGAGAGGTACAAAAACCATTAAGATGGTAGGGATAGACCCGTGGATGAAAGATGAAGATGAATAGAGAAATTGATTAGGAAAGAGACAACGGTGATTAAAGTGGTAAGGGAGAGGAACGGGATAAAAATGGCGGTGGTGAGGGTGGAATGGGAAAAAGCGGTGGCCTTATTGGGAAAAAAGGAGATTAGATTGGGGTGGAACAGGGTAATTATTATAGAGGGTAGAGAGGATGGCAGATGCTTTGGATGAGGGATAACGGGGCATAAAGGAGCAGGGTGTATGGTGAAGGGAGTTAAGGAGAGGAGTAGGTGCTGGCTATGTAAGAGCGAGGATCACATGGCCATAGACTGTCGGCAGGCCTTCCTTTGTAGAGTATGTGGGGAAAGGAGACACAAGCCAGGGGAGATAGAATGTAGTAGGGAAAGGAAGGGAGTAGATGAATACGATGGAAAACAGGAGAGAAAAATGGGTGGGACACTCTGGACCCCTCAGAGGGGACGAGTCTGGTAAATAGGACGAAGGGGACAGCAGTACGCGGGAAGACGGAATGTAGGGGATGGATGGAGGGTGTTGCAGATAAATTTAGGGAAACGCAGGATAGTGTACGATATATTGGATAAAGTGATTTTTAGGAGGGAAGTAGATGTGGTGTGAGGATCTGAGGTAAATGCTAGATATGTGGAAAAACAGGGATGGATTATGGATGATACAGGAGAGGCAGAAATAAGAGTGGTGGGAGATGGACTAAGGGCGGATGAAGTGAGGAAAGGAAACGGATGAGTGGTAGTGCGAATGGGAGACATGGTGGTGTACAGTGTGTATATAAGCCCAAATGTCAGCCTGGAAGAATATGAGAGGAGCATGACAGGATTGGATGACGATCTGAGGGTGTCAAAAGGGAGAAGGAGAATCATTAGGAGAATGGTGATAGGGGACTTCAATGCTAAGAATACTGTATGGAGGGGGGAAGAAAACGGACAGGAGAGGAGATTCTGGAGGAAGTGTTGACATCCAACGGGCTGGCGGTGCTGAATGATAGACTGCCCACCTTCGTGAGGGGGTTCGTCATTCATTGATGAATGGCTGGGGGAAAGAGTGAGTAATTGGAGGATGAGGAAAGCTTGAGCTTACATAGGTATGTGGAGACGGATATAAGGAAAGGGAGAAAGGAATTATCGGGAGAGTGGAGATGGAGGTGGACGAAGGCCGAGGCAGAGAGTATGAGGAAGAAAGTTAGAGAGAGAGAGAAAAAGGGGACTTGGACATGATGAAGATGAATTGTACAATGTGATACAAGGCTGTAAAAGAGAAGGAAAGAGTGGTGGGGAGGAGCGGAGGGCTAATTACTAGTGGAATGAGGAAATAGAGGAGCCGTGAAGGGAATGTAATAAATAACGAAGACGGATACTAAGGGAAAGGGGAACAATAGAGGGAAAAGGGGGATACAAAGAGAAGGAGAAGGAACTGGAGCGTAGGGTGGAGAGGGAAAAAAGAGGGAAGTAGGAAGATTTACTGGGGGAACTGGAAAATAATCAATGGGGAAAGGCATATGAGATAGCGGCGAAGAGTAGGTAAAGAAGTGGGAAGTAGAGGAGGGGGGGGGTACATCAAAATAAGGAAAGCACCAGGGATAGATGGCTTGAGGAGTGATATGATGAAGATGCTGTTGGATGACAATGGGGAATGCTTCTGGGAGCTATTCATCAGGGTGCTAAGGAAGGAAGAGATTCCGGAAGGATTAAAGGTGACCAGGGTGTGTGGTATGGGTAAATTGATGGAGGGGATAATAAAGGATTGGATTGAGGAGGAAGTTAGTACGAATGGGAGTTTTAGGGTAAACCACGGGTTGCGAAAGGTGAATCATGCATCTCGGCGCTAGGCAGGGTATGGGCTTGGTGGAAAGGGCTAGGGAGGGTAGCTGGAGGAACAAGAAGTTGGCCCTACTCATGTTCTTCGGCGTCGTGAACGCGTGCAACAGTGCCAGCAAACGGACAGTGTTCAGCGCGTTGCAGAGGCTTGGAGAGGGGTAGGGTTTGGTTAACCTGGTGGAGGACTACCTGGCGGGACGTGTGATAGTAGACACTAAAGGGAGGAGGTATGAAACGGAGGCTGGAGTGCCCCAGGGCTCGGTTCTTGGACCGACGCTATGGAAGTGTGTGTTTGATGAGGTTTGTGGTATAGTATCTAAAGAGGGATGTGAGATCACGGTTTATGCGGACGATGTGTGTCTGGTATGTACGGCAAATGGGAAGGCGGAGATAAAAAGAAAGGCGGAGATGATGTGTAGGAATATAAGACGGTAGGGTTGCTAGTGAAGGGACGGAGCAAGACGAGGGATGTGGAGGTGATGGTGAAGGGAAGGAGAATTCGTATGGCTCCTCCATACGAATGTGTTATGTGAAGGGGCCGGGAGAGTGAAAGAGGAGGGTGATTGGTACGACGGAAAAGCAGAGTATGCTGTACGGTGCGGAGGTGTGGGGTGAAAGAGCGGGAGTGAATGCGAGGGTTAGGCCACTCCTGCGGGTGCAGAGAGGGATCTTGCTGAGGGTGGTGCAGGGGTACAGGACAGTGGGTGGACTGGCAGCAGCGGTGTTCTCAAGGACCTACCCATTGGACGTGATCGCTAGAGCCAGAAATAGACGCTAGAGGGGTGCGATCAGAGAGGAGGTACAGGAATGGATGGATGAGGAAATGGAGAGGAGGTGGGAGGAGTATGAGTGCACGCTAAAAGGAGCGATTGGGAATATGAGAAATTGGATGTACCGGAGATTCGGGGAGGTGAACTACTTCTTGACACAGGTGTTCACTGGACATGGGTGGAGAGTAGGATACCTCACAAGATTGGAAAAAGAGAGACTGCAGTGTGCGAGAGGTGTGAAGTGGAGGATGATGTGGGGCATGTGTTTAGGTAGTGGAGGAACGAGGAAGAGCTGAAGAAGTTGGAGAGGAAACTAGGAGAGGCGGTGTATTGGGAGAACATGGTGGAGATAATATTGAGGGGGGAGGAGGAATGGATGGAGGTAAGTGACGTAGTAGAGGGCTTGGTTATGGGAAGAGAACGACTCGATATGGCATGAGAGGCAGGAGTGAAAGTTAGGGAGAAGACGACGGTGTGAGCGGAGGGTTTGCCAGGGACCGCCGCCTGTCTCGAAGTCTAGGGTAGTGATTCCGAGTTGCTGTTAATATCCCTTACTTTGTTATTCGGATTGAAACAAGAAGAGTTAAGTTGTCGTACAATGTACAAATGACAATTATTTGGTTACAAAAGATTCTTCAAATGGAAAAATTTGATTCATTGCAGTTATCGAATAATTTAACTTATCGCCATCTAACAGCACACAAAAAACTACTGTTTTCTAATATTATACCTTCCTGCACCAATCCGATATTGCAAAATCGCCAGCGTACCCTTTAATGGCTCTATATAATGCTTTCACCACAATACGTGAACCAAGTGATTATTTATTGTTGAAGTCACCAATCCAGATAACTCGTACTTTGGTTCAACTCCGTTTGGATGATCAATTTTAAACGGCATAACCTACAGTATAGATTCCATTCTGACATTTCCTGTTTGTAAAAAGGACGAGAAGGAAACTATGTTTCATATTTTGTTTGAGTGTCCGATATATACAGTCATGAAACAAAATACATCCTGTCAGCAAAATTTTGAGACATTAGTAAATGCTCTACAAAATGTGAATCTATCTGAGGGAAAAACTGTATGCTGATACCTTTGGAATATACTCAAATTAAGGTTATTTACACTAGATGAATAATGTATTTATTTCATTTAATTTTTTTGTTACCAACTGTCTTGTAAACTTAAAATCGTTGTATATTATCACACACTAACCTTGCTGTATGAGCAATAAACTTATTATTATTATCATTATTATTTGTGTCCCTCAACCTACAGCTAGGCCAAATTATACTGAATGACGTCAGCCGGTTTGGCGCGTTTTGAAAGTCGTTTTAAATGATTTTAAATAACGCTGAACTTTTAACTATGTGTGCAAAGTTCCCTATTTAACTTAAGAAACATGGAAGATGGAAAAGTAGTAACGTGGCTGATGAGTTGATGATTCAGTTTTCAATCAAATAGAAACATTTCAAAAATAATATTTAGTTCACAACATTTATATTTTACCTCAAATATTTGTAGCACTGCTTAAAAATTGTTGATAATTAAAATAATTTTGACTGGTTTATAGTTTACTACTATTCCTGCATTTTTAATATAATTTCAATGAGTCCCAGTCTTATGTAATATATTCTAATGGAATGTTGAAAAACTATAAATTTTCAATACCGTATGATCGTGGAAAAATTTTTGTATGCTATTCAAGCGAAGAGCTCCTTGTCGATTTCGATAACTACTTTTGATCTCAACCGGCAAAGTAGCACTTTCCTCTCTTAATAGACAAATACCTATTTTGGAGGCCGTAATAAATTGACGAGTGTATAAAAGAAAATAGAAACTGCATTTTATTCGTATTTGAATTCATTTAGAAATAAACTCCATAAGTAGATGTCAAAGGTAATAGTTTAATACTATTTAACGCCTTACAAAGTTTTTAACCGTTCACTAAGAAGCAACAACTACTTCTCGGGCTATATGCATCGACAGACATTGAATTACACTTCTAAGTTAAACGGGGTTGGTATATCTGGTATATCTGCATTCTGGTTTGCAATTAGAAGGGACAAAATCAATCGTAGACAATTTTTTACAGGTAATTGTAATTAAGGAAACTCCATGACTGTGAGACGAAATAACTTAAATAAAAACCATTGTTATGAATTTATCAAGATCTGACCTAACAATAGAATATTGCACGCGAAAAAACTCTTTACCTTATAAGGGTTTCACAAAACTAAATTTCGAAAAAAATATTTGATATTAAATGAAGTGAGGGTTAATAATTCCACCCCCTTATAATGTAACAGGAATGTTGATAAAATACCGGTAGTTAATCATTGCTCCCAGATATTTTTCAAATATTTTTTGAGCAATGTTTTCAATAACTTTGTGACGTATTGACGTAAAAAAATACTTATTCCAAAACTATATTTTAATAAAATGAGGTCATTAGCAATATATACCTAAAAATAATCCAGCAGAATTAAGGGTAGGTAGGATGACAATGGGCTTATCCTTTTATATAAATTCCTGGTAATAACAATAGAATCTAACCAAACAACCCCGGCTTAAAGTATTTGTTTTGAACAGAATTGGCAAATGAAATAATGTTTAAATATTCAGAAAAACCTTAATTCCTATACCATATCTAGTAACTAACGGTTCAACCCTTTCAAATAAATGTATTCTTGGAAGTTGTAAATTTTGTAAACAGTTTTAATAATCTTCTCTACAAAAGCTAGGGAGGAAGTTTAAAAATATTGGATTTATGTTAAAAATTATTAACTTTTCAATTCACCAATGTTTTGTCTGTAATTGAATGTTTGCTTGCTTTTCTGACTAGTTTTTTTGTTTCCAAGTTAATAAGTTTTTAGGTTCAAGGCAAGCTGTTTTGTAATGTTGGTATTTTGAAGTGGAGCAGCCTCTTTAATTGGTGGTCTTCCAGGTTACTCGGAGGGTCATCTGACTTTAATAAAACTACTACTTTTGGCACTGGGATAAGTGGTCAATAATTGTCAGAACCTGTCAAAAATTGTCAATAATTGTTAAAATTTTAAAAAATGGTCAAAAATTGTCAAAATTTAGAAAAAATGGTCAATAATTATAAAAAATTGCCAAAAATGGTCAATAATTGTCAGAACCTGTCAAAAATGGTCAATAATTGTTAAACTTTGGAAAAATGGCCTAATAATTGTCAAAACTGTCAAAATTGGTCAAAAATTGTCAATAATTGTTAAAATTTGAAAAATGGTCAAAAATTTTGAAAAAATGGTCAATAATTGTCAAAATTTTCAAAAAATAGTCAAAAATTGTCAGAATTTTGAAAAAATGGTCAATATTTGTAAAACATTGAAAAATGGTCAAAAATGTTCGAAAATTGTCAAAAATTGTTAAATATTTTAAAAAATGGTCAAAAATAGTCAATAATTGATAAAATTTTGAAAAAATGGTCAATAATTATAAAAAACTGTCAAAAATGGTCAATAATTGTTGAAAATTGTCAAAGTTTTTGAAAACTTGTCAAAATGGTCTAATAAGAATAAAAAGTCTTCCGAGGGTCGCGAACCATACCTTAGATTCTGACAATTTAAAATAATGATTGTAATCACACGCAATACACTTTCTTTCTCTCCCATCTTTCTCTCCCATTTCCCTCTCTCTTCAATATCTCACTTTTTTAATCTGTTCTTTTATGAATGTAACTAAAAAAAAAACAATTCCGCTGTTTCACATCTGCCAGGCGTCCCGTAACGGCTCACACATTTTTTATTTTAATAAAATTGCCCAGAAGATCACATGATCTTTGTTTGGAAACTATCTACTAACATTCAGTATGAAGAATTATTATTGTTTCGTAATTGTATTATATTATATTATACCCGCTCCAATCGTTTTATTTTATATTTAAACTTTTTTTTAATGTCCAAAATATTATCAAATTTGTGGGAATTTATAATTCCACAATATCATAATATGAATTGTTTCGGAATCGCACTAAGGATATCCTAACTAGTGCACACCAAATCACCATCGCCACCCAGTTTCTAAAAGAAGAAAACCTTCTGAATAAAATTAAAAGACTTTTCATTATTGTTTGTTATTATTTTCACAATGTTATATTTATAATCTATTGTTATTTACTGTACCTCGTGCTAATGGCCATAGCTGTCTCAAGCACGTTAAATCGAATAAAAAAATAATAATTTGAAAATAGTTTTAAATTTATTTCAATTAATTAAAATTTACTCCCCCGTTTTTCTTCCTCTCTCTGCAATTTTAACTCTTCATATCATGAAATTTCTTGTCAATTCATTTATTAAATGTATTCTGATGAAAAATTTAAAAGGACTGGATTTCCATCATTTTATGTTCTGCATACATGCTACTAATTTCATATTCTTACTTAAAATCTTAGTTTATTGATGTTTAAATAATTTTTATCTACGTCCACCATTAAAATTAAGTATAATACAAACTCATATAAATACGTGAAATTACATTTTATACATACGTCTGAAGCGTGCGAAAAAGAACAATGCTTTTTAAATGGAAGTTTCATTATAACACCCAAAAGAGTGCAAAAAAGTACAATGCTTTTTATATGGGATAATCATTATAACACTCTTTTTTATTTGTATATTTATTAAGTTACCTTAGATAATTTTGTGTTTTGTTTTCTGTCAAAGGTTCTGTAATTGTAATAATTTTGTACTGTCATTAAGAAGTGTGAAACGTGAATGGTCAATAATTGTCAGAATCTGTCAAAAATTGTCAAAAACTGTCCATAACTGTCCAAAATGGTCAAAAATTGTCAAAAATTGTCAAAAATTGTCAAAAATTGTCAAAAATTGTCAAAAATTGTCAAAAATTGTCAAAAATTTTAAAAATGATCAAAAATAGTCAATAATTGTCAAAATTTTTGGAAGTTGTCAAAAATGGTCAATAATTATCAGAAACTGTCGAAAATGGTGAATAATTATAAAAAACTGTCAAAAATGGTCAATAAATGTTGAAAATTGTCAAAATTTTTGAAAAATTGTCAATTATTGTCAGAATCTGTCAAAAATGGTCAATAATTGTTAAAATTTTGAAAAATAGTCAAAATTTTGAAAAAATGGTCAATAATTATATGAAATGGTCAATAATTGTTAAAAGTTCTCAAAATTTTTGAAAAATGGTCGAAATTTTTGAAAAATTGTCAATAATTATCAGCACCTGTCATAAATGCTCAAAAATGGTCAATAATTGTTAAAATTTGGAAAAATAGTCTAAAATGGTCAAAATTTTTGAAAAATCTTCAAAAATTATCAATAATTTTCAATACTGTCAAAATTGGTCAATAATTGTCAAAAATGGTCAATAATTGTTAAAATTTGGAAAAATAGTCAAAATTTTTGGAAAATCTTTAAAAATTATCAATAATTGTCAAAACTGTCAAAATAGGTCAATAATTATCAAAAATGGTCAATAATTGTTAAAATTTGAAAAATTGGTCTAAAATGGTCAGAATTTTTGAAAAATTGTCAAAAATGATCAATAATTGTCAAAACTGTCAAAACTGGTCAATAATTGTCAAAAATGGTCAATAATTGTCAAAAATGGTCAATAGTTATTAAAATTTGAAAAAATGGTCAAAAACTGTCAAAAATTTTCAAAAAATGGTCAATAATTTTCGAAAAATCATCAAATTTTTCGAAAATATGTCAAAAATGGTCAATGATTGTCAGAACCTGTCAAAAATGCTCAAAAATGCTCAAAAATTGTCAAAAATGGTCAATAATTGTTAAAATTTGGAAAAATGGTCTTAAATTGTCAAAAATGATCAATAATTGTCAAAACTGTCAAAATTGGTCAATAATTGTTGAAAAATGTCAAAATTTTTGGAAATTTGTCAAAAATGGTCAAAAATTGTCAGAACCTGTCAAAAATTGTCAAAAATGGTCAATAATTGTTAAAATTTGTAAAAATGGTCTGAAATTGTCAAAAATGATCAATAATTGTCAAAATTGTCAAAAATGGTCAATAATTGTTAAAACTAGAAAAAATAGTCAAAAATGGTCAATAATTGTTAAAATTAGAAAAAATAGTCAAAAATGGTCAATAATTGTCAAAATTTTTGAAAAATGGTTATTTTATTGTGCATAAGAAGCAAGCTTCTGTCGGCTGTCCGACGACCGCTCACCTTTTTTTTTGGATTGGTGTAACACTAAAAAAATTAAAAATTAGACCGAAAATGTTCTTATTGCATATTTTTCGGAAAAGTCAATGGAAATCATCAAAGTTATGGTCCCATTATTCAATGTTCAAAACTACCATGAATATAAATTTAAACATTGATATAAGTAAATTTCATAAACTTATTACCTTCATAAAACGACAATCAGAGAGCCATAAACCAAAAAAATCAAAAATTTTCACAAGGGAACAGATTTTGGATTTTATAAATGGAGGACCAGATAATGAATTTCTTAAGATGAAGGTAGGCAATAATTCAAACACAATTATTAAAAAGAGAGGTTATGTAATATATAATTAAGGGAAAGTATTTTTAATGTGGTCGTAGATAAAACATTGTATGATACTCATGCGTGAATTACTTTTGCGCACTCGTTGCGAAAAAAGGCACTAGCTACGCTCGTGCCTTTCATTTTCGCAACTCGTGCGCAAAAGTATCACTTCACGCACTTGTATCATAAATAACTATTTCAGAATCAGTTTTATATCGTTTTTTGGCTCTTCTGTAAAATTTTCTATTTGTGGGTTGCGAGGTGCTAGAATTAAGCCGACGATAATATGTAATATATATATAAATATTTTTTAATGTGGTCGTAGATAAAATATTGTATGATACTCATGCGTGAAGTACTATTGCGCACTTGTATCATAAATAACTATTCTGACTTCTCCAAAATGTTTTTTTCTTATTTATCTCGCAGCGCCCCCAATTTTTTTATATCACCCTTCTATTCAAATTTGAATTCTTCAATTGGTTTATCCAAAATTTGACATGCGTTAACATTATGAATTTGACTTTATCTTCTTTTTAAATAATTGACAAAAACTTCATTATCTGCCTTATCTGATAGATCAATTGCATACAGGTATTTTTTTTTATAGTGACACATTTATATACAGTGAGGACATCAAGTCCCCCCCCCCTGTAACTTTTGAACCGTTGATGAAATTTGCATTTTTTAACACATCAACGATAGCTCTGAATGTCAAAGTGACCGCTGGGAGGGAGTTTGGAATATTTTTTTATATGGAAATGGGGGTCGAGTAATACCTCATTTTGAAGGTCTTTTTATGCTCAATGTTAAGATATTTACGGCCGTTTTCATAACAAAATTTAACACTACTTTAAGTTTTAAAGTAAGCTTTAAATAAAAGTCTATTTCATAACAGACTTTATAACTTCAAGTCGACTTTAAGTTGAAGTGGACACAATCGCGACTTTAGACGACTTTAACCTCAAAATTTAAGACAGTTTTCAGTTCGTTGTGTCAGTATTGTGGACAAATTCTCTTGAGATGGAAATAGATACCGAGTCATCAGCCTTTGAGGATAGCAGCAACGAGAGCGACAGTGATGAGGAAATATTCATCTTTAGGAGACCAAAAATATATAAACGGAGAATAACAGATTTTGATAATTGGTCAGATGAAGAATTTTACCAAAGATTCAGGTTAAGCAAACCTGCTGTTCAACAATTGTTACATCATATAAGACAACAAATTGAAAGTTTGTGTACTCAGTAAGTTCAGTTTCAATAATTGTCATCAATACGTATTAATCTTATTCATGATTGTTTTGTAGAGGTGGTGCTATTAGGTCCGAAACACAACTGCTGCTTACACTTCGATTCTATGCAACAGGAAACATGCTTATAAGTGTTGCAGATTTTATGGGTGTTTCAACAGCTTCTGCATCTAGGATTGTTGCCAAAGTGAGCAGAATAATTGCTTCTCTGAAACCAGATTTTATAAAAATGCCACACACCTTAGCTGAAATTGAGGAAACTGCTCTAGGTTTTTTTGATATAGCCCATTTTCCCAAATTATGTGGTGCCATTGATTGTACCCACATCAAAATATTAGCTCCAGGTAAGTACATCTGTAAATTCCAATATATTTGTAGATATCTATCCTGAGACTCTTTACAGGTGGTGAAGACAACGAAATTTTTAGAAATAGGAAAAGGCTATTTTTCCCTCAATGTACAGACAGTATCTGACAGTCATCTGAAAATAAGAAATATAGTGGCGAGATGGCCAGGGAGTGCTCATGATCAGACTATTTTCAATAATAGTCGATTGAAAAATAATTTTGAAGGAGGCCAATTTAGGAGGTTCCATTTAATTGGAGACTCTGGATATGGAGTTCAAACATATCTCTTGACTCCTCTGCAGGAAACAAATACAGAGGCTGAAAGACTTTACAATGAGTCATTAATAAGAACTAGAAATACAGTAGAAAGACAGTATGGTGTATGGAAAAGACGCTTTCCTGTACTTTCCCTAGGTATAAGGGTTAACCTTGATACAGCAATGACAATAATTGTAGCAACAGCGGTTCTCCATAATATGGCTATCGAAATGAATGAACCTTTAATGGATGAAGAGCCTATTAATGAAGATAATAACGCCCCAGAAAATAATGGACATAACAATGTTAATAATAATAGCGGTCATCAGTACAGAGCTCTATTTATTCAACAACATTTTAATCTATAAAAAAATATATATCGTTATGTACATCTTTCTACTCAATAATAACACTGTTTACTTTTTATATTTTAATATTTACCTATTTTTGTACATTAATAAAAGAATTAATTTTTTTCTGCAGTAGCTGTAATTCTGCTGCATGAATTTCTTCCTTTCGTCGTTGCTCGTTTTCAAAAGCTTTGACCTTTCTTTTTTCATCATTTCTATGTGCTTCGGCCCGCCTAAGGTCATCATTTTCTAAAAATTTCAGTTTAGCTGCTAAATATTCTTCTTTGGCTTTATAAAGGGTTGCCTGTTTTTTTGCTGCTGGTGAAGGCTTGCCTATCACCGATAGTTTTCGGTTCTTTTTTGTTCCAAGCATTTTGGGAGTGTAAGATGACCAATCAATCACTTCTTTGCTTTCGTGCATTTGGCTTTGCTGACTACTCTGCCCAACAGTTGGTATAATATCCACCTCCACAACTGAAAGTTAAAAATTTTTCTAATTTAGGCATATTATTTGGAAAGCATGAAAAAGTATGTTACGTCAAAAAGCCCAAACAAGTACCTACCGTTCACATTTTGACTAGATAAGACTGATGTACCAGGCTGTTCATCCATATCCCAAGAAAATGTTACCTCATTTTCTGTGGTACTCTCATTATCAAGATGTAAGTGTTCCTTTTGTATAGAAATTCCATCATCGTCAACATCATTTTGAAGTCCATACACAGTTTTAATGTTTAATATGTTGAGCATTGCTTCAAAAACCACATTTTTTTTTAAGTTTGGATCGGGTGGGCCCCCACCCGTTACATAGATGTTTTGCCTTTGGGCTGCGGCATATTTTCTTGTGCCGGTCTTTATATTGTCGTACTTACTTTTTAATTGGGCAAGAGCTCTTGGTGGATTGCAGCTATTAAATTCGTTCTGTATGGTCACCCATGTCTGTTCCTGATGAAAATAACATATTTAGAAAAAATCCTCAATGTCTTTCTTATGTGTAATGTTTACTTTACCTTTTGGCTGGGCGTAATGTTGTTCGTAGTTTTGCACTCAATAATCGATTTATATTTTTCAGTTATTTTTACCAAATTCAATTCTTCTTCTGTTGTAAAATTTGTACCCCTAACTCTTTTTCTATTTACTTCACCCATAACACTTATTTCAAGTTGAAAATCAGAAGAAAGCATAAACACGAATATGAAAATAAAATACAAACATAAACATAACCCAACTTCAATTGAAACAATCTCGAAACTGTCATAGTCACTGATACCAACTTCTCTTGATAAACGTAAAATCACACTTTACTTAAAGGAACAGAACAGAAATGTTATGAAAATAATTCAACTTTAAGTGAAGTTAAAGTGATAAAGTCACTTTAGCTAAAGTGAACTTTAAGCATTTGTTATGAAAACGGCCGTAAGTTATACTAAATTTATGTTGTTGGCAACACTGCTGCAGTTTTTAGATGTCATGTGTCAATGTAAAAAAAAATAGTTCGTTATTTGCACATGGTTGTATATTATTATAGATGATGCAACAATAAATGGTTTGTTTTACAAGTGTTGAGTTTATTTGAATAACAGCAAATGATCAATTCCTTCACATGTCCTTATTTAACTATAACCATACTAGGAGAATATCTAGTGCATTAATAAATACGTGAGCTGACTTTACAGCAGATCGAGAAAAAAAATGGTTTCAAATTAAAAGATGCGAAAGTGAACAGCATCGTCGTTCAATGCTTAACTGACAAACACTGAGACTTGGTGAAGGACTCCAAAACAGCAAAAGATATGATGAAAGCTTTACAAGATGTGTTTGAAACAAAAAGCGTATTCACCAAACTAACCCTGAAAAGAAAATTACTTACGTTAAAATTGAAAAGAAACGACAAATTAGAAGATCATTTTATGGTGTTGGATACACTCATTAGAGACCTCGAAAGTGCAGGATCAAAAATAGAAGAAGAAGATAAAGTATGCCATTTGCTTTTGTCTTTAAACGGTGAATATGAATATGTAATCACAGCAATCGAGACAATGAATACTGGTGTCACGATGGATTTCGTAAAATCAAGACTCTTAGATGAATAAATTAAAGGTAGAGCTAAACAAGGACAGAATGAAATGTCCTTTTATGCCTGTTATAAATGTGGCAAAAGTGGCCACAGGTTTTCGGAGTGTCGACAATATGCAACAAGAGGGTATTCAAGAGGAAATTTTAGTGCACGTAGAGGCTACAACAAAACTTTCTAGCAAAATACTAGAGGTAATAGTTCAAGAGAGGTCATGACCAACCACGTCAACAACAACCTCAATGTAGTCGTGCAAATAAAGCAAATGAGATTGCATTCGTAGCATTAAGTGCTACTCCAGGTTTGAAGAATGTAAATAGTTTTATTTTGGACTCAGGGTGCACTCAACATGTGGTAATGAGTGAAGTGGAGAAGTATATGACAGATGTTAGAGAAATTGAAACCGTCAAGATTGGTACAGCTAAAAATAATCAAGTTTTGTATGCAGTTAAGGGATTTTGTCAAGGTAGAGAAATTAAAATAGATTGAATTTACTGTTTGGACCCTTACTTTGTGGAATCTACTCATATTAATGTTATAAATGAAACTAACTGTTTCTAATTAGAAACAGTTAGTTTCATTTATAACATTAATATTAAAATAGATGCTATAATTGTACAAAGTATGTTACAAAGTCTGTTATCTGTTAATTGACAACGAAAAGTTTAAGATTGTTTTTAATAGCAAAAGTCCTAATGAATAAAATTACTGCAGTCTTATCTGAAAATAATGTTTCTTTTTATTGCAATACAGTTAATGATATATTCTTGTTAAATATTGATTTTCCACATGTAAATTGTAATTTTTCAGATACCAATGATACTAGCTTATTAAATGAGAGGTATTTGGCACTGAAGGTTAGGGCATCTGAATAGAGATAGCCTGAAGAAGTTAGGGTTACCATTTATAAAGATATTTGTAAAGTTTGTGTCCAAGGTAAAGAAACTAGAAAATCATTTTATACTAAAGAAAAAGTCACAACAAATATTGGTCAATTGATTCATTCAGACATAGCTGGTCCTATAGCAACTCCTACCCCAGAAGGTTATAAATACTTTCAAGTACCAATAGATGATTTTTCTCATTTTCTAGTTGTTAAACTTAAAAAAAAATAAAAGTGAAGAAGATCAGAACATTATTGATTTTGTAAAGGTAATTAAAACTCAGCATAATTTAAAAACACAAAAAATAAGAGTAGGCAATGGAGGAGAATTTGTTTTGAATTATTTTTAAAAAATTTGCGGGAATAAGGGTATCGAACTTCAAAACACCACAAAAAAAACGGTATAGCGGAAAGAATGAACAGAAGTTCACGTGAGGTACGTACAAAATTTATTGAAACAAACTTACCTAGAACATTATGGGGTGAAGCTTTTTTGTGTTCAGCCTATGAAATTAATAGATCACCTACACATGCAAATAATGGAGAAGTTCCAACCAAAAGATGGTACAAAACGAAAATTATCAAAACTTGGGGTTTTTGGAAGCCAATCGTGGACTGTTATATTACCGGGACAAAACAAATTGGAGAGACGTGCACAGCCTTGCATTATGGTAGGATATACCGGTGCTGGTTACAGACTATGGAGCTATGAAGGAAATGGAATTTTTTGTTCTCGAGATGTCAGATTTAATGAAGAACAGACCAATTATGATGATATAATAAAGAATATGAAAAATGAGACGATTGTACAGATTCAAGAAGATAAAATGCGATATGAGCATGAAGAAAATGGACAGGATGAAATACTACATGAAGGAGAAAATGAAGAAGTACCAGAAGCGAGACAAGTTGAGAACATCCTTGTACAAAAATCCTCCTGCTATAAAAACTCGGTTAAGTAAATGTATATAGAAAAACAAGAACTGTAAATGCAAATTTTATGTTCCTGAGCTTGTACATAAAAAACCTAAAATTTCAATTGGAAAAACAGCATCAAATTTTAAAATCGATAAAACTAGAGTTTTCAGAATTCCAAAAGTTCTAAAATTGAAGTCCTTCAAAATTCAAATATTAGGATTCATGTCTGATGCGGGACCGGTGAGCTGCATCCCACTTAAGTAGGCCAAACTTTTGACCGCTGACTTGCATCCGTCTCACAGCTGTTGCATCCCATCAACAAATTTAATATTGTGTCTAAAACTGGTAGGTAATTGAATAGATGCGGGCATTGTTGTCATGTTTATTCTGATATCGTAATTGATACTAAATTTTATTTCCGAAACTGCGTCTAATACAGTTTTATAGCGATATAGTGAATTATATATTAATTTAATATAAACATTATTCAATTATGTAGGTGAGGTTAGGTTAGGTTAGGTTAGGTTAGGTTAGGTTAGGTGAGGTTAGGTTAGGTTAGGTTAGGTCTCAAAACGTCATACTTTCTACTACCGTTAAGATTACATTAGCTTAGCCATAATCAAAAGCTTAAGAGATTTAAACTATTAACTATTATTTCTATGATTCGGGGAAAATAATTATCTACGTCGTTGATGACGAATTAACATTTCCAGTAAACATATAGCTTATGATCAATAAGACCAACCCTTTGTAACTACTTGAAATACCGTTTTTTTTAAATTAAAATATAGCGTAAGAAAATATGATGACATTTTTCAAATCTCATACAGATATATGTTCCAATTTTTATAAAAATATTTACGATTCAAATAATATATCGGCAACGTTGCTGTAAAATTTGACCTGCTTTTAACTATGATAGGCGATTATTAATGAACAGATCTTTTTGGATTACGGATGCTATTCGACGGTCACCTTTTTTCGTTCAGGTAAAATTTTACTTTTTGGGATGCAACTCGCCGGTCGCCGTCTGATGAGGCTGCATTTTATATAAAAGGACGAGTTAATAAACATAACTGTAGGATTCGGAGATGAGAAAATCCAAGAGAATTTCATCAACATGAAAGAAATTCTTCTACGGTTAATGTTTAGTGTGCGGTATAGCGTGAAAATTTGTATGGGCCTATCTTTTTTGCAGAGAATACAGTACGCGGCAATAATTATACCGATATGTAAAAAAACTTTTTCTATTCCCAGATAGTGCAATATATTCCACCACGCCTCTGGATGTTACCGGATTGATAGTAATTAGGCTTTTGGGATCCTCAGCAGCGTCAGAATCTGCTTAATCACTAATCAACTTAGCCTACCTGGTCAATCAACCCCTGCAAATATTGGCGGCTTCGCACTCATGTAATGAATCGATTTTTATACCTTTTTACTCCCATTTAGTTTGTTGTTTATGCTGCTCTGATGGAGACACAGTGACGTACAATCTATAGACAATCGGACTTTTTCCATTCTTCCCGGAATATATGTACCTCATAGCATAGATAAACAATTCATTGAAAAGTATAATTTTAAATAGAATAGGTGAAAAATAATGTTTATGAGAGTTGACCACAAAAAAATGGAAATTGATAAAACACACAAATTTATACACTATACAAATTAAGTTGGAACATAATACAATACAATAAGCAAACAGCCTGCAGTGCTCCCGGCATGGGTAAAGCTCCCGAAAAGGAAGAAAAAAAAACGCGAATCCAGAAATTTTACCCCTGCTCAATGTGCTCATTGTATTGCACCAAGAAAGTTGGAGTTACCGCCGGATAGTTGGCGGAGGCGGTGTATCACATACATCAGTTTGAAAAATATAGTGAAACTGGTGAGCATATCAGAAGAGCTGGAGAAGCAACGATACGTAACGACGATATGGAACGACAAAAATGTTACAATGTCAGCTTCAAAACGCTTATGTATTCGGATAAGCTTGGAAGTCGTCCGGCAATGACTTCGAGGAGATGATCTAATTCCTCGCATTGCTGCTCGGTTAATTATATATATTGAAATGGGATTAAACAATTAAAACTACTTTAATAGTAGAAATATGAAAATTGGGAAAGAAAATAGTTGAAAAGTATCAGTCAATGATTATGATACTTGAATCAACTCTATTTCTTGTTATAAAAAGGGTTATAATAAAACAGAATGCAAGAATTAAACCTTTATAAGAAATCACATTAAATAGGAGTTTATAAATAAAAACAGAAAGACTTACCTTGAGTTAAACAAAATATAATATTTTTCACATAATCATATTAAGTAACAATCAAATTCAATTTATAATTCTTCATCTAAAGTATTTTGAATAAGAAAAGCTTGTTTTTCATACCAGATATGGATTACCTACACCTGAAATTAAAATCATTAGTATACATAATATTTAATAATCAATAGAAATTATATTTTGGCAGAATTCTAACCTAAATTATAATTGAATGTCACTGTCAAGAAATTTTATGCTTTGGGGAAGACAGAACGGTCAGACAGAATTAAAGAATAATAATATCAGAAATGGTTGTTGAGGAAATAAGGAATTATGTGTTGTGATTGGAGGAGTATAATAAAATTTTAAAACGTTTATTGAATGAAATTTAGAATTAGTTTATATAAAATATGTAATAGGAAAGATTTATTGGTCATTTGTAATGAGTTTGCATTAATTCAAATAAAATTATTGATAGTAGAAAATTGTATATTAGATATTTAAGAGGTACTCATATTTTCAAGGATTTTCATTAAAAAAGGACAATTTAAAGGGTTAAATTAGTGAAGTTACTAGTGATATACAGGGTAGAAAGAATTACAATAGTGAAAGGATAAATATTATAGACAATAATAGACAATAAACAAGAAATTATGATATTTTGCAATTATGAAGAAAAAATCAAGTGCTTTGGAAATATGACATAGCAACGGGGATTGTTGATTGAGAAAACAGGAGAGTAGAGTTGGATTAGAAAGAAAGAAGTTAAAAAATTTGGAAAAAAAGTAAAAATTTATATAAAAAAACTAAAGAAATTGGTGAGAAAGTTTTGAAAAGACCAAGAAAGGTTTAATAAAATACCAAGAAATAATATAAAAGTTCAAACATACCTGTTAACTATAAAGAAGTTGATCTTCCTGTTCAATCCCGTCTACATCATCAAATTTGCAAATACTCGTCCAACCAGTTTGACAAATTAATGTCGAAAAAGGTTAGTCATATTCATTGGTACCAATTAAAATTTTATAAAAAGCATATGCATTCTAAATATATCTGATATACATCTAAAATAAATTTAATGAATAATTAATAATTGGCTTTGATAAAACTTAAACAAGAGCTCACCTTAGATTTAAAATTTTTCTTCATTGAATTATAGGTTAAGTAACTGTATATGTGTAATTGTCTCGTTTCTTTTGTAGTATTAGTTAAATTTGAATTGATATTCATGTAAATATCATATAAAGGTAATCACAATTATTATTATTGAACTGTTTTGTTGAATTGATTTCCATTTTATTAGGTATAAACAACAAATTTTTTTATATCTGTGCCAATAGATATTCATTTGCTGTAAACTGAACTGTTTGCAACTCTCCACACTCAACATACACATCGACAGAGACATCTGCTTCCTATTTCAGGGTGATTTTAAAATAATAAGAAATATTTGTCCATAGGCGTCACACAATTTTGTTAATACACATTTATTTAAATAATATATTGGAAGATTTAATTTATAAAATGTTCATAAACAATCTTAATAAATTTTAAAAATAGGAATTGATTCAAGTCACATATATCTGTGAATAAAAATTTACTAGCGCCAGAACTCAAAGTGAGTCAGAGTTTTCTTGTTTCCTGTTTTCATTTGAGCTAGCTGGAAAAAGGGCAAGTATAAAAATATTAAAAATTGTGAAAAAAAAATTCAAAATTTAAAAATTAAATATAAAATACAAATAAAACATTACAATATATACCTATATAAATTGAACACTTGGTTATGGTGTGGAGAGGATTTTAGAAAATGGCACGCATGGACTTGGTGGTGTTGAATAATGTAGATCTTAATGCTGAGCGGTACATAAGGGAGATCATTAAGGAACATATTGGCGAAATCTGCTTCGCAATAATAGGAAGAGCTGACATCGAAGGATCAAAAAGCGACGTCGCTATGAACGCTTGGCCGCCTCAAGCCAGTTATCCCTGTGATAACTTTTCTGACACCTCTTGCTGGAAACTCTTCAAGCCAAAAGGATCGATAGGACGGGCTTTCGCAGTCCCTATACGAACTGAACATCGGGATCAAGCCAGTTTTTGCACTTCTGCTCTACGCGAGGTTTCTGTCGTCGCTGGGCTGGCCTTAGGACACCTGCGCTATTCTTCGACAGATGTAGCGCCCCAGTCAAACACCCTGCCTGGCATTATCCTCGAATCGAAGCAGGAATACCATAACAGTCGCCGCCTCGTGAGCGAACGATGCACGTGTTTCGCCTTACCGAGTAAGTAAAGAAACGATGAAAGTAGTGGTATTTCACCGGCGATGTTGCCATCTCCTTACAATGCCAGATTAGAGTCAATCTCAACAAGGTCTTCTTTCCCCGCTAATTTTTCCAAGCCCGTTCCCTTGGCAGTGGTTTCGCTGGTTATTGGGTAGGGATAGTGGGAATCTCGTTAATCCATTTATGTGCGTCACTAATTAGATGACGAGGTATTTGGCTATTAACAATATTTTATTCAAAAAATACATGTGTCGCGATGTTTGCGACAGTCCCATTGACTGGGATCCTTCCCAGTTAACGTTATCGGGCTGAAGCAATGTGCCATCGCTATGTCGTACGTGTGGCGATATTCTTGGTAATCTCGTTGTGGCGCTTGAATCGCTCCCAATAAGTGGACGGACATTGTTGTAATAAGTGACTTATGGATTCTACATTGCTGCAACCAGCTTTGCACCGGCGGGCATCAACGTAGTCACGTCCGGTCCATCCATTGGAGACGATATTTATCGAAGACCTGGAGGTTACATCCTCACAGGCCACTTGCAGCTCAGAAAGTGTGGGGAAGTGTCGGGAACGTCGCCAGCTAGCCAGCATCTGTAGGTATTCAAAGAGCTTCCTACTGCTATCCGTCTGTAGTGAAGCTCTGAGGACAGCGTCGTTGGACCTCTCGAGGAGTACAGTAAGTATCTTCAGGAATACTTGCAGTACGTGGTGTCTGAACTCTAAAATCCCAAGACCTCCATTCCTCAACCTGGCGTATAGAGCGGGGCCAGGCGTGTGCTCGTTGAGGTGGAGTATTGATTTGATGGTTTTTTTTACTGAACGGTCAGCAGATCTTAATATCTGTCCGTTAATCTTAGGATTCTGGAGCCCGTGCATCATTTTAAGTACAACAAAGTCGCGCACCAGAGCCAGCTTCTGATCCGGCTTTAACGCTGCCGAGTTGACGCGACTCAGCCATTGCGGTTAACCTGATGGCCAAGATATTCAAACGAGTTAAAATCATTGACCATTGGTATTGGCTTCCGCCAGCCTTGAACAATGGCCGAGTATGTGTCCTTTTGGGGAAACATTATATCACGACAATTAATGAATTGAAACGAAGAATCGTGTATTACTGGAACATGCTCAATCAACATATCATAAATAATTGCATTGACCAATGGAGAAGACACTTACAGGCTGTAGTTGATAATGTAGGAAACTTCATCCACAATTATTTTCTATGAGTAAAAGTGTTATTTTTTTACCAATCGTGTTGTTTAATAATTCCCAATGTTATTTAATTTCATAATAAACGGTCATTTCCAAAAAGATAAATGAGTACCTTTGTCTATTGGCATATCAATTTTGTCAGACTGCATGGCATTATATATTACTTGAAACTGAAAAGTTTCGTCCCTTAAAAAATCATCGTTTCTTAAGTTTGGGTACTAAATTATTGATATTTTCAGGACTTGGTTTCCGAAAAATGTTCTTGAAAAAATATTAGTTGGTCTATAAATAACGCCATTCGATTTTGCTACGAGCTTCAATACACTGATTTAATGAGTCCGGTCCTGGTTGAAATTGATACTCACAATTTTCAAGTGATAACAAGAACATGTTGGCTAATATTATATCCTAGAAGCAATCAAATCCATCAACAATTAAAAGTGTTATTTTATAACCACAGAGTAGATCAAAATATCTCACTTTCTCTGCCTCCAATCATTTTTGAATTCATTACGAAAATTGTAAGGGATGAAATTCTCTAAAAATTTTGTCAGAAACCATTTCTGAGATAGAGGGCGCAGAGTGTGGAGCGCTCAACCATACATACCTATCAATAAAATGGCCATTAAATATTGTTTACTTTTTCCATACAAATAATTAAGTAATGGAGTGAATCATTTTAAATACTGATCAAATTAAATAAACCTGTAAAGTTATCTCTTCAGCCACCAACAAGTACAGCAATCCATCAATATATCAATCATGTCCACTACCAAATTCAAACCTGGCTAGGCAATGATTAAGAAACCCAGGAATGGGGTTGGGTGATGCAAAATAAAACCCTAGAGCCAGTAACAACACCTTTACCATTTTTACCAGATGAACTGCTAACTTCAATATTCTGCAACTGCAAGAATGGCTGTGGTTCGGGCTGTGGATGCCGTATGTCAGGAATACAATGTTTTTTAGCTTGTGGCCAATGCAATGGACATGCATGCCTTAATGCATCATCATATCCATCATATGTCAATGAAGACTAAGCTTTTCGAAGATGTGGCAATTAAAGTCCTTATAACAAGGACAGTGATGATGAGCATTAGTCTGAAATTTCTGGCCGACCGGAAGAAGAAGACGAAGATGGAGGAGATGAATAATGATAATAGCAATAAATAACATTGATATGAATAAATACAACAATAACAAAAATGTTTTCTTTATTTTTTCCTGCTCTAAATCCAATTATACTTCTAAATAAGATAAAATTATAAGATATATAATGAGATAAAGTAGATATGATTCAATTCATTACTTAATTATTTGTATGAAAAAGGTAATTAATATATTATTAATCATAAATGCAAATACGATTGGAGGCAGAAGAAGCGAGATATTCTCAAAAAACTGATTTTTGCAACGCTTGATCTTGAATATCTAGCACGTTCACACGTTAACATATATGACTTTCGAGAAAACATTTTTGATACCAAGATAATGGTTTGTACAAAAATTCAGCTTATTCCGTTAGATTCGGAGAAGAAATACCAATCTGACTGGACTACACAATTGAAAAAAATTTAGAACCAAAATCAGAAATTTTTGTTTTTATAAGTAACGAGTAAATCAAGAATTGTAATGAAACTTTGTAATCTTAATATTGGCACCGACGGTTCATGCATAAAATAAGATTTCGGAAAATGTTTTGATCCAAATTTCAAGCAGAGATTATTTCACGTCCACGTTATCAAGCTAGTTTGGATAAGCACGTAATTGTCTTCTAAGTATATCCCAGACATGCTCGATTGAGTTCAGGTCCTGATTTCGTGCTGGCCAAGCCCTAGTTTCAATATCAACGTCTAGCATTAGCAAAAAATTTGGATCGATATAAGGTGCAAATGGCACAATATGCTCCTCAATGATTTCCCTTATGTATCGTTCCGCATCAAGATTTCCATTATTTAACATGACCAAGTCCGTGAGTGCCGTTAACGAATTTTCTCACCACACCATAACTGAGCCTCCGTCTAATAATGAAGTATTCGCTATGTTCCATTGTGCATATCGTTCACCTTGCCTTATAAAAACACGAACTCGTCTTTCGCAAGTATGTTAAAAGAATCTGGACACATCTGTCCAAAGAACTCGCTCCCAGTTAGCTTCCCTCCAGTTCACATCCTCCCCGACCTTGAGCAGCAATGTTAAATTAGTTTATTTTACAAATCTCGGAAAAAAGAATGGATATTAAATAAAGTAAGGGTTGATAATTTCACCTTCTTATAATTTGAAAGGAGTGTTGAAAAAATTCTGGTGGTTAGTCATTGCGAGTGCATGGAAATTACAAAATTTCAAATTTCCATGTTTACTTAAATTTAGGTTAGGTTAGGTTAGGTCTTAAATTTGGAGAAAAAAATAAAAACTTAATTTTACCCTAGCACCTTTTAGTGGTGATATCTGCGAAAAAGGTAAGCTGATGAAATTTTGTCATTATTATTTTATACGGGCCGTCCTGAACTTTTTGGCATTAATTTAGAAGTACCCTGTATAAATAATATAAATATAACATAGATAAATTAAAATAAATTAAAAGGTCTTTATGTAAGCGTCTGTGGATTTTGCCTTCTGTCGAAGGATTTAACAGGCCCTAGTAATAAAAATTATGCCATGGGCCACTATATTCCAAGAGCTGGTTGAATTTGGTTCCAATCAATTTATCCCCGCAGCCTTTGAGGTTTTTGCCGACAGTGAAATAAAAAGTACCTACCAATAAACCACAGCGGCCAAGAGTACAATTGTTTTTTATTACCCGAAGCTACTAACCTTATTAGGTACCCAATAAAACCAGGGATTTGCAATAATATTTGTTGGGAACAATTGTGTTTCTCGAAAATAGAAAAGAAAGTACAATATACTATTGGATCATATAATTTTGTTACATTTTATCAAATTTAATATCGTATACAGAGTGTATCTAAAGTTAGTGAAACACACAAAAAGTTTAATGTGATTTAAGATAGTTATCTTTCGATGAACCTTGTGTAAAATTTTCTACTTATTAAGGATATTATGATACAACGTCCATTAAAATTTCAAGTCAATTTTCCGTCTCTTACTTGAGATAAACGTAGTTAAAGTTCGGATCATTAACGTGGAGAATTTATTTTTTTTAAGCAGTTTTCAATTCCAGAAAAAAAACTAGCAGTTAAAAACTAACTAGTAATTAATGGTTTTAATGAATATTATGATTAATTTCGTTTTGTATGTCTCTCTCTCTCTCAATATACAAGTAGTCCTGCGACAAAAAAAGACTGATTATGTTTATTTACTAGGTTATGTTCATAACAATGACAACACGTCAAAATTAGAATTTGCGCTGTTGCCGTGCATATTTTTCTCCTACCATTATATTAACTAATAGCTAGTAAAGTACGGACTGTAAATATGACACATTCAGTCAGATGTTAGTGGCTACTTATTAGTAGATTATATATTAGCTAATAGCGCTGTGGCTATGAATAAGGCTGATAATGTCTAACAAGCTGAATATTGAGTTGATCGGACAGAAGTTGGAGCTTGCGACACAGCTGGCAAGCACAACGTAGAGAACTCGAGTCTCTTACGCTGATAATTTTCAGCCTTATTCATAGTCACAGCGTTAGTAGTTATTAAATACTCTACTATCAAATAGCCACTAACATGTTACTGAATGTGTCATATTCATAGTCCGTACTTTACTAGTTACTAGTTAATATTATGGTAGGAGAAAAATATGCACGGCAACAGTGCAAATTTAAATTTTGACGTGTTCTGACTAACTTCATTTGCATTAACATAACCTAGCAAATGTAATGTTAATTTGGAGGAGCGTATGTACGTAGTTCTAGGCGCCGACGTTGCCTAATTTTAAGACATTCAAAAAATGTAGAGAATAAAATGAGGTTAAGTGTTTGTTTTCGTTTTATATATCTTAGCTCTTACTTTTTCAAGAAGGGCAAGGAAAAATAACCATTCCATCCACTCTTCACCTTAATCAACCTTCATGGGGAAAAGTTAATGGAATGGTTATTTTTCCTTGCCCTTCTTGAAAAAGTGAGTGCCGCGAGCTGCGAGAAAACAAACACTTAACCTCATTTTATCCTCCACATTTTGTAAATGTCACTTTCTTGATTTTTAGCAACGTCGGCGCCTATTGCTACCTACAGACGCTCCTTTAATTTGGATCTTATGTATTTTTTGTTTAGTTTTTTGGCAAAATGAGATATACAAACCAGAAAAACGTCAACGAAGAATTAGTTAAGGTGCAAGCAGCTGAAATGGTGATATATCGGAATCCAAAATTGTATTTAAAACGACAAACTATTATTCAATTTTTTCAAGAACAAATAGCAAATAATTGGAGCCTTCCTATATCTGGTGCCACGCAAGTCTTGAAAATATTCTAAACAAAGTTTTATCATGAAATAATAAGTTATTTCTAAATTTGACAATGCCAGTACCTGTTGAAATTAGTGAATGCAATTAGTACACGGAAGTTAAACACAAAAATATGGAATAGAAGAAATAAATTAAAAAGTTTTCATTTCACGTGGATCTGTTCACATATAGGAGTGGGAACAAAACCCCAAAAAGTTCCCTTCCGAATATTGTCCGCAACTTTCCTTATTTCGCTAAAAACCATCCCTAAATCGTACTTTGCGCCGGTTTTTCTCAATTTTATGGAAATCCGTTGTTCAAATCTAAAAAATGCCTATCATCAAAGTTGTTGCAAATTAAATTTTAAATAAAAAACTTTCCTCTAAGTAATTCAGCTGATCCACATGGAATTCCCGTAAATTGCGGTCAAAGTTAAGGGTAGTTTTTAGTATGCTATTTAAAATATGTAATTAGTCCAGAAATCGTACGAAATCAATGCTTTAGGCTGGTGGTGGCTTGTAAGAGGGTTTTGGGATACCGTCCCACTATCTTTTTTATAAATAAAAAATATGGAAATCGGTTGACCCTACAACTTCCCGCTAAATTCAATTTTCAAACGTATGCGATTTTGTCGCTAGCTGCGATGTTTTTGAGCTCTTCGAGCTCTAAAATTTAATTTTTGTGTTATTTTGCTCTCCGAGCTCAAAGAGCTATTCGATGCTTTTGAGCTCTTCGAGTTCAAAAGTCTTATCAAAGTTCGATGCTGATTTTTTGCAATTTCCCGAATTCTACCAGTCCGAATTGGTTCCAACAATAGTCAGGAAAGCTTCTTAGGGCAAAACGTCGAGATTTGTTGAAACCTCGATTTTTGAAAAAAGGGTTGAAAACAATAACTTCCCGATTTTTCGAAAATCATAGGGAAGAATCATTGATTTTCTTAGCGGGAAGTTAAAAAATAACAATTTTATTATTACAACAATAGCATATCCACAAAAATTTAAATGTTCCCGTATGGCAAAGTCAATCGCGTCAACTACAAGTTCCGTCAGAATAAAAGACGACGATATAATTCAAATTGATACAACTCAGCTATTACAAAGAATAATAATCTGCACGGTTCACTCCCCAACAGAATTAAAATCGTGCTCCAGTTTTGAACTTGCTTCGGTTCCTGCATCTTTATTCGATGAAAAAGGCTTGATAAGATAGACGACCGGAACGAGCAGGCGATCATTGCGAATTTGTAGTTGATGGTGGAAATTTGATTCATCGTGTGGTATGGCCAAAACAAGGTACATTTCGTGACATTTATTCAGCTTATGTTAACTCTATACGTGAGCATTACGGTCATCATGTAACTGTAATGTTTGATGGATATGCTGAAAATGCAAGTAGTACAAAGAGTCTTGAACGACAAAAACGACTTCTGAAACGAACCTCGGCTGCAATTGCATTCAATGAAGATACACCAATACTCGACCAACACAAATTTAGCTAACAAGGATCGATTATTTTCTCAACTTGTCGAGAGATTTAATGCTGAGAATATCAATACGTTTACTGCTTTAGACGTTGCTGATTTACCAATCGTCACAACCGCTATCGATTTATCCAGTCACCATGACATTGTTTGTTGTTGGTAAGGATGAAGATCTTCTCGCCCTTATTATTGCTCTTGCTTCTCCTGCTAAAGAGATTATGTTTTTAAAACCAGCCCAAGCGAATATAAAGAGCAGGATTTACAGATCTTCTGATTTACAATCATCCAATATTTAAGAATATTAAAAATACTGTATTTTTCGCACATGCTTTTAGTGGTTGTGATACCACTTCTGCTTTTTTCGGAAAAGGAAAATCTCAAATAATAGGGTTATTAAACAAGATAAAGGATTTGGGAGAGGTTGTTAATATTTTCAACAATTCTCAATCTGCAAAAAATGAAATTGAAAGCGCTGGTGAGAAAATTGCTCTAGCCTTAAATAAAGCTAAACCATCGGAAACTTCTTTGAATGGCTACAGATTCACATCTTATAATAGGTTAGTTGGCAACTCCAATCATGCTGTAATTCTACCTAGATTACCAACAACCTCTGCAGCATTAAAACAACATTCTTACTGGGTATTTCACCAAATTCAGTCCTGGCAAGGAAATAATATCGAGCCAACACAGAGGGGTTGGAAAAAACTAGGCAACATTTTTACTACCGAGGAGCCGGCACCAATTTCAATTCTGAAACTTATATCGTGCAGCTGTAAAATGGGTTGCGGTAAGCGATGTAGCTGTCGACGAGTTGGGTTACGTTGTTCAAATATGTGCTCCAATTGCGATGGACAGGGTTGCTTAAATGCACCACAGGAAGAAATAATAAATGAAGAGGATCAAACAAACGAGTAAAAATCGAGCTATTAGTGGACTAGGCCAACTGGAGACACCACGCGCCTAGAGCACTACCTCATGGGTGGTGTGGACAAGGGCTTAAATCAGACAATAAATTAGCAGCTGTTGTAGCAAAATTTTAATATTAGATTTATATTATTTCATTTTCATAGGTAATATTTCTAGACTATGAAATTATGTAAAATCATTACAATTAAAATCATATTTTAAGAAGCTGCTAAAAACTACCCCCAACTTTGAACGATATTTGCGCGAAAACAGTAAGGAATAGGTCAAATGTTTATAGAAAAGTTTTTATTATGCAAAATTTCATTGCCAACAATATTTATCACGATGATTTTTTACGTTTAAGCAACGGGTTACGAGGAAATTGAGAAAAACCGGCGCAAAGCACGATTTGGGGGTGGTTTTTAGCGAAATAAGGGATGTTGCGGACAATATTCGGAAGGGAACTTTTCGGGGTTTTATTACTACTCCTATATGTGAACAGATCCACGTAAAATGAAAATTTTATAATTTTTTTCTTCTTAAAATTGCTATTGCCGTGTACTAAATGTGCATAAATTGTGAGTTAGAATAAGTTTACAAGGAGGATGAAGGTGACATATCGAGTAGTCAGTTTACTGAGAAAAGTATAAATACCCTAATCTCACTATAAGTAGTAATAGTTGGTGTAAAATATTATCTAAAGTTATATTGGATATAATAAGGATAGTTTGCTTTTATTTATGTTTTCCGAACGAAAATAATAGCAGTTCAGGAAGGATGAATTGAAAATACATGTGAAATCTTGATAAAAAAGATCTCCGATTTATGAAACTAAAACAGAATCATTAAGTTCAAACTGAAGATTGTTTTATTTGAACATATAAGTTAATTGATTATTTTCATTTATAATACAAAGATATGTGGGCAAAACAATTTTAGTAGGTATACAAAAAAATAAATTATTTTTCCATATTTTCCTAACATACAAAACGATAGCGAGGTGGCACGGACAGGCAGATGTTATTAAGAAGCTGTGGACAGTTACAAATACCATTTAAGATGTTAAATAGCAATGAAAGGTCCCTTTGTTTTTTACGGCTCTCGAGAGAAGAGATGCCCAATTGATGCTGCCATGAATTGTAATCTTGATAAGCATTAAGCTTAAATGCTATATAGCGAAAAAAAAAATCAAGTCATCTGCAAATAGGAGGGCGCTGCTCTCATGAAAACAGTTAGTAATATCGTTGATAAAGAGATTAAAAAATAACAAGTTCTTCAGGAGCAAGGATAAGGTCAAGAATAACAATATGTCAATAATGATTAAACGTTAGTTCTTTATTGAGCTTGTTTCATTGGATTTTGTCTATTAACATTATTTTTTCAATTTATGAATATTAAAAGATGAACACTCTTTCAAATATGTTATGGGTTTCCTTCAAGCCGGCAACGTCGTGCGAAAATCATAATTACCACGCCCTTCTACTCACTCAATTTGTGAATATTTATCCGTTGCTAAGTAACCACGTGACTTCCTATTGGCAAGCACGTGCGTGTGTTCTTCCTTGTCACTTCGTCACTTACCTTCGAATTTTCAGTTTTACTTGGTATCTTATTATTTCGTATCCATATTGAATTCAAGTACGATTTTCAACATTATTTGTTTTTAACAAATACCTACCGTGTTTTGAAAAATATCTTACCTTCAAAGCGTATATAATTATTATATAATAATTATTATTATTTTGAATACTTTTATAAAATAGGTGGCGTACTCCATTGGTACGTTTATGACAGATATCGGCCATGTTTCCTCGCCCCTTACCGATGCCGCGTAGCTTCAGATAGACTTGCCAAACTATAATTGAAAGATCAAGATTTTAGAGAGAGAGAACACTAAAACCTACCTACCATTCCATTTAAGGGTACAACACATTATAAACAAGTTACAAATTACCTTGAGACCAGACCAACTTTGAAGCTTCGCCCCCATGGATAACTCCATTGCCTAATTTAAACCGGCAACTACTTATGTATAATGAACAAGACACAAATCCTCAGGTTATTGTAAACCACTATCATGAAATAATCTCCCTTTATCCCCCCGATTCTACCCTGTTTTTCACAGATGCCTCCAATACAAATTCTGGAGAGGGATGCGCAGTTGTTGAACCAGAAAAAGTGTAAACATTAAATTTATCGTCAGAAATTACAGGTTAACTTTACGCTCTGCATAAGGCTCTTACTTATACAACTAATAGGAAATCAAATCGTCCCCTTAGTGCAACAACTAGATAACTTCAAATTCATAGTTTTGTGAAAATCCAGTTTGAATATTCGAATATTCGAAACGCTATTTTATATCTGTACAGATATGTTGCATATCAAATCATGATTTGTCAATTTTGGGGAAAATTAGGATTATTATTTTTCCAGAATTTGATAAAACACTTGGGTTATCTAGTTGTTGCTGAAAAGATAGAAAAGTTATCTATTTTTAACCACTAGCAATTAAACGCAAATCATCTATGAAATAAAACTTTGTTTGGAAAAAAAAACAATACTAGTTTTAATAAACCCCCAAAAGATTTAACTCAACTTAAATGTCAATATCACTGATGTCACTTTCGGAATCCGCTATGTTTTGAGGCCTTCTCCCTTGGTCTCCTTGGAATGGAAGACCTTCAAAAAATGCTTTATATTCGCTAGGCAGCGCCGGAGGATTTATTTTAAACAGAGATATAAGGTCGTCATATTTTTCTTTTTTAAGAGGCAGTTGACTTTGATACAAAGGTTCTATGTTATTATTTGCAAAGGATATACGTGTTTTACGATTGCAATTAAGTCGTCTAAATTCCCCATCAAAATCTTTGAATGGCGTCGATTTTGAAAAGTTCAACCAGCACATTTTCTGCCAACTGACCGACTTACGACTTTCATCTTCTTTTCTAAATATTGATTTTTGATCTGCATAGGTTTTCCAGTCAAGAATTTGATTATGTTCAACATCGTGAACCAAATAAGGTTTATCACCCCTTCTTCTGGCAGAGCGTGCTATAGTTTTCCAATCTGCAGGCCAGTTTTCTTTCCCAACTCTTTTTAATTCCTTAGATATAGCCGAGTGCATGGAATCACATTCCATCTCACTATGACCAACGACAAGAAATTTTAGTTCGATGGTTTGCAAATGTGGAATTTCCTGAACCGCATTTAAGCACATAGCTGCCACATATTTGTTGAGATTTTGTCCTCCACATCTATCACTATAACAAATTATGTGTTCAAAGTTATCAGGAAATGACTTGAAATAGCTAAAAAGGCAACTAGCGATTTCGCAACTGCCACATTTACCTTCAACTTCACTCCACATGTAGCAGTCCCCTTGTTCAGAAACAACATTGTAAATAGTAAAATTGAACGATTTCAAACGCTGTTTATAAAATAAGGCATTGTTCGACGGGTCATTAGGAACCATAAGAACTTGTTGGAGGTCAAAATTGCAACACAAAATGTTTTTGTTTGAGGTTTCTGCTAATTTCTTGTCGGACCTTTTTTCCTCCCGGGCCCTATCTTTGGTAGCAAGGTGTGCTTGATGATTGGCTTCTATAATGTCTGTTTTAATGCTGTTGGGTAAATTGTATGTCATACATGTACGGAACTGGTCCTTTCTCGGACGGTAAAAGCCTAAAGTTATATTCTTCACAAAATATCTTTCTGTACATTGACGAACTGGCAAATGGTGAATTCTTTTCTGAACAATCGTCTTTATACATTGTGTACATTATAGAAATATTAAGATCCGACGCTAAATACTTCCTTCGAGTTTTTTCGCGGCAATAATGAGAAGCCATGACCGGAAACCTTTCAATATAGCTTCTCACACCCTGTACAATTTCAGGAGCTGTGGCTTTCTTTGCACCTTTGCCTCTTCGATCTGTTGCACTAATATTTTCCTCCGTTCGATTTTGCATTGCAATATCCACCACTCCTTTTCGTATACCCAAAGTATTTATAAACATAGTCTTACAGACTTGTATTTTCCCTTGATTGGTAGGCAAAAAAAGGTAATGGTGTATTGGCGTTTGGAATTCTCCTTAGTTGTCCATTTTTTGGATATTTTTCCGTGTTACTGAGAATAAAGTCACTCTTGCGTTCATGTGAATCAAGCTGATAGTATCCATGCTTGAAAAATCTTGAGTCTAGCATCATCGGTTAATTCGCCATTGCATTTTTTCCTACAAGTTGCATTTCACGGATCATGCATTGAAATATTTTCTAATAAACGTAAACGTGGAGCACTGGAATCGGGCTTATTGTCATCTGAAATAATGGAACATCTTGTATAGAGCGCTAGAATTTAAAAAAATACTATTCATTAAAAAAATCTTACCTGTTACATCATTTTCTTGGTTTTCTCCCGATTTTGGTATTTCTGGGGAGGCAACAGCATCTATAATAAAAAAAAACAAATAAAAAACCATTGGAAGAGAAAAGACATGGTTGTTTCATTACATTGAACATAATATTCTGAGTAATCGGGTACAAATGGTCCAATATCTGAATCCAAATTTTCTACTAAAGCTGAACGTGGGTCTCTGAGACCGGGCGTATTGTCATCTGAAATAACTGAATGTCTTGTAGAGAATTCATTATTTAAATGTATTTTCAAATACCTGGATCATTTTCTACTTGACTACGTAGAATTTCCAAAATTTTGTTCCCTCTTGACATCATTTTTGCACTAACAGTGTTTACAAAACACCGTGAAAACAATTCAGCAGCACATCAACACACCTGTTGTTTCAAATTCACAACTAGATATCTCATAGACACCGAGAAGGTACCAGCGAATAACTCAATAATGCCAGTGCTACAACTAGGTATCTCAGGATGTCTACTTATAGAATGTACATATTGAGAGTTAACTGTTTTTGGTCACTCCTGGTCTGGTTGCTCGTACAAGATATCTAGTTGTTGCATTAAAAATAGCATGGAAAATAGGTCAGATTTAACTGGATAACTCAAAATGCATAAATTTCGAGTTATCTACTTGTTGTCGTAGTAACCGACACTGCCAACTCATTACACCTGCTATCCAAAATATATGTTCAACATCCAATAGACAAGTTCATTAAAAATCAAATGCATCAATTAATCAACAAAAATATCACGTTCCTATGTCTATCACATATAGGCTTAACAGGAAATTTAACTGCCGATAAACATGCCCGGAGAGCAGCATCTGATTCAAACATCGAATCAATCTTCAAACCACTTGCAAAATACCCTGAAATGGAGAAGGGTATGGCTTGCTGAGAAATTTATAATTAAACAGTTAGCTATAGCTAATAGTTCGGTAGCTAGTTGTCTTTTGAGCCTGTATCAAGATCAAGATTTCATAGTAAAATGTACAAACGCTCCATTAATAGAGGGTTTAGACAGAGTATTACATCTATATACACATATAAAAAAATCTCGATTATTACCTTGTTTCTCTCACACTTTCGAATCACAAATTCAACAAATTAATATACAAAATTTAACATCACAAAAAACCTTCCCCACTGTCAATCTATCCTATCCCACAACCTTAAGGAAAATTGGAATGCTTACCAAATAGTTTATACAGATGGATCAAAAAATAAAGAGGGTAAAACTGGGTTTGGAATCTATATGGAGAATATTAAGGATAAAAAGCATCCACAAGAATTTCAGATAAATCCACTATATGTACAGCAGAAACATTAGCCATTGCAACAGCGGTAAAAAAAGCAATAGAAATGGGGACACATAAGACGCTGGTACTATCAGACTCAAGAAGTGCACTGGAAGTAGCTAAATTTGGCCTAGAGGCGTCAACAGACTCTGCCTAACTACTAGCAAGGCAATTATTGTGGGAAGCAAAACAATCAGACATTACCGTAGCACTGGGATGGATTCCCAGCCACTCAGGTATCATAGGCAACAATAAAGCTGATGAAATCGCCAAAGAAAGTCTAAAATCATTTCAGACTAGCTTTAACGTGGTGGATTACAGAGACCCAATCATTTCTATCAAAGAAAATATAATGGATCTATGGGAAGAAGAATGGAGAGAAATTTGTAGAAAAAAAGGAAACATCTATATATATTGAAAGGTAAAATCATTTGATCAAGTAAATCTGAACAGATCTAGAATAACCTTAATGTGTAGATTAAGATTAGGACATTATGGATCCCTGGAACGCTTGCATAGAATTGGAGTCAGAGAGTCCCACAAATGTGATTGTGGTGAAATAGGAAATATTAAACTTTTTTTTTTGAGTGCAATAACTTTAGTAGTGCAATTAAAAACGCTTTTTACTTCAATATGTTCAAATGTTTAACAAGAAATAGTAGTTCCGCTTTAAGCTTAGAATGCATGCTTAGTGACCCAACAGCTAGTAGTGTTTCTCTAATTTATGCATATCTTAAACAGATTAATTGTAAACTTTGAAATTTACAGTAAACGAAAAAAGCAGTGAATCCAGAGAGAGTGATGACAACAAGTCACAAGTCAGACGCGGCAAGCGCGCAGCTCTGGTCTGGAAAAACATTAGGACAAAAACAAAAAAATCTGGGTGGATAATCTAGCGGTTAAGCCCAATATCTCAAGAAATAAGAAAGAAGAGACCACTTGCGAATGTTTTAAAAATTTATAAAAAATGGACCTCAGATTGGAAGGAGAAGCCTTCAAAATTGATAGGAGTTAAACCAAATTATGCACCACGGAATCAAAGCCCTTCTGGTCGCTTCTCTCAATTATTCCTAACAAGAATTAGACTAGGCCACACTAGACTTACCCACGGATATCTGATCTCCAAGGAACCACCACCAGAATGTGACTTGTGAAGAACCGATAACCATTAAGCTTCTAATAGCGGAGTGACCTATTTATAGTGCCGAACGAACATTGTTCAACACACCAAATAATCTAAATGAATTGTTTAGTTCGTGTACAACTGAAAATATTAAATTAAAGATATTTGAAGTGTTTGAAATTTCTGCAACAATTGTAATTGTAAATGTTAATTACTGATGCGGTTTCTTTTTAAATAAAAAAAATCTAGAAAACGGTTGACCCTAAAGCTCGAAAACTACCGGTCCAAATTGGTTCCAATTTACAGGAAATCTAAGTTTGGCGAAGCCCTTTCGAATGACACCAACTGCGATCAATTCGGTCAAGCCGTTCAGAAGTTATAAGAGGTTTACACAGATACACACACACATACATACAAACGTACGGACATCATCGTAAAAATAGTCAGGAAAGCTTCTTAGGGCTTCAAAACGTCGAGATTTGTTGAAACCCCGATTTTTGCAAAACGGGGTAAAACCAATAACTTCCCGATTTTTCGAAAAATCATTGATTTTCTTAGCGGGAAGTTAAAAATAAAAATTTTGAGTTACAGTGGCCCTATTTTAGGGATGGCTATCTGAAATCGATTAATCGAAAAATCGATTCCTCGGGCCAAATATATCGATTTTTTAAATGGATATGTTGTACTGAATCGATTCAGTGGATCGATATTTCACCCTTTAAAATCGACATTCGATTTTTTATGGTTTGGTTTTGGGAACTATAAGCTATATTATCTATTTTATCAACTTTTCAATGTAAAAAATACATTAAGAAAATAAATGTCTTATTTTATATCTAATCTGATTCTTTGATATGGTAATAAAAATAATTGTTATTATCGAATTCACTGAACTAAAAAATCCCTGATTTTACTGATAAGAGATCCCAGAGATTGTTTATTATGGTATCTTTCTTGTTTTTCATAAAATGGGTTTATATTTACATTGTAAATACAAACTTGAAAAAAATCGATTTTTTAGAAATCGATCTTTTAGACCTTGATTTCTTTATGTATCGATTCATCAGGTTACGATTCGAATCGATTTAAAAATCCTACCCTATTTCTCTAGTGGCCAACAGATATATATATCATTTTATTTGAGATACTCTGTATAAACCATCAATATCATCAAAAAATTGTATTGTACATTTTACTAATTCCATTTCAATTTTATATTCCTGCTCATCTTTCGAAATAACTAACATTCAAACTTATTATTCACCGAGTCTAAAATTAATTTTTCGGTAATTACTGATTCCTTAAACTCATATAAAATTAAACTATACAGACATCATCCTATAGTCAATATGTTCAAAACAGAATTATACGAATTAAAGAATAAAAATATTGTGTCCTTATGAAGCATTGATAGGTAATAAAAATCGTCTACAAGCAAAAAAAATTGAAAAATTGGAGTGATAGACTAAAGAAGTCTCAGCCTCGGGAGATCAAATATTTGCTTGGATCATGGCAAAATCATGTCCCCAATCGGTTTACGGAAGTTGTACTGACCATATTACGACTAGCACATAGCAGGCTCAGCCATCAACACTACTGTCAAAGGAATGTCAACCCTATTGTGAAGTTCGTGAACTCCTTATCACAATAAAACATATTTTGATTGAGTGTCGCAAGGTTACAGCATCGCCAACCGAACAGTTTTAATGCAGTGTTCAAGGAGTGCAGTATCCAAGCTTTAATAGAGTTTTTAAAAGATTCTAATATAATTATATATTGTACAAAGGAATCATTCTTTCCACCGCTGATAACCAATGTGATTGATGCGGAAATAAATAAAAAAGAAAAACATATTATGAAAAATTACCGTGATAAATCAGCATAGTTATGTTAAAAATATATTTCTTAAAAATCCCTCTGTATAGCAGATAATAAAATGAACCTTTCTAAATACTCCGGTACCTACCGGTAGCATTTCTCATAATAAAAGCGAGCCGTAAATATAATTTATGAGTGCGGCTTCCATTTGTAACAGCAAAAATAATCGGGCCGTCTTCAAGTGAAATATCTTATATTTATTTTGAAATCTTTGGTAGAGGCACCGTACACTTTGTTAGTCTGTAACTCAATCTAAAATAGGTGACTACTGTCGATTTTTTGCCAGTCAAAAACTGTACATAAACAGTATAAACACCCTATATAAACAAAATAGTCCGAGAATCAAAACGCTTATTACCATTTTTTCTGGGTTTCTTTTTTCCAAATCTATTTTTTCAGAAGCTATTTTTTTCAGTGTAGTTTTTTCCATTACCGTAGGTACAGTGACCCCCGGATGGGTTTAAAAAGGGGGAAAATTATTATCGATTTTACTAAGAGTTTTTTCTTATAAAAAGTTTTCTTTGTTAAGAAACTCACAGTATAAAAAATTTAGGTTCTATGCAGGCATAGGCTATTACAGTTAATGAATTGAGAGAACACAAAAAGTATAAATACAAATTTTTAAATGAAAATTTGGATCTTGATTTTTTTGTTAAATGCAAATAAATAGGTAGGTATTAGATGGAACCACTAATTGTTATTATTATGTTTATAAATATCCAAATTATTCTTCAAAATTCTTATTTATACGTTATGTTAGCAACGGCCGATTTCATAATGAATCACTAAAGCCCTCTTTGCCGAAAGGAGACTTTACTGTAAAGTCCCCTTTAAAGAAAGTAGCTGTTGCCGTCGTTTGGTTTCATAATTAGTATTAATGTGCCCTTTCCATAAAGAATCTTTGAAGTAATTTTTAAAGTGTTGGTTAACCTGGAATGCATGGATTTTGACATGAAATAGAAAGATTTGTCATAATTGGCGCGTTTTTCCGGTCCCGTTTAAATAAATTAATAAAGTAGAAATTTAAAAAACCAAAATATTCAAAAAATAATAACAAGTTGTAAATATAAAGTAGACTGAACTAATACAAAGTGAATGTAACAACAAATAAGTAAGTGAAAAGAAATACTTACCATAAATACTCGGTTATAAGCCATATAATATTCCTATGACCTAGGCATATTTTTTTTTAATTAATTAAAAGTGGAAAGCAGAAAAATATTGAAATCGTTTATCCAGCACAGAAAAAACTTTCCAAGTGATCCAGAATTATGATCCAGGACTGCTGAGCATTGAACTTCAGTATGGCCTTCAAGAAAAGAAAAGTAATGAATACTTAATTACAATACAAAGACAGTCAGGTATCATTTATCCATATAATTGAATGTTTAAATTGTTCAAATTTAAAAAGTATTACTTAAGATTATACTCACTGATAAAAATTTTCAAAAGAATCAAAGAGATATCGACCATAGTTAATGTAGACGCCATTTTATTATAGAATTTGTCAAATATCACTTCTTTATATATATAAAATTAATTTTCTTCTTTGTAGTTTTTAAAACCATAGAAATATAAAACCATAGACTCTGATAAGTATAATCTTAATTTTGTTGTGAATGAGAGAGTGAATGAATTTTAAATAAGAAATAATTAGAGTTAACCATTTTTGAATATTTTTGAAGTTGATTAAACCGTTAAACAGAATTAAATAATAAATCGAACGTTTCATTTATTGAACATTTATTTAAATTGAATGTGTTTGTTTTCTTTTATACCTATACCACCCAAATTATAAAAGTGATCGGTAAATAATAGCTCACTTAACAACTTAGGTGTATAATATACTATTTTCATTTTGTCATTGGAATTGCTTACTATGATCATGATCTACATCACGTATAGAAGTTGTCGAAAAACTTAAATAATTGGCTTTTAAGAGATACTGCCTGAATCTACTGAGATAATTGTGTTGGAGGAGAACCAGATAACACCTTCTAGATCAGTGTTACCCTCAGGTAGCATGTCTAGTAAACAAGCGAGTTTTAAATTGTGTATGGTACAGTTGTAATTTTCATTATATAATTCTTGTCTATTCTCAGAAACCGGAAATGAAGAAAAAAATTGATTGGAGTAGTTATGTACCAAATAATTTAAAGAGAAAAGCCAATGGAAAGCTACACCCAGCTACGGCCAATCCAATATATTCAGCAAAACAAAATTATTATAAAAAGAAGGAGCTTCTCGAAAAAACAGTAGAAGCAGAGGAGATGGAAAGATCAAGAAAAAGATTAGATTTAGAAATCGAATTGAAACAAAACCAACTGAATGAAGAAAATATTTCATATTTCATAAAACTGTGATTTTTAATAATAATTAATATTTACAATCTAGCAAAGGGTTCATTAATTATCAAATTCCTAATGTTTTCTGCAATATTTGGATTATTTTCCATGGGGGCTAATACATCCTCATTGTCTTCCTCTATTTCATCTTCTTCAGTAAAGTTATCATTCATATCAATGGCAATGTTATGAAGAACTGCAGCTGCGACTATTACTGCCATTGTGGTTACTAGTTTTAATCTCGTGCCAAACCTCAAAACGGGAAATCGTCTTTTCCATAAACCGCATTGACGCTTTACTACATTCCTTATTATAGACTCATTGTATAAATTTTCAGCAGGTGTTCTAGTTTGTTGTAACTTAGTCATAAGATATGGCTTTAGAGAATATCCACTGTCTCCAATTAGCATATACTGACCAAATACACAATTTTCAAATTTTTGCTTTAAACTGCTATTATTAAAAATTGTTTGGTCATGCACCGATCCTGGCCATCTCGCAACAATGTCTTTTATTTTCAATTAAGCAACGCTTACTGTCTGAACATTTATTGCAAAATAAGATTTTCTACATCTGAATCCGGTATCCGCCAAAATAAACAGTACCGAAACAGAGAGTGCTGTGGAGTTGTTTATGTAATATGGATTTGTCATATTTGACTTAATTGTCATTAGTTGATATATTAATAGTACGCTGCAGTTAAATTTGATTTAAAAATGGTTCTAACAACGGAAGAAAAAGTGTTTTTGGTAGAGCATTATTTTCGTTCATACGGAAAATAGAATAATTTCTCGGGGAACAGACTTCGAATATCCTTCTCATTCACCTGATCTGACGCCACCTGACGCATACATTTGGGGCATAATGAAGGACAAAATATTTCACTCGGAAAATCCGCCGGCGAATATTGCCGAACTACGGGAAAGAATACAAAATATTTTTCGGCAGTTACATCAACCACTTTTTATAAATATGTTTATTGACTTACAAAATCGATATGAAGCTTGTTTGCGTCGAAATGGTGAACATTTTGAACACTTACATTACAGAAATTAAAAATTAGTTTTTATTTTTATTTTCGGTACTGTTTATTTTGGCGGATACATTTCTGCATTATGTCCACCAGGAGAATAAATTTTAACTAATGTGTAATCAATAATTGCTCCGATGGTCTTGGGAAATGAAGCTATTTCATAAAATTTTTCAACTGCTTCTTCCATTTCTCGATTATTTTCATACATGCGAATATGTTGTCGAGCTAGTGAGGCAATAGCAATAGAAACCTTTTTGATAATCCTGCTAGCTGAACTTCTAGACACTCCCATAAGATCTGATACTGTTATTTGCATATTTCCTGATGCATAGAATCTTAAAGTCAACAATATTTGTTGTAATGGTGTAATGCACCCACCTCTAAAAATTAAATAAAGGTTTTTGTTAATTCTATTATTAATAAAGATTTTACAACTTACTTATTAGTAGGTAATACGATTTGCTGTTCTATTTAATTTAGTAAATGTTTTTTTAAGCGAAAACGGTGGTAAAAGTCAAGCTCATCATATTTTTCAAAACAGTCTGTTCTTTTCCTATACACTTTTGGTCTTTTAATATGAATAAATTCTTCATCAGATGAACTTGAACTAGAACTAGACGTTTGAAAATTATTGATATTATAATCAACGACTAAACTAACACAAAACTAGCAAACGTGTAGCTGTTGCAGTTAAATGTCACTTTAGCCAGTTAAAGTCGAGAAATCGACACTTTAACCTTAAAGGACATTTTTGGCTTAAAGGTTGGTTATGAAATCAATAATACTTATTAAAGTATCCTTCAAAGTCAAAGTATCCTTTATGTTTCTTTATGAAATCGGCAGTAATAACCAAATTTTATTTATAAAATTTTTCTAAAATGATCATAATAATGGTACTTCTCACTTGAAGCATATTTAGATTTAATTTTCAAAAACTATCAAAAATGGTCAAAAATTGTCAAAAACTGTCAAAAATGGACAATTATTGTTAAAATTGGTCAATAATTGTCAATAATTATTAAAATTTTGGAAAATGGTCGATAATTGTCAAAAACTATCAAAAGTGGTCAATAATTTTGAAAAATGGTCCAAAATTTCGAAATATGGTCAAAAATGGTCAGTAATTGTCAAAAATGGTCAAAAGTTCGGAAAATGGTCCATAACTGTCAACAATTGTCAATGATTATCAAAAATGGTCAATAATTTCGAAAAATGGTCAAAAACTATAAAAAATGGTTAAAAATTGTCATCATTTTGAGAAATGAACAATAATTGTCAAAATTTTGACAAATGGTCAATGATCGTCAAAAGTTGTCAAAAATTTGGAAAATAGTCAATAAATAATACAAGCCGTTTCCGAAAATCGATTTAAACACGTAATTTATAGAATCGATTTACTAAAAATCGATTAATATTACTATAAAAATCGATAACTAAAAATCTATTATAAGAAAATAATGACAGATTTATATAAAAATCGATTATTTTTAACCATCCCTAGTCAGTAGATCTTTTTAAGGTTAATCATGAAGCGAAAATGACGGTTATTCTAGCACTCCTATTATAAGCTGAGATAATATAAAAAACTGTTTTCATTATTAAAAGGGCGACTGTGGAAAAAATTATGTGTGTTTTTCGAGCGTGAAGTAAAATTGCCGCTTTCGAAAGATCGCGCGCTCCGCTCCGGATTTTCATGCTTGAGTAGTTTCTGGAAACTGGTTATACTGGACAAAAAGAACCAAAATTCCAATTTTTTCTCAAACATTTCGTGATGAAACTTTGTTTACTAAAAACGGTATAATTAATTTACGCAATTAATTTACGCAATGTCTACATTGGTGAAAATCCGCACTCTATAAAAGAGACGAAGCACCAGCAAATATTTGGCATACATGTCTGGCAATAAACTAATAGACCAGTAGAGTCTAACAGAACTGGATAACCTTCACTTTTCGCAAAATATTTTACTTATGACACGAGAAAATTTATGGTTCATGCACGATGGTTGCTCTGCTCATTTTAGTTTGTCAATATCTTGACACTACGTATGGAAATCTATGGATTGACCGAGGAGAGCCAATCAATTGGCCTGCAAGATCGCTCGATTTCAATCCATGCGATTTTTGTTTTTGGGGCTACTTAAAATCATTAGTTTATGCTGTTCCAATACAAAATCGTATTTAGCTGTGGGAAAGAATAGAGGGTGAGATTCAAAATGATCCTAGAATAGTTAGATGGTCGTCATGTAGAACATATGTGTTATAAAACAATAATATTCTTGTTGTTAATAACCATTTCATTAGAAAATAAATCAGAGTACGTCAATAAATTAAAATATATTTTTCTTGAAAATGAAGCATAATAATAACGAACTCAAACGAGCGCATTTTTTGGAAAATACGTTGAAGTTTTTGAATTTAATGTAGAATTTATCATAAAACTGACTCTCATAAAATTTAACCAAATTTACCCGCTTCCCCTCCCACGTTAAACGCTTGTGATGGCAATAAAAAACGCGGGTTCGTAATAAAAAATTTATCACTGCATATTTATACAATGTACCAAGTTTGAAGCTTACGATTCAGTTGAGAGTGTCGTTTTTTTGGTGCTTTCTCACACCACTATATCTCAGATCACATTTACTGATGTGAGTTGAAATCTCAGTCAAAAAGAACGCACCTAATATCACAATTTGTATTCGGAAAGTAAAAATCCGCCTAGCTCGACCCATTCGATGTCAACTTCGTATAACAAAAGTCGCATACCGATTTCAAGAATACAAATCTCTTCTAAATATCGCCAAAATCGTATACGGAATAAATACGGAATAAATTTAGAAAAATATCATAATATCGTACATTATACTAAATATTGATGTAACGTGAAAGTCTAGGGAACAATATGTCACTGAGTAATAAGGTCTTTCAAATAGAAATGCCTTCGTCAAACTCCGGAACTTATTATATGTAGGTATTTGCCACTTTCAATTCTAAATGTAGAAAATAGTATAATTTTTTTGCATTGAAGGTGATGGAGTAATTAGGTACGAAATATTTTGCCGTATGTTAGTTTGCAATTTTGACTCATCGTCTATTTGATTTAATGAATATTTGCAAAATCATTCCTGTTTGTAAATTTTGATAATCATTGAAAATCTCTGGCTTCAATATATTATTATTCTTTTACTCCTAATTAATTATATAGGGCGCTGAACCTGCTACGATTTTAACGGAAAATTGGTTAAAACTTTCCAAATACCCTGTATAAGGGATTACAAGCTTATATTGTAATGAGAAAGTGAAGCATATTTCGCTTTTAAAGTAAAATATAGGTTGTTTTATTTAATGTTCTAAATGAAACTAACTGTTTTTAATTAATTCCACTATTTAATGAAAAAATTTATGAAAATTATTAAAGGATATTGATAATTATTTCGATATTGACATATCATCGTCAGAATGACAGAAGTTACATTTTATGTGATACCTACTTGATGTTCAATATTTTGGCTAGACCAAATAGTAAGTGACCTATCTTGTGATTGACTTAATATATATGAATAGAAAAAAGAAGAAGATATGATTTTACAAATATTAAAGCTTAGGTATTATTAGCCCTATGGGGATATCCTGGATATCTTTTTCCCATTTAAGATCAGTATAACTGTGCAATGATATAGAAAACCAAGGAAAACTATATCTGCTGATCTTTACAATAGTTACTTAAGAAGACAATTTATTAGTGGAGAGCTCCCTAGATTTATCTGTTCATTCACAACTTCATATTGTGGGTCTCTTAAGTGTCTTCTTATTTCTAGTTCTTCAAGGAAATCTAGTTCTTGTTTCTTATCACAAATATGCAGTACTTCTAGTTCTATGTTAGGTGTTAATGAATGTTTGGTGTCAAGAAGATGTTTTGCGTAATGTGATTTATCTGGCTGTTTTAATCTGTATGCTCGTGAGTGTTCATTGTATCTAATTTCAAAATTTCGAATTGTTTGACCAATATAGACAGCATTACATTCTGGACATTTAAGTTTATATACTCCAGACTTTTTTAATGGGGGTATTTTTGTTTTTACATTTAACAATTTTTTACTTACATTGTTTTATGTTTCAAAAGAAATTGCTGTATTTGTTGAACAAGATATTATCTTTGAAATATTATTAGAAATATTACCAGCATATGTGATGGTTTTGTAATTTTGTATTTCCCTAGTTTTTTCAGGAAATATTAATTGTAATGCCACTTTTTCCTCTTTTTTATTAATTAATTTATTTATTATATGTAATGGATAACCGTTGGATGTGGCTATTTGCTTAATTATATTAATTTCTCTATCAAAATTATATTTGTTCATAGGAACTGAAAATGCTCTATGTATCATTGAATTATATGCTGCTAATTTATGTGACATGGGATGATTGGAAATATATGGTATAGTCACATCAATTCGCAGAAAACCAACACATACTGATGTAACTATACCATATAATTCCAATCATCCCATGTCACATAAATTAGCAGCATATAATTCAATGATACATAGAGCATTTTCAGTTCCTATGAACAAATATAATTTTGATAGAGAAATTAATATAATTAAGCAAATAGCCACATCCAACGGTTATCCATTACATATAATAAATAAATTAATTAATAAAAAAGAGGAAAAAGTGGCATTACAATTAATATTTCCTGAAAAAACTAGGGAAATACAAAATTACAAAACCATCACATATGCTGGTAATATTTCTAATAATATTTCAAAAATAATATCTTGTTCAACAAATACAGCAATTTCTTTTAAAACAGAAAACAATGTGAGTAAAAAATTGTTAAATGTAAAAACAAAAATACCCCCATTAAAAAAGTCTGGAATATAATAATATAAACTTAAGTGTCCAGAATGAATTGGAAATTTTGAAATTAGATACAATGAACACTCACGAGCATACAGATTAAAACAGCCAGATAAATCACATTACTCAAAACACCTTCTTGACACAAAACATTCATTAACACCTAACACAGAACTAGAAGTACTGCATATTTGTGATAAGAAACAAGAACTAGATTTCCTTGAAGAACTAGAAATAAGAAGACACTTAAGAGACCCACAATATGAAATTGTGAATGAACAGATAAATCTAAGGAGCTCTCCACTAATAAATTGTCTTCTTAAGTAACTATTGTAAAGATCAGCAGATATAGTTTTCCTTGGTTTCCTATATCATTTTACAGTTATACTGATCTTAAATGGGAAAAAGATATCCAGGATATCCCCATAGATAGGGCTAATAATACCTAAGCTTTAATATTTGTAAAATCATATCTTCTTCTTTTTTCTATTCATATATATTAAGTCAATCACAAGATAGGTCACTTACTATTTGGTCTAGCCAAAATATTAAACATCAAGTAGGTATCACATAAAATGTAACTTCTGTCATTCTGACGATGATATGTCAATATCGAAATAATTATCAATATCCTTTAATAATTTTCATAAATTTTTTCATTAAATAGTGGAATTAATTAGAAACAGTTAGTTTCATTTATAACATTAATATGAGTAGATTCCACAAAGTAAGGGTCCAAACAGTAAATTCAGTTGTTTTATTTGAAAATACATAACTTTGATCTGGAATATGATTATGGAACACCCTGTAACATTGTAACTAATTTTGAAATATGAAGCTTGAATCGAAAAAGTTTTCATTATAACAGACCTACTGAGCTTCATCACACTAATCAATCACCCTGTATGTGGATATGTAATTTTTAGATATAATTTTCTATAGATGAAATAATACATGTCAATTTTAATTTATATTATTATTATTTTCATAACCAAATGAAGTAATGTCACTCATTTGAAAAATTACAACTACATATCGGTGAATAAAAGTAAATTTTCAATGTCATGTGAATTGTTTCTAAAAAAAATCATTATACAATTTCATTTCAAGCTTCATATTACGTGCTGCAAAAAATCAGAATATCTAAGTCAAGAACCAAAACAAGTAGTACACAAAATATCTCCCCTTCTATCTGGATCCCTTCAAATTTAACGCTTTTCATTTTTCACACATTGGGGCACTTACAAAGGTCGCATGTAACAGTAACCTTTCTATTACGAATTCTAAACCATATACACAACCAACAGTTACAGTGGCGTTACGGTTAATAAAAACAAACAGAACTACATAATATCCCAATTTTATTTGTATTCGATAAACATTTTATTTTATTAATTATCTGTATTTAACCCATGAAGTATAAAATAATGTAATGTTTTTTTATTTATTTAAATAGTTTTTACTTGTGAGATAAAATTATACACAGTACTATGGCTAATTACTATTTATTTATTTAAAGAAACACTCACACTGTATTAAACTTAATTTATATACACACTCTACTTAATGTCTACTAATTTATTTACACTCGGTATATTAGTTCTAATTTATTTTCACCACTTGACTATTGCACTATTTATCTTCACTATTTCATTCACTGTCCGATTACTAAGAACTTCTGTAAACTGTCTGTGAACTAACTCTTTGTCTTCGTTTAACTAATTCTGAACTAACCCAAAAACCCGCGTATATATAGTTTTTATCAATCAACTCTCGAAAACTCGAAAACTCTAAAAGAAGTGGCACGCTAATAAATGTGTTTTTGAATATAACCCAATTCCAATTCTATAACGTCAATTTTTAAAAGGATCCTTCAAAATCATTAATTTTAACGGTGGTGTTAAATAAGGCACTGTTGACAGATCGAACTTATTCATTTGAACTTAACTCGTCAAGTAAATCAATGTGACTTTTGCATTACTGCCATTGACCATTGACTGACTCAATGTGATTTGATGAAGCTATTATGTGGATGCTTGGTTACTGCCATGAGCAAAAGCAAAGTCACACGACGTTTTGACAGTCCAAATTCTCGAAAACTGAATATATGACATGTATGAAATCTGGCAGATATAAACAGTCGAAACTGATGCTTATATTTATTATCTGGTTCACCGATGGCTTCAAAACAAACCATGGCACTGGGGCTGGTGTATAAGGGCCTATGAAGAGAATGTTCTTTAGCCTTGGTTGGTATAGCCTGAATTAATGAAATCATCAGAAGAGGATATACCGGACAAAAAATTAAAATATTCACTGACAGCCAGGCTCTGCTTAAATCTATCAGGAATCCAACATTTAGGTGTAGACTGGTGAAAAACTGCAAAGAACCCCTTAACAGGCTGGCAAGAGGCAACAAAGTGACTCCAATATGGGTGCCGACACATGAGAGGATTGCAGGTAATGAAATGGCGAACCAGTTAGCTAAAGAAGGATCTGAAGGAGACTTCATAGGTCCTGAAACGTTTTGAGGAATCACAGAAGATTGCATAAGAGGGGAAATCGTAAACTGGCTAGATAGTGAACACCAACTCAAAAGGAGGTTGACACAATAAGGGTTTACTGAACAAGGTAGACAAGGAACTCTCAATCAGGCTATTGAAATTGGGTAAGAGTCATTTGAAGACAGTTACCGACCTGGTTGACTGGAAACTGCACCATGAGGAAACAGCTGAACAAACTGGGCAAAGTTAGTGAACTTATGTGCAAAAAATGTGAACTTGATCATGAAACACCTACTCACATACTCTGCTTCTGCGGGAACTTACAAGTACTTCTACGGAAACACTTTGGAGAGGAATTAATACAATCATTACAAGTACTGAAAATCCCTCCAGTCAAACTAGTGGCCTTTATAGAAGTCACGATGCATCTGGAATGGAAGTAGATAACATGGGAAATGGTACAAAGATTCAGTTCAAGTGCCTGGACTGTTGAGCACAACCCAAACGAATGAATGAACGAAAGGAACCTATTTGGTGGGTGACAGTAACCATATCCCTATAATCTAGACTAGTGATTAATATTTGTTCAAGTGGATGAAAGATGAAGTGGTGAGGGTGAAAATAGAGAAATTGATTGGGAAAGAGACAAAGGTAATAAAAGTGGTAAGGGAGAGGAACGGGATGAAAATGGCGGTGGTAAAGGCGGAATGGGAAAAAGCGGAAGCCTCACTGGGGAAAAGGGAGATTAGATTGGGGTGGGAAAGGGTAACTATTGTAGAGGGTAAAGAGGAGGGCAGATGCTTTGGATGTGGGGCGAAGGGGCACAAAGTAGCAGTGTGTAAGGTGAAGGGAGTCAAGGAGAGGAGTAAGTGCTGGCTATGTTGAGTGAGGATCACATGGCCAGAGACTGTCAGCAGGCCTTCCTTTGTAGGGTATGTGGGGAAAGGGGCTTATGGCCAGGGGAGATAGAATGTAGTAGGGGAAGGAAATAAGTAGATGAAGACGATGGAAAAGGTGAAGGAAAAAATGGGGGGGACCATCTGGACCCCTCAGAGGGGACGAGTCTGGTCAAATAAGAGGAAGGTGGGATGATTGCGCGGGAAGAAGGAATGTAGGGGATGGATGGAGGGTGTTACAGATAAATTTAGGGAAATGCAGGATAGCGCATGATATATTGGATGAAGTGATTTTTAGGAGGGAAGTGGATGTGGTGTGTGGATCCGAGGTGAATGCTAAATATGTGGGGAGGCAGGGATGGATTATGGACGATACGGGAGAGGCAGGAATAAGAGTGGTGGGGGATGGACTGAGGGCGGATGAAGTGAGGAAGGGAAACGGATGGGTGGTAATGCGAATGGGAGACATGGTGGTGTACAGTGTGTATATGAGCCCAAATGTCATCCTGGAAGAATATGAGAGGAGCATGACAGAATTAGAGGACGATATGAGGGTGTCAAAAGGAAAAAGGAGGATCATAAGGAGAATGGTGGCAGGGGACTTCAATGCTAAGAATACTATATGGGGGGGAAAGAAAACGGACAGGAGAGGAGAGATCCTGGAGGAAGGGTTGACACCAACGGATTGGTGGTGCTGAATGATGGACTACTGCCCACCCTCGTGAGGTGTGACGGGGGTTCATCATTCATTGATATAACAGCATGTGATGAATGGCTGGGGGAAAGAGTGAGTAGTTGGAGGGTGCTGGAGGATGAGGAAAGCTTGAGCTTACATGGGTATGTGGAGACGGATATAAGGAAAGGAAGAAAGGAATTACTGGAAGAGTGGGGATGGAAGTGGACGAAGGCCGAGGCAGAGAGTATGAGAAAGAAAGTAAGAGAAGAGATAGAAAGGGGCCTTGGACATGTTGCAGATGAATTGTACAATGTGATACAGGACTGTAAATGAGAGGGAAAGAGGGGCAATAGGCGTGAGCGGAGGGCCAATTACTGGTGGAATGAGGAAATAGAGGAGCTGTGGAGGGAGTGTAAGAAAGAACGAAGACGGATGCTGAGAGGAAGAACAAGGATAGAGGGAAAAGGAGGATACAAAGAGAAGAAGAAAGGACTGGAGCGTAGGGTGGAGAGGGAAAAATGAGGGAAGTGGGAAGAGTTACTGGGGGAATTGGAAAATAATCCATGGGGTAAGGCGTATGAGATAGCGGTGAAGAGGATGGGTGGAAATAGGAACGAGGAGGGTTTACTTTCATCCAAAAGCTCCTCCTGATTTATGTCAGTTTTTTAAGCATATCTCGAAAAACTGCTACCGTCAAACTTTAAACTTGGTACATTGTATAACTCTGCAGTGATTAATTGTATACTACAAACCCGCGTTTTTTATTGCCATCACAAGCGGGTAAATTTGGTTGAATTTTTTGTGTATCAGTTTTTCAACAAATTTTATTCACAAATTAAACTCACAGAATATAAAGTATTTTCCAAAGAAAATCGCCATTTTGAACCGTTTCCAAGGAAAATCAATTTTAATGTTTTTTAATTTTTGGCATTCAATCTGTCCTATTTTACCTAATTGTGTATTGTTACGAATAATAGATGGTAATGGTGATTTCATATGAGAATAAAAATATGCAAGGTCGTAAATATTGTCGTAGCGTCAGGTGATTTGTGATCTTGATTGACCACTACTGTAATCAATATACGTTTTGTATGCATCATTCTAATTGTTGTTGCGTTGTAGCTATACGAAGTATTATTTCTTATTTTAAACTGCTTTTCTGGTCGTTAATTTTACCTTGTATACCCAGAAATATTATGCAAAAATAGAGCTGAAAATAATAAAGAAGTAACCCAAAAATTAATGAAAAGAGATGAGTAATTAGTGTGACTGTTTAGAAGAGGAATCTGCACTCTATATATAATTAACTATTTTTATGTAATTCACTGAATGATGATGACCCTAAAGCCGAAAGGGTAACAATGTTTCGCTAATGTTTGCTAATAAAGTTTTGAGGTAAATCGAATAAATCCAGTTTGTTTCCAGCAAAGCCAAATAAATCCGTTCCTGTTTTAGTTCTATTTTTTACTAATATTATTTTCCTTCTCGTATTGTAAGGAAAGTTTCACTTTAATACCTCCAATGGAAGCTCCCGATTTTAGTGAAAAAATGTATCTTTAGTATTTGTTAAAGAAGACCGACAAGTAAAGTACATTCCACAATATTTCGTTGACTCGGTATCTGATTTAATAATAAAACTTTATAAATCCATCATTGTAGAGTAAACAGTAACAGATCCTTAATCGGTAATATTTAGATACTGAAACTAACTATTATTTTAATAGCCAAATATTTCAGTTGTAAAATAATCATACTATTAGGTAATGTGCTATTGTTATCGGATTAACGACTACCTGCTGTGGATTTTTTTCTTGAATCAATCATGAAGGTGTTAAGTTAACACGAAATATCTTGGAATGGAGTGTACCTTTGAATTGTGTGTTATATTTTGACAAAATTTTAACCCAAATCTCAAAGATTATAACACACGTAGGGAAGAGCTGAAACTTTTATTTTGACGAACTAATACATAGATACTTCGATATTTTTTGGCCAGCACACCTCTGGATTATTTCATATGGAGCTACTTGAAAATATCTAAGACTAATAAAAATATTACTTATCACGAATGTTACTTAGTACCCTTATTAGATTGGATTCGTTTATATGAGGTGACTTTTGACCCATTCCAATGCATCTTTTCATATCGATTGTGGTACTCTTTATCTAGATTACTTTCCCCAGTCTGACTCTTTTAATCAAGTCCAGCTTTGAAACTGAATATTTCATCATAGTTCTTTGCTAGTGGCTTTTCGCCGCCTAGTGCAAAAAACTGCACATTTGAAAGACTTTCTTCCTCTAATTAAAATTGATTTTTCTCGAAAACAGTGCATAATAGCGAACTACAACAGAAGCACTTTTTTGGAAAATACCTTATAGTCTTCGAATTTGATGTAAAATTTTTCAAAAAAATGATACACATTAAATTCAACCAAATTTACTTGTCCCTCCCAAGTTAAACACTTGTGATGGTGATAAAAAACGCGGGTTTGTAGTAAATAGTTTATCACTGCAGGGATATACAATGTACCAAGTTTGCATTTTGTAGGGAGCGTTTTTTAGATATGCTTAAAAAACTAACTTTCTGTAGTATGCGTTTGACAAGAGACAAGAGAGTTTCTGAACATCTTGTATATTGGAAACTGCTCACACGATTTTCATAAAAATGGGTATACAAATCATCGATTACAAGTGATGGCAAATGCATCGAGAATATTTTGGCAGACAAGCCATTTATAATCAGTATACCAGAAGTGAACAGCAACTTTGTTAATTCAAATAAACCCTGTATGTTATAAGCTTCTCGGATTCTACGTGAAATTTAAATGTCACTTCCTGTAAAATACCTTTTATCAAAAATGTGTATCTTCTTCGAAATATGCATTTTCCTTATGAAAAATTGACAGATACTTTTAGGTAAAAAATTAAGGTACTTGCAGCTATTTGTTTGTAGGCAACCTAGAAGTATTGCATTACATTTTAATAAATGATTCATTTGCATTAGATTTTCTAAAAAAAAAACAGATACCTACAGAATCTTGATGCTGGATCATAGACTAATATGGAACGGCTATGGAAACTGTACGTAAATTGTCACAGTATGCAAATTTGTAAACAGTAAAAAATTTGGTTGATCCACTTCATTGTGTAGCATTTACATATTAATGATTCATTTTCCACAATAAAAAGCATGTGACATATACATTTGTCAAAGAGGTTTTGACTGTTGAAAACTCAATATGCACATGAAATGCAAAAAACATTTCAAATAAGTTGAGTTTTATTCAAACAAATATGTTAAAAACACTTTTTACTACCTTAACGTCAATGTATAAAATAATAAATATATTATATACAGGGCGTTTGCCAAGAAAATGTGCTTATACATACTCATTTTCTTAAACTAAACACCCTAATGCTTTTGAAAAGAATTATTTAATAAAACTGAGGTCTAGAATTAAGCTACAATTACTCGACAAGAAGCAAGCAAGAGAATTGATGCTTGATGAATTTTCGAAACCATGCGAATTTCGTGTAAAACAAGTGTCAAATTTCAGACGTAAATATTAAAAATTTATTTTCGAACGTTTTAACTCCTTTTGTGTTAAATTTTTTTTTCGGATGAAATTCATCGAATTGGTAAATCATGGCTGACCTTAATATGTTAATACATTTACCTGCAAATTATATACTATACATCAAAGAAGATTTCATAACTTTATAGATCCATTTAAATATTATAGTGTGCCTTTGTAAAGGTGAAGATATTTGTATAAATTTCCCACTGTGAAGTTGGGGATATTTTTCCATTTCCATAAACTCAATTATTTATTTTTTTTTGTCAGTCGGTATATTTGACGTTCTTCTTACTACAACTTTGTCACATTTTTTTTTCTTAGTTTCAAGTTTCTTTCTACAAGGGACGTTTTTGTGGTTAGTAAGTAAGTAATTTACATACAAACAAAATAACTTAATGTTAAATTGTCTTAATTCTAAGAAATATATCCATTTGGTAGCGAATTGTAAAGCCGAAGCCAATCTGAGAACAGTGACTTCTACATTATAATGTTGGTTTGTACGTATTAATCGGCTATGAAGCTCAAACTTTAAAAGTAGCAGATCAGTGTGGTACTGATTTTGTAAATTAACACCACGTTACCTTTTTCAACGTTTTGTTGGACTGACAACCAATTTAATTGTCTAAACATATTTTCAATTTTTTTTTTGGTCGAGATGGGAAACTCATGTTCGAATGGGTCCAGGACCCAAACAGTGTTGGACTCATCCCCAAGGGGATGCCTACCAACCAAACCCACCTCAAACTCGTCGTTACCCCGCCTCGGAATCACTACCTTAGCATACTTCAAGACGGGTGAAGGTCCCTCGCATACTCTCCGCTCACACCGTCGTCTTCTTCCTAACTATCACTCCTACCTCTCATGCCATATCGAGTCCTGCTCTTCCCCTAACCATAAACTCTCTACTACGCCACTCACTTCCATCCATTCCTCCTCCCCCCTGAACATTTTTTCCACCATGTTCTCCCAATACACCTCCTCCCCTATTATTCTCTCCAACTTCTTCAGCACTTCCTCGTTTCTCCAGCATCTAAACACATGCATCACTTCACACCTCTCGCACACATGAGCTTTGAAGGATAATTGGTCATCCAACCACACCCCTAGGTATTTCACAGACTCCTCCATACTAATTCTCCTTCCCTTCACCATCACCTTCACTTCCCTCGTTTTGCTCCGTACCTTTACTAGCAACCCCAACGTCTTATCTTCCGCCACTTCCAGTCCGCACCGCTCTATCTTCTCCAAGATCATCCTACACATTCTCTCCGCCTTTCTTTCTATCTCCGCATTTCCCTTTGCCGTACATACCAGACACACATCGTCCGCATACACCGTAATCTCACATCCCTCTTCACATACTATCCCACAAACCACATCAAACACACACTTCCAGAGCGTCGGTCCAAGAACCGAGCCCTGGGCCACTCTAGCCTTCTTCTCATACCTCCTCCCTCTAGAGTCTACTATCACGTGCCCCGTCAGGTAGTCCTCCACCAGGTTAACCAACCCCTGCCCACTCCAAGCCTCAGCAACGCGCTCAACACTGCCCGTTTGCTGACACTGTTGAACGCGTTCCCGACGTCGAAGAACACGAGTAGCAGCTGCCCTCCCTAGCTCTTTCCACCATGCCCATCATCCTGCCCAGTATCGAGATGCATGATTTCTCCTTCGTAAACCCGTGCTGGTCTACCCTAAAACCCTCATTCCTACCAACTTCCTCCTCAATCCTATCCTTCATTATCCCCTCCATCAATTTACCCATACCACTCAGCAGGCTGATGGGCCTGTAGTCCCCCGCCCGCTTCCCCTCTCTACCCGCCTTCTTCAGCAGTATCACACTGGCCACCTTCCTTCCTTCCGGAAACTCTTCCTCCCTCAGCACCCTGTTGAATAGTTCCCAGAAGTATCACCATTGTCATCCTCTTCATCATATGACCCCTCAGGCCATCTATCTCTGGGGCTTTCCTTACTTTGATGTTTCTCCCTCCTCCTCTACTTCCCACTTCTCAACCGGCTATATCCCCCTCATTTTCCCTACCCCCTAGTATCCCGGATTTCTCTAATTCTGATCCCACTCCTCCTTCTCCCCCTGTGAACAATTTTCCTATAATCTCCTTCTCCCAATCTTCCTCTAGCACCTTGTTCTTATTTCCACCCATCCTCTTCACCGCTATCTCGTACGCCTTTCCCCATGGATTGTTTTCCAATTCCCCCAGTAACTCTCTCCACTTCCCTCTTTTTTCCCTCTCCACCCTACGCTCCAGTTCCTTCTTCTTCTCTTTCCCTCTATCCTTCCTCTTCCCCTCAGCATCCGTCTTCGTTTTTTCTCACACTCCCTCCACAGCTCCTCTATTTCCTCATTCCACCAGTAATTCTCACTCCTCTCACGCCTATTGCCCCACTTTCCCCTCTCTTTTACAGCCTTGTATCATAACATATTTTCAATTGGAACTCGCCTACCACGCTTAAGTAAGATCCGTATACATTTGTTTTGCAATATCTCCAGACGAAACGGTTAAGTATGTAACGTGACGTAACGTAACGTGACAGTAAATTATAATAATGAAGCTAGACGTGCCAATTTTTCACAGCGTTGTCAAGTGCAATTATTTTTCTGTATCTAAATAATAATAATAATAATAGGTTTATTGCTTATAGAGAACAATGTTCACAGCAAGGTTAGTGTGTGATAGTATACAAAAAAAAATTGTAAAGTTTACAAGACAGTTGGTAAAAATAAAAAAAAATAAAAAATACATTATTCATCTAGTATAAATGACCTTAATTTGAGTATATTCCAAAGGTAGCAGCATATAGTTTTTTTTCCCTCAGAGAGATTTACATTTTGTAGAGCGTTTACTAATGTTTCCAAATTTAGCAGACAGGATGTATTTTGTTTCATGACTGTATATATCGGACACTCAAACAAAATATGAAAAATAGTTTCCTTCTCGTCCATATTACAAACAGGACATGTTAGAGTAGGATCTAGACTGTAGGTTATGCTGTTTGATGTAAACTTCATTTTAAATTGATTAACCATACGGAGTTGTGCCAAAGTACGAGTGATCCGTCTGTATCTAAATATTCGTTTATGTCTCTTAAATGTAAAAAACAAATATAAAAAAGGAGTCTCGAGAATGGTTCAAATGAACATCGAAAGGGGGTATAGAGGCCAAAAGATCCCCATACTCTTAGATAGTCAGGCAGCATTTTTAGCATGTCCCCAGATCAGATCTAGACTGGTCTGGTACTGCCTACAAAAATTTTTAACCCTCGCAAACCATAATAGAGTAACTCTTAAGTGGGTCCCGGGGCACAAGGGTATGGAAGGCAATAAAAAGCAAGGGTCTGGAACTGCATTCACTCTTCCTGAACCAGTATTCAGTAATCTGCTTCACTAACTAACGAAATATTAAACCTTAGCAGGGGGCAGATAAGGAAAGTGACGGGACCACTCACCGGTCACTGTAGCCTAAGGAAGTACATGCATACAATCGGCATATATAGAAAGGAACCTATTTGTCGGTTGTGCATGGAAGAGGAGGAAACAGCCTCTCTCACATCTTCGAATGTGAAGCACTGTCTCATTGGAGATATAGACTCATAGGACTATAGTAACCAAGGGAGGGTTTCTCCAAGAATGACCTAGTGAAAAGACTGTTGAGCCTGATAAGGGCTACTGGTCTCTTCACATAAACGGTATAACCAAGAGCACAAAAAGCCTAAAGGCTGAGGTGCCGAGGTCTCTAAGCCTCTAACCGAACTAATCAGTAAATCAATTCATCATGGTGGAACAAGGCGCTAAGAATGAGGTAGGCCAAAAAGTTCATCAAAGAACCCTCGCCAAAATTCACGGAGCACCTACTGAGCCAGAATAGAACATTCAGGATCCTGGTTGGGCTCCTGACCGGGCATTGTAGACTAGCAAACACATAAATAACATCAGATTGGCAGATACAACCATATGCAGGATTGCCAAGAAGATGAGGAAACATCAGCAGCTACTGCGAAGGCCTTACTAGGATAAGGTTTTCGACGATAGGGGAGGAAAAACCACAACCCTACCAATATATGGAGGACCTGAGGTTTGGCATTCGAAGTCTAGTAATAAGGACGGGTCTAGACACTAGCATAACAGGAGGGCACACATAATAAATCTGCAAAGGTCGTAGTGGAGAGGATCTTAGAAGGATTCTTATTCGCATAATTTCAGCTCGGACAGAAATAAAAATACTAAATTTTAAATCAGTTAATAATGTCAATTATTACCTGATTAAAATTACTTTGATCTGACCATTTATGTTTTGGATCCACACTACACTACGAACAACCTAAATAACTCTATTTTTCCGGTTTTTAGGCAAAGTATAGTAGAAAAATTATTAGACTTTAGACTCGTGAAATATTCCTTATAGAATAATACATTCAAATTATTTTTAGTTGAATCCAAAACTATTTTATGAAAATGCACATCAATTTCATTTCATTCCAGGTAACATTTTATTTAAGTTGACAGCACGAACTGTTAGTTGTGACTGTAAAATATTTACGACCAATATTTCCAAATTTCAGTAGTTATATTCGGTAAGCCATTCGGAGGGCGGACAAATAATTTCTGGTTGAATTATTTTTACGCAAGTTTGAATCTGAAAACATTTAACAATTGATTACAGAGTATCGATCTTCAGTGGTCATTTGATATAAACATTTTTAGCAGAAAACTAAAACATCTGCTGCAGCTACTGAAAATATAAGGGCAGTATCATAAGATTTTATGGTAATTGGGTCAAAACGTTTTACTACGAGCTTACACTATTTATATATTAGAGACTACTCACACGATTTCTATAAAAATTGGCATAGATGGAAAACAAGTTATAGCGAATTTATGGGAAATATTTTAATATACATGTTACGACAACGACACAGTGAAGAGAATATTAAACAATTTGGTGGTTTTCAAGCAAAAGTGAAACCTGTTGTAGATAATAGTGATCATGAAATCAATGTTCTTGGATACTATGCTGCTTATCCCGAAGGCCGAGGTGTGGGGGACTTGAAGCAACTGACTGTTGGTGCCGAACTAATCAATCAATAATCAACCATTTTACAAAAACATCTCTATATTCAAGTATCGTGATTATCAGGGAAATAAGAGATCTGCTCTATCAACAAAATCATGCTTTCCACCTGCTTGCACAATAACGTGTTTTTCCCTTCATCAGTTTTTTTATGGACTTTATATTCTGGTTCTGCAAAATTCTTTTTGTGATACCCTCAGCAAAAACCCTGGTTTCGTTCAAATATACAAATGAAAAGTTCTTTTGCTTGAAGTTGGTATAATTTCTGAAAAATTATTTTGTAAACGATACGTTTCATTAACACGAAACCTCATTGTTTTCTTCCTTTTTGAATTTAAACCCTATAATGTCACAAAATTCTCCAAAGACTGGATCTGGCAATTTCTAACAATTTATTTTTCTTTCAACATTCTAAAGAGACATATTCTTTTTTTCAGGCATTTTGTACAGGGTGTTACTGAATTCATGCAAAAAAAATCAAGGGGTGATTGCCGTAAAAAGTTATGATGAGTTCTTCCTATGATATAATTTCCTCAGACCACCCCCTCCAGTGATATCACCCCTAGAAGGTGAGTAAGATTGAGTTATAATTTTTTTTCTCAAATTTAAGGGAAGATGGAAACTTTTTTAATATCCGTGTACGCGCCATGACTAACCAACGATATTTTCCAACATTCCTGATACATTATAAGAATGTTACTTCATTCGATATCAAATATTATTTAAGATTTCTGTTGCCTTGGAAAACTTTTTTCCTCTCGAAGTTTTTCCCTAGAACCAACAGATTTAGAAAAAATACAATATCATGATTTTATTTTTTATAACATAATAAACTACGTATTGAGAGTGGAAAAATGTGAAGACGAAAACTGCTAGAATAAAATACGATTCGTAATAATTGTTGGAAAAATACCAGTGGTTAGTCATTCCGGATGCACGAAAATTACAAATTTTCGAGTTTCCATCTTTAATTAAATTTGAAAAAAAATTAAAAACTAAACTCATCTGGAAAATATTGTCCTACGAAATATCCATCATAATTTCATACGAGCAATTTTCTCGCATGAATTTAGAAACACTCTGTACATATAATTTATTTTGAGTGTGAAGAATTGTTAACAATGAGTATCAAGTAGGATTTATATGAACAAATTGCCTTCATTTCTTCTGTGAATGACTGGGTTATGATAATGTCATTATCTTGATTTTAGAATGATTCAAAGTAACTTACAGCATTTGATGACTTTTAGTTGTGTGAAGAACCAATAATATTTATCCATTGAAGCAGTGAATACTTATAATATCTATTCAGTTATAATAATATGTATGTTGGAACGAAAGTCAGTGTAACGACAATAAAATAAAGCAATGTTGTCAGATATACTTTCTAGAATTATTAGGCTCACTATACAAATGATCTCCTTACTTCAGTAATCTGTTAGTTCGTGATGTTCTTAAAAAGCTAGTTTGGAAATGTTTAAAAAAATATACATAATATAAATTTATTAGTAAGCAATAAAATAAGTCGCTTAAAATTGCTGAAAAAAGAATAATTAATTAAAAACAACTTTATGTATGTTACTATATTTAGGAAAATTTTGAATAGCTGGCAACATAGTAGCCCTGCAATGAAAAGCTAATTCATCCAGCTCATGAATATTTTGAAAATTATCCCGAGTCGAAGACGAAGGATAATTTTCTAAAAATATTCATGAACGAGAAAAAATTTCCGGATTTAATTTGACCTTGTGTGGTATTCGGTAAGAAAATTCCACACCAAATTTTGTTTGAAATAATTAGAATTTATTTTTCCATTTCCAACAACGTCAATTTTCGCCAGAAGATTAAGCTGTTGACACCCACGAGTACTAGGAAATCGAAGTCAAGTGTATGGAAGCAGTTTACAAACTTTCTACTGATTAGTAGCTCAAAAGTGCCATTTTAGATAGAGTAATGACATCTAACATTGAAGGTAAGGAAATCAGTGTCCTCGCCGGCAGATATTGTTCTTATGGTGGAGTACTTTCCCCTCTTTTGTGGGATCTACTGGTAGACGATGTATTGAACGAGCTCTCTGGAACAGGTATGCATAGCTAGAGAGAACTCTGAACCTGCTATTCGTCTCTCGACATTGCAAATAGTTTGGCATGGAACAACTTTTTGTCAATCTCACCAAAACCATAAATGTAATTTTTGCGAGAAGAAAACTAAATTTTCGAAAACGTGTGCTATTCGGTCAAAGTATTCTATTTGTGGAGGAAGGTAAATATCTAGGTGTTAAGGACAGCTTAGCATTATGGACTTGCGAAAGACTGCGTGGAACAAACTGAACATCACACCCAGACAGATTCATTGGCTGGATGGTAATCAGGCTCATAATCTCATATGACTTGTGGTATGGTGGAGCAGGAACCAGCAAAATCTGGTGCAAGGACAAACCTACCTGGCGACTACGGGGAATCATTCATTTATTCGTTTGGGTTGTGCTGAACAGCTTAGGCACTTGGATTAAATCTTCGTATCATTTCCAATTTTTTCTACTTCCATTCCAGAAGTGTCCTCTATATAGTCCACTAGTTCAACTAGTATTATTTCCTCCCCAAAGTGCTTCTGCCCGATTCCTTGAAAGCTCTCACATAAGAAGAGTATGAGAGTAGGGGTTTCATCCCTTAGTTCACTGACTTTTCCCATCTTGTGCAGAGGTTCCCTAAGGGTAGAGTGTCCCGTGACCAGGTCGGTAACTGTCTTCAAATGTCTCATACTCAGTTTCAATAGCCTGACTGAGAGATTTTTGTCTACCTTGTTCAGGAAACTCTTTGTTAAAAGCTGACCATCTGTCAACCTCCATTTGAATTGGTGTTTTTAGTCTATCCAGTGTTATAATGGCCAGACTGAAAGTACTGGCCTGTCTGGCGTCTACGGGCACCATTCGTTCCAATCCCATGGCGGCGCTGGAAACCATTTTCAACATCCGTTAATATTTCCCTCGAGAGGGTAGGGAAAATGACCACCTGGAGAAAATTGACAAAATGGATGGTAGGTGCTCATTAGTGGGTTGCGATGGGTGAGCTGAGGGCCACGGTGCTCTTGGTCATGCCTTTGGATCACATACCCATTAAAAATACATAGCAAATGACCTTCAACTAGAGAATGGTAGAGGAATAAATCCTACTACTTGTGGTGAGCTGCTCTACAGATGGATCCAAAATGAACGTCTAAGCAGGATCTGCCACCAACCAAAGACTGAACTTGTTGAAAGTCTGGAACAGCATGCAACAGTTTTTTGATTGGATGTCGTCATTGAGAGTGAATGCTGGAGAACAGCAGATAACATTTTTGAAGCTTGCTTCTTATTGCACGACATAGGACTTTTGGGAAGGCTAGTGAACTCGTGAAACGTGTAACCGTTACGAAAAAGCGTTCGTCACGCTATGACTCATTAGAAAGAAAGAGAGGGACGCAGGCCATAGTGTACGTTCAGTGCAGAGAGAGAGAGAGAGAGAGAAAGAGAGACGCAGGATATAGTGTACGTTCAGTGCAGAGATAGAGAGGGAGAGAGAGACGCATTGAAATAACGCGCGATACTATATAACCAACGCTGCGTTAAAATTTTGAAAAATGGTCAAAATTTTTGAAAAATTGTTAAAAATGGTCAGAATCGGTCAAAAATGGTCAAAAACTGTCAAAAATGGTCAAAAATTGTTAAATATTTAAAAAAATGGTCAAAAATAGTCAATAATTGTCAAAACTTTCGAAAGTTGTCAAAAATGGTCAATAGTCATCAGAAACTGTCAAAAATGGTCATTAATTGTTGAAATTTTGAAAAATGGTAAAAAATTGTTAAAATTTTGGGAAAATGGTCAATTTAAATCTGTCAAAAATGGTGAAAAACTGTCAAAAATGGTCAAAAAATGTTAAATATTTTAAAAAATGGTCAAAAATAGTCAATAATTGTCAAAATTTTCGAAAGTTGTCAAAAATGGTAAATAATTATAAAAAACTGTCAAAAATGGCCAATAATTGTTAAAAATTGTCAATAATTGTTAATAATTGTCAAAATTTTAGAAAAATTGTCAAAAATGATCAATAACTGTCAAAACTGTCAAAATTGGTCAATAATTGTCAAAAATGGTCAATAATTGTTAAAATTCGAAAAAATGGTCAAAATTTTTTTAAAAAATGGTCAATAATTATAAAAAACTGTCAAAAATGGTCAATAATTGTTAAAAATTGTCAAAATAGGTAAATAATTTTCAGAACCTGTCAAAAATGGTCAATAATTGTTAAAATTTGGAAAAATGGTCTAAAATGGTCAAAATTTTTGAAAAATTGTCAAAATTGGTCAATAATTGTCAAAAATGGTCAATAATTGTTAAAATTTGAGAAAATAGTCAAAATTTGTCAAAAATTTTGAAAAAATGGTCAATAATTGTCAAAAATAGTCATTCTATTGTGCATAAGAAATGAGCTTCAGTCGGCGGTCCGACGTCCGCTCACCTTTTTTTTTCTGACAGCTAGGTTACCATAACGGCACTGTGCTCCAACAGTCTTAATTCAAAATTGGTTCGGAATATTAGTCCTAAACCAATTGAGAACAATCAATAAGGTTGTCCTGGTACTGATTTCGGGTCACATTAGAGTTCTGAGTAACGAAAGAGTGGACCAACTTGCCATGGAAATACTGGTAAATTTTTACGAATAAATTTACCTTATTTAAAATTTTTATCGTATGTCCACAGAAAATGGAATTCTTACAAATAAATGAACGCCCTTTAAAAATGTTATCGTACACCCTTGATACGCGGTAACGTTATCCACCCACAGGTTTTGTTTCTATCAAAAAATCGTTCAAAACGGCTCAAGAAGCTTTAACTTCAAAAATCAAGCGGATTTTTAAGCAGTAACAGGAAGCAGCTAACGGTGACCGGTAGCACTATAACGGTGACAGGTGACGATCACTTCACCAACCCACTACTACAAATCGCTCAACGGAGATAAAGAAGTTTTCACTTCAAAAAAGTAATAGGCAGTCATGGAGGCTGCCGACAAAAGTGAAAACAAAAATAAATAAACCCGCTTTTAAATTTTTATCGTACGTCCACGGTAAATAGACATTTTAACGAATAAATCAACCCCTTTCAAAAATTTCATCGTACGCCAATCGTATAAAATTGTTTACAAATGAATTGAGCGCTTTGAACATTTTATTGTTATAGTTAGTTCCAAGATATTTCGTTTTGACTTATGCCAGCATCATAGATTTAAGACCAAAATCTACAGCAGGTAGTCGTTAATCCAATAACAATTGCACAGTATCGTACTTGTTCCATCGAAAAGCGAAAAGATAATGCCTAATAGTATGATTATTTTACTACTGAAATGTTTAGCTGGTAAAATAATATTTGAGACTAATTTTTCAATCTATTTAATTATTCTATTATTTATTTGTGCTTAGGAAGATATATTTTCGAATTTTTATTTTTCAAGTTAAAAGAATTTTTCACGATAAATGGTTGACCACCTTATCTATAAATATGTTAATCTGATAGTGAAAATATAAAAAGAGCTTTCTTTGGTTGTTTTCCCTTGTCGGACCTGTACTACACTTACCTACTCTTTAGTTTGTAATAAACATTTCACTCCGAAAGTAATGTTATGTTTATAAATAAGTATGTGGCGTCCTAAGGCAAAAAAGTGCATTTAGCGCCGGATGCGAAGCAAACTGTGAAAAATGTGTTTGAATCATTGAAACATGGAAGTTTTATTATAACCGATGCAACAAAAGAAACATGTATGTTGACCAAAACCCCAATATTCACAGTAAGAGACATTATCAATAAGCCAATACATGAACGAAAAATACGAAGTGACGCCAATAAAACCAAATGTGTTGACCAAATGCAAAAAGATATAATCCGAAGAACGATATATCTTATACCAAGAACAAATGATACCAACCCTAGATTGTATAAAAAATTGGTTAATTAAAGACGAAAGGGGAATTGTTTGTAGCCGACGAAGTTTGTGGAGAGCTATTTCTCAAATAGGACTTATCATCAATAAGAGGCAAGCGATAATGGAGTCATATCGCTCACGAATGTGGCGTCATGATTACTTACAAGATATTCAAAAATATATATGTGAAAATCGTTCAATTATCCACCTCGACGAGACATGGTATGACAATCATGATACTCCAACGACGTTTTGTGGATTCGAAATAGTGCTATTTGCGTACAAGGGTCGGCGGTTTGACACCAGGTAGCAAAAGAAATTTCGGTAAAGTGTGAAAATATTATTATTTTGTGAGTATTGGATTTCAAGAAGATTAAGTCTTGTTATTAATATTTCTATTTCTAAATGGTTTAGTGCGATTATAATTACGTTTTAAAACAAATCATTGGTTAATTTATCAATAAGGGCAAGGAAAATGATTGAAGAAGGTATACACTGTTGAAAAAACCGAAATTTCTTTTGCTACCTGGTATCAAACCGCCGATCCTTGTACGCAGATAGCACTAAATAATCCTTCTACGCAAATAGGACGACACCGTGGAATCATCGGGAAAATGCAAAACAGAGGCTCTATCAGATTAAGGGCAAAGAATAACAATAATACATGCTGGATCAGAAACAGGTTGGGTTCCAAACGCTTTATTGTTGTCAGCAAAGAATATTAAATATTCAAGCTTAGATTATCACCAAGATAAAACAGCAGAACTCTTCGAAGATTGCTTTGAAAATTATTCATTGCCGAATATACCGGAAAAAAGTATAATTGTGATGGACTATGCAACTTATCATAGCCGTCAATTGAATAAAGTATCGAATAACAACAGCAGTAAACGAGAAATTCAAGAGTATTTGTTAAAAAATGATCTTTTGAGGAATCGTACGAAAAACCTGATCTCTTACGAGTTTCAGTATTTAAAAAGACTACGTTTGTGATACTATCGCTAAAATTATGGGCCACACAGTATTACGGCTTCCCCTATATTATTGCATATTTAACCCTATAGAACACATGTGGCATCAGCTAAAATCCAGAATTAGATCTGAAAACGTTTCACCCACATTAAACTCAAGTGTTATATAGTTAATTAGAAATATTCCAATTGATAGCTGAAAAAATTATATTCAGCATATTATTAAGGGTGAAGGTATCTATCGAAATGCTAATTTCACTGTAGCACCCTTAGTTATTGATTTAAATTAAGACGATAGTGATACTGAACTAGATTTGGGTAAAATAGTTAGTTGTAAATAATATAAAATTAGTTCATTAGTTGTAAGTAGGTAATGAATGTATTGATGTAAATAATATAAGTATGTATGTATTTTTTTCTATTTACTGCCAGCTTTTTTGTTTTATTTACAGTCATAGTATATATAGTTCCTGTACTACTCTTGTACACTCCTTTTCGATTTCATTCCAATTTCATATCAGATATTATTTAAAAAATGTAACTGTTTTGCAGGATGGGAGAAAGAGATATATGGAAGAGAGAGAGAGAGAGAGAGAGAGAGAGAGAGAGAGAGAGAGAGAGAGAGAGAGAGAGAGAGAGAGAGAGAGAGAGAGAGAGAGAATGATATTGAAGAGAGAGAGATGGGAGACTTGGGAAAGAGAGAGGTGGGAGAGAGAGAAATAAAGATGGGACAGAGAGATGAGACAAAGGGGTGGGATAGAGAAAGAGATAGGAGAGAGAGAGAGAGTTAGGAAAGAGAGAGAGAGAGTTAGGAAATAGAGAGAGATGGCAGAGAAAGAGATAGGAAAGAGAAAGATATAGGAAAGAGAGAGAGAGATAGGAAAGATATAGAGATGGAGGAGAGAGAAAGAAAGATGAGAGAGATGGGAGAAAAAGAAAGAAAAATGAGAGAAAGAAGGAAGGGAAAGAGAGAAAGACGAAGGAAAAACGGAGTATATTGCGTGTAATTACAATCATTATATTTGACGGTTTTTGACAATTATTGTCCATTTTTGATAATTTATCAAAAATTTTGACAATTATTGACCATTTTTCAAAATTTTGACAATCATTGACCATTTTTAAAACAATTTTGACCAATTGCGACAGTTTTTGACAATTATTAAAATGTTTTGACAATTATTGATCAGTTTTCAAAATTTTGACAATTATTGACAATTTTTTCAAAATTTTGACAATTATTGACCATTTTTTCAAAAATGTCTGACCAATTTTGACAGCTTTTGACAATTATTGTCTATTTTCATAATTTTCCAAAAATTTTGAACCGTTAGACCGTTTTTAATCATTTTTGAAAATTTTTCAAAGATTTTCGACAATTCTTGTTCATTTTTTCAAAATTTAGACAATTTTTGACAATTATTGACCATTTTTTCAGAATTCTTAAAAAATTTTTACAATTATTGACCATTTTTTCAAAAATTTTCACCATTTTTGAAATTTTTTGACAATTCTTGTTCATATTTTCAAAATTTAGATAATTTTTGGCAATTATTGACCATTTTTCAGAATTTTTGGCAATTATCGACCATTTTTCCAAATTTTAACAATAATTGTTGACCATTTTTGACAATTATTGACCAATCATGACAGTTTTTGACAATCATTGACCATTTTTAAAAAATTCTTGTCAATTTTTGACCATTTTTCCAAATTTTATCAAATATTGACCATTTTTCACAATTATTGACCAATTTTGACAGTTTTGACAATTATTGATCATTTTTGATAATTTTTCAAAAATCTTGACCATTTTTCTGAAAATTTTGATAATTATTGACCATTTTGACAATTATTGACCAATTTTGACAGTTTTTGACAATTATTGACCATTTTGACAATTATTGACCAATTTTGACAGTTTTTGACAATTATTGACCATTTTTTCGAAATTTTGACAATTATTGACCATTCTTCAAAATTTTAACAATTATATATAAACAACAGAGTGATAGATGTCAGATGTCAAATATACCGATGTAAGACTATCTAAAATTATCGATAATAATCGATAGTAAAAATAGAAATATCGATAAATATCGATACTCGGGACTTTCGATAGTTCTTCATTCCCAGTATAGGCTAGTTTTACGAATTGGTATTTTAATTAAAATATTAATTTTGGAGATTAATGATAAATATTTATTTATATCTGAAGTTTTAAAAGCCACCCTGTATGTTTCAACAGTTTAATTTGTTCAATTCCAATTAATAAATAAAAGTTAAATGTGTTTTTGAAAAATTTAGTGATTTTTTCTTACAAATTAATTTAATTTATGTTTTGGTATCTAAATTTTATAAACTACCGATCTGTTACTGTTTACTGTACAATGAGGGATTTATAAACTTTTATTACTTAAACCCTAAGACCAGATGCCGAGTCAACGAAATATTGTGAAATGTTCTTTACATGTAGCCTTGAAGTAAATAAGGGGCTAAGTGCCAAAAATTCAAAAACTGGTTTTATTGCTTTAAAGTGGGCTATGTAAAAATGCACCGGCAAATAATTAAATTTTCCACCGTTAGGTGACGCATGTGTCAACTTTCGAGTTCGTATTAGTAAAAATAACGGGGTAAGTGCCAGCTACTCTATATTCTGTAATATTTTTCTTTATTTATTTAAATAGTTTTTACTTGTGGGATAAAATTATACACACTATGGCTAATTACTATCTATTTATTTAAAGAAACACACACACTGTATTAAACTTAATTTATATACACGCTCTACTTAATGTCTACTAATCTATTTACACTCGGTATAATAGTTCTAATTTATTTACACCACTCGAATATTACACTATTTGTCTTCACTATTTTATTCACTGTCCGATTACTAAGAACTTCTGTGAACTATCTCTTTACTGTCTATTTCACTAATTCTCTCGAACTAACTAACTGTTTACGCACTCGAAAACCCGCGTATATACAGGGTGTCCTAGACTAATGTATCCAGGCTATATCTCTTAAATGAATAGAGATTTTCGAATGGGACAAAAACTGATCTATTCCATTTCTAATACACTTTAATATGACGTAGAAAAAATCATCCCCCAAATATTCATCCCTTAGTTACAGCCCCTAATTTTGAATTTTTTAATAGCACCCTGTACATTTTTTTATAATTTTGGATGTGGTCTTCCATCGTCTGTTCAACAAATTTTTCGAAAATAAAATGGGTACATAAGTAATCAAGCAAATATCAGTTTATTTTTTATTTTTGTTAAATTAATCAAGAAAGCCTTAAAGCTTAAAGAAACAATAAAAATAAATGTAATAAATATTACAGGGCTTGAATCATTACAGGAGTAATTTGGCCACATGCTTGTCTTAAATTTATTTTGATTCGTCTACATTTTGCGGTTTTGATTGATAAACAATATATTTTATCACTGGCCCTGGCCCCACAGGTGAACCCTTTTCCAAAAAGGGTCCAGTACTCAAAATTTTCCTCTTATTGGATGGCAACCAACAAATAATGAACCAACATCAACAACATGTGGCACACCTCCAATGCCAAAACTTCAACGTTGGCAGTTTCAATCGTTTGAGTGCAATATATCCCTTATAAGGGTTTGTGAAAACGGCTTCCAGAACAGGACGGAATTCTCTAACAATACGAACTCCTGTAGAACAAAATACTAAACCGTATATTCCATAACTAATTCAGAACGAGAACCTACAAAACCCAGCAAGGGATGACTTCCCAGTCATTAACAAAATTCAGATTCTCGTTCATTGCACTTTTGGAAACTAAGCCATCTAGTAGAAAGCACACAGCGGAAAAAAAGTGACTGACACTTCCTCAACTTCAGTACAGAATACTATCATAGAGAAACCTACCCGAAACATACATCCGAACTACACTGCTCACTACACCGAGCGTGTTTCGCACAGATCAAGTCATAAAGTGCTACACTTCCCTCTATGTGAGCCACGGCATGACAAACTAACGATTTTATCCAAGACACGACTGCCACGGCCAATTGTCAATGTCATCCAACAAATAATTCCACTTTGTAAACAATGGACAGAAATAATAAAGTCTGTATTAATGATTATTCAAATAAATTTGAGCAATACCCTCCTGCCAACGTAAACCCCCTGCCCAAAAGAAAGAGTCAAGAGGTGACAAATCAGGTGAACGTGCCGCCCACATAATTTCTGGAGAGTTGTTTGCTATCCAGTGGTTATCGAAACGGTTTTGTAGGTGGTCGCTAACGATTCTCGCATTGTGTGGAGGTGCTCCGTATTGTTGCTTGTTTCTTGATTACTTACGAACCCATCTTATTTTTGAAAAATTTCTTGAATAGACGATGGAAGACCACATCCAAAATTATATAAAAATGTACAGGGTGCTATTAAAAAATTTAAAGTTAGGGGCTGTAACTAAGGGATGATTATTTAGGGGATGGTTTTTTCTACGCCTTATTAAAGTGTATTAAAAATAGAATAGATCAGTTTTTGTCCCATTCGAAAATCTCTATTCGTTTAAGAGATATAGCCTGGATAAATTAGTCTGGGACACCCTGTATAGTCCTTATCGGTTCTGGGATGTTCTAGTATTTTATGACGCTCCTCATATGCGTAAATACTGCAATAGACCAGAAGGTTCTAGAAAGCGCATTCACCAAAATTTATAATCGAGGGACAGGACCGGCTTTGAGTTGGTGACCTCGCAACAATTCGTTAATTCATGCTAACGTGGACGTTTTGACAGTAAAAAGTTGGCGGTTGAAGAAGTATTGTCTATTATTGCTGTTTAAAAATGGAAAATAATGTTTTACCGAAGCAAAGACGTAAAAAAGGTGAAGACAGACTACATGAAGAAAGACAGATAAGAGGATAAGAAGAAATACCAGAAATACTAAGGTGCAAGCTAAGGAAGAACCGAGTGGCGAGGTAAATTGGCTTACAGTTTGGCAAATAAAGGAGTGAATGTCGAGAAACGTACGAGGGCGCGAAGTTAAAATGAGAAAGTATTCGGATGACAAAGAGGGTAATATGCGCTTGGTGAATTAGTACGGTAAATAATCAAAGTACTAAATTCTGTACCCCAGAATAAAATATATAGGCACAATAGAACTGACAATAGTAGTCAAGTATACCTGCTTGAGGGACCGTACTAATCCCTACTACATCATCTAGTAACGCGCATTAACGGGCATGGCTATTTCACATTCATTCCTGTATTTGCCAAAGTGTAACTTTATGGTAATCATTTTGTATAGGTGAAATGCTTGTTAACTTTTAGGTTATATGCAAATGCAAATTCGAATGTGAGAATATACCTCATCAACAAAAAATAGCCGTATTCAAGGATTTTTACAAACTTAAGGATAATGTTAAACAAAATTCGTATTTGATGGGACTTATTATTATTTCTGGGGTGAAGTGAAGGAGACATGGGAACTATGACGATTCTGCCAATAGTAGAAGACAGGCAACCGTGTACTTTACATTACCAAAAAACTTCTCTTGATGTTTTTGGAATAACGAAGAGAAGAATTAAACTATTGTCAAGGCGAACAAAAGTGGTGAACTGACTTTTACCGAGAAAAGGGGCAATAAAAAAACTCATGGAAAGTTCTCCAAAGATGATGAAAACTTAATCATTGACCATGTTAATTCGTTTCCCAAAGAAAAAAGTCACTACACTAGAGATAAAAGCGACAAAGAGTCAGGATTTAAATATAAGCCGTTTGTTTCGAACATTTCAGGGGAAATATCCAGATTCGCTCATTATTTATACGAAACTTTCAAGAGATGTTTTCCAAATATAAGCTTCCATCATCCACGTACTGATACATGTGGCACTTGTGATCTTTTGCAAAATCAAATACGATCTAATCGTAATAATACCGAAGCAAAAACTAAACTAGACCTACACCATCGCAAAGCTGAAAGGGCAAGAGCAGTAATGAAAATACCACGATTCCTATAGATCTTGAGCAAGTTCTTTCCCTGAAACATGGTGAGATGTTTTACTTAAGGCAACTTTCGTGTTATAATCTGGGTATCCACGTTGGAGACAACAATAAAGGCTACATGTTTTTATGGCACGAAGGGATAACGGGGAGAGGCGGAAATTAAATAGCTTCATGTCTATACAAGGCTATTAGATGTCACATATTTCATAAAAAAAATTGACGATATGGAACGACAACTGCATCGCACAAAACAAAAATAAAATGTTATTGTTTCTGTGCATTTATTTGGTGGTAAAATGATATTTTGACGAGGTCCGTCAGAAATACTTGGTTTCCGGCCATTCCTTCCTCAGCTGTGACAGAGATTTTGCCCAAATTGAGAAAATGAAACGCTTGGAGAAATGCGAAAATCCAATGGACTTGGTAAAGCTGATGGTTAGTGCTACTCCAAAAAATCCATTCAAGGTCACGGTTATGCAGACGGAAGATTTTTTTGACTTCAAACAGGCGGCAGAAATGAGTCTGATTTGCAAATGTCTAAAGCGAAATGGATCATTGTAGAAAAGGATTCATTGAGACTGGAACGCATTCAGACTCGTGAGACTTTGAACAATTTAGAAACTTGGAAGTCCACGAGGGTCTTCAAAAAAAATGTTTCAGAAGAAACTATTCGTAATATTACTTTGTCACCATTAGCATGTGAAAGCAAAATAAGCAAAGAGAAGAAAGAAAACTTGAAAAAATGTATTCCCTATGCGAAAGAAGAAAATCGAGGATTTTTTGAAGAAAAACTGTTTTTAAAAAAAGACTCGATACTCTACGAGGAATTTAAACAAATTATTACACTCCAATTTTAAATCTATGACAGGAAGTTTCAGGTAAAATCACCAGTGTTAATGTATTTTGAAAATTGAGTTTAAAAGAGGGCTGCCGGCCCTTCCCACTACACAATAGATGCTGTAAATAAACAGTATGGTTTAAAGATTTAGAATAGTCTAATACGGCGTACAAAGTGCCACTACGGAACACTGTATTCAATTTTATGTTGTTACTAACAAGTTTACTTAAAGCACATCTAATCTAATCGTCAAAGCTGTAAATGGAGCGTGGATGAAATTTGCTTTGAAAAAGTTGCTCTATGAAGCAAATATTTTGAATAGGATCCTAAAAGGAGAAAGTTTGAAGATTATCAGATAAATTGATAACAAATTCCAAAACAGAAATATACCGGTTTCACAAATTACATTCGCATCATCATGAGTAACTTATACAATTGTTCTTCAATATAGTTCGGATTGATGTAAGCAAAATATATCTCTTAATTGGCACCTTTAACTGTTGGTTTGTTGTTGTTTGTGATAATCCCAGGTTTATGGATGGAAAACAATACCATTACCTAAAAAGCGGAGATAAATTGTCAGACGAAATAGAAATTGGAAAAGATAAAAGAAGTTGCTTCAGGAAAATCTGTGAAGACATAAAAACACTTTACCTCCTGTAGCAGGGCTTTCTCTATAAAGTCATGGTAAAAAGTATTGAAGAGCTAAAATGAGCTACCTTTTAAGGAACCAGAGGCTAATGGAATTTTCCCGGCATTGCTTCAGGAAAAGCAAGACGAAATACTACCACATTTTTTCAAAGGATGGTCAAAGCAGTTTAGAGCTGTGCTACATACCAGAAGCATGGGAGAGAACAAAAGTCCCTTTATTCCAAGAGCTTTTTCCTGAATTCATGTTCGAATGGATCCAGGACCCAAACAGTGTGGGACTCATCCCCAAGGGGATGCCTACCAACCAAACCCTCCTCAAACTCGCTGTTATCCCCGCCTCGGAATCACTACCCTAGCATACTTCGAGACGGGCGGCAGTCCCTCTCACACTCTCCGCTCACACCGTCGTCTTCTCCCCAACTATCACTTCCACCTCTCATGCCATATTAAGTCCTTCTCTCTCCCTAACCATTCTCTCTACCACGCCACTTACCATCCATTCCTCCTCCCCCTTCAACATTATCTCCACCATGATCACCCAACACCGCCTTCCCTACTTTCCTCTCCAATTTCTTCAGCACTTCCTCGTTCCTCCAGCATCTAAACACAAGCCCCACATCATCCTCCACTCCACACCTCTCGCACACTCCAGTCTCTCTTTTTCCAATCTTGTGGAGGTACCCTACTCTCGACCCATGTCCAGTAAACACCTGTGTCAAAAAGTAGTTCACCTCTCCAAATTTCCGGTCCATCCAATCTCTCCTAATCCCGATCGCTTCTTTAAGCGTGCCCTCATACTCCTCCCATCTTCTCTCAATTTCCTCCTCCATCCATTCCTGTACTTCCTTTCTGGTCGCACCCCTCCAGCGTTTATTCTTGCCATCACTGTTGATTATAATTAGTACAGGGTGGACAAAACTGCCAAAGTTGTTTATGACAATTTATTATTTACAAAATAATTAATGACAAATAAACCTTATAGTGTAGGTTTATTGACTACTAAGCAATGACTTAACCAGTTAATAACGTCTTTAACATTTTGTAGTAAGGGGGGTGTTACGTTCTGCATTTCCTGCCTGATTCGGGCTTTTAAGTCACGGATATTGTCAGGTCTGTTGGAGAAGAATTTAAATTTTAAATAATCCCATGAAAAGAAGTCTAATGGGGTAACATCGGGGGATCTAACCATCGATCTGGAAATATTCTATCCAAAAAATGAAGCACAGTCATAGCTAAATGTGTATTCTACGGCCTAAAGTGTAGGCAATTTGGATATCAGGCAAAAGTTGGGTTAATTCAAAAATTAATGTATTTTCCAGTTATTCACGTACAAAAATCGAAGAGTCCTTTATTGGTTAATAGAGAATTGAAAAACCTTTTTAAACGCGGTTTCACAAGCTACCCCTTTGCATTTAAAATTATTTTAGGAGTAGTTATTACCTCGAAGGGGTTGATGTGGCAAGTGAAAAAGTGTAGTTTAATGTATATCAATCGAACTGTTTCAGAGTTTTTCATCTGAATTCATAATTAAGGTTAATATTACGGTTCTATTGTCCTCGCTACCTGCGGTTCACTATACAGGAAGAATATAGCGAAAGTTGCTAACTGAACACTTATTTACCTGAAGAAGCGCTTACAATTCTGTTTAATTCTTTGAATCACCCTGAAGTGTTTCAGACACGTTTTTGAATTTATAATGAGCTTTTCAGCTATCAATATGATAAAAATACACTATAGAAAATAAATTTGGATGTTACTTTAGAACCTCAATGTATAGGTTCTCATCACAATATAAGCATTCAGAGAGTGGAATTATGAACAAAGTTCATTCAAATTCCTTTCAAAATTGAAAATCTGGTAATAATGTTTGATTGTTTTCCAGCAAACAATATTTTCAAACCAATTTCCAGCAAACCATTACACAAATGCTCAAAAGCTTCGATTGAATATGAAAAAAAAAGAGAATGAAATTTTTAACAATAAAAAAGTGGGCCCCTTACTTTATGAACCGGTACAAAAGTCAAAATATTTCATTGTCGATTTGTATAAAACCGTAAGTTTATAAAGGCATCGCATTTAAAAGAAGACATTAAACTCTAAAGATTAATCATCAGTAACATGAACAGTTGAATGCCTGTCCACACATTCTAAATATTTGCAGAAAAGACCTTGCCTGTTACTTTTTTCTTCAGCCACACTCAATTGTCCTTTTTCCAGAGATGATTTGATATATTACACTATTATAAATGGTTGCTTTGTTATTTTTTTTCCTTTCCTTTCGGTTTTCAAGTCCGTAGTGATTTGGCCAATGTGGTGTGTACTTTATGGATTAGTAGATATTTTAACTGCTCCTTTTTTTTATTAAGAAATATATGTGTCTGTTTGTGTGAAATTACTTTAGAAAGTTGTATCTACATTTTCCCTACTTAAATTCTGCAGGATGTCACTAGGAACGCCAATAGATTGTACAGTAGACATTTATTTCAATTCACGTTCTTTATGGTGAATGTTAAAAAAAATAAACGGAGAAATACCCCATTCCTTTTTTCTTTCTCTATTATTTATATAAAATGTATGAAGCAAAAAGTTACTAGATTTGTGTTAGGTAGGGAATTTAAAAAAAAAACTCACTTTTTCTTGAAAACGGTAGCTGGAATGCTCCCGAAATATGAAAAAAAAATTTGGTCTTACTTCCCAAGAAAATAACGGAAAAAGTTATGAATATACCACAAGGAACCACAAGGAACATACAAAAGATATCGTAATTTTTTTTTAATTCAATTAACGTGCTCGGCAACTATGGCACTTGCACAGGGGCATACTTATCACATAGTGATAAGAATAAAAAGAAATATAGATTAAAGTTTACGATACACTGATATTTCCTTCAAGAATTTCAGTGCTTCCTCAATTTTGTTTGGGTCCCCTACCCGTAGGATGTCTTACACCTGGGATTTGGGATTAAGTTGTCGTCTTATTGAATTGAATTGGCGATAATCAACCAGGATGTGTTTCATAGTAAGTGGGCACTGGCAGCTTTGACAGGAAGGTCTGTTGCTTGAGGTCATTAAGTAGCTGTGTGTACGTTTGGTGTGAACTATTCGAAGTCTTCGTAACATTGATACTTCTTGTCTAGAGAGTCCAGTGGGGTCAGTAAGCAGTGGTGTGTTGAGAATTGGGTGGATATATAGTAGGAAATTATTCGTAGAGCCCCAGTGATTTTGCCACATACATCTAATGATTCTTTTTGCTTGTCTTAATGTCCTTGCAAATCTGGATATAATATACAGTATTGTGGTAGAAGTTAAAGCTGTTTTGGCATGCTCATCAGTCAGTTCATTGCCAGGTATACCAATGTGTGAAGGTATCCATTTAATGGTGACTTAAATGTGTATGTGTATTGGGGTGACATTCAATGAGACCTTCTAGATCTATTGTGCCCCCTCACTTCTACTTAGTTCCTGAGGAAAGTCTAGTAGCTCCTTTAGACCTATTTCCCGAAATAATTTTAGGATGTCTGCAGGCTTCAGTAGCGTTAAACATAAAGTGGCAATGAAAAATGTTTCTCAAAGTGCTGCTCAAATAGAACAATTAGTTCGAGCAGCTTTTGGTGGAGTTGGTTCTTCGGAATGGAACAAACTGTAACCATGTGGACCATATAGCTGAGGAAATGTGGAGGAATGATGGACTATTAGATGATGTGGTGGAAAATATGTGTTTCACTGTCAACACTGGTTCATCAGATGAAAGTGGGAGTGATGAATATGAAAGTAAGAGTGATGAATATGAAAGTGAGAGTAATGAATAATAAACTGAATAACATTTTTGTAAACTACAGTGTTTTATTTTGAAAATCTTTAATATCTTGTGCTATAAAGTAACACATAAATTCATTACATGAACATATAAGACATACATATGGTTCATTATTAGCTAAATAAACAATTTTAATGCAATACATGTTGAATTCTGCTTGCAATCTAATGTCTTTTCAAATATAATGTATAATACTTTCAATTAATGAAGTCATCTACAAGTTTTTTCAATTGGAACCCCTGTATTAATATTTGATTATAAGTTTGTATTGAATTAAAAATTGAAAAATTGTTTTATTTTTGAACCCAACTGAATACCTAAGTAATATCATTTACAAAAAATATAACTAGGTTTTACACATCAATTTTGTGATTAATTTCATTTTTTTGGACTTAACTTAGAATGTAATTTGTTATATATATATATATATATATATATATATATATATATATATATATATATAGGAAATAGTTCGTTGCCGATACTAGTTAGGTCTAACTATTATTGTGGGGGATGCGGCAATGTGAATAAGTGAACTCTTTTTAGTTTGTTCTGAGCTTTCGGTAATTTATTATCACCATTATCAAAGAACTACAAAAGATACATTTATAGATATTTCAACAGGTATAAATAAATTCAGTTTAAAAGTAAAACATTAATTACTATATATATATATATATATATAGGTTTTATATATCTTAGGGATTCCGTCGTAAGGAGGGCTGAATATATATATATATATATATATATATATCACAAATCACACAAAATTATTGCCATACATTCTTGTTTATAACAACAACCAAATATATAAGACTTAGCTAATTGGTAGTGGTGAAGTGTATATTCCAATATTAACACTGTTATGCACTTTAACTTTCGGCTGTTGTTGGGGAAATGAACACTGGAAAAATTTGCAAATCTAAATAATACGAAATTGGTCACGCTATTAATTTGAATTAAATAAAAAGTTAACAAATGGCTGGATTCGACGGTTCTACTCCACAAGATCCTGATGTGTAAGCAGATAGATGTAGGAATAGGCTACATAACCAGTTCATATTTCGTGGCTTGTTACTACAGTCATGGAATTTGAAAATATAGACATTTAGAAAAGATGGTAGTTTTATTTTTGGTCCAATACATATTTTTTTATTCATATTTAGGGTTAAACTTTTAGCAAGCTTGACTTTGTTTACATTTGACAGTTGACACTTATAGTATCATAATATCATTATAGTGTCATCGATTCAAAATATCGATTATTACTAGAAAAATACAACTACAGCCACATGGACACGCCCACCCAAGACTCTTGTTTGCTTCTGTTAACTGTACCTACTTAAGTTTTGTCTCACCATGTATTGGATTGAATAAATATTTACAAAATCATTCCTGTTTGTTTAAAAAAGTTTAGCTTCAATATATTATTATTCTTTCAGTCCTATCCAATTATACAGGGCGTTGAACTTGATAGGATTTTGACGGAAAATTGGTTAGGTATAACTTTTCAAATACCCTGTATTGTATAAAAGATTACAACCTTATATTGTTGTAATGGGGAAGTGAAGCAGATTTCAGTTTTAAAGTGAATTTATAGGTTGTTTCATAAAAAAAACGTAACTTTGATGTGGTACCATAACTCGAACACCCTGGAACATTGTAACTAATTTTGAAATATGAAGCTTGAAGCTGCCTACAGTTTTTAAAAGTTGTATCTTTCTTGATAACAGCATCATCACACTAATCAACCACCCTGAATAAAAAAATTATTTTTATTGCTTAGATATTTAAACCTTCGCTTGTTATTTTTATTACTTTTGAAATTCTATATAAATTCAATAAAACTCACAAAAACCATGGATAGACTGGTAAAAAAAAATAATCAATCGAGTTTATTTCCAAACATATCTTATAGCTACACGGGGATGATAAATAAATATTCGAGGATCAACTGCCACCCTTATGTCAATGTTTTCTGTATTTGAGATGGACCCTCGTTTTGGAGGTATTCAAATCTCCCATAACAAAAAATCAAACTATCCCGAGTAATACACGAACAATACCACATCATTCCCAATCTCCGGCTCCGACGATCAAATCACTTTTTTAACCGAGTCACCCCCTTTTCAAATAGAGATGGAAAAGTATTATTGTATTTGTACATGTGCCGAGGTTAAAAATAAAAACGTTGAAAACAATCTTCAAATCTGAGATACAAATTCCAAAGATGCACAATGGACAAAGATTTCAATAATATCTATTATATTCCGAAGTGTCATAATGTCATTATGAATTTCACTTCTGGTGTCAAAACGATATACATTAGAGTACTGAGGACTCTAAAGGAAAAATATCTTAGGCAAAAAATATAAAAATCTTATTAAAAGGTGGGTGAACTGCAATTCCAAGTCCACAAGCTATTTTTAAAGCAACTGCTTTCGAAATAATGGATCTTCTGGAGAATATACAGAAGGTACTTAATGACAGGTTTATCTATTGTAAGTTGATCATGCAAAGCACAACGTTTTTGTCATTGTTATATATGGAAAGTATTGGGAGAAGAAGCAGTGTACTTGAACGTTAGACTGATGCCAAAAACTATATTTGATAAAATGCTGAAAGATCAAAAATGTTTTGGAAGAATTAAAAATTTCACCTTAAACATAATGAAAATAAATGAACAAGAAGAAAAAAAAAACAAACAATGCTGATAGGAGTTTTCTTTCTTTCTTTGATGTACCATCACACCTTATGTTTCTGCAAACAGATAATGGAATGACGGGAGTGTAATAGGTAGACTAGAACTTGCACTGAATTTGAAACGTCCGTCTTGGAAATTCTAGAGTCCCACACTTCAAGTTCAAGAAGAAACATTCAATGTTTCTGGGTTAAATCACAAATTTTATTGTTCACAATAATAAAATGAGTATAATTATGCTTCCAGTATAGTTATCGTCCATCTCTATTCGTTTTTGACAATTCCCGATGTACAACCCCTGTGTTCACATGTTGAAGGGGGTTGGTCGCCTTTTGTGAATGCACACATCCTTCATTCATGAGGTCTTTCACACATGACTCATCCTGTGAGAGCTAACTAGTAGGTTCAGCCAACTTCGAATTACAAACGGTAGGACCGGACTGATTCATATAAACCATTTCGACTCAGTTATCAATAAATAATTGTAATAGGTGTAGTTATTTTTGTTCAGTACTTTTCAAATAGTAACATTTATAAATAAATCGTGTACTTAGCTGATCTTTATTTTTCAATTTCATTAAAGTTTGAAGAAAAAAGCAAAGTCAAACGGTGTGAGGATTGTGGTGCAATCTTCAGTTGAAATCAATGAAGGTTCTCTGAACTAGCAAGCTCAACACTTTGGTATTTTTTCACAAGCAACTACTTAGTTTATTCAGTAACTATCTATGGACGCATATATCCAACAACTTTTTCTTTATCTAATTAGTTAACTTACATCATTTTTCAATAAACGTATCAATATCTTTTATTATTATTATTGCAATTGGATGAGGGCAGGGACCTTAAGATCCATAAGCTCTGATTTACAAAAACAAATAAAAAATCTTAGTACAAGTAAATTAGAAAATAAAAAAGTGTCCAGTCTGTTCTTGAAAATATTAACAGATGGTGCCATTAGATCATCCTAAGGTAGATCCACTCCTTTGGGTCAAGGACGTACGCACTAAGGAATGGGGTAAGGGTGAAGATGGAGGAGTTGATCTGTCGGATGAAGGGAGATTGTAGGGATGAGAAGAAGGTGTTCGAGCTGATGAGTCGGCTGTTTGGGGAAGTGGGGAGCGGGGACAGCATTGGACTCCACAAGCTTGAGCAGGTAGAGGTGCTGAAGAAGATGGTGGCGTGGGTGAGAGGTGACGGAGAGGTGGTGGAGGTAACAATCTATACAAATGGGAATAAGGAGAAGGAGGGTAGGAATGGGGCGATAATCCTGAAGGATATCGGGGAAGTCGATCAGGAGGGTATCGAGAGGATTAAGAAGGGGTTGGGGGAGATGGAAGGGGAGTGGGTGGATAGACTCAGAGTCTCAAGAAATAGGGAGGTGGTTATAGAGGCAAAGAAGGGGGTTGAGGTGAGGGGAATTCTGGAGGAGGTGGAAAGGGTGACAGGAGCTAGGGCAGTGGAAGCGGGGAGTGGTACAAAACCATAAAGGTGGATGAAATATGAAGGGGTGAGGGTGAAAATAGAGAAATTGATTGCGAAAGAGACAAGGGAGATTAAAGTGGTAAGGGAGAGGAACGGGATGAAAATGGCGATGGTGAAGGCGGGATATGAAAAAGCTGAAGCCTTATAGGGAAAAAAGGAGATTAGATTGGGGTGGAACAGGGTAATTATTATAGAGGGTAGAGAGGATGGCAGATGCTTTGGATGAGGGATAACGGGGCATAAAGGAGCAGGGTGTATGGTGAAGGGAGTCAAGGAGAGGAGTAAGTGCTGGCTAAGAATACTGTATGGGGGAAGAAAACGGACAGGAGAGGGGAGATCCTGGAGGAAGTGTTGACATCCAACGGGTTGGTGGTGCTGAATGATGGACTACTGCCCACCTTCGTGAGGGGTGACGGGGGTTCGTCATTCATTGATATAACAGCATGTGATGAATGGCTGAGGGAGAGAGTGAGTAGTTGGAGGGTGCTGGAGGATGAAGAAAGCTTGAGTTTACATAGGTATGTGGAGACGGATATAAGGAAATGGAGAAACGAATTATTGGAAGAGTGGAGATGGAAGTGGACGAAGGCCAAGGCAGAGAGTATGAGAAAGAAAGTAGGAGAGGAGATAGAAAGAGAGGACTTGGTCATGATGCAGATGAACTGTACAATATGATACAGGGCTGTAAAATATTGATTGATTGGTTTGTGTCCACGAGCTGATATTGAGATGTGCTTCTTGAGTTACCATAATTATAATTTGAAATGCGGAAGGTGATTATCACATCCCCTAAGACGACGTTGTTTAAAGGTCGGTAAATCCATTATATTTAGTCTTTCTGAACAACTAGGTCTTCTACGACCGAATAATAGGCTGGTTGGTCGACGCTGAACTTTTTCGAGAAGCTCTTTATCGTGCATCACTCCCGAACACCACACAGTTCAACAATACTCCATAATAAGACGAATATAAGTTTTGTATAACCGAGTTGTTTTTTTCGGGTCAAGATGAAAAACTCATGTTCGAATGGGTCAAGGACCCAAACAGTGTTGAACTCATTCTCAAGGGGATGCTTACCAACCAAACCCACCTCAAACTCGCCGTTACCGCCGCCTTGGAATCACTACCCTAGCATACTTCGAGACGGGCGGCGGTCCCTCGCACACTCTCCGCTCACACAGTGGTCTTCTCCCTACTATCACTCCCACCTCTCACGACATATCGAGTCCTTCTCTCCCACTAACCATGCTCTCTACTACTCCACTCACCTCCATCCATTCCTCCTCCTCCCCCCTCAACATTATCTCCACTATGTTCTCCCAGTACACCGCCTCCCCTAGTTTCCTCTCCAACTTCTTCAGCACTTCCTCGTTCCTCCAGCATCTAAACACATGCCCCACATCATCTTCCACTTCACACCCATCGCACAATCCAGTCTATCTGTATAACCGAGTTAAATTATGTAATAACACTTTTACGAAAGATTTGTTGAGAAGATACAACCTACTTTCCGCTTTATCTGTAATACTGACAACATGTTCGGACCAACTCGGACCAACTCGGATCTCTAGTCACTGTAACACTAATATTACTCATTGAAGGTGGTACTGTTCAAAATTTACATCGTGGGTTATTTTTGCCGATATAAAGAACTACATATTTTTTTCTATTTAAAGGCAACATCCAATCTGAGCACCAATTAGAGATCAAATCCAAGTCTTCTTGGAGAATAACGTGAAGAGATGAATCTGGAAATATTTTGGAGTCATCTGTGTAGAAAGCTTTGATGCATTGCATAGGGTATTGAAGGTCACTTGCGTATATTATAAATAAAAGGAACCCAATACTGATTCCTGAGGATCTTAATACGGGTTTCTCAGTAATTTTCCACTTCAACACTTTATTAAGAATTTGGCAATCTAATCAAGTAGAATACCTCGCATGCCGAGGTGTTCCAATTTCTACAGTAGTCTCCGTATGTCTCAAAAGCGGGTCATGTGTAGCAACAATTACTCTGCAATAATATTACTGCTCATTACTCATTGCTGAGTTTCGAAAAACAAACACCTCCTCCTCCACAAAGACAATGTAAGTTCCCACACAGCTCGAAAAACAATTGATTTTTCAAAGCAGGAAAACATCGAATTGTTGGACCATCCTCCCTACAGACTCGACCTAAGTCCTAATGACTTTCTTACATTTCCAAAAATTAAGAATGAAGGTTTCAGTCCCCAAAAATGCGGTCGCCTTCAAAAGCTCTATTTTGAATGTACCAACAAGCGAGTGAAATAACTGCTGCCAGAAATGCTTCCAAAGGATGCAAAAAAGCATTTCTTTTCGTGAAGAATACTTTGAAAAACAATAATGTTTAAAGGTTATCTACTGTTTTTTTATAGCTCTATAAACAAAATTTAAAAGACAACCCTCGTATTAGTAGTATTCAGGTGGTAGATACCTCAAACAAAATAGTCAATCACTTGATAACTGCATTTATAAAAAATGGAAAAAGTAAGATGACTGGTGTGAATGTTCCCTGCAATAGATCTTAATGCCGCATTCCCATATTTGGGAGCCCGCATAAAGTAGCTGGTGGTTATTCTCTTTCAGCTCAACGATACATTAGAAACATCTTGGAATGTCCATGTCACGCCTTTTGTCCCATTCACCGTCAACAGTACATATCGTCTCCGAGTTAATAATACCGTCGTTTCTACACAAATCGACTCGATAGCTCTACATGAATCCGACAGATCAAGTTAGAAGCTCAATCGAAAAGATAGAACGACGAAGAAATCTAGCTTCCAGAATTGGGAGAGCATACCTCAATAAATTATAAATATATTATGGAAAGTGAAGACGTATCCAGGCATTCAAAAATGCCAGAATATCGCAAATATTTATAATTTTCGTGATATTATCAGGGATGTACTTCATCTGTTACCTAAAAAAATATATTGGCAAATTGTGGATACAAAAATCCAAAATTTGTCCTCATCAAACCAGGCCTCAGAGGATATTGTAGAATAAAGATTAGATGGGATTTGATGAGGTGGTTAATTGGCCTATTCCAGTGCGGCCTGCCAAATCTATTGCATTATTCTGAATTTAAATTGCATTCCCCAGCCCGACTCTTTCTATGTAGCCAGTCGCACTGGCAGCTTCCTTCTCTAGGTGATATAATCTGCACATGGCTTCGTCTGTACCCCTTTGGCTTCGCGTGCTGATTAATAGTGTCCTGTTAGTATATTTACTACGGCTTTGAAGTACGACAGTTTTCCTATCTTTCTTTATTAAGTCTGCCGTAAATTTGAGCCAACATCTTCTAATTAACTGTTTCACTTGTCTCTGTCCTGGTGAAGTACTCCATTATTCTCGATATTCCTGTGCTTCCTACTATCTTTTGGCCATGTTTAACGCCGCAGAAGAGTTTCATTACAATCAATGGCATTGATGAACCTTGTCTGGTCTTTGCATCTGCCTTTTCGTGTGCCCCGACACCGAGGCTACCGTGACCTTGAAATTAACTCTGAGTGCATTTTAATATGATTATTCAGTTAATTCAAACCCTTTCTCACACAGCACGGCACTGTTGCTGGAAGCTGCGACCTTTGCTATGTGTTTTGCTATCCATATTTTGGAATGAAAGAATCGTTTTAGATGTTGGTTACAAACAAAGTGTGCTGTCACTAGAACTGAGAGAGATGGCATGATGAAAATACTTTTTGACGGCTCAAATTGGCTGAAAACTATACGCACATTTCTTCAAAAGTTTAAAATATTTTCGACTGAAAAATGAAGTTTTCTGAGGCAGATATACCCAAAGTAAGGTGTAAGGAATCGTGCCGACAGCTGAATGGCCGCAGGGTATTATGCGGTTACGAACGATCCCCTTGGGGAACCGGGCGACACCCCATTGTAAACAGCCCTCCTCTGTTAATGAGGGGCTTTGCCAGAGGAGACCAACTCTTCCCTTGCTACTCGTGGGTACACAATGGACTCAATGAAAAAGACAAAAACAAAAACCGATCCCGAGGCTGGACAGAAGTGCTCACCTCAATTAAAGGCAATAGCTGGGTAGATACAGAAATGTCCACCCCAAGCTACTGCTCAGAATGAGGCAGGACATGGAAGATCACCACGTGAAGATACACAAAGGCCAAAGGGAAAGCGCATTTGCGGTGCCGAGGCCAAAAGGAGGAAAAGAGCGAAAGAGACAGGGGCGGCAGCAACTACAAGTGCACCCCCATCCTCCTTCACTCCGCCTCCAACAGCAAGGGCTCCGCAAGACAGAAATGTCGTTGCACCTTCCAAAACCTTCGCTAACGCCACCTTGAGACACTACAACCAACCAACTGCTTGAGGAGCTGGACAAGATCATCTTCTCCACCTCCAGCAACAACAGTAAAGCGCCCACGTTCAAGTCTTGGACACACTCCGGTGAAATCATCAGAGTGGTCTGCGATGACGACGCGGCGCTAGAGTGGCTGAAAAAGCCACAAAAAACCTTAAGCCGTGGGAGGAGGCATCACTGGCGGTCGTTAGTGTGGGTAAGCTGCCAAAGCATACCAAGCCTCTATCTGGATCCCGGAGGACGTCCAAAAGACGACATCCGGTGAAAAGGAGTGGATGCTGGGTCGGCTGAAGGCGCAGAATCCCGATCTGGCGGTGGCAAGATGGTGCACTTTTAACCATAAGGCAAAGGAATGCCCACAAGGACACCTCTTCGTCTTCGGGATCGGAGACGAGGATTTGGCTGTCATCAAGAAGAAGTCGATGAGGTTAAGCTACGCGTTTACCACATTGACAGTAAGAGCAACAAAAAAAGAAGCAGAGGATACCTCTGAATACCCGAGGTCCTTGGAAGTCGAGCCACCCAAAGTGGATATCAACACCAAGGCTACCACGGGTCCCGAAAAGGACGTCGAGGGCCTAACGGAAGAGGCACCCGAACTCAGCGAGGTCGTCTCTCCCCTAGCGGAGGAGCAGATGGACCTCTAAAATAAATGTCCTTCTCCCACCTTTCTCATGGGCAAGGACGTTGGAAAAAAAGGAAAATATCATACAATGCAACCTCCAACACAAGAAGGCGGCAACGGCAACACTATGTCGCCACCTTGATGTACTGGAGGATGCAATAGCGTTGATCCAGGAGCCCTGGATAATAAAGACCAAAATTACTGGTTTCAGTAGCCTAACTGATCAAATTTTCAGCTCACCAAGCAATCAGCAACCTAGGACAGCTGTTTACGTTCCTAGGATATATAGATCCCTTCCGATTACACAATTCTGCACCTCAGACAGAGACAGGAGGACGTACAATGGGTCACATGTGGCCTAAGTGCTGTGGGCCTAAACTCACCCGCCCCACTTTCACCTTGGGCTACATGCATTTTCTTTTGTTGATAGTTTTGAAATTGTTGCTCAATAAAGACCCCGTTATTAAAAAGTATCAATTCACGCTTTTAACCAAAAAAAAAATAAGCAAAAGAAAGTTTACAATAAACATTTTAGTTCAACTGTTCAATTGAGTATTAGATCTTGAGATTCTTTGAAATATTTCTCAATTTCTAGTGCTCTTAAAAATAAAGTGCAAGTAAGTCAATAGTTTCTTGATATAGAGTTCAGGATAGAAATCAAGTAAGTATTTTTTTGTCGTTTTGAATAAGGGGAACAAGTTTATGAAACATCTTCTATAAAGGGTGGAACTTTCAGGTTACATTAACGAGTCTAAGGTTTACTTTTCCACTTTCCTACGTTATTTGACTATCTGTTTTCAGGTAACTGTGTTCAATCATAAACTTCTCACTGTTAATTTTACGAAAACCGTATTTCCCCCGTTCACAAGTTATGAAAATAATCTTCCCGATTAGGATAGTTTACTTATACGAGTAGAAACTAATAGTGAACAAACACGGCATATTCAATCAACAAATAAAACTAAATATTTGGGAATCATAATCGATAGTCATTTGCGATGGAATCATCATATTGATCACTTGATAAATACATTAAAAACTTTTCTATATAAATTTAAATATATGGCTAAAGTTATGGAATTACAACATCTGAAGATACACTCAAGACTCACATACGGATTATTAGGATGGGGTGGAGCAGCAAATATGTGGTTAGATAAAGTAGAGATCAGACAAAATATTTTTTGAAAATAATGCTAGAAAAAATCGGGTTTATTCATCTGATCTTATATATAGACATTCCGAAATTCTGACATAAGGCAGAATTTTTTTCTAAAAATAGCAAAATTTTCTTACAATGATAATACTTTTAAAAATGTATCCCATAATTACCTAACCAGAGCTAAAACTCAGGATAGAGTAGAAGAATCCACATCACGTAAAGCGGTAGGTCAGAGATGCTACATGTTCCTAGGTCCTAGAATCTATAATTTACTTCCATTCAAAATAAAGCTATCGAAATCACTCAATCAATTTAAAAGTAAGGTTATTAAGTATCTTTTAGAATCTGGAAGAGAAAGGTGTAAATTTGACTTTATAAAAAATTCAATATAAAAAAATTGTAATCATATTATTCATAAGAACACATAATGTGCCTAGTTCCAAAGTGTACAATCTCCAGTTTAAACATTTGTTCAGAAAACATGAAAAACCTGTCAGTTGAATCCAAAGGATTTTTTTGAAATTTGGAAAATAGGCAAGATGAAGAGAAATTTCACAAAATTGTGGGAAAAAAATGATTGTCTGCAAAAATATTTCCAAAAAAATTATGGAGATTGTACGTTATGAAATTAAGTGATGGAGATTGTTCACTTTGAAAGTGAAACAATATTTTTTAGTTCAAATAGATATTTTTTTTTGGACTTAATCAAAATACGTTCAATCCATATTATTTATAAAAATGAGTATGAGTTTTTTTCTTTAAAAATTTAAAAACTACAACAACTGGAACCTGGTACCTGGAATCTTACAAAAAGTTAGATTGTCAAAGTAGAATCATATTCTTCCTCTTTTGCTTCACATAGTACCATGTCCTCATTAGATTCATTTTGGCTCTCTCCTTCCAGCACAAATTTATAAAATTTTAATATATGGTTACATTTCCAGTCTTCTCCATAATGTGAACTCAGAAGGTTACCGACATCAACTTTTTTATTTTCAGCTGTTTCATTCTTCGTAATGATGATAGCCGGATCCATGCTGAGAATGCTTTTTTCTCTTCTTGCAATTGATTTTGCCCCGCCCAGATCTACTCTAAAATTACTTTCTCCCCGGACTCCTACTACCCCATTTGAATTCTTCGTTAATATCATTCGCAAAAGCAAAATGCCATTCACCAGGCAACTGAACTTGCTTGTTTCTTCCTTCCAGTTTTTTAACTTCAACGTATTTTCCTACCTTGAGCACAATTGCGTACTACGAGAAGATATTCCTCTATATTCCTCTGGCTCTAGAATTACCTCCTTCTTGCGAATATCTCCTTCAATGTGACCAAATACTTTGTCTGGGGGTATAAATTAATGTCCTCTTATCGGAAAAATCACTTCAATACTCGTTATTACGTTTTGTTTGGAAAGCCAGTTACAGCACATTGCGATAAGAGTTGTATTTTTATTTTGGCCCCCACACCCATCGCACATCAGCCTTATAGTGTGATTGCCGGTAAAGTCAGAATCATTCAATATGTGGTGAATACAAGAGGAAATCTCATTTTCAGTCCAACAAAAACTTGTAACTGTAGAACTGTTTAGTTTAGACTTCGAATTGCCTCTAACAACAGTGAAATTATAAACATACAACTGTCTTGAGTAGTATGCTTGTTGATCAGTGACTTTGGGCAGAACCTGGTTCTTTTGATAATCGAAAGAGTGAATTACCAAGCCATCCTCTGCTTCTCGTAGAAGGCTGAAATACGCTTTAGCCCTTAGCTTGTGCAGTCTTTGTTCTATTATTAGATTGGCCTTAATATTTTCCTCTTAGCAACTTTTAATATTTTCTGTGAATTGCAAACACGTTGAAGAAACGTCAGTGCGAGGCGTGCCAAATCCCAAATTATATTGGATATTAAAAATATTTCTGAAATAACTTTCTTTGACTGGTTGCTCATCATTCTCAGTTTGGTACATTGTCCACATTTTTAGGCCTCTGGCGCTTCACCGGTATAGTTTTGCAATATTTTAAAACTTGGAAAATGCGGACCATACCTATTCAAATTAATGACTCATAGAAATTGCATCAACTGATTTCTGTAAAAAAACATACCTGATTTGTTTATCCCAATTTTTCTTCCATTCTACAGGATTAATTTTCCTTTTTCGGGCTTTTTTCTCACCAGCTGGTTTTACTTGAACGTCCATTTTACAATTGAATAGGTAGGTAATATTATAAGAATATTTTAGTAAATAAAACCACGTTCAACACAAACAACCTTTCTGTTTAATAATCATCTGAACAGTAAGCATAATAATTGCGAGTAATTTCGTTAAAACAACACGTGCACTGGAGATTGTACACTTTGCTTTGGTTGACAAGTTGGGAGTTTGAACGGTTTGGAACTCAATTGAAATTGGAGATTGTACGTTATGGAAATAAGCGTCATTTTCTACACTAAAAGTAGACTGTAGTTTGACCGCTTTGGAACAAAATGATGTTATATTGAAATAAGCATTAAGAATTACATCAGAAACGCCATCTACCTAAATTTTTTTAAATTGGAGATTGTACACCTTGGAACTAGGCCCCTCTGTCGTTTTTTCTTTAAATAGGTATAAGATTTTGTATTGTATTTTATTATGGTAATATTGTATTGTTTTAAATTGTTGTAATATTGTACTGTATTGTAATGTTCTTCTCATTCATTTAAATAGTTTTTACGGGTGGGATAATAATTATACACTCTACTATGGCTAATTACTATTGATTTATTTATAGAAACACTTACACACTGTATTAAACTTAATTTATATACATTCTTTACTCAATGTCTACTAATTTATTTACACTCGGTATAATAGTTCTAATCTATTTTTACCACTTGAATATTACAATATTTATCTTAAATAATTCACCATTGCATTCACTGTCCGATTACTAAGAACTTCTGTAAACTGTCTGTGAACTAACTCTGTAATAACTCTGAACTAACTGTCGACTAACTCAATAACTCTCGTATATATATTCTTTCTCTATTCTCGAATGTTCTTGAATTTACCACGCTCCTCGTATCCATAAACACTACCGTTCAAAAGTTTCTGGCAATAACATTTTATAGATAAAGAAATGTCTTTTGTGAACATCAAGTGATTGCCTACAATCTGTTATATTTGTTATTATTCTATAATACAAAAACTCTTGTTGTGATATATAATAAAATAATGGAGAAAAGGTGCTAAATCATCTTGCAATCTGTCAATGAAAATATTAATCTATCTAAGAATTCATAATCCCTACATTTCTCAAAATTACTTGGACGTTCTCGAAATACTCTAGCTGATTCAATTCTATTTGAACTAGTTGTAAAAAATCTTCATTGTCAGTCAGATCTTCCAAAGAATCATCCTTGCTAATAATTTAACATAATCTGATATCAACAGCACAGGAAAAGCTCATTTGAACAAAAGAATTATAAATGTCAGTTTCTATTCCTAACCTCAATTGTAAAAGCTTGAAATTCTTGAACTCGGATTGATCGCTTGCTAACAGACGATTACTTTAATTTGTAGATGATCCATAGATCAAACGTAGTACAAGGAATATTTGATGATGATCTGCGATCAACTTTGTTCTTCAATTAAACTAGCTTCGTACAGAGCGCAAATACGCCGAAACCGATCTACAAGTGATATTGTCCCTTCTAATTTGACACCAGAATGGTTAGTCAAATCTTGTACATCATACCGACCCCGTTTAACTCAGAAGTGTAATTCAATGTCTGTCGGGGCATATAACCCTAGAAGTAGTTATTTCTTTTGAAAATATTTTCAAAACTTTGTAAGGCGTCAATATTATAAATCTATTATTAGATATCTATGTTTCTATTGATCTTTGACATGATAGTGGGATATATATTGGACTGCATGGATTGTAATTTTGAAGTTATGCTGCTCCACTGGTTTTGCCATGATTTTACTCTCATTCATTTTATTTCGGATTGGGCGTCTTGGTGTAGCTGTAAATTTTGAATAATCTGATTAGAACATGCTTGCTTGGCTGCTGCGAGCGCACTCATTTCCGATAATACGAATATGGGATGATGCCCAAATTATTTTTATTTTAATGCCACTACCACTACTGTCGAGTAGATGTTTTCGATAGTGTGGATATATGACAGGGAATCTGTACAGATGGCTATGTTTGATCTTGGTATAGTGCGTATAACTGTGCAGTGTAGGTGCTGCAGATGGTGGATAATAGAGTTAGGGTTGTTGTAGTTCAATAGTAGACGGCATACCCTACATCAACCTTGCCTTCGGAGGCATCAGTGTAAAAAACTTTGTTGAAGTGTTGCGTCTATGATGTGTCTGCACTAAATCGCTGACGGGTTGTTTGAAAATTGAACTGGGTGTGTCTAGCTTGTTGTATTTGAGCAGGTTGGTAATGAAATTTGGTGATACTTTGGTCCAAGGAGGGGTATTGGAGGGGATGATTGCAGGAGTGGTGACTGCGAGGTTAATATCACTATTCAATCAAGCTTGTAATATGTTCATCTGCTTGTAATATTAGAACTATTCGATTCCCTGACTCTGACCGCTAAAACAAATAAGTTGACTGGATATGACAAAAAATCACAAAATTTTGAACTACTGATGCCCGATTGCACCAACTTCACTCAATAAGTAGATTAGATTAGATTTGATGAGCTGACTAATCGGTCTATTCCACTGCAACCTTTTCAGATCTATTGTGATCCTCTGAATCAGCATCGAGTCTGAATCTTCCATGTAATTTCTTGCGGGTGGCTTCTCATCGCCTAGTACAAGAAACAGCATATTCGCCAGGCAGTCGCACTGGCATAGAATATGCTCTGTAGTTTCCTCTTTTAGGTGACAGAATCTGCAAATGGCTTCGTCTGTCAAACACACTAGCTTTGCGAGCCTGTTAAGCTTACAGTACCCTGTTAACATACCTATAGCTTGGCAAACCTATTTGAAGCTACGCGGTATCGGTGAGGGGCGAGGAAACATGGCCGATATCTGTCATAAACGTACCAGTGGCTTACTACTTACTTACTTACCTATAAACAATAGCAATCACCTCTCGAGTTTGGCTATGAAGTGTCTTTCCACGAGTATATTGATTCATTTTCGAAAAATGAATAAACACAAAACACTGCACTATTCGAAATCATAAAAAAGTTGATTAAAAAGTTAACTGATACTAACACAAAATACAAAAGTTTAAGATACCAAGTGAAACTGAAAATACGAAGGTAAATACTGACAATATAAACTCCACTGGATAATCAATGTCAGGCAATTGTCGAAGTGAGACGAAAGAACACACGCACGCGCTTGCTAATAGGAAGTCAGGTGGTTACTTAGCAACGGATGTACGATAAATATTCACCAATTGAGTTAGTTTGGAGGGTGTGGTAATTATGGTTTTCGCACGACGTTGCCGGCTTGAAGGAAACCCATAACATATTTGGAAAAGTGTTTATCTTTTAATATTCAGAAATTGAAAAAATAATGTTAATAGACAAAATCCAATGAAATAAGCACATTAAGGAACTAACATTTAATCATTATTGATATATTGTTGATAATCAAACGTCCATTTTCTGATTATCATCACTACATACTTAGAACTTCATCTTTTTCATAGTTAAACGTGGCAATATCGAATGTTTTCGGTCGCATTTCTATCACAGCTTCAGATAAGTTTGCCAAACTTTGACAGCTTTGACAGTTTTTCAATCTTTGCTTATTAGGTCTGCTCTAAAAGATAGCAAATGTCCACTGGAATGAAACATTCATTCTTGTCCCCAGTATTTGTTTGAAGAATGTTTGATTAAGACGATACAGCCACTTGTTTAAATGATAACTCAAAAATATTAAATGTAAATTCTACGTTTGCAAAAATATCGAAATTATATTTATTAATAAATTACAACTAATAACATCAAAATAAAGCATTAATTTGAGAGGTAATTTTGTACACCTGATAAATTAAAGAATAAAATTTACATTCCACATAATAATGTTTATAACAATTTGTAATTTTTGTGCTACAGAGTAAGTCCGTCCCTGATGATACGAAAAAGGGGCGCGTGGCATCCATAGCCTCAGGGTAGCCCACAACGTTCCCACTGAGCAACCACCCTGCTGGCCAAAAGCTCCGAGAGTGCGGTGCCACGGCTAGACCCGAAATTCACCCCATTTTCAAGGGTAACAAGGATACAGGGGTGAGTTCTGTCTCTTTGTCACAAAACTTGAAATGACAAATGTGTTTGTATGGGTTTCAGTTTGATTTCTGAAAATTATCAATTTTTCTATATTTATAAGAAAATTACATTTTATCTGAGACAGATCAATTTGCTTTTCAGATTTCCGTCTTAATTTTTTTTAAGTTCCAGTTGAAAAATGGAAATTTGAATTTTCGTACGAAACCAGCAGCGGGATTCAATTTCATAACACTATTTTATCGATCTTCAACTCGATCGTATCGGATCATCCCATTTTATGTTACGATCGAATTGAAATTGGGTGCTCTCGGATTTGGACAGCAATTTTGACACGATTCTTTCAAAGTAAAGAAAAGATTTTTTTCTACAGTCGCGCGTAAAATGACTAATTACTATATTCAAATGAAATCGTAAAGTCGACAAATGCCGAGGATTGTTACTTTACGCTCTAGCGCAAAAAATGAATCTCTTTCGCTCGCTTATTTAATCAAACCAGGCCCTCCGAATTAACTCAATTGGTGAATATTTAACAATTTATCAGATTAAAAATCAAATAAAACTATATGAAAATTGTCAAAAATTTTGAAATACGTTCAAAAATGGTCAAAAATTGTCAATTATTGTCAAAAACTGTAAAAAATAGACAATTTTTGTCAAAAACTGTCAAAAATGGTCTCAAATTTCCAAAAATTGTCAAAAATTTTAAAAATTTTTTTGAAAAATGGTCAAAAATTGTTCAAAATGGTCAATAATTGTCAAAAACTATCAAAAACTGTCAAAAATGGACAATTACTGTCAAAATTGGTCAATAACTGTCAAAAATTGTTAAAATTTTGAAAGATGGTCGATAATTGTCAAAAACTATTAAAAATGGTCAATAATTTTGAAAAATTATTAAAATTTTCGAAAAATTGTCAAAAAATTTGAAAACTTGTTAAAATTTTTGGAAAATTGTCAAAAATGGACAATTATTGTTAAAAATTGTCAAAATTTTGAAAAATAGTTGATAATTGTCAAAAATTGTTAAAGTTTTTGAAATATGGTCAAAAATGGTCAATAATTGTCAAAAATAGTCAAAAATTTGGAAAAATGGTCTAAAACTTTGAAAAATTGTCAAAAATGGTCAAAAACTATCTAAAATTGCCAATTATTTTTAAAAACTGTCAAAATGTACAATTATCGTCAAATTTGGTCAATAATTGTCAAAAATTGTCAAAAATTGTCAAAAATTGTCAAAAATTGTCAAAAATTGTCAAAAAATGGCAAAAATGGACAATTATTGTTAAAAATTGTCAAAATTTTGAAAAACGGTTGATAATTGTCAAAAATTGTTAAACTTTTTGAAAAATCGTCAAAAATTTTGAAATATGGTCAAAAATGGTCGAAAATTTGGAAAAATGGTCCATAATTGTAAACAATTGTCAACAATTACCAGAAATGGTCAATAATTTTGAAAAATGGTCCAAAATTTTGAAAAATGGTCAAAAATGGTTAAAAATTGTCAATTATTGTTAAAAACTGTTAAAAATGGACAATGACTGTCAGAAACTGTCAAAATGGTTAAAATTTGTCATCATTTTGAAAAATGGTCACTAATTTTGAAAAACAGTCAAAATGGTCAATTATTGTCGATAATGGTCAATAATGGTCAAAAATGGTCAATAATTGTTAACATTTTGAAAAATGGTCAATAATTGTTAAAATTTTGAAAAATGGTCAATAATTGTCAAAATTTTGAGAAATAGTTGATAATTGTCACAAATTGTTAAAGTTTTTGAAATGTGGTCAAAAATGGCCAATAATTGTGAAAAATGGTCAAAAATTTGGAAAAATGGTCTAAAATTTTTTAAAAATTGTCAAAATCTATCAAAAATGGTCAAAAGTTGTCAATTATTTTCAAAAACTGTCAAAAATTGTCAAAAACTGTCAAAATGGACAATTATTTTTCAAAATTTTGAAAAATAGTTGATAATTGTCAAAAATTGTTAAAGTTTTTGAAAAATTGTCAAAATTTTTTAAAATATGGTCAATAATTGTCAAAAATGGTCAAAAATTTGGAAAAATGGTCCATAATTGTCAACAATTGTCAATAATTATCAAAAATGGTCAATAATTTTGAAAAATGGTCTAAAATTTTGAAAAATTGTCAAAAATGGTCAAAAACAATCAAAAACGGTTAAAAATTGTCAATTATTGTTAAAAACTGTTGAAAATGGACAATGATTGTCAAAAACTGTCAAAAATGGTTATAAATTGTCAATATTTGTTAAAAACTGTTAAAAATGGTTAAAATTTGTCATCATTTTGAAAAATGGTCAAAAACTTGGAAAAATGGTCACTAATTTTGGAAAACAGTCAATATAGTCAATCATTGTCAAAAATGGTCAATAATTGTTAAAATTTTGAAAAATGGTCAATAATTGTCAAAATTTTGAGAAATGATCGATAATCGTCAAAAGTTGTCAAAATTTTGAAAAATAGTCAATAAATAATACGAGCCGTTTCCGAAAATCGATTTAAACACGTAATTGATATAATCGATTTACTAAAATTCGATTAATATTACTATAAAAATCGGAAACTAAAAATCGATTATAAGAAAATAATAATCGATTTATATAAAAATCGACTATTTTTTAACATCCCCAGTCAGTAGATCTTTTTAAGATTAATCATGATGAATAGCGAAAATGACGATTATTCTAGCACTGCTATTATAACCTAAGATAATATAAAAAACTGTTTTAATTATTAAAAGGGCGACTGTAGAGAAAATTATGTGTTTTTCGAGCGTAAAGTGAAATTGCCGCTTTCGAAAGATCGAACATTCTTTCTCAAGCGGCAATCTGTTACTTTACGCTCTAAATACACAAATAACTATTTGACAGAATTTATTCACAATTTTGAACTTTTGATTTTTCTATTTGTTAAAATACTATATTAATGCATTCAAGATACGAGTTTGCCACTGGAAAATTCTTCTCCAATTTATGGGGAAAAATAGAGATCATACAAATGACAGGTTCATTGGGGCCTTAGGAAGGGATGAACAGAAAAAATTATAGGCTTATTTAGCCCTCAAACTAAATTCATTGGGATTTTGAGAAATAATAATCCTTTCATTGATAGGCGCTATAAATGTTCTAGTTGATTCAAAATATATAGATTATTAAAACCCTTATTATCCTAGCGTAACATATAAGTAACGCATTTTCAGTAGATTTATATTTATGAAGTTGTTAAACTGGTTGCCTACGGATGGCATTGTGAGTGATTTTGTCGAAAATACTGGTTATTTTGTAAAGCGGTGATAGGTGACTTCGGAAAACATGGACGTTAGATTAGTCTAAGTAATGTATTGTTCAGAATATTTGTAAAAGGTTGTTACAAAAGTGTTTTTTGTGTAGTAGGAGATCTATCTTTTAGGCATTTTAGGTTATGTTGAATTTAAAGTTTTTAATTGTTACAGTATGTTACAAAATATTTGTGCATTACATATAAGTAACGCTTGGTCATTCCACTACCAAATTATACTTTATAGATATAGTTTTGTTTTGCAAAATATGAGAGAAATTTATGAAAGATGCGTTTTATTTTAGTGGTCTAGCACTAGAAGAGGCTATAGAGTTAGCTTATGAAGATGAAGCAGTTGATGGTATTTTCACTGAACCTCCAGAAGTAAATGTAGTTCTGACGAAGAGTCAGGAAATGAAGATGAAGTTGGAGATTCAGATCATCTTTCTGGTCGTCAACTCCGTGCTCAAGCTGAAATTAAACGAATAAATAATGATAGGAATGACGCAGAAATAGAAACGGAACATGAAAACACAAAAGTTGAAAAAGGAAAAAGAACATTTTCCTAGATAAAGGGAGACTTTATTCTTCCAGAGAGGAAGTTTCATTTGCAGAGTTTTTCGGAATTTGAAAACATGAGTCCTACAGAGATCTTTGAACTATTTTGGAACGATGAGCTTTTGCAACTCATACTAAATGAAACGAAAAAATATGCCATTTTTAAAAATTGTGATCCTAATATAAGTGAAGAAGAAATAAAATGCTTCATCGGTATAATGATTTTAAGTGGATATGATTGTAAACCCGGTAAAATATATTATTGGGATTCTCAAACAGATTTGGGAAACGCTTTGGTTAAAAATTGCATGAGGAGGAACAGATTTGAACAAATTATGAAATTTATACATTTAGTTGACAATAATGAGATCGATCAAAATCTGGAAGATCCGCCCTCTCGTGAACCACTTACAAACAAAGTTTTTACAATATTTTGTACCTGAAGATTTGGACTACGATGAGTCAATGGTAAGGTACTTTGGACGACATTCATGTAAGCAATTCATCCGCGGTAAGCCAATTCGCTTCGGTTTTAAAATGTGGTGTCTAAATAGCAAAAGTGGTTTCCTGATTAACTTTGACCTTTATCAAGGTAAAAATCCGAAGAATATCGATACTGATGAAGTGCTATTTGGAAAGTGTACTACTCCTTTGATGGAAATGATTCGAGAACTCCCTGAGGATAAGCGAAACTATCCATACAAACTATGCACTGATAATTTGTTTACCAGTTTAAATTTACTTGAGGATATGCGAGAGAAAGGTATTTGATGCACCGGAACGGAACGGAACGGAAGGGAAATCGAATTCATAAAAATATATCCTCTACTCAAAAGTTGACATTTAAAAAGGAAAGTAAACGCGGTTATTACCAGACGACAATAGATCGTAATAGTGGAGTTATATTTGTGCAACAATACAGTAACCACTATGTCAACGTGTTTTGGGATACAACCACTTACTACCGTAAAACGATATTCCCAAAAAGATAAAGCTATAGTTCAAGTACCTCGTCTATGTGCAGTAGGAAAATATAGCAGCTGTATGGGTGGGATGGATCTAATGGACCAAAATATATCCAGACTCAGAATAGGGATTAGATCTAAAAAGTGGTGGTGGCCAATTTTTACATGGATGCTTGATGTTTCTTTGGCGAATGCATGGTACCTCTACAATAAACAAGAAAAAAACTCAAATCAACTTGACTTTTTAAGAGATGTAGCTACGACATATATGTCTAGATATGGTACTCACTCTAAAGGAGCAGGACGACCAAAAGCAAGCTTGTCAAGTGCGACTTCAGGCAGAATAAATGATCAGCTCAGATATGATCGATTGGACCATATTCTGGTAAATATCCCGAATAATAAGAGAAGACGTAGTGCTAAGGAAGGCTGCAGTTCACATGTGAGAACAATGTTCAGAAAATGTAACTTGGGACTGTGTATTGATTGTAACTGGTATGTTCCTAATAGGAATTAATCTTTATTTTATGTACTGTTTTTTCTTTTTCCATTTTGCATTTGTGATTTAGTTTTTATTGTATTCCGATTAACAGAAATTAAAATATATTTTAGAAATATTTAGTACTTACATCAGCCTAACTTTACATATATGTAACGGCTCCTAATTAACACCCAGTATATATTAAGACGAAAAAATGCTATATTTTCAGACATCATATAAAGCACACATATATGAAAAAATACCAAAAAACAAAAAAATTAATAATTCGGGATAATAAGTGTTTAGTCATATCAAAATTCCTCTTATTCCTCTTATTTAACTCTTATTCAATCTATAAAGTTCAATAAATCGCAAGTCAGGTATTTCAAAGGGATCACTATTTCTAAGTTTTTATCGTTGTCGACAAAGGAGTAAATTTCTTTGGGCTTGCTCTGCAATTAAAAGGCCCACCCTCACAAAAGGCAATATTGTATCAAGAATAATAGTTTATTGCATTAAAAATAACTTCTCTTATTTTCGAAAATATTTGCGAAAATCGGCAGAAAACACATAAAACGTTTTTATTTTTTGTTAGAAATTAGAATGCGCAGGTTAGAATATGTCAGGAAATGCCAAATATCATATAAGTTTCAAAAAAAGTAAACGAATACGACTCGTCCATACCTATCGAGTGAATCGACTCGTATTTCTACGATTAATCGAAAAATAGAATCGCTGATTATCAATTTTGGTCTGCAATTTTGATCGGCTTATAGCTAGCAATTGAAGCTTACAGCAATAACTTAATTGTTTGAGTAAGTTGTAGGTTGGTTTGCTTCTTCTCTTGTATGTATGTATTATTAAACCCACTTTATTTAATCACTTGAAATCAAATAAGTTAAATATGAAAAATGCAAGTTTCTTATTAACGAAGTTTATGATGACAGGCTCATTTTTTTATTTTTGACAACTCAATGCATACAGTTCTCTCTGACGACTGTGATCTTTAACAGAAGGCATATTGGAGTTAAGTCCCAGTGAATGTTACCCCAATATATATACATACATTAACTGACACCCAAAAGATCTATTGTGACCCCTTTCCTCTATTTAGTTCCTGAGGAAAGTCTCACAGACTATTAGTTCCTCTTTACCTATTTCCTTAAGGGATTTTGGGATATTCGCTGGATTAAGTTCTATCCAGTCTCCTAGATATTGTGCCCTAAGATTCTGTATTCCTATGTATAGTGCAAGTATATGGATGGATGCTTCTTCCATTCCACAGGATGAGCTTCTTGAGGTGCTCTTGAGGTGCTCATTCATGCGGCATTGTGTAGTTAGGGCAAAACTCTCGATGCAGACTAACTGTATGATGTAAGGGCCCGAACGGATAGAAAATAATCATACAAATAAGTTCAAGAATGAAACACTACATTTATTCATTAAATCGGTACATTGATTGACAAGCCCGCGGTAACGACATGGCTGTCCTGTCATTCGTCACCCGTTGAACTACAGAGCTACAACTATGGTCGGTGGTCCATAGTTTCAGTCCAATACACAGGTGGCGGTACAAGTAAAAAATAAGAAGCTAAAACTATTAAATAACTAGCATAAATATCTATATAATACACTAACTCTTAATAATGCCGAATTCGAAAGAACTCTCTCTGAGAAAGTTACTGAAATAAAAAAAAATGAGTGTGATGTAGACCCTTTGGATGGGATAATCAGTAAAAATTTTTAAATTATTTCAAAATATTGACTGACTTCGCTTTGCTTGAGACAATCAGTATAGCAAACTTTTAATAATTTGAAAATATCGAATGTTCAATTTTTCTTCGGATGGGACAATCAGTATAGCAGATTCCTAATTTGAAAATATCAAATGCTCATCTTCTATTTGGATGGGACAATCAGTATAACATATTTTTAATAATTTGAAAATATTGACTGACTTCACTTTGGTTGAGACGATCAGTATAGCAAACTTTTAATAATTTGAAAATATCGAATGTTCAATTTTTCTTTGGACAAGGATGAGAGAAAGAAAATGTGCGCGCGCACTGCTCTCTCTTGTCCTACAGTAATAAACGAAATGTATTTCTCTTTCTATCTTCACTAACTCATATGTCGTCCGATCACACTTTTCGTAACGCTCTCGTCACGCATTTACCAGCTTACTCCCCAAGTCAAGCGTGCGTAAAGAAGTTTTACTTATAAAATTTTTAATTAAGCTTCCTGCGATACGATCCAAGAGGTTACAGTTTCTTAGAAAATATTCTGAAGGAAACGGTGCAAACTTATATAAACCTATGGACGGTAGAAGGAAGGAGAACCATCTGAATATATTAAAAAGTGTCCATCGAAAGGGAGCAAATGAAGATGGCGCCATAGTAGCAAGTGGGAAAGATTTTTTTTTTTTTTATTCAATTGACGTGCTCGGCAACTATGGCCACTTGCACAGAGCGATTACAGAAAAACAGTAGTTATTACAGAATAGTTAAAAACATAGCTTAAAGTTTATGATAGAGTGACATATCTTTTAAGAATTTCAGTGTTGCCTCGATTTGGTTTGGGTCCCCTAGGATGTCTTGCAGCTGGCATTTGAGATTATGTTGTCGTCTTCTTGTGCTAAATTGGCGACAATCAACCAGGATGTGTGTAACAGTAAGTGGGCACTGGCAACTTTGACAGGAAGGTCTGTTGCTTGAGGTCATTAAGTAGCTGTGTGTGAGTTTGGTGTGACCTATTCGAAGTCTATGTAGTATTGATACATCTTGTCTAGAGAGTCCAGTTGGGTCAGTATACAGAGGTGTGTTGAGAATAGGCTGGATAGATAGTAGGGAAGTCTTGGTGGAGCTCCAGTGAGTTTGCCACATATATCTAACGTTCCTTTTTGCTTCTGCCTTAACATCCTTGCAAATTTGGATGTGAGAAGTAATTGTGGCAGTAGTTGACGCTGTTTTGGCATGCTGATCGGCCAGTTCATTTCCAGGTATACCAATGTGTGAGGGTATCCATATAATGGTGACTGTGGTGTTTAGGGAATAAATATGGTGATAAGAGTGATGGATTTCTTGGACAATGGGATGTTCAGTAAATAATTCTTGGATAGATAGGATAGACGCTAGAGAGTCTGTACAAATGGCAACTTTTTTATTGGAATGGTTGATGTGCTTAAAAGCTTGTAGAATACTGTACAATTCTCCAGTATGCACACTGCACAAAGGAGGTATTAGGGAAGTGCTGATGAGTTTGTTTGCTGTGGTTACTGAGCAGCCAACGCCAGTATCACTTTTGGAAGCGTCGGAGTATAATACAAAGTCGTAATGATTGTTATGAATGATTTCAAAAAATGATTTAATCATGAGCTTTTTAGGTGTTTCGTGTTTATTAAATTTGGATAAATAAGTATTGACCTGAGGAGGGTGCATATTCCAGGAAGGAGATGTAGAAAAAGGAATGGGGTTTGTGAGTGAGAGGTTAATGTTATTTGTTAATGAAGCTAATATAAGAGCGATAGGTTTAATTATTGGTGAAGGATTATTAAGAGGGCTGGCAGTTGATGTGAACAGAGAATAGACAGGATTGAGAGGGTTTGAGGAGACTGAGGCTGCGTAGGATAGAAGCAGATATTGTCGTCTAATCCATAGTGGGGGTTCATCAGCTTCGCAGTAGAGGCTTTCAGATGGGCTGCTACGGAAAGCGCCTAAGCAAAGTCGCAGGGCCGTGTTATGAATAGAATTAAGGGATCCTAGGTCTGTTTTAGATGCTGACATGTAAACGATGCAGCCATAATCTAATTTGGAGCGAATTAGTGCTTTATAAATTTTCATCAAGGATTTCTCGTCTGCACCCCAGTGATAATGAGACAGTGTTTTAATTATATTTAATCGTTTGTAACAGATACCTTTTGTTTCAAGAATATGCTGTTTCCAAGAGAGACGAGAATCAAATGTCATACCTAGAATTTTGCAGTGATTAACCATAGGAAGGGGAGAATCATTAATAAATATGTGGGAGATAGGAGATTGAGGTCGCCTGCCAAATTTAATGGTTTTTGATTTTGTTGAAGATAAGGTTAATCCTATAGAACGTGTCCGCGCGAGTAAAAGATTCACCGCGGTTTGTAGAATTTTGGAGCTAGTGGTTGCTGAACGACCATGACAGTATAGTATTAAATCGTCAGCGTAAGCTACATATTTGGTAGGAGAAGGTAAGTTATGGCACATATCACTTATTGCTAAGTTGAATAGAGTTGGGCTTAAGACTGATCCTTGAGGAGCACCATCGGTCTGGGTGTACAAAGATGAAAAATGGCCGTTTACAGAAACCCTAAAGGACCTTTGAGTTAAAAAATTTTGTATAAAATAAAATATATTTCCGTTAATATGGTATTGATTTAGTTTAGAGATTATGGCTTGACGACTTATTCTGTCAAAAGCTCCTTCGATATCAAAGATAGCGGCGATAACTTCATATTTGTTATTTATTGAGTTGGCAATATCATTTTGTAGCAGAACAAGATTATCGCGGGTAGATCTATGTCGTCGAAAGCCTGATTGTTCTTTTGGTATAATGTTGTATTTGTCAAGGAACCAAACGAGGCGTTTGTTAATTATTTTCTCTAGTATTTTACACAAGGTACATGTGAGTGATATAGGTCTGTAAGAATTAGGAGAAGTAGCAGGTTGATCAGGTTTTTTTATTGGTATTATTATGGAAGACCGCCATTCATTTGGAAATTTTTGGGATAGCCAGATATTATTATACAATTCGAGAGCATTGAAATCTCCTACGAGAACGTAGGGTTGCGGAAGTTCAAATATGAGATTCGCAAGCTCTTCCTCTTTAAGAGGGTGATTTGGTGGAACGTACAGATTACAAATAGTGAGTTTATCGGGACACCAACAGGTTATGGCTATGGCTTCTAATTCAGAGGAAAGCGGAAGGTGAACAGAAAAAAAGTCAGAGGAGACAAATATTGAGGTACCACCACTAGCTCTTAGGCAATTGGTTCTAATATTATGATATCCCTCAAAATTTTTCAATAGGGGAAGTTTGGAACTTTTCGCATTGGTTTCCTGAAGGCATACAATGTCTGGGGTAGATTCTGATATTAAATGTTGGATTCTCTCCAATCGGGGAAAGAATCCATCACAGTTCCATTGTAATAATTTGAAAATAGAAGGGTTATAAAAGATAAAAGGATTAAAAGAGTTAATGTTCGTTCTGTGAGCTGTGGTTCGATTCTGTATCTGTAAGGTTATCCGAAGAGATGCTTACGTTGTCGGGGAAAACAATTGGGTTAAGCTGATGTTTTAATTTGTTTAAAAGTCTGGTGAGACGATTTTTTAGTGCTCTTTCCCTTGTAGCAGTGTAAAGCTGTGCTAAGTCCTTTTGTATGCCATCTACATCAGAGGAGAATTTTTGTGCTTCCTGTAGCGGGTGAGGACATCCAAAAGAATTTTCGAGAAAAGCGATTAGTTGAGTTGAGGTTAGAGTAAAGTTAGATGGGTTGTCTTTGTAGAGATTTTGGATAACAGAGACACAGTTAAGTCCTAATGAATGATCTGAGCGATTATTAGCTTTGGTTTTGGACTTTTTCTTTATTGGTTTGGGTGGTGCAGTGAAAGAAGGAGGTAATGTGGAGGTTGAGGCTGATAAAGTAATGGAGGGAGACAGTATTGGAGGAGTGTCAAGAGGGCTGTCGGTAGAAGAGTGGCCTCTTTTTTGGCCTGTGGCTATTGGAGGGAAAGTAGCAGGAGAGGTAGTTGGAAGTTCAGGATTCTTTGTAAGAGGTAGAGTGGAATCATCTAGGGAGGACTCAGGTTCTATAGGTGTAGGGCTAATCAGTGTAGTTGAAGAGTAAACAGGGGAGGAAGAGGAATGGGGAGGATTAGTTGAGAGTAAATTGGTATCAGGGCCACTAGGGACTTTAGGGCAGGAGTCTGCGGTATGCCCGGTGAGTTTACAGAGAAAACATTCAAGTCTGTCGGTGGATATGAATATTCTAAAGGATGTATTTTCGTGATTAATTAGTAAGGAGGTTTGTAACTCAAAGTCATCCTTATCGGGGATGATGAAGGTTACCCTACGAAAACTCATGACATGATCATAATGATCGTCAATTGGTCCACATTTCACAAAAGTGACTGGAGTTGCAAGCTGCAAACCAAGATCTTTTAGAGATTTCTCAATTAGAGTATGTGGGATGGAAGGGCATACGTTTGAGATCAGAATTCTCTTAGAAGGTGAGATTAGTCTCCGGATGGGCGTTCCGTATAACAGAAACTGTCAAACGAGACTTGACGATGAAGACGTCTTTATGTGCGACGGATGTGATGAGCATGCTTCAGACGACTAATACTTTTCTTGATTTCTAATAAGTGAAATGTTTGTTTTGTGATATACCAACAAGTTTTTAATAATTTCCCTTTTAATTGCTCCTAATTCGATATATCGCCAAAATACCTCTCCACATCACCAAATAAACTTACCTTTAAGCAAATTAACTAACCAAATGAAATTTTTGGCAAGTATTTTTTTTCTGTCAAAATTGACATAATTTTAGCATTTTTGTAAATGAGCGATTAAACATTGACCTCTTGGATAGGTAGGTCAAGAAATTATATATCTTCAGGAATTCAAATTGCTCATGTTTAATTAAAAAGATGACCAGTTTACCTTACTTTACCCTAAATAGTGGGAATTTTTTATCCAAATTCAATTAGGCTGGTTTGCCTCGACGGAAATAAAAAAAAATTTAGTCTTATTAGGAAAGACTTGCGTCTAGCACCAACGTATAATTTTGTAGCACGCATGCGCATTTCATGATCAGTTTGCCTTCTAATTTATAGAGAAGGGCAAGGAAAATCATTGAAAAAGCTATACAGAAGGGTCAGGGTGAATGGAATGGTTGTTTTTGCTTCCCCTTATTCAAAAATTAACCAATGATCTGTTTTAACCAAGAAAATTGTAAAACTTATTAGAAACAAAAACAAGTATTAGTTCTTCATTATTCTAACCTAAAAATTCAAAACGACAAGTCGGGGCAAACTGATCATTAAATGCGCATGCGTGCATGTGAGCTACAAAATTAAACGGTGAGGCTAGACGAAAGTTTAGGAAGGCCTTACATTGGCCTATCTGCAGTAATTAAAAATGTCATACTAATAATACCGTCCCCGCTGGAGGGAGTTATGTAGAAGGTAATACTTTCTAACGTTTCCTTTGACGTACCTACAGTTAAATATAATAAATTAAAGCTAAAATTCTGCCTAAATAATTTCAATTAGATGGATTCATTTTCGGTATATAATGAGCTCTCGGTGTCGATGGGCGGGGTTTTTCAAAGCGCGTGTTATAGTGGAGTGCCAACCTAGGATGGTATAGTACGTTACGCTGCCGTGGCCGTTGATGTTTGAGTTCGCTCATACTTATTCCTTGCGATAAGTTTATTCAGTAAAGTTGTGTTTTACAATGTGCTCTTTAGAAAAATAATTTGCTAAAGCTGAGTCTAGCAATCTACCTAATGTAGATTTATTTATGGTGATAGACTATTTTAACAAAAATAAAGATTTTATTAACACTGAAAAGAGAGGTATAAAATTTCAAAGGTAAATTCATAATTAGATACTAAATCGATATGAAATTAAGTTTATTTTACTTTTTATGTATTGTTACGAGGTCACCAACTCAAAGCCGGTCCTGTCCCCCCGACTGTAAATTTTGGTGGCTGCGCCCCTTACGAGAACATTCGCTTTGTTTGTGCATAGGACCAGCGTGGAAGGTACTGGAATTTTCTAGAGTTGAGAAGAACTATATATACGCGGGTTTTTGAGTGCGTAACAATAATTAGTGAAACGAAGACAAGAGTTAGTTCGACAGTTTACAGAAGTTCTTAGTAATCGGACAGTGAATTAAATAGTGTAATATTCAAGTGGTAAAAATAAATTAGAACTAATATACCGAGTGTAAATAAATTAGTAGATATTAAAAAGAGTGTGTATATAAATTAAGTTTAATACAGTGTGTGTTTCTTTAAACAAATAAATAGTAATTAGCCATAGTAGTGTATATAATTTTATCCCACAAGTAAAACTATTCAAATAAATAACAAAAACATTACAGTATATTGAAGAAGCAAAGAATGGCAACAGTATTATGAGATAATATTATGTGCCAAAAAAGAATGATTGTTTATCTATACACTATCTCGCGGTTTGTTTTAAAAAATCAGCATTATCACCAAACGCGAAGGATTTCATTCACTGAACGTGAGCGGTCGTTGGACCGCCGACAGAAGCTTGCTTTTTATGCACAATAGAATGCGATATTGGGAAATCCATCAATAAAAATACTCGCAATAGAATGCGATGTTGGGAATTACATTAGGCCCAGTACGTTCTACTAAGTTTTATTTTGTAGCCGTCAGACGGCAGTAGTAGGTAATCCTATAGCAAACAGCAAACTGACCTTTCTATATGCGTGAGCGTACATGCTCCCTGACATTCAAGTATAGCCTGCGTCTCTCTCTCTCCCGCTGCACTGAACGTACACTATGGCCTTCGTCTCTCACACACATCATGCGCTTCAATTTAAATTTCATTGGAATAGTGGATTATTCAGAAATCTGGCAACACTGTTGCGTTACGAACGCTTTTCGTAACATCACACGTTTCACGAGTTCACTAGCCTTTTCAGAAATATGGCAACACTGTTGCGTGACGGACCTTTTTTTAATAACGGTTACACGTTTTACGAGTTCACTAGCCTTCTCAAAAGTCCTATGTCGTGCAATAAGAAGCAAGCTTCAATAAAAGGGACAAAAATTTAATTCTTGACGTAGAGGCTAACACTAGAAATCAAAGTGAAAGTAAAATATGGCAAAAAATGAAATGTGGTAGAGTGACTGCTTCTAGAGCTAATAATGCTGTACGATGCAAAACTGAAGGTGGATGTCTGATTGAAAATATTTTAGGAGCTGAAACTTTTCAAACTTCTGCAATGTCTAGGGGATTAAACTTAGAAGATGATATTTTAAAAGTATTATCTCAATAGACATTAATGCTTTTTGTTAAAACAGGAATTTTCCTATGTTCAAGACTTCCATTCATAGGAGCATCACCAGACGCAATAAATGCAACCACTGTCGTAGAAATAAAAAGTCCAACCACTGAAAAGACATTATTGAGTTATATTGATGCAAATGGTAATATTAAGCTTAAATATGTGTATCAAATGCAAATTCAGATGCTGTTGACTCAAAGACAGAAAGCTATTTTTGTAGTCGCTTTGCCCAATTTTGAAACCAGTAAAAATATATTAATTAAATATTGTGATTACGATAAAGAACTTGTAGATGTAATTTAAAATGATATTGAACAATTTTGGTGTCAAAGTGTTTTCAAGAAATTGTTATAGGACAGTTAAAATATTTGCTTCTCTAGTTAACTACCTAGATATGTTTCTATTATTAATTTTTTATTCTAGATACGCATTTATATGATGTGTCTAATAAAATTATGTTAACAAATATAAAAGATTTAATTATTTTATTAAATAATTTTGAACATTTATCAAACCACACATAATATGCACTATGAGATCTCTCGAAGATTAGCGAATCCTCTAATTCTTGATATGACACGCTCTACATGAATTCGTAAACTTGTAATCCGTTTAGCTTCTCTTAATTCAGACTCCGTGTCCTTTTTCCTGTTATTACTGACGATGGCCCTATTAACTTAGACCCCATTGATGATAACTGATCTTCAAGCTGCTTAAATCCGCGATCTACCATAACTTGAAACCCAGTGTAAATGTTGAGTCTCCATTGGAAACGTTGGTAGTTTAAAGGTGTGGAAACGCCTCTGAATCGGTGGTGTTGCGAGTCACTTGGAGAATCATCTTGAGGGAATAAAACGACTACTTCTAGCACTGAGATATGTTCTATTTATTACACTACTTTACTATAATACATTACACTACTTACGATTACTAACGATATGTATAAGTACCTAGCCGTATAGCATACTTATATTTAAAGATTATTTATTACTGATGATTGAGTCATCTTACTGATATCTTAATACTGAACTATATAGAATGTTCTCTTGAATTATATTGAATGGATGAATCCCATAATGAATATTGAATGTATATTTATACAGCCAGTCAAGTTCAAATAAAGTAAATAAACATATTACTGTTTGTGTTTATTTCACGCTCTGAACTTGATTTCGTACTCGTCGACCTTCCTACTCTTTATTTGTATAATATTAAAACGTTCGAATGTTTTGTTGAAATAAAATCAAGGGAATTTAACTTCTAATAAATTAGAATCTGTACTTCCCGACGCAGAGGGTTCAATCCAAATATATGAATCAGTACGAGAACTTTCGGAAGATGAAATGTCTGTTAAACTAGGTCGCATTTTCTTTTTACTCAGTGTTCAGTGCTTCCAAAGATAAAGTATTTTTCTCTTGCCTACACATTTCAAATCAGTTGAACAAATGAGAATTTCACTTGTGCACCGAGTGGCCTTAGATCTTACAGGGAGAAGACGACGGTGTGAGCGGAGAGTCTGCGAGGGACCGCCGCCCGTCTCGAAGTATGCTAGGGTAGTGATTCCGAGGCGGGGGTAACGGCGAGTTTAAGGTGGGTTTGGTTGGTAGGCATCCCCTCGGGGATCAGTTCAACACTGTTTGGGTCCTGGACCCATTCGAACATGAGTTTCCCATCTCGGCACGAAAAAAAAGATCTCACAGTAGGTCTTGAATTAACTTGAGCACCAACAACTATAGTTTTATTAGGGACAGACAACTCCTCTTAAAAATATGGGGCACAACATTTGGTTTCATTTTAATTTTACCAGCTTTCATCGTTTTCAGCTACATATAATTTTCTATATCTTCTTCAACCTAAAAGGTTATTTATTTATCTAGCAATAATGGTTCATTATGTATCTTACATCAACTTCAAAAACAATTAATAAGGTAAAATAAACAATTTGAAGTTACGTTAAAGTGATCTTCGCAGCAGTATCTTGAACCTTTTTGAAGCTTGCTTCTTATTGTACGACATAGGACTTTTGGGAAGGCTAGTGAACTCGTGAAACGTGTGATGACGAAAAAGCGTTCGTCACGCGATCACTCATTCTTCGCCTCTTTCTCGGCCGCCTACTGCGTTAACTCACTCCCCTCTTTTCCTCTCTTCCTCAGCCGCCTTCTTCTTCTCTCTTTCGTAGGCTACACAGCGGCACGCCTCTCTCTCTTTCTCTCTCTCTCTCATACACGCCGGCACGAGGGATTCCCAAACGGTCGGAAGAGAGACAGAAAGAGAGAGAGAATCGCGCGCCTATCTCTAATTGCCAATTTTTGAAAAATTGTCAAAAATTTGGAAAAATGGTCAATAATTGTCAAAGACTGCCCAAATGTTGAAAAAATTGTTAATAATTATAAAAGACTGTCAGAAATAGTCAATAATTGTTTAAAATTGTAAATTTTTTTGAAAAATGCTCAAAATTTTTGAAAAATTGTCAAAAATGGTCAATAATTGTCAGAATCTGTCAAAAATTGTCACAAACTGTCAAAAACTGTCAAAAATTTTCAAAAATTGTTAAATATTGTAAAAAATGGTCAAAAATTGTTAAATATTGTAAAAAATATTCAATAATTGTTAAAATTTTGAAAAAATTGTCAATAATTATAAAAAAATGTCAAAAATGGTCAATAATTCTTGAAAATTGTCAAAATTTTTGAAAAATGGTCAAAATTTTTGAAAAAATGTCAATAATTGTCAGAAACTGTAAAAAATGGTCAATAATTGTTAAAATTTTGAAAAATGGTCAAAAATTGTCAAAATTTTGAAAAAATGGTCGATAATTATAAAAAACTGTCAAATATGGTCAATAATTGTTACAAATTGTCAAAATTTTTGAAAAATGGTGAAAATTTTTGAAAAATTGTCAAAAATGGTCAATAATCGTCAGAACCTGTCAAAAATGCTCAAAAATTGTCAATAATCGTTAAAATTTGGAAAAATGGTCTAAAATGGCCAAGATTTTTGAAAAATGATCAAAAATGGTCAAAATTTTGAAGAAATGGTCAATAATTATAAAAAACTGTCAATAATTGTCAAATTTTCTGAAAAATGATCAAAAATTTGGAAAAAATGGTCAATAATTGTCAAAATTTTTGAAAAATAATCAAAAATTTACGAAAAATGGTTAAAAATGGTAATTCTATTGCGCATAAGAAGCAAGCTTCTCTCGGCGGTCCGACGACCGCTCACCTTTTTCTGATACAAATTCACTCCTAGACATAGCTATTTGCCAAGCCTTCCTTGCTTTTTAATTACTAGGTAGGCTGATAAAAAGCTTATTGGGGGAATTTTTGGATGAATTTGTATACTGCGGTACAACACACGTTTTATAAGTTAGTTTCTTTCCACTCATCGCGATATAAAACCACGAAAACGAAGATCATATATCGAGACATAAGTTCTGACTGTAAAACACTGTAAAGACTGTTTTACACCAAGCGATCATGGAAATAAATTTTGGGGGAAGAGGAGCTGAACAATTTTTTTAATTTTTTGTGTAATTATTTATTTATTGGGCTAGTTTAGAATTTTGATTAAATTATATTTCTTCAAACGGTCCCATTATGGCAGATAGGCAAATATAAGACTAAATTTGTTTATTTCAGTTGAGGACCAAATATTCCCACCATTTGCACGTTTCTCAAAATATCTTGTGATAGGAAAAATATATTGACATGCGGTTTTCGTTAATTTGCTGCTATTTTGGTCTTCTCTCATATTCCATTGTTAATACTGCATGCTTACATTTGATATTTCCAGGGAGAACTAGATTTAAAAAAAATAAAAATAGCGCCCTATGACGTGTACGTTACTTATTGAGGTGCGTTGAGTATATAAAACTTACATTGGTAGAAAAGACGATAGCAACTTTGCAATGATCGGTCGGCGTTTCTTCATAACAACGTTGCCACTCTTCCCCACCTCTTATTTGAGTGGGTGTGCTAAAACTTATCAAATATACGCCAAATGTTTCGAAAAATGCAATAATTGTTTTTGTCATGCTCCATAATTAGGTAGATTCTGCAGAATTTGGATTTTTAGATTTTTTTATTTCAATTGCGCCCTCTAGCGGTGGACCTACAAGTCTGTAAATAATTTCTAGGTTTTTCTCTCGACCATTTTTGTCATAGAATTTTTTACCCAATTCCTATAGGTACTATAATCCGATCAGGCTGAGGCGACCTGGTATACGTATCGTTCCAAGACAAAAGTAGGTGTAGGAGCCGGAATTGTAGGGCTAAAACAAAGGATAGCTATTCCAATTAGCCTATCTAAGAACGTCACAACTTTCCAAGCGCATGTGTCGGCGTTTCACCACTGCGTTGAAGAAATTAAAAGGCAGGAAAGGACATACCGTTCAGTTGCCATCTTCACCGATAATGGTGCCTTAAACGCACTTGGAGACCATTGCAAGGTCATGGTAGCCTGGGTACCAGGGCACGAGGGTCATAAGGGCAACGAATTGGCGGATGAAACGGCCAGACAAGGCTGATCAATGCCATTCATTGGACCGGAACCCTTCTGCAGCGTCGCAAAGTCGGCAATAAATATGGCCACAAGGAAGTGGGTGGCACAGAAATCTCTAAAATGGTGAGTAACCTCACCAGGACAGAGACAGGCGAAACAGTTCATTAGAGGACATTCGCCAACTTTTACGGCAGACCTAATGAGCAAAGACAGAAAAACTGTCAAAGCCGTAGTGGGTGTGTTGACGGGGCACTGTAAGCTTAACAGGCACGCAGAGCTAATGGGGTTGACAGACGAAGCTATGTGCAGATTCTGTCACCTAGAAGAAGAAACTGCAGAGCACATCCTATGCCAGTGCGATTGCCTCGCGAATGTGCGCTTTCTTGTCCTAGGCGATGAGACGCCACCGACAGGAAACTACATGAAATATTCAGACTCGAGGCTGATTGGCTACTTAAAAAGAGTCGGGCTGGAGAATGTGATCTAGATTCAGAGGACCACAATAGATCTGAAAAGGTCGCAGTGGAATAGGCCGATTAGCCACCTCATCAAATCTAATCTAATCTAACAATCCAATCCCATGATATGATTGACGGCCGTTGTTACAAGCCTACCCGGTACAGTACACCTTATACAAATGAATTTTCAACCAAGACTACAATTTAATTCATGGAAAATGGGTCTGCTAGATTCTCGAAACCTATGCTTCTCTTTAATCAGTCGAAAACCGTTGGTGCACTTAATTCATCACACTTCGAAAGCTCCTAATTTTGATCCACTTTACTTCTGATTCTGATGGGTTGGGCTAGTTTGTTCATAGGTTCACATAAGAAACTCACTAATAGGCTGAATTTCGAATAGCTTAGCTATAACATTTTCTAGCGTTTTTTTAAATAATATTAGATTATTACAGTTTCCTGTAAATTGTCGTATTCAGTAAAGCGCGTTACCAATAGATATCGAATAATATACTATTAACGCCGAATATTTTAAAAACTTTGTAAGGCGTTATAATAGTATTAAACCATTATTTTCGACATCTATTGACAACACGCTTTATTAAATACGACAATTTACAGGAAACTGTAATAAGATGTTTATATTACAAACAACTAGTTTATGTCAATTCAGAGTATTGGTTTGCTGTTGGAGGTGAAGATGTCGCTGTTATCACAACTTTAACATTCCCTTTTCTGGTATCATATTTAGTCCGGGATAAGGCTCACAGAGCTCTCTGACGGAGAATATCTACCTTGTACTGATGAGGTGCAAATACGCCGAAACCGGTATACAAGTGATATTGTCCCTTCTAATTGCAAACCAGAATGGTTGTTTAGATCATACCGACCCCGTTTAAGTATAATTCAATGTCTGTCGGGGCATATAGCCTGAGAATTAGTGGTATCTTCTAAGTGAACGGTCATTGTTTTTGAAAATATTTTCAAAACTTAATATTATAAATCTATTATTCGATATCTAATATAACTACATTAGGCAAATTTTGAATTTTTAGGTAGCTTGAAGATGAGCAGCAAGCAAATATTTTTGCAAAAAGGAAAGGTTACAAAACTCACAACTCAACCAGATTTTGAAGAATTTGTTAGTGAAGATATGATATTCGTAGATTATGAAAAACTTCCTGAAGTGGTTCAGCCAGGTGATACAGTAATATTTGATCATGGATCCGTTACTCTGACTGCTTTAGAGTGTGTGGAGAGTATCATTAGGTGCATAGTTCAAAAAGCAGGTAAGGTCAAACTGAGTATTATTACATCCATTCAAATGGGTTGTGCTCAACAGCACAGGTATTTGAATTGTACCATATCCAATGTTTCCTACTTCCATTCCAGAAGCTTCGTGTCCTCTACATAGGCCATTTATTCAACTAGGGGAATTTTGAGCAGTTCTAATGTTTGTATTATTTCCTCTCCAAAGTGCTTCTGCCTGAGTCCTTGTAACACCGGATATGACTAGGTGTTTCATCTCTCAGTTCACTTTTTCTGTGGATAGGTTCTGCAATCTGTTGTAATTGCTCTGAACGGTTCCGGACCTATAAAGTCTTCCTTAGAGCTTTCTTTAGCTAACTGATTCGCCAATTTATTACCTGCAATCAAGAAGATTCTGGCTGACAGTGAACACTTAAATTTTTTGTTCGGTGTTCGGTGTTTTGTTCTGATGTTTACATCGTTTCTGCTTGAAATAGAGACCACTAACCGACCAGGCTGAAGAACTTTTTTTTGAGTCCGTCTATACCAGCCCCAGTGTTATAATTGACTTAAAAACCATCAGTGAACCAGATTATATCTCCAGGATTAGCTGGGTGCATCACCTGTTTCCTGGAAGGGGATGATGGTATTCACTTGGTCAGTGAATATGTTCTCTGGTGTCCTACTATCCATGGATACTTGAAGTGAACATTGTTTGGAATCCGTATACGTTCCGATTTCAACCTGAGAATCGCCCCCACCCCTACGAAAAGTTCTAGAGAAGGAATGTCAATACGGGCTTCCATTGTTACCGTCTTCGGGCTGTTTATTGCCCCGGTGATACCTTATCATAAAATTTTTCCCAGGTGTGTCCACCAATTCAGTTTGATATCAAGTGTCACTCCCAGATATTTAACTTTATTAGATATATTCAGTTCTTCCCCGAACAGTTCTACTTTACCTTGCGGGAGAACCATTCTACTCGTAAAAGCAACAAGTTTGGTTTTATTTGGATTAACTGAAGATAATATAAGATAAATATGGGGCTCTCGTGCTTCTAGTAGCCTCTCCACTACGACCTTTGCAGATCTATTGTGTGTGCCCCCCTGTTATTCTAGAGCTCCTTGTCTGGACCTCTCCTTATTACTAGACTTCGAATGCAAAACCTCAGGTCCTCCTTATATTGGGAGGGTTGTGGTTTTTCCTCAGCCTAGCCAGGCATTCGCAGTATGTGTGTTTCCTCATCTTCATGGCAAAACCTGCATATGATTGCCAATCCGATGTTTCGTTCCGGTGTTTGTTAAGTCTACAATGCCTTGTCAGGAGCCCAACCAGGATCCTGATTGCTCTCCTATTCTGGAATACCCGTATTCGAAAATTAACAAACCCCAGCCCACCAGTTAGATTGTCAAAGTAGAATCATATTCTTCCTCTTTTGCTTCACATAGTACCATGTCCTCATTAGATTCATTTTGGCTCTCTCCTTCCAGCACAAATTTATAAAATTTTAATCTATGGTTACATTTCCAGTCTTCTCCATAATGTGAACTCAGAAGGTTACCGACATCAACTTTTTTATTTTCAGCTGTTTCATTCTTCGTAATGATGATAGCCGGATCCATGTTGAGAATGCTTTTTTCTCTTCTTGCAATTGATTTTGCCCCGCCCAGATCTACTCTAAAATTACTTTCTCCCCGGACTCCTACTACCCCATTTGAATTCTTCGTTAATATAATTCGCAAAAGCAAAATGCCATTCACCAGGCAACTGAACTTGCTTGTTTCTTCCTTCCAGTTTTTTAACTTCAACGTATTTTCCTACCTTGAGCACAATTGCGTACTACGAGAAGATATTCCTCTATATTCCTCTGGCTCTAGAATTACCTCCTTCTTGCGAATATCTCCTTCAATGTGACCAAATACTTTGTCTGTGGGTATAAATGAATGTCCTCTTATCGGAAAAATCACTTCAATACTCGTTATTACGTTTTGTTTGGAAAGCCAGTTACAGCACATTGCGATAAGAGTTGTATTTTTATTTTGGCCCCCACACCCATCGCACATCAGCCTTATAGTGTGATTGCCGGTAAAGTCAGAATTATTCAATATGTGGTGAATACAAGAGGAAATCTCATTTTCAGTCCAACAAAAACTTGTAACTGTAGAACTGTTTAGTTTAGACTTCGAATTGCCTCTAACAACAGTGAAATTATAAACATACAACTGTCTTGAGTAGTATGCTTGTTGATCAGTGACTTTGGGCAGAACCTGGTTCTTTTGATAATCGAAAGAGTGAATTACCAAGCCATCCTCTGCTTCTCGTAGAAGGCTGAAATACGCTTTAGCCCTTAGCTTGTGCAGTCTTTGTTCTATTATTAGATTGGCCTTAATATTTTCCTCTTAGCAACTTTTAATATTTTCTGTGAATTGCAAACACGTTGAAGAAACGTCAGTGCGAGGCGTGCCAAATCCCAAATTATATTGGATATTAAAAATATTTCTGAAATAACTTTCTTTGACTGGTTGCTCATCATTCTCAGTTTGGTACATTGTCCACATTTTTAGGCCTCTGGCGCTTCACCGGTATAGTTTTGCAATATTTTAAAACTTGGAAAATGCGGACCATACCTATTCAAATTAATGACTCATAGAAATTGCATCAACTGATTTCTGTAAAAAAACATACCTGATTTGTTTATCCCAATTTTTCTTCCATTCTACAGGATTAATTTTCCTTTTTAGGGCTTTTTTCTCACCAGCTGGTTTTACTTGAACGTCCATTTTACAATTGAATAGGTAGGTAATATTATAAGAATATTTTAGTAAATAAAAGCACGTTCAACACAAACAACCTTTCTGTTTAATAATCATCTGAACAGTAAGCATAATAATTGCGAGTAATTTCGTTAAAACAACACGTGCACTGGAGATTGTACACTTTGCTTTGGTTGACAAGTTGGGAGTTTGAACGGTTTGGAACTCAATTGAAATTGGAGATTGTACGTTATGGAAATAAGCGTCATTTTCTACACTAAAAGTAGACTGTAGTTTGACCGCTTTGGAACAAAATGATGTTATATTGAAATAAGCATTAAGAATTACATCAGAAACGCTATCTACCTAAATTTTTTTAAATTGGAGATTGTACACCTTGGAACTAGGCCCCTCTGTCGTTTTTTCTTTAAATAGGTATAAGATTTTGTATTGTATTTTATTATGGTAATATTGTATTGTTTTAAATTGTTGTAATATTGTACTGTATTATAATGTTCTTCTCATTCATTTAAATAGTGTTTACGGGTGGGATAATAATTATACACTCTACTATGGCTAATTACTATTGATTTATTTATAGAAACACTTACACACTGTATTAAACTTAATTTATATACACTCTTTACTCAATGTCTACTAATTTATTTACACTCGGTATAATAGTTCTAATCTATTTTTACCACTTGAATATTACAATATTTATCTTAAATAATTCACCATTGCATTCACTGTCCGATTACTAAGAACTTCTTTAAACTGTCTGTGAACTAACTCTGTAATAACTCTGAACTAACTGTCGACTAACTCAATAACTCTCGTATATATATTCTTTCTCTATTCTCGAATGTTCTTGAATTTGCCACGCTCCTCGTATCCATAAACACTACCGTTCAAAAGTTTCTGGCAATAACATTTTATAGATAAAGAAATGTCTTTTGTGAACATCAAGTGATTGCCTACAATCTGTTATATTTGTTATTATTCTATAATACAAAAACTCTTGTTGTGATATATAATAAAATAATGGAGAAAAGGTGCTAAATCATCTTGCAATTTGTCAATGAAAATATTAATCTATCTAAGAATTCATAATCCCTACATTTCTCAAAATTACTTGGACGTTCTCGAAATACTCTAGCTGATTCAATTCTATTTGAACTAGTTGTAAAAAATCTTCATTGTCAGTCAGATCTTCCAAAGAATCATCCTTGCTAATAATTTAACATAATCTGATATCAACAGCACAGGAAAAGCTCATTTGAACAAAAGAATTATAAATGTCAGTTTCTATTCCTAACCTCAATTGTAAAAGCTTGAAATTCTTGAACTCGGATTGATCGCTTGCTAACAGACGATTACTTTAATTTGTAGATGATCCATAGATCAAACGTAGTACAAGGAATATTTGATGATGATCTGCGATCAACTTTGTTCTTCAATTAAACTAGCTTCGTACAGAGCGCAAATACGCCGAAACCGATCTACAAGTGATATTGTCCCTTCTAATTTGACACCAGAATGGTTAGTCAAATCTTGTACATCATACCGACCCCGTTTAACTCAGAAGTGTAATTCAATGTCTGTCGGGGCATATAACCCTAGAAGTAGTTATTTCTTTTGAAAATATTTTCAAAACTTTGTAAGGCGTCAATATTATAAATCTATTATTAGATATCTATGTTTCTATTGATCTTTGACATGATAGTGGGATATATATTGGACTGCATGGATTGTAATTTTGAAGTTATGCTGCTCCACTGGTTTTGCCATGATTTTACTCTCATTCATTTTATTTCGGATTGGGCGTCTTGGTGTAGCTGTAAATTTTGAATAATCTGATTAGAACATGCTTGCTTGGCTGCTGCGAGCGCACTCATTTCCGATAATACGAATATGGGATGATGCCCAAATTATTTTTATTTTAATGCCACTACCACTACTGTCGAGTAGATGTTTTCGATAGTGTGGATATATGACAGGGAATCTGTACAGATGGCTATGTTTGATCTTGGTATAGTGCGTATAACTGTGCAGTGTAGGTGCTGCAGATGGTGGATAATAGAGTTAGGGTTGTTGTAGTTCAATAGTAGACGGCATACCCTACATCAACCTTGCCTTCGGAGGCATCAGTGTAAAAAACTTTGTTGAAGTGTTGCGTCTATGATGTGTCTGCACTAAATCGCTGACGGGTTGTTTGAAAATTGAACTGGGTGTGTCTAGCTTGTTGTATTTGAGCAGGTTGGTAATGAAATTTGGTGATACTTTGGTCCAAGGAGGGGTATTGGAGGGGATGATTGCAGGAGTGGTGACTGCGAGGTTAATATCACTATTCAATCAAGCTTGTAATATGTTCATCTGCTTGTAATATTAGAACTATTCGATTCCCTGACTCTGACCGCTAAAACAAATAAGTTGACTGGATATGACAAAAAATCACAAAATTTTGAACTACTGATGCCCGATTGCACCAACTTCACTCAATAAGTAGATTAGATTAGATTTGATGAGCTGACTAATCGGTCTATTCCACTGCAACCTTTTCAGATCTATTGTGATCCTCTGAATCAGCATCGAGTCTGAATCTTCCATGTAATTTCTTGCGGGTGGCTTCTCATCGCCTAGTACAAGAAACAGCATATTCGCCAGGCAGTCGCACTGGCATAGAATATGCTCTGTAGTTTCCTCTTTTAGGTGACAGAATCTGCAAATGGCTTCGTCTGTCAAACACACTAGCTTTGCGAGCCTGTTAAGCTTACAGTACCCTGTTAACATACCTATAGCTTGGCAAACCTATTTGAAGCTACGCGGTATCGGTGAGGGGCGAGGAAACATGGCCGATATCTGTCATAAACGTACCAGTGGCTTACTACTTACTTACTTACCTATAAACAATAGCAATCACCTCTCGAGTTTGGCTATGAAGTGTCTTTCCACGAGTATATTGATTCATTTTCGAAAAATGAATAAACACAAAACACTGCACTATTCGAAATAATAAAAAAGTTGATTAAAAAGTTAACTGATACTAACACAAAATACAAAAGTTTAAGATACCAAGTGAAACTGAAAATACGAAGGTAAATACTGACAATATAAACTCCACTGGATAATCAATGTCAGGCAATTGTCGAAGTGAGACGAAAGAACACACGCACGCGCTTGCTAATAGGAAGTCAGGTGGTTACTTAGCAACGGATGTACGATAAATATTCACCAATTGAGTTAGTTTGGAGGGTGTGGTAATTATGGTTTTCGCACGACGTTGCCGGCTTGAAGGAAACCCATAACATATTTGGAAAAGTGTTTATCTTTTAATATTCAGAAATTGAAAAAATAATGTTAATAGACAAAATCCAATGAAATAAGCACATTAAGGAACTAACATTTAATCATTATTGATATATTGTTGATAATCAAACGTCCATTTTCTGATTATCATCACTACATACTTAGAACTTCATCTTTTTCATAGTTAAACGTGGCAATATCGAATGTTTTCGGTCGCATTTCTATCACAGCTTCAGATAAGTTTGCCAAACTTTGACAGCTTTGACAGTTTTTCAATCTTTGCTTATTAGGTCTGCTCTAAAAGATAGCAAATGTCCACTGGAATGAAACATTGATTCTTGTCCCCAGTATTTGTTTGAAGAATGTTTGGTTATGACGATACAGCCACTTGTTTAAATGATAACTCAAAAATATTAAATGTAAATTCTACGTTTGCAAAAATATCGAAATTATATTTATTAATAAATTACAACTAATAACATCAAAATAAAGCATTAATTTGAGAGGTAATTTTGTACACCTGATAAATTAAAGAATAAAATTTACATTCCACATAATAATGTTTATAACAGTAAGTAATTTTAATAATATATGTTTTATACCTTCACCGTAAAAAATAATGTGTACTGTCAATGTATTTTTTGTGCTACAGAGTAAGTCCGTCCCTGATGTTACGAAAAAGGGGCGCGTGGCATCCATAGCCTCAGGGTAGCCCACAACGTTCCCACTGAGCAACCACCCTGCTGGCCAAAAGCTCCGAGAGTGCGGTGCCACGGCTAGACCCGAAATTCACCCCATTTTCAAGGGTAACAAGGATACAGGGGTGAGTTCTGTCTCTTTGTCACAAAACTTGAAATGACAAATGTGTTTGTATGGGTTTCAGTTTGATTTCTGAAAATTATCAATTTTTCTATATTTATAAGAAAATTACATTTTATCTGAGACAGATCAATTTGCTTTTCAGATTTCCGTCTTAATTTTTTTTAAGTTCCAGTTGAAAAATGGAAATTTGAATTTTCGTACGAAACCAGCAGCGGGATTCAATTTCATAACACTATTTTATCGAGTCGTTCGATGTCGAATACGATCTTCAACTCGATCGTATCGGATCATCCCATTCTATGTTACGATCGAATTGAAATTGGGTGCTCTCGGATTTGGACAGCAATTTTGACACGATTCTTTCAAAGTAAAGAAAATATTTTTTTCTACAGTCGCGCGTAAAATGACTAATTACTATATTCAAATGAAATCAAAAGTCGACAAATGCCGAGGATCGTTACTTTACGCTCTAGCGCAAAAAAGGAATCTCTTTCGCTCGCTTATTTAATCAAACCAGGCCCTCCGAATTAACTCAATTGGTGAATATTTAACAATTTCAGATTAAAAATCAAATAAAATTATATGAAAATTGTCAAAAAATTTGAAATACGTTCAAAAATGGTCAAAAATTGTCAAAAATTGTCAATTATTGTCAAAAACTGTAAAAAATAGACAATTTTTGTCAAAAACTGTCAAAAATGGTCTCAAATTTCCAAAAATTGTCAAAAAAGGTCAATTGTCAAAAATTTTAAAATTTTTTTTGAAAAATGGTCAAAAATTGTTCAAAATGGTCAATAATTGTCAAAAACTATCAAAAACTGTCAAAAATGGACAATTACTGTCAAAATTGGTCAATAACTGTCAAAAATTGTTAAAATTTTGAAAAATGGTCGATAATTGTCAAAAACTATTAAAAATGGTCAATAATTTTGAAAAATTATTAAAATTTTCGAAAAATTGTCAAAAAATTTGAAAACTTGTTAAAATTTTTGGAAAATTGTCAAAAATGGACAATTATTGTTAAAAATTGTCAAAATTTTGAAAAATAGTTGATAATTGTCAAAAATTGTTAAAGTTTTTGAAATATGGTCAAAAATGGTCAATAATTGTCAAAAATAGTCAAAAATTTGGAAAAATGGTCTAAAACTTTGAAAAATTGACAAAAATGGTCAAAAACTATCTAAAATTGTCAATTATTTGGAAAAATGGTCTAAAACTTTGAAAAATTGACAAAAATGGTCAAAAACTATCTAAAATTGTCAATTATTTTTAAAAACTGTCAAAATGTTCAATTATCGTCAATAATTGTCAAAAATGGTAAAAAATTGTCAAAAATTGTCAAAAAATAGCAAAAATGGACAATTATTGTTAAAAATTGTCAAAATTTTGAAAAACGGTTGATAATTGTCAAAAATTGTTAAACTTTTTGAAAAATCGTCAAAAATTTTGAAATATGGTCAAAAATGGTCGAAAATTTGGAAAAATGGTCCATAATTGTAAACAATTGTCAACAATTACCAGAAATGGTCAATAATTTTGAAAAATGGTCCAAAATTTTGAAAAATGGTCAAAAATGGTTAAAAATTGTCAATTATTGTTAAAAACTGTTAAAAATGGACAATGACTGTTAGAAACTGTCAAAAATGGTTAAAATTTGTCATCATTTTGAAAAATTGTCAAAAATTTGGAAAAATGGTCACTAATTTTGAAAAACAGTCAAAATGGTCAATTATTGTCGATAATGGTCAATAATGGTCAAAAATGGTCAATAATTGTTAACATTTTAAAAAATGGTCAATAATTGTTAAAATTTTGAAAAATGGTCAATAATTGTCAAAATTTTGAGAAATAGTTGATAATTGTCACAAATTGTTAAAGTTTTTGAAATGTGGTCAAAAATGGTCAATAATTGTGAAAAATGGTCAAAAATTCGGAAAAATGGTCTAAAATTTTTTAAAAATTGTCAAAAACTATCAAAAATGGTCAAAAATTGTCAATTATTTTCAAAAACTGTCAAAAATTGTCAAAAACTGTCAAAATGGACAATTATTGTTAAAAATTTCAAAATTTTGAAAAATAGTTGATAATTGTCAAAAATTGTTAAAGTTTTTGAAAAATTGTCAAAATATTTTAAAATATGGTCAAAAATGGTCAATAATTGTCAAAAATGGTCAAAAATTTGGAAAAATGGTCCATAATTGTCAACAATTGTCAATAATTATCAAAAATGGTTAATAATTTTGAAAAATGGTCTAAAATTTTGAAAAATTGTCAAAAATGGTCAAAAACAATCAAAAACGGTTAAAAATTGTCAATTATTGTTAAAAACTGTTGAAAATGGACAATGATTGTCAAAAACTGTCAAAAATTGTTATAAATTGTCAATATTTGTTAAAAACTGTTAAAAATGGTTAAAATTTGTCATCATTTTGAAAAATGGTCAAAAACTTGGAAAAATGGTCACTTATTCTGGAAAACAGTCAATATAGTCAATCATTGTCAAAAATGGTCAATAATTGTTAAAATTTGGAAAAATGGTCAATAATTGTCAAAATTTTGAGAAATGATCGATAATCGTCAAAAGTTAGTCAATAAATAATACGAGCCGTTTCCGAAAATCGATTTAAACACGTAATTGATATAATCGATTTACTAAAATTCGATTAATATTACTATAAAAATCGGAAACTAAAAATCGATTATAAGAAAATAATAATCGATTTATATAAAAATCGACTATTTTTTAACATCCCCAGTCAGTAGATCTTTTTAAGATTAATCATGATGAATAGCGAAAATGACGATTATTCTAGCACTGCTATTATAACCTAAGATAATATAAAAAACTGTTTTAATTATTAAAAGGGCGACTGTAGAGAAAATTATGTGTGTTTTTCGAGCGTAAAGTGAAATTGCCGCTTTCGAAAGATCGAACATTCTTTCTCAAGCGGCAATCTGTTACTTTACGCTCTAAATACACAAATAACTATTTGACAGAATTTATTGACAATTTTGAACTTTTGATTTTTCTATTTGTTAAAATACTATATTAATGCATTCAAGATACGAGTTTGCCACTGGGAAATTCTTCTCCAATTTATGGGGAAAAATAGAGATCATACAAATGACAGGTTCATTGGGGCCTTAGGAAGGGATGAACAGAAAAAATTATAGGCTTATTTAGCCCTCAAACTAAATTCATTGGGATTTTGAGAAATAATAATCCTTTCATTGATAGATATAGATTATTAAAACCCTTATTATCCTAGCGTAACATATAAGTAACGCATTTTCAGTAGATTTATATTTATGAAGTTGTTAAACTGGTTGCCTACGGATGGCATTGTGAGTGATTTTGTCGAAAATACTGGTTATTTTGTAAAGCGGTGATAGGTGACTTCGGAAAACATGGACGTTAGATTAGTCTAAGTAATGTATTGTTCAGAATATTTGTAAAAGGTTGTTACAAAAGTGTTTTTTGTGTAGTAGGAGATCTATCTTTTAGGCATTTTAGGTTATGTTGAATTTAAAGTTTTTAATTGTTACAGTATGTTACAAAATATTTGTGCGTTACATATAAGTAACGCTTGGTCATTCCACTACCAAATTATACTTTATAGATATAGTTTTGTTTTGCAAAATATGAGAGAAATTTATGAAAGATGCGTTATATTTTAGTGGTCTAGCACTAGAAGAGGCTATAGAGTTAGCTTATGAAGATGAAGCAGTTGATGGTATTTTCACTGAACCTCCAGAAGTAAATGTAGTTACTGACGAAGAGTCAGGAAATGAAGATGAAGTTGGAGATTCAGATCATCTTTCTGGTCGTCAACTCCGTGCTCAAGCTGAAATTAAACGAATAAATAATGATAGGAATGACGCAGAAATAGAAACGGAACATGAAAACACAAAAGTTGAAAAAGCAAAAAGAACATTTTCCTAGATAAAGGGAGACTTTATTCCTCCAGAGAGGAAGTTTCATTTGCAGAGTTTTTCGGAATTTGAAAACATGAGTCCTACAGAGATCTTCGAACTATTTTGGAACGATGAGCTTTTGCAACTCATACTAAATGAAACGAAAAAATATGCCATTTTTAAAAATTGTGATCCTAATATAAGTGAAGAAGAAATAAAATGCTTCATCGGTATAATGATTTTAAGTGGATATGATTGTAAACCCGGTAAAATATATTATTGGGATTCTCAAACAGATTTGGGAAACGCTTTGGTTAAAAATTGCATGAGGAGGAACAGATTTGAACAAATTATGAAATTTATACATTTAGTTGACAATAATGAGATCGATCAAAATCTGGAAGATCCGCCCTCTCGTGAACCACTTACAAACAAAGTTTTTACAATATTTTGTACCTGAAGATTTGGACTACGATGAGTCAATGGTAAGGTACTTTGGACGGCATTCATGTAAGCAATTCATCCGCGGTAAGCCAATTCGCTTCGGTTTTAAAATGTGGTGTCTAAATAGCAAAAGTGGTTTCCTGATTAACTTTGACCTTTATCAAGGTAAAAATCCGAAGAATATCGATAATGATGAAGTGCTATTTGGAAAGTGTACTACTCCTTTGATGGAAATGATTCGAGAACTCCCTGAGGATAAGCGAAACTATCCATACAAACTATGCACTGATAATTTGTTTACCAGTTTAAATTTACTTGAGGATATGCGAGAGAAAGGTATTTGATGCACCGGAACGGAAGGGAAATCGAATTCATAAAAATATATCTTCTACTCAAAAGTTGACATTTAAAAAGGAAAGTAAACGCGGTTATTACCAGACGACAATAGATCGTAATAGTGGAGTTATATTTGTGCAACAATACAGTAACCACTATGTCAACGTGTTTTGGGATACAACCACTTACTACCGTAAAACGATATTCCCAAAAAGATAAAGCTATAGTTCAAGTACCTCGTCCATGTGCAGTAGAAAAATATAGCAGCTGTATGGGTGGGATGGTTCTAATGGACCAAAATATATCCATACTCGGAATAGGGATTAGATCTAAAAAGTGGTGGTGGCCAATTTTTACATGGATGCTTGATGTTTCTTTGGCGAATGCATGGTACCTCTACAATAAACAAGAAAAAAACTCAAATCAACTTGACTTTTTAAGAGATGTAGCTACGACATATATGTCTAGATATGGTACTCACTCTAAAGGAGCAGGACGACCAAAAGCAAGCTTGTCAAGTGCGACTTCAGGCAGAATAAATGATCAGCTCAGATATGATCGATTGGACCATATTCTGGTAAATATCCCGAATAATAAGAGAAGACGTTGTGCTAAGGAAGGCTGCAGTTCACATGTGAGAACAATGTTCAGAAAATGTAACTTGGGACTGTGTATTGATTGTAACTGGTATGTTCCTAATAGGAATTGATCTTTATTTTATGTACTGTTTTTTCTTTTTCCATTTTGCATTTGTGATTTAGTTTTTATTGTATTCCGATTAACAGAAATTAAAATATATTTTAGAAATATTTAGTACTTACATCAGCCTAACTTTACATATATGTAACGGCTCCTAATTAACACCCAGTATATATTAAGACGAAAAAATGCTATATTTTCAGACATCATATAAAGCACACATATATGAAAAAATACCAAAAAACAAAAAAATTAATAATTCGGGATAATAAGTGTTTAGTCATATCAAAATTCCTCTTATTCCTCTTATTTAACTCTTATTCAATCTATAAAGTTCAATAAATCGCAAGTCAGGTATTTCAAAGGGATCACTATTTCTAAGTTTTTATCGTTGTCGACAAAGGAGTAAATTTCTTTGGGCTTGCTCTGCAATTAAAAGGCCCACCCTCACAAAAGGCAATATTGTATCAAGAATAATAGTTTATTGCATTAAAAATAACTTCTCTTATTTTCGAAAATATTTGCGAAAATCGGCAGAAAACACATAAAACGTTTTTATTTTTTGTTAGAAATTAGAATGCGCAGGTTAGAATATGTCAGGAAATGCCAAATATCATATAAGTTTCAAAAAAAGTAAACGAATACGACTCGTCCATACCTATCGAGTGAATCGACTCGTATTTCTACGATTAATCGAAAAATAGAATCGCTGATTATCAATTTTGGTCTGCAATTTTGATCGGCTTATAGCTAGCAATTGAAGCTTACAACAATAACTTAATTGTTTGAGTAAGTTGTAGGTTGGTTTGCTTCTTCTCTTGTATGTATGTATTATTAAACCCACTTTATTTAATCACTTGAAATCAAATAAGTTAAATATGAAAAATGCAAGTTTCTTATTAACGAAGTTTATGATGACAGGCTCATTTTTTTATTTTTGACAACTCAATGCATACAGTTCTCTCTGACGACTGTGATCTTTAACAGAAGGCATATTGGAGTTAAGTCCCAGTGAATGTTACCCCAATATATATACATACATTAACTGACACCCAAAAGATCTATTGTGACCCCTTTCCTCTATTTAGTTCCTGAGGAAAGTCTCACAGACTATTAGTTCCTCTTTACCTATTTCCTTAAGGGATTTTGGGATATTCGCTGGATTAAGTTCTATCCAGTCTCCTAGATATTGTGCCCTAAGATTCTGTATTCCCATGTATAGTGCAAGTATATGGATGGATGCTTCTTCCATTCCACAGGATGAGCTTCTTGAGGTGCTCTTGAGGTGCTCATTCATGCGGCATTGTGTAGTTAGGGCAAAACTCTCGATGCAGACTAACTGTATGATGTAAGGGCCCGAACGGATAGAAAATAATCATACAAATAAGTTCAAGAATGAAACACTACATTTATTCATTAAATCGGTACATTGATTGACAAGCCCGCGGTAACGACATGGCTGTCCTGTCATTCGTCACCCGTTGAACTACAGAGCTACAACTATGGTCGGTGGTCCATAGTTTCAGTCCAATACACAGGTGGCGGTACAAGTAAAAAATAAGAAGCTAAAACTATTAAATAACTAGCATAAATATCTATATAATACACTAACTCTTAATAATGCCGAATTCGAAAGAACTCTCTCTGAGAAAGTTACTGAAATAAAAAAAAATGAGTGTGATGTAGACCCTTTGGATGGGATAATCAGTAAAAATTTTTAAATTATTTCAAAATATTGACTGACTTCGCTTTGCTTGAGACAATCAGTATAGCAAACTTTTAATAATTTGAAAATATCGAATGTTCAATTTTTCTTCGGATGGGACAATCAGTATAGCAGATTCCTAATTTGAAAATATCAAATGCTCATCTTCTATTTGGATGGGACAATCAGTATAACATATTTTTAATAATTTGAAAATATTGACTGACTTCACTTTGGTTGAGACGATCAGTATAGCAAACTTTTAATAATTTGAAAATATCGAATGTTCAATTTTTCTTTGGACAAGGATGAGAGAAAGAAAATGTGCGCGCGCACTGCTCTCTCTTGTCCTACAGTAATAAACGAAATGTATCTCTCTTTCTATCTTCACTAACTCATATGTCGTCCGATCACACTTTTCGTAACGCTCTCGTCACGCATTCACCAGCTTACTCCCCAAGTCAAGCGTGCGTAAAGAAGTTTTACTTATAAAATTTTTAATTGAGCTTCCTGCGATACGATCCAAGAGGTTACAGTTTCTTAGAAAATATTCTGAAGGAAAAGGTGCAAACTTATATAAACCTATGGACGGTAGAAGAAAGGAGAACCATCTGAATGTATTAAAAAGTGTCCATCGAAAGGGAGCAAATGAAGATGGCGCCATAGTAGCAAGTGGGAAAGATTTTAAAAACAGCGCCATGAATTATTAGAGTAAGATACAAAATTAGAAAAGGAAAGAAATACTTCCGTTATATTACAGCGCGAATTTTTAAACAATGACGTATTAAAGATAGACAAGCCTTGTTTACATTTTGGTTGTCCAAAACATATTTAAGACGAGACTCTCCTTACATGATGCCAAATATCGTATAACAATAATCGTAATTGTGATTATATTTAAGATTTTTGCAGTATTTTACCTTTTTAGCTACATTAGCTACACGAGCGCCATTTCGGTGAATCTTCGAACTATAATTTGCTGTTTAAAGGAGGACACTTTTTCAACTTGTCTCCCATACAAGATGGTTCTCTTTCCTTCTACCCTTCATAATTAAAGGGCCATAATAATAAACAATGACGTAGTAGCATGCGGTTATAGACCCATAATCAGTTTGATAGCCTCTTACTACTCTATTTCAGTCAATTAAAATCGTAGTAAAAGGGTCAGATGACACATGAATTCTTTTTTCGGGAAAATAGGGCTAGTCCTTTTATCTGATCATACAGTAAATATAGTTACAAAACGTACGTGTTTTATCATTTCGGTTTCAAACTGTCAGTGGTTGTCAAATTTATGAATACTCTAGTCTACACTTTATACACAATAGCCATTGGGTGCGTTTACCATTTGGTTCACCATTGCTCAGTGGCTGGATGTAAGCGAAAGCGATATATCCTATGCAAGGATAGTCTCCCAGCTGCTAAGTAATAAAACCATGGAGACTATATAAAGAGATCGAACTCCATGTATTCCAATTTCTGGTCATGACAGAGAGCGCCAGTTAAATCCCCGTACCATAAGATCTGACGGCAGAACAATAACAACCAATCATGAAACTCGAGTTCATGAGGTTTTATTGATTGCTAGCTACTTTAACAGTTCGTGGTTCGTGTGAGGTCAGAGAGGTTAGGTCATAGAAATGGAAAATATTGTGAATAAGTTATCCGTTTTTGTCCTCGTTTCCAAAAATATCGAAAATTATGATCGGAGAGGTCCAGCACAGTTAGAATGAGTATAAGTCTTTAAAAGAGAAATTTGGAGAATGAAGAAGACACCCTACGTGTAATTATAGTATATTCTGTATCTAGGTTAGAATGAAAATTCGATGCGAGTGGAAAGTTCCGAGCGCAAGCCGAAGGCGAGCGTGAGGAACCACGATCATCACGAATTTTCATTCTAACCGAGTAGCAGACCATACTTTCTCAGCGATCAAAGATTTTAAATGGAAATTAACAAATTAGTATATTATGCAACGATCATGTAATGATGGTTATTAATACACAAGCATTAACCGGGATACGAAACGAGTCGCATGCGAGTTTCGTATGGTTAATGCAAGTGTATTAATAACCATTACATGAGAGTTGCATACAATCAATTTTTCAGTTTCATAATGAAAACCAGTGTTATAATTATTATTATGAAACTGAAAATTGGCATTAAATTAACAACTTATAGTATAGGAGTAGAAAAATATAATTTATTTGTACACTGCACGATAGCGTATCATTTCGGGAGGGATCATGAACTATTTTATGAAAAACGTTTCTATAGACTAAATGATGTACGTTATAAATTTTTCGTTTTGAAGTGTAAATTATATCAAAAATCGTAACTCTTAGATAGTTGAATTTTTAAAACATACCTACGAAGGATTTTAAAGTTAAAACAGGTTTTGCAATACAGATTATGAATATATGTCTATATATTTCTCCAAAATTTCGAATCCCTCGTCTTATATTATGTTAATATAACCTTACTTGAGAAATGACCGATTATCTTTCTTATTCCATGTATTTTCACAAACTACACATTCACATTCACCATCATAAATATGTCTAAGCACTTAAATAAACAAATTACAATAAAAAAGCACAATTGTAATTAAAATCATATTGACAGATCTCAAAAAGTAGTTCGACGTTGCCAAGCTAAAATTGTATAAACTATTTTACTATTTGATATTGATAAAAAATGAAAAATTTTACCGATTATTTCCTTCCTATTAATTTTGACCAATCGCTATCAAGAATTGGTATGTCAAATATAAATTTTAAGTGGAAAAATTACTTAACAACTGTCAACTTAGCTGTCAGCAGTTTTTCCGGAAAAAAAATTGAAAAAATTTCATGCAAGTTTGGCAAGTTGCCTTGTAAAAACAAACTTGATGGTTTCTATGCTGTGCTGCTATGTACCGTTACCAACAACAAAGATCACAAACAACGCTTACGATCCTAGCTTGAAAGTTATATTGTTCTTATTAATTATTGTTCTTATTATTTTAATTAAAAAAAATGTTGTATTAAAATAAAATGTTTATTTAACTCAGGAAATAATCTTACCAAATATCCCTCGTGCATCTAATTTTTCCTGTTGAAAAATTGGAACACTCTTTTCTAAGTAATCTGTTTTAACAAATAGCATTCGCGAAAGTGGAAAAATCCTCGTCTTCGACTCGGATTCTTAAAACCACTCTCGCTCATGCTATTTGTTGAAACAAATTACTTAGAAACTCGTTTTTCCGAATTTTTTCGGAAAAATTAAATGCACTAGGGATATTATCCCCGATTATTTCCTTCCTATTTTGACCAATCGCTACCAAGAATTGGTGTGTCAAATATAAATTTTAGGTGGAAAAATTACTTAACAACTGTCAACTTAGCTGTCAGCAGTTTTTCCGGGAAAAAAATCGAAAAAATTTCATACAAGTTTGTTGTATTAAAATAAAATGTTTATTTAACTCAGGAAATAATCTTACCAAAATATCCCTCGTGCATCTAAACACTCGTTTCTAAGTAATCTGTTTTAACAAATAGCATTCGCGAAAGTGGAAAAACCCTCGTCTTCGACCCGGGTTTTTAAAACCACTCTCGCTCATGCTATTTGTTAAAACAAATTACTTAGAAACTCGTTTTTCCGAATTTTTCCGGAAAAATTAAATGCATTAGGGATATTACCCCCGAAAAAATAACGAGCTGGACTGTAGACTGGTCATACCTATTTTAAGTGCTTTCAACTTTTTTTTCTTACCTTTAAAAATGTAAAATGCTGCAAAAATCTTAGATAAAATCATAATTACGATTATTGTTATACGAGTCTCGTCTTAAATATGTTGGGGACAACCAAAATGTAAACAAGAGCTGTCTTTCTCTAATACGTCATTGTTTAAAAATTTGCGCTATAATAAACCGGACGTATTTCTTTCCTTTTCTAATTTTGTATCTTACTCTAGTAATTCGTGGTACTGTTTTTAAAATCTTTACACTTGCTACTATGGCGCCATCTTCATTTGCTCCCTTTCGATGGTCACTTTTTAATTCATTCAGATGGGGCTCCTTCCTTCTACCCACCATACCACCAATGAAAAAAATGAGTACTGTCAGTTTTGACATTCAAAATATTGCTGCGTAAAATTCACCGAGTTTTAATTTTTTTTTCATCTGATGGCATTCATTATATTCTCTCCCCAAATATAACTCGTGCTACGATTAATTATCGAAGTTACTACTCGTTAGAGCTATCAGAAGATTGAACTTGTGCTGCGCACTTGTTCAATGTTCATCGGCTCTAACTCCGACTATCATCGATAATAATCGTAACACTGGTTATAATACCCCCGACCATACAACTGCAAATGTTTATTAAGCTAAGTTTAGAGTTAAGGGTGGCTCATTTAAACTTTTTTTTCGGTTCAAGATGGGAAACTCGTGTTTGAATAGGTCCAGGACCCAAACAGTGTTGAACTCATTCCGAAGGGGATGCCTACCAACCAAACTCACCTCAAACTCGCCGTTACCCCCGCCTCAGAATCACTACCCTAGCATACTTCGAGACGGGCGGCGGTCCCTCGCACAATCTCCGGTCATACCGTCGTCTTCTCCCCAACTATCACTCCTACCTCTCATGTCATATCGAGTCCTTCTCTCCCACTAATCATGCTCCCTACTTCGCCACTCACCTCTTTCCATTCTTCCTACCCCCTCAACATCATCTCCACCATGTTCTCCCAGTACACCGCCTCCCCTAGTTTCCTTTCCAACTTCTTCAGCACTTTCTCGTCCCTCCAGCATCTTAACACATGCCCCACATCATCCTCCATTTCACAACTCCCGCACACTCCAGTCTCTCTTTTCCCAATCTGGTGGAGGTACCCTACTCTCGACCCATGTCCAGTGAACACCTGTGTCAAGAAGTAGTTCACCTTCCCGAGTTTCCGGTTCATCCAATCACCTATTTTCAATAGCTCCTGTTAGCGAGCCCTCATACTCCTCCCACCTTCTCTCCATTTCCTCCTCCATCCACTACTGTACTTCCTCTCTGGTCGCACCCCTCCAGCGTTTGTTCCTAGCTCTAGCCATCACGTTCAATGGGTAGGACCTTGCCAGCACCGCTGCTGCCAGTCCACCCACTGTCCTGTACCCCTTCACCACCCTCGGCAGTATCCCTCCCTGCACCCGCAGGAATGGCCCAATCCTCGCATTCACTCCCGCTCTTTCACCCCACACCTCCTATTGAAATACAAAAAAGTGCTACAAAAAATGAAATAGTTGTGGTACACTGAATTGTCAAAATTTGTCAAATATCCCGTCAGTATGACTTTTTGGTGAAGTTTCGAAATTAATATTTGTGTCGTGATCATAAATTCAAAATTATTAGTAGTAATAATGGATTGCCTTCAAGAATGTCCTAAACTACCCTGGATGATAGACTTCAATAGTAACGAAACGAAAGATGTATTAAATAACCAGTATGAAGCAGCTTTTACCGACAGCAAAATAGACTATATGACAAAGTTAAACATTCAATCGAGACCAACAAGATTCAGATCCACTCAAATCATTTGTACTATTACATCGAATGTTCCTCTAGGTATGAAATTTTCAAGGTCATCAAAACCTTTCTAATTGATTCAAAGTTTGCCACCAATCATATACAGGGTGTCAATTTTAAAACTCACAATGGCCTGTGCCTCGTGAACGAAAAGGTATTTCAAGAAAATTTCAAAACCGTTTCTAGGGTAGAGAGGGCAACTCAAATGACATGAGAGAGAACGCACCCCATGACCCACCTACCCCACCTACAAAAATTTAAATGGCAACCCCCTACTTGTGACACGTTGTTAGAAAGACCGTAGAAAATGCTTTCCAACGGTCCAAGTCATAATTATACAGGGTGTAGCAATAAAGCAGAAAAATTTACTTATTTATTCTATTCCAACTATTTTATGTTTCACTATTATTTGTTATCTATAAATTTTTTCATAAATTATTTCTCTCGCTCTCTTATTATTTGTATTTATTTTTTTTTCTAGCTACTATAGACGAATTACTTGCCGGTGGTATGCGAGTAGCTCGACTAGTTGCACCAACAGTTGATAAACTCAAGGAACTTTTGTCGCGCGTAAGAACAATGGTTGATATTTATAGTAGAAAAATAGGAAGGGTGTATCCCTTAGCAATTGGATTAGAAATAAAAGGACCAGAAATTAGAACTGGTGAGTGGAAATATTGCTCTAATACTAGGTTACTTAATCATTCCATTTCTGAAAATTACCAAATTATAGGAATAAAAATAATATAATTCACTCCTTTTTCATATGACGCTACAATTTATTCCTGACCACAAGATGATTTTAACTCTTCTAGATATGTTAGGTTAGGTTTGAGATGAGTGGATCAAATTTGGCCCACCACTGCGAATTTCATGTAAGACAAGACATATTTTAAAACTGTGATTTCTTAATAAATTAATAGGCAGTTTTGAGTGATTTATTGTGGATCATTTACAATCTTCATTACAGAAAACAACGCATAAGATAAAATTAAAACTAAACTTACGAATGTGGTCAACACCCACATTTTACATTTCACCTTTTTGTTCTAGAAAAAGTTGTTGCCAACTGCATAAAAGTAATGTTATAGATACTACTTGTTATGCAACACTTTATACATTTGCGTAATTGGAGTAGTAATATTCTACACCATCCTGCAATTCCGCAAAGACCAAAAACTAATTTAAAAAAAATTCGAAAATAAAAGCAAAATTATTATAAAAATAGGTAAATGCTACATTATTTCAGTGATATTGAGACAATCTCTCAGATATTTAAACCTTACTTTTGGTAAGGCCTTTGTAAATATGTCGGCCTGTTGCCTTTCAATTGGTACATTTTGCAAGACAATCTTTCCTTGACTAACACAATCTCTAATAAAATGGTGTTTTACATCAATGTGTTTTGTGCGTTTACACTCCAAAGTTGAAGCCATTTTGATGCAAGATTGGTTGTCTTCATAAATTACAATTGGAAAAATATTATCTAATGACATTTCTGACAATAATTGCCCTATAAAAAGAATTTCACTAACACAAAACGAAAGTGCAAGGTATTCAGATTCTGCACTTGACAGAGCGACTACATTTTGTTTCTTTGTTTTCCAAGAAATAAGATTATCATCTATTTTAATTGCAAATCCTGAAATACTTTTCCTATCGTCGTCATTTGCAAAATCTGAATCAGCATATCCATATATACTGGTACTATTTAACGATTTTGCTTTAAGATATTTTAAAACATTCTTAAGATAATTCCAGTGCCCAATTGTATAATTGTTCTGGAATTGACTAAAGTAAGAAATTGAATAACTTAAATCAGGTCTTGATCCTAACATTATGTACATTAAGCACCCAATCAATTCAAGATAAGGAAAATTTTCTAACTTTTTATCAGTTTTATTTGTCGTATTCAATTTTAAATTTGGTTGCATCGGTATTTCACTTGGATTACAAGAATTCATATTGAATTTATTCAAGACCTTTTTAATCAACTCTTTTTGTGTGATGAAAAGATCATCACCAATTTTATTAATTTCTAAGCCTAAAAACATAATATTTTCATTTTAAAGCTTTTAAATAGTTTGTCTTCTAAGGTATTCAGTACGTCGATTTCATTTGAAAAGATAATTAAGTCATCAACGTGAATTAAAATATAACAAGTTTTTGAAAAATAAAAACATGAATCCTTCCTGGATCGTTCAAATCCAAAATTGATAAGAGTATTACTTAGTAATGAATTCCAACATTTTGAACTTTCCCTTAAGCGATACAAAGATTTCATAAGTTTACATACCAAATTCGGATTCATCCTTTTATTTCCTTCTGGTTGTTTCATATATACAGGATTACTCAACTCACCATTTAAAAATGCGGGCTTTACAACTAATTGTATCACATTCCAATCATGTTTAATATATAAAGATAACAATATTCTCAGTGTTACCATTCTGGCTACTGGAGCATAGACTTCTTCTGATAGTGAATCTTGTTGGTACCCTCGAGCTACTAATCTTGCTTTCTTTTCTATCTTTCCATTAACTTCCTTTTCACGAAAAACCCATTTCGAATCAATAACTTTCTCATTTTTAGGGTATGGTACTAATATCCAAGTTTCATTCTCTTGTAAATCATCAAGTTCTTCTTCTGTGGCTCTTTGCCATCCATTCCCTTGTTGAACAACTTTTGAATAAGTCTGTGGCATTTCAGATAAAAGGTGACCCATGGAAAGAGCTGCAAAATGTGCTTCATCGTCATTACTTAAGTCATAGTCCTGTAAATAATTAGGTATCTTTCTGCTTCTTGTACTTTTACGACTTTGTTCTTTATTCATCGATTCTTGTTCATTTTCTTCTTCATTTTCCATTATTTCATTGTCCTGTTTGGTATATTTATTTGTATTTTGCTTCTCTGCTTCTTCTTCATCATTTGATAATTCTTCAATCACATTTATTTCCTTTTCCTCGAGATTTAACACTTGTTCGTTGAAAATGACATTCCTTCCATGAACAATTTTTCTTTCATTATTATTCCATAATCTATATCCATTATCTGAATACCCAATCATAATAAGTTTTTCACAGTGAGTATCTAATTTAGATTTTCTGATTTCTTCGGGAATTAAATTGTATGCTTTGCATCCAAAAAGTTTTTTTTTTTCATAAGATTTGGTTTCTCATCATACCATATTTCAGCAGGACATACAAGTTTTGATAAAGTTCGGGTTTCAGTTCGATTTATTAAATAAATTGATGTCCTCACCGCTTCACCCCATAGATGTTTATCAAGTTTACTATCAAAAATCAAACATCGTGCCTCCTCCAAGATTGTTCGATTAAATCTTTCTGCAACCCCGTTTTGTTCTGAATTATATGGTACTGTATATTGTATTCGTATCCCCTTATTTTTACAGAAATCTTTGAAAGCAACTGATGAATACTCTCCCCCATTGTCACATCTTAATTTTACGATTTTATTACCAAATTTTGCCTCTACCAGAGATACATACTGTTTAAATGCCTCAATGGCTTCATTTTTTCTCTCCAATAAGAAACACTTACAAAAATGGGAATAGTGATCGATGAATGTAATGAAGTATTTCTTACCATCATAAGTAGTTGTGTTATGGGGCCACATATATCAGATGATATTACTTCCAAAATCCTTTTTGCTTTTCTTTCTTCAGATACATTTAAAAATGGTAATCTAGTTTGTTTGCCTTGAAGACATACCTCACAAGATCCTGGAGCTGGGAATCGAGAAGAGTGTCCCCATCTGCGATGCTGCAACATTTGCTCATCTACTGTTGTATTAGCAAAATCAACTGGATTATTTTTAGATAAAGTTAAAGTTATTGTATAGAGTTTACCATTTAAATTTCCTTCTAAAACTTTTTCTTTATTATTCATAATGAAGACTTTATTGTTTTTAAAAATTACTTGTAAACCATTTTCTTCTAATTTCCTTACTGATAATGAGTTATAAAATAATTTATCACAAACCCATACATTTTTAATAATAATTTTTCTTTGATCATTATTGCTAAATAATAAATTTCCCTCTTTCTTAGCTACAATGTTCTCACCCTCTTTTGCTATATTGATATGATGAAGAACATCTTTACAATTGTTTAAGAATGGCAGTAATTTTGAATTAACCAAATGGTTAGTTGCTCCGCTATCTACAATAAATGTTACCTCTAAGTCATTACTACATAAATTTATATGTTCACATTGTTCATCATAAGTTAAAAAGCATATGTCTTTATCTTCTTCGCTACTTACATTTTCCACTGCGTGTGCTCCATCTGATGCACTGCCTCTGAAAGCTCCTCGATAATTACCTCTATGGTTGCCCCTGGATTCAAAGCCATTTCTATAGCTTCTAAAGTTAGCTTGGTTTTTGTTTGGACATTCTGATTTCTTATGGCCCACTTTCTTGCATAAATAACATTGAAAAGGAAACTTTGGCTGCATAGTATTTCGCTTATTACTCGGTTTCCAATTTCCTCGTCTACTTCCACGGCCTATAAAAACAGCGTCTGCGCATCTTGATGAAGTAGGTTCTTGGTTCTTATTCTGCCTTGCCTCTTCTAATAATAATTCACCCTTCACAAAATCCAGTGTGATTGACTCTTGATTTTGGCAGAACATGATGTCAATCGCTGTTGTCACAGATTGGTAGATCTATGGCATCGCTGAGAGAAGTTGTAAAATAACTTCTTGTTCTTCAATTGTACCCCCTGCTGCTTTTAATTCAGTGATGGTTTGATCAAATTCAGTGAGAAATTGGGCCAAATTTTTACCATTAAATTTCAGACTTCCGAATTTTCTTTGCAAGACTACTTGTGTAGAAATACCTTTTTTTGAGTAAGTTGTGCTTAAAGAGTCCATCATTTGTTTGGCAGTAGTTTTTGTTTTTAGCATTTCCAATATGTTATCTGCTACACACTGAATGATAATGGTTCGCGCCTTTGTATCATGCTTATTAAATGCTAGTAAATCTTCCTGTCTGGATGGCGTTTCCTCAGTTAAAACATGCAATACACCTTGCTGTTCCAATAGCAATTTTATTCTGAATTCCCAGTTTGAAAATGAATTTCCATCAAATGGTTTCACATGAAATAATTGCTGATTTCTTTCAGACATTTTTCCAGTTGCACAATTTTTCTCAACCCAAAACTAATTTTGCCTTTTTATTTTCCATTCTTCCTATTATCTGCCTAATTAATTACTGGGCCCATAACCTTGGTTTCTTAATAAATTAATAGGCAGCTTTGAGTGATTTATTGTGAATCATTTACAATCTTCATTACAGAAAACAACGCATAAGATAAAGTTAAAACTAAACTTACGAATGCGGACAACACCCACATTTTACATGTCACCTTTTTGTTCTAGAAAAAGTTGTTGCCAACTGCATGAAAGTAATGTTATAAATACTACTTGTTATGCAACACTTTATACATTTGCGAAATTGGAGTAGTAATATTCTACAAAAACGGGACCAAACTAACGTCTTGTTTGTATCCAATTGATGGCTTTACTTACAACTACGAGACATATAAATGAGTCCTCGTTCTCTCGACTAGTCCCTGAAAAAATAGAAAAATGTACCGTTACCGTAATCTTAGATACATCTGTCCAAGACCTAACAGTCCCCTTTTAAAATTACAGCTAGCTTCTATTAGTTCTTATAAAACCGATAGGTGGACAACGGTAGCCGCTACCACAAGATGTATTTCGTTAAAACGGTCTATTGAACACGCTCTATATATTTTTTTGTCAGAATTGGAACACTGTTCATGACACCATCCAAAACACTTTACACATTTGATCCACTTTTCACCGCGCACATCTTCGGAATATAAAATGCCACAAAACATGCAATCTGCATCCAAGGTATCGTCATCAACATCCATATCCAAATCATCATCTAGGATAGATAAGAGATAAAATAAATTTGGGGCTTAAGTGCTTCTAAGAGCCTCTCCACTACGACCTTTGCAGATCTATTGTGTATGCCCTACTGTTATTCTAGAGTTCCTTGTCTAGACCCGTCCTTATTACTAGACGGATGGCAAACCTCAGGTCCTCCATATATTGGAAGGGTTGTGGTATTTCCTCTACTATCGTAGAAAACCTCAGCCTAGTCAGGCCTTCGCAGTAGCACAGTATGTGTACTGGGGTTTCCTCAACTTCTTGGCAAAACCTACTTATGGTTGTTTCTGCCAATCCGATGTTATTTGTTAAGTCTACATGTAATTGCATATTACCCGAACAACTTTTCATAATTAAAGTTTTCGATATTGTCACAGATAAATGAACTTACAAATTAATATTTTTTGAAAAAATTCGTATACGAATGAAAAAATGTGACATCTGATATTATTTGCGTTGTACGTTCTGGACCATGCTGAACTTTTTATAAAAAATAATTTTTTTCGAAACATTAAGAACAAAAAAAGTTTCCCATAATATGTTGCCAACTTTTTCAGACAAACTGTATATTGATATGGATGAAGAAATTGAGGATTAAATATTATATTTGTAATATTTATCTAAAAAATTGTGTATGAAGGTGTGTTTGTATTGGTTTTTAACAGGAACATGAGATATCTAGTTAATAATTATTGAAACATGGCAACTTTGACATTATTAATTGAGTGAAATGTAGATGGCAGCACACTAATTACACTTTCTAATTACCTACTTTTGAGTCGCGCTGCTAGATCGCACCATAATACGATCCAGCGCAATATGGAGGTATGCGATATCATCAATTGTTTTTAATTTATTATTATTTGAATTCTATAATAGTAACAACTTCAAGCCAGAGCTAGGAGTAACAGAACAAAAACGTTACTCCTTAGTGACGCGTTACTTTTTTAAATGGACGAAAAGTAACGGCAATAACTTTTTTTTCGGACCGAGATGGGAAGCTAATGTTCGGATGGGTCCAGGACCCAAACAGTGTTGGACTCATCCCCAAGGGGATGCCCACCAACCAAACCCACCTCAAACTCGCCGTTATCCCCGCCTCGGAATCACTACCCTAGCATACTTCGAGACGGGCGGCAGTCCCTCGCACACTCTCCGCTCACACCGTCGTCTTCTCCCTAACTTTCACTCCTACATCTCATGCCATATCGAGTCCTTCTCTTCCCCTAACCATGCTCTCTACTACTCCACTCACCTCCATCCATTTTTCCTCCCCCATCAACATTATCTCCACTTTGTTCTCCCAGAACACCATCTCCCCTAGTTTCCTCTCCAACTTCTTCAGCACTTCCTCGTTCCTACAGCATCTAAACACATGCCCCACATCATACTCCACTTCACACCTCTCGCACAATCCAGTCTCTCTTTTCCCAATCTTGTGGAGGTACCCTACTCTCGACCCATGTCCAGTGAACTCCTGTATTAAGAATTAGTTCACCTACCCGAATTTCCGGTCCATCCAATCTCTCCTATTCCCAATCGCTGCTTTTAGCACGCCCTCATACTCGTCCCAACTTCTCTCCATTTCCTCCTCCATCCATTCCTGTACTTCCTTCCTGGTCGCACCCCTCCAGCGCTTGTTTCTGGCTCTAGCCATCACGTCCGATGGGTAGGACCTTGCCACCCTCAACAGTATCCCTCTCTGCATCCGCAGGAATTGCCTAACCCTCGCATTGACCCCAGCTCTTCCACCCCACACCTCCGCACAGTACAGCATACTCTGCTCTACCGTCCTACCAATTACCCTCCTCTACCACTCTCCCGGCCCTTCCACATTACACATCAATCTCCCCAGCCATGCTGCCCTCACTTCCCCTTCTCTGTCGCCTTCAACATGTGAGTTTTGAAGGATAATTGGCTATCCAACCACACCCCTAGGAATTACACATACCCCATCTTCCCTCGTCTTGCTCCGTCCCTTCACTAGCAACCCCACCATCTTATCTTCCGCCAATTCCAGTCCGCACCGCTCTATATTCTCCACAATCTTCCTACGCAGTCTCTCCGCCTTTCTTTCTATCTCCGCCTCTCCCTTTGCCGTACATACCAGACACACATCGTCCACATACTCCGTTATCTCACAGCCATTTTCACATACTATCCCACAAACCTCATCAAACACACACTTTCATAGCGTCGGTCCAAGAACCGAGCCTTGGGGCACTCCAGCCTCCGTCTGTTACCTCCTCCCTCTAGAGTCTACACTCACACGCTCCGTCAGGCAGTCCTCTAGCTACCCTCCCTAGCTCTTTCCACCAAGCCCATCACCCTGCCCAGTGCCGAGATGCAAGATTTCCCCTTCGTAAATCCGTGCTAGTTTACCCTAAAACTCCCATTCCTACCAACTTCCTCCTCAATCCCATCCTTTATTATCCCCTCCATCAATTTACTCCTACCACACAGGCATAAAAAATACGCCAGGCAGAATTTGGAACTGTGATAAATCGGGGTTGTCTTTTGTAGTAAAACCCAGCAAAGTTGTGACGGCCTTAGGCAAGCATTATGTTTATAAAAGAACTTACGCAGACAGGGAAGAAACAACTAGTGTTCTTGGTTCTATTTCTGACAATGACTTCTTCATACCACCGCTAGTAATAAGTCCAAAACAAGGGGCAAGAAAAAAGAAGACGATGACGATAGGCATGCGGTGTCTGCGGAATCAGCTGCCGAGAAGACTGGGAAGCCAAAATTGGTGTGTTATGGGTTCAGTGCTTCTTTTGCGGCGTTCCGTATAACAGAAACTGTCAAACGAGACTTGACGATGAAGACGTCTTTATGTGCGACGGATGTGATGAGCATGCTTCAGACGACTAATACTTTTCTTGATTTCTAATAAGTGAAATGTTTGTTTTGTGATATACCAACAAGTTTTTAATAATTTCCCTTTTAATTGCTCCTAATTCGATATATCGCCAAAATACCTCTCCACATCACCAAATAAACTTACCTTTAAGCAAATTAACTAACCAAATGAAATTTTTGGCAAGTATTTTTTTTCTGTCAAAATTGACATAATTTTAGCATTTTTGTAAATGAGCGATTAAACATTGACCTCTTGGATAGGTAGGTCAAGAAATTATATATCTTCAGGAATTCAAATTGCTCATGTTTAATTAAAAAGATGACCAGTTTACCTTACTTTACCCTAAATAGTGGGAATTTTTTATCCAAATTCAATTAGGCTGGTTTGCCTCGACGGAAATAAAAAAAAATTTAGTCTTATTAGGAAAGACTTGCGTCTAGCACCAACGTATAATTTTGTAGCACGCATGCGCATTTCATGATCAGTTTGCCTTCTAATTTATAGAGAAGGGCAAGGAAAATCATTGAAAAAGCTATACAGAAGGGTCAGGGTGAATGGAATGGTTGTTTTTGCTTCCCCTTATTCAAAAATTAACCAATGATCTGTTTTAACCAAGAAAATTGTAAAACTTATTAGAAACAAAAACAAGTATTAGTTCTTCATTATTCTAACCTAAAAATTCAAAACGACAAGTCGGGGCAAACTGATCATTAAATGCGCATGCGTGCATGTGAGCTACAAAATTAAACGGTGAGGCTAGACGAAAGTTTAGGAAGGCCTTACATTGGCCTATCTGCAGTAATTAAAAATGTCATACTAATAATACCGTCCCCGCTGGAGGGAGTTATGTAGAAGGTAATACTTTCTAACGTTTCCTTTGACGTACCTACAGTTAAATATAATAAATTAAAGCTAAAATTCTGCCTAAATAATTTCAATTAGATGGATTCATTTTCGGTATATAATGAGCTCTCGGTGTCGATGGGCGGGGTTTTTCAAAGCGCGTGTTATAGTGGAGTGCCAACCTAGGATGGTATAGTACGTTACGCTGCCGTGGCCGTTGATGTTTGAGTTCGCTCATACTTATTCCTTGCGATAAGTTTATTCAGTAAAGTTGTGTTTTACAATGTGCTCTTTAGAAAAATAATTTGCTAAAGCTGAGTCTAGCAATCTACCTAATGTAGATTTATTTATGGTGATAGACTATTTTAACAAAAATAAAGATTTTATTAACACTGAAAAGAGAGGTATAAAATTTCAAAGGTAAATTCATAATTAGATACTAAATCGATATGAAATTAAGTTTATTTTACTTTTTATGTATTGTTACGAGGTCACCAACTCAAAGCCGGTCCTGTCCCCCCGACTGTAAATTTTGGTGGCTGCGCCCCTTACGAGAACATTCGCTTTGTTTGTGCATAGGACCAGCGTGGAAGGTACTGGAATTTTCTAGAGTTGAGAAGAACTATATATACGCGGGTTTTTGAGTGCGTAACAATAATTAGTGAAACGAAGACAAGAGTTAGTTCGACAGTTTACAGAAGTTCTTAGTAATCGGACAGTGAATTAAATAGTGTAATATTCAAGTGGTAAAAATAAATTAGAACTAATATACCGAGTGTAAATAAATTAGTAGATATTAAAAAGAGTGTGTATATAAATTAAGTTTAATACAGTGTGTGTTTCTTTAAACAAATAAATAGTAATTAGCCATAGTAGTGTATATAATTTTATCCCACAAGTAAAACTATTCAAATAAATAACAAAAACATTACAGTATATTGAAGAAGCAAAGAATGGCAACAGTATTATGAGATAATATTATGTGCCAAAAAAGAATGATTGTTTATCTATACACTATCTCGCGGTTTGTTTTAAAAAATCAGCATTATCACCAAACGCGAAGGATTTCATTCACTGAACGTGAGCGGTCGTTGGACCGCCGACAGAAGCTTGCTTTTTATGCACAATAGAATGCGATATTGGGAAATCCATCAATAAAAATACTCGCAATAGAATGCGATGTTGGGAATTACATTAGGCCCAGTACGTTCTACTAAGTTTTATTTTGTAGCCGTCAGACGGCAGTAGTAGGTAATCCTATAGCAAACAGCAAACTGACCTTTCTATATGCGTGAGCGTACATGCTCCCTGACATTCAAGTATAGCCTGCGTCTCTCTCTCTCCCGCTGCACTGAACGTACACTATGGCCTTCGTCTCTCACACACATCATGCGCTTCAATTTAAATTTCATTGGAATAGTGGATTATTCAGAAATCTGGCAACACTGTTGCGTTACGAACGCTTTTCGTAACATCACACGTTTCACGAGTTCACTAGCCTTTTCAGAAATATGGCAACACTGTTGCGTGACGGACCTTTTTTTAATAACGGTTACACGTTTTACGAGTTCACTAGCCTTCTCAAAAGTCCTATGTCGTGCAATAAGAAGCAAGCTTCAATAAAAGGGACAAAAATTTAATTCTTGACGTAGAGGCTAACACTAGAAATCAAAGTGAAAGTAAAATATGGCAAAAAATGAAATGTGGTAGAGTGACTGCTTCTAGAGCTAATAATGCTGTACGATGCAAAACTGAAGGTGGATGTCTGATTGAAAATATTTTAGGAGCTGAAACTTTTCAAACTTCTGCAATGTCTAGGGGATTAAACTTAGAAGATGATATTTTAAAAGTATTATCTCAATAGACATTAATGCTTTTTGTTAAAACAGGAATTTTCCTATGTTCAAGACTTCCATTCATAGGAGCATCACCAGACGCAATAAATGCAACCACTGTCGTAGAAATAAAAAGTCCAACCACTGAAAAGACATTATTGAGTTATATTGATGCAAATGGTAATATTAAGCTTAAATATGTGTATCAAATGCAAATTCAGATGCTGTTGACTCAAAGACAGAAAGCTATTTTTGTAGTCGCTTTGCCCAATTTTGAAACCAGTAAAAATATATTAATTAAATATTGTGATTACGATAAAGAACTTGTAGATGTAATTTAAAATGATATTGAACAATTTTGGTGTCAAAGTGTTTTCAAGAAATTGTTATAGGACAGTTAAAATATTTGCTTCTCTAGTTAACTACCTAGATATGTTTCTATTATTAATTTTTTATTCTAGATACGCATTTATATGATGTGTCTAATAAAATTATGTTAACAAATATAAAAGATTTAATTATTTTATTAAATAATTTTGAACATTTATCAAACCACACATAATATGCACTATGAGATCTCTCGAAGATTAGCGAATCCTCTAATTCTTGATATGACACGCTCTACATGAATTCGTAAACTTGTAATCCGTTTAGCTTCTCTTAATTCAGACTCCGTGTCCTTTTTCCTGTTATTACTGACGATGGCCCTATTAACTTAGACCCCATTGATGATAACTGATCTTCAAGCTGCTTAAATCCGCGATCTACCATAACTTGAAACCCTGTGTAAATGTTGAGTCTCCATTGGAAACGTTGGTAGTTTAAAGGTGTGGAAACGCCTCTGAATCGGTGGTGTTGCGAGTCACTTGGAGAATCATCTTGAGGGAATAAAACGACTACTTCTAGCACTGAGATATGTTCTATTTATTACACTACTTTACTATAATACATTACACTACTTACGATTACTAACGATATGTATAAGTACCTAGCCGTATAGCATACTTATATTTAAAGATTATTTATTACTGATGATTGAGTCATCTTACTGATATCTTAATACTGAACTATATAGAATGTTCTCTTGAATTATATTGAATGGATGAATCCCATAATGAATATTGAATGTATATTTATACAGCCAGTCAAGTTCAAATAAAGTAAATAAACATATTACTGTTTGTGTTTATTTCACGCTCTGAACTTGATTTCGTACTCGTCGACCTTCCTACTCTTTATTTGTATAATATTAAAACGTTCGAATGTTTTGTTGAAATAAAATCAAGGGAATTTAACTTCTAATAAATTAGAATCTGTACTTCCCGACGCAGAGGGTTCAATCCAAATATATGAATCAGTACGAGAACTTTCGGAAGATGAAATGTCTGTTAAACTAGGTCGCATTTTCTTTTTACTCAGTGTTCAGTGCTTCCAAAGATAAAGTATTTTTCTCTTGCCTACACATTTCAAATCAGTTGAACAAATGAGAATTTCACTTGTGCACCGAGTGGCCTTAGATCTTACAGGGAGAAGACGACGGTGTGAGCGGAGAGTCTGCGAGGGACCGCCGCCCGTCTCGAAGTATGCTAGGGTAGTGATTCCGAGGCGGGGGTAACGGCGAGTTTAAGGTGGGTTTGGTTGGTAGGCATCCCCTCGGGGATCAGTTCAACACTGTTTGGGTCCTGGACCCATTCGAACATGAGTTTCCCATCTCGGCACGAAAAAAAAGATCTCACAGTAGGTCTTGAATTAACTTGAGCACCAACAACTATAGTTTTATTAGGGACAGACAACTCCTCTTAAAAATATGGGGCACAACATTTGGTTTCATTTTAATTTTACCAGCTTTCATCGTTTTCAGCTACATATAATTTTCTATATCTTCTTCAACCTAAAAGGTTATTTATTTATCTAGCAATAATGGTTCATTATGTATCTTACATCAACTTCAAAAACAATTAATAAGGTAAAATAAACAATTTGAAGTTACGTTAAAGTGATCTTCGCAGCAGTATCTTGAACCTTTTTGAAGCTTGCTTCTTATTGTACGACATAGGACTTTTGGGAAGGCTAGTGAACTCGTGAAACGTGTGATGACGAAAAAGCGTTCGTCACGCGATCACTCATTCTTCGCCTCTTTCTCGGCCGCCTACTGCGTTAACTCACTCCCCTCTTTTCCTCTCTTCCTCAGCCGCCTTCTTCTTCTCTCTTTCGTAGGCTACACAGCGGCACGCCTCTCTCTCTTTCTCTCTCTCTCTCATACACGCCGGCACGAGGGATTCCCAAACGGTCGGGAGAGAGACAGAAAGAGAGAGAGAATCGCGCGCCTATCTCTAATTGCCAATTTTTGAAAAATTGTCAAAAATTTGGAAAAATGGTCAATAATTGTCAAAGACTGCCCAAATGTTGAAAAAATTGTTAATAATTATAAAAGACTGTCAGAAATAGTCAATAATTGTTTAAAATTGTAAATTTTTTTGAAAAATGCTCAAAATTTTTGAAAAATTGTCAAAAATGGTCAATAATTGTCAGAATCTGTCAAAAATTGTCACAAACTGTCAAAAACTGTCAAAAATTTTCAAAAATTGTTAAATATTGTAAAAAATGGTCAAAAATTGTTAAATATTGTAAAAAATATTCAATAATTGTTAAAATTTTGAAAAAATTGTCAATAATTATAAAAAAATGTCAAAAATGGTCAATAATTCTTGAAAATTGTCAAAATTTTTGAAAAATGGTCAAAATTTTTGAAAAAATGTCAATAATTGTCAGAAACTGTAAAAAATGGTCAATAATTGTTAAAATTTTGAAAAATGGTCAAAAATTGTCAAAATTTTGAAAAAATGGTCGATAATTATAAAAAACTGTCAAATATGGTCAATAATTGTTACAAATTGTCAAAATTTTTGAAAAATGGTGAAAATTTTTGAAAAATTGTCAAAAATGGTCAATAATCGTCAGAACCTGTCAAAAATGCTCAAAAATTGTCAATAATCGTTAAAATTTGGAAAAATGGTCTAAAATGGCCAAGATTTTTGAAAAATGATCAAAAATGGTCAAAATTTTGAAGAAATGGTCAATAATTATAAAAAACTGTCAATAATTGTCAAATTTTCTGAAAAATGATCAAAAATTTGGAAAAAATGGTCAATAATTGTCAAAATTTTTGAAAAATAATCAAAAATTTACGAAAAATGGTTAAAAATGGTAATTCTATTGCGCATAAGAAGCAAGCTTCTCTCGGCGGTCCGACGACCGCTCACCTTTTTCTGATACAAATTCACTCCTAGACATAGCTATTTGCCAAGCCTTCCTTGCTTTTTAATTACTAGGTAGGCTGATAAAAAGCTTATTGGGGGAATTTTTGGATGAATTTGTATACTGCGGTACAACACACGTTTTATAAGTTAGTTTCTTTCCACTCATCGCGATATAAAACCACGAAAACGAAGATCATATATCGAGACATAAGTTCTGACTGTAAAACACTGTAAAGACTGTTTTACACCAAGCGATCATGGAAATAAATTTTGGGGGAAGAGGAGCTGAACAATTTTTTTAATTTTTTGTGTAATTATTTATTTATTGGGCTAGTTTAGAATTTTGATTAAATTATATTTCTTCAAACGGTCCCATTATGGCAGATAGGCAAATATAAGACTAAATTTGTTTATTTCAGTTGAGGACCAAATATTCCCACCATTTACACGTTTCTCAAAATATCTTGTGATAGGAAAAATATATTGACATGCGGTTTTCGTTAATTTGCTGCTATTTTGGTCTTCTCTCATATTCCATTGTTAATACTGCATGCTTATATTTGATATTTCCAGGGAGAACTAGATTTAAAAAAAATAAAAATAGCGCCCTATGACGTGTACGTTACTTATTGAGGTGCGTTGAGTATATAAAACTTACATTGGTAGAAAAGACGATAGCAACTTTGCAATGATCGGTCGGCGTTTCTTCATAACAACGTTGCCACTCTTCCCCACCTCTTATTTGAGTGGGTGTGCTAAAACTTATCAAATATACGCCAAATGTTTCGAAAAATGCAATAATTGTTTTTGTCATGCTCCATAATTAGGTAGATTCTGCAGAATTTGGATTTTTAGATTTTTTTATTTCAATTGCGCCCTCTAGCGGTGGACCTACAAGTCTGTAAATAATTTCTAGGTTTTTCTCTCGACCATTTTTGTCATAGAATTTTTTACCCAATTCCTATAGGTACTATAATCCGATCAGGCTGAGGCGACCTGGTATACGTATCGTTCCAAGACAAAAGTAGGTGTAGGAGCCGGAATTGTAGGGCTAAAACAAAGGATAGCTATTCCAATTAGCCTATCTAAGAACGTCACAACTTTCCAAGCGCATGTGTCGGCGTTTCACCACTGCGTTGAAGAAATTAAAAGGCAGGAAAGGACATACCGTTCAGTTGCCATCTTCACCGATAATGGTGCCTTAAACGCACTTGGAGACCATTGCAAGGTCATGGTAGCCTGGGTACCAGGGCACGAGGGTCATAAGGGCAACGAATTGGCGGATGAAACGGCCAGACAAGGCTGATCAATGCCATTCATTGGACCGGAACCCTTCTGCAGCGTCGCAAAGTCGGCAATAAATATGGCCACAAGGAAGTGGGTGGCACAGAAATCTCTAAAATGGTGAGTAACCTCACCAGGACAGAGACAGGCGAAACAGTTCATTAGAGGACATTCGCCAACTTTTACGGCAGACCTAATGAGCAAAGACAGAAAAACTGTCAAAGCCGTAGTGGGTGTGTTGACGGGGCACTGTAAGCTTAACAGGCACGCAGAGCTAATGGGGTTGACAGACGAAGCTATGTGCAGATTCTGTCACCTAGAAGAAGAAACTGCAGAGCACATCCTATGCCAGTGCGATTGCCTCGCGAATGTGCGCTTTCTTGTCCTAGGCGATGAGACGCCACCGACAGGAAACTACATGAAATATTCAGACTCGAGGCTGATTGGCTACTTAAAAAGAGTCGGGCTGGAGAATGTGATCTAGATTCAGAGGACCACAATAGATCTGAAAAGGTCGCAGTGGAATAGGCCGATTAGCCACCTCATCAAATCTAATCTAATCTAACAATCCAATCCCATGATATGATTGACGGCCGTTGTTACAAGCCTACCCGGTACAGTACACCTTATACAAATGAATTTTCAACCAAGACTACAATTTAATTCATGGAAAATGGGTCTGCTAGATTCTCGAAACCTATGCTTCTCTTTAATCAGTCGAAAACCGTTGGTGCACTTAATTCATCACACTTCGAAAGCTCCTAATTTTGATCCACTTTACTTCTGATTCTGATGGGTTGGGCTAGTTTGTTCATAGGTTCACATAAGAAACTCACTAATAGGCTGAATTTCGAATAGCTTAGCTATAACATTTTCTAGCGTTTTTTTAAATAATATTAGATTATTACAGTTTCCTGTAAATTGTCGTATTCAGTAAAGCGCGTTACCAATAGATATCGAATAATATACTATTAACGCCGAATATTTTAAAAACTTTGTAAGGCGTTATAATAGTATTAAACCATTATTTTCGACATCTATTGACAACACGCTTTATTAAATACGACAATTTACAGGAAACTGTAATAAGATGTTTATATTACAAACAACTAGTTTATGTCAATTCAGAGTATTGGTTTGCTGTTGGAGGTGAAGATGTCGCTGTTATCACAACTTTAACATTCCCTTTTCTGGTATCATATTTAGTCCGGGATAAGGCTCACAGAGCTCTCTGACGGAGAATATCTACCTTGTACTGATGAGGTGCAAATACGCCGAAACCGGTATACAAGTGATATTGTCCCTTCTAATTGCAAACCAGAATGGTTGTTTAGATCATACCGACCCCGTTTAAGTATAATTCAATGTCTGTCGGGGCATATAGCCTGAGAATTAGTGGTATCTTCTAAGTGAACGGTCATTGTTTTTGAAAATATTTTCAAAACTTAATATTATAAATCTATTATTCGATATCTAATATAACTACATTAGGCAAATTTTGAATTTTTAGGTAGCTTGAAGATGAGCAGCAAGCAAATATTTTTGCAAAAAGGAAAGGTTACAAAACTCACAACTCAACCAGATTTTGAAGAATTTGTTAGTGAAGATATGATATTCGTAGATTATGAAAAACTTCCTGAAGTGGTTCAGCCAGGTGATACAGTAATATTTGATCATGGATCCGTTACTCTGACTGCTTTAGAGTGTGTGGAGAGTATCATTAGGTGCATAGTTCAAAAAGCAGGTAAGGTCAAACTGAGTATTATTACATCCATTCAAATGGGTTGTGCTCAACAGCACAGGTATTTGAATTGTACCATATCCAATGTTTCCTACTTCCATTCCAGAAGCTTCGTGTCCTCTACATAGGCCATTTATTCAACTAGGGGAATTTTGAGCAGTTCTAATGTTTGTATTATTTCCTCTCCAAAGTGCTTCTGCCTGAGTCCTTGTAACACCGGATATGACTAGGTGTTTCATCTCTCAGTTCACTTTTTCTGTGGATAGGTTCTGCAATCTGTTGTAATTGCTCTGAACGGTTCCGGACCTATAAAGTCTTCCTTAGAGCTTTCTTTAGCTAACTGATTCGCCAATTTATTACCTGCAATCAAGAAGATTCTGGCTGACAGTGAACACTTAAATTTTTTGTTCGGTGTTCGGTGTTTTGTTCTGATGTTTACATCGTTTCTGCTTGAAATAGAGACCACTAACCGACCAGGCTGAAGAACTTTTTTTTGAGTCCGTTTATACCAGCCCCAGTGTTATAATTGACTTAAAAACCATCAGTGAACCAGATTATATCTCCAGGATTAGCTGGGTGCATCACCTGTTTCCTGGAAGGGGATGATGGTATTCACTTGGTCAGTGAATATGTTCTCTGGTGTCCTACTATCCATGGATACTTGAAGTGAACATTGTTTGGAATCCGTATACGTTCCGATTTCAACCTGAGAATCGCCCCCACCCCTACGAAAAGTTCTAGAGAAGGAATGTCAATACGGGCTTCCATTGTTACCGTCTTCGGGCTGTTTATTGCCCCGGTGATACCTTATCATAAAATTTTTCCCAGGTGTGTCCACCAATTCAGTTTGATATCAAGTGTCACTCCCAGATATTTAACTTTATTAGATATATTCAGTTCTTCCCCGAACAGTTCTACTTTACCTTGCGGGAGAACCATTCTACTCGTAAAAGCAACAAGTTTGGTTTTATTTGGATTAACTGAAGATAATATAAGATAAATATGGGGCTCTCGTGCTTCTAGTAGCCTCTCCACTACGACCTTTGCAGATCTATTGTGTGTGCCCCCCTGTTATTCTAGAGCTCCTTGTCTGGACCTCTCCTTATTACTAGACTTCGAATGCAAAACCTCAGGTCCTCCTTATATTGGGAGGGTTGTGGTTTTTCCTCAGCCTAGCCAGGCATTCGCAGTATGTGTGTTTCCTCATCTTCATGGCAAAACCTGCATATGATTGCCAATCCGATGTTTCGTTCCGGTGTTTGTTAAGTCTACAATGCCTTGTCAGGAGCCCAACCAGGATCCTGATTGCTCTCCTATTCTGGAATACCCGTATTCGAAAATTAACAAACCCCAGCCCACCATCTTTGACTGGCGGATCACAATTGAGGCAGGGGAGTATCTTAAATTTAACACGACCCTCCTCCATTAATACTGTGCGAGGTACCCCTGCCACCCGACGAAGGGTAGAAGAGGCCGGGAATTACGGTACGGCACTAGAATGCAGAATATGCAAAAGACCATACGAAGCTGAATCCGGATTGTCCAAGCACTAGAAATCGTGCGGAGTACAGAGCAGACAAGAATATCTCCACTGTATGAGACATTCGACTCCTTCCGTGGCGTAAAAGCTCACGAAGAACGAGCCCATGCATATATCATCCAGCGCAACGATGCAATTCAGACTCGGAAGACCGAGGCCGAGATACTGAGTGATATGGCCGATGTGTAGTCAAAGCTGGCTCCCAACAGCCATGTCCTCATGATTGTGTCTCGTGCTACCGGTCTGAGTAAACAACAAATACGCCACAGGAGGGAGAAGCAAATCTATGAAGACTTTCTCAAGTCATTAAGAGTCCCAAATAAAAAGTCAATGACAATCCGGCCGATATAAGGATCTCTGCACAGCAAGGAACCACCAGCGCAGCCCCAAGAATAGCTACAACAACGTTGCGCGTAGCCGAGAACATCAACGACAGACCATCGTCGCTGAGGGTGGACGCCGAGACCACTATTAAAGGGTACAGAGTTAAGAAGTGGGCGAGAGAGGACGACTTTCCGTCAGAGGAAACTTCGACCAGCAAGGCGGCGAAGAGACCGACACCACTACCTCCACAACGAAAGAGACTGGCTTTCAACAACGAGGACAACATCACAAATTCCACTACGGGCGGCCTGGTGCACGTTCCTGACAACGGTCAGCTCTATAATTTCTTAACACGACACGTGCTAGAGCTAACCGAACACGACAAGAGAGCCGGTCTCGGGGACTTAATTAGGATTGGGTTAGACCCATCCCCCAGTGATCTGGAATCAAACCTGGAAAGGTGGCTCACGTGGTGAGGGAGGGAGTTATTGGTGCGACCAAGGTGAGCACGCCTGCTTTGTCAGGGCCAAAAAAGCCACCAAGACCGGCAAAGAATTACAGCCAGCGCTATTCCAGGACTAACAACACAACAGGGGGAATGTCTTTTCAGCGCATTGCTAGGCGGATGATGACGAGAGAGTGGCACGCTTCGGCCCGCCGGTTAACTTTTATTTTACCCATTCTCGGCAGAAGACATTATAAGGGCAAAAGCAAATTGGGGCAACTCGGCACCGGGTGCCAACGGTCTGTGGTGTGGTCGTGTGAACCAGGTACGTAAAGTGCGGGGAGAATTCTCTAAGTATTCTCTTTGGTATAAACGTCCGAATGCGTGGTTTTGAGAGGTCCCGTACTACCTCAATTTATAAGAACAGGGACCGAATGAACACGACTAATTACCGACCGACTACAAGAGGCTCGGCATTGGAGCGCCTGATGCACCGCCTTTTTTCGCCCTAATGTTTAATTTTTTTTAAATTGTAACTGTATGTACGCTCCTGTGTGCCAGGAGCATATACAGAAGCCACTAACACCATGGCACATGTATTTTGAAAAATAAATATTGTAAGTATCCAAATGCCACGTCATCTAATTAGTGACGCGCATGAATGGGTTAACGAGATTCCCACTGTGCCCACCCACTATCTAGTGAAACCACTGCTCGGTAAGGCGTGTGTTGTTCGCTCACGAAGCGGCGAATGTCACGGTATTCTCAAGTCGGAGTGATGTGTCGCGTAATGATGAGTCGGTTCAGCTCGTGAGGCTTCGCGCCTTGCAGGCAGCTGATGTTCGTGTCCGACGTTTCGTACGCGTCAATTTAACTCCAGCCTGATTCGATTTGAGGATACTGCCAGGCAGGGAATTTAACTGGGGCGGTATATCTGTCAAAGAATAACGCAGGTGTCCTAAGGCCGGCTCAGCGAGGACAGAAACCTCGCTTAGAGCAAAAGGGCACAAGCTGGCCTGATCTCGATGTTTAGTATATATAGGGACTGCGAAAATACGGCCTATCGATACTTTTGGCCTGAAGAGTTTTCAGCAAGAGGTGTCAGAAAAGTTACCACAGCGATAACTGGCTTGTGGCGGCTAAGCGTTCTTAATGATGTCGTCAGACATCTAGAATCATCTAGAACTGCCATCGAAAAGTCTAGAATTGTCACCGAAAATCGAGAACTGTCTGGAACCGGTGAAACATTAGTTTATGCTATATAAGGCCTATAACAAATGAACAAAAAAGCATACCTATAGAAAGATGTATTACACAAAGACAGAAAACTAATTTCATTGAACGATAAACAAATAGGTACAGGTAAGTATCAGCTATTTCAAAATAATGGAATATGATTGTGTTTTTCAATTAAACTTTAAACTGCTCCATTATTAATTTCAACAACAGTATTACTAGTTTATTATTTTATAGGGGAGAAGTCGAAATTCTGATTGTCGAAAAAACTTTTCACTTAAATATTGTAAATATAACACACCTGCTTAAAAATAATCTAAAACATTAAAATTGTTTGTTACGGATTATATGCTTTTAAACCTTAATTTATTTCCCATTATGTTAAAATAAACCTTTTATAAACCTTAAACAATTATAATTGGTTATACTTTTTTGTCTCATAACTTATATTACTTTTATAAACAAAAATATTGAAAAACCCAATAGTAAATAAACAGATGCTAATTAAATAAATAAAAATAAATAAAAATATAAAATAAATATTTTTATTTTTCAATAAATATTTGTAAAATGTTTTTTTTAAATTAAAAATAAAATGTATCTAAGTACTTATTACAATTAAAAATTTAACCCAAGCTCCTCTGCTTTATACGACACTGGTGTTGCAAGCCGCCTTACCCATATATAAACCACCCGTACCGTCGTAAAAATGTCTTCTATCTCTATTTAGGCACTCTTTAACTGTTTCTGGTTCGCGCATACCCAAAGTGCCAACCTAGGATGGCATAGTTATATCATATTTTATTGCTTACACTTAATATTGTTATCAATAATATATTTATGCTGGGTAAATTCATTATTATTTCTCATTATTCCACAGGTATGCTTCTAAGTAATGCTTCTGTGACAATACCAAATGCAACTATTGACTTGCCTACGATATCCGCATCTGACAAGCAGCTTATGGAAGTGGCTTTGGGTGAATGTGTGGAATATCTTTTCATATGTGGAATTCAGAACAAGCAAGGTAGGTATAATCTATTATACGAGATAAGCGGCTGTATCTCGGAAACTTCGGTACTTTCGGTAAAAATTATTGCTATGAAAGTGGCTAAGAGAAATTGCTGGAAACTATTTTCAATTTTGTAAGATGTCCGTTAGGGGTTGTAACTTTAAATTACAAAAAATAAATGTTTTCTAAAAATTGCCTTATTCTGGTACGTTGAAGATGTATGCAAATAAATCTTTAAAGTCTTTAAAAAATAGCTTTGGCTCAGTACTTTTCCACCAACACTTCAAATAAAGTGGTGATGGTTGATGGGAGCGAGGTTGAATGGAGACAAGAAGTCAAGTATCTAGGTTTGACTCTAGATAATAAACAAACACGAAAGGCAGATTATGTACAAAGCAAAAATGCCTCTAATGGTGTGCAGAAATCTGGAAGGGAGAAATTGGGGGTGCAACCCAAAAATCCTGAGCTGGATGTACACTGCCATAGTGAGACCAATTATCACCTATGGAGCCATTGCGTGGAGTAGTAGAACTAGCCTATTGACAACGAGAGAAAACCTCTCCAAAATTCAAAGACTAGCCTGTATGTGCATTACAGGAGCAATGAGAACATGTCCAACGGCAGCCATGGAAGTGATTCTGAACCTCACACCGCTACATATGGTGGTGGAAATTTGTTGAAGAAAGAACATGATACAGAATGAGTAGAGAGGGAATCATTAGAAAAGACCACCTCTTTACTGCTTAGAAATCAGAAAACCTGGGACATGCCACAAGATAGTATGATGAAAAAGTATATCTTTTCAAAGAAATTCGTTACGGAATAGAGCAACAAGAAGGAATGGAATCCAAATACCATTACCAGATTTGGAAAGAATGCCATTCAATGGTACACAGACGGCTCAAAAGCAATAGAAAGAACTGGGATATGAGCTTGGGAAAAACCCCAAGTATCTTTCAAGAGGAAATTCACGCCATAAGAACGAGTGCCCAGTTCAATATTGATATAGGATGTAGAAGGCAAAGGATTATCATAATGTCGAATAGTCAAGCAGCCATTAAAGCACTGAGCTCTTGTGTAATCAGTTCCAAAAGGGTGTGGAAATGCCTAGACAAACTCAATAAAAGGAAATGAAATAGCAGATGAACTAGCAAAGAGGGGGACTGAAACACACTTTTGGGGCCCGGAACCCTTTTGCGGTATCAGTTCCAATGAAATATTGAAAGAAATAGGCAAACCCGAAAAAAAGAGAAGATCTGACCATTGGAAAGATCTAGTAGGACCTAGACAATCAAAGATTCTCCTGGGTGACTACAACCTGTTGAGATCAAATGAATGCATAAGTCAAAGTAAAACTGCAAGAGTTTTACAGGGATCCTTACGAGATATTGTCGCCTTAATGGGCAGCTGAAAAAGCTCAAAATAGTGCAGGAAGAAGAATGTAGATTCTGTGGCATGAAAGAAGAAATCTCCATCCACATACTTGCGAATTGCACAGCAATTCAGAATCCTATGGCACAACACCCTGGAGATTACTGTATAGAAGAGGGACATTTACCTAGGTTAGAGCCTGCAGGTATCCTAAAATCCCTCCAGGAAATAGGTCTAAAGGAGCAACTAGTCTCTGAGACTCTCCTCAGGAACTAAGTAAAAACAAGGGGACTTGATAGATCTTTTAGGTCTCAGTGATTGTCACCCCATTTTACATACATACATACATACAGGCAATGTTAGCCATTCGTTATTTTTTAAATAATATTCAATAATTTCTACTGTCTCCTGAATAGAATAAACCGTTTTTTTTTGTTTTACCCATAGACTTGAAGTGATAATAATTTGAAAAACAGTCCTTTTTTTATTTCATGAAAACATAGGCGTAGTACTGACATATATATTTAAATTTTAGGAGTTTTGGATGTTAAGAATCTTCTTGGTTCACGAGGAGAAACCATTTTGATCATCATCAAAGTCGAAAATGAATATAGTGTTGAGAATATTGACGAAATTGTTAAATGGTCTGATGGTATTTTAATAGACTGTGACAAGTTAATACTAGAACTACCCAAGGAAAAAGTATTCCTCATTCAAAAATCTATTATCGCCAAATGCAATTTAGCAGGTAAATCGAAATAAGAAAAATAGTTTGGAATTAAATTAAAAATTTTGTGTTTCCACGGTTCTTCAATAAATGTTTTTCCCTGGGCATCATTTCAACTATCCCCTTGTTTACGTTTTTTAACGGAGCTGGGTTTATTACAGGAGCAATGAGAACATACCCAACAGAGGCAATGGAAGTGGCTCCTTTTGTTCTCGGAAAAGGCAATGTAGTGGATAGCGCCTTAAGAGTCAATTTCCATCACTGTTGATAAATAATTATTCTACCTAGTTTTCTGGTTCATGTTGTTACTGAATTCCAGATACCGGCTAATTTATTAAAGTTCTTCTACGCTTAATGTGATAACCCATATTTTTAATCTCTTTGAAGGCAAGTGCCTCCCAATGGCGTGCATATAAATATTTTATAAATTCTAATATTGTGAAATAATGTTTTTAATTCAAATTAATATAGTAGATTAAAATTATCCGTTGTAAACCCGATTTTCGTTAATTCGTGAATTCTCGCGATAACCGCATTAAGTATCAGAAATTTCAGAATTTTCTTTTTTCAAACACGCGTACATATTTAAAACAACGCGATGACACTGAACATGTAAATCTTTGTTTTGAAATTCGGCCCTATCATTTATTGCTAAGTCGTTTGTCTGTGGTGCTAAATTATTTCCCGCGATACAACATCTTGAACTGTCGTTTCAAACGGTCTCCCAAATGCTATTCTAAATAATTACTAATAAATTATATTTGTAAAACTTACCCTAACGTCTACGAACAAATAAATATTATATTAATAACAGTTCACTCACGCCACTTAATCAACTAACCCTACTAAACCAACAAATATATATTATATTAATAATATTTTCTACCCTAGATTAACTACACTTTTCTACAACTAAGAACTAAACTCACTCAACCAACAAATATATATTATATTGATAATATTTCTCTACAACACAATTCACGCACACCCCTGGATGGTCTGACGCAGGTCTGGCAAGATGTTCGAATGTTTTTTATGTTCCAGTTGGCCAAGTTAAAACTTTTCGGTTACTTCGTTATATTATGCCAATTATTGGACTGGATGTATTACCTTTTCATTGCAAGGTTGCTATGTTGCCAGCTATTCAAAATTTTCTTAAATATAGTAACATACATGAAGTTGTTTTTAATTAATTATTCTTTATCCAGCAATTTTAAGCGACTCATTTTATTGCTTACTAATAAATTTATATTATGTATATTTTCTTAAATATTCACAAACTATCTTCTAAGGACATCACGATCTAACAGTTTACTGAAGTAAGGAGAACATTTGTATAGTGAGCCTAACAATTCTAGAAAATATATCTGACAACATTGCTTTATTTTATTGTCGTTACAATGACTTTACAGAAAATATGTTCCAAAAACTTCCATTATCATTTGTCACTTCCTTAATTTCTGTATTTTTTATTTCGATTGAAAATACGATCAAAATTATTGAAAGAGTGTCTCATTCTATTCTGACTGTTTTAAGAGCTTATATCTTCCAAACGGTTCTAAATCCTGAAATGTAGTTTTCATAGTTAGGTTTAAAATTTCTGGAAGTTTTGTTAGGACATATTTATCCATGCTATACTTCCAGTTCACTCCCTGTTTTGTCGAAAACGCTTGAAAGGTGATTATACATTTATTCAGGATTACAAAATTGTCACACAATTATGAAAATTATATTGACGTCTAATCAAAATCTCAAGTATCTAAGTTTTTAAAAGAAAGTCTAAACTAATTCCTAGCATTATCCGGGCCTCCCTAAATTAGGCTGCTTTTTAAAATAATATTAATTTAGTGATTGGTCTTCTGTATTTCAGCAATATTATCTTCACATTTACGACTATAACTTTGCCATCGCGCCCTGGATAAATTTTCGTTATTCTCCATCTTAGCCATGTGTTTCTGGGAAATGATTCATCTGCCAAAATAAATGAATCGCCTTCAGTAACATTGGACGTATTATGTTGTCACTTACTCCTTTTGACTAAAGTTGGAATCAATTCTTCAGCCCATCTTTTCCAAAATGAATCTGCAAATGTTTGTTCCATACGCCATTGTTTGCGTAGAAGTATTTCCGAGTCAGTAAATTTTCCAGAAAAGTCAACAAAATTGGATTGTCTGATAAGAAAATGATTTGGCGTTAAGGTCTCGTCATCAGAAGATCAGAAGAAACAATCGTCACAGGATGACTATTCTCAGTGTGCTCTAGCTCTACCAATAAAGTCCGCAGCATTTCTTATTTCGGGCATTGCTCTTTTAATATTGTTCGAAGAGTCTCTTTAGCAGATCGTTTCCTTTCCATTTGATATATTTATTGCAGCTAAAATGTTGAACTGTTTGAGTGTTAATTTCTAGAATAGCCTTTCTCATCTCCTTGTCTGCTCCGCAAAGATATTTTCCATTTTCAGAGTAGATTTCTTCGTCTTCGACTAATAAATTTTCCGATCTACATAATGGCAGAATCCATTGTAAGTGAAGAGGCTAATCCGAGATGAATAGCATAGGTCCGAAATAATCCATTTCAGTTATTATAAAGGCTCTGACTTGTGGTGTTACTCGAAAATCTGGCATCTGACCCATTTGTTGCACTTCCAACCTTGCACTTTATCTTATATAAACAACGCAAGAATTTTGTCAATTTTTGACTGCATTTCTTCCATTGATTATACAAAACTTTTCTTGTAGATAGCTTAAGACATGTTCTCTCCCTTGGTGGTAGTTTATGGACAAACAATACCGTCATCGAATGTTTGGAGCCAAAATGGTTGGTTGTCTCATAGAAACTTGTAAGTTTTCATCATAGTCCAATCTGTCACTTAGTTTTAAGATACCTTGGGCATCGATAAATTGTTTTAGGTTATAGATACAGCTAGATTTCTTGATATTTTTATTTTTTGATAAGTGTTCCATTTCTTCAAGAAAGGTTTCTTTTTAAGCTTGATTAAAAAGTGTTACTTCGGCATCTTGGAATTCTTCAACAGTAATTTGTCTGCCCGAACAACAATTTTACCAATCTTAATTTTACATAATTTGACAAATTCTTAAACTCGTGCAGCTGATCTAAGAAGTCGTAGGTATTTGGAAAATCTTGAAAATTCAACTACCTTTTCATCTTCGGACGATACAAATAGCAATATATTTTTTCTTTTCTCGACATCAATATCAAGCTCTTTAATTTTTTGGGCAGAATAAGAGGTTTCTGGTTTTGACTTCTGTGGCATTTCAAAAGACAATAGATGATATTTTCAAACACGACACCCTCTTTGAGCAATATTCTAAAAGACATATTTTTACTATAAAACTTTAACTGGGATACTGTAATGATCAGATATGAAGTCGCAATTAAGAGTCTGTTGTAATTGTATTAATTACTAATTTTATTTTTGTAAATATAACAAGACATGTCTACTTCTAACGTATATTATGTCATGGCCGTTACAATGTTTCCTCCCTATAAATAAGGATCGAGGTTATGCAACCAGTTGCACATACATATTATGACATCTTTTTAGCTAAACCTGAACAATTTGGTTTACAGCTTCTAGAATGCCGAGCATAGCTAAGCATGAATGCATATCAAAAACAGACTTAACTAAAAGTATTATTGCATAACAAAAACTTGAATAATAAGAACAGACTTAACTAAAAGTATTATTGCTTGACAAAATCATTATATTTCCCAGGTAGTCTAATAGTTCTCGAAGGTCTGACATTTCCCCGTCCTTGAAGAGGAGTAACTGATATACCTGGACTGCAGTTACCCACATTACTAGGTCCTGCAGTCCCAGAAGGCCTAACATTTTCCCGACATTGCAGAGAACTATCTGACCTTCCAGAACTGTCATTAGCTACATTATTTTCGTCCAGCAAATTGTCATTCATAACATGCATTTCATTGGAATCATCAACATCTAGTTCACGGTTAGTTAATTATTTGCGTAAATATATTATATATGAACTTGGAGTATCATGTTTAATTAATATTACTGCAGGATGCCATGCTTTATTTTTTTTATACACAATCTGTTCTCCCTCCTTAAATTCAGTACGGTTTTTTGAAGTTTTATTATAATACTCCTATTAGCTCCTATTTCGTCTTTCAGGATCTCCTTTAAATTTTTGTATTTCAGTTTTATCCCTTTCGATAGCAGGTAGTTTTGTTTTAAGATTTCGTCCAAATAGTAGCTGAGCTGGGGATCTCTTTAACCCTGTAATTGGAGTATTTCTATATTGCATTAGTGCATCCTGTGTACTATGTCATTTCTTCAAAATATTTTTTGCAGTTTGCACAAACCTTTCAGCCAGCTCATTCGATTTTGGGTATCGAGGACTACTTGTTTTGAACTCGAACCCATAAGTCTTAGCAAACTGTTGGCACTCGTACGATGAGTATGGCATATTGTCAGATACTACTATGTCTGGGACCCCATATGCAGCAAAGACCTGTTTGAATGCCTGTATAACATGTGAACTTTGCTTATTTTCTAGCCACTTAGTCAAATAGTCAACTATAACTAAATAATTATTTCTATTGAATTCCAATATATCAAATACAACTTTCTGAAAGGGCAGTTCAGGTATATCATGTGAAATTAATGGCTCTCTTTGGTTTGAAAATGCATACCTTTCACATATATCACATTTCTTGATTAATTCACCTATTTCACCTGACATGCCTGGCCAAAAGAAAATCTGACGTGCCCTGTCTCTGGTTCGATTGACACCAAAATGTCCTTCATGTGTCAATTCAAGCATTTCCTGCCTCAATTTCTTAGGAACTACAATTCTGCCATTATAAAATATTAGACCCTTACTCACATAAAGGTCATTTTGGAGATTATAATATACTTTTAACTTTCCTTCGCATTTGACAAAATTCCATAACTCTTCCTAAAGTCTCATCTAACAAGGTATGTTTCTTAAATTATTCTTTCTTTTCATTGCTCATTCTTAAATGTCTTTCTATTGAATGTACCAACTCCAGCATTTCAGGATCTGCTTCCGTATTCTCCTCACTGACGTTTCTAGACAAAAAAATCTGCAATATGCAAATATGTATCTGTCAAGTATTCTATTTTAATATCATACTTTACTAATTTGAACCTTAACCTCTGTAATCGAGGAGAATAAGTATTAGCAATCTGCTTACTCATGATATTAATATTTGGTTTGTGGTCTGTAATAATTCTAATGGGGCGTCCATATACAAAATAGTGAAATTTTTGAACAGCATAAAGAATTCCCAACATTTCTTTTTCTATAACTGCATACCTTTTTTCAGTTTCTGTCAGACCCCTTGATCCATATGCGACGGGTTTACCGTCTTGCATCAGTGTGAATCACAATTTCTTTGTTGGGGTCAAAATTCATAAGAGTTGTATTTTTGTTTATTTCTTGTTTAATTGATTGTAATAATTTATCATGTAAATTTGTCCATTGAAAGAGAATGTCTTTTTTTAATGACTTGTACAGTGAACTTGAAATCTCAGTCAAATTTGGAACAAATTTTCTGACACAATAGACTCAACCAAGTAACTTTTGCACTTATTTTTTGGAGTTTGGCGGTCTTAGGTCATTGATAGCTCTAATTTTATCTGGGTCTACCTGCATACCACCCTTGTTAAAAAATATGCCCTTCATATTTGACCTCATTTTTTCTGAGTTGAAGATTATCTTTGTTAAATTTAATACCTGTCTTCCTGGCCCTTTCTATAATATCCTTTAATGTGCTATCATGTTTCTCAATAGTGTCTGCAGCAATTAATAAATCATCAAAATATATTACTGTATTTTTTATATCCTCAAAATGTTTAAAATTGCTTTTTTGAAAATATTCTGTAGCCAAACTAATTCCAAATGGCATTCTTAGGAACTTATAGTAGCCAAATGGTGTTGAAAATGTTGTTAATTTAGTAAATTAATTGTTTATCTCAACTTGATAGAACCCATGTTTAAAATCGAGCACCGAAAAATACTGCTTGCCTGACAATTTGCTGGATATTTCATCCACACTGGGAATTTCAAAAAATTCTCTCTCAATACATTTGTTTAGTTCTCGAGGATCTAGGCACAAACGTAAACTCTTATATGGTTTTTCTACAATGACGAGTGAATTAACCCATTCACTAGCACCATCAACTTTAGCAATAATTTTTCTTTTTTCCAGATTATTTAAACTGTCCATTAATCTTTCCTCAATAGCTAATGGTATGCGTCTACATGGCGTAGCTACGGGAACACTATTTTTATGTAATGTTATAGTACATTCATCTTTAAAAGTACCTAAACCCTCAAAAACATCTACAGATACGTGCAAAGACAAACGGAACATGGCAGTTTAATGTATTCGATCTAAATATCCGATCTAAATAGTCCACCAACAAAACATTTTTATAAATTCACTCCAATTAATATCAAGTATTTAGCTAGACAGCTGGATTCAGAACCAGTCTAAGAAACCCCGCCCCTTCTCCTTCCAAAATTTGTTAGTTATGTAGTGTGTGCGAAGTGCGAACTGCGATTTAGTATTAAATTATTATTTGATGGGGGTAGTAAACGTCGCTACATATTGAAACAATATGTTTACGTTTTATGTTGTTCAAATCGAAAATCAATTGTTAAATTATCTTTAATAATTAATGTTTCGAGCTAAGATAATATGTTTTGATTTCTTCTTATTGCCATAACGGCTTCCAAAATAAAAATAGATTCGTATATAATACAAAATAAGGTTCTTAAAATTGAAACAAATTAAAAATAAATACCTAAAAACAACTTAAAATGCTAAAACGAAAAAATTAATGAATCAAAGGTTCAAACAGTCCTCCTTGTTAAGCCAAACCAAAACCGAATCTATCAAACAAAGATAATCTTGTATCTCTGAACTGATTCGGTGTAATGTTTGCACAATGTTGGACAATTTTCGCCCTTAATTCTATTAAATGTTGAGCCCTTTCAAAATTGCGCCGATAAATCTCATTTTTTAAAAAACCCCATAAAAAGAAATCGTTCGGGGACAAATCGGATGATCTTGGAGGCCACTTGATTGTACCGTTTGTGGATATAATGCGGTTAGGAAATGTGGTTTGGAGATATTCGGTAACTGCCCGAGAATTGTGACATCCATCTTGCTGATACCAAATATCTCCAAAATCAATGGGAAGTTGCTGAATTGCCGGAACTATTTGGTTCTGTAGCAGTTCGAGATATTTGGCGCCATTATGGTTTTCCACAATAAAAAAGGGACCTATGATATAATCGCCTAAAATTCCCGTCCACACATTAAGTTTTTGTGGATATTGCGTACGAACGGGAATACTTAGGTGCTTATTTTGCCGAGACCAATACCGAACGACAAATAGATTGTGCTTTCTGTGAAGAGAAAATGTCGATTCATCTGTAAATAAAACGTTTTTAAAAAAAGTATTATTTGAATTTTCTTTCTCCATCATCTCTTCACAGAACTCCATCCGTTTAATATTGTCGTCGGGAAATAGCTCTTGTGTTGTATGAACCTTATAGCACCGATACCCATTACTTTTTAAAATACGTCGAACTGTACTTTGATTCATGTTTACTTCTTCAGCAACTTCTCTGCTCGAACATGATTCATTATTTTCAACCACTGCACAAACATCAATTTCACTATTTAGTCGATGTTCACTCATTTGCCTTTCAGGTGGTTGACCGAGATTACTGCATTTGTTGCAGTTTTGTAAACATCCACATTTACGAAATTTTTGAATTATTCGATCAACTGTAGACCGTGAAGGCGCTGGTCGGTTTTCAAAAGCAACAACGAATAAATTTACTATTTCCCTAATCGAGTGACCTTCAAAATACCACGATAAAATTTGAATTTTTTCCTGAAGGGTGTACATTTTTACTTCTCTACAAATTTATTTAATTTTGAAAAATTATGGGCTTGAATAGTACTCTCTGCAGTCGAGTATTGTTTACTAACTGTCTGACGCTAATTAAGGACCGCCCTTAGTTGAGAATACGGAGTGGTAGGAATTGTACGATACGTTAAAGGTGTCCAAATAAACGACTGTAATAATCGTGTTTTTAATCTGTTGAAGCTGGATGTTGGTCAACTAGTTCAAAATCATGTGGGTAGACCAATTATTGGGGTCACCTTTAGTTCAACAATAAACATTTCTAATTCTACATAATTATCTGAATAAACACATTGAAGTTTAACTTTACCATTTGGTTTTATCACTAATTGTCTTTTCTCACTTTCACTACACATTTTTTCAAAAATCTTCGTCGAGATGATATTTACTTCTGTCCCTGAATCAATTTTAAATTCAACAGGTTTTCCATTTATTTTCACTTTTTCTGACCACACTGAACAATTATTTTTTACAACTTCTCCAACTTTTGCCAAGCTACACACATGCAGGTTATCTTCATCATCTTTCTCCTTATCTATTTGTGCCACACTTTTAACTTGTGGACCTATTGCTTCGCAAACATTTGCAAAATGATTGGATTTTCCACATCTGTAACACACTTTCCCATAAGCAGGGCATTCTGCAAACCTATGCTGTGTATTGCATTTTAGACATTATCTTTTGTTCATTTTCTGTTTTTCTTCACCATTTAATTTCTTTACTACATCATTAGATGCTTATTTTGTTTCTTTTGTATTACGTACATTTTCTAATTGTTTCTGGGTTACCTCCGCATTTCTACAAATTTCACAAGCAACCTCTAATGAAACTTCGAATGAAACATTTCGTGTATTTAGAAGCTTTTCTTGGGTCTTTGGATTACTTATACCAAGAATCTTACTTAAGTATCCTCACCTTGTGGTTGCAATCTAAAAGTATTATAGAGATCAACTCCTTCAGTCCCAACAGCAATGCTACTTTCCCTTTGTCAGGCTTTGCATCTTTTTCTGTAGCGATTAGGTAGGTTTCAAAGTTTTGCAGAAATCTCTTAAAATTTTCATCAAGATTGCCCTCGTATTTCAAAGGATCAGGTAATCTTCCAGTTTCAATGTTTCTATTTTAATAGTCTAACCTCTCTTATTTATTTTCTGCACTACTTATTTTTTACTATTATTTCCAGTTCGCCTTTGACTGCGCCATGTTGTAATTGTGTTAATTAATAATTTTACTTTTGTAAATAAAACAAGACATGTCTACTTCTAACGTATATTATGTCATCGCCGTTACAATGTTTCATCCCTATAAATAAGGATCGAGTCTTAGAGTCTCAGTGTTATTAGCTAGTAACTAAAAGTAATGAGTATTAAACACTTGAGAACATGTTTTAGGACACTCTGAATCGAATGTTCGATGTGTTTGCCTTCTTGGTCTATACATTTGTCGAATCGAACCATTGAGGTGTCAATTACTGCTGCCAACATTCCAGGAGAAATATTTTCCATTGCCAGACGTATGTTATTTTTTAATTCCTCGATAGTTGCAGGCATTAGGTTTTATAGTCTATCTTTCACATATCTCCATACAAAAAAGTCTAGAGCAGTCAGGTTTGGAGAGTTCGGAGCCCATTCTTTTGGTCCACTTCTACCATTCTAATTGTTTCCAAACTTTTGGTTAACAGACTCTTTAACTGGAAATAGAAGTAGTTTACTAATATATCGGTATAATTATTGCTGCGAACTGTATTTTCTGCAAAAAAAGAGGGGCCCATAACCTGGCGAAGAACAGGAAAGAGGTTTGGTTCCTGCAATATCTCCACTAGGATTCCATTCGGAGGTGGCTCTGTTATACTCTTGGGTGGTATATGCTTTGACGCTCGCTCAGAATTAGTTCCTGTTTGTAGGAAATCCATGAATTCAAATTTATATCTCAATAATATTGTAATAGAACATGTGATGCCTCTTAGTCCTTTTTTAGAACCCTATTTCCTGCTAATGCAAGACAACACCCGACCTCACGTGGTTGAGAAGATACTTGATTATCAAATATGTCAGTTATGCAGTGGATGCCAAAAGGCCTGAATTGAATCCGATCGGGAATTTGCAGTTATCTCAGCATATGAACAATTATAATCTAATTAGAAGCATGCCCAGACTCATAAATGCTGTGATTCGAAGTGGAGGTGGCAACTCACACTACTAGTGTCCTAGTTACACCATTAATTTCACCACTAGTGTCCTATTCGCACCGTAATCTATTTTTGCATCATCACAAATTTGTTATCAGGTCTTAATAAAGGTTTTCAGTTGCAATATTCACCAAAAATAGAATCATATGAGCTTTTAGCCTCACAAATACCCTGGAGAGGATGATATTTTTCCAGCTCTGTCACAACAGAGCTCTGATACCTGAACTCCTCACCTAATTAAGATACTCAAGATGAACTTTTTATGTCACCAATGTAAAAAAAATATTGAAATTAAATTATTATAGTGATTACCATGCTTTAATATGGTGTTGCGTAAATTTTGTCCAAAAAATTTACTGTTTTAGGTAAGCCAGTTATCAGTACAATTTCCCTGTCAGATATAAATGAAATATCGAAAAGTGAAATAGTAGATATCACCACTGCTATACTAGATGGAACAGATGCTCTTCTTTTACCTAAAAGTGCGAATAATTCCAGAATTATAAAATCATTAGATATAATCTGTAAAGAAGCCGAACCAGCAGTTCACCAAAGACAGTTATTCCATGATTTGGTAACTCATTTTCCAGCGCCCATGGAGGCAATTTATTCTCTCGCCATTTCTGTAGTAGAGGCAGCATCAAATAGTAGTGCTGCAGCAATTGTTTGTTTATCTTCATCAGGAAGAACCGCTAAGGTTATAGCAAGGTAAGGTGTCAATATATTGGGCTCTTTTTTAATTATACATAACGTTCCCAATGTGTAATTGAATTATAAAATATCAATGGATTTATGATCAAATTTTGTTAAAAACCATGAAGATACCGACACCGACATTATTTTTTTTACTTTGTTGAATGGGTTCGACAGAAACCGATTCGTCATATCTATTTAATTTTTGAAAAATTATAAATATCACATTGGTAGACACTACTGTAGAATAAAGCATTTATATCCAGTGTTCTTAGCCAAAATTGGACAAATTTTATTTTTATCTTTAACCACTTACTCAGAAGAGTCAAGAAAAAAACAGAAAAAATATACATGGTGTTTCAATTAGGAAATAAATCATTGTAGACACTACGCTTTTCAGGACCACCCTGGAGGAATGTAAGACAATTGAGGATATGATCGAAAAATGTCCCCCTCGAAATAAACATCGACATGTTTTTGAATTTTCCCCAAAAAAAATTTGTCTTCAGGATATTCAATCTGTTTCGTTTTCGGCGCCGCACCCTGTATATTTGTTGGAGTTTAAATAAAGTTCACCTCGTTAGGAACACGAATTCAACACATTTTGAACTAAATAAATTCAATAAAAAGTGGAATAAATTCTCCAGACAAAAAGCAAAGTTTTCTAATTTTCGATTATAAACTCTGTTCCTATTTGAACTTTGAAGTAGAAAAAATAAGATACCTATAGAATTTATTTATAGGTTGCTAATATAAGAAAAAATACTCAAAAGTATTTAATGATGATTTAATATTAATTACAAAATTAATAATTCAAATTCACAAATTCTATATAATAATTAACCATTTTATTAATGACCACCTTTGGTACACAAAATGCACTATAAATTTCAAATTCTGTGAATAATTTTCGAAAGGTATCTACGCCATTAACTGTCCAATATTTAAATAGGATTTTTTTCAATTCCTTTATATTCTTCAGTATTTCTGTCATACAACATACAATTTTTTTCTATTTGCAGTTGATAACTTTAAATTAAATAACATTATTAAACAATAAATTGAATATAGCGCCATCTGTACTACAAAAGTTGAAACAAAACACTGACCACATTTGCGTAGGCTAGTACTTTAACATTTTTTTTGTCTAGGACTTTTTCCCTGTAATTTTGTCTTATATAGTATCAGAAATATGTGAAAACGTTAGACGGAGGTAACGAAAATAAATTTCAGAAAAAGATTATTAGACTCAGGCGAGTCGGGGCTTTTTCAACTATGTATGGGGGGATTCGCAGCGATATTTTCGTCCGATGATATCAATTTGTGCTTAAAATCGTCTCTTCTGCAGTGTGTCGTCTGACGAAAGTGAGATAAAAAGTTAAGTGTAAAGATAATATCCTCAATTAAAGAACATTACTGAACAATAATTTAAATATAAATACTTTCATAGCGCCAACTGTATTACAAAAGCTGAAACAAAAAACTGAGCACATATAATTATTCTTTGGCGAAGGCTAGTGCTACTAGTACTCTTCCAACATTTTTTATGTCTTGGACTTTTTCCCTGTAATTTGGCCGTAATCGGAATCACAGAGAAATGGTGAATAAGGCAACTGCTGTCTCTTTTTGTGTCTTTTGATTAGGTGATAACTGGATAGGATGGTTACGAACGAACTTACAATTTTAGAATTTGTCAAGTTTTTGTGGGAGAAATTTACATCCTTCATGAAATTTCAAAATTTTATAAGCTAGGTGAGGAGATTTGAATTGCAAACTTCCACAAAAAAGGGAGGTAGTAGAAGGACTTTAAGTGGATACAATTCACTTCTCCACTGTTCTATTGGTGAAGCCAGCCTAGTCTAGTTCTCGATAGAGAAATAAGGAAAGAATGAAAACGACGAGCTTCGCGTCAAAACTTTCAAAAAGCTTGCGTTGTTTCAAGGCAACAGCATTGTTATAACGTGGTTATAACCTCGTAATCATCGTGTTACTCGGATGGTTAGAAAATATTTTGATCATTCAAAATTTTATGCAGGTTCCCGTACTCCTTAATATTTATTCACAATAATTTTGGACATTATTTTGTCCAAGTGATATAAATTGAGTAGGTATTATTACTGTTTTCTGTAAAATTGTCGTATTTAGTAAAGCGTGGTACCAATAGATATCGAAAAATAAATATATTATTCTAACGCTTTACAACAAAGTTTTGAAAACAGTATATATTTTTCGTTATAATAATATATTTATTGTTCGATATCTAGTGGTAACACGCTTTACTAAATACAACAATTTTACAGGAAACTGTAATTATACTTTATTGTTTCAAGCCCATGGGCTTGTTGTCAAATTTTTCGACTTTTGGTTTGCGGTTGGAGGTGAAGATGTCGATATGGCCACAACTTTAACATTTCCGTTACTGGAAGACATGTTACGGGATTAGGCAACAAGAAGAAATGGGATCCAAATACCATTACGAGACTTGGAAAGAATTCCATTCAATGGTACACGGTACACGGCTCAAAAGCAATAGAAGGAACTACGATAGGAGTGTACAGGCCAGGAACCAAACAACCTGGGACCCTATTCTGGAAAGTGTAGGATGTGCTAGATCGGGTGAGAGAAGTGATCCATCACCGGTGAACTATCACATCATACTTCATCGAATCGCCGTATTCTAGGTACCGTTCGAACAGTGTTGAAATAGGAGCCATGTTGCCAAGTCGACATACCATGTTAGAACTATTTTTAGATCTAACCAACCGAGAATTTTAACGTTTGTTCAGTTTGTTGACATATTTACGGATTTACGCTTTTTATCTACTGTTATTGTTGTATTGTATTTTAGATCAGTGTGTGTTTCTTGCGGTGTTTTTTTGTGTTTTCTGTAGTGTTCCTTTCCTAATCAAATGGCCCCCACGGAATTCTCCGATTTCGCAGTCTCAGAAATTAATGTTGGGAGAATTCTTGGAACTGCATTTTTTTAAATAAGTTCTTTTTTGTTTAAATTAATTACCATTTTTTTTTTAATGAAATACTATTATTTTTTTCTGTTAATGTATGTTTTGTATTACTTAAGTTTTTTTTTTGTTGAATCTAATTACCATCATTTCTTATTACTTATTCAAGTTTTTTTTTGTTCAAATTAATTACTATTATTTTATTCTCTGATAGTGTTATAATTTTTTGTTGTTTACTACCTATATTTTTTCTGTGAAAGTATGTAGTTACAATTTTTTATCTAAATTGATAAACATTATTTTTTAATGTGCATTTAATTTCAATTCAAACATCAACTCAACCTCAAATGGTGTTTGTAATGGCCAATAAATCTAGCTTATATGGGTTAATCTATAACAAATTATTTTAAAGAATTTGGCTTAGAGCTACATACATACATACATACATACATACATACATACATACATACATACATACATACATACATACATACATACATACATACATACATACATACATACATACATACATACATACATACATACATACATACATACATACATACATACATACATACATACATACATACATACATACATACATACATACATACATACATACATACATACATACATACATACATACATACATACATACATACATACATACATACATACATACATACATACATACATACATACATACATACATACATACATACATACATACATACATACATACATACATACATACATACATACATACATACATACATACATACATACATACATACATACATACATACATACATACATACATACATACATACATACATACATACATACATACATACATACATACATACATACATACATACATACATACATACATACATACATACATACATACATACATACATACATACATACATACATACATACATACATACATACATACATACATACATACATACATACATACATACATACATACATACATACATACATACATACATACATACATACATACATACATACATACATACATACATACATGCATCCATCCATCCATCCATCCATACATACATACATTCCAGGACACTCTGTAACGTGCCTCCCTTCTTACACGTGGCTCCTGCCACAAGAACACGTCACTATGGACACCCTTGATGCAAAATTCGGGTTTTTAAATCTCGGGCGCCAGATTATTAACGTGGTTTGCTCCACGGCCCTTTGACCCTTAGCGTCAAGAGTTCCAGATAGCCTCAGATGGAGGTTACGGAAAATTCCAGGGGTCTTGTTGAATTAAATTTAACTAACTAGTGAAAATCCGGAAAAGCCAAATCTTGGTTCTCCAATCAATAAATTGCGGTTAAAAATGAAAATAATAGAAATTCAAAACTTTGATCAATTAATACTCTGTGGTCTATTTTACGAATAATTCTTTTTAGTGACAAACAAATTAACCGGGAAAAGAAAATGAGGTATGTATTACCTATATCTGGGATTTTAACGGACTTAACGGTCAGGTTATCAAATACGGTTCAAATCTACCGGGTTTTACGGGGTCCCTAATGCACGATTTAGATCTGCCGGGTAATCAGACAAATTGTGGCTAAGCCTCTTCCAAGTCTGATTAACCCTTGAATCCAAATGAAACCGGCAACTATTATTCCGACGGGGGAAAAAAAATATAAATAATGATTCTACGAAACGGGAAAAGAACGATTTAGATCTGCCGGGTAATCAGACAAATTGTGGCTAAGCCTCTTCCAAGTCTGATTAACCCTTGAATCCAAATGAAACCGGCAACTATTATTCCGACGGGGGAAAAAAAATATAAATAATGATTCTACGAAACGGGAAAAGAACGATTTAGATCTGCCGGGAAATCAAACAAATTGTGGCTAAGCCTCTTCCAAGTCTGATTAACCCTTGAATCTACTAAAGCCGGTAACTATTTTTCCAAAAAAAAATTAAATTTAAGAACGAGTTAGATCTGCCGGGAAATCAAACAAATTGTGGCTAAGCCTCTTCCAAGTCTGATTAACCCTTGAATCTACTAAGCCGGTAACTATTATTCCGAAAAAAAATAAAATTTAAGAACGAATTAGATCTGCCGGGAAATCAAACAAATTGTGGCTAAGCCTCTTCCAAGTCTGATTAACCCTTGAATCTAACTAAAGCCGGTAACAATTAAAAAAAATATTTTCCCACGAGTTAAACGGTACCCAACTATCGACACACAGAGTAAAAATATTCGTACTAGCATAAACTTTAAACTATTATACCTAATCCACTTGGATATCAATTTAATTTAAAACTACTGACAACCAAAAGCATAAAATAATTCGAGAATCCACTAATAATTCATATCAGTTAATTAATATATAATAAACGCAGTAAATAAAAATTCGAAATCAAATTACGGTTGACAAATCTTTATTTTCAGATAAGAGAAACAAAATAAAAAACGAATTTCAGTTCAACAACAAAAGAAAAAAATAGCCGGTCGGAAAATTTTCAAAAAAAATACATTCAACAATTTAATAATAAGCGGCGATACGGAAAGTTTCGAATACACAGTTTATTTGTTAAAATTTATTTACCTTAATAAATACAGCCCACACACAATCGGAAGACGGAATACACAAAATTTTCGCACTACGGTTTTTCGGTTTTTCGGAAGAACGTTTAACGGAGAATGCTTAGAGCCGAAAAAGGAACTGATTCTTTTCGAGAGCAAATAAGAAGCCAGACGGAATGAAGTTCGGAGCGCCAATCAGAAGCAACCAAAAATGAATTGTTTCCGAATTTATATCCAAAATTTTAGTTACATTCTTCGGTGTGGGAATTAAAACGTGAAATCTATCTAGTTTCGACAAAAACTTGTAAGTATACTAGACGGCTCTCGATTAAATTAAAATGTTGTATATACCGGGAGTCCTTTCAGTTGAAAAATTTAAATATCGGAAATGAATAAATTGTGTATGGTAGAAGTTGGATTTGCGTAACTCGGACTTATACTAAAATATACACCGGTAATAGCAAAAAAATAAATCACTGCGGTAGTCGAAAGGGTTGTAAAGTAACGAGTTATATACACCCTAGTGGTAAAATAAAATATATTACGGAATAATAAAAAAAATAAAAAAATTAAACTTGCAAAAAGCAGAGAAAAAAATAACTCGTTACAACACTGGGGTAGAAGAAAATGAAATTTTCCGTTGTTTTTGTATGTAAACACGTGTTTGCATTCAGTTGCGTTATTTTGCTCTTGTTTTTTGACTATAATAATTAGAAAATGGGATTTCTTCGTTGTTGTGTTCCCCAGTGTATTAACAGAAAGGCCCGAAGGATAGTTATGTTGAAAGTTTCTTTATTTTCCTGTTTATATCAAACTAAATAAAAATAAGTATCTTAATTTTTTATTACTTCATGTTTTATTTGTGAAATAAAATGTGTTCTTTTTAATATCTCGTTTTATTTATAAACCAAAGTGCTCTTAAAATTTTGTTCAAGCCAGAAGCAACAATTTTGGGTTATTGGCATTTTACCATTTTTAAAGTAGTTTCTACTCTAAAAAGGCATTGAAGGAAAAAAACCTAAAAATGTTATTTTGCTATTGAGAGGTATCAAAACTGAAGATTTAAAAAAAATGGTACAAACTTTAAATTTACCGCCAATAAAATTGATAGATTCCTGCTTAACTATCTCTCTCAATATATCACGACAACTATAGATGCCACCACATTTGGCGAAGCCAAATTTTTGATTAGAATGTTCAGTCTTTTGATTATATTTGGTCTGTGGTTGGGAGTATATCTCCACACATCACCTTTTTTCAGTACCACGAGAGGTACTGTCGTAAAAAATAGGTGATGGGAGATGTCGCTGATTCTGATGGGGCGTCACTGGTGAACGTATTTGTCAAAATCTTTATTTCAATCTTTCAACATAATTTATCTTATTCATTAAATCTTTTATGATTCCACCGCTTTTAATGTATTCACGCACATACAAATTTATTCTAGTTAATAACATTTCTCAACTATACTTAGTTATGTTCATTTTCAGATTTAAGCCAAGATGCCCAATAATTGTAATTACCAGATACCCAAGAGTGTCCCGCCAACTATGCGTCTTCAGGGGGATCGAACCATTGATATATTTAAGAGCATTTTGTGGAGAATGGTGTAGAGATGTGGATAATAGAGTTCAGTTGGGAGTTACGTACGGAAAACTAATAGGTAGATAATTATTTATATACAGGCTGTGCCTCGACGAGCTTACACTATCTATATATATATATATATATATATATATATATATATATGTATATATATATATATATATATTGGAAACTACCAACACGATTTTCATGAAAATGTGGTTGTGGTTCAATATTATTTTTATACTTTGATAAAACTGTCAATAAATTTCTTTTTAAATTGAATTATCTTGTAAAATAAGAAATTATATTACGTCATCTTAATACAGGGTGGTCCTTGAGTAATTGTACATAGAAGTACAGTACAATGTACAGTGTTAAACATGATATTTCATGCTTTTGAAATTTGACGGTTGGGGTTTTTGGATATAAGAAATCATTGTTTCATACCTATTTCGATGTATTTTGTAGAGGGCGCCACATAGGCCACGTATGCGGCATAAATGAACGCTAAACTTTTTTGTTCTTTAAATTAGCGCTACGTTTGTAAGAAAATATTAAAGCCACATAATTTTAACAAAAGAAACAGTAATAGAATATAGTAGCAGTAGTTAACATCAAAAATATGTAAGGTACTTTAAACTGAAGTTCTATTTAGGATACACTTTATTTATTAAACAAATTAAGAAAAAGTAAATTACACGAATAACATTATAACTGTAATATTGTCTAAAGTGAATTTTCGATATGTCCACCATTTTCTTCGATGCATTCACCTATACGTTTCATAAAAGATCCTCTCATCTTAAATAACATCATTGGATCAAAAGACAATGCTGCTCCATTTACTTCTTGCCAAAGTTCGCCGCGGGTATTTATGACATTCTTATAAACAAGTTGTTTCATTGCACCCCATACACCGAAATCGAGAGAATTGAATTCTGAGCTACGTGGTGGCCAAGGAAAGGGGCTATAGCGACCAATCCAGCGTTCAGGAAAGTTGGTGTTTAAATATCTTCTGACTTCTCTCGTATAATGTGGCGGTGTACCATCTTGAATAATCAACACATTTTGTCCCAAGTACAGTGGCAATTCTTCCAATTAATCAATGAAGTCATTTTGCAAGGAATGAAAGTAATTATCACCATTCAAATTATGGGTTAATTTGTATGGCCCTAACAAATAGTTACCGATAATCCCACACCATACATTTATTTTAAATTCATGTTGGAAATGCCTTTCTCTTTTAACATTGGGATTTTTGACTGCCCAGACATGATTGCTTCTTAAATTAAAAACACCACGGCATGTGAAGGTGGCTTCATCGGTAAATAATATTCTATCAACAAAGGTGTGGTCCAGATTTTGCCTGATTTGGATATTAGTTGTAAATTGGTATCTTAATGGTAATGCTAGCAATAAATTTTGCACCGGAGTAAAATGGTAAGGGTGATACTTCTCCATGTGCAGTTTTTTTTAAATTAAAGTTTTGCTTGTAAGATTAACGTCTTGTACTAATCTGAGGATCATCTTCAATGCGAACCATTATCTCATCCTCTACATTAGGCGTAATCATTCTAGGTCGGACTAAGTTGTCATGTTTAGGGCGAAATGAACAGCTTTCGCCTAAATTCCTGAATACATTTTTAAGCGTTTTTTTTTAATTAGTATCATGTAGCTAATCACTAAAATATGATTATCTCCAAAACCGTTAAGATTTGGGGATACTAAAAAATATACCTTTTTTTGTTAAAATTATGTGGCTATCATATTTTCTTACAAACGTAGCGCTAATTTAAACAACAAAAAAGTTTAGCGTATATTTATGTCGCATACGTGGCTTCTGTGGCGCCCTTTACAAAATACATCGAAATAGGTACTTACATAATAATGATTTCTCATATCCAAAAACCCCAACCATCAAATTTTTGTGCATACATGTCAAGTAGCATTAAGGTTATTGTGAAAAACAACAATTAAAATTACATGTTTAACACCCTGTATCTCTCTTAACATCAACATTTTATTAAAGCTACTTGGTTCAAATCGCAATATTTTAAAGTGCAGATTGTTCTGTACTTCTATGTACAATTACTTTAGGACCACCCTGTATAAATAATATACTTAAATTTTGCATGAAGAATCATATTATAGCTATTGATTATTATTGTTTTATACCCCCAAACATGATTATATAAATTTAAATTTTTAAATTGTCCAAAATATTATTATTTTATAATTTCGCAATATGGTAGTATAATGTTGTCCCTCCCTTAAATAATTTTAAAATTTGTACAAGTTACTTCCCTCGCTTTTCTCCTTCTCACTATAATTTAACTCCGCATACCATGATGTTTTTTTTTAGTTACCTATTTCTTTTCTAATGAAGGTGAAGGTTGACTGCAGCTCTACCATTTTTACTTTTCACATAATTTTTCTATATTTTTATTTTCAAATTTGGTTTATTTCAATGACTTTTTATATGTTAAAAAAATGTCTCATTCTTTCCCAAAAATATTAAAGAAATAACAACTTTTTTTCACTACTAGCCTCTAAACCTAACTTTATTGACTTTTGTTAAGGTAGAAAAGTTGTTCATCATTAACCAAGGTAGAAAAATACAGAGCCTACTTGATTAGAACTAAATCTCAATCCATTTGACAAAATGTGAGGTTAACTGATGCAAATACAAAATGAAAATATTATAAACTGACATTTGTATTTTACATTTGACAGAAGCATGAATAATTTGATTTTTGAGAAAATTTTGAAATTCATATTCGATTTTTATTAGTTTTAAGAACTAATATTTAAAAAATAAAATGCCAGTAGTGAGGAAGGGAAAAAATGCTATTATGAGCCACGGTAGAAAAGTGTCACGGATCCATTAAATGGACCTCGACAATAATGCCTCACTTTTCTACCTTGGCGCATAATTACTATATTTATCTGGCAACGCCCATCAATTTGTATTTTACAGAACCCGTTTTAGCATTAAAATTTTTTTCAATTGGTTCATTCAAAGATTTGACAAGTATTAATATTGTGAATTTGACATTATATTCTCTTTTCAAATAATTGACATAACTTCATAACTTATATCTAAAAATTCGTATCTACAGTGTGGTCGTAAATTGTGCCCCCCTCCATTACTTCTGAAAGAAAAGAGATATAATAATGAAACAAAAACTAGATCAAACTAGAGGAAATTATACCAGCTAACAAGAAGCAGTGGCGGCTCGTGAACTTTTTAAGAGAGGAGGCTGGACATAAAAATTGTTGAAAATTGTCAAAATTTTTGAAAAATGGTGAAAAATTGTCAAAATTTTGAGAAAATGGTCAATAATTATAAAAAAACTGTCAAAAATGGTCAATAATTGTTGAAAATTGTCAAAAACTCAAAAGTTCTAGAAAATTGTCAAATATGGTAAATAATTATCAAAAATTGTCGAAAACTTTTGTTAAAAATGGTTAAAAATTGCTGGTAGTGTGTAGTGTAGCAGAAGTGTATACACGTGTATTGATTTGCTTCTACAAAATCAAAATAATGTGGTAAAAAGTGTGAGCACCTAAGTGAAATTTATATGGTGAAAATTCTAAAATTTTCGTTAACAATCTGGTAAAAAACCTGTGAGTAAATTATTAAGATTTTGTTGATAATCTGCTATAAACATAACTAATTCATTTCACAAGTGTAAAGACTGCCAGTTTAAAATCCAGTTTTTATTATTAATCAAAAACAACTAATTAGTTTTCTAAATGTTCATTCCACCAAAAGTAAAGTCGAAATAAAATGAATGACAACAAGATCTCAGAAGATATAACAAATGCTGAACTCTACACTATGTTACTAAAAGCCATTAAGGACCAAACAACGGAACTAAAGTCTGAAATAAATAATAGCATTCAAGAAATATCTGATAAAGTAGATGCTGCTGAAGTCAAAATAAAAAATTTACAAAATAATTTATTACACCTTGAACGAAGATTTAGACGCAATAATATAATAATTTTTGGTCTAAAAGTAAACAAAAATGATCTACTAAATGAAACTTTAGAATTTATAAATAATACTTGTAACACGAATATACAAAAGAATAGTATAAATAATATTTATGTTGTTGAGAGCAAAAATAATGAAAAGTCCCATATTGTCCTTGAGTTTATTTCGTATATAGAAAAACAAAACATCTTCAAAAATATAAAACAATTAAAAAATACTGGTGTTTTTATTACCAATGATATGTGCTATGAAGATAGACAAACACAAAATGTGTTGAGAAATCATCTTAAAAACGCCAAAAAACAAAACTTACAAGCAAAGATTAAAGGGAATAAATTGGTAATTGATGGAAAAGTGTTTTCGCTCCAAGAATTAAGAATATTGGAAAAGGAATCTGAAGAAGGAATTAACGATTTGGAGGAAGATACAAAACAATCAGAAGCAACGGAAACGAATATACAAAAATCGGAAGAAAATATTGAAAATCAAAAACGCAAAAGGTGTAAAATTACTTATAGTCCACAATTCGAGCGCAATTTAAGAAGTAAAAAATAAGCATAAGTATTTAGTATCTAGATACCTATTGTATTTTTGTTTTTTTCCCAAGCATTGTTACTTTTTTTTTCCCATTAATTGATTTGGTTAATATTTTTCAAATAAATTTTGTAAATCGATTATTAAATAATTAAACTTGTTTTTCATATTAAGAAAGAGTTAGTTTTGTGAATTCTTGATATTATTTGTAAAAAACATGTCCAATTTTATGAAAATATGTCATGTGAACACTCTCGATAATTAGTAAATTTCAGAAATTTAAAGATACTGTTTCAAACAAATATGACATTATTACTGTTTCGGAAACTTGGTTGAAACCAGAAATTGCAGATCAAATTATATCTTTGCCAGGTTACAAACTCTATAGAAAAGATCGTCTCCAGGGTAGAGGAGGAGGCGTGGCAATTTACTTGAAAAATAATATTAAATGTAAACCAATTCATAATATACGTGTCTCCACTGAACAAATATGGATTGAAATCGAGTTTAATCATAAAAAGATAGCCATTAGTTCGCTTTATTCACCTCATGTACGTGAATCTCAATTGTTTATTGATGAGCTTGAAAATGTAGTAAGTGAGATATAGACAATCTAGATCCAGAAAGTATAGAATGTAAGCATCTACAAAAATTCTTAGATTCTTTTGATCTAAAACAAATAATAAATGAACCAACTAGATGTAGTGCAACTGGTATGTCGCTACTTGACTTAATAATATGTTCAAATCATTCAGATGTTAGACAACCTTCAGTGCATTCACTTTTTTCTGATCACTGTTTGGTGTCCTGTTCTCTCTATTCAGAAAAATCAAAGATCCAAGCTTTCCTGTATAGGTATAGAGAATTCCGTTCTCTTAGTAATGATGAATTGATACGTGAAATAATTAGTAGTGATTTAAACCAAGTCTACTATGCTCAGACTATAGACGATAAAGTATCAATATTTAATAATGAGTTGAGAAACATTTTTGACAAACTTGCTCCTATCAAAACAGTTAAAATAAAAAAGAAGAAAGCTCCTTGGCTAACGGATATTATTCGGTTAATGATTTCTATGAGAGATAAAGCTTTAAATAAATATAAGAAAACAAAATTGTTAAGCCATTGGAATTATTACAAAGAGCTAAGAAATTATACGAATGGAGCTATAGCCAGAGAAAAAAAAGCCTACTTGGAATTTCGTGTACGTCACGGGGAAAGTAGAAAACTATGGAAGGTCTTGAAAGAATTAAATATTTACAGTAAAAATATTAATACTTTAATACCAGAAAATTTGCAGAACCTAAATAGTATTAATGAATTTTTTGTTGATTCTTCTAAAAGTGAATTTAACGTTGATCCTAATTTAATATCATACTACAATGAAAGTATTGAAAATATTAACAATTATAAGTTTGCTCAAACATGCGACTCCGAAGTATACGAGATGTTACTGTCAATCAAATCTAAAGCCACTGGTGTCGATCAACTTAGCATCGATATGCTACTATATTGTTGTCCAGTTATTTTACCGTTTTTAACACACATATTCAATTTTTGTATAAAAAAAGTGTGTATCCTGCTATCTGGAAACGTGTATATGTTTTACCATTGCCTAAAAATAATAATCTAGCTAGTCTTAGGGATTTGCGCCCTATAAGTATTTTATGTTGTGTATCAAAAGTGATTGAGAAAATTGTAAATAAACAACTTATCGAATTCCTAGATCATAATAATATTTTACCAACTCATCAGTCCGGGTTCAGACAATTACATAGTTGCACAACAGCTCTCTTAAAAGTAACCGATGATATCCATGCATCTTTGGACGCTAATAAATTAGTAGCTTTAGTTTTACTAGATTATTCCAAAGCCTTTGATCGTATAAATCATTATTGTTTTCCGTGTTACATTTCATTGGTTTAGATATAAGTGCTGTAAATTTGTTTCGTAGCTACCTCAGTAATCGTCAACAAACAGTTATCTACTGCAATAGGTCTTCTGCATTTTTAAAAATTAATTGTGGAGTGCCTCAAGGGTCTATACTTGGGCCAGTTCTCTTTATAATTCATACACATTTATTTTATAAGAAATTGCAATACTGTTCGTCTCATTTTTATGCGGATGATGCGCAGTTGTATTATTCTTTTAATGAAGAAGACGCGGTTGTGTCGTGTCAGCATGTAAATGAAGACTTAAAGTCACTGATAGCTATATCCAATCAATTTTGTCTATCACTGAATAGTGCTAAATCAGTTGCACTCTTATTTGGAAAGCCAATGGCAAGGAAGAGGTGCTTAAGCTTAATAAACTTAAAAATTGATGATAATACTATTAATATAGACGATAGTGCAAAAAATGTAGGATTGATCATTGACTCTAGTTTACGCTATTCGTCCCATGTAACTTTAATCGTTCGACACGCCTTTGCTAATCTCAAATTAATATACAGCAGCCGGACAATGCTTACGAAAAAAACAAAAATGTTATTATGTGAATCACTTGTATTATCACAGTTAAATTACGTCGATGCGGTTTTTGAGCCTAGATTATTAAAAAGAGACGTACTAAGGTTACAGCGTATTCAGAACTGTTGCATCAGGTTTATATGTGGATTAAGAAGAAGAGCACCCACTTCATTCTATTATAAAGAATTGCAGTGGCTTACTTTGGAAGAACGTCGCAAGGTACATGAATGTGTATTATACTATAAAATTTTACATACACAAAAACCTCCGTACTTGTACAATAAACTTAGATTTAGAACTGACGTACACAATCTAAACCTGAGACAAGTTGGTCGCTTAACGATGCCTAAACATTCAACCGCCTTATTTGAGGGCTGCTTTTCATTTAATGTAGTTAGGATTTGGAACTGGATACCCGATTATTTAAAAGTACTCACATTGAATAGATTTAAACGTGAAAAAAAGAGTAATTTGCTTAATGGTAGCTTAAAAGTGTAATGGAAGATGGATACCTATAGTATCTATATTAATTTTATTTTTCTTTGAATTTACTGTTTGGACCCTTACTTTGTGGAATCTACTAATATAATTATTTTGAGTGAGGCTGAGGGTTTCTGAGTGGTTCCACTTTGGTGGGGGGTGTTTGGGAGTTCGGGGTTGATGGTGGTTTCGATATTTTTAATGTCGAAATAATGATCAATGTTGAATTTTTGAATATTTTCTGCTGGGGTGGGGCTGCTTGGAGACTTTTGGTTTCATTTGAAATAGTATTATTCATTTTCTTTTTCATAAAACGTGTAATTTCTGGTTTCAATCCAAAATGTTAATATTAAATCATAATGGATTTGTAATTCTCTTCTTGGTAAAGGATTTCTCACAATTTTATTTTTTTTATTGTTTTTGTAGTTTGTCTTTATTTTGAGTTGTATTCATAGGTATAGTGTATAGGTATTATTATTTGGTAACTGGTTGAGTGGAAGAGCAAATTCTTGATTTATTCAAGAAATTTGAACCCTGCCATTTGGCAAACTGCTGTGTAACATTATGAACCTATTTTTTTTGTTTTTTATTTGTATGCACTGTATGTTTGGCCAATAAAAGCATTTATTATTATTATTATTATTAAAAATGGTCAATAATTGTCAAAACATTTAGAAAAATGTCAAAAATTATTAAAAATTAGTTAATGATTGTCAAAAATGGTCAATAATTGTTAAAAAATATTAAAAATTTTGAAATATGGTCAATAATTTTTAAAAACTGTCAAAATTTTAAAAAAAAATGGTTAATAATTGTTAAATATTTTCAAAAACTGTCAAAATTTTGAGAAAATGATCAAAATTTGAAAAATTTTTGTAAACATTGTCAAAAATTGTCAAAATTTTTGAAAAATGGTAAAAAATTATCCAATTTTTGTAAAAATGATCAATTGTCAAAATTTTGAAAAAATGGTCATTATTTTTGAAAAATTGTGAAAAACTTTCAAAAATGGACAATTATTGTCAAAATTCTGGAAAGTAGTTGATAATTGTCAAAAATTGTTGAGTTTTTTGAAAAATGGTCAAAAATAGTCAAAAATTTGGAAAAATGGTCTATAATTGTCAACAATTGTCAATAATTGTCAAAAATTTTGAAAAAATGGTCATAAATTATCATAAATTGTTAGAAATTGTCAAAAATAGACATTTATTGTCAAAAACTGTCCAAAAAGGGTTAAAAGTTGTCACTAATTTTGAAAAACAGTCAAAATGGTCAATAATTGTTAAAATGTTGAAAAATGGTCAACATTTTTTAAAAATCGTTAAAAACTGTCAAAATATTTGAAAACTTGTCAAAAATGGTCAAAAATTCTCAAAATTGATCAATAATTGTCAAAAATGGTCAATAATTGTCGAAAAATAGTCAATAATTGACAAAAATCGTTAAAATGGTCGATAATTGTCGAAAAATGGTCAATAATTGACAAAAATCGTTAAAAACTGTCAAAAATGTTCAAAAATTCTCAAAATTCTGAAAAATAGTTGATAATTGTCAAGAATTGTTGAGTTTTTTGGAAAATTTTCAAAAATTTCGAAAAAATGGTCAAAAATAGTCAAAAATTTGGAGAAATGGTCTATAATTGTCAAAATTTTTGAAAAAATGGTCAAAAAGTAGCAAAAATTGTCAAGTATTGTTAAAAACTGTCAAAAATGGACATTTATTGTCAAAAACTGTCCAAAAATGGTTAAAAATTGTAATTTTTTTGAAAAATGGTCAAATATTCTCAATAATTTCGGGAAAATTGTCAAAAATTCTCAAAATTGATCAATAATTGTCAAAAATGGTCAATAATTGTCAAAATTGATCAGTAATTGCTATTTGCTGGATAAATTGGTGAGGAGGCCGAGCCTCCTTAGCCTCCTTCGAGCAGCCGCCACTGACAAGAAGCAAAGCCCGATGCATTTTCTTTGATTTTTTGGTAACTTTGGTTCTTTGACCTGACTTCAATTGTGTGATAGAGGGCGGAACTATATTTAAAATTTGTAATGGAAACTAAGGACACAAAATACATCATTTGGATCTTTACGCCAATAAAAACTTAATTATGATTTTTTAATGGTTATAGTGGCATATCGTGAAGTAAATGAATGCATCACATTATAATCTCAATAACCCTCGTATTTATTTTATTATTTTCTGATACGATTTTTAGCAACAAGATAAGTTAATCTAAAATCACTGAACGTAATAAATGTTCAAAGTGTTCTTCCATAATTTCTTGGCAGTAAAAGAGCCTATCAGAGATTCTTTTCTAGCATTCTCTAGCATTTCTGGGGTTATTCCGTTACATACTTGTGAAATTCGATCCTTTAATTCGTTGATGGAGGCAGGAGACACTTTCGATTTTAGGCAACCCACGAAGAAAAAATCTAACGGAGCTTAGTCAGGTGAGCGCGGTGTCCATTCAATAGTTCCTCTTCTACCAATCCATCTATTTCTGAAAGATTGGTTAAGATAATTGCGTACTTCTCTTGAGTAATGTGGTGGATCACCGTCTTGTTGGAATATTACGTCAATATCAAACTCTCCTAGGTGTTGTACTATTTGATTTATTTCGTTAGTTCTCTGATGTCGTAATAGATTTAAATAATTCTCGCCGTCTAAATTTCTGTCTAAAAAGAAGGGGCTCAGCTCAGACATTAAGTTTTTTCCAGTATTGCGTGTGCAGGTCACGGCGAAAATCTCTCTCCAGTATCGCACATTCTGTCTATTAACCTTGAGTGTGAATATGCATTTGTCACTAAAACAAATATTTCTGCAATTATTGGGCAAGAGTCGAATTTTTTCCAATATTATATCACAAAATTCTATTTTGAAGTTATACTTCTAATTCGACTTCCAACAAGGTTGCGTTAAACGTTAAAGAGAGAAAGAAAGATACACAAAGGTAGAAAGACGGAGAGAGAGAGTGAGTCCTTCGGTATTCGATAACAGATGGCAGTGTAAGTACTCTTTTTCAAAAGTAATTTATTAAGAGATTGTAATTTTGAAATTTCCTTCACATGACCAAAATCTTCGGCATTCATCAACAAATGATAGAGTAAGTATACTTTTTTCCTTGAATAACGTAACTTTTAAAATGTAATTCAGAAAAACTTCCTTTTTTGGAATTTTCTTCATATTACCAAAACCTTCGGCATTCAATGACAGATGGCAGTGTAAGTATTATTTTTAAAAAGTAATCTTTTTTAGTTTGATTTGATACACATATAACTTACTTTAGTTATCATAATCCCATTGGAAATGTTATAGATTTGGATATTTCTCCACTCGAAAATGATAATTAAAAGATGCGATCAATTGTGAATTGTAAGCAATGTTAATAAAGTTTGTCTTGAAGAAACAATAATATTCCACTAAAAATCAATTTTTACCCTTTCCTATTTTCATTTCCACATTACGAAATATAACTTCTTCCGCGCGGAGGGACTGCACGCACTAATTTTTTTCTGTCGGCGTCGTCTTCCAATAACACTCATGTGTCATAATTAATTTATGTACGGATGAAATTTTTGCTTTTTGAGATATTTTTTCACTGTTGTAGCAGAAACACTACACTCATTAGCAAATGCTTTTTGCTGTAGACTGTGGATTATGGACCACTGAACAAACTACATCAATTTGTGTGCCTTCAGATATTGGCTTTCGTCCAGCTCCTTTTGCTTGTAGTACACTGCCAGTTGTTAGGAATTTATTCACATGTTGTCTTGAGTACTTTCGACAAATTGGATGTTCAGGAAATCTCTCATTAAAAGTTCTTTCGGCCTCATGGTAATTTTCACCAGCCCTGTAGAAAATTGTTATTTTTTCTTCCAAAGGACGAAAGCGTACATTGTTGTAATGCACTGAAAGAAATCAGCAATAATTAATTTAACATTTCTTTAACAATTGTTGACAAGTGCTGCGAAGTAACAAGGAATGACCTGAACTTCTTTTATACTACTAGATACCTAGTCATTAGACACTTAAGGCAGCACATACACGTAAACGTATTGATACAACATATACCCAATACGTTTACGTATTTCATTGCATCTGAAAAAGACTTAAGGCAATTAACGCCGGGTTAGTCGTTTGTTCACATTTTAATCCATTGAGAGTTCAGCCAACTTTATTGTGTTATTTCGGTTCTTTTTTCTTTATTTTGTGCGTATTTTTTTTCTGTATTTTAAGTAAAATATGTTAACAATTTTGGATGAAGATATGGATGAGGCCTTGGTTTTACACATTCTTAACGATGAGGAGAACTTGGGCAACAGTACACTCTACTGATATTGAAAATAAACAAGTGAAGTGAATCGTTTATATTCGAGTGTTCCGAGTGCCTAGCTCGGCTCAATAAAACATACGTTTACGGTATACGTAGAAACACACAAGTTTACGTTAAATGTATCTAAATGCGTCCTAAAAGTACTTATTGCGCACGCGTTCTTGTCAAATATTGCATTTACGTTTACGTATTAATAATTGCCCTAAGTGTCTATTCTGTGGGTGCGTGCAAAAAGGATATAAGTCAGAAACCATCACTTTTCAGGAGACACTTTTTTCTACTTCATGATGTCATTAGAAGAAATTTCTTTGAAATTTTGTTATATTTGAACAATTTATACACAAATGTATATATCTGATTAACTTTTTTTGATGTAATATGCTCCATAACTGAAACATTTATAAAATAATCTGGTATATGTTAATTTACTTCGTGATCAATAGACATCCGTGATAGCTAAGCAAAACTATGTGAACTTACACCTTTTTTGCAAAATCTAATTGCTTACACTTGAACAATCATAAGGTATAAGTCTACTTACAAGTAACTTAATAGGTTGGTACTTGTGATCCTTTAATATATTTTCATTTTGATGACAAGAAAGTATAAAGGTATTAAGTAGGTATATCGGCGTCAGTACTAACCACTCTATGGAATTTGAACATATAATTTTAAATATTTCAAATAAACAAGAAAAATAAAGCCTATTCTAATATGTGAAAGTTAACAAATAAAAAAATTAGGCACTCTATAAACATATGAAATAAACAACAATAAAATGAGTCTTCTTCAGAACAAACAAATAATAAAAATAAAAGGTATTCTATATAAAACAATGAAACAATTTAAAATAACATTACTTTTCACCAAAAATGATCGTTTATTATTCCTCTACAAGCCTGTCGAGGTCTGGATCATCATCATCATCACTGACATCTTCCGTGGGTAAATCTTGATAAAAGCCCTTTACATCCGAATCAACGTGCTCCAGTAATGAAAGAAGATTTTACTTCTTTTTTGAAAAAATGGGAAGTGGCTCAGTGTATGCCATTAGAAGGACAAACGACGAAGGCAAGGCAATATTATTTTTCTTTTTTTGCAACGACATTTCATATCATTCATATCATTTTTGTACTCAAACAGCCCAAAAGAATTTTTATTTGAAAATTTCAACCACCTCAATTGTCTAACAAAACACATTCTTTTGTGTGTCGACCTTTTTCTTCTGTAAAAATGTTTTTAAATAAAGCTCCAAAATCTAAGATGTTACCCTGCTCCATCACAATAACAGAAAATTTATTTTTGCCTGCAATTCTTACTAGTTGGTAGGTTCCAATCACGAGGGTGGTATATGGGGAATGGACTGCGCTTACTCATCTTTTCAATCAATAAATGATCTGTATCGCATTCCATATGGGTATGTCCCGCAATGAGAAATTTATGCTTGATCGTTTTGATTATTGGATGGTTTTGCAATACATACATAAACATTGCAATGACATTAGAGTTTTAATTTTGGCCGCCACAAGTATCCGACCATAAGCTCACATGCTCGAAATAACTGGGAAGATCAACCAGGGCTTTATAGAGACAAGAGCCTATCTCATTGTCCCTTTTAGCCACTGATTCATTCCACATAAAATGTTTACTTTTTCCAGTGGTGCAATCATGTACGGTCAAGTTATATACTGACAACTGTATCTTATAACACACATTTCCACAGGTTGAAAGTGGTGTCTGTAAAACTTGCTGCAAGTCGAAAGTTAATACCCTTAGACCAAGCTGTGTTTTTGAGTTTTCTTTATAATTTTTTATAGGCATATGCAAAATCGACTTCGTTGTGATGCATGATCAATTTTCGCTCAGCCTCTGTTTTTACCTCTTCAATGTCAGACTTCATTGATATTTTAAATTTATAGCACTCACCACAGGTATCCAACGCAGGCTTCTTGAATTTTAAATTAGTTTTTTTTAACTTTCTTCGGTAAATTGTTTTTGAAACTGGATTGTTAACTTTTTCACAGTAGAGGTTATACATTATATTTAAGTTAAGGAGTGCTGCTAAATACTTTTTATTTGTGTGCCTTCTCGTGTAATGTGATACATAGGCCGGGAATGACGATATGTTATCTTCTTCAGTTCATCTTCAGAGATCTTATTGTGATTTTCGTGCTTGCCTCGCTTGTCACCAGTTGTAAGTCCAAGTTGACAATTGTTTTTATTCTTAACAACAGATATTAAAAACCTGTCAGTCTTATCCAAATTTTTAAAAAGCATGATTTGCAAACCAAGATCCTATCAAGTCCGCATGTCAGACTATATTCAAATGTAAATTACCTATCCTTTTGTTTCTTTCCCTCTTATTTTACTCTTGATATTTTCTTTTCTTCACTGTAATACACTTTGCGACATATTCCATTCTTTTGTCATAACTCCCAAGAGCCCAGTATTCAGAAAAAATGGTCAGCCTTTGTTCCTCCCTTACTGTACCTTTAAATTTCTGTTTGCAGATTCACAGTGGTTTTAATGATCTACTTTTCTTAATTTTTCCTTTGGCCGTTGTGTATTCCTGGCCTGTATTTCTTCTATGTTGTCTATTTTTCCGTTTATTCAGAGACCAAACACATTTATTGGCTGAAGAAGAATAGTTACTTCCAGAATTTGCTTCATTTATTTCTCCTTGAACTCCCCCATCAACGGTAGCTGTAATAGTATTTTCAGGTACGTATATATCTTCCAACTCAATGTGTTCTTCAGTGATATTAGAGATAACTAAATTTTGAAGTTTTTCATTGTAGCTTCACTAGTTTGAAAAAGCTACTGTGTAGCGAAACGCGTCACTAATTTTAATTTGAACGTCAGTTCAAAATAAATAATGAAGATTTAAACAAATTAATTTGTTTTATTTCATCATAACTAAATTTATTGGAAAATTTATAATATCTGTTTGAATGAATCCAAAATTTTCTAGATCAGATTCATAGTTGGTGTCCGGCATTTCAAAGTCATTGTGAATGATTGGAGCACGGTTTTCTTTAGTGTTCGAGGTGTCTTGTGCAGCAGTTTTCTTTAAAATCGATAACTCAGTTAAGTTCAGTCCATCGTCACTAAAAATGGGCAGATTTTGTACCCAATCTGCAGTTGTTGCAGAAGACGGATGAGCTAGAAGTAAATTGTCACGTGCTGGGTTTCCATTTTATGAAATAAACTCTTCAAGTTAAACATAGCAAATAAAGCTTAAAGCAAATATTACCTATCGGCGTTAAGACATCAATGCCCAAGCAAGGTTCCTGTGCAGTGATAGGTGAGCTTGCATTATTTTTCATTCCACGAGTAGTACCTTGACACAGAAAGAAGAAAAACTGTGTAGTTAACGTTGAAAAGATGAAAATAAAAAATAAACTACGCCTCCATTGCGAATATTAGTTTTTATTAATCGATCATAAAATTATTCTAAAAAATATTGTTTTAATCGCTGCAAAATGACATGACAAACTTTAATATTTACTTAATACAGCACCACATTGTCCAAGCATTTTGTATGCTCTTGAATGAATAATGCACAAACACTATATTCACTGGAACAATTCACTGGAAGGCAGGAGGAAGTGCGCATGTGCTTCTGTTACTTGGCAGAAATAACCAAAGAATTCCTAACCAGTATTTGTTAAAACAATGTAAGTCGACTTGAACGACTGGAGTGCAATAAAATCAGTTCAAAACGATTCAGCTGTAAGAGAATAAGTGAACATATAATCATATAAAAGAATTACTTTCAGTCAGTTTCTGCAATCCGCTGGGTATAAGTTCACTTAACCTTTTGTAGCATATTCGAAAGAATTCTGAAATGTTGAAATATTCAAAAAATGACGGTATAAGGGTATTTATATTGTTAGGTTTTTTGTTAACATTGTCTGTTCATGGTGTTATAGAGCCTTGATGTTTGGCTACTTATACCCTTTTTGCATGAGCTATTTAAAAATGTAATAAAACACTTTTGAGGTAAGTCGACTTATATCCCTTTTGCACGCACCCACAGTATTGTTTTGTTCTTTTCAAAGTTATTGTTCTATCACACAATTAAAGTTCGGTGCATGTCACTATTAGTAGCGATAGTATAAGTTCCTCTAGTTCGATCTCGTTAATCATTTCATTTTTATATCTCATTGCTTTTAGAAGTTATGAGGGGGGGCACAATTTACGACCGCATTGTATACAATAGGTCACCAAATATAGCAAATTCATAGAAAACATTTTGACAGACATGACACTTCCAGTATACTTCTCGAAATATTAATTTTTTTGATGAAAAGTTGTCAGGTTACCAAAAAAAAATTGATTGTCGTGTTAATTGATAGAAAGGTCAAAGTTATTGGTGACATGTCAAAAACTGCTTTATTGTGTACAGGATTCGTGAAAAAGTGACGAAAAACCCAGGGTCAGCCATTACTTAATTAATACTTGTATAATATTGGATAGATATGTTTATCAACGAAGATATAAAAGTATTAGTAAGCATAAATATATATAGTTTTGATATTGATGACAAATTACATTACATTTACTATTAGAATGAGGAAAAAATTATGAAATGAACTTCAATTAGGTCTTTTGGTAAAACCCGATCCTTCACAAATATATAATTTTTTTTAATGAAACTAGCGTTTTTTTTTCTCTCTTTTATTCAAATCTACGGCAAAAAATGGCAGTTTATGTTCATTTTCCTATAACCATACTTCGAGATTTTAAAAGATGCATTCGAAAGTTTCGAACATTTCTTCCTTATTGATGCTTATTATAAGTAGGCCGTGTTATTTATAGTTTTATTTTAGTAGTCAGTTAAAGTTGCTGTCAGTTACATATTAATTGTCATCAATTGTGGTAATTAGCACCAATACAAAGTGACAAAGAAATGGCTCGTTTGGAATTAAATAATGAAAATTACGTGAATTTACTATTAATTCATGATGAATGTGACAGAGTTATTACTATAACATGTGTTTTATTTGTTACAAGATATCCTGATGAGAAAACTCATTAATTTAACTCAATTTGATAGTTTTCAACCAAAAGTTGAGAAAGTGAAGCCTATTTTTGGTAAAAATGAAGCGTCATTACGTTGTGGTGTGAGAGAGAGACCAATGAAATCTATTCAGAGAATTTTGAAGAAAACATTAGTTTCATTCCTATTCTTACAACCCAGTTCAAAGTTTGAAGGAAACAGAGTATAATGAGAAAATAGAATTTGCACAATTTGAATCGATAAAATATCAAGAAGATAATGGATTTTTGAAGAATATTATATGGTGTGCCGAATCAAAATTTACCTAAACGGAATGTTCAATAGGCACAATTGGCATTACAGAAGCGAAGTGAATCAACATTTAGCAAGAGTATAACTCGCCCAGTGTAAGTTGGCACTTAGACTTTGGACTTCTGAGATGCGCGGTAGAACATCCGGTCGCTCGAGACTCACTTAAATGGAGGACCCCAGTCTCTTTTTTGACCGCAAACGGTTTATTAACGCAGTAATTCCAGTGGCATAGTTAGTAGTATTATAGTATTTTTTAGTTACGGTAATTATTATCAGTAGTTAGTTTATAGAATTAAATCCTATCAAACTAGTCTGGAGTGCAATGAAACACTATGTTGCTGAAAAAAAAAGTAGGTTTCAATTTTATCAAAGTTGCTGGCTATTGCGCGGAGTTAATTAAGAATTTTTCAGTGGGATTGTGGAAATCAAGGTGTGAACATGCACAAAAATTTGAAAACGAATACATGGAAAAGGAACCTCTACGAGATCAAGTCATAGATAAGTTTATCATCGACATAGTAGATGATTCTAGTGAGGATGGTGACTCTGGTTTTGATTTTTCTGAAGACAGTCATGCTGAAGATGGTAGTTTAACCAGAATTTCAAATTTTGAAGACATCGAAGGAATAATATTTTGTTCTTATTTTTTAGGAATTTTTAATTTTCACTTTATTTAGTGATTGTAAGCGTTAATATCTTATTTAAAAGTATTTGAGTAAAGTCCGACCGGAAATATCCTAACTTTGTAATCTCCTATGAAGATAAATAAATATTTGTAAATACCCTATTGTTAAGTGATTATTTATGAACCCACAATTCAGGTAATTATACAGGTATTAACAGTTTTCAGAAATAAAATTAAAAAGTATTTTTTGAGACCCCAGCAGCCGGCATGTACCTACGACTATGTTGAAGCAAAGTGCGAGGGTCGTACGAGAGTAGTCCGCTCAATATGTCTATATTCATTCAAGCAGTGTCTGTTACTTTTTGTTCGCGCATATCTCAAGTGCCAACTTACACTGGGCGAGTTATACGTGGATTTCAAGAACGAAGTCTTTTTTGCGATCAGAGGCGACCAGGCTGTAGCTCTCCACGTTTATGATGGTAACTTAAGCGATTAGAAATTGCGGTTATATAATTCCATAATTTTTTATTCAACCATTTTTTAGGTGAAGACTATATTGATATATCGAGATGATTAAAAACAAATTACCAATTAGTAATTGCCACAAATAATGACAACTGATATTTAATTATGGCAACCTCATACACTGCCTACTCAAAAAAAAACAGTATATACCACGACCCACTTATAATAAGCAGCAATAAAGCAGAAATGATAAAAATTATTAATAAATGCATGTTAATATCTCAAAAATGTTTAAGTTTGGGTAACGGAAAGTGAACATAAACTCCCCTTATAGCCGTATATTTGATAAAAATATTCCGTCTAAGAAAATTTAGATTTTTGACATTTGTGAACGTGTACGTAATTTTCATTTCTGTTTTACAAACCCTGTATACAATTAAGCAGTTTTTGACATGTCACCAATTACCTTGACCCGATAAGCAATTTCTTGGTATTGGGAATGTTCACCTAGAATTTTTAATAAAAAGTTCTGCACCTGTCAATTTTTCTTTAAAAAAATCAATATCTCGAAAAGTATACATTTTAGGTATAGGGTATTTTACACAAAGTGGCATTAAAATTCAACGAAGGAACCGGAAAGTTGATAATATATAGGAGGTTCTATCTGAAATAACAAAGTTTAACCGGAAGTGACATGTCTGTCAAAATATTTTCTATAAATTCGCCATAAGTTGTGATTAATGGAAATTACCCTGTCAATTTTTAAGCACAAGCGGTATTTAGGGAGAATATTTCTCGAATAAAAATACAAATTACTGTATATCTCCACTATATTGAATTTGTACTTTTTTTCGTCGCAAAATAACATAAATTCTCTCCATACACTATTCTTACTCTTTTCCGTGTTTTTGGGTACACATTCATAAAAATCGTGTTTTATCGAATAAAAACACTACTGAGTTTCTCCTGTAAAAAGAGGTTTTAATTTCAATTACAAACATCAACATTTACAAAATCTTACCTGTAGAAAGAGAAACGAGATTAAATATCTATTATTTCAAAGTCTTTTCTCTAATTACAAATTATAATTATTTCTATAATAAAATTATGACATTAATAATTTTCACTGTCATCAATCCGTAACTATGTCGTAGACATTTCTATCAACACTCGCCATGATAGAGCGGGTGAATAAAAATCATTGAAAGAAGGTTCAGAAAATATGAGGTATTTTCTTACATATAGATATTGTAAGCTCGTCCTGACACAGCCTCCATACTCCGACAAACATTGAATAACACATCAAAGAAGCTCTGTTGATAACCGCTATTTTCCTGGCAACTGTAATTTTAAAAATTATATTTTGATCAAATGCTGTTGTGGATTTTACCTGTAAATATATGTGTTATCCGGCTAGAAGTACCGAATATTGAAATCTGTAAAGAAAATCTACAAAATTACTATTTCTTTCAAAATTTTATTTTTTCTTACAAATCTTGACAACTGTCTGGTTATACGTATTACTCGCTCACACATAACAAAATATCAATATTAAACAATATTAGAAAACAACCGTAATATTCTCTTCCCCGTAATTGAAGTGGATATAATTCAATTACAAATCTTCTTTCTTCCTAACATCTAGTATACAAATTTTGTTAACAGGACGTCGGAATGTTCCATTTAAAGTTTTAACATCAACAACTCGTATAATTCTATCTTCCCCAGGATAAAGTTCTTGAATTCTTCCTCTAGTCCAAGTATTTCTTGGACTATCTAGACCAGCGACTATAATGACATCGCCAATTTTTACTGTTCTTTTAGAAGTTAGCCATTTTTCTCGTTTAACTAAACTAGGGGGACACTCTTTCAACCATCTTTTCCAAAAGAGGTCAGTTAGTCTCTGAAATATATGCCAAGTACTCAGGACCTATTAAGAAATGATTTGAAGTAAAAGCTTCTGCATCTTCATGGTTGAGCGATACGTACGTCAAAGGTATACTGTTAATGATATTTTCAACTTCTATCAATAAAGTTCCAAGGACGTACTCAGGGGGAAATTTCTCTGAATGAGTATTTCCCAAGCTCCAGCCATCTTTGGCGATGAGGTTGGCAGAAAATTTTTCAAATTACAATTACGGATAATTTCATCTTTATTCAATTCTTCTAATTTTTTTTCAGTTCTCTTTCAGCTCCTTGAAAATTTGACCCATTATCAGAATATAGATCAGAGGGAAATCCTATTCGGCATCCAAATTGTCGATAAATGTGGAGAAAGGCATCAGTAGACACGTCTTGGGCAATTTCGATATTAATTGCACAGGTTGTCAACATGTAAAGATAACACCTAATTTTTTTTCGTGTGAGCTCTTCACCGTTACCAAAATGGGTACAAAATAATCTACTCCTGTTTTTAAGAAGGGTCGCAAAGTTGGCTTTATTCTATATGAAGGCTATTGTCCCATTAAAGGAGGCTCCGGTTTACTTCTTCTGTTTTTGCATGTATGTATGTAGATTGGGGTGTCATTCACTGAGACCTAAAAGATCTATTGTGCCCCATTACTTCTACTTAGTTACTGAGGAAAGTCTCAGAGACTAGTAGTTCCTTCAGTCCTATTTCCCGGAGGAATTTTAGGATATCTGCAGGCTTTAACTCAGGTAAATGTCCCTCTTCTAACCAGTAATCTCCAAGGTGTTGTGCCCTAGGATTCTGAATTGCTGTGCAGTTCGCAAGTATGTGGATGGAGGTTTCTTCTTCCATACCACAGAATCTACATTCTTCTTCCTCCACTATTTTGAGCTTTTTCAGGTGCCCATACAGGCGACAATGTCCCGTAAGGATGCCTGTTAAAACTCTTAGTGCAGTTTTACTTTGACTTATGCATTCATTTGATCTCAACAGGTTGTAGTCACCCAGAAGAATCTTTGATTGCCTAAGTCCTACTAGATCTTTCCAATGGTCAGATCTTCTCTTTTCGTCGGCTTTGCCTATTTCTCCCAATATTACATTGGCGCTGATACCGCAAAAGGGTTCCGGCCCCCAAAAGGGTGTTCCAGTCCCCCTCTTTGCTAGTTCATCTGCTATTTCATTTCCTTCTATCCCTGTGTGTCCTGGAATCCACAGTAAGGTGACTATATTGTTCTCGCCTAGTTCATTTAGTTTGCCTAGGCATTCCCACACCATTTTGGAACTGATAACACAAGAGCTGGGACTCTGTTTTTGCATTGTTGACAGTCTCTCCAAATCTGCTTTATAGTTGATCTCAATCCTAAAATCCAAAATGATTGCCTCAACTTATTTATTACTGTTTTCTTTCCATGATGGTTTACTTTTTTGTGTTTTTCAAATATCAACAATTTAGATATTGGATGTTTAGAGTTCAAAATTATAGGCTTCTTTCTAAAATCACATAATAGTAAAGAATTATCTAGTCTTCCTTCCAATATGATCAATTGTTTTTCCAGTTGGCAACTGAGATTTGATAATCTACTGGATTTTGGTAAAGACTTACCAGTCCGTACTAACTCTAATTCTTCAATAAATTTTTCTTGTTGAACATTCCTGTATAGATAATATTTTTCTTCAGATATTTAGTGCAAATCAATCGAGTCATATTGTAACATCGCATAGGTAGCGCAGTGTGTCCTAATGATATATATTGTTCAATTCACTCAACTTGCGAAAATTTTATTTAGGTACTGCTTCGACTTCACTGGGCAGAGGAGACGTCTTTTGATGATATTTCTACCGTTCCTATTAGTATTGTCCTTCAAGAATTATACCTTTTTTATATTACTTTTATTAACAATCAGAATATTAAGTTATATTCTATGGGTTAATTTGCTCGCAAGTGCTAGGTGAACTAGCATTTATAATGTCTTCATGAGGCTTACATCCAGTGATGTAACCTCTAAAACCTCATACAAGGTCTATTGGACATTTTTGTTTTCAGTCTTTTTGTGTTTCTTGGTCTTAACAATTGCTCTAGTAGTGGATTTTGATGAATTTCTATGGTTTTGTGATGTTTGATGATTCTCTCCTGAATAACTTCTTGTACTGTGGGCACTCCCAGGTCTACGTGAATGGTGTGAATTGATACATACAATGGGGCATCTACTAGTTGACGGAGTATTTTCGATTGGGATCTCTGGATAATATTCACGTTAGATTTTGAAGCGCAACCCCTCAGCTCAACTCCATATGTCCATATAGGCTTAATGACAGTTTTGTAGATAAGGATTTTGTTTTCTAGTGAGACTTTTTTCCTACTAGTCAATGCAGTTCTCTTGCTTTTATGTCAAGTCGTTTTCTTTTTTTTTATGATGTGATGTTTCCAGTTAAGTGTTTTGTCTAGGTGGATTCCTAAATATTTGGCGCTATCTGCGTGTGGTATTTCTGTATTATTTAGCTTTACTGGGGGACATGTGCCCTTACGTAGCGTAAATGTTACATGTGATGATTTGCTCTCTTTTACTTTAATCCTCCATTTTTGTAGACACTCTTATAAATTTTTTAGATGGTCCTGTACATTCGTTGTTGCTGCTTGTGGCTCTTGGTTGGTGGAAAGGATGACTGTGTCATCGGCAAAAGTTCCTGTTGTTTGTACCGTGTCTCTGTCTGCTGCAATAGGAAAAAGTTCGGACTTTTCTCCGTTAACTTTCGTTTGGAAGGTTCTGTTGGTTAGGTAAGATTTCAGAAGTAGGTAGTAATTTGGTGGAAGAGTTCTCTTAATTTTGTATAACAATCCTTAGTGCCACACTCTGTCAAAAGCCGGTCCAATATCGAGGAAAACAGCAGAGCAGTATTCTTTGTTCTCCAGGGCTTTGTTTATTTCCTGCGTGAGTCGGTGGACTTGTTGCACTATCGAACGTTTGTGTCGGAATCCAAATTGGTGGCAGGGGATCAATTCCTGTGGAGGTAGATCTTTAGTTATTCTATGTAGGAGTAGTTTTTCAAGAAGTTTGGACATTGTTGGTAGCAGGCTTTTTGGACTGTAAGATGACACGTTGGTTGGGTCTTAGCCTGGTTTGCCATTCAATATGATTTGTGCAAGTTTAAATGAATTTGGCCAATATCCGAGTCTTATGATTGCGTTCTGGATATATGTTAGCATTACTACCCCTTTTTTGGTAATTCTTTCAGCATTTGGGTGGTTATTAGGTCGATACCCTGTGCTTTTTCCTGGTTTAGTAATTTTATCTCAATATGTACTTCTTTTGGAGTCATTGCTTTTATGGGGCGTCTTGTGTTAACTGGATTTGATAAGTTTTGTTCCAATTCTTGATCTATTTCGTTACTTAGTGGTTGGAAGACTGTAGTGAGGTGATCTGAAAATAAATTTGCTTTTTCTTTGTCGCTTCTAGCCCGTGTTCGTTTTTTCGTACAGGAGGGGCTGATATCTTGGGTTTTTTTGAATTTTTTACTTGCTTCCAGATGGAATTATCTATTCTTGTTAGTTTAGACACTATTCTCCGAATTGTCTATTTCGTTACTTAGTGGTTGGAAGACTGTAGTGAGGTGATCTGAAAATAAATTTGCTTTTTCTTTGTCGCTTCTAGCCCGTGTTCGTTTTTTCGTACAGGAGGGACTGATATCTTGCGTTTTTTTGAATTTTTTACTTGCTTCCAGATGGAATTATCTATTCTTGTTAGTTTAGACACTATTCTCCGAATTGTGCATCCCTTATTTCTTTGAGTTTTCTCTTCAATTTGTGACTAAGTCGATTATAGATGATTTTGTCTGCCGGAGTCTGGCTCCTTTGCCATCTTGCCCGGGCTTGTCTCTTTTCTGCTATTAGTCTCTGGGTTTCGAGTGGGACGTCTTTGTTTTCTATTTTCTCTTTCGTTTTTGGTGTAGCAGTTTGAGTTCTTTAGGCCTTTAAATCTACTGCATCATTAATTTCGTTATGGTATACTTCCCAGTCTATTTTAAAGTTGTGTAATCTTTGTGTGTGTGGTTCTGAAATACCTGTGGTAAATGTTTTTGTTAATTTTTGTAGGATATATTAGAATGGGAGATGCTGTAGTAACGGTTACTTCATCGAGACCTGAATGTGGGATGGCAAATTGCATGAAAGTAATCTACGCCTCTGAATTTGATACATTATCGGCCCAAGAAAAAAGAAAAAGCAAACAAGTGTGAAATATGTGAAATGTAAACAGTGTAACTAAAATAGTATTGTGCGTATATCGATCAATTGTACTTGTGCTTCAAAATAAATCAAGCTCACAAATTCAAATAGTCTATTGATTTATTGAAAATAGAATTAGATTAAGTTTCCGAACAGTAATAGTAACGATTTATGTTTTTAAATGATGTTCTGAAATTTATAAAGGTGAAACCAAGTTTTCGAGCATGCCGTTAGAAACAATGCATTAACTCAATACAAAATTTAAACAAGTCATAATATCAATTCTCTCGAAACAAGAACTATAGGCAGTGACGGCTCGTGGTTAATTTGATAGGGGGGTCATAGGTGATGTGACCAAAATCTTAAAATACGGAACGCCACTGGCCAGCCCCCCGGAGGCCTACCCGCTTGAAAAACCACTCCTTATTTCTACCCAGAAGTCGTTAAAATCGTTAAAAAAGCAAAATTTGTGGAGTTCCTTTCCAAAGCCCCAGAGGCAAAACATTTTTTTGGGTCACGTTTGTTTTATATAAAAATAATGCTCTCTTAACCCTTAACTACTACCCACTCAAAACAGATACATAACTACTACCCACGGGTCAAACTTACCCATTTTTAAAAGTACTAATAAAAATACAATTTAAGGAAGTCACGGGTCAATTTGACCCACTAGCGCTAAAAAATATACCAAAGCGACAATCTTTCTACTCTGCACTTATAAGACTAAAATCCAGAGATAAGATACACAGGTAGATCGGCCACTGTATATAAAAAAGTGGCCACGCGCACCGAAACTAGTGACATCTATATTTGGAGGCGGAACTACCAACATTTGTAAAGATTCAGATCCATGCTAGGGGTTCAGATCTATGCTAAGGGTTCAGAGCCATGCTAAAGGTTCAGATCCAGGCTAACCCTCTAATTTGAAAAAAGCGGGAAATTCAAAAATAAATTTAGGTGGAAAATTTAAATAGTTGTATTCGTAATAATTCTGTAGTAGAGAGGTGATCAGTTGTAACACATAGTTATTTTAGTAGTATTATTGTCTTCACATTACACTCTTTATTTTGCTATTATAGTAAAATAAAACCAGTGTAATGTAAAGACAATAACTCTACTAGTATAATTTGTAGTTACAACTGATTACCTCTCTACTACAGAATTATTACGAATACAACTATTTAAATTTCCCACCTACATTTATTTAGTTAAAAGTAGGTAAAAAAATTCATATGCGAAATGAGCATTAATCTAGTTTTTATATTTCCACTTGGTATAGGACATTCAATGTTTACATAAATACAATTACGAACTTTTTAAAAATCTAAGAAAAAAACAATTTAAAAAGCAGATAATTTCACTTGATATAATAAATGAAAAATGGGAAACAATTACATAACACACTTTATTTAATAGACTTGGATAAATATCCGCTTTGGACTTGATTTCTGGGCTTTCTTGGCAGCTGCCTTCCACTGGCTTAGTTTTCTTTATAAAATTCTTACATCTGGAGAATCGAAATGTTTCCTATTGCCCCTATAACCATGAGCTAAAAAAAGTCAACTATTGTTATCCTCATTCAAGTTGTAGGCAGTGAACTTATAAGTTACATACACAAAAGCAAGGTATTGCCGTGAACAATTTTTTCTGTAATTTAGGTTGATTTCCTTCAAAAATATAGTTTTTGACATCACTTGTACTTTCAATTATTAAAATTCAAAGTATGACTAGCATATGCAATAATGAGTTATTTAACACAAACAAGCTTACCAGTTGCAGTTAAAACTCCTTTATATCTGCCCAGATGCCAAGAAATGGATGGTGCTTGTATGAAACTGGACGGTAATTGTGAAAAACTTGATGTGGATGAACTGCAAGCTGAAAATTACATAAGAATTTTTTACAATTGAGTTTTCAACATAACCACAAGTAGGTCACCATAAGCTATACTGCCTGTAGGTGTTTTAAAAATACTTACCAGGTACTTCATCAAACTCATGTAGTAAACGCTTCCTTGTATATGTCTTGACTGGTCGTTGTACTTTTCCTACTGGACTATTACTACTTTTTGTGGTGGAAGCACTTAGAATAGAAATGGATTCTAAAAAAGGTTTTTTTAAATTAATATCAATAAAACATAAGTTGTTGCTCTCGAATGACTAGGCATTATACAGTTACAAATGATTTAATACTGGATATAAAAAAATATTGCAAAATTTTTATAGATACCTTTTAGCTTCTCGGGAGTTGAAAATGATTGTTGTTGCTCTGGTACCCAAAAATGATCACATTCACACTTCTCTTGTATCCTAAAAAACATTAATCCTAATTCAACATATATTTATACACTAATCATAATTTTTATATAGTTACAATCAACTGTCTATTGTAGTACTAATAACTACTTTTTCAAACAGTGCAGTACACATATAGATGAGATAAGTTCTTACCATGCAAATGTAGTGAGGGATATCTTCAATCTGCCACAATCTTCAAAATGAATGTTACACTTTTATAAGATTTGTAAGACTCAAAAGCCAACTTAGAATTATTAATTCTCTCATTCCAAACCTCTTGGTTAGCAGGTAGGTATTCTATGCCTATAAAAAAAATACTTAGGTTAATACTTAGTTATAATAGGTACTTCTCATTTTTATTTCAAGGAAATCGTTGACTTTGTATAAACCACAATTAATACATCTAGCAATTCCAAATATTAAGTCTAACTATCTTAACTAGTATTTGAATTAATTTTATAAAAAAAAATTTCTTCAACTCATAATATTGGTAGAAATTAACATGTATTCTTAACAATTCGTACTAACCGTCTCAATGCATCCAGGAACACAGCAAATTCTCATCATAGGAACTCATCTTTAAATACTTTAGGAATATAAATGAGAAAATAAAAGCACAAACAACGACGAAAGAACGAACTGGCTGGCACGCCCTTTATTTACGAAGAATAATAATAAACAATATGACTGCTAGCAGAGACAGCTAGCTCCGTGCATGATTTCTGAACCTAACTCCGAAACTTAATTTCAACTTAGGCTCCATCTATAAGCTCTATTTGAAATCTTTAACGTTTAGTTCCGCCTCCAAATAAAGATGTCAGTAAGAAGCGTACCAATTTTGAATTAATTTCGTCCACCTAAAATCCGTCGTCGCTAGTTAGAGCATATCTCGCCGCATGCCGTCCCCACTCCTCGAATTCGCCTGAAATCACGTGTATCGACAGATCGTTGGGTCATATTGACATGGGGATAGTAGTTAAGGGTTAAAAAATAATCATATTTTATTCATTTCTATACATATTAAATATGAAAAAACTTAAATTAAATGATAATTAGTCTAAATCTTTTTGAAATTTGAGTGAAGCCTTCGATCTTTTGTATTTGCAACAACTTATTACGTCAAAACACAGCTCATTATTCTCATTATTTCGCTTCAAATGCTCTCCTTTAAATCAAAATATAGCGCGGCCTGCCAACCCCTCTACTCATTTCTTTTCTAAGCGTGTAATAATCAGCCGACGTAAGTCGATTCATCGACGATATTAAACCGGGCTTTTGACCCATCATGTAAACTTCGGACGTGTTCCTCTCACGCCGCGAAGATCGTCAGCGCTCGGCAAATTCCGTTCCCATATCACACCTTGAGGTCAACGGTGGACACCAGCCCGCATTCTAATTTTGGTTTTCGCCGAGTACTTGATGCGGAATGACGTTGACACGGATGTCTTGAAACGTTTTAGGTAAATTTTATTTAAGAGGAATACTACACTATATGTATAGTAGGTATACTTTATTTTTTTAAATGCTTATTTAATTATTTTTAAATGGGAGGTCATTGGGTCAATGGAGGAACCACCACTGACTATAGGTTTGTTCCTAGCGTAATCAGAAACTGTCGAAAGCTGTCAATGAATAGTCGACCATTGCAATCATTGATAGGAATTACGCGAAAGTGAACAGATATTCTCTGATCGTTTCTGACAGTTTCTGATTGTTGTTAGAACAGACCTTATATTTGATCTTGTGAACCCGTACAATCAGAAAAACGATAGAATTAGAGGATCGTCCCAGTTGTGTGAAAAAAAGGATAACGGCCAAAAGAAGATTGTGGCTCGTAATTTGTCTTTCGGATTTCGATTGAAGCCTTTCAATAAATACTTCATTTAAAATAATGAATAAAATATCCTCGGCACGCATTAGTAATTTTAATAAGTCCGAGAATGTCATAATGACTTGTGGATAAACATTTGATCTCCATTTTACTGACTGGTCTAAACATGTATCGCTAGAAAGTTATTTTGTTGAGGCGTATATAGCCTACCTGAAGTTCGAAAGGGAGGCGTAGCAAGTAAATAAAAGGTGGGAAAGTAAGCGCCACGGGCAAAAAATTTTGTACGGGTCCCGCTTAAATTATCCCAAATTTAATATACATTTTTAATTGTTTACAGCCTCATTGCACAATTGGTTAGATAAAATAATAAACAATTACTGCGTTGAAGCACTAGCGAAAAGCGCAGGTTTGTGAAAACTCGCGATGTAGAATAAGCATAAGACATGATTTGGATAGTATATTTGGGACTTGTCAAATATGAACTCTTGGAAGAATTGAAAAGAGAGGGGCTCTACACCCAGGGGAAACACCCAAACATTATATATGAGTTAATGCAACAAGCTCTGGAAACGGAGGAGGAATGGTGTAGGAAGGAATGCCTAGGTTAAATGCTATAAAAACTGCGCTCATTCTGTTCACTAGAAAAATGAAGCCTGAGCGACTAAAACTGCCAAGCCTCTCCAACTTGCAGCTTTGTCTAAGCCAGGAGGTCAAGTATCTGGGTATAATCAAGGGAGCCGGAAAATAGTCAACAACTGGCTGGGCATTCTCGGGAAATACATTCTCCTCATTAAGGGTTTCAAGCGCATCTATTACATTTGCTGTGAGTACAACTAACGCTGACAACAACTTAAGGTTAATTGCAAATTCTGCATCGGTTTCGTATTGGTTCTGTAGACCTTCTGCCTTAATTTTTCTAAAGATGCACTGTCAAAAATGGAAGAAATATCCACGATGCTTTGAAGGTGGACATTCTTCGGCAGAAGCACTTATCATGCCAGTTTCAAAATCCGTGAGGATGGTTATAGGTATAAATTCTTTCAACTTTTGCAGCAAACGAAGGTAGGATTGTTTTGTTTTGTTTGGTAATATCACGTACACCAAAGGAACTGAAATATTTTCTTTTATTCCACGTAAGGTGAATAGTTGGTCAAACAAATGAGGCACAGTTTTAAATGATCTATCCGCATACCAATGTTCGATTTGAGATAGAAGTGAAATATTTCTTGCCGTACTAAAGATCAGTAGTTTTTCGTCATTTGGTCCAGAATCGTATAACAGAAACGGTGCTCCGTACGTTACTGTGTGTTCTTGTGGAAAAACAATGTCTTTTCGATGGAGTGGCAAAATCGGAGCGGCTTCTGCCTTTGAACGGATATTTTCTATAGTTATCTTTATGCTGGAAATTTTCTGTAAACAGGCTGCAGTGGGCTGGCTTATTCCAATAGATGCCGTCGAGATAACAAGATGTGGAGCGTATTGGGTACTCTTTGCGTTTTCTCGTACCTTATTACAAAATTTGGTCTTTTCTACTTCTCTAATATCGGCAGTGTGGTTATGCTCACCAATTGTTTTTATAACAGCATCACCAAACGTTGTAACTCGAGCATTGCACTTTACTTTGTAGTAGTAATCACATTTCCAATAAATTTTTTCAACCCCCTTGTTTGATATAAATATCCATCATGCGATAACTTTTGCTTCCCTTTTTCGCTAAGAACAAATTCAAGTGCCATTTTACAATGTTAACGATCAGACGAACTCTTCGAAATAAGCAAGTCGTAGAAAGTTGCATCATTACATCGAAATAATTATAGTAAACAATTTTCAGAAATACCAGATTAACCATTATAATTCTAAGAATTCACCCCTAATTTTAGATTTTTCAATGATTTTACACTTCAGATATGCCAAAAATTAAGATAACATATAGGTTTGGGTTCAAACGTATTTGTCGGGGGATTTTCCTTTCGGCGAATTGTTTGTCGAGGAATTTTCCTGTCGGGAAAGTTTCCAGGCGGGGTATTGTTTGTCGGGGAATTGCTGTCGGGTAACTTTCACTCAGTGAATTGTTGTCGGGGAATCTTCCTAGTCCCATAATTCAGGATGCAAAACTAACCTGGAATTCATAACTGCTGAACAAAACAAATGAGGGGAAATGGCCCTAATGGCTGCCAAACGGGCGATAGAAAACACATGGGGACTAAATCGCCAGATCGTACATTGGCTGTACACAACTGTGGTGAAACTCATGGTTTAATATGACGCCTTACTCTGGTTGCCAAAAACAGATCAAAGGAAAGCTGAACTGGAGCTGTCAAAACTCCAGAGACTTGCCTGCACGTTAGTGCGGAAGCGAGAATGGCTACAACAGGCTAGAATGCATTGGGAATAGGCACGAGCCCTCAGTCATTCCAGAATAACATATATTATCACAAATTCGCTTCTTGGTTTAAAACATTTTAGATGCAAAAAAGTAATCAATAATTTGTCAAGGTCTTGTTAAAAAAGGTGTTTCATTACTAATTGATTAGAGAAATCGCTCGAAAAGCATTTACTTATCTGAATGAATTTAAAGATCAGTTTATTCGTTTTAAAGTTTTTTTTTAATTAGTTTAAAGTTGAAAGATCGCTTAGTGCAAGAATGGCTGAACTTATTGGGGTGAATGGTGCTCTCATTGAACATTTTTAAAGCTGCAAATTTTTTTAATGGCTCAAAGCTGGTTTCAAAAATTGTCGATAAATAACGTTTATTTGGAAATACGTCATTTGCGTAATAAATGCAATCCTATGACCCAAGAACACCAATATAATTAATACACATTGAAATCAAAATAATTGTACAGCTTCATGTTTAACTCAAAATATCTCGAAATGGAATTACTTTATTTTTAGGAGAAAAAGATGAAGTAAAATTGCGATTGAGTCATTAATCAACCAGTTACTTACCTCTGGTAGTAGCCTGAACGATATATTCAACATACATTATTTGAGTGTACCTATAGTACCTACACTTCCCGCCAAGCATGGCAATAATATGTCAAAAAGTTTTAAAATACTCAGCAAAAATAATTTAAAATTTTTAATTAAAACACCCTGTAACTCAGACAGGAGACACATTTTACTTAGATGATTGATTCTGCTATGTATTCATACATTAAATAATTAGGAAACGGTGACATAAATCTTTTAATGTCGTTGAAAGATACATAATAGTAATAATGCGCCAAGGTAGAAAAGTGAGGTATTATTGTCGAGGTCCATTAAAGACCGAGAAGCGAAGCTTCGAGGTCTTTAATGGATCCGAGACATCAATACACTTTTCTACCGTGGCTCATATAGCATTTTTTTCACTACTTCACTACTGGCATTTTATTTTTTTAAATATTAGTTTGTCGACTCCCGTTTCACACGACATGACAGCTGTGCACAAGTTAACCTCACATTCTATTAAATGTATTGATATTTAGTTCTAATCAACTAAGCTCTGTATTTTTCTACCTTGGTTAATAATGAACAACTTTACTACCTCAACAAAAGTTAGGTTTAGAGGCTAGTACTGAAAAATATAAATAATGACATTTACCTGTCAAATAACAACTAACAGAAATGATTTAACAAATAGTAATATTGGAGACTTCCTCACGTTCTTATGTTCAAAATGTCATCTTTTCACAGGTTTCCTTTTTCGGGTGGATCGACGAATGTTTGAAGGAATTTGTTGAGAATTTTCCTCCGTGCAACCTGGGTATTCAATTTCAATCATGTTACGGCTATCGGAATTCTGATTTGGAATGGATTTTTCTGGGTTTAAATTGTCAGCATCAAGATTCAATAGGTCTGAACCGTGACTAATTGAAACATTATCATTTGTTATCTCTTCCCTTAGATCTTGATATACCCCATCACCATTTCCTTCAATAAGTTCTTCACAACCTGTATTACATTGTGTTTGTGGTGCAGCTGTAGGTTTAACCCTATAAGGCCTGACAGATTTTGAACAGATTTAGTCAGAATAACCCGTTGAACGTTTTCTTTTTCGACCAATACTTCATGATGTAATTGACCTATTCTTCTAATAATCATCCCAAATTTCCATTTATCATGTCCATTATAAAATCTTGTTTGAACTCTATCTCCAATCTCCAAAATTTTAGTACTTAAATTTGAAAATTTTTCTGTGTTTGTTTTTAAGCTTGTTTCCACTAAATCTATTCTGGATCTGAATGTTATATGAAACATAAGTTAGCCTGGACTGAATACTTTGCTGCTATTAGGTGTCTTTCTTTCTATACTTCATAAGTAACCTTTTAAGTTTGACGTTTAAATCACCAGGCCCATCCATCATAGCACGTAGTTTTTTTTTAAATATTTGTACATATCCCTCGGCTTGTCCATTTCATGCCGATTGATACGGAGCAATTGTTTTAAAATATATACCGTTTGACTAAAAAAAATTTAGAATATCATAAGATGTAAACTGTTTACCATTATCAGATACAATACAAGTAGGTAGTCCAAATCGTGCAAATATTTCACATAAAATATTGATAGTAGATGAAGTAGGAATCACTTCAAACCATTTTTTGTGAGTTTAAAAACGTGTGTGTGTGTTTAAAAACGGACTGGCATAGTCAATTAGAAGACGAACCCATGGTTCTTGAGGGTACTCCCAATGATGAAGCGGAACTTTTTTTGGATTAGTTTGAACTAAACAGCAGCTTCTACAAGATTTCACTTATTCTTCTATGTCCCTATCGACGAAGACTTTTTGGAATCATAATTATGTTATTATAGAATATACAACCACCTGCAAGTGAGTATTCATGTAATGAATTTGAGCTAAGCTCCCCATTTTGTATTCATTCGAAAAGTTTTGCATACTTTGGATCTTCTTGAATTTCTGCTTTTATTGTATCTTTAGTAACTGGTAATGTGTTAATTTGATTCAAGTAATAAGCACCATCTACATCAATTTTCTCATAATTTTCATCTTTCTTTAAACAACATCTTGAAAAGTAATCAGCGTTTGCATGATCGTTTGTAGATCTGGTTTTAATTTTGTATTTGAAACCTGACAAAAAGTTTGTATAATGTACCAATCGTAATGCTGAAGTTACTGGTAAACTCACTTCCCCGGTTGTAAGGCAGTCGGGCAGGAGGGTCCTGACATGGGGCGTGTGGAAACAGAACAACCATGTAAGAGGGACTATATTCTAGCCAAAGAAATAGTTACCTACGAGCGGAGTACTTGGGCTATACGTACGTTTAGCCCCTATAAATCTCCGGGAAAGGACCAAATCTTTCCGGTTCTGCTTCAGCAGGGCGGGGAGGCTATTGGTTCAATTTTAGTGCATATCTTTCGGGCCAGTTTGGCAAGCAGATATGTTCCTGAGCACTGGAGACACGTAAGAGTTGTCTTTATACCCAAGCCCGGTCATACTACGTACACCGTGGCTAAGTCCTTTAGGCCTACCAGTCTAATATCCTTTGTGCTAAAAACACTGGAGAGGTTGGTTGATAGGTAAATGAGGGAAAAGGTTGGGCTTGGGTATCCTTTTCACAACAACCAGCTTGCGTTCCGGTGTGGCAAGTCAACGGAAAGTGCCTTACTCCAACTGGTAACACAGGTGGAAAAGGCGATGGAAAGTGGCATGATCGCCCTGGGCGCATTCTTGGACATACAGGGAGCTTTCGACAGCACCCCTATAGAATCAATGTGTAGAGCTGCAGTAGATCATGGATTAGAGCCAATGGTAATTCATTGGCTTGGGGCCATGCTACGCAACCGCACAGTAGAGGCTGCATGGAAGGAACATGTGGCTAAAATGGTCGTCGACAGGGGATGTACACAAGGGGGCGTCCTTTCGCCCACACTGTGGAACCTAGTAGTCGAAGAATTAATATCCTTATTAAACGGTGATGGCTTTCTGGCAATTGGGTTTGCCGATGATATCGTTGTCCTTGTTGTTAGAAGGCATATCACCGTCCTCAGGGACCTAAAACGAAGGGCCCTGAATAGGGTACAGGGATGGTGCAACGACCACGGACTTGCAGTTAATCCTGCCAAGAAGAGAGGTATAAGACCTGATGGTCTGCACCTTGGTGGAGTGCCACTTCCAGTGGTTGAACAAGTGAAATATCTGGGAGTGATCCTGGATAAGTCGCTGACGTGGAAGGCTCACCTTGATAGTAGCCTAGGCAAAGTGACAAACACGTACTGGGCCTGTAGGAGATCCATAAGTCCGAAATGGGGACTAACCCCAAAGACGATTTTGTGGTTCTATAAAGTGATCATGCTGCCGATGCTCACATACGCGGCTCTGGTCTGGTGTCCAAGGGAAACCCTGGCCACGGTTAGGTCGCAACTGGCACACCTCCAGAGGGTGGTCGGTTTGGGGGCAACTGGCTTCATGAAAACTACACCAAACTACACCGTTGGAGGTGATTCTTGGCCTCTTCGCCATGTGATCGAGGCTGAGGGTGGGAAGGCACTCCTACGCTTGAAAAGTTTGGGATATGTGCGAAACGAGGAAGGGTGCAGGAACGTCAATAAGCTCAGGCTTCTGGGAGATGCCCCTGTTTTGGCTCGAGCGGCTGATGTCTGCCTGCGCAGGTACTCCTTCGTAACCCCCTATAGGGTGAAGATCCGGAATAGAGAATTCTGGGAATGAGAGGGAAAGTCACAGCCTCATGGGATCGTCTGGTACACAGATGGCTCATGCTCCAGTGATGGGGAACCCAAGGACACAAGTCTGTGTTCCATTGGGTAAGGGTGTGTCTGCATATCAGGCTGAGGTATACGCTATCTTGGAATGTGCGCAGATAAACCTAGACAGAGGTTATGCGGATCGACGCATTCCATATACACCGACAGTCAGGCGACAATCAAGGCCCTGAGTGGATATACCATCAACTCAGGGCTTGCTGCTGAATGTCGTGAACGCCTTGCTGACCTAGCAAGGCGGAAAATTCAGTGTGGCTAGAATGGATTCCGGCTCACTCTGGGTTTGATGGCAATGAAAGGGCGGATGCGCTGGCTGTGGAAGGGGCGGCTACCCCTTTTAATGGCCCGGGCCCGACCTTGGGCCTCACAAAACAAACAATCCGTGAGGAGACGAGGAACTGGTAGGGAAACCAGCACCCCGCTCACTGGAGGGATCTACAGGGTCTCAGGCAGTCCAAGCTCCTATTGAGGGGATGGACTGATGGACATGCTGGAGCTGCTCTAGAACTACTAAGGGGTAGGTTAAAAAAGATAGCAGGACTCCTAACAGGGCATTGCTGTCTGAGGAAACACCTTTGTATCCTAGGTTTAGAGGAAAGTCTCCTATGTATAGAGGTTGTGGCATGGCTGACGAAACTTCGGACCATGTTCTCCTCGTATGTCCACATTGGGCTGTGCTACACAGGCGAATCTTCGGAGTCCCTGTTATGGCCCCAGGGGACATAAGCAGGCATCCACTGAAGAGGATTGAGTCCTTCATCGAGGGACTCGGCTCCATGGATGCATAAGTAGCAGGAATAGCACAATGGGCCCGCCAGTGGCCCCAGTGCCGGAACCTTGGCTTGAGCTTTTTTTTGGCCAAGGTTCGCCTGACTAAATTAGTAGTAGTAGTAGTACTACTGGATAAAAAATTCTTGAAATTGGTTTATTGTCTACAATTAACGTAATTTCTCTTCCATGGCAATATTGAAAACATTTCTTTAATCCCCATATTAAGGCAGTAGCTTCTTTGTCCAGTTGGCTGTAGTTCTTTTCTGCCTTGGTCAGAGATCTCGAAGCAAATGCAACAGGTTTTTCGGTACCATCTTTCATAATGTTTGACAGCACCGCTCCGAGGCCAGTTGGTGAAGCATCAGTGGCCAGTGTAACCGGTAAATTCACATCAAAGGGTGTTAAAACTTTGGAACTAATAATTTATTTTTTTAGTCGATGGGAGGATTCTTCAATCTGCTCATTCCATTCAAATTTGAAGTCTTTTTGTAATAACTTATGTAACGGATTTAATTTTGAGGCAAGATTAGGAATGAATTGATGGTAGTAATTTACAAGGCCAAGAAACGTACGTAATTTAGTAATATTTGAAGGTCTTGGGCTATTTGTGATGCTTCGATTTTCTCTTCCATTTTTGTCGATCATATTACCAAGGTATGAAATTGAAGTCTTGAGAAATTTGCATTTTTGTTTATTAAGGTGGAGACCGCTAATGCGTAGTCTATCAAATACAATTTGAGGTCGTCGAATTAATTGTTCCGGTGAAGATCCATGTATAACAACATCATCAAAAAAACATCCAACACCTTGTATATCTTGTAATGTTTGTTCCATAAATCTTTGCCAGGCATTAGGCGCAATTTTAACTCCAAGCATCAAATGGTTGACCTTATATGTGCCCTTTGAAGTACTAATAGCTTGTAATATACTGCTTTCCTCGCTGACAGGCATATGTAGGTAAGCCTGATTAATGTCTAGACTGCAGAAGTAAGCAAGCACCTCCACTCATTTTTTCAAAAATATCCTCTATCCGTGGTATTGGATAATGACCGTTTAGAATGAATCGGTTTGAAGTCACCTTATAATCAGCACATAAGCGAATATTTCCATTCTTCTTGATAATTGGAACTACGGGTGTTCCCCATTTAGAATACGTTACTCTTTCTATAATGCATGCTTTTTCCAGCCGATCAATTTCATCTTCAACGCGTTCTTTGATCGCAAAAGGAACTTGACGAGCTTTGATGTAAACAGGTTGTGTATTTTTTTGGAGTTGGAAAGCGCATGTATAATTTTAAATTAAGCCTACTACTACTTCTACTAATTTAGTCAGACGAACCTTGGTCAAGAAAAGCTCAAGCCAAGGTACCGGCACCAAGGCCACTGGCGGGTCCATTGTGCCATTTCTGCTACTTATGCATCCATGAAGCCGAGTCCATCGATGAAGGACTCAATCCTCTTCAGTGGATGCCTGCTTATGTCCCCAGGGGCTATAACAGGGACTCCGAAGATTCGCCTGCGTAGCACAGCCCAATGTGGACATACGAGGAGAACTTGGTCCGACGTTTCGTCATCCATGCCGCAACCCCTACATAGGGGACTTTCCTCTAAACATAGGTTACAGAGGTGTTTCCTCATACAGCAGTGCCCTGTTAGAAGTCCTACTAACTTTTTTAACGTACTCCTTGGTAGTTCTAGAGCAGCTCTAGCATGTCCATCAGTCTATCCCCTCAATAGGAGCCTGGACTGCCTGAGACCCTATAGAGACCCTGTAGAAAGACTCCAGTGAGCGAGGTAATGGTTTCTCAACCAGTTCCTCGTCTCCTTATAACCTTATAACCTCTGTATAACCTCTGTCTAGGTTTATCTGCGCGCATTCCAAGATAGCGTATACCTCAGCCTGATATGCAGACTCGCCCTTACCCAATGGAACACAGACTTGTGTCCTTGGGTTTCTGGAGTAAATTCTATCCCCCGTCTCATCGCTGGAGCATGAGCCATCTGTGTACCAGACGATCCCATGAGGCTGTGAATTTCCCTTTCTTTCCCAGAATTCTCTATTCCGGATCTTCACCCTAAAGAGGGTTACGAAGGAGTACCTGCGCAGGCAGACATCACCCGCTCGAGCCAGAACAGGGAAATCTCCTAGAAGCCTGAGCTTATTGACGTGCCTGCACCCTTCCTCGTTTCGCACATATCCCGAACTTTTCAAGCGTAGGAGTGCCCTCCCAGCCTCAGCCCCGATCACATGGTTAAGAGGCCGAAGTCCAAGAATCACCTCCAACGCAGCAGTTGGTGTAGTTTTCATGCAGCCAGTTGCCCCCAAACCGACCACCCTTTGGAGGCGTGCCAGTTGCGACCTAGCCGTGGCTAGGGTTACCCTTGGACACCAGACCAGAGCCGCGTATGTGAGCATCGGCAGCATGATCACTTTATAAAACCATAAAATCGTCTTGGGGGGTTAGTCCCCATTTCGGACCAATGGCTCTCCTGGCGTGTTAGCCACCTTGCCCAGGCGACTATCAAGGTGAGCCTTCCATGTCAGCGACATATCCAGGATCACTACCAGATATTTTCCTTGTTCAACCGCTCCACCAAGGTGCAAACCATCAGGTCTTCTTGGTGAAAGCAATTTCCTCAGCCTTGGCAGGATTAACTGCAAGTCCGTGGTCGTTGCACCACCCCTGTACCCTATTCAGGGCCCTTTGTATTAGGTCCCTGAGGACGGTGATATGCCTTCCAACAACAAGGACAACGATATCATCGGCATACCCAATTGCCAGAAAGCCCTCACCGTTTAATAGGGATATTAATTCGTCGACTACTAGGTTCCACAATGTGGGCGAAAGGACATCGCCTGCCGACGACCATTTTAGCCACATGTTCTTTCCACGCAGCCTCTACTGTGCGGTTGTGTAGCTTGGCCCCAAGCCAATGAATTACCATTGGCTCTATTCCATGATCTACTGCAGCTCTACACATTGATTCTACAGGGTTGCTGCTGAAAGCCCCCTGTATGTCCAAGAATGCGCCCAGGGCGATCATGCCACTTTCCAGCGCCATTTCCACCTGTATTATCAGTTGGTGTAAGACGCTTTCCGTTGACTTGCCACACCGGAACGCATGCTGGTTTTTTTGCAAAGGATACCTAAGCCCAACATTTTCCCTCATATACCTATCAACCAACCTCTCCAGTGTTTTTAGCACAAATAATGTTAGACTGATAGGCCTAAAGGACTTAGCCACGGTGTACGTAGTACGACCGGGCTTGGGTATAAAGACAACTCTCACCTGTCAGGAACATATTTGCTTGCCAAACAGGCCCGAAAGATATGCATTAAGATTGAACCCTACTGAAGCAGAGCCGGAAAGATTTGGTCCTTTCCCGGAGATTTATAGGGGCTAAACGTACGTATAGCCCAAGTACTCCGCTCGTAGGTAACTATTTCTTTGGCTATGATATAGACCCTCTTACATGGTCGTTTTGTTCCCACACGCCCCATGTCAGGACCCTCCTGCCCGACTGCCTTACAACCGGGGAAGTGAGTCTCTATTAGGTGCTGCAAGGTATCCCCGGAGTTTCCGTGAAAACACCCGGTGCGATCTCCAGGCAGCCAAGAGCACTGTCAGGAGACTTCGTTAAGATTCGACGTAGCCTTGACATTTGAGGTACCGAAACGATATCCTCGCAGAAGGCCCGCCAAGCATCTCTCCGAGCCAGCCTAACAGCGCTCTTATATTCATTTCGTTTCTGGCGGTAAAGTTCCCAGTCCAGATCCGACTCTGTCTTCCTAGCCCTATTAAATAGGCGCCGGGTTTGTTTCCGCAGCGAGTCCAGAGAGTTGTTCCACCACTTGTGGCCCTTATCCCCTTTCCTCGTTTTTTCCGCGCAGTTCTTTTCATACGACGAAACTATACTCGAGCCCAGCTCCTCTACGGCCCAATCAATCGCATCTTTATTACTGAGACTCTTAGGGAATCCATCTAGCCTCCTCGTGAGATCCAGCTTATACCGTACCCAGTTGGTAGTCCTAGGGTCCCTATACTTTACTGATTGTTCTTCAACATCAGCATTGTATCTGAAACATATATAGCTGTGATCCAACAATGACGAATCATCATTAACATGCCAGTCCTTTACCATACTAACCACGGTACTTGACGCAAGCGTCACATCCAAGACTTCAGTCCTAATCGTATTCCGGAATGTCGGCGTCGTCCCTCGGTTGGGTAGCTGAAGATCAGTGGTGCCCAGGTAGTCAAGCAAAGCCTCCCCTATACTATTGACGCCAGTGCTGCCCCACATAGTGTGGTGCGCATTAGCATCACAGCCGATAAGGAGAGGCAACTTCCTAGCCGTGCAGTAGTCCACCGCCTTGCGATGCTCCTCAGTAGGCGGTAATCCTGGTGAGTCGTAGGGCAGGTAAGCAGAGCATACAACTAAACTACGCCTCGTACTGTTCTTGCCCGAGAAGTCCACCCTTACCGCAACTAGATCCCTGAAACAGAGTTCTCTAATCAGTATTGCATTCACACTGCTATGTATAGAAATTAAGCCTACTTCTGGAGAGAATAAGTCATTGTAACACTTTGGAGAGTTGATCTTTTACATTTTCTTGGAAATGATAGTTTTCTTTGTCGAAGCTGTTAATTTGGGACCAATTTAATTTAAATAAACGTAACCATTCTCTTCCGAATATTGGCGTGACATCATTAGGTAACACAAACAATCTTCCTGTCGCTTACTGGTTTTCGTACCGTATATTCACTTTGCATCCACTAAGAGGTACAATTATCTCTCCTGTATAAGTTCTGAGTTTGATCTAGGTTGTTTGTAGTTGTGTATTTGTATTAAGATTATTAAAAAGTTTAGGTAATGCAGCACCAGTAGCTAATTCAAATTTGCATGGTGTATTTTCGATAAATAGTTGTAATAAAATTTTATCTGATATAGAATTATTGTGACGTACAGAATTTATCGTGAAGATTTCTTCATAAGCATTGTTGAAGTCCTCTCGATTTTCTTCTAAAATTTCCATTGCGTTTGAACTTTCAAATTTTCTACCTTGCTTTTTAAAACAAACTGCTTCTAGGTGATCACACAAAATTCACAATGTAAATTCCTCAAGGAACATTCAGATGCTTTATCAACATTACCACATCGGTAACATTTGAGGTTTGAATTATTTGTATTTGAACTTGAACTTCGATTCATTTGCGATATTTTATTGAGATCTTGAGGAGTTTCAATTCACCGCGACTCGATTTTTAATGTTTCAATTGAAGACGCTAGTGGTACAAAATCAGCAAACGTTACAGACTTTGTTTAAGTTGATGTAGTGACTTGAAGAAGTTTTTCTCTGCAACGGACCCCTCTAATAAACTGACCACTCAAATGAGTATCAGCAGTAGGTTTCTTACAGTTTTCACATATAAAGCTGCAATTTACAGCTGTAATTTCAGCTTGATACTGTGCAATCGATTCAGCTTCTCTTTGATTTCTTGAGAAAAATTTATGTTATGTAAAGTGAAATAAGCGTTGTAAATAAGCTTCGAAAGTTTCATTCAAATCATCAAAAGGTTGTAAAGACATACCTTTGTTATCAATTTGGTCGGTAGTGGATCTTCCCAGCACCTGTCTTGTAAGATATATTTTGCATATTTTTCAACGCATTAACCAATTCAGCGAGTACTGCTTCCATCGTGAATTTATTCTTTTTATCCTCGTCGCCAATTCTCTCATGTATTCATACATTAAATAATTAGGAAACGGTGACCTAAATATTTTATTGTCGTTAAAATATACATAAAAAAATAATGACATTTTCCTGTCAAATAACAATTGACAGAACTGATTTAACAAATAGTAATATTGGACAGATTATTTTATTTTAAGCTCAGGATTCTGCAGATGAAATATATACAATTAGTAATGAAACGCCCTGTACATTACAATCATCTAGACACGAATTTAAGTCACTTAGTTAAATTCCAAATCTACAGGTATTTTTTCGTAGGTTACCACAAAAATGTATAGGTTGTGAAAAACTGTTACAATTTACTTACTTTTTCATGAAATCCCTAAAAGTAGAGGCTTTGAATAGTTGATTTTAACATACCACGGAAAATTTATAAGGTATATAGTAGTTTGGTCAGGTCAACTTGTCGTGTAATGTAAATGGATAAAAACGGGAGGTAGGAAAAGGGTTGTGTGAAATGCATGTAGGGGTAGAGGCACTAATGAATCCGCTCCAGTTTGACATTGTTTTATGCACTCCATTTTAGATTTCTGTATTTGGAGTTGCGAAAGCGAACAATTTAACTGAATTGGCTGACAATGAACAAATATAACATAGTTAGTTTCACGGTTAATGAATATTACAATTATCTAGGTGGATTGGAACAAGGACGTAGTTAGAAAGAAAAGCTATTGGAAATTCCTCGTATGAAAAATATTTTCTTTATACATTTAATCAGAATAAACAATAAATGTGTAAAAAATTTTTTTTGTAAATTATCACGTTTAAATTTCGGGCAAAGATTTCACACTTATTTTAGTAACATTTTGCTGCAAAACACAAAACTTGGCTATAAAGCCAGTGGTTTAGCATCCGGCTCGAAGGACCATTTTTTGATGTGAAAGACAAACACATGAAAAGGGTCTTAAAACTATATTTACAATTTACACAATTTATTTACATTTCGTTGTAGTTCATAAGCTTGACTCTCTCAGCTTTACGAACTTTCATCAAAGTTATGATCACAAATCCCTTGCGGTCCATGAAACCATAAGTCATTGTTAACATCGGGAAGTGGAGAATGTGAAGGAAGAAGAGAGGGAGAGTGTAAAGAGATTGAAGGATATGGTAAGGCGACTGGAGGAGAAGGTGGAAAGGCTGGAGGAAGAGAAGGCAGCGGCAGAGGGGCGGGTCAAGGAATTGGAGAGGTTGAGGAGGGAAGACGATAGAAAGGAGATAATGCAAACACGATGGGAGGTGGGGCAAAGAGACTGGGAAGGATGGAAGCAGGTTAGAGATAGGGACTGGGATGGTAAAAAAGGGGAGGGAATAGAGGTGAAGGTGGGAAATCCAATATTAGGGAATGAAAAGGTTAAGGTGGTATGGGTGACCGAGGAAGACAGTGGAATGGAGAAGGGAATACAGAGGATGTTTAGGGATAGGTACCCGATGCTAGGAGGAAAAGGAAAGGAAATGGAGTGGGTCAAGGAGGTACGCACTTCGGAAAGGAATGGGGTAAGTGTGAAGACGGAGGAGTTGATCTGTCGGATGGAGGGAGATTGTAGGGATGAGAAAAAGGTGTTTGAGCTGATGAGTCGACTGTTTGGGGAAGTGGGGAGCGGGGACAGCATTGGACTCCACAGGCTTGAGCAGGTAGAGGTGCTGAAGAAGATGGTGGCGTGGGTGAGAGGTGACGGAGAGGTGGCGGAGGTAACAATCTATACAGATGGAGAAAAGGAAAAGGAGGGTAGGAATGGGGCGATAATCCTGAAGGATATCGGGGAAGTCGATCAGGAGGGGATCGAGAGGATTAAGGAGGGGTTGAGGGAGATGAAAGGGGAGTGGGTGGATAGACTCAGAGTCTCAAAAAATAAGGAGGTGGTTATAGAGGCAAAGAAGGGAGTTGAAGTAAGGGGAATTCTGGGGGAAGTGGAAAGGGTGACAGGAGCTAGGGTGGTGGAAGCGGGAAGGGGAACAAAAACCATAAAAATGGTAGGGATAGAACCGTGGATGGAAGATGAAAAGGTGAGGGGGAAAATAGAGAATTTGATTGGGAAAGGGACAACGGTGATTAAAGTGGTAATGGAGAGGAACGGGATGAAAATGGCGGTGGTGAGGGCGGAATGGGAAAAAGCGGTAGCCTTATTGAAAAAGAAGGAGATTCGATTGGGGTGGAACAGGGTAAGTATTGTAGAGGGTAGAGAGGATGACAAATGCTTTGGATGTGGAATAAAAGGCCATAAAGTAGCAGGGTGTAAGGTGAAGGTAGTCAAGGAGAGGAGTAAGTGCTGGCTATGTAAGAGCGAGCATCACATGGCGAGAGACTGTCGGCAGGCCTTCCTTTGTAGGGTATGTGGGGAAAGGGGACACAGGCCAGGGGAGATAGAATGTAGTGGGGGTAAGAAGGGAGTAGGTGAAGACGATGGAAAACAGGAAAGAAAAAATGGGAGGGACCCTCTGGACCCCTCAGAGGTGACGAGTCTGGACCAATGGGAGGAAGGGGAGGGCAGGGCGCGGGAAGAAGGAATGTAGGGGATGGATGGAGGGTGCTGCAGATAAATTTAGGGAAATGCAGGATAGCGCATGATATATTGGATCAAGTGATTTTTAGGAGGGAAGTGGATGTGGTGTGTGGATCTGAGGTGAATGCTAGATATGTGGGAAAACAAGGATGGATTATGGATGATACAGGAGAGGCAGGAATAAGAGTGGTGGGAGATGGACTGAGGGCGGATGAAGTGAGGAAAGGAAACGGATGGGTGGTAGTGCGAATGGGAGACATGGTGGTCTACAGTGTGTATATAAGCCCAAATGTCAGCCTGGAAGAATATGAGAGGAGCATCACAGGATTGGAGGACGATCTGAGGGTGTCAAAAGGGAAAAGGAGGATAATTAGGAGAATGGTGACAGGGGACTTCAATGCTAAAAATACTGCATGGGGGGGGAAGAAAACGGATAGGAGAGGGGAGATCCTGGAGGAAGTGTTGACATCCAACGGGCTGGCGGTGCTGAATGACGGACTACTGCCCACCTTCGTGAGGGGTGACGGGGGTTCGTCATTCATTGATATAACAGCATGTGATGAATGGCTGGGGGAAAAAGTGAGTAGTTGGAAGGTGCTGGAGGATGAGGAAAGCTTGAGCTTACATAAGTATGTGGAGACGGATATAAGGAAGGGGAGAGGGGATTTATCGGGAGAGTGGGGATGGAGGTGGACGAAGGCCGAGGCAGAGAGTATGAGGAAGAAAGTAAGAGAGGAGATAGAAAGGGGACTTGGACATGATGTAGATGAATTGTACGATGTGATACAGGGCTGTAAAAGAGAGGGAAAAGGGGGCAATAGGCGTGAGCGAAGGGCTAATTACTGGTGGAATGAGGAAATAGAGGAGCTGTGGAGGGAGTGTAAGAAAGAACGAAGACGGATGCTGATGGCAAGAGGTAGGATAGAGGGAAAAGGAGGATACAAAGAGAAGAAGAAGGAACTGGAGCGAAGGGTGGAGAGGGAAAAAAGAGGGAAGTGGGAAGAACTACTGGGGGACCTGGAAAACAATCCATGGGAAAAGGCATATGAGATAGCGGTGAAGAGGATGGGTGGAAATAGGAGCGAGGTGCTAGAGGAAGATTGGGAGAAGGAGGTTATAGGCAGATTGTTCACAGGGGGAGAAGGAGTTGGAGGCAGGATTCGAGAAGTCCAGGATACTAGGGGGGTAGGAAAAATGAGGGGGATAAGGCCGGTGGAGAAGTGGGAAGTACAAGAGAGGGGAAGGAACATTAAAGTAAGGAAAGCCCCGGGGATAGATGGCCTGAGGGGTGATATGTTGAAGAGACAATGGGGAGTACTTCTGCGAGCTTTTCAACAGGGTGCTAAGGGAGGAAGAGTTTCCAGAAGGATGGAAGGTGGCTAGGGTGATATTACTTAAGAAGGCGGGTAGAGAGGGGAAGAGGGCGGGGGACTACAGGCCCATCAGTCTGCTGTGTGGTATGGGTAAATTGATGGAGGGGATAATAAAGGATAGGATTGAAGAGGAAGTTGGTAGGAATGGGGGTTTTAGGGAAAACCAGCACGGGTTTGCGAAGGGAAAATCATGCATCTTGGCTCTGGGCAGGGTGATGGGCTTGGTTGAAAGTGCTAGGGAGGGCAGCTGGAGGAACAAGAAATTGGCCCTACTCGTGTTCTTCGACGTCGGAAACGCGTTCAACAGTGTCAGCAAACGGGCAGTGTTGAGCGCGTTGCTGAGGCTAAGAGTGGGGGAGGGTTTGGTTAACCTAGTGGAAGACTACCTGACGGGACGTGTGATAGTAGACACTAGAGGGAGGAGGTATGATACGGAGGCTGGAGTGCCCCAGGGCTCGGTTCTTGGACCGACGCTATGGAAGTGTGTGTTTGATGAGGTTTGTGGGATAGTATGTGAAGAGGGATGTGAGATTACGGTGTATGCGGACGATGTGTGTCTGGTATGTACGGCAAAAGGAGAGGCGGAGATAGAAAGAAAGGCGGAGAGAATGTGTAGGAAGATTGTGGAGAAGATAGAGCGGTGCGGACTAGAAGTGGCGGAAGATAAGACGGTGGGGTTGCTAGTGAAGGGACGGAGCAAGACAAGGGAAGTGGGGGTGTTGGTGAAGGAAAGGAGAATTCGCATGGAGGAGTGTGTGAAATACCTAGGGGTGTGGTTGGATAGTCAGTTATCCTTCCGAACACACATGTTGAAGGCGGCAGAGAAGGGGAAAGTGAGGGCAGCATGGCTGGGGAGATTGATGAGTAATGTGAAGGGGCCGGGAGAGTGGAAGAGGAGGATCATTGGTAGGACGGTAGAGCAGAGTTTGCTGTACGGTGCGGAGGTGTGGGGTGAAAGAGCGGGAGTGAATGCGAGGGTTAGGCCACTCCTGCGGGTGCAGAGAGGTATATTGCTAAGGGTAGTGCAGGGGTACAGGACAGTGGGTGGACTGGCAGCAGCGGTGCTGGCAAGGAGCTACCCATTGGACGTGATGGCTAGAGCCAGGAATAAACGCTGGAGGGGTGCGACCAGAGAGGAAGTACAAGAATGGATGGAGGAGGAAATGGAGAGAAGGTGGGAGGAGTATGAGGGCGCGCTAAAATGAGCGATTGGGAATAGGAGAGATTGGATGGATCGGAAATTCGGGGAGGTGAACTACTTCTTGACACAGGTGTTCACTGGACATGGGTCGAGAGTAGGGTACCTCCACAAGATTGGAAAAAAGAGAGACTGGAGTGTGCGAGAGGTGTGGAGTGGAGGATGATGTGGGGCATGTGTTCAGATGCTGGAGGAACGAGGAAGTGCTGAAGAAGTTGGAGACGAAACTAGGGGAGGCGGTGTATTGGGAGAATATGGTGGAGATAATGTTGAGGGGGGAGGAGGAATGGATGGAGGTAAGTGGCGTAGTAGAGAGCATGGTCAGGGGGAGAGAACGACTCGATATGGCATGAGAGGTAGGAGTGGAAGTTAGGGAGAAGACGACGATGTGAGCGGAGAGTGTGCGAGGGACCGCCGCCCGTCTCGAAGTATGCTAGGGTAGTGATTCCGAGGCGGGGGTAACGGCGAGGTTGAGGTGGGTTTGGTTGGTAGGCATCTCCTTGGGGATGAGTCCAACACTGTTTGGGTCCTGGACCCATTCGAACATGAGTTTCCCATCTCGGCCCGAAAAAAAAAAAAAAAAAAAAAAAAAAAAAAAAGTTTCATCGGGAAATAGAGGAGTAAACCTCGATAAAACAATCCGTAATCTACGTTGTTAGCTACCGGATGAATGGCTTCTCGAAAGTCAGTCAGAAACGGTGCCCCCGGTATACCGGGTGACCTCCCGGAATAACCAGCCTTACCACCACAAGCGGGGCTCTGCGGTGGTGGACATGCGATTCCCTAGCTACTCGTGGGATGGAATATGGATAAAGAAGAAAGAAAATAGATCAGAAGGTTATGGATGAAGGAAGGCAAGGAAATTGAATTTTAGGTAAATGGATGGAGGTAAAACGATGGCATGATAAGGCGGGGGAGACGAGCAGGTGGAGTGATACTGAAGTGAAAAGAAAGGAGGTATCGCCTCTGGAAGACAAGTAACAAAAGAGGAAACTGAAGTACAAAGGAAGGAAGGAGGTGGAGAATGGGAAGGAAGAAGAGTGGGAGTGTGTAAAGAGATTGAAGGAGATGGTGAGGCGGCTGGAGGAGAGAGTGGAAAGGCTGGAGGAGCAGAAGGCAGCGGCAGAGGGGCGGGTCAAGGAATTTGAGAGATTGAGGAGAGAGGACGATAGGAAGGAGATAATGCAAACACGATAGGAAGGGGGGCAAAGAGACTGGGAAAGATGGAAGGAGCATAGAGATAGGGACGGGGTGGTAAAAAGGAGGAGGGAATAGAGGTGAAGGTGGGAAATCCAATGATGGAAGATAAAAGGTGAAGGTGGTATGAGTGACCAAGGAAGACAGTGGAATGGAGAAGGGGATACAGAGGATGTTTAGGATGTACCCGATACTAGGAGAAAAAGTTGAGGAAATGGAGCGGGTCAAGGAAGCATTACCGAAAGGAAAGGGGTGCGGATGAATGCGGAGGTGTTGATCTATCGGATGGAGGGAGATTATAGGGATAAGAGGAAGGTGTTCGAAATGATGAGCCGACTGTTTGGGGAAGTAGGGAGCGGAGACAGTGTTGGGCTCCACAGGCTTGAGCAGGTATAGGTGGAGGTGCTGAGGAAGATGGTGGCGTGGGTGAGAGGTGACGGAGAGGGGGCGGAGGTAACAATTTATACAGATGGGGAAAAAGAAAAGGAGAGCAGGAACGGAGCGATAATCCTGAAGGATATCGAGGAAATAGATCAGGAGGGAATTGAGAGTATTAAGAACGTGTTGAGGATGAAAGGGGAGTGGGTAGATAGACTCAGAGTCTTAAGATATAGGGAGGTGGTTATAGAGGCAAAGAAGGGGGTTGAGGTGAGGGGAATTCTGGGGGAGGTAGGAAGGGTAACAGGAGCTAGGGTGGTCGAAGCGGGGAGGGGAACAAAAACCATTAAAATGGTAGGGATAGAACCGTGGATGGAAGATGAAAAGGTGAGGGGGAAAATAGAGAATTTGATTGGGAAAGGGACAACACTGTTTGTCATCTCGGCCCGAAAAAAAAAGTTTCGGGGGATATGTACAGTTGGCATTTTTCCAAGAGAACTTGCAAATTCATTCCATGCCCTTAGGCAATCACTGGGAAGAGCACCATCCCAATATACTCTGAGGAGCCATAATTTTTGTACGAAAAGTTTGCCCTGACCAGGACCGGGCCGGCATAGCCTATAGGGACATGGCATTTGGAAATGACACTAAGTATCAGTCTTTTTGTAGTGCACTCTTTAAAGTTTAGTTCAGGAACGAAAATTTTAAACGTATCCGTAGTTGTATTATTCAGGCTCTTCAGATTCGCAATTTTCTCAAATTTCAAACACTTTTCCAATAAGTTGATAGAATCCTATAAAAAAAGATTGCCAACGCTGTTTTATCGCAAACAGTTGTGATATCTATTGTGTAAGTCCACATGGTTTTATCTGTTAAACTCAATGTGATGGCCTAGGAGTAAATCTCAAACGTTGAAGCCCGAGTAAGTTTCCAATTACCTACAGATAAGACTATCACTTCATTCATGCGACTATGGGAATTGTTGTCTGAATCGTCTATATACCTACTACTGCTCAAAGGACAGCATTCAATGAGAATTTGTTTTTCTGCAAATCCGATTTGATTCTGCTATCAATAGGTCTGTTCCAAACGCAATCAGAAACGATCAGAGAATAGTCGACCATTGCAATCAGTGATAGGAATTATGCGAAAGTAAACTCGTTGTTTGCTATAACCACTTATTCTTTTATCATTTCTGATTGCGGTTAGAACAGACCTACTATATCGGGAACTGAGAATATTCATGCTCTATTTCCAATAAACGAAGCCAAATTTGTAAAAAGAACAAGTGGTAGTTTGAGAAGAGAAATAGTTGTAAAAATTGAAAGATAAATTATTCTTTAACAATTAATTTGTTTCATTTTAATCTAGGATAATAAATACACGTATGAATTTAGAAAACTCTGCGCTTGACCACGTTATCTGCTAACATAGATTAAAAACACCAATCTATGCTAACTTCAACTACATTTTGACCAAGAGAAGGATTAAGAAAGGACTACAAGCTTGTTCATGGTACCTATCTGTAACTCTTGAATTTGGAATGGGATAATTCGCAAACGTTAGTAGAATAAATTGGTGAAGCAGAATTAGATGCCATTCTTCTCATTTAAATAATCACAGAATTGGAAAACTCTTGGCTCTTCGGGCATAATTTCAAAAAGCTTTTGATAATAAAAGTTACCTAGATCTTCTGTTGGCAAGTGAGGAAGTCCAAAAAATTGCTTAAGATATTGTCCTATATCTGTTTGATTTCTATCGTCAGAACTGAATACATAAAGGTACTTTCCTAGCATTCTAAAGACTTATTTGGTGATGTACAAAAAAAACCACGAGTGGTGATCCTTCGACAAAAAAAATTCTTGCAATACAGACACAGAGTAAAGTGAATAACACGTAGTTGATGCTAATAACTTAAGGATTTGGAGATGTAATGCTGTGGTAAGTGATTAAAAATAGTAGCAACTACTTACAGTAGAGGTAACTCGGTTTTTCCGAAAGGTGTAGCTATAACTTGAAATTTAGTATGAATAAAATGTAGATACTTCCTGTCGAACATAGTTAGAACTGCAAAAGTTTAGAGCATGGTAACGTGTTACTTCATTCCTCATCATGGCTATGTTCATGGATGTTCGGGCACGAATAACGTATGATGAGAGGAGGCGTATACAGAAATGTGAAGAGCTGTTACGTTTTGAAAGTGATAAGTTTTTACCCGAAAATGAAGAAACTCGAGGTAAAGCTGTTAAGCAGCGAAATCGTATGGAAATAGTGATGCGCTATTTCGGAGATCCTGGTTTTCAACGTAGCGTGGCAGAGGAATTTGGAATTAATAGGTCAACTGCGTGTAAAACAATTAGTGTAGTTATGGAGCACATCCTAGCTACAGGTCATTTATGGATACATAACACAATTCGAGAAGCCAAACTTCAATGGCAAACGATATTCCACCTTCCTACAGTCATTGGCGCACTAGATAGCACGCACTTTTTTTCGGGCCGAGATGGGAGACACTCATGTTCCAATGGGTCCAGGACTCAAACAGTGTTTGACTCATCCCCAAGGAGACGCCTGACAACCAAACCCACCTCAAACTCGCCGTTACCCCTGCCTCGGAATCACTACCCTAGCATACCTCGAGACGGGCGGCGGTCCCTCGCACACTCTTCGCTCACACCGTCTCCCTAACTTTCACTCCTACCTTTCATGCCATATCGAGTCCTTCTTTCCCCCTAACCATGCTCTCTACTACGCCACTCACCTCCATCCATTCCTCCTCACCTCTCAACATTATCTCCACCATGTTCTCCCAATACACCGCCTCCCCTAGTTTCCTCTCCAACTTCTTTAGCACTTCCTCATTTCTCCAGCATCTAAACACTCCACTTCACACCTCTCTCACACTCCAGTTTCTCTTTTTCCAATCGCTACTTTTAATGCGCCCTCATACTCCTCCCACCTCTCCATTTCCTCCTCCATCCATTCCTGTACTTTCTCTTTGGTAGCACCCCTCCAGCGTTTGTTTCTGGTCATAGCCATCACGTCCAATGGGTAGGTCCTTGCTAGCACCGCTGCTGCCAGTCCACCCACTGTCCTGTACCCCTGCACCACCCTCAGCAATATCCCTCTCTGCACCCGCAGGAGTGGCCTGACCTTCGCATTCACTCCCGCTCTTTCACCCCACCGCTCCACACCGTACAGCATACTCTGCTCTACAGTCCTACCAATTATCCTCCTCTTCCACTCTCCCGGCTCCTTCACATTACACATCGATATACCCATCCATGCTCCCTCGCTTTCCCCTTCTCTGCTACCTTTAACATGTGAAGGATAATTGACTATCCAACCACACCCCTAGGTATTTCCAGGACTCCTCCATACGAATTTTTCTTCCCTTCACCATCGCCCCCACATCCCTCGTCTTGCTCCGTCACTTCACTAGCAACCTTACCGTCTTATCTTCCACCACTTCTAGTCAGCCTTTCTTTCTATCTCCGCCTCTCCCTTTGCCGTACATAACAGACACACATCGTCCGCATACACCGTGATCTCACATCCCTCTTCACATACTATACCACAAACCGCATCAAACACACACTTCCATAGCGTCGGTCCAAGAACCGAGCCCTGGGGCACTCCAGCCTCCGTCTCATACCTCCTCCCACTGGTGTCCACTATCACACGTCCCGTCAGGTAGTTCTTCACCAGGTTAACCAAACCCTCCCCCACTCCAAGCCTCAGCAACGCGCTAAACACTGCCCGTTTGCTGACACTGTTGAACGCGTTCCCGACGGCGAAGAACACGACTAGGGCCAATTCCTTGTTCCTCCAGCTGCCCTCCTTAGCCCTTTCCACCAAGCCCATTACCCTGCCCAGCGCCGAGATACATAATTTTCCCTTCGCAAACCTGTGCTGGTTTACCCTAAAACCCCCATTCCTACCAACTTCCTCCTCAATCCTATCCTTCATTATCCCCTCCATCAATTTACCCATACCACACAGCAGGCTGATGGGCCTGTAATCCCTCGCCCGCTTCTCCTCTCTACCCGCCTTCTTCAGCATTATCACCCTGGCCACCTTCCATCCTTCTGGACACTCTTTCTCCCTTAGCACCCTGTTGAATAGCTCGCAGAAGTACTCCCCATTGTCATCCAACAGCCTCTTCGTCATATCACCCCTCTCCCTGGGGCTTTCCTTACTTTAATGTTCCTCCCCCCTCCTCTACTTCCCACTTCTCTACCGGCCTTACGCCCCCCATTTTCCCTACTCCCTAGTATCCTGGACTTCTCGAATCCTGACCCCAACTCCTTCTTCTCCCCCTGTGGACAATTTGCCTAAAATCTCCTTCTCCCAATCTTTCTTTAGCACCTCGTTCCTTTTTCCACCCATCCTCTTCACCGCTAACTCAATTGCCTTTCCCCATGGATTGTTTTCCAGTTTCCCTAGTAACTCTTCCCACTTTCCTATTTTTCCCTCTCCACCCTACGCTCCAGTTCTTTCTTCTTCTCTCTGTATCCCCCTTATCCCTCTAACCTTCCTCTTCCCGTCAGCATCCGTCTTCATTCTTTCATACACTCCCTCTACAGCTCTTCTATTTCCTCATTCCACCAGTAATTAGTCCTCCGCTCTCGCCTTTTGACCCTCTTTCCCTCTATTTTACAGCCCTGTATCACATTGTACAATTCATCTACATCATGTAAAAGTCCTCGGTCTTCGTGCACCTCCATCGCCACTCTCCCGATAATTCCTTTCTCCTTCTCCTTATATCCGTCCCCACATATACCTATGTAAGCTTTCAAGCTTTCCTCATCTTCCAGCACCCTCCAACTACTCACTCTTTCCCCCAGCCATTCATCACATGCTGTTATACCAATGAATGATGAACCCCCTCACGAAGGTGTAGTAGTCCATCATTCAGCACCGCCAGCCCGTTGGATGTCAACACTTTCTCCAGGATCTCCCCTCTTCTGTCCGTTTTCTCCTCCCCCCCCCCTCATACAGTATTCTAAGCATTTAAGTGCCCTGTCACCATTCTCCTAATCCTCATTTTCCCTTTTGTCACCCTCAGATCGTCCTCCAATTCTGTCATGCTTCTCTCATATTCTTCCAGGCTGACATTTGGGCTTATATACACACTGTACACCACCATGTCTCCCATTCGCACTACCACCCATCCGTTTCCTTTCCTCAATTCATCCGCTCTCAGTCCATATCCCACCACTCTTAATCCTGCCTCTCCTGTATCATCCATAATCCATCCCTGCTTTCCCACATATCTAGCACTTATCTCAGATCCACACACCACATCCATCCTGCATTTCCCTAAATTTATCTGCAACACCCTCCATCCATCCCCTACATTCCTTCTTGCCGCGCACTGCTTTCTCCTCCCTCCTATTTGACCAGACTCGTCCCTCTGAGGGGTCCAGAGGGCCCCTCCCATTTTTTCCTTCCTGTTTTCCATCGTCTTCATCTACTCCTTTCCTTCTCCTACTACAATATATCTCCCCTGGCTTGTGTCTCCTTTCCCCACATACACTACAAAGGAAGGCCTGCCGACAGGCTCTGGCCATGTGATCCTCGCTCTTACATAGCCAGCACTCACTCCTCTCCTTGACTCCCTTCACCTTACACCCTGCTACTTTATGCCCCTTTATCACACATCCAAAGCATCTGCCATCCTCTCTACCCTCTATAATACTTACCCTGTTCCACCCCAATCTAATCTCCTTTTTTCCCAATAAGGATTCAGCTTTCTCCCATTCCGCCTTCACCACCGCCATTTTCATCCCGTTCCTCTCCCTTACTACGTTTTCCCTTTCCCAATCAAATTCTCTATTTTCCCTCTCACCTGTTCATCTTCCATCCACGGTTTTATCCCTACCATTTTTATGGTTCTATCCCTCCCCGCTTCCATATTCCTAGCTCCTGTCACCCTTTCCACCTCCCCCAGTTTGCACGCATGTGGAAATTAAAAAGCCACCACATCTGACGAGTACATGAATCGAAAAGGTTACACAAGCATTAACGTACAGGCTACATGCGATGCATCAGAAAAATTTACTAGTATTAGCGCTGAATGGCCCGGCAGCGTGCATGATAATATAATTTGGAGACGAAGTGCAGTGAGGGAGGTATTATCTCAGTTTAATGGCAGCGTTTGTTTGTTAGGTGACTCTGGATACGGCATTTTCCCATGGCTCTTTACGCCATTTAAGCCACCTCGCAATGCTATTGAACGACGATTTAATGTGGCCCTTGCATCAGAAAGAGTAATCGTGAAAAGGATGTTTGGTCAACCCAAGCAAAGGTTTCCAATTTTGGCAAACTGCGTCCGAGTATCAGCGAAACGTGTACCAAAAGTGATAATATGTTGTGCAATTTTACACAATGTAGCCAAATATTTGAAAGTTGACCTTGTCTATAACAACAATGAAGATTTGGGAGACGATGCAGGTCCTGGAGTTGCTGCGGCCAACGAGAATAGTGCAACCAAACTTAGAGGTGAGCAAAAGCGAAGCGTTTGTTTAAATATCTATTGTCCACTTATGTTTTCCTCTACTTTAATTGTCTATAACTTAATCGGGATAAAAGTGTGCGGTTTCCACTGAAATGTTTCATTTTCATCATCATCACCTTCGTAGGATTTTATGGTTTGTACTCCAGGTCTTACATAGGTTCTGTTCTAGTTGTTTAGGTACTTTCACTTAACATACAGTCCCCTATCGGATGACTTGAAGCCGAGGATCATCCACCGATTGACCTTAAGCATTGGGTTCTGTTTCTCGAGCCTCTTCAACCCCACTTTCAGATCCTCTTTCTTAGTCTGAGGAAGCAAGGACTCGTTGCTGCTTTGGACTTGATGAGCTTCCAGTTGGTTTTTTGTGACAAATAGTCCCTCGTTATATTAAAGCACCCCTCATTGTCACAAATTAGCCAAAAAAAATTATCACCGTGTCCAGGATTCGAACCCTATGCCTACAATTAATAATTGTTGGGTATCCAAAACGCTATACCTCTCGGCTACGAATACATATTTTTATATTGTATATAGACCATATGATGTATGTCAAAAAGCAACATGCGATAGATGGACGAAAAATTTTGAGGCGATGTGAAAAAAGTTTCACTTTAAAAAAATTAAGCCTTATATGAAACAAATAATAGTGTGTACCATGTCTACTGAAAGTATAATTGATCGGAATGTGAACAAACCTCACTACCTCACTATAATTTCCGTTGTTTTCTTTTTCATTAAATTGTATAGATATGACATATGATGAAGTTTTGTGTTAATTACTTAAAAAAAGAAGAATTGTATTAACCAAATTAAAATGTATGGATATGACAGATGATGGAGGTTTTTTATCAATTATTCAAAAAAGAAGATAAAGTCAATTCCGAATCTTAACGCATGTCACAATTTAGGATAAACCAATCGAAAAAATTTTAATTTGAAAAGAAGGGTTATCTAGGAAAAAAATTGAGAGGCTCTGCGTTATAAATAAATGGAGGGATTTTTGAAAAATTATTATAAAAGTCACAAAAATTTAAAATCACAGTAAAAATCGAATAAACTAACTAAAATAATGAATAATATGATAAAAAATAATAAAATGGTAGAATCAACTTCAGAAGTCTAAATTTCAATAGGATTGATGCAAAACAGAACATGGTGGAATGATATTTGGAATTAAATATCTTGGACAGAATACAAATAATTGATAAAGAGCTTCATAGTATGAAGATTTAAAATTGTAGCATGAGGAAGAAATTATCGAGGAAGTATTTATTCAAATTAGGAAAAAGTTATCTATATCCGGAATACAAATAAAATTACAATAGTGAGGAATTAGACAAACCCTTTAAGGACAGGGTTATTTATTTTTCAAATGTGGAGTAAATACTATGTTTACTTGCTATAAAATAAGAACTTTTAAAGGAAAATATACGGTTTTAATAATATTTTTGAAATGTTAAATGAAACTAACTGTTTCTAATTAATTCCAGTGGACACGGTGATAATTTTTTTTGGCTAATTTGTGACAATGAGGGGTCCTTTAATATAACGAGGGACTATTTGTCACAAAAAACCAACTGGAAGCTCATCAAGTCCAAAGCAGCAACGAGTCCTTGCTTCCTCAGACTAAGAAAGAGGATCTGAAAGTGGGGTTGAAGAGGCTCGAGAAACAGAACCCAATGCTTAAGGCCACATGGTGGATGATCCTCGGCTTCAAGTCATCCGACAGAGGACTGTATGTTAAGTGAAAGTACCTAAACAACTAGAACAGAACCTATGTAAGACCTGGAGTACAAACCATAAAATCCTACGAAGGTGATGATGATGAAAATGAAACATTTCAGTGGAAACCGCACACTTTTATCCCGATTAAGTTATAGACAATTAAAGTAGAGGAAAACATAAGTGGACAATAGATATTTAAACAAACGCTTCGCTTTTGCTCACCTCTAAGTTTGGTTGCACTATTCTCGTTGGCCGCAGCAACTCCAGGACCTGCATCGTCTCCCAAATCTTCATTGTTGTTATAGACAAGGTCAACTTTCAAATATTTGGCTACATTGTGTAAAATTGCACAACATATTATCACTTTTGGTACACGTTTCGCTGATACTCGGACGCAGTTTGCCAAAATTGGAAACCTTTGCTTGGGTTGACCAAACATCCTTTTCACGATTACTCTTTCTGATGCAAGGGCCACATTAAATCGTCGTTCAATGGCATTGCGAGGTGGCTTAAATGGCGTAAAGAGCCATGGGAAAATGCCGTATCCAGAGTCACCTAACAAACAAACGCTGCCATTAAACTGAGATAATACCTCCCTCACTGCACTTCGTCTCCAAATTATATTATCATGCACGCTGCCGGGCCATTCAGCGCTAATACTAGTAAATTTTTCTGATGCATCGCATGTAGCCTGTACGTTAATGCTTGTGTAACCTTTTCGATTTATGTACTCGTCAGATGTGGTGGCTTTTTAATTTCCACATGCGTGCAAACTGGGGGAGGTGGAAAGGGTGACAGGAGCTAGGAATATGGAAGCGGATGATAGGGATAAAACCGTGGATGGAAGATGAACAGGTGAGAGGGAAAATAGAGAATTTGATTGGGAAAGAGACAAAGTAGTAAGGGAGAGGAACGGGATGAAAATGGCGGTGGTGAAGGCGGAATGGGAGAAAGCTGAATCCTTATTGGGAAAAAAGGAGATTAGATTGGGGTGGAACAGGGTAAGTATTATAGAGGGTAGAGAGGATGGCAGATGCTTTGTATGTGTGATAAAGGGGCATAAAGTAGCAGGGTGTAAGGTGAAGGGAGTCAAGGAGAGGAGTGAGTGCTGGCTATGTAAGAGCGAGGATCACATGGCCAGAGCCTGTCGGCAGGCCTTCCTTTGTAGTGTATGTGGGGAAAGGAGACACAAGCCAGGGGAGATATATTGTAGTAGGAGAAGGAAAGGAGTAGATGAAGACGATGGAAAACAGGAAGGAAAAAATGGGAGGGGCCCTCTGGACCCCTCAGAGGGACGAGTCTGGTCAAATAGGAGGGAGGAGAAAGCAGTGCGCGGCAAGAAGGAATGTAGGGGATGGATGGAGGGTGTTGCAGATAAATTTAGGGAAATGCAGGATGGATGTGGTGTGTGGATCTGAGATAAGTGCTAGATATGTGGGAAAGCAGGGATGGATTATGGATGATACAGGAGAGGCAGGATTAAGAGTGGTGGGATATGGACTGAGAGCGGATGAATTGAGGAAAGGAAACGGATGGGTGGTAGTGCGAATGGGAGACATGGTGGTGTACAGTGTGTATATAAGCCCAAATGTCAGCCTGGAAGAATATGAGAGAAGCATGACAGGATTGGAGGACGATCTGAGGGTGACAAAAGGGAAAATGAGGATTAGGAGAATGGTGACAGGGCACTTAAATGCTTAGAATACTGTATGGGGGGGGGGGGGGAGAAAACGGACAGAAGGGGAGATCCTGGAGAAAGTGTTGACATCCAACGGGCTGGCGGTGCTGAATGATGGACTACTACACCTTCGTGAGGGGTGACGGGGGTTCATCATTCATTGATATAACAGCATATGATGAATGGCTGGAGGAAAGAGTGAGTAGTTGGAGGGTGCTGGAAGATGAGGAAAGCTTGAAAGCTTACATAGGTATATGTGGGGACGGATATAAGGAGAGGGAGAAAGGAATTATCGGGAGAGTGGCGATGGAGGTGGACGAAGACCGAGGACTTTTACATGATGTAGATGAATTGTACAATGTGATACAGGGCTGTAAAATAGAGGGAAAGAGGGGCAAAAGGCGAGAGCGGAGGACTAATTACTGGTGGAATGAGGAAATAGAGGAGCTGTAGAGGGAGTGTATGAAAGAATGAAGACGGATGCTGACGGGAAGAGGAAGGTTAGAGGGATAAGGGGGATACAGAGAGAAGAAGAAAGAACTGGAGCGTAGGGTGGAGAGGGAAAAATAGGAAAGTGGGAAGAGTTACTAGGGAAACTGGAAAACAATCCATGGGGAAAGGCAATTGAGTTAGCGGTGAAGAGGATGGGTGGAAAAAGGAACGAGGTGCTAAAGAAAGATTGGGAGAAGGAGATTATAGGCAAATTGTCCACAGGGGGAGAAGAAGGAGTTGGGGTCAGGATTCGAGAAGTCCAGGATACTAGGGAGTAGGGAAAATGGGGGGCGTAAGGCCGGTAGAGAAGTGGGAAGTAGAGGAGGGGGGAGGAACATTAAAGTAAGGAAAGCCCCAGGGAGAGGGGTGATATGATGAAGAGGCTGTTGGATGACAATGGGGAGTACTTCTGCGAGCTATTCAACAGGGTGCTAAGGGAGAAAGAGTGTCCAGAAGGATGGAAGGTGGCCAGGGTGATAATGCTGAAGAAGGCGGGTAGAGAGGAGAAGCGGGCGAGGGATTACAGGCCCATAAATATATAAAATAAGAACTTTTAAAGGAAAATATACGGTTTTAATAATATTTTTGAAATGTTATAAATGAAACTAACTGTTTCATTTATAACATTAATATGAGTAGATTCCACAAAGTAAGGGTCCAAACAGTAAATTCAATATTTTTGAATACAAACAAAAAAATATGCCGTTGCCATATGGCAACCCTAAACTAATAACTTCTATGTATTTGGATTAAAACATAACAAGATATCGGCGATTTATCTGGTGGATGTGTGAAATATAACGTTGCAGTCAATACGCATTCCAACTTCACAGTGTATGCATGGTGCGAGGAACGACGTGTTTTTTGTCGGGTGTATACGTCAGTCTTAAATATCTCTCCGCTAGCTCCCTACGAAAAGAAAGCTGATCATTCTGCATACTCGTGGCTTTCCTGTGTAAAATCCACGCATTGCTGATAGAAGCGTCTATGAGCCAGGTAAATATGCACCACCACCATTTTTTTCCTCTAATCGAAATTCTGTATTTTCCAATATTCTGGTTCATCTGGTCCGTGCCACCCATGTAGTTATTATACTGACCAATTAGGTTGGGCCTAGGAACAGAAATTACTTTTTTATCGGCTTGGGAATATCTTCTTACATTTGCAATTGGATTAACGCCATGTAAAGTGGAGATAGCAGTTACAACACTGTTATCCATCCATCTAACAAAAAGGAAGCCAGAGTATTTCGCGATAATGGAATCAGATGTGCCTCGCTTGTTCTTTTTGAACTGGTCCTTTGATATTAGAGGATTAGGTAGGTTTTCCACCATTCTTATAAATGGTGCAGCGGCTTTTCCAAAGTGACGATCATGTGCAAGATTTATAGCTACACTCATTCTACAGGAGGATCAGGAGGTTGTACCGGTAAGCGCTCCAGCTTGAAGGGCTCCGGCTAGAGACTCCTCTCAAGGATGATTCGACCCCAAGTTTATGTCACACAAGAATAACAGGAAGGTTGTAAAAATTGAGGGCGCTACTACCTTTTTGACGTCGACAGAAAATACTAATGAATTTAAAAAAACTAAGGCGGAGAAGGTAGAAACGCCTTGTAGAATTTAAATAAAAATAATAATAAGTGAGAGCAAATTCCTCTCACTTACTTTTATAGATACTTAGCTTATGAAGTGTTGTTTCCGGAAAAGGTAGGTAGTTCTTGCCTCTACGAAGTCTTGAGACTAGATCTCAAATAAGATAGGAAGGTAGAGTCTTGATTTGAACGGTATCCTAGCAGCTGTGTCCTGGTCTAGGGCGGTATCCTGGTCTAGGGCTTATATCTTGTATCCTAGCCAAGGGTTGGGGTTATATCCTTGCCTAGGGCTTATATCCTAGCATAGGGGCTGTGCTTACCACAGCAAAATTCATTAGATAGGAAAGGTATAAAAGCGATAAAAAATGGAGGTCTTTCCTCGAAGAGAGTCAATAGCGGAAAAGGCTGTCCCTCGTGGCGTTGGAAAAAATGGAAGCGTCTGTTGGCAGACGTCAATTGTCTTGGTCAGGGTTAAAATTTGAGATCACAGAAATATAATTGGAAGTGGCTAATGTGACGACGAGCGGTAATTAAAAATCTACAAAATCGAAACAGGTCGATAGACATATTACAAGGTGTTATGTAAATGTCTGTAACATTGTCACCATCTTCAGAAAAAACTATTTCTAGAGTTTTCTAGCGTTAAACCACCTGAAACCAAGTAAAATGTTTGTCGTTACATGCAGTGAAGGTACTAGCGTTGCCATATGGCAACCAACTAGCTACCAACTTTAGGTACAAAAAACAAACTACTCTTGTACTCAAAATTAAATTTCATTTAATTACTGCCTTATCCAATATTATAAAAAGCTTACTTCCAATTTATTCCATTTTCAAAACAAATAGTCTATGAAAAAATAGTACTTACGTAAACCGAATATCCATAATTGGCTGCAAAAACGCGCTCTAACTTCACTTCCACCTATAACGGTTTTAGAAAGTAATCTAGCCCAAGACAACAAGCGACGTGTTAAAACAATGTTTTCTTCTGGCGCTATCTCGTTTCAAAACTTCGAAATGCAATTTTAAGCGGTTAAAGAAAACTAGATATTTTGCGTTGCTAGTACCTGAAGGGTTAGAAATTTTATAATATTTTGGAACATTTAAAAAAATTCAAATCTAAAAATAAAACAATAGGAGTGGAATGATATAATAAAATATAATAATTACTACAAAACAATAATTATTCATACACAATTGAGTAGATAGTTTCCAAACAAAGATGATGTAAAGTAATTTTGATTGCATCAATATAACTCAGTTCGAAAAAATTGTATGGACAATTTTATTAAAATAACAGGAACATTTTTTGAACCACGACCTGAGAGGAGTCTCGGCAGGGGCATATTATAAACATAATTAAAATCAGTATAAAATATTTCTTCAGCAATAATATTGGATAGAGGTATCTACTGGCAGGTAACCACTAATTTTATCGTTACTATAGTTTATAACCACTTTATGAATGATGGGAAAATTCAAAAATTTAAGTTTGACCACGGCTAGTCAAATCTCAGTGTGGATCCTTTACAGAGTTATACAATTCCAGGGTAGATTTTACCGGTTCGCGGGTAAAAGTCAATTAAAAAAACAAAATTTCAAAGGTAAATAATTATAAGGAAAGAAAAGTGGGCGCCACCTGGAAAATTATTAGTTGCTTGTCGTTCTACACATAAATTTCTGCCCAATACCTGATGAAGATTGTGGAAAGGTACTGATTATGAACCAAGTTATTAGATTTACAAATTTACTTTAATAATTTAAGTTTAACAAAATTTTACATGTGACATTTCCTCAATAAAAACATCACCTGAATGGTCTATTAAATTACAACAACAAAAAATTCAGAGAACTTATAGTTCTGTAAATGACCTGAAGGGACTACAAACTTACAAAAAAAATGAAATTAAGTGCTTAACACTTGCACTGAGGATGACGGTTGAAAAGCAAAGGAAACAGATTGCGGAAACAAAACGTTAACTACTTCCCTGTTCGTTGTTTCGTTGTTTGCAGCTTACGGCTCAGGAAAGTTGTTTCAGATCAGCTCATCAAGTTATTTCAGAGCAGCTCATCTAAGTTGCTTCAGATTAGCTCATAAAGTTGTTTCAAATCCTTCAAGGAAGACATTTTTCCGCCAGGAAAAAAGTTTAATAACAAAAATACATCAGGGAAAAATAGCAAAAATACAATTATCAAAAATTCACCAACTGATTTTGTGTTATAATCTGAAGGAGTTTATTTTAAATTTTGGATCCTTACAGCTAATTAGTGAATAAATTGACACCATATTGATCAACTTACTACATAACTTTTTTTATAGTCCGCCACTGCTTCTATACTTTTTGGTTGCCGTAATAGATAGATTAAAGTTTCGGACAATGTTCTGCTTTTATTTAATTTTGATTCTTATTTTATTTGACGGAAGGAGCTGAGTGTTGGAATGTGTGGGGTTTAAAAAAGGTTCACAAAGTGTTTTGATATGGCCGATAGGACGGGTAATTGAGAGGCTTGGAAAAAAGGGAATAATAGGTGAAGGACGAAGGACCGGGCTATTTTCAAACTGATAAGAATATATTTTTTTATGATGCTAATTATTAGTATCGGTTGCTATAAAAGAGTTGTTCGAATGAAATAATGGAATTGAAGCAGCAAAAAATTCACATCATTTTTTTAATTTCATCAAGTGGTATATGAATTCTGGAAATTAATCATATTTCTATAAAAGCAAAGGAGCTTCAAATTAGGATGGTTTTCTTCAGTATTTTTTATCACGATGTCTCTAACTTTTTTAGAATATTTCTAAAGAGCACAAAAGTTAACAAAACTCATAGTTACAAGTTTTAGAAATTGCACTTTCTTGGTTTTCATGATGAACCTTCACTTAAACAAGCGACCTACATCGCTAGTATGTTGATGAAACAAATAAGTTTGATATTTGACAATACAGAGGCATAGTAATATACAGGATGTACCATTAAAAAAGTTAAGTTTCTGTTTTGTCACAGATTTCTACAATACTCTGTGTAATTTTTGAATGAAATTCTAAAAACTACATTTGGCCTATTGAAACTTTGGCATAATACTTTTCTCATATCTCAAATAACTTCTGAGATAAGAAAGGGTCCAACTTATATTTAATAATCCTGTACAAATAATGTTTCCCTTATTTTCTTAATAGGTGAATCTGTTGAAGACAATTACATTCGTATTTTTAATTTCATTTAATTAAAAGATAATTAAAAAATGGTATCTATCAACTTTACTTGCTTATCTATAAAATGAATGTTGTAGTATGACAAAACCACATAGTTTCAAGGTAAACTCTTTATTGGATATCAACTACAAAAGCTTAGTGAAAAATGTATTGCATGGCTAAATGTCAATTTGTCAAAAAAGCTGTTAATATCTATCCCCAGTCATATCATGTTATATTGGAAAGTCTATCAACATGACACTGATGTGAAAACGTCTATATAAATGGAGTGTTCCAATATTGCCCAGGAGCATGTTCAGAAATACCAGATTTCTTCCTTACAAAGAAATGCTTTAATCCGCGTATCGTCGTGGCAGTTTTCTGTCTCGTGGAGGATTTCTTCTATAAACTTTAGGGTGATTTTTTAAAGGTGAATCTTCTTGTAAATCTAATTCATCTACGTCAGAGTGGTGGACATCTTTTTAAATAGATGGTTCACATTGATTTGGGTGGTTTCTAATGGAAAATTTTGGAGTAGAGGGTTGTTCTAGATCTGGAGGAATTCTTAGCGAAAAGTTGGCATTTTGATTTTCATCGGCGTCATCATTGGAAACTGAATTCGGTATAGGCTTGGTTCTTCGTTTTCTTAGCTGCTCCCTATGCTTACGTCGAAGCTGTCCATATATGTTTACATGATACGAAAGAGGACCATTTTGTTCAACAATTTGACCAGCAACTGATCCTTTGGTAAGTGGATTATTTACCCATACAGCTTCGCCTTCATAAAAATTTGTTTGTGGTCTTATAAATTTATCATGATTTTCCTTCTGTCTAATACATTGTTAGGCCTTGCCTTTGTTTACCGGCAGCGATAATTACGTGATAATATTATTTGGTTTGGTACCCCAAGAACAAAGGTACCAAATTAGCACGTGGGTGGTAAATAGTCACGAAGACCTATCGCCGACTCACTACGTTTAACAGCAGTAAAAGTAAACTACAAGCTAACTCAAATATAAATCTCAGGGATGGGTTGAAAATAGGCACAAGTTCCCTTTCTAGGATATAGGTATATTTAACAATCTTAGATGATGGCTCTAATAGGAAACTAATATATATATATTAGTAAAGATATAAAAGCTTACGTACAGGCGATATTTAAAATCAACTAAATAAATAACGAACTACCTAAAATGCTGATATTCTACAAACCATTAAAATGGTCTAATGAGAGTTATAAATACGTATTTATTTACAGAGAGTTTAGACCAATATCTAAATACTGCATGCCCTAATTCGTAAAAGGTAAGTACGCTATTATTTATAGTATTGAAAGATATAAGATTTAAATCACAGTAGGTTATAAGGTTAACTATATTCTACTCTTATCTGTTTTATTCCAGAAGACGGTCAAAGGGTGGTGGTTTTCTGGCTTCCCCAAAAGAACAGGTCCAGTTATTTTAAGAGCTGGAGGATCATCACCACAAAACACCAGTCATTCCATAATTATATTAGAAATACTCCTAAGCTTCCAACGTAAGTATCAAATCAACTTATACTCTAGACAATAAAGTTTACGTAAGACGTAAAACAACAAAATGAAGAAAAAGAAAATAGAATAGAAGGCCTAAAACAATAAAACCACGTTAGTATCAACTTAATAGTAGGGCTCAACTAGAACTTACCACAGATGGTAGGGGGCCTAAAAGTGGCTTCGACCGAAGTAAATTTTGAATGCCAAATGTTTTGGTTTTAGTTAAATCCAATATCCACCAAGGTGCTAATTGTTAATGGTTCCACAATTAGATTAGATTTTCATAAAATTCAACAATTTGGTACTAAATCCGCAAAATACGTCTTTCAGCAAGCTTTCTTGGCTTAGAAAAAGAACGTAGTCCAAAGGTCTTTTTTTTTATTTGTGACCAAAAATACCGCGTTTTGCAGGGTAAATCTAGTGCCAATTTAATATTTGCAAATGGTAATACTGAAGAGGTCAAGGTCGTCTGTCACCTTGTGATACATTTGCTGGCAGAAGATGAAACTATTCCAAGGCCACATTTATTATCATGGTCTTTTTTTTTCTGTTATAATTCGTGATACTAATAACGTTTTATTTTTCAGAAATTGGATCAAACAAAGGAATGTGAATACCAAGAGTACTTTTGAAAATTAATAGAGCTGACTACCTAATAGCCTGACATTATTTCCAGTGAATAAAATATTTAATAACAAACCTGACGACTTTCATTCTATTCAATTGAAACCAATATCCTTTTTACTTACTTCTTTAAATAAAAAAGGTAAGTTAATTTAAAACCGTAACAACACTCCACATCGATATTTTCAACAAATCAAATTAGCTTCTAAGGTTACGACCAAACATTAGTTCACTAGGTGTTCTGCCGGTTGATCTTCTAACGGTATTTCTATAAGAAAACAGAAATGACTGAAGCCTGTCGAATTGACTATTCTGTTGGTCGCTAGATCTCGTTCGTTCCTTAAGGGTTCTCACTGTTCGTTCAGCTAAGCCATTTGATTTTGGATGATATGGTGTCACCTTTATGTGGGATATTCCATTTTCAGCACAGAAGTCTTCAAAACTGTCGGACGTTATTATTATCACTATTATTTTTGGTAAACCAAAACGTGCAAAAGTTTCTTTTAAAACTGGTAGTTTCTGATGTAATATATGTCATGCAAGTTATTTCCAACCAATGGGTATAAGAATAAATTAGTACCATCCACATTTTGCCCTCAAATGGTCCAGCAAAATCTAGGTGAAGACGTGACCACGGCTCACGAGAGATACCCCAAGAATACAATGGAGATTTCTGATCATTCTGTCGTGCTTCTTGGCGACAAATACATTGTTCACTCACACTAGTCAAATCCTTGTTTAAATTAGGCCAGTAAATATGTAACTTAGCTAATGATTGCACCTGGGTGTCCATCATGTAGCATAGCTAAGATTTTTGATTGTAAAGATGTAGGTATACAAACGCGTCCTTTCCATAAAAGCATGTCTTCCTCAATCGATAACTGATCTCGTTTTTCATAAAAAAATCTGGAAACTACTGTCTAACCTTTCCTTATCCGGCCAATATGATTTTACAAAGGTCATAACTTTTGAAATGATATCATCCTTAACCATGTCTGATTTTAAAATTTCTTTCCTTATTGGTAATTTTTGTACTCTTGTTATATGTTGTTGTTATATGTTATAGTTGTAACTGTTAAGTGTCATTGCCCAACGTGATAATCGGTTACTTGCAATTTTGGAAGTTTGTCGAGTTTCTCCAAAAAATCTTTTCAAGGGTTTATGGTCCGTTAAGAGGGTGAAACGTCTTCCATACAGATACTGATGAAATTTGGTGACAGCGTATACTAAGCCTAACGCCTCCTTGTCTATTGTTGAGTAGTATTTTTCTGAATCCTTAAATGAGTCTGAAGCAAACGCGATCGGTTTTAGGCTTCCATCCTTATATTTATGGGAGAGAACCGCTCCTGTACCCACGTTACTTGCGTCACTGGTCACCATCAAAGGTTTATCAGGATCATAATGTACCAACGTGTCTTGAGATGTTAAGGTTTCTTTAAGGACAATGCCACTTTGTATTTTTCTTAAGATGTCGGTGTAAAGGTACACATTTCACATGAAGATTTTCGATGAATCGACCGTAATATGTGATCGCTCCTAAAAAGGATCTCAATTGGGTAATATTTTGTGGTAGTGTCATATTCTTAATGGCTTCAATTCGTTCTTCGGTTGGGTGTAAACCATTTTCATCGATTCTGTGGCCCAAGTATGTGAATCCCTTCTTAAGAAGCTCACACTCCGACTTTTGAGTCTTATTTTCCGATGACTGTAGCCTTCCTAGAACTTGTCTTAAGCGATAATTGTGTTTTGCCAAATGAGATGAAGTCACTAATATATCGTCTAAATAGCGAACAACGCCTTCTATTCCAGAAAGGATTTGATCTATTATACGTTGAAAAAGTGATGGAGCAAAACTTATGCCAAACAAAAATAGCCTTTATGAGTTGCAATCACCAAATACTTTCGTGAATCGGGTTGGACCCTCATTTGCAAATAAGCATCTTTCAAATCTATTTTTGAAAAATATTTTCCACCGGATAGTTTGGATGTAATATCTTCAAAACGTGGCAAGGGGTATTCATCAATCTGGACGTGTTGATTAATGGTCACTTTAAAATCGGCGCAAATCCTTATTCTTCCATCGGACTTCATTGCCACAACGATTGGAGAAGCCCACTCAATCGGTTGCTGGGTAGTGTCAATAGGTTCTAGGACGCCTTCTTCTACAAGTCTATCAAGTTCTGCAGACACCTGGTTTTGGAGAGCCAGTGGTACATTTCTTGGACGAAAACGCTTTGGAACTACATCATGATTAATGTAAATTTTAGTGAAATAGCCTTTGATTGTGCCAAGGCCATTCTCAACCAGTTCCTGATATTCTCGTAAAATATTTTGCATTATGTCTTGATTTAGGGGTCCTTGTTTTTCTTTGGTCTAACCCTAACCCGAAAAGTGGTACATCTTCATCTTCGGTTACGTAGATAGGAAGTTCTAGTCTTTTGTCAAATGCCTTCACATTTACCATCGATTTACCCATCGTTTTTATAGGATTTTCGCCGTATGCAATTAAATTATCCGATGGCTCTAGAGTTGGTTGACCAATATTCTTCCATGTATTCTTTCCTATTACAGTATGCACAGCGCCTGGATCGTAGAGCATGTTCAGATGTTTTCTATTTACCCGAACATCTAGCATTACTCTGGTAGCTGCGTTAACTCTTCTCATTTGTGAGACATTTCCTTTTAATACTATTTCTTCGTCAGAAAACGATGACTGTTCTGAATCGGAGGGAATGTCACTATCGGCGTCGTTTCTTATGCAACGTGTATGCTTTGGTTTACTTCGATTTGCAGATTTAGATGACTGTTTGATGATAGCGGTTCCTGTCACACAAACTCTTGCAAAATTATTCTCTTCACCACATAGGCTACATTTCTTACCAAATAAAACCGCAATAAAAACAATCCAAGTCCGGTTCAAGTTCATGAGTTTTATGTTTCTTATTACTTCCAGTGGTCTTGTTTAACCGATTAACGTAATGAGAGCTTGTTTTATGTTTGTAGATTTGCCAATTGTCTTGTCTGTATTGATGCCTGTTCTAGTACGAGAGCTGTAGATTCGACGTCTCCTAGTTTCGTATCAGATTGTGAGTGTTTTTGAATGATTTGTTCCTGCCATTCTTTGTTGTTAATACAAAAAATCAACTGATCTCTTATTCTTTCGTCTAAATTGGATCCAATACTGCAATCCCCTGCCAATGAATGTATTCTGTTGATGTATTCTGTAATTGTCTCGTTATCGTTTCGAAAACAGCCTGCAAAATTTACTCGCTCAGCAAAAATGTTCACCTCTTTTTCATAAAAACGATTTAATGTTTCCACCAGTTCCGAATAGGTCTTAGTAGTTACTTTAGCTGGTTTGTAATAGTCTACAAGTAACTTAAAAACATGTGGACCTACTTTGGAAAGTAACAAATTGCGTTGTACAACCGCATTCTCGGTATTCATGAGCTCTCGCATCACCAACTCCAGCTCAAATATATGTAGGTAGTATTCCCATAGCTCTGTATTGGGATCAAATGTACTAAACTGGCAATGTTTGTATATAGATGTTGCCAAAATGTAGTATGACAAAACCACGTAGTTTTAAGGTAAACTCTTTATTGGAAATCAACTACAAAAGCTTAATGAAAATGTATTGCATGTCTAAATGTCAACTTGTCAATCTGTTAATATCTATCCCCAGTCATATTGGAAAGTCTATCAACATGACACTGATGTGAAAACGTCTATATAAATGGAGTGTTCCAATAATGCCCAGGAGCATGATCAGAAATACCACAAATGCAATTACAATAAAACTATCACTGAAAATGTCTTCTCCGAAAATAGTTCGTTCAACCAAAAACCAATAAAACTATAATGGAAAATGTTGAAATGTAAGATCTATGGTTAACAACTGCTTAAAAGAACACAAATGGCGCTACTGATATATTATTATCTATACCAAAGCAGGCTCATAATATTCCACCAAGTGTGAATAATAGTTTCGTGTCTCTTTGTAGTTACGGTTTCCTGTACCGCCCAGCGTTTTATGACATGATGAATGATCTACTTAACATCTTCATACACAAAGATCTATTTGAAAGCAGTTTTTACTTAGATGGTACTAATTTCACATGGATACAGTTTCAAAGAAAATAAATTACAGAATAAAGTGATGTTATAAAAGTAGGAAATAAAATTCACAAAAAAATGGAGAAAACACATACAGGGTACAGTGGGAAAACTAATGGAGAATAAAGAAGCAACGAAAAAAAAGTTGATCAAAAAATATATTTGCGTGAATAATTTCGCATAAAATTGGATGGAAATTAATTGAAAAAAAAATCAACAGAAATGAATATGTTAAGGCATTGAGTTAGTGTTTGTACTGCATAAATATGGATGTATAGATGGAAATTCTTGTTGATAAAAATGTGTCACTTTAAAAATATCAAGAAAAAATACCGTGCGTTCATTTAATGCGGCATTATTCTCTTATTGCGATTGGGAATAGGAGAGATTGGATGGACCGGAAATTCGGGGAGGTGAACCACTTCTTGACACAGATGTTCACTGGACAGGGTAGCTCCACAAGATCGGGAAAAAAGAGACTGGAGTGTGCGAAAGGTGTGAAGTGGAGGATAATGTGGGGCATGTGTTTAGATGCTGGAGGAACGAGGAAGTGCTGAAGATGTTGGAGAGGAAACTAGGAGAGGCGGTGTACATGGTGGAGATCATGTTGATGGGGGAGGAGGAATGGATGGAGATGAGTGGAGTAGTAGAGAGCAAGGTTGGGGGAGAGAAGGACTTGATATACTAGGGTAGTAATTCCAAGGCGGGGGTAATGGCGAGTTTAAGGTGGGTTTGATTGGTTGATGAGTCCAACACTGTTTGGGTCCTGGACCCATTCGAACATGATTTTCCCATCTCGGCCCGAAAAAAAAGGTTATCCTCATTATTGGATTAGGCGGAGCTTGCCGTAAGAAATAAATATAAAAATGGAACACATTCAGGACACGGGAAAATCATTGGTAATTGATATTCCAGATTCTGAAACTAAAACAAGTACAACTTCCTTTATTTGTTAATTGCAGAAGTGGAAAATGTATGAAACAAGTTGTGAGGATAAACACAATCGGTAGTAGGCACACCACGTAAAATTGTTGAGTATCTTCAGCTGCCGGAACCAAAGCGATATACTGGCCATTGTTTAAGGAGATCGTCAGCCACTATATTAGTTGATGCAAGAGGTGATGTGCTATCATTAAAGCGACTAGGTGGCTGGCAATCTTCTACAGTGACAAAAGGCTATGTGAATCACTCTCATAAAAATGTAAATGACAACGCCTTACGAATATCGGAAGCGATTACCAATTATCAATCTTCATCTTCTGATGTACCGTGCAGTAATACAGTTATAGATAACCGTTCATCACCGTTAAGTAATGAGGCACCAACGACTCACAATAATTGTTCAATTGGTATGAACAACTGAAAATTGCTTTCTAGCTTCACGAGTTTATGCACAAAAATATCCTGAAAGGCGGCGCCCAGATTTAAGGAAATTCACCAAATTGAAAGAGAGATTTGAGAGAACCGGTAATGGGGCATATGGAAAAATGACGAGTGAAAAAACTGTTCTCAATCAGGGCAATGAATTAGCAATTTGCTTGGCCGTCGAATAGAACCATAAAATAAGTATTAGAGAGCTAAGTAGTGAATAAGCTATATCCAGATCATCCATAGCAAAATATTTGAAAACCAAAAATAACATCCCCACCATGTTCAACTTCACCAAGAATTATTAGAAACTGATTACCAGAAACGAACTAATTTTTGTACATTATTTACATTTACATTATTTATGCAATAAGAATGTAAAGTAACCCTTTTTTGACGAATGTGAATACTGTCGCATGGGCAATATTCACATTCGTCAAAAAAGAGACTTCACACACGAATTGTCTACAATATTTTTTCTACTACTATAACTTTTATCAGAATTTTGTTAGAAATTAACTATTTATTTTACACACTAGTGCGTAGAGTAATTTACTTCTTTTCACTAGTGCGTAAAGTAAAGAGAGTGAGAAAAAAGCAAAATTTGTGAAGAATTGAGAAAAGCACCAAAATAATATATATCAACCGTTTTTATTATTTAAATTATAATTTTCTTTAAATGCCATAGATTTAATTAAGAGTAAACAAACCGTGGATATCGATTTTGTTGAAAGTAAGGAAAGTAGGTTCTACATTTTACAAATATTTTCTTTTAACATTACAAAATACAATAACAAAATAACTGACAAATGAAGCAATGCTCCAAAATATATGTTTTTAATCGTTATAAATAGTAATATTGAAAGTGCAATTATTACAACTCAGTGGCGGCTCATCAATTGGGTCATTGGGTCAATGACCCCCCATTAAAAAATAATATAAAAAATAATATATAAAATAATTAAATAAGCATTTAAAAAAATAAAATATACCTACTATACATATACTAAGTATAGTATTCCTCCTAAATAAAATGTACCTAAAACGATTCAAAACCCCCGTGTAAACGTTATTCCGCATCAAGCATCAAGTGCTCGGCGAAAACCAAAATTGGAAAACGGGCTGGTGTCCACTGTTGACCTCAAGGTGTTATATGGGAACGGAATTTGCCAAGTGCTGACGATCCTTGCGGCGTGAGAGAAACACGCCCGAAGTTTACATGTGATGGGTCAAAAGCCCGGTTTAATATCGACGATGAATCGACTTACGACGGCTGATTATTATACGCTCAGAAATGAGATGAGTAGAGGGGTTGGTAGGCCACGCGATATTTTGATTCAAAGGAATGCATTTGAAGCGAAGTAATAAGAATCATGAGCAGTTATGACGTAATAAGTTGTTGCAAATACAAAAGATCGAAGGCTTCACTTGAATTTTAAAAAGATTTGGACTAATTATCATTTAATTTAAGTTTGTCATATTTAATATCTATAGAAATGAATAAAATATGGTTGTTTTTTAAGAGAGCAATATTTTTATATAAAACAAGCGTGGCCCAAAACAATTTTTTGCCTCTGAGGCCTTCGAAAGTAACTCCACAAATTTTGCTTTTTTTGACGATTTAAACGACTTCTGGGAAGAAATTGGGAAAGGTTTCTCGAAACATTTTCGCCTACGGCGTTCAGGCCTCCGGGGAGCTGGTCAGTGGCGTTCCATATTTTAAGATTTTGGTCACATCACCTATGACCCCCCTATCAAATTAACCACAAGCCGCCACTGTTACAACTACCAAAATGTATGGTTTTGGCCCTTTCCAGCCCAGAGTTTGAAAAATGTTGTGTTATTACTTCTGTAATTTTATTTTGAGCATCAAGTGGTATGGATTTGGCGTTTTCAAGTACACAGGTTGAAAAATGTTGTGGTATTGCTTGCGTAACTCTAATTTGACTACCGAGTGGCTCCACTTCATCAGAGTTATCAACAGTAAAACTTTTAAAACTCTCTGTTTGGATGTGGATGGCATACTATCATCCATCCAAATTTTATTCTTTTGTGTAATTGAGCTATCTACATAGCCTTCTGCAACAGCAGAAGACTTCCATCCTCCATGTTTGCTTACAGCTAGAAGGTCTCCTCCAGAATTTGCTAGGATAGCGGCTGAAGATCTCCTAAAGCAGTGTCCTGTAAAAGCTGTTGGACTGGGCAAGTTTAGATAAGCTGCTATAACACATGGCATTTCACCAAAAGTATTTATCCTTACAGGCTGTTTAGAACATTTGCCATTTGCGTTTTTAAAAACAAACTATTACGATATGAAAAATAAATTATCAACTGAAAGGTTATTAGGATTTAAAATCGTCAAAATGCGTTCCATTCAATTTTTAATTTCTGGTACTTTGATAATATAGGTAGGTACACTGTTTGTTTATTATCTTCCACATCGTTAATTGTCATTTTACGGCGACAAGCTCCCGAAATTGCAATTATAAAAGCAACCAAAAAAATAACATATTGTAAATCTTACAAATAGTTAAACATTAGGAAATATCCTGACGTAAAAAGCAAACGCAAATTCTATTGTGAAAAATATAAAAATTTTAGGTATAGTGTGCTGCCTAACTACCCCGGTGGCATGTGAGGACAACAACAGATTTAGTTAGGCAACACACCATACGAAAACCAAAAATCTAAAATTTCAAATATTTCAATTTTATACTGAGCACTTAAGCATTTACTGAGACATTGCCTTACTTTGATCATTAAAAACTGGGAATCTGGAGCTTTCAACAGAAAATTAATTAGATGTTCTTTTTCACCATTTTTTTATTTTTTTGGTTTATAACCATTACTTTTTTTGAGAAACGCTATTAACTTGTTGATAATATGTTGGACACTATATACAGTGTGTACATAAAGTAACGTCATATTTCGCTAATATTTCGATTTCCGTTAGGTATACAAAAAAAATGTTGAATAAAAGTTTTTTCAAATAATCCATACTATCTGCATAAGTCGATTAGAAGTATACCGGGTGCAACGTTGCTCTAAAATAACTTATTAATATATTCTTTTAAATAGTACGCAATGTATATATTTTCAGTTTTGCATAATCTATTAAATTACAAATACAACCATCAAGACCGCATAATTCTACCTTTAATAATTCCAGTTACATTGGTTTGAATCTAAAATTATAAAAAAATTGTCAAAATGTCAAAAAAGTAGTCATTAATTGTTTTTAAATGTCATGAATTATTTCTCATTGTCATTAGTGAAAGGTGTTTATTGTAATTAGTTGCTTTTAAAATTTAAGTATGTTTACCGAACAGTTTACCGTAAATTATTCTTAAGATGAGAGGTTACGGTGATCGTAAAAGAATTTATGATGAGGTAGCTCACTTATTTAATGATACGTATCCAAATCACAACCAAATTACCAAAACTGCTGTTTGGAGGATTGTGAAACTTTTTGAAGAAGTGGGTTCAACTAAAAATTGGCCGACCAAAGACCGTAACTAATGATGAAAAATCCTTGGACGTTATGCAGAGTTTTGTAGAAAATCCTTTTACATCCATTCGAAAAACTGCATTAGAACATGATGTTAGTGTGGGACTTGTCTGTAACATTATTAAGAAGAATAAGTTTCATCCTTATAAAGTAACTCTATTACAAGAATTATCTGAAGATGATTATGACCGCAGAATAGAATTTTGTGAAACTATAATGCAAAAGGTAGATGCAGTCCCTCATTTTACAAGATAGTATTTTCCGATCAAGCCACGTTTATGTTAAATGGTACAGTTAATCAACACAATTGTGGATATTGGAGTGATACTAATCCTAGGTGGATGCGGGAATATAGAACACAAAGACCTTCAAAAGTTATTGTTTGGACAGGTATTATCGGCACCACTGTTATCGGACCGTTCTTTGTAGAAAGCAATTTGAACGAACCAAAGTATTTAGATTTATGAAGAAATCAAATAGTTCCTGCAATAGGAAATGCAGTTGGTAACAATTTTAATGACACTTGGTTTCAGCAGGATGGTGCATCACCACACTTTAGTGTTGCTGTTAGAAATTACTTGAATGAAGTTTTCCAAGACAGGTGGAATGGAAGAAGGGGCACAATTGAGTGGCCAGCCAGATCTCCCGATTTATCGCCTTTAGACTATTTCTTTTGAGGATATCTGGAAAACATTGTGTACAAGACAAAACCTAATAATCTGGATGAACTGAGAAATAGAATACTTTTAGCAGCCCATCAAATAACAAATCAGCAATTGCGTAAAACATATCAGCTATTTATAATCGACTTGGATACTGTCAAATAGAAGAAGAAAGACAATTTGAACATCTCATTAGATAAGATTAGTTATTTGTTCCTGTTATTTATTTTGGTAATAAACACGTCCCCGTAAATTATTTTTCTCAATAACTGTAAGTAGACCAAATGAGATTAGAATTATGCGGTCTTGACGGTTGTATTTGTAATTTAATAGATTATGAAAAACTGAAAATATATACATGGTGTACTATTGAAAAAAATATGTTAATAAGTTATTTTGTGGCAACGTTGCACCCGGTATACTTCTAATCGACTTATGCAGATGGTCCGGATTATTTGAAAAAACTTTTATTCAACATTTTTTTTGTAAACCTAACGGAAATCGAAATATTAGCGAAATATGACGTTACTTTATGTACACACTATATATGTATAAGCAAAAATAGTTTACTTGTCTTAGAAGGAGATAGCATAAAAATGGTAATATAAAATAAAACGTTATATTTTGTTGCTCTGTACAATTTTTGAAAAATTTTACTTTTTTTCACTAGTGCGTTAAGAGTTTTACTTTACGCACTAGTGCAAAAAAGTAAAGCTTTAAACACTTCGTAGCGTGCGTAAAGTACGCTTTTTACGCACGATAGTAGAAAATAGTTATTTATGACACAAGTGCGTGAAGTGATACTTTTGCGCACGAGTTGCGAAAATGAAAGGCACGAGCGTAGCTAGTGCCTTTTTTCGCAACGAGTGCGCAAAAGTAATTCACGCATAAGTATCATACAATGTTTTATCTACTACCACATTAAAAATACTTTCCCTTAATTATATATTACATAACCTCTCTTTTTAATAATTGTGTTTGAATTATTGCCCACCTTCATCATAAGAAATTCATGATCTGGTTCTGGTGCTTCACCAGAATCTGTTCCCTTGTGAAAATTTTTGATTTTTTTCGTTTATGGCTCTCTGATTGTCGTTTTATGAAGGTAATAAGTTTATGAAACTGTTTAAATTTATGGTAGTTTTCAGCATTGAATAATGGGACCATAACGTTGATGATTTCCATTGACTTTTCCGAGAAATATGCAATAAGTACATTTTCCGTCTAATTTTTAATTTTTTTAGTGTTACACCAATCCAAAAAAGGTGAGCGGTCGTCGGACCGCTGACAGAAGCTTGCTTCTTATGCACAATAAAATGACCGTTTTTGACCATTTTTCGAAAATTTTGACCATTTTTCAAAAATTTTGACAATTATTGACCATTTTTGACTATTTTTTCAAATTTTAACAATTATTGACCAATTTTGACAATTATTGATCATTTTTGACAATTATTGATCATTTTTGACAATTTTTCAAAAATTTTGACCATTTTTCCAAATTTTAACAATTATTGACCATTTTTGACAATTATTGACCAATTTTGACAATTATTGATCATTTTTGACAATTTTTTCAAATGTTAACAATTTTTGACAATTATTGACTAATTTTAACAGTTTTGACAATTATTGAACATTTTAGACCATTTTTTAAAATTTTAACAATTATTGACCATTTTTGAGCATTTATGACAGGTTCTGACAATTATTGACCATTTTTAACATTTTTTCAAAGATTTTGAAAATTTTTAACAATTATTGACCATTTTTGACAGTTTTTTATAATTATTGACCATTTTTCAAAAATTTTGACAATTTTTGACCATTTTTCCAAATTTTAACAATTATTGACCATTTTTGACAGATTCTGACAATTATTGACCATTTTTGACAATTTTTCAAAAATTTTGACCATTTTTCAAAAATTTTGACAATTTTCAACAATTATTGACCATTTTTGACAGTTTTTTTTATAATTATTGACTATTTTTTCAAAATTTCAACAATTTTTGATCATTTTTCAAAATTTCAACAATTATTGACCATTTTTGACAGTTTCTGATAATTATTGACCATTTTTGACAACAATCAAAAATTTTGACAATTATTGATTATTTTTAACCATTTTTAAAAATATTTAACAATTTTTGACAATTTTTAACAATTTTTGACAGTTTTTGACAATTTTTGACAGCTTCTGACAATTATTGACCATTCACGTTTCACACTTCTTAATGACAGTACAAAATTATTACAATTATAGAACCTTTGACAGAAAACAAAATTATCTAAGGCTACTTAATAAATATACAAATAAAAAAGAGTGTTATAATGATTATCCCATTTAAAAAGCATTGTACTTTTTCGCACTCTTTAGGGTGTTATAATGAAACTTCCATTTAAAAAGCATTGTTCTTTTTCGCACGCTTCAGACGTATGTATAAAATGTAATTTTACGTATTTATATGAGTTTGTAAATGCTTAATTGTAATGGTGGTCGTAGATAAATAAAATTTTTCAAATGTGTTATTTACTGACGTTGCATTATTTTCACTATTATGATACAAGTAATCCCCATCTAATTCATGTAAATACTTTTTCTACGATCGTGCGTTTTAACCCATTTTCCCGCACGCATTTTAGTTTTGAAAGTGTCACTAGTGCGGGAAAGTGAAATTATGAAAATTTTGACCTTATTTGATAGTTTTTTACTTCGGAAGTTATAACTATTGTTACAACAGGTAAATAAATATTTACGGAATAGTCCATCAAATAAAATCTACATCTTTTCTAGCTTTTTGTTGCATTTTTAATTTTTTGAAAGTTCATTGCGTTGGCGTAAACACTTTTGGTAAGACGCCAGCAGAGATTGCTGCATATTAATGCCCACCTAACCCGGAACGTTATACGGGACACAGTTTTAGACGTTCTTCGGCAACGTTCCTAGCAGACTCCGGCGGAATAACCATCATAAAGCGCCTCGGTGGTTGGAAGTCTACTACTGTCGCTGAGGGCTATTTGGAGGACTCCGAGAATCAGAAGAAAAATATATCAAATAAAATTCTTTCATCTACAAATGACTTAAAACCGTTGCCGTCACCGTCATCGTCATCTTTTTGCGACCTGCAACCGATGCCATCCTCATCGACGTCATCTACTTACCAGTTAACACCAAATAACTCCACTGGACCGGCAATTTTAAGTAATTTACAGAATGCAACAAATTGTGTTTTTAATATTAATATTTATAATAATTAGTAGTTTTTGGTTAAAGTTTTGTATATGTATGTTGAAATAAAATAATTTTTGAAAAATGAGTTGTTATACTTTTTTGTATATACGGTCGTAGAAAAAATAATGTTCCTAACTCATGCGTAAAGTGTCTTTCCCGTCCTTGACCGCTTGCCCGAACTCCGCTCCGCGTCGTTCGGGTCAACTGCAGTCGCGTGCGGGAAAGTATCACTTTCCGCACTTGTTAGGAAAATAACTATTTCAACATAATTGGCATTTGAATTTTTGGACAGGAATTGTTGACAGTTATGATGTAGGGCCCGATTTCTTCGAAAAACGTTTAACGGTACAATTATTTTTAGAGTTCTTTTAAAACGAGTTTCCCCAATTGAATCAGCAAGTTTCCATGTTCATTAGAAGTAACATGTGGCTACGGTGCTTCGGTCCATTTTCAACGGGAATATTTGGATCAAACGTGGCATCCTTTTTTTTTGGAACACTCTGTGGAAGCTAAAATAATTTTAAAATGTAGCTAATTGGTGTAATTATTATTTGCTGTGCTGCTTCCAATACGACTTTTTAATTTTTTTCCCAACTATTTTCTGTAATTTTATCTTCATATTGTTTCCTTATTTTTCCAGTTCTTAAACTCTCCACGTTAAGAATGATTCTGTTCATTGATATCTATTTATTTTATTAGAAGAATGATTTTAAACTACGTGAAATAATTGACAGTATAATCGTAAATAAAAATTATTTGCTATCGCTAACTACCTACCAACTTTAAATGAAATATTTTTCAGAAGCAGATGATTGATTATCATAATATAGTAACTCTAAAGTTGAATAAACCAATAGCTGCTGTCGCTGTTTTTGAAAAATGAACTGCGGGCTCTCTTTTGTAAAAATTTACTTTATAATAATATAAAAGTTCGTCTGGGCGGATCCTAAATTTTAATTCTGTTCTCATACTTAGGAGTAATTACAATGTTTTCTAATATGAAAATACACAAGGAACATACAGAAGATATGAATATATTATTTGTATCCACCTTCATTGCTTGTCTAATGAAAAAAATATTGATGTTCCAAATGATTAGATGAGTGGAGAAATAAGAACTGCTTTAAAAAACTCAGCTCAACATAAATTTATCTAGAAATGAGGAAATTACACGAGCGTAGACGATGGTGAAATGGTTGAAATGGTATTTCTCTCGTATTAGTCTGTATCCAACCACCCCTAAGGTTGGAGTGGATACTTTAATACTTCTTTTTTTATAAATTTTCACTAAGAAGCAACAACTACATCTCGGGCTATATGCCCGACATTAAATTACACTTCTAAAGTAATCGGGGTTGGTATATCTGTTAAGATAGAACCAACCATTCTGGTTTGCGATTAGAAGGAATAACATCACTTGTAGACCGGTTTCGGCGTATTTGCGTCTCATCAGTACAAGGTAGATGCTATTCGTCCAGAAGCTTTGAGAGCATAATCCTGGACTGGAGACTACGTTGATACCACACCAATACAATCACCTCAGTAAAGGAAATGCTAAGAGTGCGATATAACAGATATACCAGCCCCGTTTACTTTAAAAGTGTAATTCAATGTCTGTCGGGGCATATAGCCCTAGAAGTATATTTTTATTATTTAAACCCAAGTGATTTTTGCATTGCATTTCATTTCAAATAACGCCGTAAGAGAATAATGCCGCACTAATAATACGTTCATAAAGTTTATAATAGGTCTGTTCCAGCCGCAATCAGAAACTGTCAGAAACGATCAGAGAATAAATGGTCATAGCAAACAACGAGTTCACTTTCGCGTAATTCCTATCACTGATTGCAATGGTGGACTATTCTCTAACAACTTTCGAAAGTTTCTGATTTCGGTTGTAACAAACCTAATATTTAAATTGTTTAGAATTAAATTTAATATACAGACACTCGTGAAGCTGCTGTTTGTTACATATAAGAATTATATATATATATATATATATATATATATATATATATATATATATATATATATATAAATTACTATAAATATTTGCCAACTCAGTAACGGAGACGATTTATGTGGGGATGTGGCAATAAAATACCAGAAAGTACTCTTTTTAAAATATATTCCAAGCTTTCGAATATAACATATTCATTCTCAAGGACTGAAAATTATTAGGATGGTCAAATTATAAAATAAATTAATGTTAAAATTTACTTACATTATTTAAACGAGGATGTCGGTATAATTGTAAAAATAGATAAAAATAAAATTTTATAATTGACATAAACGTTCATTACAAATTAAACCCAAAAAACAATATGACATTCAATGACATTAAATAAAAATTTTTATCTATAAAGGTCTATTAACTTTATTCGAATAGGCTCTACATAAGAGCGATGCAAGATTATATCCAGGAAGATCAGCATTAGCTGAACATGTTTTTTCTACAAATCATATAATAGATTATAAAAACTTTGAAATTTTACATATAGAAAACAACTACTCTAAAAGGATTTTCCTGGAAATGGCATTCATATCTCAAGAAGATAATTGCTTAAATGATATTCAAAAACTTAGTACAATTTATAGCTATTTATTATCTTTTGACAAAAAAACAAAAAATTCAAATATTGAAGATGAGAATTCTGTTCCTTTATATTAACTTACCAACTATTATTTCACTTGCTAATATACTAAACATATTTAAAGACATTTCTATGACTACTAAAAATTAACATCGATGTCGTAATGTCAATTTTGATAGTTTTATTTTTAATTTAATTTCTTGAAAAAGAAAATTATATCTTATACCATGTTTTTTCTCCATATTATACATATTATATATAGATATTGTGATTAACCTCGCTTAGTTGTAAGTAATTAATGTTTAACTTTTAAACTGCATTTATTTATACCTGTTTGAAATATCTATAAATGTATCTTTTGTAGTTCTTTGATAATGGTGATAATAAATTACCGAAAGCTCAGAACAAACTAAAAAGAGTTCACTTTTTCACATTGCCGCATCCCCCACAATAATAGTTAGACATATATATATATATATATATATATATATATATATATGTATATATATATATATATATATATATATGTATATATATATATATATATATACATATATATATATATATATATATATATATATATATATGTTGAAGGTATTTATCATAGTATATTACGGAACAAGAGTTGTAAGTAACCCATTACGCATGAAGTGAAAAAGTTCACGTACGAAGCCGCGTAGCGAGTGCGTAATGGGATTACAACTCGTGTAACGTACTATACTTTTTCTACGCCCATCTATTTTCTTCTATGAAATCAAGGAAATCGCAATTATTTAAACTTTATTATAATAGTTGTTTATAACAATTGAACAATGATTGTAAGTCGTTGGTGCCTTATTACTTGACGGTTATCTATAACTGTAGTACTGCACGATACATCAGAAGATGAAGATTGAAAATTAGTAATCGCTTCCGATATTCGTAAAGCGTTGTCATTTATATTTTTATGAGAGTGATTCATATAGCCTTCCGCCACTGTAGAAGATACTATATTTTGTTACAAAAATTGACAGCATAAATGACATGACGATTATTTCCATATCATGCTGAAAAACGCGATTTATTTTTTGAGAAATTGTATAATGTGTTGCCGACATTTAGGGGCATTACTCTTTTAGTCTAAACTATATTTCACTAATGCTAAAAGCTTTTATGTTTTCCAATTGACTAAATTTATGTAAATAGACCAAATAAAGTAGTACGTAGATAAAAATTTGATTGCAATTTGATTAAACAAAGAAATTTAAGTTTTCTTATCTAAACTCACGTGTGTGTTATGAGATCTCATTACGTGCATGTTATTGTTAAATGTCACTCACAAGGAATGTCGACAGTGCGATTTTGGACGTTTACGGACATGGGCGTAGAAAAACAAAATTACTCACGAAGATCAGTGTCATATCACTATCGTCATCCAAATTGGTAATAAACTTTTCTATGGAAATTTTTTCTATATTCATATATGACTTTTCCACCCTTTTAATATGGGAAACACACTTGGCCCAGCCTCTATCAGGAATGTTTGCAGTTTCTGTTTGAATAAGAGCTACCACAGTTGAACTTAAGGTTGGAGAAGTATTATTTCATCGATTTTCTGACTGATAATGATGCCATATAATATGTTCAATTGTTCAATTGGGTTAAACATACAGTGATAAGGTGAAAGTCTGAGCACCGTATGTTCCAAGCTTTCAGCCAATGAATCACAAAAATATTTCTTCTTTATCGAATTACTGCGTAAAACTTCTAGTAACTGTTTTTTTTTGTAATTTTCCTCATAGTACCTACTTATATTCTTGTATAGCGGCTTTGGTGTCATTTGAACATGGTGCTTTATCTAGTCTTCGACTGTGGTAGCTACCATTATCCATGACGATAATACTGTTGGGTGTAATATTTGGTATGAGTTTATTTTGGAACCAGTCTTTGAATAATTCGGCTGCAGTATCATCATGATAATCGACCAAAGAGTCGGTATTTTATTTGGTATAAAACCATTTTCGGTTCCTGTGTAAATTATCGTAATGCGTTTTCCTTCATTAGACGGCGCATTTGTTTGGCACAAGTTAGATGAATCTACCCAACTTTTGTTTGGAACATCGTGTGTATCGAACCAAATTTCATCCAAATACACTACTGTTCTACCATATTCTCTAAATTCGTTTATTGCCAATAAATATTCAAATCCCCACTACTTGAGGCGCACAGATTCCATTATGACTTTTCTGCTACTAGTGAATTTTTTAAATTTAAATCCTTTTGTAAAAGAGACTTTCTCAAAGTCTCTTTGCAACACTGGATACCAGTTTCATTCTTTTATGCCGTTGCATTAATATATATAATGTAGGCACAATTTGCTCTTTATACAAAGCATATATCGCACCCTCCGTGGAATACTGTAACATCTTTTTTTTTCATTTTGAGTTTGATATCGAATCGAAACTCAGAAAATGAGTCCTCCATCCTCTGAAGACTGCAACATGTCAAGTTGTTTCATTCGCCGCAAGGGAGCAGATGTTACAATATTCCACTGTGAGGAGGAGGAAAAACCATTCGCCCAAGACGATAATAGCTCCTGTCGCTTTAGAGGTATTTCGAGAGACGATTGTCAATTGAAAGGAAATTTGTGACTGTATTCTACAAACGGTAAGTCACGATTTCTTATTATGTTATTACTTATTAGCTTTAACCGTAAGAGTATCCCACTTATTTTCACTGTTTTCTGTGATGATTAACATAGGTACAACAAAATAGTTCATTTTCAAAAAATAAGACCAAAAAAAAACGAAAAGTTACTTTGTGGATCATACTGAACGGGATATTTTAAGGTGTACGTGTGTTGAAATGGAGTCAAGAACACAACGCATACTTAAGGCGTCGCAGTTAATTAATAGCACCTCAAAAAACCCAAATTCAAAAATAAGAAGAGCTATAAATAGTCAAGGAACATCCGTCGATAACTGAAAACCAAATTAAGCCTTCGTCAAAAAAAATGGGTTGTCCGAAAATGGAACTGTTTGGCCACCCTACCCTGAAGAACACGACACATACTTCAAGATAGTTGGTGCGGAAGATTTGTAGTTGCTGCAAAAGGCGTTTTTCTGCACAAAGGATCATCTTACTGAAAAGATTAATGTGGCCTGCGTAGTTCCAACTTCAGGTGTGTTCCATAAATATTTACCATGAAATATTAATTCGTTCCTTATCAGTTTTCTATATTCTTTCATATTCAATTGTTGAAATTTTCACCCTACAAATTATTTCGTTACTTACTTTTCAGATAATGGAGAAAACGAACCCCCAAGACCGAGCACTGGTAATAATTTCACAAAAGCTTTCCAAAAATATGCAGCAGGTAATTTCCTGAATATAATTATTACAGAAACTTTCCCCAAATTGTCTAAATTATTCACTTCAACATAAGGAATTATTATTTTCAGACCAATCTGATGCAGAATACTTACTTCAGTTGCTCGATGAGGGTATAAGACCCCTATAATTTTTGTAGAATGCTGGGAAGAGCAACGCTTCGAGAGTGAAAGAAGCCTGGTGTACCGAAATTTAGACGAACCAATGCCAGGTAATTATAAATAGTTAGATTATACTTTTTCAATTTGAATGCTTTTATTTTTATCTAGCTGTATTATTTTCTTTCAGAACCAGAAAAGTCTCTTTTCGGCGACAGTCTTTATTCTAACTACGCGACTTTGCCGACACAAATTCTAACGTTGACAATGGCAGTGAACCATTCGAAGCTCCTTTGCCATCAGAAGAAATAACTACTGCGACCACTGTCGAAACAACCAACAGTCAGAAGTAAATGCTGCCCGTTCTGGCTCATCAAGCACCAACTCCAGCTCATCATGTTCCGACTCTGAATCATTTAGCTCGAATTCCACATTTTCTGTTGGAGGCGAATGTGAAGAACCCACTGAATCGAAGAAAGGTCGCAAGAGAAGAGCAAAGCCAAAGCAGAGGAAGGTCAACGTCGCCAAAAGCCTCCGCAATTTGGGGAAACCCTATAAGTCAAAGAGCACCAATAAACAAGTTGACAGCAGAAAAATGAAACCTGGTTGTGGAGAAGTGTGCACTTTTAAATGTTCGTCTAAAATTGGGCAACAATCTAGATTAAGGATATTTCGGAAATATTGGAGCTACGGGGACTTGCAAAAACAAAGAGACTTTGTGAGCCGACTGATAACGGAAATCCCGATGACAGGAACGTCATCCTTCTGTTAACCAAAGGAGTAAGGCCCTGAGTGGATATACCATCAACTCTGGGCTTGCTGCTGAATGTCGTGAACGCCTTGCTGACTTAGCGAGGCGAAACACAGTGTGGCTAAAATGGATTCCGGCCCACTCTGGTTTTGAAGGCAATGAAGGGGCGGACGCGCTGGCTGTGGAAGGGGCGGCTACCCCTCTTAATGGCCCGGGCCCGACCTTGGGCTTTACAAAACAAACAATCCGTAAGGAGACGAGGAACTGGTTGAGAAATCAGCACCTCGCGCACTGGAAGGCTCTACAGGGTCTCAGGCAGTCCAAGCTCCCATCGAGGGGATGGGCTGTTGGACATGCTAGAGCTGCTCTAGAACTACCAAGGAGTAGGTTAAAGAAGATAGCAGGACTCCTAACAGGGCACTGCTGTCTGAGGAAACACCTCTGTAACCTAGGTTTGGAGGAAAGTCCCCTATGTAGGGGTTGCGGCATGGCTGACGAAACGTCGGACCATGTTCTCCTCGTATGTCCACATTGGGCTGTGCTACGCAGGCGAATCTTCGGAGTCCCTGTTATGGCCCCCGGGGACATCCACTAAAGAGGATTGGGTCCTTCATCGAGGGATTTGGCTTCATGGATGCATAAATAGCAGGAATGGCACAATGGGCCCGCCAGTGGCCTCAGTGCCGGAACCTTGGCTTGAGTTTTCCTTGGCCAAGGTTCGCCTGACTAAATTAGTAGTAGTAGTAGTAGTAGTAGTAGTAACCGAAGGAGTAACTCGGCTTATTATTTCAAAGATAACGACAAGAAAGTGCGGGTTTGTAGATCATTCTTTCTCGCTACCCTTGGTATTTCGGCGACAACGATCACCACAATTAGAAAGAAACATCGGAACCACAGAAAACTACCCGATTTCGTCAAGAACGACATAAGAGCTCACATAAATTCCATCCCACGAATACCTTCCCATTATTTCAGGGGTCAGACGGAGAGAGGGTACATTGGAAGGGGCTATTCTATCGCTCAAATATACAGAGATTATGTGAATAAGTGCTTCGAAGAAGGAAAGACTTTTGGCACTGTTTTCTTCGATGTGTTCGATGAATTCAATCTGTCTTTTTTCATCCCAAAGAAAGATCAGTGTGAACTGTGCGCAGCGTAAGAGAATTCCAGCGAAACGGAGAAACCCCCAGAACTTGAAGAACATCTGAAGGAGGAGACAATGTCAAGAGTTGAAAAAGAGAAGGACAAAATGGAATCCGGTTCAAAAACTATCCTCCCAAAGGTGAGGTATCGGTACTTTACTATCGATCGAAATTGTCAACGTACAACCTGACAATTTACGAACTGAAGACGAAAAAGGCTGTGTGCAATGTTTGGCTTGAAGGAGTAGGCAACCGTGGAGCAATAGAAATTACAACAGCAGTTTTTTAATTTATTGCCAATCATTCCAAAGAAAACCCAAACGAAGACATTGAGTTTACTTTTTACTCTGATAATTGCAGCGGACAGCAGAAAAACAAGTTTATGCTGACAATGTACACATACGCCTTATGTCTTTTCCAAAATACCAAGTCCATTGTTCATAAATTCTTAATTAAAGGGCATACTCAAAATGAGGGGGACGCGGTCCATTCTGTAATCGAGAAAAAAGTCAAAAGGGCGCTAAAATCTGGGACAATCTACGTACCATCTCATTCTTACCAAGTAATGAGAACTGCTAAAAAAACAGCCCCATTTTATGAAGTCAATGAAATGAGCCATAGTGATTTCATTGATTTTAAATCACTGACTAGTGAAAAAATGGGGACAAATTTCACTATGAACGGTAAACAAGAAACGTTCTCCTTCGCCGACATCAAGTTTCTTAAATTCAGGTGCGAAAACCCGTTTGCCTTTCACTACAAAACTTCCTACCAAGCTGAAAATTTTGGAACTGTCGACACATCCCAAACTCAAACCAGAAGAAGTCGCAGATCAACTGTCACCGTCGAGAAGAGAAAAGATGCCTTCAAGAATTGGGAGATGAAAAAGGCATATAGTGCTCCAATTCCAATCGCTGCTAACAAAAAGAGAGACTTGATGTTTTCAGTAGACAAAAATTATATTAAAAACGCATACATCTACTTCTACAACTCACTTAAGTCCAACAAAATTTTTTCATCATTGAAGTTATACTTCTAATTCGACTTGCAACAAGGTTGCGTTAAACGTTTATCGCAAGAAAGAAAGATACACAAAGGTAGAAAGTAGGAGAGAGAAAGAGAGTGAGACCTTCGGTATTCGATAACAGATGGCAGTGTAAGTACTCTTTTTATTATTTAAAAAGTAATATATTAAGAGATTGGAATTTTGAAATTTCCTTCACATGACCAAAATCTTCGGCATTTATCAACAAATGATAGTGTAAATAAACAAGGTAAATTTCAAAATTTAATTCGCCAGTATTCGGTGATTTAATTCACTAAAAAACTCCTTTTTTGGAATTTTCTTCATATGACCAAAACATTTGGCATTCAATGGCAGATGGCAGTGCAAGTATTCTTTTCAAGGGATACTTCTAATGCAACTTCCAACAAGGTCGCGTTAAACGTTAAAGAGAGAAAGAAGGATACACAAAGGTAGAAAGTAGGAGAGAGAAAGAGAGTGAGTCGGTAGATCCCAAGCACATGCGCGTGGTATTCTTGCCATACAGCGACGATCAATTGTGAATTGTAAGCAATGTTAATAAAGTTTGTCTTAAAGAAACAATATGATTTCACTAAAAATCAATTTCTACCCTTTCCTATTTTCATTTCCACATTACGAAGTATAACTTCTTCCGCGAGGAGGGACTGCACGCACTAATTTTTATTTTGTTTACTTTTGTACTTTCAATAATTTCGTACTTTGTATTATAATACTTTTGTTTTCTCTGCCTACATTATTCTGTTCTAAATTGAATCCCAATTTCCCTTACAAGAATCATCATAAAATAGCAACCCCAGCCTATTGAACACCACAACATCTACAGAATGAAGTCAAATCTGTCCGGACAAGACTGTAACAAGAACTGAAATTGCGGATATTAGGGGCCATCATTAACAATATCCTCGGGCTCTTCTGTCCTAATGCAAAGAGGAATATTAGAACAAGACAATAGTCAAAATTACGGTTCGAAGGGACAAACAGTAATGAAATAATGAGTAATAGAAAAATTGTCAAAAATCCAATCGCCATTTCCCGCAACTTCAGATTTTTGAGATGTTACAGTATTCCACGAGATGTGCGATATAGTTCTTCGAATTATATCAACATCGCAGCCGATATAGTATTTTCGTTTCTTTCTTTTTAAAATATCATTATTTTAAACACTGTGGAATACGGTGTTTTTGTTAAAGAAGCATTTTCTTGCAAAGCTTGATGCTAGGACATTCCACGTTCCAGAAGGTAATTATAAACATTTAATACAATTTGTTTTCCACTTGTAACATTTGTCGACTAGAAGTACTACGACCACCAGTTGGAGTAGGGGAGACCGGGGATACAATTAACAAAAATTATATTTTTAGTTGTAACTTAAAAGTTATTCAACATTTAGACTTGATTTTTAGGATACATGATGCTTTATTCATTCAAGTATTATGTAATTATCTCAAAACAAACATAATAAAAACTATGCCGTAGATAGAAAACTTTTTCTTAAAAATGGCAGTTGTTAATTGTAATCTCATGTTTGGGGTTAGAATTAACAGGTCTGGGGTAGGTATTAACATGTGATATCACCTTTGATACATCCTGCTTGGGCCCAGTCCTTGCAAGAGATTGGACATTGGATCCATTCACCACCTGATGTATCTTCATGATAGGAGGCACCCCAAAAATACAAAAATAGTCATCGTGATCATTAGAGCTCTATTGCTTTCATTAAATATCCTTTTCTTCACTTTTCCTACTTTTTCGTCTTTATTTATATTTCCTTCAGCCTTTCCTTTACCCTTTTCCTTATCTTTTTTGTCTACTTTGTTCTGTTTTTTGTTGTCATTTTTCTCTTTTTCATTTCTCTAATATTATGTTCTTCTAGATAATTTTTTTCCGGAGATTCAGTGAGAATAGCGAACTTTTAAGCGCATTTTCTATTAGACGAAACTCGTGGTGGAGCTTTTGGCAGAGGTCTTATGATTTCAACTGCAAAATCACTAGCATATTTCTGCATGCGTGACGGTCCAGCTACTGGTTCATTAGACAGAAATAACCCATATCTACCCCCCATATCTGGGATAGATATTAACACGTTAATACAAGCCCCCCCGATGTGTTAATTATAGCCCCAAGGGTACATTTTGATTATTAAATAACATAATAAAATATTGTTCAATAGTTATGTCCAATATGAAACGTAGAATTGTTAAGTATAAACTATGCTACTAGGAAAAACAAAAAACGTAATCTTGACACTTTATAGTTCTTGTGCTATTAAAAAAATGGTGAACTATAAAATGTTCGTTACCTGCTTAAAAATATCGACCTGCACATAACTCACTCAAATGACGAGTGGAGCACAACTGACCGATACTGTACCATTCGGCGCGATGTAATTGACAAATTAATACACTCACTGAAAGTTTAGTATGGATTTTTTCCATTTAACACGTTAAGCGCCATGCATACCACATTGGTACACAACGGCGTTTTCTCAGGGACCGTGCGTACCTAATACGGCCGCAGTATATAATCGCGATCAAACTAATGTGGCTCTCCCAAGACCACCGTTAACGTGATTTTTTATGGATTATTAGAATCGTTTGGTCTGTAGTAACCTAAAAATCTGCTTGGTCCGTGAAAATGGTGGCGTTTAATAGTTAATTTAGGTTATATTGTTACTGTTCTGTATTTGTCAGATAAACATGTGGACCAACAGTGTTGGTGCCTTATTGTGTCTTTGGTATTATAATGTTTTTGTTATTTATTTAAATAGTTTTTACCGGTGGGATAAAATTATATACACTATGGCTAATTACTATCTATTTATTTAAAGAAACACACACTGTATTGAACTTAATTTATATATACGCTCTACTTAATGTCTACTAATTTATTTACACTCGGTATATTAGTTCGAATTTAATTTTACCACTTGGATTTTTACACTATTTATCTGCACTATTTAATTCACTGTAACTAACTCTTTACTGGCCGTTCACTAATTTCGAACTAACTAAGTGTACTCAAAAACCCGCGTATATATAGTCCGCATCAGTTCTGGAAAATTCTAGTACATTACGCGATCGCGCTATGCACAAACAAAACCGTTGTACTAGAATGTTCAAGAGAACACGCTGGCGGAGAAACCCGGCGTAGCCACCAAAATTTACAATCGGCGGACAGGGCCGGCTTTGAGTTGGTGACCTCGCAACATTGCCCCCTCCTTAATAGGAAGTCTGTGTAGCCGGGACTGGATATTTAAATCGGCAACTGGACCCATTCCTACACCTACCGGTCGTATGGAAATAACAGGGCACTGACTTCATTGTACACTGATAACTGGGGGTATAGCTGCAGATTAATATGTGGACACCGGTATCTTCGAAGATCACTTCCATCATATTTCTGATGACTCGCCAATCCAACTGGTTACTCTCTATCTTAAGCATAGCTAGTTTCTTCACGTTAGATTCCAGCACATGGTCTCGAAGGCTACGTAGCGCTTCCCACACATTCCGGTAGGTGGATCGATCTTGAAATTCGTTGTTTGTTACCAGGTAGAAGATGTACCGTGAATTGTAATTGAGTCTCAGTGTCTTGCCAGGGGTTGGAATCTGTTCTCCAAGTTTTTCTAGCTGTCCAAACTTCTTTCGGAAGACGGTTGCCAGGCCTTGTGCGTTTTTGATACTGGCTGGGATGTTGTGTGCCAGTGAATAGTCTTCCGGGAGCGCGAACAAGTCTTGTCGTTGCTCTGTAGTGACTCCAAATCTAACCTTACTGGTACCTCCATATGCGCCCATAAACTCTTCGAAGGCAGGGTCAGAATCTTCCTGGACATGGTTCACTCCTTCTTCTATGTCATGGTCTCCTTCGAATGGCGCTAGTCGATTTTGGTGAACTACTTTCGGTTTTCCAATGGGGATCTTGTTTATGCGATAGATGACGTCATTGATCCTGATCAAGTACGGACCCTCCCAAGATTTTTGTAATTTTGGAGAAAAACCTTTTCTCCTCGTCGGGTTGTGTAACCATACTTTGTCCCCTTCTTGGAAACTGCCTTCTGTGGCCTGCGTGTCGTACCGTTTTTTCATTCTGTCGCTGGCAACTTGAAGATTCGTTTGGTCCAACTCGTGCAATCGTCCATACTTTTTTTCAGCTGGATCGCGTAATCTTCTCCAGGTCGACAACCAAATTCCAGGTCACAAGGAAGCCTCATTTCCCGTCCAAATATGATTTTCACAGGTGTTTGACCTGTGGACTCATTGATGGCGGATCGAAAAGCCAATGCAAACAGGGAAAGATATTGGCCCCAATCTCTCTGGTGGCTGGAGACTACTTTGGACAGGTATTTTCCAATAGTGCTGTTCATTCTCTCGACCATTCCGTCTGACTGCGGATGCAACGCCGTTGTCCTGGTCTTCTTCATTCCCAGCTTGTCACAAATTTCCTGGAATACACGGCTTTCGAAATTCCTTCCTTGATCGCTGTGAACTTCCAAGAGCACTCCATATCGGCAGATGAATTCCTTCACCAATACATCCGCGACAGTTGTGGCTTCTTGATTCGGGATCGCGTAAACTTCTACCCACTTTGTAAAATAGTCCAGCGATGTCTAAAGCAATCTTTTCGAATGTACTTCCAACATTATACTGCTTCATGGGTGCCTTTCTCTTGCGATGTGGTCCATTACTCGTACCACAAGTCGTACACTTCTTACACCAGTCCTTCACATCGTCGGAGCTGTTCATCCAATAAAACCTTTCACGGACTCGCTGAAGGGTTTTCTTCACTCCCAGATGACCTCCTGATGGGCTGTCGTGTAGTTTCCTCAGTACCTCAGCTTCTCTCGTTCTCGGGATGACTAACTGTCTTCTGTTTTCGGAACCATCATTGTCTTCAAGGATTCGTTTCAACAGGCCTTCTTCCAATACAAGGGAGTCCCACTGAGCCCAATATGTCTTGAGTGTCGGTGAAAATCTTAACACTTCTTGCCAAGTTGGTCGCCGATTTTCTTCCTTCCATTGCCGGATCATCTTCAGGTGAGGATCATTCTCCTGATCTTCTCTGATCCTGACGGGTGACCATTCCTCATTGACTACTGTAGTTCTTGAAACAGTAGCTTCCTTGGATTCCGCCTTGTTGTAGTAGCAAAAGTCTGCTGGGCACTGCCGTCTAGACAGAGAGTCGGCATTTCGGTGATCGATGTTGAAATCGTATTCTTGAAGTCTTTCAATCCATCTAGCATTCACCAAAATTTATAATCGAGGGACAGGACCGGCTTTGAGTTGGTGACCTCGCAACAATATGTTATTAGGATTCGAAATCAGATATGCGAAATGAAGTTGTATATAACGCTATGCGTAGAAATCGGTTTTTATGCATGTGAAGATTTCTTCATTTTGCAGACAATACCAAGCCAGACAAGTCAGATAAAATTTGGAAAATGCTCCCATTTATGGACAAAATTAGACAAAAGTTTTTGGAGCTTTTTGAACCTGAGGAAAATTTATGCTTTGATGAAAGCTTGGTGAAATATTTCGGGCGACATAGCTATAAGCAGTTTATTCGGGGAAAGCCGATACTTTTCGGCTATAAAATGTGGTCCCTGAATACACCGTCTGGATACATTATAGATTTCGAAATGTATCAAGGCAACAATCTAAGATTTTGAAAAAGCTTTTGGAAAATCGTCCGAGCTGTTAATTAGAATGTTGGAACGAATCAAAAATACAAAAGGCCTTAATACATCTAAAATATATTTCGATAACTTGTTTACGGGATTGAACTTATTGAAATATCTAAAACAAAATGGATATCACGGCACAGGCACAATGAGAGAAAACAGGATTCCAAAATCATGCCCACTTCCAACGACAAAAATAATGGAAAAAATGCTAGATGGGAATTAACTTCGATGATAGATCGAGATGATGGGATCATGTATGTTAGGTGGAGGGACAATGGTGTTCTTACGGTTGCCTCAACGTTACTTGGGGTTCATCCGATTGGACATGTCCAGCGATATTCGCTAGCCGAAAAAAAATAGTTCCTCTTCAACGTCCACCTATAACCACTCAATGGGAGGAGCTGATAGATTGGTCCAAAATGTTTCTGAATACAGAATTTCTGTTCGTGGAAAAAAGTGGTGGTGGTCTATTGCTACATGGATAATTGACGTCTCCAAGCACAATGCATGGCAAATATATAGGAAGTCAGGAGGAAAATTACCACAACTCGATTTCAGAAGGACAATTGCCCAGTTTTACTTGACAAGTTACGGAGTTCAACCGAAAAGACCGGGAAGAGTGGCTATTCCAGGAAACTCACTCTAAATCGAGTTTCAGATGACCTCCGGTATGATAAGACAAATCCTCTGATCTGTTATACCGAAAATATTTTGCTCTAGTAGATATCCAATGAAATCAGTTAATTTGAGGTCATTTGATTGAACACAACCAATCAGAACAACAGCCTATGGTCCGTTTATGATTTCATTGGATTCACTCTATTAGGTACGTTGCCATGAATACATTTTGATTTATTTCGATTTTGACGTTTCAAGTATTTAATATTTCAAAATGTCACGATTTTGTCATAATACTGACGAAACAATAATGAAATTATAGAAGCAAATATACTATGTATTTTTTTCTATAATTAGCAAAAAATTTTCTATTCGAATATTCCTCGAACATTGATAAATGCTCAAAAATTTTATAACAACTTTCTCAAGCTTGTTGCTTATTGGCTTGTTTCCAAGCAACAAGCTTTTGAAACTTGTAAAATTTTTTCGAACAATTATCAATGTCCTTGGGTTATTACTACTGAAAATAAAAAAATAAAACGTTGTGCTGGCGAAGGATGTTCTTCCCAAATCATAACAATGTGTAGAAAATGTAACGTTGGACTCTGTGTAGAATGTTTTGTTAATTTTCACAGCCAATAAATATTTTTTTTTGTGAATTTCCAAAAGTGATCATACAAACGCCTAGCGTTACCTTATGGTAACACCTTTTTTTCAAAAAATATGCAACATTTCATTACTTAAAAAATAGGGGATAAATCCTGATAATTTTCAATATAGATTGAAAAAAAAAATTATCTGGGCGTTGAAGGGTTAAGAAGACAATTTAATAGTGAAGAGCTCCCTAGATTTATATGTTCATTGACAACTTCATATTGCGGGTCTTTCAAGTGTATTCTAATTGCTAATTCTTCTTGTTTCTTATCACAAATATGCAGTACTTCTAGTTCTGTGTTAGGTGTTAATGAATGTTTGGTGTCAAGTAGATGTTTTGTTGTTTAACATCCCCCCCCCCCACCTTTTTGAAATTGGAAAGCGGTCAGTTCTCAAAACAGTATGGTTTTCCAAATCTGGTGGAGAGCCTACTATTATTAAAATGCCAAACTATTTCATGAGATATTTTAATCCGGACCAGGGAATCTTTTAAAGGACACACACTTTTATTGCGTATCAATATTTCGAACAATAAGTAATAATGATAGTCGTCGACTAATATTGATTTACGACCTTCTTAGATTTCTGGTTTTACTTTACATGATCTATTATATAAGGCAATGGATGAAGTAGCGTCAATAATTTGGAATAATCCAATGAAAAAATTTTTAATATAGATAGGTTTTCTTAGAAGTTAATTTTTATTTAAATACCTTATAGTTTTTGAATTTAATGTAAAATTTGTCAGAAAACTGATACACAAAAAAATCTACCAAATTTACCCGTTACCCCTCCCACGCTGAACGCTTCTGATAGCAATAAAAGACACGGGTTTGTGGTAAACAAATTATCTCTGCGGGGTTTTCATCGTCATCTTGAAAGGTTATATGGACCTAAAATCACATCTAGTATCTGTAGTTTGCGTTTGACAGGAGAGTTTCTGAACACGCTTCTTTTCCTGTCTTATCATCCATTTTTCATTAATTTTTTATTGTGGGCAATTGGAAAATTTAGTGAGGACGTCTAAAGTCGAAGGAGCTTCTTGTGGAGCTGGGATCACTCCGCACGGTTGGCTCTGCAGACCTCTTATCACTGTACTTGAATTAGAGTCTATTCCAAGACATTTCGTTTCAACTTAACACCAACATGATTGATTCAAGAGAAAACCCGCAGCAGGAAGGCGTTAATCCGTTAATTCTTCGAATAAGCGAAAAGATAATGCCTAATAGTATGATTATTTTTCAACTGAAATGTGATACTGCACTAGATTTATATTAAATAGTTAGTTGTAAATAATATAGAATTAGTTCATTACTTGTGAGTAGGTAATAATTACAAAATAAATTTAATTTATTTCTTAGTATATAAATTTCACCGACTACCGATCTGTTACTGTTTACTGTACAAAAATCATTTATTATAAAATCCGTAAGACCAGATACCGAGTCAACGAGATATTGTGAAATATACTTTACAATCAAACGAACAAATCATTAATCTATCACTAATGACAATGATGTTTAGGAAAGTCTCAAATAAACAAATAATTTTACAGAAATGAAACCCAAAAAAAAACAAAGTTTGTTCTTCAAAACCTGCAAACCAATGCAAGTTTTCGTTTAAAAGGCAGTTGATACAATCATCACTTGAATAGGGACCGTTCTTGCACCTTATTTTAAACATTTCAATGCGAAGTATCGTTCAACAATATTGATTATTTTGTTAATTTTCTTGCGTATACTGTTGGAAAACATTTTTATTTGTTCTCTTCAAGGACGTATCATAAGTAGGGGGGTAGTCATTTGAACTTTTCTAGATGGGGCATAGGAGGTATATGGGGTGTATTATCCTCCGAACAATGGACATACTAGAAGATCGAACAGACGTATTTTCTGATTGCAACATAAACAATGTCAAAGTTTATTTATTTATTTTGTTGGCATCCACAGATGTTGCCATGTCGTATTATTTAAAAGTAATAATCATCCAATGATTATATTTGAGATGAATGTATAAAAAGCGATTTATTTAATCTTTGACAATATACAAAACTAGGAGTGAATTTTTATAAACACGATGTCAATCTGAAGGTTTCTGTAATTCTGCATTTTTCAGTAAATGTGACAACACCACTCATATTGAATGTTTATGTTTGTTTTGATTTTGACCAAATATTTTATGGCTGTTGTGAAGACTGTGGTAGATATCTGGTAAAAAAAAGTTGAATATAAATCAATTAAGAATACTTTATTTATGAAAAAAAAGTATAAGTAGTGTTTACAAATATATTTTTCCACTGTTAAGCAATAAGTCCTGAACAGTTCTACTGTTCTGAAACTAACAGTGTCGTATCATTTGATATATAAATACTATTCACTCATTCTAATAAGAATACAATAAGTTCTGTAGGGTTGCATTGTTGGTGTTAATTTAAGTGAATGGGGTTCCTCGAGATGCAAATCAAGTTCAGCGATGGAAAAAATATCGTTTTGTAAGACAATATCTCGAAGGAAAGCTAGACTATGCTTTAGTCATTCATTTCAAATAATATAATGGTTGGGCCAGCTGAAAAAAATGTCTTAGAGCATGGGTAGAGCTTGTATCCAATCTGATCGACGGCAACCAAAATTCATTCCTCGAGTACCGTAAACAGGGACGGCTTTGATCAAATTAAAAATAGTTTAGTAAATATTTTCAAAACTATAACATTTAAAAAAAATGTGTTTTTCTAGTTTATATGTTAAGGCTTTCTTAATCGATTTGCATAATAAAATATAGCGTAGAACGTTCAATATTAAACCATATTTAATAAAGAGTGCCGGTCAATGCCACCTGGTTGACTGGGGTGTCTTTGATCATGGGCTAGAAATTGCATAGATCTTTATTAGACCTCAATACATGTGATCAAAGTCACTCCGGTGAAAATCGGTCAACATGTTTTTAAACAACGTATATCGGGGTGACTTTGACCATTAATAATCTGGTGCAAATACGACTATAAAATATTTTATTTAATATATTTAAACTCAAAAAAATGGTTTTTTCAAATAGCCTTATTTAGAACAAAATTAGAAAAAAGAAATTACAAATTTTCATCAAGAATTGATCAGTATTCATTAACTTTAATGAAGCTTGGAAAAATAAATTCAGGTCGATGTATGCTGCCTTCTTTCTTCGGTTTTGGTCAGTGGCGGCTCGTCAGGATGGGCAAGGTTGGCAGTGCCCACCCTGTGAGAATTCAAAAAGTCAAAATTACTCTTCTTTATTTATTTTATGAAATTTCTCTTCTCCCAATGTGAGTATAAAACATAAAGCATAAAACATGTAATTGTTACATTTGAAATTTCCCCAAGGTCCGCGAAGACTCCGTTATTTCAAATTCAAAGCGCGCCATCTTGGTAACAGAGGTAGAAGCACAACCACGTGTGGGCGCGCCCATGCAGACCGATAGTACAAAGACAAGCGTAACTGATATATCTAATGAGAAAGACAAAGAGCGGGTGTGAACCGCTTGTGCTTTGCTCACTGATGATTCGGGTGACCAAGAGGGCAAGCCCCTGTTGCGCTCGAAACGAAAATTCAGATTGGTAACATTTATGAAAAACGCAATAACAAACTAGCGAATGCCGATATGATAAAAACACCGCTAGTTTAGAAAAAGTGCAAAACAATTCCGAGAGTTTATTTTAAATTAAATATACTTTTGGACTATTGTTTTGTTCTTGTTTTCCTTGCCACTTCAAAAGGTTTGGAAATTGATGTGAGATGTAAGCTCTTTCAAATATATTTAAACATTAAACAATAATTTTGCAGGAATAACGAATATATTGAATTTTGAATTATTTATTATTATTATGATGGATTTTATCAAAAAACATATACGCCTAAACTCGGCATCTCACTGAATATGACTTTAAATCTGGCTGTCGCAATTATTTGAATTGTGGAAGCTCGTGTTGCAGGCAAGCCCATCGGGTAGATTCGTTGAAAAACCCGAAAGTATTTCACTGATGAGCAGCTCAGCTGACATTCATATTTAGCAAAGTGAATAAGTGTAAGTTCTTGCTGAACAGTATATTCACAATTGTAATCATGCACCGTAAAAATGAGTTGCAAGTATGCTGACTAACATAGAATGACATCGTTTCAAATTGTAGGTATAAAAATAGGTAATAAGAAAATTTGTAATTTCTGGTCTTCAATTTTGGTTGCCCACCTACAGCTCTGGTTTTGGTAAATTGGAAATTATATCCGATTTTGAAACCAAAGAGACATCATTCTCAAGAGGCCTAAATTTTTGTCCACTCAATTTTACAAAAGATCTGAATCCCTGAACTTCCATTTCGTCTTCTGATATGATTTTGGTTATACAACACACATAAATGTATGTAGATCCGGCTGACTTCTCACCAGTAAATTTTATTAGGACATAACTTCCTTCTTCTAGCAATCCATGCTCTTCCAATAATTCCGTTGCGCTTTTATTTTCTTCATCAGAACTTTTCGACTGTATTTCTTCCTGAGCGTCCGCATCCTCTTGTGGGCTGGGAATGTCTTGCTCTGTACCTCTCTCTTCGGATTCTGCCATTTCAATAGGAGTTTCATCTTCGTATGAACTTTGGGCAGTGATGCTATTTCATGGTTTTACTTGCAATCTCTTTCTTTCTTGTATCGGTCTCGAGTTTGATGGTCCAGCTTCTCGTTGTGATCGTAGAAGATCAGTTAGTGTGTCGTTGACAAACTGTTCAGCTTCTTCAGGATTTCCGTTGGGCAATTTTCGCAAAACTCTTTCAGCATGCAGCATGCAGCATCCTTTCATTGGCATTACCATTTTCTTGGTTTCGTTGCTTGGATGGAACGGAGCCCATTTTTTCTAAAGTCGCTTTTAATAAAGATGGAAATTGTTCCTCCTGAACTACATTATTTCGCGGATTACTCAACTTCCGAACGAACTAAAGAACGCTACGTCTAGAGGCTGCAACAAGTGTGTGCTATTAGGAGATAGACACACAAACAAAAAAATATTCTCTTCACATTTTTTTATAACGTCAATGTTTATATGTGAAGCGAGATTATCTGCCAGCAACACCTTTTTCCATCAAGTCTCCGTGCATGGGGAAGGAAACACGTCTCAAACCAGTCAGTGAAGGTTTCGGAATCAATCCAACAATGTTTGGTTCTAGCAAACCGAGTTCCAGCCCTACAACAAGGTTCTGAACAACAAGGAGCACCCTTCGGGCCACCAACCTTCCATGTATCCAGAGATGCTCTCCTTTATATTTTACGTAGGGTGGCAAAACCACTTGCCGAGCCACACTTCATCACCGTGGTTGACGATTTTGAATGGTTGATAACCCGTTCTGGATATTTGACCCCTCTTCTAAACAAAGCTTTAACTTTTCCGGGGTCATCAGAAACATTTGTTTCGTCATAGTTAAACATGTTTTGAGGCTCCACATTTAGCAGCGTTTCTTGTAGATTGTTAAAATAATCCTGAATAGTTTCCCTGGTAACCCCAGCTTTTGCCTTCTTTATGTTAGCAGCCCATCTTTTGGAGGGCAGCTGGAGGAACAAGAAATTGGCCCTACTCGTGTTCTTCAACGTCGGGAACGCGTTCAACAATGTCAGCAAACAGGCAGTGTTGAGCGCGTTGCTGAGGCTTGGGGTGGGGGAGGGTTTGGTTAACCTGGTGGAGGACTACCTGACGGGACGTGTGATAGTAGACTCTAGAGGAAGGACGTATGAGACGGAGGATGGAGTGCCCTAGGGCTCGGTTCTTGTGTAGACACCCTGTAGATCATTGTACTAATTTCAATAGTTAGCTGACTTAACAATTAAATTAAAATATATTTAGATTATTTAATAAACATAGACACGAGTATTATCGGTACGTGACTTTATTCAAAACTATAATAAATTACTCTGCCCGTCTGGGGGCGGGCTCAGAAGAATACCCCCAGGGGATAGCCCACCTGTCGTAAAAGGCGACTAATAGGTTAGATTCCCAGGAATCTAGAGGAGTAAACCTCGATAAAAAACCAGCGACATAGGGAAGGCAGCTATGTTGTGTTGTAGTGTAGGCAACGGAAGCCACTGCGTCCGGAGGCAACCGTGAGAAAAAGCCTAGAGGAGTAGACCTCGATAAAACAATCCGTAATCTACGTTGTTAGCTACCGTGGCAATGGATGAATGGCTGCGCGAAAGTCAGTCAGAAACGGTGCTCCGGGATACCTGGTGACCTCCCGGAGTAACCAGCCTTACCACCACAAGCGGGGCTCTGTGGTGGTGGACATTCAATTCCCTAGCTACTCGTGGGATGGAATATGGACAAAGAAGAAAGAAAAATAGAACAGGAGGTTATGGATGAAGAAAGGCAAGGAAATGGAATTTTTGGTAAGTGGACGAAGGTAAAACGAACGCCTGATAAGGCGGGGGAGACGAGAGGGTGGAGTGATACTGGAGTAAAGAGAAAGGAGGTATCGCCTCTGGAGGACAAGGAACAGAAGAGGAAACTGAAGGAGAAAGGAAAGAAGGAAATGGAGGATTGGGAGGAAGAAGAGAGGGAGAGTGTAGAGAGATTGAAGGATATGGTAAGGCGACTGGAGGAGAAGGTGGAAAGGCTGGAGGAAGAGAAGGCAGCGGCAGAGGGGCGGGTCAAGGAATTGGAGAGGTTGAGGGGGGAGGACGATAGCAACGGGATAATGCAAACACGATGGGAGGTGGGGCAAAGAGACTGGGAAGGATGGCTGGAGGTTAGAGATAGGGACTGGGATGGTAAAAAGGGGGAGGGAATAGAGGTGAAGGTGGGAAATCCAATATTAGGGGATTAAAAGGTAAAGGTGGTATGGGTGACCAAGGAAGACAGTGGAATGGAGAAGGGAATACAGAGGATGTTTAGGGATAGGTACCCGATGCTAGGGGGAAAAGGAGAGGAAATGGAGTGGGTCAAGGAGGTACGCACTACGGAAAGGAATGGGGTAAGGGTGAAGACGGAGGAGTTGATCTGTCGGATGGAGGGAGATTGTAGGGATGAGAAAAAGGTGTTTGAGCTGGTGAGTCGACTGTTTGGGGTAGTGTGGAGCGGGGACAGCATTGGACTTGGACACAGGCTTGAGCAGGTAGAGGTGGAGGTGCTGAAGAAGATGGTGGCGTGGGTGAGAGGTGGCGGAGGTAACAATCTATACAGATGGGGAGAAGGAAAAGGAGGGTAGAAATGGGGCGATAATCCTGAAGGATATCGGGGAAGACGATCAGGAGGGGATCGAGAGGATTAAGAAGGGGTTGAGGGAGATGACAGGGGAGTGGGTGGATAGACTCAGAGTCTCAAGAAATAGGGAGGTGGTAATAGAGGCAAAGAAGGGGGTTGGGGTGAGGGGAATTCTGGGGGAGGTAGGAAGGGTAACAGGAGCTAGGGTGGTCGAAGCGGGGAGGGGAACAAAAACCATTAAAATGGTAGGGATAGAACCGTGGATGGAAGATGAAAAGGTGAGGGGGAAAATAGAGAATTTGATTGGGAAAGGGACAACGGTGATTAAAGTGGTAAGGGAGAGGAACGGGATGAAAATGGCGGTGGTGAGGGCGGAATGGGAAAAAGCGGTAGCCTTGTTGAAAAAAAAAAGGAGATTAGATTGGGGTGGAACAGGGTAAATATTATAGAGGGTAGAGAGGATGACAGATGCTTTGGATGTGGGATAAAGGGCCATAAAGTAACAGGGTGTAAGGTGAAGGTAGTCAAGGAGAGGAGTAAGTGTTGGCTTTGTAAGAGCGAGGATCACATGGCGAGAGACTGTCGGCAGGCTTTCCTTTGTAGGGTATGTGGGGAAAGGGGACACAGGCCAGGGGAGATAGAATGTAGTAGGGGAAGGGAAGAAGTAGAAGGAGACGATGGAAAAGGTGAAGGAAAAAATGGGAGGGACCCTCTGGACCCCTCAGAGGGGACGAGTCTGGTCAAATAGGAGGAAGGGGACAGCATTGCGCGGGAAGGAGGAATGTAGGGGATGTATGGAGAGTGTTACAGATAAATTTAGGGAAATGCAGGATAGCGCATGATATATTGGATGAAGTTATTTTTAGGAGGGAAGTGGATGTAGTGTGTGGATCCGAGGTGAATGCTAGATATGTGGGGAAGCAGGGATGGATTATGGACGATACAGGAGAAGCAGGAATAAGAGTGGTGGGGGATGGATTGAGGGCGGATGAAGTGAGGAAGGGAAATGGATGGGTGGTAGTGCGAATGGGAGACATGGTGGTGTATAGTGTGTATATAAGCCCAAATGTCAGCCTGGAAGAATATGAGAGGAGCATGACAGGATTAGAGGACGATCTGAGGGTGTCAAAAGGAAAAAGGAGGATCATGTTGGGTGGAACGACGGACGAAAGAATAAATATTATTAATAAACTATTTTACTAATATACTTTACACAATATATATAATTCAGATATGATATTACATACGTCAGAATAATATTTTAAGCAAGTGTCAAATTAGAACACGGCATTGCTGATGTGATAGCCCATAGACTTACAACACTCCTCCTCACAGCACTAATGCAGAAGACCTAGTTTGACTCTCAGCATTGTTAATCTGGGTCCTGGTAATGCCTTCGTCAAAAGGTCAGCCTCCATTTCTTCTGTACACTTGTAAGTGATATTCAGGATTCCTTGATTAACACAATCTCTTATGTAGTGAACCTTAAGGTCTATGTGTTTTTACTTAGGGGATACTATGGGGTTATATCCTAATTTTATGGCAGCTTGATTATCACTCCAAATTGTTATTTGTCCGAAATCAATGTTCAAATCTCTGAACAGTGATCTAAGATAAACAGCTTCTTTTGCAGCTTCTGTCAAAGCTGTGTATTCAGATTCTGCTGTTGATAATGCTTCGCTTCTTTGCTTCTTGGATGCCCAACTGATAGCTGCTCCTGCGTATTTAAAAATGTAACCGGAACAGGACTTTCTGTCCAACTTGCAAGCACCCCAGTCAGAATCTGCCATACCTTCTAATGGCTCTTGTGATTTGGAGTATGTTAAACCAACATCGATTGTACCTTTAAGATATCGTAATATTCGCTTTGCTGATTTGAAATGCTCTGGTCCAAAACAATCATTGAATCTTGATAAATAATTTACAGCGTACGTTACGTCAGGTCGGGTAGCAACTGAAACATACATAAGTGTTCCAATTAGGTTTCTGTAAGGCAAATTCTCTGCTCCTCCTTTCGTATTAGGCTCCAGATTTAAATTAACTTCCATCGGTGTGGTAGAAATTTTGCAATCCTGCATATTAAATTTCTTTAGAGTTTCTAGATTAAATTTCTTTTGGGTTAATTTTATTTTATTTTCTTTGTATTCCAAATCAACTCCGATTATACATTTTGGTTGTCCCAAATCTTTCATTTCAAATATTTCGCTTAACTTTTCTTTGATTTCAGCCAGTATTTTGGACAAGAATAAGCAATAAGGAGATCATCTACATATAATATGGCAATTACTGTCTTCTCTCCTCCTTTGGCTAATATGTAGACACAAGGATCAGCTTTCGACGCTTGAAATCCTATTCTCTTTAGTTCATTGTCTAATTTTGTATACCATTGTCTTCCTGCTTGTTTTAGCCCGTAGAGAGCCTTTTTGAGGTGACATACTTTTTCTTGTTCGATACTTCTCATATCTTCTAGCATCTTCTTTGCTTTATCATACAAAATAAAATCATCTTTATCGCATGCGTCTACCATAATTTCGGCAATATATTGCTCGATATATTCTGGAAACTTCATGAATATGTTTTCTACTAGATCGCCATTCAGATATGCTGTCGGGACATCCATTTGGTTAAGTTTCAAATCTTCTTCGACAGCTAGTCCAATTACAGTTCGAATGCTACTTAATTTGGCAACTGGTGCGTATGTCTCATTGAAATCAATCCCAGGTCTTTGTCCAAATCCGCGCGCAACGAGTCTGGCCTTCTTTATCTCTCCTTTTTCTGGAGTCCATTTATTTTTCAAAACCATTTTGTGATCAATAATTTTCATATCCTTTTCTTTCTTGACAATTTTCCAAGTTCCATTCTTAATGTGAGCTTTTACTTCTGCTTTAATAGCGTCATGCCATTCCTCATTTTCGAAATCCTTATTACATATAAATGTGAGTTCATCTACGTTTACATTTAATGGTTCTTGATTCTCACCAGAACATGAAACTGTATTTGTCATCTCATAATCATGATGCCAATTCGGAATTTTACTTTCTCTACGGGGTCTTGGCTCTTCGTTTATACAACTTCTTATGTTCAATGGTTCATGACTTATACATTCTCGGATTTCAGGCTCTTCGTTGACTTCAAGCTCATTATTTTCAGATTCTCGCTCAGGAGGTATAACTTCATTTTCATGGGTAGGTTTTGATGAGAACTCGACTTCTATGATAGGTAAGTCTTTGTTCTTCTTTCTTTGTTGTTTCTTCCCCTTTATGTCGGTATTTTTATTAACCTTATTTTCTTTGTCAGGTGTCATGTGTTCTTGTTCTTCAAGCTCCTTTAAAAACTCTTCATAGTTTTCTTCGGTACGGTCTTCACCCTTATAATACATTTTATCAATAAATTTTACGTCTCTGCTTATTACAATACTTTGTTTTTCAGGAATATAAATGCGATAACCTTTTGCTAGCTGTGCATAGCCCATGAAAACTCCTTCTACAGATTTTGGTGTAAATTTGCCTTTTCTATTTTTGTTTAGGACGAAAGCTTTACACCCAAAAATCTGTAGGTGATTTCCAGATGGAGTACGGCCGGTCCATTTTTCAAATGGTGTACAACCTTTCAGGGCAGGCTGGGCTTCTGTTAATGAGATAATTCGCTGTGTATACCGCCTCGGCCCACATTTTTTGAGGTATGTTACCTTCGATCATCAAACACCGTGCTCTATCAAGAAGAGACCTATTTTTGCGTTCGCTTTGGCCGTTCTGTTGAGGTGTGTAAGGTGATGTGAGCCTTCTCTTGATTCCATTTTGTTTCAGGAAGTTATCAAATTCTATATTGCAGTACTCCTTTCCGTTATCAGATTGTAAGCTTTTTATCGGTTTGTTGTGAAATGTTTCAACTTTGCTTTTGTATTCTTTGAATTTCTCAAAAACTTCGCTTTTGTGCGATATGAAGTAGACATAACAATATTTAGTGTAGTCGTCCAGAAATGTCAGGAAATATTTTGATCCGGCTAGAGTCTCAGTGTTGACTGGTCCGCAGACGTCACTATGCACAATTTCCAGAGCTTGTGTAGACTGTGGTCCGTCTAGGGATGAAAATGGTAGTCTAGCCATCTTTCCTTTAATGCATACTTCGCAGTCCGGTAAATTTCCTTTTTCTAGTACCAATCCTTTAATTAGGTTCTTGTTTGCAGCTAACTTTAAGTCATTCTCATTAATATGTCCAAGTTTACGATGCCAAATTTCAATGTTGTTAACCGTTTTTGCTATATTTGCTTTTTCTCCCTTTGTGTAGTACAGACCGTTTTCTTTTGTAGCAGTTAGAGTTACTTCACCTTTTTGGTTTTTAATGTATGCCTTATCTTTTGTGAACAATATGGTGTTTCCTTTTTCAGTGATCTTTGAGACTGACATCAGGTTTGTTGCCAGGGTAGGTACATATAATGTATCAATAAGGTTAATTGTTTCATTTTGGATGTTTATACGTACTTTACCTTTACCTTCAACTTTAGTAGTGTGATTTTCAGACGCTAACCGCAAAGTTCCAGTTTCAGAATTCATGTTCACAAAATGTTCTTCCTGTGCACACATATGGGACGTGCAACCACTGTCAAGGCACCAGGTATCTGCAGAGGTAATTGACAAACAAGTCGGCGTTATACTGAAGTTTTTCTCTTCTCTTTTCTGGAATGTTTGATTTTGTTGACGTTTATTTTTCTTACTCCAGCATTCATTAGTATTATGTCCCTGTTTCTTACATTTCTGGCAGTATTTCAGCTTCTTTTTGGAATAGAACGCACCTTCTCTTCTTTCCTTTCTCAGATCTTGATTATCTCTAGCTTCGCTTTCTTCTATAATTTTAATTTTCAGCTCTTCGGGCTTTGGTAGTGTATCTCTAGATTCTACCGCTATTCTGAAATTTTCATATGAAGCGGGTAAGCTGTATAGCATCATGATACTCAGCAGATCTGAATTTAGAGTAATGTCCATATCTGCTAATTTATCGACAGTATTCATGAAGTCATTTAGATGTTCGCGTACGTCACCGTTATCATACTTTTTCAGTATGAGATGCTTCAGCAGTGTTGCTTTTCTTGCGGGACCCGTACTTTGATAAATGCTTTTCAGTTTCTGCCAAAGCTCGTACGAAGTCTTGCAGCCTTTTATTTGTTTCAACTCTGATGGTGAAATAAGTATTAATAATTCTGACCGAGTTAGTAGATCTTTTTTCCGAAATTCTTTCTTTTCCGTCTCGTCGCTGGTTGAAATCGGTTCGGATATCTCTCCACTTGCGTATTCCCACAGGCCATTTTTGATTAGCACTGCTTGCGCTTGTAGACACCACGTATCGTAGTTTTCTTTTGTTAGGGCTTCGATGCGATGGTACGACGACGAAGCGGTTGCCGTCAACGTGCTCATTTCGAAAAAATTTCAGTTTCACCGACTATATTTTTTTATACCAGCAACCACGCTCTGCTTCCAATTGTTGGGTGGAACGACGGACGAAAGAATAAATATTATTAATAAACTATTTTACTAATATACTTTACACAATATATATAATTCAGATATGATATTACATACGTCAGAATAATATTTTAAGCAAGTGTCAAATTAGAACACGGCATTGCTGATGTGATAGCCCATAGACTTACAACAGATCATAAGGAGAATGGTGGCAGGGGACTTCAATGCGAAGAATACTATATGGGGGGGGGGAAGAAAACGGACAGGAGAGGGGAGATCCTTGAGGAAGTGTTAACATCCAACGGGTTGGTGGTGCTGAATGATGGACTACTGCCCACCTTCGTGAGGGGTGACGGGGGTTCATCATTCATTGATATAACAGCATGTGATGAATGGCTGTGGGAAAGAGTGTTTAGTTGGGGGGTGCTGGAGGATGAGGAAAGCTTGAGCTTACGTAGGTATGTGGAGACGGATATAAGGAAAGAGAGAAAGGATTTAGTGGAAGAGTGGGAATGGAAGTGGACAAAAGCCGAGGCAGAGAGAATGAGGAAGAAAGTAAGAGAAGAGATAGGAAGGGGACTTGGACATGATGCAGATGAATTGTACAATGTGATACAGGGCTGCAAAAGAGAGGGAAAGAGGGACAATAGGCGTGAGCGGAGGGCCAATTACTGGTGGAATGAGGAAATAGAGGAGCTGTGGAGGGAGTGTAAGAAAGAACGAAGACGGATGCTGAGAGGAAGAGGAAGGATAGAGGGAAGAGGGAGATATAAAGAGAAGAAGAAGGAACTGGAGCGTAGAGTGGAGAGGGGAAAAAGAGGGAAGTGGGAAGAGTAACTGGGGGAATTGAAAACAATCCATGGGGAAAGGCGTATGAGATAGCGGTGGAGAGGATGGGTGGAAATAGAAACGAGGTTCTAGAGGAGGATTGGGAGAAGGAGATTATAGAGAAATTGTTCAAAGGGGGAGAAGGAGGAGTGGGTGGCAGAATTCAGGAAATCCAAGATACAAGGGGGTAGTGAAAATGAGGGGGATAAGGCCGGTAGAGAAGTGGGAGGTAGAAGATTGGGGGAGAAATATTAAAGTGAGAAAAGCCCCAGGGATAGATGGCCTGAGGGGTGATATGGTGAAGAGGCTGTTGGATGACAATAGGGAGTGCTTCTGGGAACTATTCAACAGGGTGCTGAGGGAGGAGGAGTTCCCGGAAGGATGGAAGGTAGCCAGGGTGATACTGACGAAGGAGGCGGGTAGAGAGGGGAAGCGGGCGGGGGACTATAGGCCTATCAGCCTGCTGTGTGGTATGGGTAAATTGATGGAGGGGATAATAAGGGATAGGATTGAGGAGGAAGTTGGTAGGAATGGGGGTTTTAGGGTAAACCAGCATGGGTTCACGAAGGGGAAATCTTGCATCTTGGCACTGAGCAAGGTGATGGGTTTGGTGGAAAGAGCTAGGGAGGGCAGCTGGAGGAAGAAGAAATTGGCCCTACTCGTGTTCTTCGACGTCGGGAACGCGTTCAACAGTGTCAGCAAACGGGCAGTGTTGAGCGCGTTGCTGAGGCTTGGAGTGGAGCAGGGGTTGGTTAACCTGGTGGAGGACTACCTGACGGGGCGTGTGATTGTAGACTCCAGAGGGAGGAGATATGAGATGGAGGCTGGAGTGCCTCAGGGCTCGGTTTTTGGACCGACGCTCTGGAAGTGTGTGTTTGATGAGGTTTGTGGGATAGTATGTGAAGAGGGATGTGAGATTACGGTGTATGCGGATGATGTGTGTCTGGTATGTACGGCATAGAAAGAAAGGCGGAGAGAATGTGCAGGAAGATTGTGGAGAAGATAGAGCGGTGCGGACTGGAAGTGGCGGAAGAGAAGACGGTGGGGTTGCTAGTGAAGGGACGGAGCAGGGCAAGGGAAGTAGGGGTGATGGTTAAGGGAAGGATAATTCGAATGGAGGAGTCTGTGAAATACCTAGGGGTGTGGTTGGATAGCCAATTATCCTTCAAAACCCATATGGTAAAGGCGGCAGAGAAGGGTAAAGTGAGGGCAGCATGGCTGGGAAGATTGATGTGTAATGTGAAAGGGCCGGGGGAGTGGAAGAGGAGGGTAATTGGTAGGACGGTAGAGCCACTTCTGCGGGTGCAGAGAGGGATACTGCTGAGGGTGGTGCAGGGGTACAGGACAGTGGGTGGACTGGCAGCAGCGGTGCTGGCAAGGTCCTACCCATTGGACGTGTTGGCTAGAGCTAGGAGCAAACGCTGGAGGGGTGCGACCAAAGAAGAGGTACGGGAATGGATGGAGGAGGAAATGGAGAGGTGGGAGGAGTATGAGGGCGCGCTAAAAGGAGCGATTGGGAATAGGATAGATTGGATGGACCGGAAATTCGGGGAGGTGAACTACTTCTTGACACAAGTGCTCACTGGAGGATGATGTGGGGCATGTGTTTAGATGCTGGAGGAACGAGGAAGTGCTGAAGAAGTTGGAGAGGAAACTAGGGGAGGCGGTGTACTGGGAAAACATGGTGGAGATAATGTTGAGGGGGGAGGAGGAATGGATGGAGGTGAGTGGAGTAGTAGAGAGCATGGTAAGGGGGAGAGAAGGACTCGATATGGCATGAGAGGCAGGAGTGATAGGAGGGAGAAGATGACAGTGTGAGCGGAGAGTGTGCAAGGGACCGCCGCCTGTCTCGAAGTATGCTAGGGTAGTGATTGCGAGGCGGGGGTAACGGCGAGTTTGAGGTGGGTTTGGTTGGTAGGCATCTCCTTGGGGATTAGTCCAACACTGTTTGGGTCCTGGACCCATTCGAACATGAGTTTCCCATCTCGGCCCGAAAAAAAAAATAATAAATTACTTATAGATGGTCTTCCGAAAATATAGGTTGAATATAATTAGACTTTGTGCTTAAACATCAACTCGATGTTTATGATAAAATATATATTCATACTGACATTGCATTCTTATTACTAATGAAGGTATTTGTAAAAGTGTGGTTTTACAAGAAGAGTTTTTAAAATAAATAGTAAAAGTACAAGAGGACTTTTAATCCACCATACTTGGACCGACGCTTTGGAAGTGTGTGTTTGATGAGGTTTGTGGTATAGTATGTGAAGAGGGATGTGAGATCACGGTGTATGCGGACGATGTGTGTCTAGTATGTACAGCAAAGGTAGAGGCGGAGATAGAAAGAAAGGCGGAGAGAAAGTGTAGGAAGATCGTGGAGAAGATAGAGCGGTGCGGACTAGAAGCGGCGGAAGATAAGACGGTGGGGTTGCTAGTGAAGGGACGAAGCAAGACGAGGGAAGTGGGGATGATGGTGAAGGGAAGGAGAATTCGTATGAAGGAGTCTGTGAAATACCTAGTGGTGTGGTTGAATGGTCAATTATCCTTCAGAACACACATGGCAGAGAAGGGGAAAGTGAGGGCAGCATGTCTGAGGAGATTGATGTGTAATGTGAAGGGGCCGGGAGAGTGGAAGAGGAGGATAATTGGTAGGACGGTAGAGCAGAGTATGCTGTACGGTGCGGTAGTATGGGGCGAAAGAGCGGGAGTGAATTACTGAGGGTGGTGCAGGGGTACAGGACAGTGGGTGGACTGGCAGCAGCGTTGCTGGCAAGGACCCACCCATTGGACGTGATTGTTAGAGCCAAAAATAAACGCTGGAGGGTTGCGACCAGAGAGGAAGTACAGGAATGGATGGAGGAGGAAATGGAAAGAAGGTGGGAGGAGTATGAGGGCGCGCTAAAAGGAGCGATTGGGAATAGGAGAGATTGGATGGACCGGAAATTCGGGGAGGTGAACTACTTCTTGACACAGGTGTTCACTGGACATGGGTCGAGAGTAGAAGGTGCCTCCACAAGATTGGAAAAAGAGTGTGGAGTGTGCGAGAGGTGTGAAGTGGAGGATGATGTGGGGCATGTGTTTAGATGCTGGAGGAACGAGGACGTGCTGAAGAAGTTGGAGAGGAAACTAGAAGAGGCGGGGTATCGGGAGAACATAGTGGAGATAATGTTGAGGGGGGAGGAGGAATGGATAGTGGCGTAGTAGAGAGCATGGTGAGGGGGAGAGATCGATTAGATATGGCATGAGAGGTAGGAGTGAAGATTAGGGAGAAGACGATGGTGTAAGCGGAGAGTGTGCGAGGGACCGCCGCCCGTCTCGAAGTATGCTAGGGTAGTGATTCCGAGTTCGGTGTGGGTTTGGTTGGTAGGCATCCCCTTGGGGATGAGTCCAACATTGTTTGGGTCCTAGACCCATCTCGGCTCGAAAAAAAAAGCCCATCTTTGACCCAGTTCGTTATTGTGTCGTTTAAAAAATAATTTCACCCAATCACCAGGTGTATTGTTAACGAAACGTGGCTCCTGAATCCCTCTGCTATTCAAATAGTTTTTAACAAGGATCTTAACATCTCGCTGACCTAGAGGGGAGCCCCAATCACAGCACTTTTGAATGCCTTTGACAAATGCTTTCTCTCCTTCTGTACTGAAAACGGGTTTTCCTCCAGGTTTTCATGAAATTTATTGCTCAGGATACCATAGAGTATTTTAAATTCCCGTGAAGCTCCCATTAAGATTATCCTTCCATCTACAAAACGTTATTGAACTTAATTACATACTTTGTAAGAACACAGCTGAATCTAGTTCGCGTAATGGCGGGAGAAGGCTCTAGACAGTGTTGCCACCTGAACCCCACCAAAAATTGAAGGTCGACTAAGAAATAAACGCTAGAGAGCTACATATCTGGAGATTTTATATTTTGATCAATGACACCCCTTATGTTCATTACTCAAAAATTTGGTAGTTGTGCTTCTCGATTTTGACAAAAAAAATTTGTGACAATCTATAGGAATTGCATTTATGATTGATGTGTATAGAGTTAAATTTGTCGGAAATGCGTATTTTACGGGATAGGCAGTGAATAGGGGTGCTGGGTGTGGTAAAAAAATGAAAAAAATTAGTCTTAAAAATCCCAAAATCATAGATTTCCAAATAATAATTCCAGCCAAAAATTTTATATTTACAGTGCTGCCAGATTTCTGAATAATTTCTGAATAATCCACTGATCCAATGAAATTTATAAAAAAGGATGCAAAAGCTATTCTACGAAAAATGTTATATGTTTACAAATTCAATACATATCGCTTCCCGACCAACTGACACAGATCAAAGTGTATATCTCGTATTTTGAGTCAATTTTTGCAGAAAACTGTTTAAACTGACTCTAGAATGGAGTTTCCGCATGTTTCAGTCAGCGCTCATAAACTCAACTTGTTATTTGAAATTAAATTATAATATTTTTCAATAAAAAAAATGAATAATTAGTAGCGTAACCACAAAATACGAAGAGAGAAAAATATTAGAAATAAGATAATCCTGAAAATCTGATAACATCGCAATTATAATATGACGTTTGAAAACAGATGATTGGTTAATTTATCGAGTGGGGCAAGGAAAATGATTGAAGAAGGTATACAGTGTTGAATAAATGGCCCTGTAAATTCTCTATAAATAGTTTATAAAATGTAATTAATAGAGCATTTTATAATAACGAATTGAATGCCTTTAACAAAATAAAAATTAAACATACTCCTTCTACCAATCTATTAGTCTTTTCGAAAATATCAGTGAAATTTGCCCGAATAACCATAATTTCTGATTATAAATACGGCAACACCGCCTAAAGACAAATTATGGTATAAGATATTCTTCAGTTGTTGTCCTAATTGAAAATGGCGCGACATTTGAATTTCTAAGTAAACTTCTAATGCCCGTTGTATAAAATTCGAAGGCCAGCGACAAAAAAAATAGTACCTATTAATGTTGGCATTGTAAAGAATATGGAGGTGTAAATTTTTTTGTCAAAATCGAGAAGTCAGTGCACTATCACCGAAAATTTTAATATGATAATTTAAATCCTTCCTCACACAGCACGGCACTGTCGTTGGAATCTGTGACCTCTACTGTGTGTATTGCTCTCCTTGTTCTGGAATGAATGAATGATTTAGATGTTGGTTACAAACATAGTGTGTTGTTATTATAGCGGGTTATTCATCTAGTCTGATTAATGATAGAAGGTATTATTTCAGTTACCTAGAAATGGTTTGAAGATCTCTTTTCGTTCACGAGGTATAGTTTGTAAGTCTTAAAATTAACAGACTGTACATAAATACAGCTAATACATACTCTCTCTCAATCAAAAGAATTACTAATAAATAATTTACTGACACTGACCTACAATTAAACTATGGAAATTATTGAGTGAAACGAACGCATTATTGGTAGACACTTCATGGAAAGTGCTTGCATCAAATTCTTTGTTTTAATCAATTTTGCAAGTAACATATTTCTTGGGCTTTTTCTCTTCAATGCATTAATTCTTTAAAATCCTAGATTATTTCAAGGAGGGTTTTCGAATATTTAACGTGAACGGATTATGAAATCTGCAATTTTCATTCACACAATTCGCTTAATATAAGTTCCGGACCGAAGGCTTCGGTAGGCCACGATGCAATACCGGGCGGCAGTGGGGAAACTTCAAGTAGCATCAGGTGTGGGTCATTCTAAAAGCTAATGACAGGGTGTGGGAGGCATAGCAGGAGCAGAGTCCTGTCCTGAGGCGCTACGTCTCATCAAGTCGCGGAAGCTGCACGTTGGCAATTTCCCTCTTACTGATGCTGTGCCATCACCAAATTACGCCACCGTTGGGCCGTCGAATGTGACCGGAGTTCCGGATTATTTCAGTGAAAATACTTACCGGAAGTGTGAATCTAGTTGGCTCTGATGCATTTCATCAACGAGCGAATGAATAGGTTGTTTTGTTTCAGTCGCCTAGAGCTAAATGGAAAAAAAGGAGTTTGCATATATGTTCCTCTAAATAATAATTATGCGAATAAAAATAATAGTCTGTAGTAACATTATGTAATTATTGTTATTGGTACGAACATGCTCAAGTTGTAATAATACTGGGTAGCCAAGAGTATTAGAGCCCATTTAAATGTTCTTAATAGATATTTCCTAACTAATGCGGAAAGTGATACTTTTCTGCACGACCGCAGTTGTCAGAACTTGCGTTCAAGTGCGGAAAAAACACTTGTTGTGGTAGGAGTAACATTTTTTCTACGAGCGGGGGGACAGGGGTCCCGGGGCACAAGGTTATTGTAGGCAATGAAAAGGCAGACACCCTAGCGAAGCTAGGGTCTGAAACTGCATTCACTGGTCTTGAACCAGTATTTGGAATATCAAAATCTGCTCCACTGACTAACGAAATAGTAAACCTCAGCAGGGGCCAGATAAGGAAAGTGACGGGAATACTCACCGGTCACTGTACCCTAAGGAAGCACATGCATACAATTGGCATATATGGGGAGGAACCTTTTTGTCGGTTGTGTATGGAAGAGGAGGAAACAGCCTCTCACATTATCTTCGAATGTGAAGCACTGTCTCATTGGAGATATAGACTCCTAGGACTAGTGTATCCAGGGGAGGATTTCCCCAAGAAGGACCTAGTGAAAAGACTGTTGAGCCTGATAAGGGCTACTGGTCTCTTCACATAAACGGTATAACCAAGAGCATAAAGAGCCTAAAGGCTGAGGTGCCGAGGTCTCTAAGCCTCTGACTGGTGGTGCCGAACTAATCAATCAATCAATGGCATGTATAGAAAAAACGTAGGTAATTGAAATACGAACAAAATGAGGCGTCGATCGACTTGATGGAGTAATTAGGTACCGAACAAATTTGGAAAAGCAGGAGAATAGGTCATTTTTTTGAAAATTCATGTCTTTGAAATTTTTCAAATTTAAGAGCTGAAACTTCGTACAAAAGAAGTTCTTCATATGCACTTCAAATGTGCGAAGAGCAGACGCCAGGCGTCGGTAACTTTTATCGAAATTACAATGTCAATTTTTTCATGCGATAATTTGCAACGTGTCTGGATGCGTTATCGATAGATCGATTTCAAATTTTGAAAAGGTTTCGAAAAGTATAGATGTAGAGCAACAAAATGTTTATTTTCGATTTGTGATAAAATAATGCAAAGTCGGCCAAAAGCGCCGAAAATGACCGAGCGTCGGAAAGAAACGGTGTAGAAGGGAGCGGGGATCGGGCAGAGGCATAAAATGAAGATATACAAGCACGCTAGTGCTTAGTGCTCGGCGCAACCAGTCATTTTCAGCAGTGTTCTCGGGCGTTTTTTGCCGTTTCTGCATTATTTTATTACAGATCGAAAATATACGTTTTGTTGCTCTCCACCTATACTTTTTAAAAACCGTTTTAAAATTTGAAATCGAACTATCGATAACGCACCCAGACCCGCAACAAAAAATTACAATTGCAATTGCGATAATAGTAACCGTCACCTGGCATCTGCTCTTCGCACATATAAGGTGTATTTGAAAAAATTATTTTATACAAAGTTTCAGATCTTTGAATTGAAAAATAATAAAAATGTGAGTTTTTAAAAAAATGACCAATTTTCCTGTTTTTCCAAATTTCCAAAAAAGTTTTGTTCTTCGTTTTAAATGCTTGTAGTGTTACAGGTTTAAATAGTTCACAAATATTTGGTAATAATAAGTAGGTACAAACATTGCAGTATTTTTGAATGATAACCTTCAAATACATTTTATAACTCACTTCTCAACATAAACTGGTAATGATTAATAGAGACAGGGATTATTGAAAGCATATTCCTTAAATTTTTCATGTTTGCGTTATTTATGAATACAGGTTATGATAATTGACATTCAATGTTTCATGAAACTTAGAATTGTAGGTTAATTAATTGTGGTAATCCACTCTGATTCTATGTCACATATTTCTATGATTAGGCAGGTTCAAGGTTAGACAGGTGATATATTTAAAACTACTTAGCGTGAAACTATAAGTCAATCATTTCAACTCTTTTTTTGTGATCTTTTTCTGATATCGTTCTTTTTTGGGCTTTTGATTCTTAAGCATGAGCTTAGATTTCTAGAATCTCTAAGATTTCTACCCAAAAAGAAAAGAAACGCTATTAGTTGCTGGTAAATTGTATTTAGTTTATGAAAACAATCTCTAAGAGGATTTGAAAATTTAAGCAACTAACAAAATCCCTCCAGGTCACACAACATCATCGGTGAGTGGAAATTCTAATTGACTTACTGATTCACAGGACCTATGTGACATAAGATTTTATTGTTCTAGGCCTTCTTCTTTATTTCTTTGGTTCTTTGCTCTGTTCTTCAGTTCTCCGATCTACCTTTCAACTGTCTCTACAACCTTGGATTCCGGTGTAAAGTATCAACCCGCTGAAACTGTTGGACAGTAATACTTGGCTCGATAATCTCAAACGCTATTAGTTGCTGGTAAATTGTATTTAGTTTATGAAAACAATCTCTAAGAGGATTTGAAAATTTAAGCAACTAACAAAATCCCTCCAGGTCACACAACATCATCGGTGAGTGGAAATTCTAATTGACTTACTGATTCACAGGACCTATGTGACATAAGATTTTATTGTTCTAGGCCTTCTTCTTTATTTCTTTGGTTCTTTGCTCTGTTCTTCAGTTCTCCGATCTACCTTTCAACTGTCTCTACAACCTTGGATTCCGGTGTAAAGTATCAACCCGCTGAAACTGTTGGACAGTAATACTTGGCTCGATAGTCTCAAATCGGAGAACACCATAACAATCAAATAAGATCTACCCAGCTTATACAGTGTTCAAGGGGATATGTCAGGAACTCGGCACCTAAAATAGTCATATTAATAATATATAAGTAACACATCATATTAATAATATATAAGTAACACATTATTAAGACTGCTTACCTACTGTTTGGAAACCAACTGGTACCATTTGGGGTTATTAACAGATTTTGTGAATCACAACACATTCTGTGTAGATTGTGCTATTAAATTATTTTCATACTATAAAGCTCACTATCAACTTTATATTTACCCACCCCTACTCCACCGAATAAAAATAAAACTTCTTGAGCTAGCTTAAAAAGGGGGTAATAGTAGCAAATTACTGAAAAACATTTGCGTGTACAAAACATATCTAAATTATACTACGTAACTGCGTAATGTCTTTCATATGATGGCGCTATCCGTTTTCTACTAGGATTTTTGTCTAAAATTACTATACTTGCATGCTCTATTGCTTGGTGTTAATGTATAAATTTCAAGGTTATGTTCATGGGGTACGTATTCAAAATGTGGATGTGAAGTTTATTTTTTTCAAACATTTATGACTATAAAGAAGCAATGAGTCCAATATGAATAATATAGCATATATTTAAAATTATAGTGAGGAACTATTGTTAAAACATGTTTCAATTCGCAAAATAAAAACAATTCAATGTAAATGACCAAACAATCGTCTGTCAAGTAATTCCAATTTCAATTTAAATTGGAATTGAATGTAAACGTACCTTAATTATCAATCATGCGAAATTTCAAGAAGCTTCTATTCCTGATATGTTGGTTATTCTCCGCCTATGAAAAATAAACATAATATCTACTACTTTTGACGAAGTACTTATTATACCAAATAAAACTTTTCACGAATTTCAAGGAATACTGCAATATGAAACATGGAAAAATGGAAAACCCAAAGGTAATAAAATTTTCACCACTTCCACAAATTGGCACTTCTCTTTTGAGTCTTACAAAAAAGCACTCTAAGAACACAAAATATAAATATAATTTTAAAAGTTAGCTACGACCGTCTGATTTCGTGGTCTGAATAAGACTTCATCTTGAAATTTACATATCAAAAGTAGATAAAATATGTCATTAAAAATAGCTTCACAGAAATTCAGTAATTGGAACACAGTCTGCTACGACGTTATGTGCAAAATTGAATTTGAAATATTTTCAATGAAAACAAGGAAACAAATACCAATCAATTTTTTGTGACACCAAAAATAAAATAAGTCATTTTTATAACGTTTACATCAGCTTCACTTATATGTATGTACCGGAATATTTAAGCGCAATTTTCATTGATTTCAAAACGTCCAATTAAATTGAAACTTCTAACACTTATCAAGGACCGATGTCAATACAATGATTCAATAAGTTTGTTCGGATATCACGACCAGGATCATCAGGATAAACGATTAATTTATTATTTTAGCGCTCTTGCATTTGTGGATCGATAAGTTTTTATTGTATATGCGATTTAAGTAAGAGTTGAGGAAGCAATCTCAGGAGGCCAATTAGTGGAAAGTGGAGTATCTCAGGATCCTGTACTGGTGCCTTTACTATTCATAGGATACATCAGCGGGCTGCTTTTTCACCTGTCAAGCAAAATATCTTTCTACTCAGATGACATAATAGTTATTTAACCAACAAGTGTATTAATGTAGGATATTAACAATGGAGATATTTTAACGCGCGAGCAAAGCGAACAACTCAATGTTTGAGATTGTTAATGGCCCTTTTAATACACGAGTCAGTTACACAACTTTTTTTTCAGTATTTGAAAACTAAGAATATTTATTTGTCATAGATAGGTACGTACCTAAATATCGTAGAACGTAAATTAGATTTTGAACTGTCATTGTTGAGCTTCTTGGTGCAATGTGGATACTAGAGTGAAGGTCGTCGGTTCAAATCTTACTGTTTTCATTTTTTTAAAATTCTATTTTGGATTTTTAACATTAATTATTCTTTTTGTTAAATATTTTGGGATATTAAACCACAATCTTTTTTTATTTTTTGATGCAACGTTTTGCTGGCCCACAACCAGTACCTACCTGTCATTCCCTTCCTGTTTTACCCTTCTTTGGCTATTGTCTAGAATATATTGAAATGTTACAAAATTGCACAAGAGATTTTTTTATCGGTGTGTAAACCTTTCGCCACTTCAACTAGTCTTTTTTAGCCCCTGCAATCACCGAGTTGAACTGCTCAGCAACTTGTCGCCAAAATTTTTTGCCAACCTGCCTGGTAAACCCTTCCGTATGTACCCAGTTAATTAATTCAGGATGTTCAGTCATAAATGCAACCAGAATAAGTTTCTGCTCATCCGTTGGATATTGTTTATCAATCATTATCAATGGAATGGATTTGAAAATTTTTCTTAACAAAATATCATACTCAAAACAAAAATATCAACAACACAAACTCCAAACTAAAATTTGAAACAATACAACTCAGTGAAAAAAATGAAAAAACTAAGAAAAAAATAGAGTCCAGTCATGGGACTGCCGCCAGAAGTGAAAACCCCAATAAATGAATCACTTTTAAAAATTTCATCGTAAGTCCATCGTAAATGAATTTTTTTACAAAAAACGTACATATATATACACAGTATACATAATATAGCTCATGGAAAGCGTGACGATGATTTATGCAACACTATATACGCTTCATTGTTGATGTGTGTTCCATAACCAAAAGTATTGTTTGTTGCATAAAAGCGTGGCGAATGACGAAAAATCCATGTTTTTTCTTCACCCAAAAAAGTGTTCTACGCACCTAAAGAAGTTTCAACTTTAAGAAACTAAGAAAAATAATGGAAGAAGTAGACTAGAACTCTGAGCAAAATGAAGTGATAAAAATTTAAAAACTGTAATTACGCCGGCTGATACCCAATACGCATGCTTCTTGGCTTCTCACCATAGATAACAACAACCATAGATAACACATAATATACGGATAGATAGTACACTCCAATTTTAAGGCCTGAACCTAAATTTCAGCGCCATCTCTTCGTTTGGAAGAAACTAATTTGAAAAAGTGGCGGCAAATTTGAATATACAGTTCATTATCTGCTATTTAATATTCCACTTATGTTAACAAAATTTAAAGTACAAATGAATTGTGAAGATATACATTGGTGTAATTTCATTTAAATGCAGGTATATAATAGTACTACATAAATATTAATGAATACATTTCGAGTTATTATAAATTAAAACTAGTATAATATAATATAATGTTAATAAATATAAATACACATACATATATTTTTCTTTGTGATACAATGGAAATGTAAAAAAACATAGTTTATGTCATTATGGATTTATATTATATTTATCTCAAGAGCTCCCAAAAGATGGAATAAAACAATTTACTTTGCTTAAATCTCCATTATAATATATTATTTTAATATATTAAATTGTTTTTTCTACTCCTATACTGTAAGTTGTTAATTAAATGCCAATTTTTCAGTTTCATAATGATAGTCATTATAACACTGGTTTTCATTATGAAACTGAAAAATTGATCAATAAAAATCTAGACCAAGTAGGCAGACCCAATATTTTGTTTGACAGAGATTCTAAGAGATTCGTGTTTTATGACAGTTTCAATCTTTTGCGTTAGCCAAAAAGGTAGATACCTTCTGTGTTATTTAAATATGATGCTTTCTTTTATTTAGGCTGCAATTATTGGATACCTTTCAATTATTACGATGAACCAGGATTATTTAGGTTACCATTGAAACATGTAGTCAACAAAACCATCTTTATTTAGTACTGTCAACTGTCATGTCAAAATATCAGTGTTCATCTTACATACAGTAGTTACATTTGACATACAGGATACATCTAACACCCTCCACTTTTTAAAAGAAATGTCGAGCGACAAAGAGTTTTCATACACACCACCTGAAATCGCTGAAAACGCGAAAAATGTATCCAATAGTTTATTACCTGCAAAATCAAAAAAGGTACCTATATGATAAAATTTATGGTTAATTTATGGATTGGAGGGTAGCAAGACAAGTATAAAAAAAGCAATGTTGTTGAATTCAAATAAAATTTGTTGTTCGTAGAAAAAATAGTGTATGGAACTCTCATGTAATGGTTATTAATACACTCGCATTAACCATACGAAACTCGCCTTCAGCTCGTTTCGTATCCCGGTTAATGCTTGTGTATTAATAACCATCATTGTATGATCGTTGCATAATATACTAATTATTTCATCGTTTAGTATGGATCTTCATCAAGTAAAAGCCTCATCTATTCAAGCTTCCAAGAGTTTAGAAGCTCTTGAGATAGTTAAAAACAAATATATGTATTGAGGTAATCCTCTTAACGACCAAATAGATATCAACTCCCTTATTAAACCTATTTACCTATAAGATAGTTCAGGAATGATTTTTGTGAATGGATTTCCAAGTGAACTTATTCAATAATTTTGTCAATATTCGTAGAATTCCGTATTTACTTACCACTAAAATCTGAGGAAACTAGAAAACAACAAAATACAATACAGTTGATATAAAAAATCACTCTGGGACGAAACGATATGTTTATCTTATGAAAGACGACCATAAAATGAATTCATTAATGCAGGTATGCAACCAAAATTTATAACATTTGTATAACAAGTTGCAAAGCTATAAGATTCTGTTATTCGCGCCATCTCTTCGTCTGGAAGAAACTAAAAACGTGGTTTGACCTTGGCCATATAAAGTGTATAGCCTGTGGACCGAACCATGAGTGATGAGCGATTGAATGGGCGCATTTAGCCGCGCTGGCACTAGGCAAGCGCTGAATAATCGGTGGGCGAATGTGACCGTTAAATGAGAGCGGCGCTAGCTCTAGCGGTCGCCATTTTTTCCAGCGAATTTATTTTCCTCTAAGTTGGTCAGCGATTCGATGTCGACAAACACTAACCTATAAGTTGAAATTTCTGTGTTATTTAGTTTTTAATAGTGAATCACTTCCTCGAAATAATTTAAATTTCTCACAGGATTTTCTGCTTCTCCTAATGATAATATTTCTACATGTTTTTCTTGTCTTTCAATTACAGGTGGACTCAATTCCACAATATTATATTCATCAGCAAGTTCTTCCAAGGTTAAGTAGGTAATTTATAAGGTTTTCCATTGAAGGCGCTTTATATTAAGAATATAAATTTAAAGGTTATGTGATGTGTTCATCTGTTTGTCACAGAGCATCAAAGCATAGTCGTTCAGCCACCTTCAAGCACTTTCACAGAGCGCTGCTGCTAGCGCTAACTTTACGCTAACCTTGCGCTAGCGTGGCTGAACGCGCCCAATCTCTCTCGTTTCATGCAACCCGTGATACATCAATCTCCTGGTGAGATTCTCAAAGATACATTGAATACGGCTCCAGAAGGTAGTTTTTGTACCGTCCCAAGAACGATACTATAATCAGCTGGAACGTGAAAAAAATACAGCACTTGCGCGAACGATATCTAGAACGGTTCTATCACCATTCGGAATGAACCTAATATAACCCAAATGGTAGGTTTTCGAGAAATTCTGGACCAGTAGGTGATCTGTGATCGGAACGCTTGCGCTGCTTCGAATTCATGGAAGAAATCAATTTCTTAGTTGAAAGCCATCTTTTTTAGTTTTATTTGGAATTGCTCAGTTTCTTGCATGAACACTTATATTACGATTGCATTCCGATTTGCGCATAAAGCGCGTTGAATGCATAGAAAATTGTTCCGACTGTCTATAGGTTTGTTCCAACAGGCATTTATGAACCGTACAGGAATCGTTTCGAGTACTGTATAGTGCACAAACTCGAATTTGGGATGGACACATCAACTTTATCACCCCTTCCAGAAGGTACAGTTTGAATACCGTCCCAAGCAGTCCTAAGAACGATACTTTAATCAGTTGGAACCTTAAAGAAATACAGCACTTGCGCGAACGATACCAAAAACGGTTCTAACGCCAGTTGGAACAAAGTATGAGTGCATTCAGATTTACGCATAAAGCGCGTTGACTGCATAGAAAATTGTTCCGATTTAATCAATGCGCGCAATGATAGCGCTGAGACTTCGGCAATGTTGTACTAACCGTACTGAATTTTTACGCTCATTTCAGCGCATTGTCTGCTTCTACTATCGACATGAGGCAGTCGATGCGTTTGATGCGTTTATGTAATCTATGCGTCTCATGCGTAATTCGGAACACATTTTCAGCTTGACTGGACTTTAAGTGAACACAGTAATGGATACCGGCTTGACAATGGAAACAAAATTGTATGAGTTTCCAGTTTTAATAGAAGAAACGAATGAGATAATAACCTTATTTTTAAGTGAAAACGATATGGAAAAGCAAACCATGGTAATATTAATATATTATTTTACTTTCATTTATTTGATGCTCAGGTTAAGTGTTGGTCGTGTTGCTACATTAGTGATATTTTCCACAGACGCAGTATTCATGCAAAACCTTGTTGCAAGAGAACAAGCTGCACCTGCACATGATAATAGTAGTGAATCAGTAGCTGACAACCCTTAAGTTATCTATGACAGAATGCGCATACAACCATTCCGAATAACTATAGCGCTTCATGCACATTAATAAAACGGAACGATTTCGAAGCGCCATCACAAAAGCGCCATGCAACAGTATTACAGCCTATGCGTTACATGCGTAATTCGGAACGTACTCCTTACGAACCCTATGGCAGAATGCGCATACAACCGTTCCGAATGACTATAGCGCTTCATACACAATAAAACGGAAATATTTCGAAGCGCCGTGCAACAGTAATGCAGTCTATGCGTTACATGCGTAATTCGGAACTCACTCTACATAACATGGTAATATGTTCGCAGTTTCAGTTTTCAATTAATTCGAGTTTTATTTCTATATCGAGATTTTTTAGTCACGTTGTGAAATGAAAATGTGATTTTTTAATATCAGTTATTTTAAAACGTTCCTCGTTTCTGATAAAGAGTGCACGAAATCTATTTATAATGTTACTATAATTAACGAAATTCGATTTTGTTGCCGAATTTTCGTCGAATCAGAGCGATAAAGGTCAAGGAAATTATATTATTTTCGATTTCGATTCATTCATTCAATTCATTGTCGTTTTCTCTGACTGTGATCATGTCACGCTTCAGATTTACTAATAGGAACTGTGACTGACTGTGATTTGTTGGTATCATTTAAAAAGGATCAGTGAAATCGTGAAATATTGCTCATCACTATTCATATGTCATTTTTCATTCTTCTTAATTCCACCATAGGGGTATGATAGGGGTGTTCACTCCACATACCTTAAAAGACAATATACTGTGCAAGGTCGACTGCGCATCTTTACTGCGCATCCATTGAAAGGAGATGGAGACTACGCCATTTTTACTCAGCAATGTCAAAAAATGACAGGTGACGTGACAATTGTCGTGTCGACTGTCATACTGTCATTATTGTATTTAGAATCTGATTGATTATTGCCATATACATTATTGCTGATTATTTCGATTTCATTGTTCGAGTATCTTGTTGAGGTTTATTATTTTTGCATTTTGAACGATTTTCCAGTGATTTACTTCTATTATTTTTCTACTAACAGATATTTGAGTGAAATTGTGAAATTTTGAATTTTGTTCTAAAATCATGGCTTGTTTTGTGAAAGGGTGTAAAAATGTTAAAAGACTCTTGCCTCCTGGCTCCAATATTTCTTTTCATCGGTAAGTTTCCACAATATAATGGTGTATTAATGAATAATACTTTAACATCCTTGAACAGATTCCCAAAAGAGGAAGATGAATTTCGAAGATGGTTTTCATTAATTGGCAGAGGAAACGAGATAGTAGGGTGGTCAAAATTCAGGTACATTTGTTCTGAACATTTTCGGCCCCAAGATATTTTGACTTCAGGCAATCTGCACTTTCTCTCCAAGGCTGCTATACCAGCTCTGAAACTAAGTTCAAATGAGACCATGTCCGATGATATACCCCAGCAACCTGAAATGGTATGTGATATACCTACCTCAACCTCACAGCCTACTCAACTGCTTCCAGTGTCATGGCTGTATAGCTTATAGAGTTTGTTTTGTTCCATGTTTATATTTATAAAATGTTTTAAGTTCGGTGTCACCTGGATGACAAGTGACATCACCTCATGAATAAAGCTAGAACACTGGAATATTCTAATTTATTTATTCATAAATAAAGTACAAAAAATACAACTAAAACATGGTGTCAGGTGTGAAAATATATTAAAAAGAAAAGTGTTACTATACACGGTATAAACAGCTTACCAGCTGTTTAGAGATTTATAATTCGGCCGACATAACCTATAAACACGAGCTTGAGATTAAAAGAAAGAAAAACGAAAAGCTAATAATAAGTCATGGATAACAACTTCAAGCCACCAACTCCATTATTTGATGGAAGTAACGGGTCCGGTAAGGTTTGCGACCCTCGGAATTTTGCAACGATTTTTTTCTTATTAGAAAGCCCTATTTCTATAGAACATTTTAAAAGAAAAAAATTCTTGGATCATGTACTTTTGAAAGAGAAAATCGCAATTGAAAGTACTAAAAATCCGCCATTTTTTCTTAAATTTTGACAATTTTTGACAATTATGTCTAGATATCAGATGGTGGATTGAACAATGTTGCCAGTTCTCATTTCCGTAACTCGTTACGGCTAGGAAATGCTTTACAAAAGGTTTCTTACTAAAAAAATTGTGGAAGATTCAGAATTTATAGAGAAAAATCCAAAAAACAATATTTTTTCACTATATCACAATATTTTATTTGAAAAATAGTTAAATACTTTATATTCAACATGAATTTTTTCAAAATTCATGTGAAATACAAATTATATGTATTTTTTTCGAGAAGGGGAAGCTAATAAATATGTATGTACCTATATAGTATTACAATATTTTGTAATTTTAATTTTAGAAAGAGTTATGGTGACAATTGTAACAATATTTTGGATTAAAAAAATTAAATCAGGGTTGCTATTAGTTCAGTTATTGATAAAGTTTAATGTTTTTACTTTAAATGAAATTATTAATTTTTGTTTCGGTCTAGCTCAGATACACAATAGTAAAAAAGAATATGAGAATTATATTTCTATCAGGGTGAACAGGAGGTAATATTATAATCTTCAAATTCGAGCAATTTTTCTTAAAAATCCTTTATACTATTTATGGTAATAGAATCTCCAGCATATATAAAATACCAACAAAACTTCAAATGACAATTCATTTTTTTAGTTGCTCTCTAAATGAATATAATGACGTCAGACGTGACGTAAACAAATTAAAAGTAAAATTGAACAATAAACGTAATATATAAACAGAACTAAATACTACTATATCTTAATTTAAATAAGACATACTTTATACTCGTGAAACAAATATGAAATAATTAATAAAAATATTTTAAAAGATAGAATCAGTATTTTTTTTATCTATGGTGCTTCTCACACTAATATTGGTTCTATGGTTTATGTCATATTATGTTACCTATGATGTCATATGTCAATTAAATTCTGTGGTTAGACACACAACAAATACCTTTTTTTAAAAAATTAAATACAATCACTGACGAAATGTACCCACGGAGCACTATTCAAACCTTCCAAGGGCTTAGTGAGAAAAACTTCACCAGCAACAGCACACGAAGTACAGGGAAAATTGTGAAAAGACCTTCAAGCCTCACAACAAGAAGACGACCCTTATATCTATTTTGGCATCAAGTAGATAACCCAATGTTATTTTTTCTTAACTGGAACAACCAACTGCAGACGACGGCACTTCTTTTGAAATGGATACAAATTACCAAAAATATAATAATGAGAGGTATATTTACCAAACACAAGTTTGTTCAAACTCGTAGAATTTTTTTATCACGAACTCTGCTACATTTCCTTGATAATACCAAGGAAAACTCGCTGTGGAATCTTTTCTTTTCAACATTCACCAACCTCACCAGTTTTTGCTTTTCGCAAAATTCAACAACCCCCTTTTATTTTTATTTCTCCATGGTAACAACACTAAAAAGTTCTAGATTGGATTACAACAATTTCCATTGGTAAGTTTTTTACTCTTAATGTTTAACTTCTGCCCTTTCGCCCTTTCAATAGAACCCTCAAATTTCATGTTTTATTATACAATTAATTTAAAAAAATTGTTACTTGTGACAGAATGCTACAGGATGTTATAAACTTGTGAATAAATTTAACTGTTGTACTAAGTACAATCATACTTTTACAATCCAATTCCATCAAATGTAGTCCATTATGAATTTGTATACTTAGAGTTGTCTTAACAATCAATTCCATACAGTTACTTATTTAAAATTTAGGTTGTAGATACATTCTGTTACAATAGGTTAAGCTTTTGATTCTGGCTGATGTAATCTTAACGATAGTAGAAAGTATGACGTGTTGAGACCTAACCTAACGAAACCAAACCTAACCAAACCTAACCAAACCTAACCTAACCAAACCTAACCTAACCAAACCTACATAATTGAATAATGTAGAAATTAAATTAATATATTATTCACTATATTGCTATAAAACTGTATTAGGCACAGCAGTAAGTTTGTTATAAACTCTTACATTTAATGTAAGAAATAAAGCAAATCTAAGATAAACATTATATTCAAACTGTCCGCATCACAGGAAATAAGTATAGTTGAGTTGTATAGGGGATGAAGGAATAGATATATACAACTCTTTCACTGAAGACCAACATTCCACATTGGAAAATTTATTGAAAGCCTTTGATGACTATTTTCTTCCCAAGAAAGTTATTCCTATGGAAAGCTTCAAGTTTTACACCATGGTACAAAAAGAAGATCAGACAATTGATCAATTCTTGACGGAATTAAAAAAGCAAGCAAAATTATGTGATTTTTTTTGTAATAAAAATGATTGTAATGAGTCGTTTGAAGAACGTATGATAAGAGATAGATTAATAGTAGGCATCCGCTGTCGAGAAAGTCAACTAAGACTACTCAGAGAGCCAGACCTAACAATAAAGAAAATAATAGACTATTGCAAGAGTATAGAACTGAGCAAAATACACGCGAAAATGTTGAACAAAGAAGATGAGGTGAATTATGTGAAGAGTGCGAAAATTAAATGTAGGAAGTGCCTTTATGAACATTATGTAGGAAAATGCCCTGCGAGCGATAAACACTGCAATATTTGCAAGAGAACAGGACATTTTTCCAAAGCATGTTTCTTCAAAAAGATAGATCAAGGTGAGAAATCAGTCAGAACCTCAAGAGACATAGACAAACAAGAAAAAAGAGATCATAATAGAAAGGTAAGAAGTTTAGAATATGAGGAAGTGGAGCCAGAAGATATTGACTTTAATTTATATGTAAATGAATGTAATGGAGGTAACCGTTTATTATCATCTTGGTATGAAACAATTATTGTTCAAAACACTAAAGTTAAATTTAAACTGGACTCTGGGTCAGACATAAGCATTTTGCCAAAAAAAATTTATGAAACCATATTTTTAAAGAAAAATGAATGAAACTTGATAAAACGAGTAGACTATTTACAATCAGCAAAAACTAAAAATGAAATATTTTCAAAATTTAAGAAAGTTTTTGAGGGTTTAGGGAAAATACCAGGGGAATGCAACATAGAATTGCAAGAAGATGCGATACCTGTAGTACAGTGTGTAAGAAAAATTCCTTTTTCATTGTATGATATATTGAAAGAAACTCTAACTAAAATGGAACATCAAAATATAATTGAAAAGGTAGATTATCCAACTGACTGGGTAAACAGTCTAATGATTGTGCAGAAACCTGATAAATCACTTCGCCTTTGTATTGACCCAAAACCTCTGAATAAATATATTAGAAGAGAACATTTTCTGATTCCGATAAGTACCGACATAATAAGTAAACTTGCAGGTAAATCAATTTTTACTGTAATTGACTTGAAAAATGGCTTTTGGCAATTAACTCTAAATAAAACTAGCTCTGATTTAACAACTTTTAATACACCATTTGGGCGGTACAAATTTAATAGAGTCCCTTTTGGAATTAGTTGTGCACCTGAGCTCTTTCAAAGAAAAATGTATGAAATTTTTGGTGACATCGAAGGTGTCCACATATATTTTGACGATCTAATAATAGCTTCGAGCTCAGAAATAGAACATGACAAACATTTAAATAAAGTATTTGAAACGGCTCAATGTAACAATATAAAATTTAATTTAAAAAAGTTTCAATACAAACTGCCTGAAGTTAAATTTATGGGGTATTTAATATCAGTTAATGGAGTAAAACCAGATAGGGACAATATAGAAGCAATAAATGCTATTGAAACACCTAAGAACAAATCAGAAACTTTAAGAGTTTTGGGACTTGTCAAATTTTTTTCCCAATTCATTCCTAACCTCTCAGCATTAACATCTAACCTGAGAAACTTAACAAGAAAAGACATGAAGTTTGAATGGTCCCAAATACATGATGAGGAATTAAATCGTTTAAAATATCTAATAACACACTCACCAGTCCTTAAAATATATAATCCCAACCTAGAAATGACAATTCAATGTGATGCCTCAGGTGACGGTTTAGGCTGTGTATTGTTGCAAGAAGGATATCCAGTATCGTTTGCATCACGTACACTAACTAAAGCAGAGAAACGGTACGCTCAAATTGAAAAAGAGCTACTGGCCATCTGTTTCGCATTTGAAAAATTTCATTACTTTGTTTATGGATATCCTGTAATAGTACAGAGTGACCATAAACCACTGATTCCAATATTCTCTAGAAACCTGGATGGTATCACCACTAGACTACAGAGAATGATGTTAAAATTATTGAAATACAACATAAAAATTGTTTATTTGCCGGGTAAGGACATGCTAATCGCAGATATTTTATCCCGCTCATTTATGAAAACTGAAGTAAAGGATGATCCTGAAATGGAATACATAGTACATGAGCTTCATAATTACATTCCCATATCAGAAGAAAAAAAGGAGTTATTTAAAAACGAAACCAGTAAAGATAACACGTTAAGTCAAATAAAAAACTTTTGCATGACAACCTGGCCAAGCAGTAACAAAGACTTAAGCGCAGACCTAAAACACTACTACAAATTAAAAGACAATATTTACCTATCAAATGAAATTTTATTTTTAGACACAAAAATTATTGTTCCAGAATCGCTAAGATCACAAATGCTATCACTTATACATGAATCACATTTTGGTATTCAAAAATCTAAGTCGAGAGCAAGACAAATATTTTATTGGCCAAATTTGACAGCAGATATAGAAGACCTTATATCAAAATGTGAAACATGTCAAATTTTTCAAAGATCCAACCAAAAAGAAACTCAAATCAGTCATCCTATACCTGAAAGGCCTTGGCAATATCTATTCAGTGATTTTTTTGAATATGACTGTACCAACTATCTAGTTCTAGTCGATTCATATTCAAATTGGGTAGAGGTCAAGGAAACCAAAACAAAAACCGCATATGATGTAATTGAGTTTTGTAAAGAAAAATTTTCACAATTTGGTGTGCCGGATGCACTATTTTCAGACAACGTTCCTTACAATTCCAAGGCTTTTATAGCATTCGCCAAAGAATGGAATTTTACAGTAACATTCAGTAGTCCGCACCACCATCAGTCTAATGGATTGGCTGAACGTTATGTAGGCATTGTCAAACAAATGCTAAGGAAGGCCAAAAACAAATCAGATCTACCCCTATTCCTAATGGAATATAGAAATACTCCGTTACCTAAAATGAATTTTTCTCCCTCCCAACTATTATTACATAGGATAATCAAAACTAAAATTCCTACCTCTATTGAAGCCCTAAAGCCTGTTATAATAGATCCTATGATAATTAAAAATAAAATAGAATCTAAACAATCAAGCCAAAAACAATATTATGATAAAACTGCCAAAGATATGACAAAATTACAAACTGGAGAAAATATCTTAATTCAAAACGGAAAAATCTGGGAAAGCGGGAAGGTGGAAGGTGTTGTAAATGACCGCTCTTATATAGTTAAAAACTCTCAAGGAAACACACTTAGGCGTAATAGAATATTTTTAAATAAGACTAATTTACCATATGTCAATAATTCATTATTATATGATTTCAATTTAAATACATTGGAACAATCATCTAATGTTGACAACAGGGCACCTATCGATAATGAAATTGTAGATAACTCTTATAATCTTAATGACTTGTTTGTTATCAATGAGAATATCCCAGATAATAATGATAGTGACGTAACTAGCAAAAAAGATACAGAACCTACCCTTGTAGTAGAAGCACCAAATCTGCCTGGTTCATCTGCAGTGATTAGTACAAAAAGGCAACGAAAGCTGCCTGCTTATTTGCAAGATTTTGAAACAAATTTTGACTCTGATGATGAGCCAGATTATTGTGATGCTTCTCCCTATTCGTCATATTCTTAATGAATGTATTTTATTGTTTTGTTTAAAAAAAAAAGAAAAAAAAGAAAAAAGAAAAAACGTGTCATGGCTGTATAGCTTATAGAGTTAAGAGTTTGTTTTGTTCCATGTTTATATTTATAAAATGTTTTAAGTTCGGTGTCACCTGGATGACAAGTGACATCACCTCATGAATAAAGCTATAGAACACTGGAATATTCTAATTTATTTATTCATAAATAAAGTACAAAAAATACAACTAAAACATCCAGTACCCACAGATATGATTGGAACAGTAGAAAACAGGAAAAGGAAATATAGGGAGTCAGAATCTCATCTCAATAGGTATGGTGGTTAGGTTGGTTAGCATTATATATGCCTATAATGATTATTTGAGTGGTTTTTTAATATTTGTATCATTAATTATAACTATTTCAGGCCTGGTTCAAGCAAAAAGGTAGATAGTTCCATAGATAAGAGTAGATATCTAGATAATTCAGGAACTGGAAGTGACTCTAGTACTGCTAGAAAGAGGAAGAGAGCACTAATACTTGATCATAGTTATGTGTGAGTCTATTATCAATAGTTTGATTGTCAGTAATAATCTGGATATTAAGACATTCATAGTTGACTATTTGTCTTTTCAGGTCTAGTCCTAGGAAGATGAAAGTGAAAGCTGAGGTTTTGAAAACAGAGTTACAACAGAGTTCAACAAATTAGTTCTATTTTATCACCAATAGAAGCAAATGTGGCACATGTTTGTTTGAAGGTGATTAATTGCATTCTCATTTTGTGTCGACTATATTTTGATAACATTTTTTGTTCATTAAGGGCCGAATTCATAGACGTCACTCACCCTCAATTTACACTCAATCTGTACTTGAATCGACACTCATGCTCAATTTGGAATCCAGAAACAAGAAATACTCAAATTGACACTACAATTGTAGTGTATAAATGCATGGCCTTAAGATTTTATGCCACTGGAAGTTATCAGGTAATCTTGTATTTAAGTTTTCAAGGAATGTATAAGTAATGTGAATTTTTTATAGAGAACTGTAGGAGATCTTATGGCAATAAGTCAGGCAACAGCATGCCGCATTATAAATGAGGTATCAGAAGTAATTGCCCGGCAATTACCCAGATATATAAAATTTCCAGAAAGAGACATTGCTCGATGTAGAAAAAAATTTTATGGAATTGCTCACTTCCCAGGTGTAATAGGGTGTATTGATGGGACACACATTGAAATATGCAGTCCTGGGGGACCTACAGCTGAAAGATTTCGTAACAGAAAAGGCTGGATGTCTTTGAATGTTCAGGTTGTCTGTGGCCCCAATCATTAAATATATGACATCGTAATTAGATGGCCAGGTTCTGCACATGATAGCCGAATATTCAATAGCAGTGCAGTGAAATTAAGATTCGAAGAGGGAAGATTATCAGGATTGCTGTTAGGAGATAGTGCGTATCAACAGAGTCGATACTTCTTCACACCAATTTTTAATCCACAGACACCTGCTGAACATCGCTACACAGCACACATTCAGACTAGAACGGTTGTTGAAAGAACTTTCGGAATTTGGATGCCTGCATTTGTATTTAAACAATAAATTAAGAAACACAATTAGAATAATCGCTGCTACAGCTGCATAATATTGCAATTTCAACAAGAGAAGAATTGCCACTTCTAGAGGAAAATGAAAACCGAGGTAATATTCCAGTACGACATTTACATGATGCGGAAAATATCAGAGGCAATGCAATCAGAGCAGCTTTCATTCACAGGCATTTTATGAATTAAAATATTGACTAGATCTTAAGTTTTATTATTATGTCAATAAAAATATACATTATTCCATGAACTGTTTTTTGTTGTGTTCTAAAATAATTCTTTCAGCTGCCAATTTTACATTTTCAGCTTCTAACTGGACAGCATGTAACTGTCTCTCATTTTCCATTCGCATCATGTGAAATTCTTCATCTTGCTTCTCAAGTTTTTTCAACCGGGCTACACGTGCTGCCAACTCAGTATCAATTGCAGACCCCCTTTTTGCCCTTTTCTCAAAAGAGAGCTCCTTGTTGTATCTTTAAAACAGAGGAAGAATATTAACAAATTTGAAATTCAGAGAAAATATATGAGGTTTAGGGAGATAGGTTAACTATGAATAGTTACCTATTCTTTGAATTTTCTTAGGGGTTTCCTCCTCGATAATGGTAGTAAGACGTTTCATACTGGTGCTTGGTAAGTCCCCTGCATTATTGTCACCGTTGATTTCTATAAAAAAATAAGTAAAAGTCAAAACATTAAATATGTTTATGGCAACCAATTATCGCATGTATTCATAAAAGAATAAAAATCATCATGTTAGTCAGTATTTAAATGGATCAGTTAAATCACCACATCTGTCTTTTCTTGTAAAGTGTACCTATTCGCAAATATAGACATTGCATGGACTTTATTTCATCTCACAAAACAAGAAGCAAAACAATCAAACGTTAAAGCTAATAAATAATCATCTTTCGGTCCCTTAAAATTATAAGCCATAGCTCTTACATACACTTTAAACGGGTGTAAATTAAATAGCTGTATTTAGAATTTTTGTTTCCTTACCTTCACTGGTCTCAATTGGTACTAAATTATAATCATCTTTTAAGGTATATGGATTTGAGTGTAAAAGGAGTGTAGTAGTAGTGTCGTTTCTGAATTCGGCCCTAAATAAATTAGTTTTCCTATATTTATTCCAATTTTCCCGACTACCTTATAATATAGCATCATTATTTCATTCCAAGAAGGAATTTAATTCTATTATCTTCATTTTATCATCATCCAGGCAACTCTCATAATTCAATATATGTATACTTGGTTGTCTAGCCCCTAAATGAATGACATTTGTGAGTAAAAATGGCGGTCCCCTATATTCGACCGGTCGGACGTCTTCTTCGCACAGTATATTCTCTTTTAAGGTATGGTTCACTCTGAAAAACCATCGATGTTTTTTTCGATTCGATAAATCGAAACTGTACATCGATATCTTTCGATGTATCGGATGAAAACATCGATGTTTTGTAAACATCGGGTACTTTTTCTAAAGGTAAGTTCATATCAACGATTATATACTAACTAAGGATGGACTAGTTCCTATTCTCAAGCATTTTGAAAACAAGATCGCAATTGCGCATGCGTTATTACGTCACAGTAGGACCTAAATAGCAGACAGTCAGTTTGTCTACATAGTGGTTTACGTTTACATTTATTATATTGTCAGAATTTTTCTGTTTCTGGTAAAGTTTTAGTGATTTTTAATCATAATTCGTTTTATTTTATTTTGAAAACTTGGTTTTTGTACTATTATATTCAAGGTAAAATTGATTTATGACTTGGTAGAAATATTATTTTAAGGTTGTTTTTTCTATTTTAGTCTAGGCATGCCTGGTAGAATATGTGCTATTGCTACGTGCAAAAACAACCAAATTATTTGTAAAAAGAAAGGCATTCCTATTATATTTCATTATTTCCCAAAAGGGAACGATTTAGTGTCTTCCACTATTCGCAAAGAATGGGTTAGGCATTGTAGAAGGGCAGATAATTTTAATGTAGATACGTCTACAATTTGTTCTGAACACTTTACACCAAATGATTATGGAAGAGACTTACAGAATGAGTTGTTAAGTAAGTACTATACAATTTTTTAGTGTATTCTATGGTTTATTTCAAAACAATTATAAATCTGCCGCTTTCTTTAATTATAATTTAATTAAAAATAAATAATTTTTCTTAAGACTCATTCCTACATACAGAGTTATCTTTACGCAAGATTTTGAAGAAGACAGCTGTCCCCACTGTTGAAGTAAAAAGAGCCCTTGAATCTTCTGAAGAGAGTGAATAGACACTTCGGGCAAAAAGAGCTAAAAAAAAACTAATAGAAACATTGTTGAAGAAATAATTGGTTCTACTACCTCCAATATAGAAAATTTAAATGACATAAATATTCAAAAAACTACTCCAATCAAGATTCCAATACCTAAAACTGAACCAATAGATTATAAAATAAAATATGAAGAGCTGTTACTAAAATACAAAAATCTGAAGGAAAAATCAGGCAAAAAGGTCAACAGTGTTAACACATTGCTAAAATATTACAAAAATAAATGTTATGGATGCTCAGTAACAGTAAGTAAAAGAATCCAGACTGCCCAAAAAATATTAAAAATGGTCCTAACACAAAATCAAATAGATCTACTGTCTGGTCGAAAAAAAATTGTTCACTGGACTCGAGAAGAGATATCTGTGGCCTTTACATTAAGATACTATAGCAAAAGTTGCTATTTATATTTAAGAAACCAGTTAAATTACCCTTTACCTTCTTTATCAAGTTTAAGGCGGTGGGCATCTCAATTGGATGTTAGTACAGGAATACTAAAAGATGTGTTATTGTTGATGAAACTGGCTGGAGAGAATTTCACTGATTGTGAAAGAACTGTTATCTTACAGTTTTATGAAGTTAAAGTGAAATCAGTGCAAGAATACGATGCTGCCAAGGACCAAGTGCTGGGGCCCTATGGACAAATGCAAGTAGTACAAGCTCGAGGTCTATTCAAAAAATGGAAACAGCCTGTATATATTGCTTTCGATCAAAAGATTACAAAGGACATATTATCGAATATTATAAATGAACTGCATAATATATCATATAATGTGGTAGCTTGTGTGGGTGACTGTGGAGGAGGAAATATTGGTTTATGGTCTCAAATGCAGGTTGATATAGAAAAACCATTTCTTAGTCACCCAAATACAGGTAACAATATTTATGTATTTGCTGATGCACCACATTTGTTAAAACTTGTTCGGAATTGGTTGCTAGATAAAGGATTTATATTATATGGAAATAAAAAAATTACTAAAGAGCCTCTTCAGAGTTTAATCAATTTAAATAATAAGGAAATTAATCCCTGTTGGAAAATCTCTCAAAAGCACCTTGATTGTGAAAAAAATCAGAGACAGAAAGTTAAGTTAGCTGCTCAACTTATGTCTCATTCAGTATCTACAGCTCTTTTGAGATATAAACCAGGAAATGATAAAAAACTTGCTGTTGATTTAGGAGAATTTGTTGGTGATATTAACAAATGGTTCGATATTTTTAACAGCTATTTCGAACATGGATCAGTACCTATCAAAAGTGCTTATGGGGGTAAATATCTCAATTTGCAAAACGAACATTTAGATAAAATGCTTTGTCAAATATCTGAAATGAGACCAATTGGAAAGGAAACTCTACAGATTTTCCAAAAGGGAATGATAATATCTATCAAATCTTTAAAATTATTATTTCAAGATATGAAAACAAGATTTGACATACATTATATATGCACCCATAAGTTAAACCAGGATGCACTTGAGAATTTTTTTTCACAAATTCGATGCAGAGGACCAAATGAGCACCCTTCTCCACTGGCAGCCATTTATCGAATTAGATGCAAGAACTAACACAAAAGAAGAAGTTAATGAAGAATTTATAACTCCTCAAGTTTTAGAAAAAGCAAAACTGACGGACCCAAAACCTTTTGAAGATACATTTGGGTCAAATTTTAGTAGTTCATTTTCTTCAGTAAGCACTCCTGATCAATCTGGTAGTACTGGTAGTACATCTTTGTTTGAAGAAATCTCGCTAGAAACGACTGAAGATGCACTAGAATATATAGCAGGATGGCTTGCAAAGAAATATAAGAAAGAAGTGCCCCATTTAGGAGATTTCACCTATAAATTCATAAATGAACGTGATTATCATATTCCCTCTTGGGTACAACAATTGTCATTTGGAGGCCTTATTAAACCCAGTCAGCAATGGTTAGAAAAGGTAAAAAAATGGAATAAGTTTTTTGAAATTCATCATGGAAATTCTTTTCGTCCAGGTACTCAAATTGTTGAAAAATTGGCAAATAAAATAAATAAAAATAAAGAGGACATCCCATATAAATTAATTTTTGATTTTTGTAAATTAAGAACAATAATAAGAATTAAATATAATAATTATAAAATGGAATCTGATAAAACTTTAAAGAGAAAAGCTATGAGGACAATCGTAGAGCCAACAGCAAGAAATTAAAAAAAATTATAAACTGATTAGTAATTTTATTTTTTCTATTAAAAATTTTATTACATTAAAGTTTAACATTTTTTGAGAACAGGTGTTGCTATACTGGAAACTGCACCATGTAGTAGCAATATTTATTTTTAAAACAAAATATTGATGTGCAACTACAATTTATTGATGTGAAGTAAAAATTATTAGTACCTATCTAATAAAAAAAAATCTGTACAATAATGAAAATCATTATCTGAAATAATTTTGTACATTTTATATCAATCAAAAACTATTTATTTTATTTATAAAGACCAAAATGTATATTATCTTAACTGAAAAATAAAAAACACATTTTAAAATGTTCTTTGATTAAGTTCTGGAACATTCGTAAAATTGACAATAGGTAACTTTTAAAAGTTAAATACTGTGTTAATTACTATAGGTAGGTACTACTTCTAGCCAAATATCTGAAAATTAGCTGTTCTCATAATTACATAATCCCAAATAAGAACTTTATTAAACACCCTGTATAAAAGTGTTTTTTTTTATTATATTCTGTAAATATTTTCTAGCTACATTACTATATGAATTCCTTTTGTAGATATAAACTGTTTCGATATTCCTATTCTTTTGTAAGGATATACAATAATTGTTTTCTTTTCTAAAGCAAATATAGTGTTCTAATATGGTAAAGGTAATTTGTTTTAAAGCCGAACAACCTTTATTTTTAATTAAAATCAATAGAAACACATTTTCAGTAAGTATAAACCAATGTATTTAAATATACGCGAGGTCCTGTGGTGACGTCATAGCTGCAACATCGCACACAAACAAATTTGTCAAAGTAGACTATCCTTCCTAGTATATAATCGTTGAGTTCATATAACAACGAATCACGAACTCTAACACCATTGGTCAATTGGTGGGAAAGTTGACAGGTACATAGTTCGTTACATTTAAAATCTATATGGCGGGAAACTTGACTCCATTTCAAGATTTTCCGATATTCGTGAGGAATTTACGCAAATTTGACAGTTTCGATATTAGTTTTTAGGTTATGATATACTCATTTTAATTAATTTAGTAGTTTTACGTGTACATAATATATTATAATAATTTAAAATTAATAATTTTGGTGTTTTAAAAACACAAACAGAAAAATAAACTCCAGTCTTAACCTTTAACCTAACCTGAAAAATTAAAAAAAAAACGAATTTCGTTTTTGTATAAAATGGTAACTTTTAACTATTTTATAAAAACAACGATTCGTTATTCGTGTTTCGTGATTCGTTGCTATATGAGCTCACCCTAACTGGTTATCATCGATTCGATTTTTTATGAAAAAACATCGATACATCGAGTATACCGATAGCTTCTCAAAACATCGGATCGATTCGATGTATCGCATTGTAAACATCGATGTTTTCGATGAATCGATCGAATATCCCACCATCAGAGGTCGAGAACTATCGATAGCCGTACCATCGATAGTTATCGATAGTTTTTTCTAAACCATCGATAATTATCGATAGTTTTCGATAGTCTGCACTAGTAATTTTAAATAATTTACGAGTACCTACAGGTTTTATGTAATGTTATGCTAACTTTATAACAGTAAAAGTATAGTTCACTTCATTAAGAAACAAGTGAGGTGACATGTGACAGGACAGACAGGTGACGGTTGGTGAGAGGTTAAAAAGTTAAAACAGAAAATATGCCACGAAACGACAAAGTCAGAGATAAAACACGAAAACAGATACTTCGTCTTCTTTTTTCCTACTTTGTTCATATCAAAACATGTTTCGATATGGTGTGTGTCCGCGCATTTACCACTATCGAATACTATCGATAACTTTTCAAAACTATCGATTGTGTTCGATAGTCATTAACATCGATAACTATCGATAGCGCTATCGATAGTTCTCGACCTCTGCCCTGCCCACCATCATGATTCCACCATTTTGTTTTGTTAGATACAGAAGTTGTTTGTTAGAAATTCTGCTTTAGTGATTAGTGCTGCTTATATTTATTTTTATTTATTATATTATTTAACAATAAGTTCAATGACGTACATTCAGTTGGTTCAGCAATATCCGGTAATATTATGGTGTAAAAAAATGAAAAAATGCGAACCACCGGAATAAGATGATGATGGAAAAATGCGTGGACGACAATTGCAGAAATTATGCATTCGACAGGTATTTGCGTCGATGATTTTATAAATAATTGTAGTTTATTTGTGTATTCGAATTTCAGTTGCATTTTGTGAGCAGAGGTGGAATATTATAAGATAAGGCACCGTTTTTCCAAAGAGAGAAGGTTCAACCAAAAACGGGGATACACAATTACCTGGTTCCATTATAAGACCTGTCTCTTCCTAAATGAAGTTGTGATTGCTAGGAAGTAAGTATATAAACAATGTGGAAAATACTTTTTTAATACAAAGTTTTAAGCACAAATTTTTAAGATACATTGAATTTAAGATGCTTGTCTACCATCGTTATGATATTTTAGAACTCCTCTTAAACATCCCTACTCTAGAGATTCACAGAAAGCATATAGACCTAATACATCTTTTCAATATAATAATAAGAAGAAAATGTTTATTGAAATAGGTAACCCGAGGTAACCCTAATATAGATAAATTTAAATCTAAAAAACATTTAAATTATTAATTATGAATATGTTTCATTATTTTCTTTTTAAAAATTCTTATTGACGAACTAGATTTTATACACATTGTTAATTTATTATAATGATCAAAGCATTTAAAAAATAGGGACTGTCTATTCGTCCGGGCACTCGGACGAATAGTAAATTGCGCTATATATCCGGGCGTAAATATACGCCCAGAAAAACAGTGTGGGAGGCTATTAATCCGTGCATTCTTAAAAAAATAAAGTTAGTTTATAATTAATGTTTTTCGTTATTTATTTAAACAGTTTTTAGTTGTTTTGGGATAAATTATACACACTATGGCTAATTACTATCTATTTATTTAAAGAAACACACACTCTGTATTAAACTTAATTTATATACACACTATACTCAACGTCTACTAATTTATTTACACTCGGTATATTAGTTCTAATTTATTTTCACCACTTGGATATTACCCTATTTATCTGCACTATTTAATTCACTAATTCTATCCAGTTTATGTGATACCTATGTGAGAATTTATCTTTGTTTTTTAGCTTAAGAGTTACTATTTTTGTATTTTAGTTTTAAAATAAAATGTTGGTTTTTTAATTAGTATGAATTTTCTCCTTCAGTATAGTTTTACCATTTAGAGAGATCATATTATTGCTTTAAAGAACTTACTTATACTTAATGTAACATGTTTACAGGCATCTGGTATCCAGCACAATCTGCTATTTCTTCGGGGATTACCGAGTTGTACCAGGATTACCTGAGTTAATCCATTTCCGCCTTTATTGGGGATTATTCTATGCCCCACTATTTAGAATTTATGTCTTGATTAAAACAGATCATTGATTAATTTATCGAGAAGGGCAAGGAAAATCATTGATGAAGCCATTTTTTTAACTCTATAGCTTTCTCAATGATTTTCCTTGCCCCCCCCCCCAGGAAATTCGGTGGTACAACTCGACGGAAGGATTATACATACCTGATATCTTGAGGTACAACTCGGTGATCCCGATTTCTTCTATAGGGAGGTAAACTTTTCCCTTCTCATATTATATTGTAGTCTCTTTTAGAACACTTTTGCAATCACTTTAGAACATAATATTGCATTGTGTGTTAAGAAGAGTAGGTAAACTTATTTACTAAATGAATCATTTACAATTTTTTTACATTTTTAGGCAGTATTCACATTTTATTTTGCACATTACGGAACTACACTTGATAATACAACATTATTATTTTTTTAAGAATGCACGGATTAATAGCCTCCCACACTGTTCGTCCGGGCGTATATTTACGCCCGGATGTATAGCGCAATTTACTATTCGTCCGAGTGCCCGGACGAATAGACAGTCCCTAAAAAATAAGGAATTCATGGACATACGTTTATTTGTTCTAACTATATGTAAGATATTGTTATTTCTGGTAGAGTAGGTATGAATATTATTGTTAAAAGTAATGTATTCTTGAAAGTAAGGAGGTGTTAAATTATTCAATATTTTATATACAAATTCCAGTGTCAAATAATACAATCTCTAGTTAACCGAAATCCATTGCAGAGAATTGAGCGAAATAGATACAGAAGTATGTTGGGCACATTGTAGGATGATCCTCATACCACGATTTTACAGTTTTTGTAATCGAGCAGTTTGGTTCAGGTTAAAAAGGAATATAACTGATTATACCGACCATAGTTATTTAAATGATCAACAAATACAGTATGTTAGTTTGGTAAAGTTTTTAGGGGTAGTTATGGACGAAAATCTAAGATGGAATGAACAAGTCAAATCAGTTTGTAATAAACTAAGCTCAGCATGCTTTGCTTTGAAACAATTGAAAAATTATGTAGACACTGAAACCCTACGGACTGTGTATTTTGGGTATTTTTATTCAATAATGTGTTCTGGAATAATTTTTTGGGGAGGATCCCACAGTCAAGAGGTCTTTACTGTTCAAAAGAGAGCCATTAGGATTCTTGCTAATTTAAAAATAGGAACATCATGTAGAGGTTATTTTAAAAGCTTAAATCTGTTAACAGTTGTTGGATTATATACATATGAGTGTTTAGTTTACGTTTATAAAAATAAAAATGTTTTTAGTAAAAATATTATCGAACATCCACATGATACACTTAACAGAGGTATTTTTTCTTACCCAATACACAGTACTACCCTGTTTGAAAAAGGTGGTTTTTATATGAGTATGAAGTGCTACAACTTGCTCCCAATAGAACTCAAAAATATATCTTCATTATCAAAATTTAAAAAATATGTAAAAAAAATGCTGATTAAAATTGAGCCTTATGCCATTGAGGATATTACGGCTTACAGTTTTTTGGACTATTTAGAGTAATCTCTCTTTGTAAGTTATTATTATTACTATTATTTTTGGTATTTATTTTCAGTAGTTTCAGAATCTTTGTATAAGTATATTCCTTAAAAAACGTAATTTAATTTTAGAATTGGTACTGTGGGTTTTGCTAGGTTTTCCTACAGTCTTAGCAAATGCACCTTTCTCAATCTTAAGACACCCTAGCGTGCACATTTTGATTACTTCCTTACATTACCTTTTTTGAAGATGTGAGCAATGACTTGTATCAAACATTGCAAAAATTCCAGTAGTGATATTTCCTTTCCATATGCAAATTGTAATGTCCTTGATATAAATAAAGAATTCGAATTTGAACAATAGTTGAAATGTGGTTGAATAATTGAACGATAAACTGTGATTTTAGTTTCAGCTGATAGGTTTCTTGATATTCTTGCAAAAAAGTTTTTTTGATATCTTTTTTAAAACAATTAAAATTATCACCAAATAATAAGAAATTATCAATTTGGAAACCAAGGTATTTAGTTGATGTTACAATATCAATTTTCTCATCATTAATTGTAATATTAATTTTGTTTAAATATATGTTGTTATATTTATATTTAGTAGTTATTATCATAGCTTTTGTTTTTAATACGTTAAGTTTAAGTTTATTATACATTAAGTAATTATTGACAGGGTTAAGAGCCAGATTCATTCTTTGTACGGCATTTTCTAAATTATTATCAACACAGGCCATTAGGGAGTCATCTGCAAATACATTAAAAAAATCACAATCAACAAATAGATTTAAATAATTTATATATAAAATAAATAAAAGTGGTCCTAGGTCGCTGCCTTGGGGTACACCAATGTTAATACCATTTTCAGCAGATATATTATTATGAATTTTTACTCTTTGTTTTCTTCCAAATAAATAATTAGTGGACCAATTCAAGACACAACCAATAATGCCATATCCAGTAAATTTCGTTAAAAGTATATTATGATCAGTTGTTTCAAAAGCTCTCTTTAAATCTAGAAAAACTGCTACTACATATAGTTATTATTGTCTATCTCTGTTTTAAATTTACATAAAGAAAGTTGCAAAGCTGCTTCACAAGAGTGCTTTTTGCAGAATCCAGATTGGTTACTGAATAAAATATAATTTTTTTCAATATGTTCAAGAGTTTGTTCATATACAACTAATTCAAGCACTTTTTCGATAGGTGGTAAAGTATTTATAGGTCGAAATTCAGAAGCAGTTATTGTATTATTGATTTTAGGAATGGGAACTATTGTACTTACTTTTAATAAATCTGGCAGCATTGCAGTTTGAAGAGAAGTATTAATTAGATTTAAGATAACATGACCACATGTTTTAAAAACATTTTGGCATTAAGTATTTCATAAACACTGCATTTATTGTCCAACTAATCAACAATGACCCCCCAATTCACTTAATGACAATAACCGAAAATTTGAATAGCTTGTTTATAGGTTATAGTTACAGAAATTTCCTGTTATTTCAGTTGATATGCTATCAACTATTTGAGTAACACTAGTTATAAAGAAGGTATTAAATTTACTTGCAATTTCAATAACATTATGCTCAATTTGCCGTTCATTATTTAAATTAAATTCAATAAAATTTGGAAAATTTTTACAGTTAGTATTGATTAACTTTTTAAGAGTCTTCCACATTAAACGAGAATTGTTTTTATACATGTCAATTTTATTAAAATAATATTGTTCTTTTTTTATTTTTAGTAGATTTACAACCTCATTTCTCAATTTTTCAAATGCTTCCCATTTAAAATTTTCATCAGCACCAACAGCGGTCTGAAATACTTTATACATTTTATCCCTATCCTTTATTTTATAACGAATGTCATTATCAAACCATGGTACATTACTTTTATACTGACAAACTTGTATAGGCACTACATTATTTATTACCGTTTGGCAATTCTTATAAATTTCTTCGTATATAATATTTACATCAACAGAATTCAAGTTCTAATTACATGATAATAAGTCGAGTTTTATTTTATCCAAGTTAGTTTCTATACATTTTAGTGGTTGTATTTATGTCTTTGTTATTATTACTAAGATTAAAAGATATTATAAGAGTGGTAACTAATTTTGGGAGTATGATGAACTGTATTAACAAAATTATTATTAACCAATAATGTATTGGACCATAGATTATCAGTGTTTCACTATTATTTGTAATTCGTGTAGGCACAGTGATTAATTGGTCGATTCCATATTGTAAAAACATTGCTTTAACGTTATTGGTTCGCCTACTTCTTTCTTCAATTTCATTGATAAATTCTTCCATTTCAACCTTCTCTCCACTATTTTTAATATACTTAATTCATCCTCCATTGATTTATTTTTTTGCTTTAAAGTATCAACTTCTTGCTTCAAATTTTTAATCATTTTTTATAGCCTCTATTTGTCTAATCAGCATTGGAACTCTCTTGAATGCCTGACGACATTCAGGACAAAAGAAAATCAGGGATCTATTCTGTAGCACAATTGCACGCACTTCAGAAGCTGCTAAATTTGTACAGTTTTGTTACATGCCATGACAGCTATCACAACTTATTATTTTTTCTTTTTCATTTATTGCATGTTACACACTTATTTGACATTTTTACTTTATGTAGATAAAATTAGCTCAAATAAAATAGGTACGCCACTGGAACTCGAAGAAGCGATGTTTTGAAAATTCTTATCAGAGCAGGTTTTTTTGTTTCATTAATTATCTTCAATGCCTGACTCAATAAAACTTTTGCAATAACTTACAACCAATTTTATTTCTCCCTACTGCAATTAATGTTCCAACAGCATACACAGTCTTCAATATTTAAAAATTCCGATTATTTTGATACCAACTTTACCACATTAAACTCGTTTTTAACCACCGAAAAAACAAAAAAACCAGGAGCATAAACAAACACGTCTACACACTTCAAACAACAATATTGACTTAAATGGAATATGTAATAGTCCTGAGCTTTTTTCTAAAATATATTTATTTGTTGCTCCTTGACTTAGTAGGCAGGTGCAAACCTTTCATGTTTCTTTTCATAGGTACAACTATGCAATGAAAAGTTTCCTCCCCATGACGCTTCCCAGTAAACCAAATAATGTAGTAGATATATAAATTTTATGTAAATTGTGATCTTGTTACATCACATATAAGATAACAGTTAACTAACATGTGACTCACATAGCGAACCCTTAATTTAATATCACCCTTATGTTGCATCATCATTGTGCAATTGATACACACTGTTTCCTAAATCTGTTCCATCGCGTGGTTTGTAATTTAGTTTATAGGCCAAATCAAAAGTTAAAAAGTGTTTCATCAGTGAGATGAAGTGGTTATAACCTCCTGTGAGTGTTGGTGTGAGAAAAATCACTCTATAATATATATTTAGCAGTATTCAAACTATCTGTTTATGTCCTTATCAAGCTCATTATCAGAAATTCTTTAGGTTGTGACCAACTGCACTGGCAGTTTATTTTTAATCCATTTAAATAGCGATGTCTTCAAGTACTTGCTGCTTCATTTGTGATAGCGTTCAATCCGATACTGCTAACTTGATCGCTTGTGATAGTTGTGGGCGCTTTTTGCATAAAAAATGTTCTGGTCTAAATGCTTCTGAGATGAGAGTAATGGATCTCAAAGGCCCTCGTCAATTACGCTTTCACTGCAAAGACTGTCAGGAAGGCTATTTACAAGTCCCGAAGCTAATCAAAATTGTTGATGAGCTACGAACTGAGTTACAGAACCTGAAGGCTTCCCAGATCAACGTTGGTACCATTACTTCCACCCCAATGTCTGAAGAGCTGCTTTCAGAATTCTACGAGCGACAGAAGAGATCTAGTAATTTGATGATTTTCAATTTACCAGAATCGGATACTGATCGGGACAAGGTATCTGAAATTATGCGTGATATAGTTGTAACACCTCCTTCTATAGTTAGTCTTCAAAGGGTTGGAAGGCGTAATACTAAGGGAGCTCGTGCCCTAAAAGTTATGTTTAACTCCGCCTTTGATGTTCAAAATATCATTAGGAACCGTACCAGACTTAAGGGTAGAAAGATCTTTTTCCACTACGACCTTACGAGCAGTCAAAGGGAACTTGAAAAACAACTAAAAGAAGAACTCAAGAGACGTCAAGAGAACGGCGAAAATAATCTCACTCTCAAATTTTTGAATGGGTGTTATAAAATAGTTGTTAAAACCAACCCAAAAAACTGATTAATCCTGGCCCAACTTCAGCTTCTAGCAAATTGCGATCAAATTTTATTTATTATCAGAATGTTCGAGGTTTGAGGACCAAACTAAACAAGCTATCATTAAACGCAGCTACTAATTCCTATGATATAATTGTTTTGACTGAAACTTGGCTATCGGATAATTTTGGAGATGCTGAAGTTGGATTAGATAATTATAATATTTATCGGCGATATAGATCTGCACTCACTAATCCTGCAACTAGAGGTGGTGGAGCTCTTATAGCAGTGGCTAGAAATATAACTAGTAGCCTGCTGCAGTCATCAGAAGAAATTGAACATGTTTTTGTTCTAGTTGGAAACACTAGGAACAAATGTATAATTGGAGCCGTCTACTTTCCCCCACTTTCCCCTATTGAAGATTATTTATCCTTTACTGAGAACCTAGACGCCATTTCTGAAAAGTATCCTGATGCTAAGATCTGCATTCTGGGTGATTTCAACTTACCTAAAGCAGTATGGTCTGACTTAAATATTTGTTCAGAAGCTATTTCACCCCCTGGTACCACAGCTGATGAAGTGAATGCTACTTATACCGTTTCTAATATGTGTGCCTACCATAATCTGTTTCAAATTAACTCTGTTCATAATGAATTTAACTTTTGGATTTAGTTTTCAGTCATGATCATTTAACTACATGTATTACAGCAACCGATCCTCTGATTGATGTAGATGTTTACCACCCTCCTTTAGTAACTGAATTAAACTTGAGCTTGGACCATTGTAATTATTCTCCTGTTGCTAATGAGTTTTATAATGACTACAAATCAGCTGTTTTTCACTATTGAATATCATCTGGGACTTATTCGGTGGGATCCTTTGTTATTGAATAGATCATTAGATGATATGTTAAATATTTTCTATGATATTTTGTATACCGCGATTCACCTGTTTGTACCTGTTAAGAAAGTTTCATCCAGAAAATTCCCCAGATGGTTCTCATCAGAACTAAAACATCTCATATATTTAAAGAAGCAAGCTCACTTGAGATTCAAACTAACAGGATCTCCTGTTGATTATTTGGAATTTTCTCAGCTGCGTTCTCGGTGTAAGCTCAGGTCTAAAACTGACTATAACGATTATATTAGGTTTACTGAATGTTCTGTTGGTGTTAATTTAAAATCGTTTTGGAACTTTGTAAACTCCAGAAGAAGATGTAATACAATTCCTGATGAAATGTACCTCAACAATGTCAAATATCCTGTGGGAATCGATTTAGCTAACCTGTTTCAAGTTTATTTTAGCTCTGTTTATACTGATAAGACCTGTCCTAGCTATGGTTATATATCTTCTTCCCCTTTGAATGCTTCTGAGTATTGTGTGCCTATCTCTGAAATATATGAACATCTTTGTGGTTTGAATGTATATAAAGGTCCTGGGCCGGATGGCATCCCTCCTTCTATTTTAAAATATTGTAGTTTTGTATTGTCTCGCCCCTTGCATATCATTTTTAACTACTCCCTTAAACTTGGTATCTTTCCAGATCTCTGGAAATCTAGTTTCGTCGTTCCTATTTACAAAACAGGTGAAAAATCAAACATATCCAATTATAGGCCGATATGTATTCAGAGCGTAATTCCTAAATTATTAGATAATATTGTTACTAAAATCCTTACCAAACTTTTGGATCCTTATATCATTAACCAGCAGTTCGGCTTCCGTTCAGGGAAGTCAACTGATCTTAATCTCCTTACATATGTGGACTATCTTTCAAGTGCCTTGGACTCTGGTTATCAAGTTCACTCTTTGTACACAGACTTCTCCAAGGCATTTGATAAAGTTAATCATGGCCTTCTGATTCAAAAAATAAATAATATGGGTGTTGATGGTAGTCTCCTAAACTGGGATCAAAGTTACCTTACTGGCCATATTCAAATAGTCCGTATGTGTGGCTTCTTATCATCTGGCTTTGTAGTTCCTTCAGGTGATCCCCAAGGATTACACATAGGACCACTTTTGTTTAACATTTTCGTCAACGACATCCAGAACTGTTTTATAAACTCTCAATTCTTATGTTTTGCTGATGATCTAAAATTGTATATGTACGTTCATTAGAGGATTGTCAGAATCTTCAAGCAGATTTGGACAATTTATCTCGGTGGTGTACTGCCAATGGCATGGAACTGAATCCAGCAAAATGTCAGTTTATTAATTTTAGTAGAAAGCGTCACCCTATTGTTTTTATCTATAACATTAACCAAACACCTCTTATTAATGTGTCAGAAGTTAAAGATCTTGGTGTTGTGATTGACTCTACCATGTCTTTTCGGCCCCATATATATGTTTCAATTAATAAGGCATTAAGGATGCTTGGTTTTATCAGAAGGATAACTTGTGACTTTCGAAACGTGCAATGTCTTAGAATACTTTACTTCTCCCTTGTTAGACCTCTTATTGAATATGCATCTTCTGTTTGGAATCCCTTCTATACGAACCATATTCACAACATTGAACAAATACAAAGAAAATTTCTAAGACTCATTGCCTATAAATCTGGAATTCATCCTGTTAACACCTACCACCTAAATTACCATGATTTGCGTTCCCAGTTTATGTTGGAGCCTCTTCGTTACAGAAGGAATTGCAAGGATCTTTTCATTCTATTCAACATAGTCAATTCTACTCTCGATTGTCCTACTCTTTTGTTGAATATTGGTTTTTCCGCACCAACTAGATCTACTAGAAATAGTGTTACTTTTTCACAACCACACTACTATACTAATTATCGCAATAATTCGTTCATCCCCAGGTCCACAAGATTGGCCAATTGATTGAATCTTGATTTATTTACATCTTCTTCTGAGTTTCGCCGACAACTCCAAATTTGTAATTTTTAAAAATATTTTTAGTTGTTATTGTAAGTGATATGTGCTTTATCTTATGTGTTATTTAATGTATCTATAAGTTTATGGTTTTTTCTATTTATATATATATATATATATATAAAAAAAATAAAAGTTTCCGAAAGCTTGTTAAATTAGTAAGAAGAGTTCACTTTTATAAACTTGCCGTTTCCCCAATATTTCTGGTTTTATACCTAATTAGTCGGCAAAGACTATCCTATATATATATATATATTTTTTTTTAAATCCATTTTTCTGTGTATCAATTATTGTACTCTATTGTATTTAATGGGTTCTAGCCCGTCAATAAATAAATATGTTGGGTTTAGAATATATATTTTACACCATGAATTATAGGTACAATTACATCCCTTTTATATTCAATGAAATATGTCTAGAGAACCTAGACCTTTGAAATATAAGGGAATGATAATAACAATAAAAAAATATTTCCAATTAAAATTTATTTAAAAAAAAATATCACATTCTAAACTCATGAATAATACAAAAATTTCAAATATAAAGTATGACCCCTGTAAAATGCGTATTTTTCAACAGATCTCAAAATGGATTGTTTTTGTTATATCACTCATCAAAAACTGTATTCTGGCACTAATTTCATTTTCAAGGCAATACTTTTTTTTTCTGTGTCAAAATAATACAAAAGTTGCAATTTAATTTTTTATTTATTTTGACCACACCACCGTATTCGTAGTCATTATAACTAGAAACACCCAAAATTTCATTAAAAAGAAAATTAATCAACTACAAAGTTATAACTACTTTAATTTTGGAGATGAGTCATTCAATTTAATTTCTTACGTACGTTGTAGAGAAACTAAAAAGCTGACAACATGGCAAATATGAAGAAGTACTTCAGCGCAATTCTATAGTAAAAAGCTAAGTCAATAGCTTATTTTCTTCTTGAGTATAACTCCTGAAAATATGGTAAAATAATATTGTTTAACTTAATATATTAACGAAACTGCACTGGCATAGACAATGCTCACACAATTTTTAAGCTGACACAATACCTCAAATTAATTTTATTTAGGTCACTCAGTGTTTTAATAAATGAAATAGAACAGCACCATTTTACCTTATGGTCAGGAATTATAACTCCAGAACAGAATCTATTGACTGCGGATTTTTACTAAACTGCGCTGATGTACTACTCAATATTTCACGTGTTGCAAGAGTTTTAATTTGTCCACAAGCTACATAAAAAATAGATTCAAATATCTTGTTTCCAAAATTAAAGTTGTTATGCCATTGTTAATGAATATTTTTTTGTAATATTTTGATTGTTCCTATTTTTAACGATTATTATTCAAGTGTTGTAATCAAAAATGAAAAAAATTGCCTAATAGACTTTTGCCTTTGTAAATGAAAATTAAATTATAAAAATGTGTGCCAGAATACATTTTTTTGATTCTTAATATAACAAAAAAAAATATTTGAAGTTTGGTTCAGAAATGCACATTTCACAGGGGAGCTTCCATTTCAAATGGGACACACTGTATATTGATATTGCAACCAATGACGTATTAAAGATATACAAACCTTGTTTACATTTTGGTTGTCCCCAACATATTTGAGACGAGACTCTTCTTACATGATGCCAAATCTCGTATAACAATAATCGTAATTATGATTATATTTAAGATTTTTGCAGTATTTTACGTTTAAAAGGTTAGAAAAAAAGTGAAAAGCACTTGAAATAGGTATGACCAGTCGGCGTCCAGCTCATTATTTTTTTCGGTTAGGATTTTTCATTTTCTATCAATATCAAATAGTAAAATAGTTTATAAATTTTTAGCTTTGCAACCTCAAACTACTTTTTGAGATCTGTCAATATGATTTTAATTATAATTGTGTTCTTATTTGGTTTGGGATTGTAATTTGTTTATTTGAGTGCTTAGAAGACATTTCTGCCCTCAGGAATAAACGTGGTATGATCATGAGGTGCCAAACTGAGATATTCACTCTTAAAGTTTTTCGTTTGGCCCTTACACATATTACGACATTTAGATAATTTTTTTGTGGATTCTTGTGTTATATATTCCTAGAATTTTAGAGAAAGTTTTTTGATTAATAAAGTTCAATACTTTTTCCAAAAAACGACATACCGCATTTATTATTAAATATTATCATCAGTTTGCCAAGAAAGTAAGCGGTGCTGCTCGTAAATTCAATATACCGCATTTTTTCTAGGGGTGTTACTAAAAATAAATATGGTATGTGCTAAACCTGATTAATTAATATAATAATAATACATTTCTGTTTCAAAAAAAGATTTAATATTTGTATGAAAAATTTCTAGAAATAAAAACGACTAGCATTTAGAGAAAAATTTATTAACAATAAGATATAAATTTACATGAAAATAAATCTAAAATTAACATAAACTAAATTGAACGTACGTTTTAATCACCACTCTCTGGAAGGTTTACCCAAAAATGTTTCCGGTTCTCTGGAAAAATACCGTCGAGGGCTTTAAGCAACTTTTATTTTTTGGACGATGAGAAACCACATGCTTTGGAACAAGAAGTAACTGGTATCAGCAAAAGTCCGGTTTTTTCATGACTTTCTTGCATAGAACATCTAAGTTTTTAAAATCTTCATCGTCAGCCAGTGAGGTTTTGTCCTGAAGAATATATTTTCCTCTACTGGCTTTTATTTGGACAATGTTTGACAAGCGCGGGTGATTTAAATCTTGATTAAGTTTCGCCTGAAATTTAAAATCTTTCCATAAATAGAAGTCGTTATGAGTCTGGGCTTCACGTCGATTCTAGATTTTCTGGATGTGCCGACAGCTTGTACATAGTCGTCAAAATCATAGGTTTTGACCTGCCTCTTCAGTGACAGCTCCACCTGGTGGTGAAAACTGTCAGCCGACATAAAGGTATGACCGGGTTCAAAATAATTCACTATTAATTCTTGAGCTGCAATTTCATTTGAATTTTCCATCCCTACTAAAAATGTTAGAAAGCACTAGTTTTTATTCTGGCTGGCGCAATTATCTGGTCCTAGTTCTGTGACTCTTTTTCTGGAATAAAATAGGTATTCTCAATGATAATATACCCGCAAGTTGCATATGAGGCGTCTAGATTCAAAACTGGACAAACCCAATTTTTAAAATTTCGAGTTTTTGATTGTGCTGCAATTAAAATAAAAAACATACTTTTAGAAAAAACTGATATTACTATAATTTGTCGCTAATTTATCGCTTTTATTACCATAATTAAAAATTTGTCGTTCGTCGCTTTTTCAAAACCTTTATTATCCTAAATCTAACGAATTGAATTAGCTATGACTTATAGTAGTATTTGTTAGTACAAAGTGATTTAAACTTATGGATTTAAAAAAAAACAAGGAGCGACCAATTTTTAATTATGATAATAAATTAGCAACAAGTTATGGTAGTATGGTAGTATTGGTACCCAAAAGGTAAATATGAAGTGCATCGGCATATATAAACTCCTATAAGCTTGGATTTTTTTGAAAAAGCGACGAGCGACAAATTTTTAATTATGGTAATAAAAGAGCGTTTTTTCAAAAACGACGAGCGACAAATTTTTAATTTTGGCATAATCAAAAATTAAAATTTCCGAAATGGTTCTGCTAGGTTAATGGGGGGTGGTTTTATTAACATAAGCGTAGTATATGTATAAGACGAGGGTTTCGTTATTTTGGAGACATATATAGACATTTGACTTCACTACGAAATACGAATTCAATAAATTAAAAAACTGCTGATAAAGTGATTTATTAAACTGTCAAACAGTTCGATTTTGGGTGTTAGTTACTTTATGTTGTAATCCTTGTTATATAATTGTCGATAACAATAAATATTTGATATTTATTATGATTATTGTTTTAATTCTTCTATTTTATTGTGTATAATTTTAATGAACTTTCATTTATTCTTTAGTTTTGTAAAAACAAAATAAACCTTTCAATATTACATTAACATGTTTATAATCTGTATTGCAAAACCTTTTTTAAGTTTAAAATCCTTCATACGTATGTTTTAAAAATTCACCTATCTAAGAGTTACGCTTTTGATATAATTTACACTTATTCAAACGAAAAACTAATAACGTACATCATTTAGTCTATAGAATCGTTTTTCATAAAATAGTTTAAATGAACCCTCCCGAAATGATACTCTTACGTGCAGTGTACTCGCCTTGATTTATGTTGCGACCAAAACATTGTATAGGCAATAATGTGTGAAGGCTGGTATATCTTCAATACATCATTGATTGTAACTTAAAATAAACTATAACAATTTCCGAAACCAACTGAAAAATAAAAAATATAATCTTATTTATCTATTTCTTACTTTCGCGCAAATACCGTTGTTTTCCTAGTCTAAACCATTCCCCGATATATGCCTGAACTTCACTAATACTTGTTTTGTGATGCGAGACCATTATATCTGCAAAATAACAGAAATGTAATTTTGAAAAATGCTTACTGTTTATTCACTGAATATTCTCAAATGATTCAATTTTTATTTGATAAAAACTCACTAATGAACAGTTTGATTGTATAGGTCTCCCCCAATTTGAAATTTCCCATTTTTCCTTGAAGCGAAAAGCTTCTGTTAAGGTTGTTGGTGTATATTAATCCTAGGCACTTATTTATATTCTCTTTCAAGTCCCGCCAACCAACAGATTTCATGTAGGATATCTGAAATCAAAACTATAATAAGCAGAAGATATATTTCAAGCCCTAGCAGAACATACAAAAGAGTGTTTGTTTTCCTCAATGGATATCAAAGGGTACCAGTTCATCTAAACATTTTAAGGGTAACTTATCCTGGAGATTTTTTATGTATCTATCAAATTCCCATTTCTCGTGTGAAGCGATTTTATGTGTTTTTGTAGAGATTGTATGTTTTTCTGCATATCTTAGCAAATCTGAGTAAGACTTATGACTTATTCATGGTAGATAGATATCCATTGGTAGATTATCCACTGTTCCATTCTCTAAAATAGTAGTTCACAAAAAGTAAATTGATGAATAACTCATTTCTTTACACAAACCTGCAATGATAATAGGCATATTCTCAATGTGATTGTCCTGAGTCTGTTGAAATGTCTTGACATTCTTGTGCTTCAGACACTGAGAGAGATTTTTATTTATTTATTTATTTACGGGCAAGCCCAATTACACATAAAAAAGTGAACATGAAAAAATTATTTTTTATAATAGAAATACCTACAAATGCAGTATATTATAAAATACGGTAATAAAAAAAATACATTTAATGATAAAAAAATACAATACAATGATGAAAATGAATACAGAAATAAAAGACAATTTAGTAAAAATGGTAACACAAAAAAAGAATAAGAATTTTACATGCGTGACAAAAACATTACTACTAAGTATATAATACAAAAACAAAACTATGGCAATTACATTCTTAAATTGAAACGGTGGTGGTGGCATTACGATCTGTTCAGAGCTACCTGTTTCTCTAATGTGATCAATGTAGGTTAACATCTTATTCTCCTTGGAAGTGGATGGAATTTCTAATTTGTATGGTTTGCCTGAGACAGATGGTGGTGGTGTAATGCTCTCTTCTGAGCTGGAATGAGAAATATGTTTCTTCTCTCTTCTGCATTAGATGATATTGTCTTGGGAGCAGACACTTTTTTTTATTTTAATTAATTTATCTGAGATAAATGGTGATGGTGTAATGCTCTCTTCAGAGCTGGATAAAACGACATTTTTTTTCTTTCTTCTTCCCATTCCAGTTTCCTCAAAATCTTCATTAGCAGTTAGATATGAAGTATCCTCTGCCCTTCTCCGAGCACCTTCCAATGTATCTAAAAAATGTAAAAATATATGTAAATGAGAGAATGTATTGCATTTTGTAAAATTTGAGTTCTGTTGAAAATAAAATGTAATCTGAATAAATATGAATCTTTTTTGAGTTAACAAGTCTGAGTTCTCATATATTTTCTTCAATTTTGAAAAAGCACTTGAAGTAAAGTTAAGTATAGTTGTACATTATATAAGACTTACAACAGAATGTTTCAATTTCTATATCGTGCAGTTCAATGTTCCTTATTTGGGGGCTCCCCTCTGACCATATATGATGTTGCATTCACTGACTTTGGCCACCAGCACTGAGTCTCATCAGTTATCCAACTAACAGGGACTTCAGAGGAAATTTTTTCAAAAGGAAGAAATATGACAGCAAACTTTTTGGTAGTCATCATTGCAATGTAATAAACACCATAAAAATCCATTTGGATTTATGGATTGTTTAATGTAATAAAGTAACAATTGCATCAACATCTTCCAGATAAGGGACTCCGAAACATTTTTTTACAACTGAGCCATGTCAAATGATATATCATTTTCTGATAAATCTCTTCCTTTTACTGCATAAATACCAATGACTGTTGAATTACAAGGACGTTCAAAAAAGTGCTCTATGTTCAAATAACATCTACCAGTGCAGACTACACTACTATTAATAAAGTCGAACTTCTGAATCAACACAATTTGGTCATTCTCAAGTAACACACAATTGTCATTGGATTTCAAAGACAAAAACAAGTTTTGTCACTGAACTTTTATTATTTTGCCTTTTTTTCTAGTAATTAGTGGATAATTATACATTTTTTTCTGGATATTAATTTCTTCATTAGTTCGATTGTTTATCTGCTGCACTGGATAACGTGAAGTTTTAAGTAATTGTTTGAGTTTAAACATAGAATTCTCATATTTGAATGCACTGAATGAATCTAGGTTTCCATGAATTCTAACATCTTCAGATAAATTATCTAAATTATGGATATTATAAGTACAGTATTCATTTCCGAAAAATATTCTAAAACAATATTTTCGATGCTCTGTTTTTTCTGAGATAATAATCTTATACCAATTGCCAGAGATAAAAAATGGTTATATATTTTTTTCATTCAAAATATTTTTCATTATAACGGGACCAATATATAGCGAAAATAAGTGAAATTCACTTGCTTTCCACCTCTCAACTTCTGTCATTGATCTTGGTCTCCTTTCATAATTTGAAGGAACATACTTGCTTGTTGAGAAGTACATCCCATTAAACACATTTATATTTTCTTTTTTCAAACGAACTGATACATTTCCTTTCATCCAAAAATATAGGACACGCTTGGTAATTCCCAATAATACTTTTATTTTCTTTTTATTTATTTATTTAATACAAATTAATATACCTATATTACATTAATTTTGGAATATACATTTTCAATTTCGTACCTGCTAGGTAGGCAACCAGTATTTAGAGAAAGAAAGAAAATAAATACAATTCAACACATAGCCACATCCAATGGTTATACAATACATCCAGGATATTGAATTAACTGTATTGTTGAGTATAATGCACCTAATGTGCAATTGCTATAAATACATTTTAAATAAAATATAACTATTAAATCGCCTTGCAATAAATAATATCCGAAATTGAATAAAGATAACATTATTTACTACTACATACTATAAGAGTCCATCTACGAACTCTTTATTTTCATATATGTATTTCTTACACAGATTCACAAATGTCTTATATTTGGTTGCTGTTTTTGTTGAATTTGGTATAGAATTAAAAAAATTTGGAGCCAAAATGGTAAAAAATGTAAAAATTTAATACCATTTAATTTGTGTACGTAAAATACTTGTTTTTGACCATTATCATAAAATATTTACGGTTTTCCATTAACTTATACTCTAAATGTACTATATCGTTTGAAAGATTATTAATTGTACTAACAAATTGTAAAAAGACTTATAGGGTGATTCATTTAAAATTTTTGAGATATTGCTTGATTTGCGTTTTGTTTCACCCTGTATTAAAGAAGCCACAGATAAAAAAAGTAATTAATACTGAGCACAGCCAAGGATATGTGAATGACAATTGAATACAAAGACCTGTTGATTTATTTTGATTTACTGTTTAGCAGAGTGTTAAAGAGGAGGTCTTTTTTGCCAATAATTGGCCATATCTTTTTAAAACACCCATATAATATATTAGAATGCTATATTTTTGTAACGCTCTCGGTGAGATCTTTTCGATTCTTGAACAAAATATAGTACGTTTCATTAAAAAAAATGTAAGTTTGTGCTGCTACGTGGTTTTGGAACACCCTGTAGAATCGAAAGTATTTTCAAAAGATGCCCTCAGTAACTGTATTAGCTCACACAAAACCTTAAAGTTTTATCTCGTACCACAACGATGTAATCCTCCGATGTCAGAAGATTGCCCCACCCTGTATAATAAAAAGTAATGGACCAAGGACTGTACCCTGTGGTATTCCAATTTTAGGGGTCACTACACTCTTCTGATTTTTATCATTTGATTTCTTTGCCCCAGGTAATTTTCAAAAACATCCAACACAACACCTCTGACCTATAGTGCTCGAGGACATCAATGAGCTGTCGATGAGGTACTGCGTCGAACGCCTTTGCAAGGTCCCGAAAAACTGCAATCACTTTTTCATCATTGTCAAGTCCATTTTTTACATTATTTATTAGTTTGTACATGGCATCAGCAGTACTAACCCCTTTCATAAAACCAAACTAATTGTTATTTAAAATATTATTAGAAGTTAGATAATCAAATAATCGATTATTTATACTTTTTTCAAAATTTTTTGCAAAGTTAGAGATGACACTTATACGTCGATAATTGGTAATATCAGTTTTTTTTAAATAGGTGTAACAGTAGATATTTTGAATGACATTGGGATTGTATCAGTTGAGAAAATGTTATTTATAATATGAACTAAAGGGCCTAACAGGTATTTATGATATTTCTTTATTATTCATGATGGAAAACCATCTACACCTGGAGCAATATTATTTTTTAAACTATTAATATGCATAATAATATCTGTGTTAGTGACAGGCTTTGCAGTCATGCATACTAAATGCATATAATCTATGGGGAATTGTTTGACCATATCAATATCCAACTCTTCTAAAATTGTTGCTCCCTGTGATGTTCAGGATTTTCTTGGTTTCTGAAAGATTTAATTGTTTTGAGAGTTGAATTTGTTGATAAAAATACCATTCTTCTTTCCATGTAATCTCCTTCACAAATACACTTTGAGCATTCAAAATATCCTGTGTATTTTTTAATATTAGTTATGAAGGCTTTGGCAGGTGCATCACATATTACACATCCAAGTTTTCAATTGCCATCTCAATTCTTTCTATAGTCTCTTATTCATCAACAAAAAAACTGAGAAAGTCGTTTGAGTCCTCTAGTTTCTTATCACCATCGAAGAGTCCAATCAAGAATGACTCTGTTATAAAATTATCTACAATGCTATCTCCCAATATTGGCCAGAACTGACTGCCTGATGACTTTGATATTAGTAAACCATCCAAATTTATAATTAGTTTCAGGCTATTATCAATTTCCATTTTGGAATTGATATAATTTTTGATAACTATTCAGATTATCCACTAAATCAAAATGAATATATTTTCCACCGCTTATTTCAAAAATATTGCTAATGCTCCTAGGTGTCTTCATGATAGTTCTTGCATCCTGTGGTAATTCATTATGTCCATGCTTTCTCAAAAGAGCCAAGAAATCATTGATGGCTCTCTGCGTCAAATGGTGATTCTGAAAGCATTCTCTTGAATCATTACACAAAGAAGTACTTTCACATGTTGTATTCACATAAATGCTGACAGAACTATCAGGTGATGAACTTAACATTTGTTGGTCATCAGTCAACAAATTATTATTCTCAGATTTTTTTCTACAGCCAGACTTGATGAAATTGATGATAAAACAGGTACAACATCATCAAGTATTAAATCTAGTTTGGGTTGCACAGTAGTGTCACCAAGAATTGCTGTTCTTTGTATTTTATTTACATCTTTTCTGAGAATACGTCGTTTCTGTCGATCAGTCAAATCCGAAAAATCACGGGGTATTTTCAGTTGATGAGCAATTAAATAATCAGTATACTGCTTGAGAAAATAAACTATCAATTTACTTACCACCCAATATACTTCCAAATTCCAAAGAATTAAATCTTTACAACAACAAGGCGCCAAGCCATTTCACTATACATAACACATAACCTTATTTTTATGTAAGGGAAATGTACCAACATATCAAATATTTGAATGCGAACTTGAATGTATACATAATATGCATACAATGTAACGAATTAATGTAACATGTATTACTATGGAGTGATTTAAAAAAAAATACGAGGTAGATCATTTTATATATTGGTGACATCTCTGATATATCCCATACTTGTGTTGATCTTAATGTTACTGTTACAATATATAAAAATGAGGTTTAAGGTAACCTTGTGTTTACTGGGTTAGATTAGCTGACTCTATGGATGACATTTCAATTTTTTTAATGTGTCAACTTTCTAGTTTAAAAGACATCTGCTGGAGCTTAACTTTGATATTTTAAAATTTTTGATTGTCCGATTGATGTTGTAGTGTTATCACTCTCTAATTTAATTTTACATGTTGTTTTCTTTGTTATTGTTTTTAGAGCATTGTTTAACACTGTAATTTTTATGTGAATTGGGCTTGCTCATGAATGAATAAATAATATGTATCTTTTATAGGACCGTTGGAAACGTAAAAAAAGAAGTAGGAAGCACAAGTGGATGTAGCGGTTACTCCAGCATCCCTAAATCGATGTGGCACCCTTTGGTTCACATTGTGTCTCTACTACTGCTGAGCCCAACATACAGGAATACAATGAGAGACATGATTATTCAATGGAACAGCCAGATATTTACCATAATAGGTCAGACGATATGGAAACTGTCAATCCAGAAAGTTTGGACCCTAGTTCTGCCAGTATCCTCGGTAATTCAAGAAGACATATACCATCTACAAAAAGGAAATATGAAGCTGGTAGTGATTCCATTGAGTAGCATAGTAACCCAATATCCAGTGCACATGTGGATCTAGCAGGTACGTTAAAATACCATAAAAATCTGGAAATGATTGATACAGATTATACTTTTGGAATAATGATTGCAGTTCATTTCAAATCATTTGAAAGCAAAAATAATGCAGAATTTATGTGAAGCAATCAGCGATAGTGATTAACTTTGATTTTGCATATATACATAGTTTTTAATTTATATTTCTAGTTTATTTGCTTTGTGGAGTAAGAAGCTGTTACATTTCTCAGATAATGATGATGCTAACTACATAGATGGAAATCGTATTCCCTCGGCAACAAAGCCAACGTGTTCTTTCAATCCTACTGGTTCCCGTCTAATGTAACTAAAATCACAAATGGTTTTTTCAAAAGCTATGCAAAGAAGGAAGTGGGACCATGCATGAAGTAAATATTTTGATTTAATGAAAGTGGGAAAAGTAATAATATATTACCCGATTTTGGTTATAGAGCTACCAAAAACAGATTCAAGAAAGTGTCTGTACTACCTCTACTGTGATATGTAAGTACATGCTTGTTTAGTATCTGTATATTTTGCATACATTTGCAGAAGATTTTACGAAAAATGCAACATTAATTGGACCACGTTATGTAATAATAGATTAAGCGACATTTTATAATTTCCGAGAAAATTGAATGTAAAGATTTTTTTATTTTTAAGTTGTCGTGGAGTCGTTATTATAGGAGTTATAAATTTGAGTTTTTGACATTAGGACTATAATATAGTGTATTTTAGAGCCTTGTTTTTAAATGTATGATTATATAACCAATTTAAGGCTATAGTGCCAGAATGTCGTTTAATTCGAATTACTTTTTTATAATTAAGCCAGTATTTAAATTTTCGCAAAGAATTAACCAACACATTTGTCGCATGATTCTTTATTACAGAACTAAAAAATACAAAGTAACATGTTATTTTCATTCAGGAAAAAAATACGAAAAGTGGAAAATACAAGAAAACGTAATATCACAACCTATTGCTATTCTAACAGTTTTTTAAGGTAACTCAAAAATATAATTCTAGTACATAGAGTAACAAATTTTAACTTTATAATAATAGTAGGTACATCAACAAAAATGGCGTATTATTCGTTCTCGGGATCAAAATCTAACGATCCATCAAATCCATCAACATAATCGATGATCCGTTCGTTACCTATAATGTTTTCATAGAACCGTTTGGCATCTGAAGGAATAAGATCCAACAAGGATTTTATGTCATTTAACTTATCAGGTGATACTGGTTTTCCTTCAGGCCATAAAACGTTGAGGCTAGACGAAAAAGTGAAGGTGGAAGAAGTTCCTCTTCTTAAAAGCTGCTTTTTGGAAACGTCTACTTCTTGCTTGATCCCTTGATGTTCTGTACTGAAAAAAATCCTAAATGGTTTTTCTTTCAACAACGATATTTCTCTAGTTTTGAGCCAATTAACGGAATCGCCATTTATCTTTTTTTCTGTTTACTATATTTTTTTAAATCTTGTTAACACCCACAAAATCATGTTTTTTCAGAATACATGTTTTTAGTTTGTTATGTTTCCGGCAGCTTTTCATGACTTCGACGTAATCATTAGGTGTATAAAGTCTCTTTTGATACTTCAGCGCTGACTCAATATCTCCAAATTCTGAGTCGTTTGGCATAAAGCTATGCCCTGAGACCAAAAATCGCATGGTAATTTTTTCAATCTTTGGACTTTCTTCCATGATAGCCTTAAGAATCATTACTATTTTTATATTTCGATTTTGGCCGCCACAACTATCGGACCACAAAATTAGTTCAGTTACATCTGGACTAAGATTGTCTTTCAAATGCTTTCTTAAAACAGAGCCAACTTCTTGAGCACCTTTGCCTGCTACACCTTCAATCCACACTAAGTAGGGACAGAAGAGTTTTTATTAACACCGATCGAACTCCAATGCAGGTGAATCAATGGAAAAAGTTGAACGATGAGCTTAAAGCACGCCAACAACAAGGTGAAACGAATTTACTGATAAGGTATGTTCAGAATGTTCCTAAAATTGTTTCAAAAAACTTATAAACAGTAGTAACACTGGTGAATTGTCCATTTACTACCAAAATGTGAGAGGATTACGCACAAAATTGTCTAAATTGAAGCACAGTATCTCAACTAGTTTCTATGACGTTATTATTTTCACGGAGACATGGCTGAACGATGATTTTCTCGATAGTGAATTAGGACTCGATAACTTTAATGTATATAGGAAAGATCGGTCTGCTATCACCAGTGCTTTTAGTCGAGGAGGTGGAGTCCTAGTTGCGATTCACAAGTCACTTACTAGTCTTTTGCTGAATTCAGCTCGACAAATTGAGGACCTTTTTGTAGCAGTTGGAAGAAGTGACAATCATATTATAGGCAATGTTTATATACCCCCTAAGGCAAATATAGATATGTATAACTCATTTTGTCAAGATGTTGATGCTATAGCTGAAACATACCCTAAAGCAAATCTTCATTTATTTGGCGATTTCAATATTCCCAACTGTACGTGGCATATGAATAACTTGGGTTCGGAAGCTACACCCACTCAACGGGCAGATGCTGTTGAAGTCGATTCAATTGAAATTATGTCAAACTTTGCTTCGTTCAAAAATCTTTTTCAATGTTCTACCATTGTGAATGATAGAGGTGTATTATTAGATTTAGTATTTTCTCACAGTAACCTTACCGTTACTAAATCTTCAGAATACTTAATTTTTCCGGATAATCACCACCCACCACTTCAGACAAATTTGAAACTAAAAATAACTGATAATGGGGCAGATGACCATGTTCCACAACACTATTTTGATTTTAAAAATGCTAACTTTCCAGCTATTAATGACTGTTTGGGTGCGATCCCATGGGATAGTTTACTGTTAAATAAACCACTTGATGTAATGATTAATATTTTTTATGATGCTCTCTACTCAATCATAGAACTACACGTACCGATTAAAAAATATTCGAAGCAAAAATTTCCGCTGTGGTTCTCTGGGGAATTATGTAAATTAACTATACTTAAAAAGCAAGCTCATAAAGAACATAAAAGATTATTGAACGATGACAGTTATAACAGATTCTCTAATTTAAGATCTCGATGTAAATTGTTATCTGAACAATGTTAGGATAGGTTTATTGCAGAAGCTCAGCACTCTGTACAAGTAGACGGTAAATTATTTTGGAATTTTGCCAAGGCATGTAAAGGACAGCATTCTTTACCAAAAGACATGTTTTTAGATAATATTGAGTCTAGTTCTTGGTCCGAAATTGTAAATTTATTTGCCAATCATTTTTCATCACTTTACCAAACTAAAAATATCAACATACCTCAGTTCAACAACTGCTATCATATTAGCGTAGCTAATTATCACATTAATATTTCTGAAATATATGAAGCTTTATCTAATCTAAATGTACGAAAAGGACCTGGTCCTGATGCTATTCCACCGAGCTTGTTAAAATACTGTAGTTTTGTTCTAGCTCGTCCACTTTACTATATTTTTAATGAATCGTTAGCTTCTGGTCAATTTCCTGATTACTGGAAATTAAGTTACATGAAACCTGTTTATAAATCAGGTAACAAACGTGATATAAAAAACTATCGCCCCATTTCAATATTAAGTGCTATTCCTAAGCTGTTTGAAAGTTTACTGACTGAGCATCTCTCCTGCATATTCAGGAACACTATCATTCCCCAACAGTATGGCTTCTGCGAAGGTAAATCAACTGAAGTTAATTTACTGAATTACATTAGTCACATAATGGAGGCCTTGGAGAATGGTTTCCAAGTAGATGCTATCTACACTGACTTCTCCAAAGCCTTCGACAGAGTTAATCATGAGCTCCTAATAGCCAAACTTGAAAATTATGGTATTTTAGGACAATTGTTGAATTGGATTAAGGATTATCTTACGAATAGGAAGCAAATAGTACGTGTTAATCGTTGTTTGTCGAATGAGATCTCTGTTCTTTCTGGTGTACCCCAGGGTTCTCACTTGGGGCCTTTGTTGTTTAATTTGTTTATTAATGATATTATTAGTAGTTTTCACTATGGAATAGTGCTTATGTTTGCCGACGATTTAAAGGTTTTTTCTGTAATAAAGTCTAGTTTGGAAGCTGAAAATCTGCAGTCTGATTTGAATATGCTACATAATTGGTGTATAAGTAATGGAATGGAGCTTAATACAGGAAAATGTCATATTATGAGGTTTCACCGAACTAACACCCCAATATTGTATGACTATACTCTTAACAATGTGGTTCTGGAATCTCGAAATATTGTTAAGGACTTAGGGATATTGTTGGATACCACACTAAGTTTTCAGGAACATATTAAAACTATTGTTAATAAATCTATGAGTCTACTTGGCTATATTAAGCGTATTACCGTTGATTTTACTAGTATACATCCTTTAAAAGTGCTCTACTGTTCGTTAGTTAGACCCCACTTGGAATACTGCACTTCAGTGTGGTCTCCACATTATCTGTTTTATATTGACAAAATCGAAAGTGTTCAGCACAGATTCCTTAGACATATAGCATTCAAAATGGGTAGATACTTAGAATATGAAACCATCCAGCAAAATTTAAATATTACCACTTTAAAACAACGGCGAGATCAGCATGACCTAATTTTATTGTTCAAAATACTAAATTTTTTAATCGAGTGTCCCGACTTGTTAGCCAGAATTAACTTTGAAGTCCCTGGTCGCCAGACAAGGCAGGTTACTTCCTTTCATGTTCCGTTTTGTAGAACGAATTATGCACAATTTTCATTTATACCACGAACACTGAGATGTGCTAATCAGTATCCTGAACTTGATTTCTCCACGGGTTTTACCAGTTTTAAACGTACACTGTCAAGTATACTTGGATAACTAATTGTATTGATGATATTTAGTTCTTTTTAGTTATGTGTTTTCTGTATTTATATTTTACAAATTTTTATTTATAATGTAATGTATCCTTTGTATGTTCTGTATTTTATATAATCTCATATGATAAATGTTTTTGTATTTTTTTAGATTTGTAATCACTTTTTTGTGAAATGGGTTCGCCCGTAAATAAATAAATATATAATATATAACAAAAGCCCTGACCAGTTTTACCAGAATGGACCCCACCATTGTATAACCACAGTTGACGCTTGAAGTATACTATATTAGTGGGTATTCTGGGCAATGGCAAAGTTTTCTCTAAATCAAAAGTCAATACTTCTAATGATTCTGTAGTCTTTGCCCTTTCTAGATTAGAATTCATAAGATTTCGGGCTTCTTCAGCCTGTTTTTGATGCATATCTCTTTCGTTTTCCATTTTGTTTTTTTCTTCTAATGATTTACAATCTCGAATCTTTACATCTAAATTATCACATTTATTACATGTGTCTTTTTTGGGTTTTTTTCTTTGAAGATTGAAATCATCATAAAATATGCGCTTGTTTGTTGAATAAGAAACGGGGTTTTGGTCCTGATTTTCATCTTTGTATAGACCAAACATTATTTCCAAAGTTGTATCAGGATTTAGAAACAGCCTACTTGAACTATTTTTGCAGTAATGGGATTGATATTTTGGAAATTTCTCTATATGCTCTACTACTTTCTGTTTTCGGTCTTGCGACAATTTCTTAGGATTGTTTCCCCTACCTCTGATATCTGTTATAATAACTTGTGAAGATACTTTCTTTAGGTATCTGTCAATCCTTGCTGAGGAAATTTTCAATGTTTCTATAAACATCTTTGAACAAACTTCTTTATCTGCCAGTTTATATATTCTTGTATACGATCTTTTTGTAGAATTTTTGTTTCTTTTTCTTTTCACTGGCACAACCTTCACACAAGACTTCACATAAAGTCATTTCGCTGAAAAATCAGCCAAATTCCAAAACTTTCTGAACTCGTTCTGTCTTTGGAGTAAAGTAACTTTTTCGTGGCACTTGTCTTTACACTGATAATCTACAAATTGTCGAGGTGTCACTAATTTGCCTTTTTGACTAAAATATGCTTGATTGGTTCGACAGTTCCTTTTTCGTGTTTCTCTCGATTGTTTCTTTTGCGACCTTTTTTAGGTCTTCCGCTCCTTTCGTTCTCCATTGGTTCTTCGCTTCTGTTTTCATCGTTATTTTCATCACTTTGCTCTAGGTCTCTTTCATAATTGCCTTGCTTTTCTTCCCTACTAGTTCCTTGTAGTTTATCTTCAATAGCTTCATCTTGTTCTTCATTAATCTCAAGTACCATCGATTCTTTGCTCATATTATCATCCTTTTCCTCAGTAGTAAAACGTTCCCGTGCAGAATTGCCTTGCTCTTCCTTATTAGTTTCTTCTGGTCTGTCTTGAGTGGACTCTTGTGACCAATCTTCAGTAGTCTTTGGTACATCCTGAATAATGTATCGCTGTCCTTGTCCTACTTTAGCGTTTTTATCTAGATGTCCTACAGAAATTATAGGAAATCTATCATCCTCAACCATTGGTACCGTCCTTTTATATTTGTCATTGTAGTTGTATGTTGTGTTCGCTTTATCTGTTGTCTCACTGCAATAATCATTAAATGCATTTTTTTTTTAATTTGCTGCGTTGTGAAGTCAGGTAATGGAAAATTTTGTGAAATATCCATTAGTACTGTAGGTATCAGAATCTGGCAGGCTACTGATTGTTGAATCAAAAACTTGTGTACAATTACTTGTATTAGCAATACTTTCGGAAAAAGATGTCTCCATTAAAAAAAGGCTTGCCGTATAAGCTTTTATCTGAAACATAAAAATTTTAATCTTTCCCAAATTTTCAAAACTATGTATGTCCAATTATTTTACCTCATCAGCATTTTTGTTTGATACCTCCGGAAGAGCTTCGGGTCGATGCTGGAAAAGAACATGATTTTAAGGAAATATTCTTGTCTAACTAAAATGACTCACCCTGTACAATCTAGACGGACAGCAAAAAATAAAAATAAGCCGCCCGTTTAATGGAAGGGTATTCTCTACATTATTGAAAATAATTAAACGTGGTACTTACCTCTGGCGCCATGTTTTTTTGTATAAACGGGATTATACAACGATAGCTTCTGGAGCTTTTATTAAAAAGATGAATCTTCTTATCCATTGCAACTAAACAAAATCACTTGACCAGGTTTTTCTTTTAGGTAACGACTGCACGAACAACTCCTATGCTTTGAAGCAGGAGTTTCGCGTAAAGCTTAATACTCGCTTAGGCGAAATTCGCGTTTTTTTGACATAATGTGTCAAATCCATATTTAAAAATATTCGCGGCGGGAAATTTTAACTTGTGAGTATTAAGCTTAAGACTGATAGGACCTCGTTTTGAAATAACGAAACAAGCGACAGGGATGTCGCTTGATTCGCTATTACAAAACTAAGATGTTGACGAGGAATAATGCAAAGAAGATTAAGCGCCATTCCTGGCGCTTGAGTCTATGTTACAAAAAAAGGATTTAGATGCAAATAAATTTTGTAATATCAATATGTCGGATAATTCTTCATTACGTATCTTAAATTTGCATTTTGCCTTGATGAGTTCTAAACATGTCGCTTAATTCAGGTGCCCTTGAAAATAAAGAGGAAAATTATTTTATCTGGGAAAAGGTTTTCAAACATAGATTTTAACCTTCTCTAAGAGATGGCACCATTAACTCGATTTTTGAAATTTTGTCGCTTAATTCGCTATTACATAACATGGTCCAATTATAATAATCATCACTTTATATTTGTGGTAATTGTGCAGAACACGTGCTTCTCGATTTTGAAAAAAAATTTTGTGACAATCTGTAGGAATTGCTTTTTTGATTAATGTGTATAAAGTAAAATTTGGCTGAAAGGGGTATTTTACAGGATAGGGAGTGAATAGGGGTGTTGGGTGGGGTAAAAAAAAATTTAAAAAATTAGTCTTAAAAATCCCAAAATCATAGATTTCCAAATAAAAATTCCATTTAAAAATGTTATATTTAAGTACAGTTTTGCCGGCTTTCTGAATAATCTCCTATTCCAATGAAATTGAAAAGGATGCAACATCTATTCTACGAAAAATGTAAATAGGTTCTAAAACTTATTAATAATAATAATAAACGTCATTTATTGGTACAACCAAATGGCCATCGACCGAGGTCCTTCAGCCAGTAATACTTACATTATTTAATATAATAGACTTAATAGTAATAAAAGTAACATTAGTGTGTATATAAAAAAAATCGAAAATACAAAAACAAAAAAAAAATTATTGTTCACTTTCATTTTCCTTCAATTACTTGTATTTACCACTACCCAAACTGTCTAATGAGGATATTCTCATTTCGACTGCTGTGTATGATCTCGTTCTATGCATAGTGTATACATTATTTCTTTATTACGCTTGGAGAATGTTTGGGACATAGTTGTCAATCTACCCTCTTGTGGCTGTACTTTTGTGGTTTGGTATAGAAGTATGGATTGTGGAGAGGGTTTGATGGATGTCTCATTTTTGTGATGGCTCTTATGGCTGTTGTCTCTGCTATCTATAGTGTTTTCTATTGTCTTATTGTCTGGTATATTATATGGCCATACTCGAGTATCGGTCTACAGATAGTTTTGTATATGTGTGCTGCAGTTTTCTTGCTTATCCCCATGTTTTTGTATGTTCATTTTAAATGAACAACCCGTTAAGCAAAGCAAAGCAACACATTTTATTATTCCCTTTCTAGTAGACAACTGATCTATATCCACCCAAACGATAAAATAGATAGGACAATATTTAATAAAGCAGTCAAGTAAAAATATGGTATAATTATTGGGGATTTCAATGTGAATAAACAAAAAGAAAAACAGCTAAAAGATTTCATGGGCAACAGCCCTACATTCTACATGCTAAACAATAATGATACCACTCCAGACCTGATGCTATATACAGAAAACTTAGAACACAACATAGAACAAGTTATTACTCATCCGGACCTGGGCTGTGAACACTCAGCAATAGAAGTTACCATTAACTTAAAAAAAGAAAATAGATTTCAGTGATGAATACAGAGTTAATCTAAATAAATGTAACACAGAGGAAGTTAACAAAAAAATAACCAAGCATATTAAGGAGCAAGAAATTACACACGAACATGTCCGAATAACTTTGAATGGCACTAAACAGTTCAGCACACTGCTATGATCAGCTATTATAGAAAATTCCCCCTACGAAAAAATTCACTTCTACAATTTTGAGCTACCACCATTCATTATACAACTAATTAAGAACAATAGAAAAATGTACAGAGATTACCTAAAAAATCCCAATGTAGATTATAAACGTCACATAAACAACTATACAAGAATATTAAAACGTTGAGAAAACAGTACAGAGAACACAAATGGATCAACACATGTAATGAAATTAATAGACTAAGGGGAAAAAACTACTGGCAACAAATTCAAAGAATGAGTAAATATAAAGCTGACCTCATCATAACAGATCTGAAAAAAAAAATGGAATCCTTCTCTCCACTGACCAATAGAAAGCAGATCTATTTGCTGAACATTTCACAGAATCATTAACCGAAGATGATGATCCTCAATATGACAATAGGCATTATCTGAATATTCTAGCATGGTACAATACTCACTTTAAAGAAAATATCTGGCGAGAAGATAATTGAGGAAGAAATATTCTTTGAAATTTTATATACAGGGACAGAAACAGCTCCAGGATATAATAAAATAACCCAGAAAATATTTAAAACATTCAACTATAAAATTCATTTATATATCATAAAGATGTATGAATTTTGTCTAAAAACATCGCACTTTCCACAGGAATGGAAATAAGGGATCTTAATTACAATCCCAAAGCCCAACACATGCCACTCGGAAGTTAAAAATTATCAACCAATAACACTCCTGTCTGTTATAGCCCAAAATTTTGAAAATAATATAAAAAACTTACTACAGAGGGAAATCGGAAAACAAATATCTTCATATCAGTTTGGTTTTAGGGAAAAGTGCTCCACTATACACCCACTAGCAATCCTGACATCGAATATACAAACCTCTAAGCTGCAAGGAAAACATAGTGCTGCTATTTTCCTAGACATTAACAAAGCCTTTGATAGTTTCTGGCACTGTGGAATGTTGTACAAACTACATCAAATTAAGTGTCCGGAATACTTGCTATTATTAATAAAAAATTACCTCATAGATAGAATAATACAAATAAAAGTTTATAACAGTTTTTCACAAACAATTAAACCTCAACAAGGAGTTCCGCAAGGCTGACCACTTTCTTCTTTGCTCTACAATCTGTACTGTTATGACATATACAACTTTGGGTTAGCACCAGATTACATAACTTTGCGAAAATACATATTGCAGTATGTAGATGAGACTGCTTTAATGCGTCATAATAACAGCATAAAAAAAAACAGCGAATGAACTGCAAACAGTAATGAACAGAATGGAGAAATGGATCAACAGGTGGAGAATGAAGCCTAATCCTTTGAAATGTCAACTAATAATCTTTAATCATACACCAACACATAAAACACCACCTATTTATATTAACAACAACATAATACCATGTACATTAACTGTAAAGTACCTGGGATTGATGTTCACTCAATGACTATCGGTACATGACTGATACACATCCTATTTATTCAAATTGTTGAAAGCATTGATATAACTAGACATTTTTCAAAATTCTCAACAAGGAAGTTTTGTCTTTTATATACAGGGTGCACCAATCATAAGTCAAAGTTCGGTATATCAGTTATTTTAAGAGATATCAAAAAATGTTATGTTTCGTTTATTTAGCTAAAAAGAGCTAATAAGATTAGGTATATTAGTAAACGATGAAATAAAACAATTTAATTTGCTTAAATCTCCATTATAATATGAACTAACGTTCAATTCAAAATTTGTGACGCGTTTCACTAACACAGTAGCTTTATCAAACTAGTGTGATAGATAGACTAGTTTGATAAAGCTACTGTGTTAGTGAAACGCGTCACAAATTTTGATTTGAACGTTAGTTCATATTATAATGGAGATTTAAGCAAATTAAATTGTTTTATTTCATCATTTAGTATGGATCTTCATCAAGTAAAAGCCTCATCTATTCAATATTAGTAAACAACATATAAAATGTTTATATCAGTCTAAATTAAAATAACGCTAAACATTAAAAGCAATTTACATTAACTAAAAATAAATACAATAATAATACCACATCCACATATAAAATAAAAGCGAATGCATAATAAAGAAATAATGGATACACTGCATAGAATGAGTTCATACACAGCAGTCGAAATGATAATATCCTCATAAGACAGTTTGTGAAATGGTAAATACAAGTCATTGAAGGAAAATGAAAGTGAACAATAATAAATTTGAAATACTAACAATAACTATTTTTCTTGTTTTTGTCTTTTGGATTTTTTTTATATACACACTAATGTTATTTTTATTACTATTAAGTCTATTATATTGAATAATGTAAGAATTACTGGCTGAAGGTCCTCGGTAGATGGCCATTTGATTGTACCAATAAATGACATTTATTATTATTATTATAAAATAAAATTATACAAAACAAACTAGTCACAGTTATTTAATAATATTAAAATAAGAAGCAGCCGCCTTTTAAAAATTTCTCCCTACACCCATACTATTTTTTATATTGGATGGTAGAACATTGAACACATCTAATTCTTTTAGAAATACAGAATTAGAAGTCAATTTTTTCATATCTACGTACCTGATAGTTACTGCTATGTCTGGTATTGTAATCATGAACTTCATTATTAATAATTACAATATTTCGCAGATATACTGGTACAATTCCAACTTAACCTTGTAAATGAATACGAGAGTATGATATTCGAACATTTTTTTTACTGGCAACCAGTGGAGCGTTTGCAACATTTCATTTATTGGAGTGTATTTTGAGCAATGTAGAATAATTCGCATGGCACGATTTTGCATCTTTTGAAGTCTATTCATGTCATATTGATTGAGAAAATATAAAATAGTTGCACAATAATTAAAATCGGGTAGTACTATGGTATTCTACATGATTTATCTTGTCCATTGACTAAGATACTGAGAACATCTTCTAAGATATTTAATTTCAAAATCAGTGGTTTTTATAATTTGATTGGCATGATTTTTCAATTTTAATTCACTATCAATAGTTAGACCTAAATATAAAAACTTGTCTACCCTTTCAATTCCATTTTCTCTGTCTTTAAATTTTGAATTTAATTCATTCAGCTGGCGACTATTAATTTTTCTTAATAGCACCCACTTAGTTTTATTAGCATTAACCTTTAATAGATTTACACAGCAATATTCATAAATGTTATTAAATGTGACATTAATAGTTTTAGCATTATTTTCATCAGCAAATAAATTAATTTTGCAATCTCCTGCAATGCTTACAATATCATTTAGATATATTAGAAACAATAGTGGTCCCAGAATACTACCTTGAGGTCCCCTACATTATTATCTATTCTATAAACATATTATTTTCCAAATTGATTTTCCAATCTGTTATAACACATTGTAAAGCAGTTTCACAGATTCGCTTATTACGAAATCCAGACTGGTACTTGCATAGTATTTTATTTTCTTCTAAATAGTTTACCATTTGTTCATAAACGACTTCTTCCAACATTTTACAGTAGCGTTAATCATATTTGCTGGCCCTAAATTTGCAACTTTTGTTGTATTTGGTACTCTAGGTATTGGTACAATTGTAGCTGCTTTCATTGCAGCAGGTATTTTACTTAATTCCAATGTACTGTTCACTAAATTTAGCAAGGGATCACACAAACCACTAAAACATTCTTGTAATAGTTCTACACTAATATCACCTGGACTACTCTTCTTTTTTTAATGAATCAACAATTTTCTTTAACTCAAACTGATTAATAAACTTAAATTTGATTAAATCATTTTCTTTACTTTTGCTATTTATAACTTCAGGTTTGATAATTGATTCAACTTGATACTTCGTCCTTCCTCTAAGTATATGTCCAATATACCTTCCAGTTTCATCACTTACGATTAGTATTCTATTGTTCATGTTTTCACTTTTCAGTCTTGTCTTCAGTTCTTCATTCTTCTTGGCCTTTCTTGATTCCTAAGTATTCTGTACTTAATTGAGTTTGATTGAGCTTTTGTGGTACTATTTCATTTGTTCTCATTTCCATTACATTTATATCTTTCAAATGATTATTTTCATATTCCCGGAAACCCTTTTGAAGCAAAATGTAAATTCTGCAACAAAAGCTTTTCTTTGAGTAACATGGGAAGGAAGGCTTTGATTAGCCACGGAAATGGGTCAAATCACCAGAAAATAATAAAATCAAAAAAGTTGGTAAACCCAATTCGTACTACTTTAATATCCGAAAACAAAATAATTCCCAACTCCGTAGAAAAATCCGAAATAATAAACAAGAGTTCTATGTCAGACTTTGTAAATACTGGTAGAACTGCGTCGGAAGCTGAAATAATGTGGCTAATGTACATTGTTGAATCTCATTATTTGTTAAACTCTGTGAATAAATCAATTGCTACAATTAAGAAAATATTTCCAAAAAATTCTGCTGTGGAAAATATTAGGTTGACCTTAAAAAAAGCAGCCCATTTCATATCATTTGGATTAGCTGCATATTTTAAAGACCAACTGCTTCAAGATATTTTGTCTTATTTTTTGTGACTGGAAAACCTGGAAAAGTCAGGGATTTTTTTTTAACAGGAGAGTCCGAACCCTGTCTTGGCATTTTTTGGTTAGTGTTGATGATTGTTTGCTCGCAAAGTAAATTATAAGAGAAATTATGTTGCTAAAATTGTCTTGAAAATTAAACAGCAAGTAAAAACGCATTACAAAAATATTTATTAACATTATGTAATGAAACAAAACTAAGGGAGCTAGGAATGAATGCAACATTTCTTAATTCATGAAAAAAATGGCAAAAAATGCAAACTACATTTTTGGTCCTTGTTAATCATCATTACAAATTGCAATTTTATATTTACCTCTTTTTTAGTCTGATGATGATTATGACGAGTAGTGAAGTTGTCAAGGAAGTTGCAGTAGAGACGATAATAATTCATCATACTATACATTAAATGAAAAAATGGATTTTAAAAAATACAACAAATTAATTGAAAGTCATGATATTGATTTAGATCATAATAGATTCTTCATTTTTCAGGTAAGTTATTGTTATTATTGATTGAAAAAAGTTATATAAGTATGTTGGATGGTTAGATTTATTGACCTTTGAACATTTATTTATTTATTAACACACGGGCTGATACCCATTAAAATACAACAGAATAAAATACAAGTCGCCGTTATATTGACGAGATATGTCGAAGTCACCAAAATTTTAACGTAAAAGTGACGCATTTGTCACATCGAATCCACGTCAATTATAACGTGAATTCACGTCGATAATGACGTAAACTGACGTCGTTAATTACGTAAACTGACGTCGATAATGACGTCAATAACCAAGTAAAATAACGTCAATTACGATGTAAAATGAAGTCATTTGTGAATATCTTAAGGGACAGGAAAAAGGTTTAAAAATGTACTTTTAGCTAAAAGTAAATTTATTAAACCCAAGTTATCGTTTACAGGCAATATCGCTTAATTTAAAATATAATCCAATACTGTAAAAACTGTTGTGAATGGCATCAAAATTCCTTCCTAATGATGTATCAGAAACTTTATTTGGCAACCACCCCTCAATTTCTATTTTCAAATGGCGCCCTCTGTTCCAGATGCTTCGAAAATGAACCATATAAACCATAAAATTTCAAAATTTTCTTGGAGACTCAGTGAGCCGCCAGACTCTATCGGTCCGAGAAGGGGCGCAGACTTTATGTCATGTCCCCGAGCGCAGATAACCCTAGATACGCCACTGCTCGTATCTTTTTTTCCTTTTTGGTTCTCATGCCGGGAGCACTGCAGCTTGATGGCTCATTGTACATTTCTCCCGCATTTAGTCCACCCACCCAGTTATCCATGTACCTTCAAGAAGACGATATAGGACATTGGATGTGTATCCTATGTATCAGGTGGCACATTATCTTCTCCGAAAATTGTTTGTCTCCTCGAGTCCAGTGCGTCACAGTCAGATAAGATATGGTCCGTAATATAACCTGTAATTATTCTTAGTTGATTCACACTGATATTTATTCGTAGTTATTCGATACGTTTAACACATGTATTACCTATAAAAATCTTACTGTGTACCTGCTTTGGTGTGTTCCTCCACTGTAGTCTATGTTGGCTATGTAGTCCTCGGGAAAACTTTTTTTCTGGTCCCAAGAACTGATTCAGGTCCAACATTATGTCGTTGCTGAAACTCTTTTCGGGTGTTCATCAGCTTGTTCATTTCCAGAAATATCGTTATGTCCCGATACCCACACTCATATTTCTTTAATGGGGTCTGCCTGTTTGTTTAGTTCTTTCTGGCATTCCTCTAACTAGACTGGATGTTACCTTGCGGCTATTTAAAGCTGCGAGGGCTGCCTGGCTGTCAGCTAATACACACATCAAAATAATCTAGGGAACAAGATTTAAATTATAACTTAAAAGAGCCCCGGTATTTTCTTGAAATTTTTTGTACATATTTTTGATGTTGCCTTTTTTGATAACATAAAGTATTTGAGTCATCAGTAATTCATAAAATATTGATAAGGGTTTTTTTTGTACTGTTGGCAAAAATATGGTAGCAGTGTTTTCTCGTTGGTATCGGTGTGTACAGAGCTTAGATTTATTTTTGTTATTCGAATTAGTGAGTGCAGATGGAAAGACGACATTTAAGCCACTAAGAGCAATTGAGAGCAGGAGGGGTGGTTGTAGCGGGTAGAAACTGTAGAAATGTAGCTGGAGTCCTTAACTCCTCACCCAGTGTTATTTGTCGTTTGATGAGAAGATACCGTGGGACTGGCGATGTTAGAGAAAGACATAATGGCCGTACAAGAGCAACGAATCCTATACAAGACCGTTTTATTCGCTTACAGGCATTACGAAATCGGACAATCACTGCAAATGAGCTACACCATACACACAATGACGTTGTGAGCTTGCGAACTGTGAGAAACAGGGTGCACGAGTTCAACCTTAACGCCCGTAGACTACTTCGGGTACCCCCGTTAACTAGGATTCACGGATGAGTCTCGCTTGGGTTTTCATCGTTATACGCGTCGAGTTCATGTATGGAGACGACCTGGAAATCTGGAACGTCTTGCCACTGTCTAGGAGGTGTACAGTTACCAAGGTAGTACAGTTATGGGGCGGTATTCGTATTGGAGGAAGAACTGACCTAGTTTTAGTGGAAGGCTATTTAAATGCCGCCAGTTATTGTGACAACATTCTGCAACTTATTATGCGTCCATATGCTGCACAAGTCGGCCCGAATTTCCAGCTCATGCATGACAACGCCCGTCCACACACAGCACACCTAGTGAAAGAATATCTGGAAAATGCGCGAATCAATCTTTTACCATGGCCTGCGCAGTCTCCCGATCTCAATCCCATCGAACATCTTTGGGATTCGATGGGACGAAGACTGTTGCTTCATCAAGGAGCTTTCTACACGATACAACAGATTTTTGATTGTCTTTTTAATCACTAGACCACCACAAACCAACTGGAGATCGACAACCTCATTTTCAGCATTCTTAACAGATGCCAGGGTGTGGTTAATACAAGAGGAGGCCATACAACCTATTGAGGTACTTCTGACCCTTGAATATTTTTTATACCATCGTACCAAATTTATTAAATTGAATAACATTCACTGTTAGTCATTTTTTTCTGAACTTTTGTAACAATTCTCTCTTTTTGATGATGGTTTCAACGACAATATTATCAATTCCACCCACATACATTTTGTTGTTTATATATGCTGTACCAAAAAAGTTATAACAAATTTAAATCTTGTTCCCTAGATTATTTTTATGTGTGTATGTTTATTAGTATCAGTCCTGTATTTGTTAATTCTGACACATTGTGGGATAGCATAAATCTCCGCCTGAAATACAGAGTTATGTTTTCCTAGTAAGAAGGAACATCTAGTGTTCCTCATTTCACTATTCACTCCTGCTTCTGTCCCTTCCTCAGTCTTTGGCCCGTCTGTACACCAGGTCTCACCTCGGGGAAGCTCTTTCTTCGCTTGGTTCATACTTGATCCCAACCCTTTATATAATCGAAGCAAGGGTTAATTCAAAATATTTTATTTTTCAGATGTGGAAGCATACTTGGATATCAACAATTCGAAGATAAACAGCTGTAAGTTAACCAAAGAATAATGGTGTCAAATTTCGGCCATGATATTTTGGGTATAGATTATTTAATAAAAACTGCAGTTTTTCTATAGATAGTTGTAAAATTCAAAACTTTCTCTAAATTTTATTGGAACAATGTACAGAAAAACTTTTCTGGAGTTTTTTTTTTATTTAAACCCTCTCTGATGATTGTAGTTTTGTCTAGTTTAGGTGGTGGTCAAACAGAAACATTTTCTATTTTGAGTACCAGTAAAAAAAACTAGTTGCAGGCATCGAGCAGTCAAGAAAAGGATACAGAACTAACAATATAATTTCCAAATCTTTAGATATGAACTACAAATCAGGTTTATTATTTATGATAATGAAACTTCATATACCAACTCCTTGATAAATAGTCGACAACTAGGTATTATAAGTAGGAACAACAGATTTCACAACCTCATATATTTTTTAAAAGAATCACAGTTATTTCGACTTTGTTAGCATTTTTGTTTGCTGGAAATTGATTTGAGTCCTCGTCTGATTCAGACATTAATCTTTCAGCATCATCACCAGATTCGCCATCTGCATCCAAGTATTCATAATTTTCGGGAAATGATACACTTCTGCCTGGTAGAATGGAAATCTTTTAGTCCCTCAGTTTTCTTGTTGCAGACGTAGAAGTAAGATTATCTTGAAAGAAAGAAGTGAAACTGTCAGTCCATCTCCCTTCTGAATTACTAAAGTAGAAACGGTGGAGATTTTCCATCACGTGACTCGTGACTGTTACGTCAGCAACAATATTCATATGAATCATATCAAACTTCTTTCAGCTCAATAGAAATAATCGTTATGACTAATATTCCAAAGGTCGGCCTTTTACGAATTGGTAATTAAACAAGAAATTTAACTTCTTTAATTGTATTTATATGGTTAACATCGACATATTTATTAAAACTATCGATTTACTGGGTGAATAAGTTACAAAATCAAAAATTAATATTAACCATGCTGGCTTATTAGTGGAGAGCTGATTTTTTGTAGGATGTCTTGGATTTTATATAAGTACATACAATTTATGTAGTTCATGAAACTAACAAAACTTTCTAAACTGATTATATTAGAACGATTTTTTTTTGGATGGGCTACATATTGTAAATAGAAGATTCCCACACAGATTGAAGGTCGACGTTTTGGTAAATATATTACCATCATCAGGGCAATACATCAAAGGGAATCCGTGTTATATTAAAAGTAAAAAATAGAAATATCCGCAACAGACACCAAAAATAAAAATTAAACACTAGAAACGGAAAAACACAGACGGACTTTGGAAACGTTCTAACTGGAACCCAAAGCCCTATATATCTAATTAGTGCCTGGTCCTTTACATCAGCAGTTATTAACAAATCATTAAAAGAGAACTGCAAAAATAATGATGATTCATTGCTTCTGAAACACATGTTTACAGCAATGAGTACAAGGGAGTTATATATTTTCCATATGACAAATCTTGCTTTACAGTTAATCCGTTTCGTAATCTGAGCTGTCTTCACCAGTATTTATTATCACTGGTTCAATATGTTTGTTCACCAAATTTCGTTCTCGAGTAAACCAGTCTTCGATTATTTTTTCGGTATGCCTAACATCCCAAACATTTGCACTACAATTTTCCAATGCTTCTTTCCACATACTCAAGACTCTGCCAATATACTCCCAAATAAGCTCATTAGCATTAAATTTGCAATGGTAGGGCGGTAGCCTTAAGACTTCATGACCATGTTTTCGGAACAAATTCATCAACGACATACATTTTCTTTCCTGTTCATTTTAGCAATTTGTAATAGTTCAGGTCTTGAGAGGTTTTCATTGAAGTCAACATTGTTGGCTTTTAACCAAGTGATAATTTCATATTTTTTGACGAATTGGAAGGTTTATTTTCTACTGGCTATGATAAGGCGCATTGTCCATTACCTTTAACGACGGTTCTTCTAAATTCGGAATTAACTATGTCGTCACCCACTTTGTAAATATTTCACCGTGGTAATCTGACGACGATGATTTAGAAGAAAACACTAAACTGTCATCTTCCAGAAATCCTTTGGATGAACCAGCGTTAACAATAATAAAACGTTTACCGTCGTAACCTCCTGGTTTACGTACACTTTCAACATTACTGTCCTGCCAAGAAGATAGTTTGGTTCCTTTGGCATATATCCATGTTTCATCTAAAAATATAATTTGTCTTGAAAATACACTATCACGATTTTCTCTATATTTTCGAAGAAAGCATGCTCTTTGGCTAGCAATATTTGTTCATTCTATTAATGCTCTGCTGTTTCAATAACACCAATAAAGATGTATTTCCAACAGAAAGAGATTCCTTATTTTCTTATACATTTTATCGGTCCCATCGTTAGTTTGATTGTCTGCGAGGTGAATAAAACTCATGAGTTCATCGAATCGGTTTCAACGAATTGCATTGGAAACCAGTTTCGAGTGTACATATGGATCTTGCTTCCAACATCACTCCCACAAAGGTGATAATTTCTTCAGCAGAAGAACTAGTCGTTGCATAGCATAACGATTTGTTTCGGTAACAATCTCCTGTAATAAACCTTCTGAAAAATAAGTCCTAAATGCGTCAATAGGACTTTTGACACTTTCTTTCAAAAGATCTTCTGCCATTGGTCGGTATTCGTATATAAGATAACTCATTCACTAGTGGGTTCCAAGTACGTTCAGTTGGCTGTCTGTCCTTATTTACTCTTGATCTGACTACTTTTTTCGAAGAAGTGCTTGGTTCAGAGTCTTGAGCATGATCCTCATCTTGGATGACTGGAATATCGGCATCTTCATTGTATTCTGAATACCTCACTGCCACCCGAGAGCGCAATATACGGGTAGGAAGGTGATCAATGTCTCCAAGTACCTCTTCATCTGACAAATCAGAGTCCGTGTCTGAGTATGCACCTGGAGGTTCCTCAGGTGTGCATATAGCTATCGAGTCAGGTGTTACGTTTTCATCGTCTTCCATGACCTCTGCACCTGGAGCAATTTTTCTTCTTCGCTTTGTCACTAATTGCGACCTTGATTATTTTAATGTTTTCAGTAAGAGATCTTGGAAACGTGAGTTCATAGTTGTATGGCTGCAGCTTGGCCCAGGTTCACTTGCTCTTACAATATCCCCAAATCCCCCGTCCTCTGTGATTTCTGTTTTATCGGCCTCTCGATTTTCAACTATTGTTGATTCTTCAATAACGTTTCTGTTATAAGGGACAATACCCGCCTTTCGAAAACCAACCACTTTCTACCACTGATAAAGGCAAGCATTTCCAAGCTTTCCCAAGAGCAGCGAAAACTCTTTTTGGAATTTCTTGTCCCGGATGCCCTCTTTGCCATGCAACCAAATTTGCGTCTCATTTGCATTTGAAGGATTTGAAAACAGCTAGATCTAATGGCCGCAACAGGTGACTGGTGTGAGCAGGAAGTTTTAATATTGTAATATTGTGTTGTCTAGCCAAGTAGCAATTTTTTCGGTCACGTGCGTCGCGTGCCCGTCATAAAGTATCAAAACTGGCCGTTCGTTTCCTAAAGATGGAATCAGGCTTTTCTCGAAATAATTTGAGAAGATGTCCGAAGTCATCCATCCCCTGGGGCTGGCAGCATATCGTCGGCTTAATCGGCATAATGCGTAACTCCATTTTCGAAATTTTTTCAGAGCACACAAAAAACAGTTTTGAATGATGAAATATACTGAGTTTTAAAAAAAGTGATTGATTTTATGGATAGATAAAATGATATTGTAACGTAAACCTATGAGTTATTTCACTTTCTTTGAGCTGATTTCCGTATTTTCCAAGAAAATGGAGTTACACAGTCTGCTTATAAAGTTATGACCTAATAAAGGGAGATAAGCATTTTTCCTTATGAATTAAAGCGGGTTATTTCCTTTTTATTTAGACAATGAAAAAACATTTTCTTGAAAACTGAAAACATTTTCCATTTAGTAAAAAATATATTAAACCTAAATAGGTATACATATTTGTTTTATTCTAAAACTAAATGCTCAGTCATGGGATAAATTATCATAGAAATCATGATAGTCACTCTCCATACTTAACTTGAGTTGCTGAAGGTGTCCATATTTTTCTGCTTTTACTTTTAGTCTATTTTTATGGAGGTGAGACAAATTATGATTTTCAGTTGCTTGGATGGTACTCAAGTTCAGCCTTATGGGAAGTGCTTGCCATTCTGCTACTGAGTGACGAAGCTTAAAAAAACTCCTTCTCTTGAATACTTGAAAGCTTTGACGTCATTTAACATTGGTGCACCCGTGCCTCTACCAGATCGGATCGATTTAAAATAGTTTAGTCCATCGTATTTCTTGAAAAACGTGTGGTCCAAGTACTTCACTTTGTACGGACTTTTCTGGCACGCTGTTTTGCAAACGTATATATAATCTGCCGGTATATTGATTTTTTTGTTTCGAATTTTCCTTTCAATGACAGAATGAATAATATCCACCTCCATTTGTGTGTGGCCTTTTTGTAGGTACTTCCACATTATGGTGGCACCGGTATCCAAAGCGAAATTAAATAGACCATTTGATAATGTCGCATTACGGTTCTGATAACCGCATCCGTCGTTCCACAAAATTATCTCAATACCAGTGTGTTGATCCTCTGTGTAATATTGTTGTAGATGTTCTCTCAAAAAATGGTCGATGATAGTTGTGAACTCATTGCTAGTTAATCCACCCTCTGATTCATTCCAAAGATAGCAGTAGCCTTGATTATGCTTAAGATCATATAGGGTAAAGTTATGCACAATCAGTTTTGTCTTATAGTACAGAGAAGACACGTTAGATTTAGGACATAGGAGTACTGATTGCAGATCCATAGTGAATACCTCCGTTGCTGATTCTTTATCCTTGGTTTTCTCATTTCTTGCTTCATCCTTCAGCTCGATGTGATGATAGTATCTTTCTTCTGCTAAGTTGTTAGTTGCAAAAGCTACACACTTATCACAGAGATCCTTCTTTGGTTTGTACAGAGATAGCCGTTTTTTATCAAATTCTTTATGAAATGTTGCAATCGAGACGGGAACTTCATTGTGTGTCTTGCAGTAATCATTTTTATAGAACTTGAACAAGTGGGCTTTAGAGTCCCAAACGAGTTCTAGATAAAGTTTTGATGTAGAAGCTCTACAATAATGTGATTCCAACTTCGGTAGAGACTCAAAGAAAGCATGTAGTGTTGAAAGTTTGGTATTGGGAATTTCATTTGAATTTGTCGAAGAATTTATATTTCTGTCTATGGTCTTCAACAAATCAATTTTTGCCCATTTCTTGATCACCCACTCTTGTGGTATTGAGAAACATCGTCTTACAAATCCCTTAGTCTCTCTTGGCCCAAATAAAATTGATTCGTATATGATCTTCTTGAAACATCCTTACTTCCTCTTTTTCTAATAGTAGAGGATGTACGGTTACATGGTTTCAAACAAATAACTTCTTTTCTGCCCAGGTATACTGCCAAAATTCTTTGAAAATATTTTCTCCATTCGATGTAGCATCCTACATTTCAGAGCGGATTTTTTACTGGCACTCAACGTACAGTAGCATGCTTGTTTTATCGTTTTTGGCTCTTTTAAAATATCGTATCTCCATTTTCTTTTCTTTTTCCAACGTATTGTTTTCCCTTTTCTCTATTCACTCGATTAATATTTTCCTGCCATTTATTTGTGTTCATTTCATATTTAGTAGAACGTTTTCGTCTTGGACCTTCATCCTCGACGGAATTTTCAGTTTTTTCGAAAGCTTCGTCTTCTGAGTACGAATTTTAACTATTTTCTAATTCTGGGTCAAAATCAACTGCTTCGTCATTAATGGTTTTGTTTGTACCTACTTCAAAATTCTTCTCACCTCCAGTAACAGATAATATATCTCTCCTGACTTTCGCATTTCTTGTTTTTTATAAATGTGACGAATTTTGGAACTACGTCGGAAATATGGAAAATTTCCTTATCTGCTTTCTCTTTTGGCAAAAAACACATATTTTGTCTTTATTTTGATTTTTTACTTCGTCACTGTAGTCACGTAGACAAAATATCTGTTCTTTCGGGAAGCTCTACTCCCTCAGTCAAGAATACGACTGGCGCAATGCTGGTTTGTTGCCTTTGCTGGTATCCAGTACCTCTGGATTTGATTGGGATACAACCGCTTTATGTGAATAAAGCACACTTTCATTGTTTTCAAACAATTTATATTTTTATAATAAACCAAAGAAAAGTTAACAAATATATTGGTTTACAAAAAAATGGGTGTTATTCAGTCTGAATATTAACCATAACTGTCCATGATTCCCGTCTTTCGCCTTCTCGGCGCCGTCGAGCTTTTAGGCAAGCTTTGGCTTGATGGTTTATAACGAGGCCGGTAGCGACATTTCGAGGTAAATTAAGGAGCATACGACGATGTATTTATTATCATCACAAACACTGACTCCTGATTATAGGTGTGTCTTCTAGTTAGTTGTTCAGGATTGTGATCCACGTCCACACATTCAACATCTCGCCTTAAATATATGGCTGACGAAATCGTTTGCTTATACGCATCCGAGCGCGTGTCCGTATCAAAAAATTTCGACTACTTTGAAAGGCTTTTTTTTCAGTACACCGTACTAGTTACTAGTCCCTAGAATAGTGAATCAGTGCGTACGTGTGTACGTATCTTTGTTTTATCAATTAGTGCGTGGTTTCAATCACACTCCATATGGGTGTGCCCTGGTATCAAGAACTTGTGGTTTAATATTTTAAGTGTTGGATGGTATTTCAATAAACAGAAATATACGACAATAATATACTGGGTGTCCCAGAAGTTTCTGAACCATTTTAAGTGTTGGATGGTATTTCAAAAAACAGAAATATACGACAATAATATACTGGGTGTCGCAGAAGTTTCTGACCCAAAAATCTCGGAACTCAGAAACGATAGGGAGGTGCGGTTTTCGTTGAACAATTTCTTTTTATATAAAGTATAAATATTTTATTACTGAAATCTTATATAGGGTGTTTTAAAAAAATGGTATTTTTTAATTGCAAATATCGTTATATATTTATATATATTTTTTAATGAAACACCCTATATATTTTTATTCTATCTGAAAGCTGAACTCTTTCCCGTTCCGAAAATGTATAATTTGTTGAAGTTTAGATGAAAAATGAGTAAGTTATTTGGTTTTTATTGATTAGGTATTGTTTATTAGATAAAGGTGTCTGACACATACGTTTTAAATAAAAAACAATTACAAAATTTGCTAATACCAAAGATTAGATAAAATTTATTATGAATTATCTAATTTAATAGAAAGAATTGCGTAATATTTCCGGGATAATTTCTAGAAATGTTCGGACAATGTTGCCTCGCAGTTATTCCAGAGTCTTTGGAATACGATGATCACATCTACCTTCGATAAAAAACCATATAAAAAAGTTTGGAATCGTCAAGTCAAAGCAGATGCCTACAATAACTTATTCATTTTCGATCTAAACTTCAACAAACAATACATTTTCAGAAAGGGGAATAGTTCAGCTTTCAGATAGAGTAAAAATATATAGGGTGTTTCATTAAAAAAATAGACGATATTTGCATTTAAAAATACCATTTTTTTAAAACACCCTATATAAGATTTCACTAATTAAACATTTATACTGAAAAAACTTTATATAAAAAGAAATTGTTCAACGAAAACCGCACCTCCCTATCGTTTCTGAGTTCCGAGATTTTTGCAGTTAAAATGGGTCAGAAACTTCTGTTTAAAATAGTTTAAAATATTTTTGCATTTTTTCCAAGACTTTTGGACATTTAATTTCTTACTAACCCATCTTTACTTGTTGCTAAGAAAGGAAAAAGTTTATCAGCAAGTCCACATTCTTCTATTTTTTGACTTGCCTTATTAAAAGAAGCATATTAGTTTCTTGCAATGGATTAATTTTTTTTTTCATATTGCATCGCAGAAGTAGAAATTGGTTTCGTTTAAAGCCATAAATTTCTAAGCAAAAAGTTTTTTTGCCTGGTCACTTTTTAAACCACAAACAATATGGACATTCGATGATTCGATGATGTGTTTAAAACATTGTTTCTTGACTCCCGTTATGAATGTTTACTAAAAAAGCATTCAAGTCAATGTTTCTACAATGGTTTGTTGGGAGTGGATTATATAGAGATCTTTCTGCAGGTTTATATCGCTTTATGAGATAAATATGAGTGGACGCAGATCTTGGATCCCTTTTATTGTAGCCTTCTCCCCATTGACATGGCTGACTTGTAGAAGCTACAGGTACATGACCGTGTTCTTCTATATATTTTGATAAAAACAGTAATATGGCTGCACTTGCCCATTGCAGACTGTTTGCAATCACATTTACCTCGAACAACAGTCCAGATATTTTATTTAAGCATATCATGACATCATGTTTAATTTTTTTGTCAAATGATGCTTAACATTTACACTTACAATAATAATAACATTTAATAAGGGAATCATAAATTTGACTTAGGTGGTCACTGTCGACATATTGTGAACCTCTTTTAAGTGGCTTTACTGTTACTATTGAATCGTTATCCCTTTCAACAACTTCTGGATTCTCGTTTTCAATATTTTCATTCACTATATAAGTAAATATATGGCCTTTTTTGAAATACTGAGGCAAGGGGCGTGATGGAAATCGTGACGTTTTTCATAGGAACCAGTTCACCAATACTCTTTGAAAGTAATCTTTCCATCTTCAACCTTGAACTTCTCTCTTCATTTCATTTGGCAGCTGCCTAATGGTTGACATATTCTTCACTTTTTCATTTCCTCGGACTCTCTTTTTTTAACGCCGATTGCTTTACCAAAGATAAGGGAGCATTGTAGTTGCTAGAATCTGAACCAAAAGGCAAAGTGAGATAAGTTGCCTCATCTCTAAAATGAGTCTTCTGCCATGAAAGTTTATCGAGCTATTGTAAAGTGCAACATTGATACCTAATAATAAATTAGTAGTTGAGACGAAAATCGAATTCAAATCATGGGTACCAAAAAAAACATGCCGTAAACTATCTTAGTTTCTTTGAAGAATATGTGGAGGTCAATGATTTGGAACTATACTTTTCATATCGAAAGTGGTCAGTACAGCCGAAATCATCTTTAATACTGTCAACGCAGAATCTTCAGCGTTTCCTATAATTAATTGCTAGGTGCGGAATAATCATTGCTCTCGGCATTAACTTAAAATTTAAAAGTTGATTTATGGTTATCCGCACTTTCAGTTTATTCTTGAATCTTCGCTCTGAACTAACTTGAAAATTCATGAATAAAAATAAACCTAAATAAGAAACATGATATCGTCGCTGTGAAATCAAACCGGCATATCTGCAAAATGCATATTTTTCACCAGAGCACTTTAAAGTTTTCGCATGTGATATTTTCCACTTAACGTCCGTTTGGTTCACCTCAATGCCACCTTATGCACGAATAAAATTTAGACGAATACTGCTTATTGACGTAGTAGTTGGAAATAAATCGAAAATTGCTTAAATTTTGAGATATATGCAGATATGCCAGTATGACTTTAAAATCAGTGTAATATTTGCTTTTGTGCCACAGTGGCTTCTTCTTTTGGAACCTGTTTCAGGTAGAAAAAAAAAAAGATAATTTTGTCAATGAAAAAATAATTTATTGCTTCATATTTTTTTTTAAACAACAATTAACACAATATTGCCTCTGGTAACTTCAAAGTTTCACAAATTTTTATAGAAATCTGAATAAATTGGCGGTATTATCCCGACAGTAACTAACTTTAGGATACCCTTTTTCTTTTTCTCATCGATGGTAAGTCTCTTGGAATAAGCTTGCATCAGAACAGGATTCACGCCCCCACTGCCCCGTTTATTCCTTGTCTTCGCCTCCTCCCAGGCATGTGATCCGTAGGATGTTTTGAAGTAAAAGTTGCCGTCGTCTTTAATTACTTTAAACATTCGAATGTCCAAGATGGGTAAAATTACTTGGGAGTCCTTAAGAGCTTTTATGTCAAAAAAGTCCTCATGACTCAACTCATGAACCTGGTAAGGCTTGCCACTTTTCTTTGCCGTTTTCATGGCCATGGCGTATTGGGAAGGTAAGTATATTGGTCCACTTCGGAGTGCTCTTTTAACTTCTCTTTCAATGGTTGAGTGAGCCGAATCCCCCTCGTTTTGGGTGTGGCCCTTTACTAAAAATTTGTGTGTGATAGATTTTATGTTTTTTAATGTTGTAACAGCATATTTGTACATTGCCATCATAAAGTTATTTTTTTGTTGTCCACAACAATTATCGCTGTAAAACACAACATCTATTGGACAGTCAGCTTTGTCATTTAAATGTTGCAGATATTTCAGCACACAGCTCCCAATCTCAATCACGCCTCTTCTTCCTTGTGTCTCATCCCAAGTGTAACAGTTTACCGTTTTGTCACCCTTCAGTTCAGCAATTGTTAAATTGTAAACGGCTAGCTTTGAAATGTAGTAGTAGGAAGACGCCTCCCCCTGCGGACAGGACAGCACTGCCTGAAGGTCGTATACTGCTACGATGGTTGAATCTGTGGTTTTCTTGTCATTCTCCTTTTCCAGTCTGGACAAGTCCTTTTCTAGAATATGATTCTCATATTCTGTTGTATTTTGTTTCGTGTTTTGGTATATGAGACAAACATCACACTGATCTTTCTTCTGTGTGAAAAACGAAAGGTTGTATGACTTGAAAATAGCTCTGTACTTGCAGTAGCTGATTCCTGCAAGGTTTGACTCCTTTCTTTCTTTTAGATAATCTCTGTGAAGTTCGGCGATAGATTTTCCACCATCGATATACTCCCGAGAACTTTGCGATCTGCAGTAATGACTAGGAATTCTGGGAACTTTTTCTATGTGATCCTTTGCGCTCTCCACGAGTTCTTTATCCAACTTGTTACCCTTTCCATGCTTGCCTCTCATTTCCAAGCTTAGCACACCTGTGCTTTTGTCTGTTTTTTCAAAGGTTGTACGAATAGCTCTGTCCGATAGGTCAAAAGTGTTTTTAAAAAACTGTTTGCATACCCGTATTTTTTCTCCATCTTTCGTTATCGAATATGATTGATTAGAGCCCCTTTCCCTTTTACGATTCAACGTAATCCTCTGATACTTGGGAACAACTTCCTGTGTGCTATCTTTTATGAATTCTCTTTGCCTTTGCAAGTCTCCCATTCCCCAAAACATTGCGAAACTCTCTTGCCGATAGTTCTCATCAATTTTTTCAGAGCACTTGAGTTTACAGTTGTGGCAAGGAGGCTTCATGCTTCGTTTTTTCACTCTTCCTCGGGTTTTAGACTCGTATTCCTCACCGCAGTTTCGCATCTTCTTTGCTAAAGTTCTTTTATTAAATTTACCTCTTTTCCTTTTTCTTGTAATCGGTTCGTTTACATTTTCCATTTCAATTCCAGTCACTATTTCATCGGTAAATTCACTGTCACTTTCAGAGCCAGAACTTGATATATTATAATCGGGGTCGACTTCATCGTCATCAGAATTATGAAATGGGTCTTGGTCTTCCTCATCAGTAGAGTCCGTGTTAATATTGTTGTTGACACTGTAGCTTTCAGTCCCCAATAATTGACCCGTAACAATATCGTCGGCCAAACCAGACTTCTGAGCTTCCCGTGCCATTTGTTCTGTTGAAACTTCTACCGGATCTACTGCAGTCATGTGAGTGATCGTTGGTGCAGTAACTTCACATTCTAAAATTAAAAAAAATATATATATTTATCTATAAGCCACCAATGGTCATGCAAACGACGAACAGTATTGATTTATAGATATCAAAATGGCAAAAGCCCGAACTTACCAGTCGAAGGGGAAGTGTGGTTTTCAGTATTTTTTTGTATAAGGTCACATTCCACCCATTTATCATTAGAGAGTGGGTGTAGTTCAGTCAAATCAGTCTTGCTAGGAACATTTTTAGTAGTGCTCTCTGTATCCATGAATAATGTTGGAAGCAACGGATCAGGCAGCTTATAACAATCTTTTACATCCATTAGCCCTATAGGAACTTCTAATGGAACTATAGTAGTCAGGTCAGCGTTCGTTGATGCAGTAACTTCACATCCTAAAAAATATATTATAGATAATATTATTATTATATTATGGGGAAAAGTTTGAAAATTATGATCTATGAGTGAGTGATATCTTCCGATATGCTAGTATTGACTACACCAATGCTTATGCAAGTGACCAACAATATTGATTTATTTAAATCAAATGACAAAACCTAATCTTACCAGCAGGAGGGGATACGTGGTTTTCAGTCTCTAATTGTATATCAGTCTTGCTAGTTTCAGGAACATCTTAAGTACTGCGTTCTAAATTGACTCGTGTCGGAGGCAAAGCATCTGGCGCAATCACTTGCCACCGCCTTTCATTTTTTGCCGCAAGTTTTAATATCGAAGCTGTACGTTTTTTCCTTGAACAAACAACAATAAGTAATCTGAGGAAAAATATTGAAGCTCTGTGGTAATTAGTTCAAGTATTTACGTACAAGGGTCAATTCTGAGCCTTGTAAGCCGTAAAATATCTTGCATAACGATACGTAAGGATAACATAAACAGGCATATCTTCAAAAACATCACATGAAACTTTGTTTTGATACAATTCAAACTGAATCATTGAAACATATTTCGATTTTAATTAACATTTTGCTTTATTCGCCGGGTGAAAATTTACCCGGAAACCAACGTTTTGGCAAATATGCCGGTTTGTTTTAGTTGAGCCTGTTAGAAACGCATTAATGTTGAGTGCAAACCGGATTATCTGCCAATAAGTCATATCTGGGTAATAATAAAAATGTACTATTGTGAGATAATTCAGTTTTACTTACATGATGGACGTCTTTCCTCCTTGAAGGTTTTGAAGCGACTGGCGTATTGCGCAATAGATCTGTCTTCTGATAAACAAAATGGCTATTTCCACGTAAATGCATACCGGCCCAACGCCATCTGACGGATTTTTATTCAACTATACAATATGCCGGTTCGACATAAAAATAGACAGGAAAAAAAGACATTTTTTGACACCAACAACTCAAAAACTCAATTTTTGCAGATATGCCGGTTTGATTTGACAGCGACGATATATATTTCTTGACAATTTTGTTGCTGATAGTTAAGAGAATATTTAACATGCAAAACCCTTACCGGCTGGGCAAGCAACTAATACTCTAGGATTTGAAAACTATTTACATTATAAATCAAATCTTTATTCTTTTATTTGCCTACCCAACCCTGTACAACACCGGTATACAATAGAAATATCGCTTGCTGAATGCAATATTGGCACAACTCAAAAAAGTAAAATAATGAATAATGATTGTTTTAAAAATAACGAAAATCTGTATGAGAATTAATGACCCTGGAATAGCATATTAATCTTATTTTCTTGATCTTAAATAATTGCCTATAGTATTTAGGATTTAATAAACTTATTTTTGTAAAATAGGCCAGAGATAAAATAATATTAATTGGTTTTTAAAAAATTTGTTCGAGTTGTGCCATTGTTGCACTACAGGCTGCTTATCGATTTTATGAGACACCAAGTGTCACTTTTTAAAAAAAGGTACGAGTCATTCAAAAAAAAAAATTATTTTCCCAAGAAAAAACTGAGTGAGTCACAACCGTCAAGAATAAAATAAAAACATTTGTTGAACTAAACTAACATAAGAATACTTTTAACCTATTTCCAGTACATTCAACAAGACTATCTTTTAAAAAGTAAACAACTAAAAAAATAATATCCTAAGAAAAAAAACTTAAAATAAGCATATTCTGGATATTGGTTTCTAGAAAATTATGCATATTTCAATGAGTTGTAAAAATCTGCATGGCAACTTGGAATGGTTTTGTTAGCTACCAAGGATTGCAAATCATCAAATTTTCTTTTTGATATCGAAATTGGTTGAGAATATGCTTTTTAAAAATAAATTTCTTCAACATTTACCAAGGATTTTCTAGTTCTTACCGATTTAACATTGACACATCTGAATTCCTGTTCTTTATAGGAGGTTTTAAAAAAGAATTTATTTGGATGTCGTTTTTCAACTTTAATTTGGCAAATATCATTAAAATTGAATTTTTTTCCAGACTCATCCACATTAAAATTAGTGGCCATTTGGTCGGTAAGATCTTTGATATCAAAGAAGCTATTATGATCTAATTCAAACACTTTAAAGGGTTTACCAGTCCTTTTTGAAGCTCTGATTATAGCAGAATACTGCGAGGGTACATAAATTGGTCCAGATTTCAAACACCTTTTAACACTTCTTTCTATTAGGGAATGGGCACAATCTCCTTCATTTTGGGTGTGCCCGACAACAAGGAATTTGTGGGTTATTGAGTCAAATTTGAAACAAGATACTGCATAAATATAGCTTGTTACAATAAATTTGTTTTTGCATTGCCCTCCACAATTATCCGAATAAAATGTGATGTTCAGATTGCCTTCCGATGAATTTGATATGCCATTTAAAAAACTTATAAGGCAAGATCCTACTTCATTGGATCCTCTCTTTCCTTCACCCTCGTGCCAAATAAAAGAATTGATAGTGCCCAGTCCCTGCTTCTGAAGTTCACAGATAGTAAAATTATAAGTTAGAAGTTTGCTCTTATAATAAAATACCGACACCTCACCTTTGGGTGTGGGCAGCGCAGCCTGTAAGTCAAAACAAGCTACTAAGTTACTTTCGTTTATTTTATTTTTGTCTTCCTCCTTCTCTTTCCTACTTAGATCCTTCTCTTCATGGTGAGATTCATAGTCAGTCTTTTTTTGTTCTTTTTCTTCGTCATTTGAGTTTTTGTATGTCTCACAGACTTGGCACAGATCTTTTTTTGGCTTGAAGAACTCCAAGTTAAACTCATAATTAAAAATGTTCCTATAAATTGGAAATTTAACAAAATCCAAGTGTAGACTTACACGTTCTGTTTTATAGTCCTCATACAGCTGCGTTATTGTTTTCCCTCCTTCTATGTAATTTTTTGAGGTCGTAGCTCGAGTGTAGTGGCTTTCAATTACAGGAATACTTTTGATGTGAGTTCTTACACTTTCTTTCAATTCGTTAGAAATTGTTAAATGATTATTGTGTTTCCCTCGTTCATCGTTACCAACAAATCCATCTTTTGATTTGCTAATAACAGTACGAATAGTTCTATTTGTAATATCTAAGGTGGCTACCAGAAACTTTTTACAAATCCTTATCCTTGTCTCATTTTTTTCAAAATAGAATGCATGGTTTACGTTTCTGGCAGTTCTATTCCCCGTGGGATATCTATAAACAGGATTTATCGGAAACATGCATCGTGAAATAAAATTTCTTTGACGATTAATATTGCCTTGAGACCAAAAATTTAAAAACAAATCTTCTCTTTCTCGCTGGGTGAATTTTGTGGAACATTTTAATTTACACTTGTCACCACAAGGCTGCTGAATCTTTCTAGCTGGCACACTTTTGCCTCCCTTAGATGTAAAATAAGCCTGGCCAGTGTTTCTTAACATTTTGGTAACGTTCCTTTTCCAATTTTGAGGTTTTGCTTTTCTTTTTCTCGTTTTCTTTGGAGAATTTCCATTATCATTGACCTGGTTTGGTGCCATATTTTCATTGGAACTTGAAGAGGAACGAGTTCTAGTCGAAGATAAAGATGAACTACTGTCGAAGTAGTCTGGATCTCCCTCGGAATCATCAAACGGACTCGACGGTGAAACAGAACTATCGCTGCTACTATCTGTAAAAAAATGAAAGGAAAAAATATTCAAATTATATGTCCAATGTATTAAATAGTAACCATGTGTAGAAGATAATATTTCATCGTTAGCCTCCAAGTCATGTTCGTGAATACTTCCAGGTTGTATTGGTTTTTGTGTATCTGAAAATAATGAAACCTATTATAAAGAATTCCACTTTTTTATCTTGAAGCTAGTATTTTATATAATATCAAAAACAAAAGTGCTTGCCTTCTGACAGTTGGGGTATATAAGGTTGAGTATTATTCATTTCCTGTGTGTTCTTAGATTCATCTTCAGCCAAGTAAGTTGTATCAGATTCATTAACTGTACTTTTCGTAGCGCAAACTTTCCATTCCCCACTTTGGTCTACTTTTTCTAGCCTAAAATAATCAAGGGAGAAAAAAATAGTCAGTCACACAACATTGAGCTCATATCCAAACTGAGATGGCCATCTGGTCCAGCAAGAATAACATGAGTAAATTTGACAGTCTTGGCACGACAAGTTAGCAGTTAGTTCAAACGTGTAATATTTTATACAAAAAATATCTTGAAAACACCTTACCTCAGTCCAAGACTTGCTGCAGATAGCATTAATTTTCCTCTTGAAGTTCCTGGATTGATATTCATGATGCAATATTAATTATAAAATCATAAAAATTCCGAAAATGTCACTATTGAACAAAAAAAGTAACACAATTTTTAATGCAACAATGACACAACTTCAAAAGAGTCACTATTGCACCAACGAAAGGTTGTACTCGAACGAGATCTCGTGGCCCACTGAAAAGATGCCAATATTGCTCGCAATAATTAGCAAGATTTGCTTAAAGTCAAACTGGCACTTGTGCTGCCATCTAGGTGGTAACGTTAAAAGTTGGAATGAGCCAGTGTTGTATTAAAATTAGGGTCAATTTACAAACCAATGTAAGAAAAAAGTCAAAATTGAAAAATTTTTAGTTGTGCCACTATTGCATTCAGCAAGCGATATGATCTTCGGGTCGCTTGTAATTACAGACATATCCGTACCTTTAGGTAGGGCAGTCAGGTATGAAATTAACCCTCCGTCACTCGCGCCTCATTTTATTACGTCATCGCTCGCACTTTAGTTTTTATCTAACATACATTTATTTTGCAATAAAACTATTATTTTTCAAAAAGAATATATTTACTTAAAATATTTATAATGATTTTATAAAAATATTTGTAATCTTTTTACAAAAAATACACCTGGCCATAATTAATATAAAACTAATTTCTTCAAAAAGGCATCCGACCAGACAGTGGCGTAGATAGAAATAAATTCCAGGGGGGGCCATAGATCAACAATGATTAAATCTAGATTCATTAAGAAAACAAATTAAAGAAGACAAAAAAAATGAAACAAAATTCCAATAAAATATCAAAGTTGAGATTGGTGAGTTCACGTTTGAGTTCGCAACAGTATCAGAAGTAGTCAAGCCCCCCTGTGCCTTCTATCAGCGCTTCCTTATCTGATTTAGGCTCTTTGTTTGTTTTTGAAGGTGTGATCTTATCTGCTCTCTTTCCCAACATCTCCTCTACCGCAGCCCTCACTTTTCCCTTTAGGGCGTTGTAGTTAGATTTGCACTTGCAAGCATTAACATCCAGGTGGCACACTTCGCATACCATCTTTCTATGTTGCAATTTCTTGACTGTGGGGCTCGTCACTAGAAGAATTAAGTTATCACTAATTTTAGTGGGAAGACTAAACAGACGCTTGCGGAAAGTCAAGCTATCCAGGAATAACGAGCTGTCCCAATCAAGTGTAGATTGAAAGAGTTATCTAAAACTATCATCATTCTCATACTTAGGCGCGGGAGGTGATGTGTAATGATGAGGTTGGGTGACTCTCCTTATTTGATTCTCATCTTGCGATATGGGATGAGTTTGCTTAATGGCTGGATCTTCATCTTTTGGTGAGGCAATTGGTCTCTTATCACTTTTCCCAGGTAGGACATACACCGTATATGTTTCAACACTCAAAAGTTGAGATTGGTGAGTTCATGTTTAAGTTTAATGATGCCCACTAGACCAAACGAGTCTGAAAAATCTCGTTTTGTCTCGCAAGAAAATTGGAATGTCTCGCGCGAGAGTCTCGCAAAGGTCTCGCACAATTTTCGTGTTTCCTGTCTAAATGAAATACACAAATAAAATCAGTTCTAATTTTTATTTTAACGAACAAAAACCCAATAATCTAACAGGATAATTAGAAAAAAACGAAAAATGATACATGCAATAAAAATAATAAAATTTTCATTCCAACGAACAAAAACAAAATACAGAGAAAAAACGAAAATCTATTATGCAGTGCGTGTCATTTTTCAATAATCCTCCATAATATTTCAGTTATTAATAATTCAATTCTTTTCTCAAACACTTAAACTTCGGTGGTAATAATTATTGTGTTGGGAAAATGAATAAATTAGCATCAATTACAATTTTATTTATCATTTGTGTGTGGTATTAGGGAGTAAAAATGGGATACATTTTTCCCAAAAGGTTATTTTTTCTGTAATATTTAGCTTTAGCATCCCCAAAAACCCCTTAATCAATATTTTCAACGATTTGAAAATATACAAAAATTCAATTATCATTAAATAGCGCATGTGAATGAACATTCAACACGACACACATAATAATGAATTAATTATTTTTTGTGATTTTTAAAATTAGTTAAAAATATGGATTAAAGGGTTTTTGGGGATGCCGAATGTAAATAATACATATAAATAAAATCTAAAATAACCACTGTATCTTTTCGGAGAAAAATCGAACCTCTTTCAACTCTTACATAAAAGACATCTAGCTGATGTATTATTCAGCCGGTTCCGATGTTTTCTTATGGTTAAAGAAGCCCGAGGAAATAGCGTTTCTGTCGGAAAAGATGAAGTTTGGATGCTTAGAAAATCCTTCGCCATCGCACTCCAAACCGGAAACTGAGAATTATGGTCCTTCCACCATCGTAGTATATTTGTTGTCTTGTCACATCGTGGCAAATAAATATATTGTTGAGACTCCTGCATCACTCCTTCATAGAGCATCAAAATCTGACTTCTAAGATCCTTTGTCATGATCAGGCTCTGAACCATTCAGTGTCTCTATTTTTTTTTTAATTTTTCACCTACAAAGTTTGAGGAATAAATTTTGTATATATTTCAAATTTTTCTAGGGTGGTCTTCTTCAACTCTTTACCCCACGTAGTAGCGTCAAAAGTTTCTAATTTATGGCGGGGATCCATGGCGGTATATATCCAAATAGTTTTTTGGCAGTGTCTTAGAATTTCATCACGGGCTGTCCGAAAACCGATTATAAGCAATTCATCCACGTTGTTTCGGTCGGCTTCAAGGCCCCATTCAAGAATTTTACTTTCTAGTTGGTCAATTAACAGATTGAATGATACAACAACCATTGGCAACGTAGCATATGTTTCCCCCTTTTTTTTGTTAAAATTTTTAAAGTTTATCAATAATGTATGGACCTTTAAGTATTGCCCATTCATTTTCTGTTACTGCGAATTTTTGTAGATCTGCATTTTGGCATAAGAAGTTGAGGCCATTTTTACCTTTCAGTGCAACTGCTAGCATGTCATCACTGGAATTCCATCATGTAGGGGAAGTGCGGGTGAGATGGCATACACTTTTTTGAATACTTGTAGTTTTCAACTATATAGAAATATAAAAAGAATAACGATAGGATTTGGTGTAGTTGGGTCAATACTAACAAAGCACAACGACTTGTAGCAAAAAAACCATTTGTTTAAGAAATAATTAAAAAATAAAATTAGGGGGGTATGCCATCTCAGCAACAGCATTGTGGGTGAGATGGCATACATGTAGCAATATTTAAAAAAAAGTGTTTTTTTTCATTTTTATTATTATCAATAGACATACCAGCCTCGTCTACGTTATATATATCGTCTGCCTGAAACTTGTGCACTGTTAAAATGGCTTCTAAGGCGCTAAAATAATTTGTAACCTGAGGCTTGTTAAAAGCAGACGCTCTTAAAAGGGAAGCTGCCTCTGGTGTTCGTAATTTAATAGATGGATTTCGTTTACTAAAACCGTAAAGCCAGGACCATCCGGCCATTTTTCCCTATGCGAAAATCTGTGTTTATTTCCCTTTGCTTCAGCAATCTCGTACGCTAACTTTGTGACATCCTCTGGTCATACCGAAAAATCTACTTTCTAAGCGCTTAAGATGTTCTACTATTTCTCTTTCTAATTCTTTGTCGAAGGTTACCTTGTGTCCACCCAAATAACCTTTCTTCCAGTTATTTTTAGCTGCACGCCTGCGAAGTGTGGTAAAAGGTACCCCAAAGGTTTTGGATACTCGTAGCCACCCCATTTCCCCACTTTGGACAGCCGAAAGAGCATTTTTCATCATATCTTCATCCTAATTCTGCCTTTCAGTCTTCCTTTTATAACGTCCCATGCAAAAAAACAAAAAAACGGGGATGTAAATACAAAAATAATATCCGAATCACAATTTTGGGTGATATGCCATCTTACCTATACTGCATATATGCCATCTTAAGCAAAATGTAGTTAAATCAATTTTTGATAAAAATATATTAACCACCAGTTTATTTTGGTTTTCTTTTCTACTTAATTAAATTGGGACAGTTGTATCTAAAAGCAAAGAAAACTCACCTTGTTTACTTTAGATTCCGCACACTGTACATCTAAACTTTTGGCTCCAAAATAATTCGCGACCACAAAAAACTTTACTCTCTGACTGGAAAACAGATTGAGCGGTGTGAATAAAAACGTGTACGACGAGTATTTACTTACAAGTAAAGTGTAACGAGTATTTAAACTCCAAGTAAACCGATGTGAATAAAGCGTCGAGTTTACTTGTGACCGTGTACTCGTCAACCCGAGGGTATACTAGCAAGTATTTACTCGCGAGACAACTGAATTCACAAAAAAGGCAAGTAAATACTTGTAGTGCCACACAGACTACGCATCATTTCCTGTTGTGACTTGTTCTGTTTTCGCCTAACCTTGTTCTGTTTTCGCCTAAACTAACCTTGACTCCCCGTCATTACTCACAAGTCAGTTGTCGTTCCCGTTTGTTTTTGTCCTCTTGCAGCTATGGATGAAAGTAGTCTGACTTCCGGTTGTGACAATAGAGCTATTTTTGTAGCGTTATTGAAAGACTTTAGTGTTGTGCTAAATAAATCCATGTTGCCTAACGTTGCATCTGCTAAAGAGAAGGCATGGGGATGTTTAGCCGACCAGTTTTCGAAAAACGTTGGGAAGCAAACTAGTGTTGGACAGTTAAAAAAGCTATTGAACAATATGAAAACCGCAGTCAAGAAAAAAACTGATGTCAACGCAACTGGAAATAAACCAATAACATTGTTGTCATGGGAGGCAGATTTCCTAAAAATTTGCGATTCAAACGAGAACCCAGTTTATTGCAAAATACCTGGGGCTTCATGCGTTGGATTGGGAGCAAGTTCTACGTCTGAACTCAATGAGGAGAATGAGAATAGGGAAGACGAATATGACCCCGTTGACATGTTAGCATCAAACCAGCCCATCACACCAGTGACTTGCATACGTAAGAGCGATGCGACGAAGTTGAAAAAAGATAAGAAATTGAAACTCAGCTGAAACTGAAGAGACGTCAAAGTTGACAACTGGTGAGCTGCAGCGTTTATTATTACTTGAACAAATTAAGCTAACAAGACTTCAGGCTGAACGTGAACAACTGATGATAACGGAGTTGAACCTAAGAGCTGCACAACACAGACGAACGGAGTCCGTTGAACAACGCGTTGTGGTTGAAGAAGACGATGTCTTAAAAGAATTTTTGTTGTTGAGATAAATTGTATCCTGTTTCCTTTTCTCCAAAATAAAATAAAAAATAAGGAGACAAACATCACCATCATATCGGCGCACCACGTCCTGAATTCCACTCACTCGCCAAATCCTGCCATCATGTACACTCCCTGGCCATTGAGCGTCCGCACTTGTAATTTTTTCATTAGCGTCACAAGTCATCTGAATGTTTATTGTTGTTTTTCCTTTTCTGTTCACATACTCGTCGCCGAATTCCGAAGGTTTCATAATATGCACGTGAGTGCAATCTATAGCACCAATGACAGTCGGAATGCGAAATTTTGAAGCCCAATCTGCCTTGGCCTGATCCATATCTTCAATAGTGCGTGGAAATTTAATCCAATCTTCAGACTTCGACACTATTTTATCCAATACACTTGAAAATGTTCTGCTGACGGTACTTCTTTCAACCCCCATGTCGTTGGCAACACCACTTTGGAATCCTGGATCACTAACGTATCTCAGAAAAATTTCCATCTTTTTCCGTGCAGTTAATCCTCCACCCCTTGCATCAGTGTTTTCATCAAGAAAGTGTGAAGTGAGAAAATCTACGTTTTCGCTCTCAAACCGCAATAGTCCCTTAGATAGATCGGGACTTATATCACGCCGGTCTCTATAACGTTTCACACCACGCAGGTTCATAAATGCAGCCATCTTTCGTGTACAAGTACGACTGCAAGTCTGGGGTCGGGTTGACTTGCGAATAGACGAATATTTACTTGCTACAGAAGTATTTACTTGCGTTTATTCACACCAAAATTGGCATTTTTCCGGGTTTTACTAGCCTCTCAAGTATTTACTCGTGAGTAAGAGTAAATACTTGTTTTATTCACTTCAATTTTGGCGCTTACTTGTTATTTTGATATGTTCAAGTATTTACTTGTCCTACTCGTTTTTATTCACACCGCCCACTAAATCTAGGTGGACCTGTCGCTCGCAGTATTGATAGCGTTCGATAATCTTCGTTTTTACTCGAGTTTCTAGGGGAAATAAGTGGTGGAAGTACGTTAAACTGTTGCTATGCCATCTCAGCAAGTATGCCATCTCACCCGCACTTCCCCTACATACATCTAACATAGGGGTAAGATTACTTGCATCTCCAGTTGCTTCACGGGCACCTCTAAATCTTATTAAAAGCTGATCTGAAGGTTTGATTTTTGAAAAAAGAGACCTTATTTTGCAAATTGCGTTAGAGTTGTCAATCAATCTCTGTTATGTATTCATATTTTAATAACTTAATTTGTGAACATACCCTTAGAGATAGTACATAACTGACATTAAACAGAAGACAAATAACCTAAAATGTATTGTGTGCAGCTTATATGTACCTACATAAAGAACTAAAATCTAAGACAAAAGTATATTTATTGGCCAACATAACATGTGTGGGGTTTGCTGTTAGCTTACTTTTTTTAAAAATTGCAATAAATTGACTTTTTGATAAAATACTGGTATTTGATCCTGAATCCAACTTGAAACGAATAGGCTTACCTTGTACAATAATTCCTATAATAGTTATTTACTTTAGATAAACGTTCATGAATGTACAGTTCATCTTCTGAATTTTCATTAAACACATTCCATTTCAACTTGTCTTACACGATTACTATTCTCGTTATATTTTCCTCTTGAATCTTGCATTCCAGTTCGTTTACTGCTCGTGCTTGGTCCTTCAGTTTTCTGCTTGTTGTAATAACATGCCTTTGCAAAATGTCCGTTTCTTTGACAGACTGCAAAAGTTTGATTATGTGCAGGGCACTTATCAACTAGATGTTCAAAAAGACATTTCTTACATTTGATTTTTGTTGTATTTGTAACATAGTTCACTTATTCTGGGTTCAATACTTTAAAATGCTCATTACTTAATTCTATTGATTTACAGTACGCCAATACCTTTTTTGTATCTATTTTCTTCTCTTATCAGTCTTGACTGAACCTGTTTATCATGTATTCCCACTATAAGGCGGTCTCTAATCATTCTGTCTTCATAACCTCTTTTAAGGTGCATATCCACCAAAAAATAATTTTTAGCAAACGTTTGTGAACGTTTATTAATGCTTGCAAATGTTAGTTAGTTGTAGCGTCTCCACCAGCAACTATTCGCAAACAGCTGTACATTTGGCATCATTTGTTGGTGTTCCGTGTGTCGTCGACATGGCTCCGAAAGGAAAACGTATTGGTAGTGCCGCAGCTTTCATAATTATGTCGGTGTTAATTGAAAAAGAGAATAGAAAAAAGCAAAAAAGGAAACATAAGTTTTGGACATCCCAGTTTTTGAAAACAAGACGGTCAATGCAATTGCTAACTGACTTAACAACAAATGATAAGAGTGGATTATTTAAAAATTTCTGCCGTATGTCAGTGGAAGATTTTGATTTTATTCTTTCGTTAATCGGCCCAAAAATATGTAAACGCGATACAAATTATAGAGATTGTATTCCCGTAGAAGTTAGACTGGCAATCACACTTCGTTTTTTGGCTACAGGAGATTCCTACAATAGCCTTATGTATCTATTTAAAGTTTCCAAGCAATTAATTTCACAAATAATTCCTGAAGTGTGTGCGTGTATCATAGAAGCTCTGAAGGAATACATAAAAGTAAGTACACGATTGAGCATTAACTCTTTATTTATTCGTATAGGTGTTTTGTACTTTAATAATAAAACATATTATAATGTAAGTACATTCGGGTTGAAGCTCGCTACATAAGTTGCTACTGATCCTGAAGGCTGATTCTCGAGATTCGCTGTGTTCACCACTGATGTTTCTTGCGATTTATCTTTTTGTAAAGTGGTCTCAATATTGTATGAGTTTTTTACCTGCTCTGTAGAAACACAAGGATATGGTGATTGTGGTTGAGAAAACGGTGTAGATGTTCTTGACCAATCATTGTTATTACTTGCAATGCTTGAATATGGTGAGGGATATGGACTTGTAATTGTTGACGGTGATTGTAGATGATTATAGTAGCTCGCGTTAGAATCGGCATGCACGATGTGATTATCATATTGACCCAGATCGGCGTTAAATAAAATGTTATTGAACAAATGTTGGACCACTGCTTGTGTTCGTTTACTATAACTTCGCAGTTTCCCAGCAATATGCTCGCCATATATGTCACAACCATCACGTTGAGCACACTCTTGTAGAAGATTGAAAGCTTTGTCAATACGAGGATCAGGTGTGGCTTCAAGTTTGGGTTTTTTTGTTTTTGGCGATACATTCCTAGAGTGCTTTGCTTTTGTTTTTTCTGAGGCACTTGTATCAGTAATTTCCTGAGTGGCGCTATTATTTATCGACGCAAAATCTTCTGTATCTTGAAAACTTTCCTCTTCAGTCGCTACTTCTACTACATCATCAGCATCGTTATCCTAAAAAACAAATGATTGATTGAATATGGTTTTTTTTTTAAATTGCAGATGCCAGATAGTGAACAGGAATGGCTGCAAGTAAGTAAAGAATTTGAACAACAATGGAATTTTCCTCATGCAATTGGTGCAATAGACGGAAAGCATGTAGTTATACAATGTCCTGGAGGCAGTGGAAGCGACTATTTTAACTACAAATCATTCTTTAGCATAGTGCTATTTGCGTTAGTTGATGCAAATTACAATTTTCTGTTTGTGGATGTCGGATGCCAAGGCAGGATATCGGATGGAGGTGTTTTTAAGAATACACAGCTATACAAAGGTCTAGAAAATGGCCAGTTTAATTTACCACAACCAGAAATATTGGCAGGACACGAAACGCCCCTACCTTACGTAATTTTAGGGGATGAAGCTTTTGCCTTGAATGATTATTTACTGAAGCCCTACTCAGGATTGCACGAAAAAGGCTCACAAGAAAGAATTTTTAATTACAGACTCAGTAGGGCGCGCAGAGTGGTTGAAAACGCGTTTGGGATTTGTTCATCTGTTTTTCGTGTTTTAAGGAAGGCATTGCTTTTAAAACCAGAAAACGCACAGTTAATTATTTACGTAAAAGCAAATCTTCAAAGAATATATATTGTCCCGAAGGTATGTTAGACAGCGAAGTAGATGGAGAAGTGACTCCTGGTACTTGGAGAAATGATACCAATACGTCATCTCTATTAAATTTAAGGAAAGTTCCAAGAAAATCATCGACACGTGCTCAACAATTTCGAGATGATTTTTCTAAATACTTTATGGGTAATGGCACTGTTAGCTGGCAAAATGAATATGCTTAACTTTTTTTATGTACTTTTGTTAAATAAAGTCAAATAACTGAAAATCTGTTTACCTTCACAGTATCCTTGTCTAGGTTAAGATCCGCTGTGGTAAGTGTTTTTCGACATTTATTTTTGTCAAGTAAGAACGCAAAAGCTCTATAACCAAACCATTTGCTCTCATACACCTCATCTCGACCTGTAAGAAAAGGTGCATTAGTGTTAAAATTGTAACTTAATCAAATGAACGCCAAAAATGGGTTGGGGGCAGAGGTTTTTTTTTAAATTATTATCTCCAAGTAAATTAGTCACTTGTCTTGTAGTTTATAATCTGGGGCCTTCAGATAATAAATTTGAAACATTAACATACCACTTCCAATCGTCATGGACTTTTCTTGCTTCGCTTTTTCTCTTCTGAAAGAGGAGAGCAGAGAATTTAGTTTTGCCTTTACAACATCCACAGTGGTTTTCGCATCTCTTGCAATTTCACTCCACGCATCGTGCTTTTTTGTTTTATTGTAATAAAACTTATGGGTACTTTGCCATATTTCTGGTTTCATTTCATAAAGTTCAATTAATTGCAAACATTTATCGTTATCCCACTCCATATTATTATTATTAAAACTTTCTCAATTTAGGTTATGCGTAGGTACTCGATCCGTTCCGAAAAATAACATTCCTTCACTGCGACCACGTCTCCACTAAACGCACAACGCGCGCACACAAACAACGAATCCCTTTTGATGTACCGACATCGCTCGGAACACGGACAAACCATTGCTAACGTTTGCGAATGCACGTCGATTTCGTCTCCACCAAACAAATATTGAGTTTGCAAATATCTGCTAACAATCGCAATCATTTTGCGCGCTTGGTGGATATGCACCTTTACATTGATCATTGGTACATACAAAATCACAAAGTTGTGCCTGTTTCTTTGATGTTGCATTGTAACGAGTTATTTTTTTTCTCTGCTTTTTGCAAGTTTAATTTTTTTATTTTTTTATTATTCCGTAATATATTTTATTTTACCACTAGGGTGTATATAACTCGTTACTTTACAACCCTTTCGACTACCGCAGTGATTTATTTTTTTTTGCTATTACCGGTGTATATTTTAGTATAAGTCCGAGTTACGCAAATCCAACTTCTACCATACACAATTTATTCATTTCCGATATTTAAATTTTTCAACTGAAAGGACGCCCGGTATATACAACATTTTAATTTAATCGAGAGCCGTCTAGTATACTTACAAGTTTTTGTCGAAACTAGATAGATTTCACGTTTTAATTCCCACACCGAAGAATGTAACTAAAATTTTGGATATAAATTCGGAAACAATTCATTTTTGGTTGGCTTCTTATTCGCGCTCCGAATTTCATTCCGTCTGGCTCTCGCTCGAAAGAATCAGTTCCTTTTTTTTGGCTCTAAGCATTCTCCGTTGAACGTTCTTCCGAAAAACCGAAAAACCGTAGTGAGATTATTTTGTGTATTCCAAATTCCGATTGTGTGTGGGCTGTATTTATTAAGGTAAATAAATTTTAACAAATAAACTGTGTATTCGAAACTTTCCGTATCGCCGCTTATTATTAAATTGTTGAATATATTTTTTTGAAAATTTTCCGACCGGCTATTTTTTTCTTTTGTTGTTGAACTGAAATTTGTTTTTTATTTGTTTCTTTTATATGGAAATAAAGATTTGTCAACCGTAATTTGATTTCGAATTTTTATTTACTGCGTTTATTATATATTAATTAACTGATATGAATTATTAGTGGATTCTCGAATTATTTTATGCTTTTGGTTGTCAGTAGTTTTAAATTAAATTGATATCCAAGTGGATTAGGTATAATAGTTTAAAGTTTATGCTAGTACGAATATTTTTACTCTGTGTGTCGATAGTTGGGTACCGTTTAACTCGTGGGAAAATATTTTTTTTAATTGTTACCGGCTTTAGTTAGATTCAAGGGTTAATCAGACTTGGAAGAGGCTTAGCCACAATTTGTTTGATTTCCCGGCAGATCTAATTCGTTCTTAAATTTTATTTTTTTTTCGGAATAATAGTTACCGGCTTAGTAGATTCAAGGGTTAATCAGACTTGGAAGAGGCTTAGCCACAATTTGTTTGATTTCCCGGCAGATCTAACTCGTTCTTAAATTTTTTTTTTTTTTGAATAATAGTTACCGGCTTTAGTAGATTCAAGGGTTAATCAGACTTGGAAGAGGCTTAGCCACAATTTGTTTGATTTCCCGGCAGATCTAAATCGTTCTTTTCCCGTTTCGTAGAATCATTATTTATATTTTTTTTTTCTCCCCGTCGGAATAATAGTTGCCGGTTTCATTTGGATTCAAGGGTTAATCAGACTTGGAAGAGGCTTAGCCACAATTTGTTTGATTTCCCGGCAGATCTAAATCGTTCTTTTCCCGTTTCGTAGAGTCATTATTTATATTTTGTTTTTTTTTTATTGTCGGAATAATAGTTGCCGGTTTCATTCGGATTCAAGGGTTAATCAGACTTGGAAGAGGCTTAGCCACAATTTGTCTGATTACCCGGCAGATCTAAATCGTGCATTAGGGACCCCGTAAAACCCGGTAGATTTGAACCGTATTTGATAACCTGACCGTTAAGTCCGTTAAAATCCCAGATATAGGTAATACATACCTCATTTTATTTTCCCTGTTAATTTGTTTGTCACTAAAGAATTATTCGTAAAATAGACCACAGAGTATTAATAGATTAAAATTTTGAATTTCTATTATTTTCATTTTTAACCGCAATTTATTGATTGGAGAACCAAGATTTGGCTTTTCCGGATTTTCACTAGTTAGTTAAATTTAATTCAACCAGACCCCTGGAATTTTCCGTAACCTCCATCTGAGGCTATCTGGAACTCTTGACGCTAAGGGTCAAGGGGCCGTGGAGCAAACCACGTTAATAATCTGGCGCCCGAGATTTAAAAACCCGAATTTTGCATCAAGGGTGTCCATAGTGACGTGTTCTTGTGGCAGGAGCCACGGGTAAGAAGGGAGGCGCGTTACAAAATGGCGCCCGAGCAGGGACCTAATTGTTGATAACAGTAGAATCAGTTTAATACCGTTTTCCATTTTTTTTAGCGTTTATTTGTGCTTAGACCGTTTAAGTCTTTTTTACTATTTTCTGCCGTATTTTTTTTTGTTAGAGCAGAGACCCGATTGTTGATTACAATAGGATCAGTTTAATACCGTTTTAAATTTTTATTTTTTTTTGAAGCGTTTTTTCGCTTGGACCGGTTAAGTCTGTGTTGACTGTTTTTTTTGTTTACCGTATTATTGCAGAGAGTTGATTATTTGTTAGAGCTGGAACCGTTATTCCGTTTCCGTTATTTTACCGTATTGTTAAAGAGACCTGATTATAGCAGGAACTGAAATACAGCTGTGGATATTTTTTTTAGCGTATTGTTGCTGGACCGTTTATACTGTTTTACGGGTTTTGTGCCCATTGTTGATTTGAACAGGGATCGTTATTTCAGTATAATATACTATTTTTTTTTTGTATTGCAAATTTCAATAGTGACCGTTTTGCCGGTGCTAGTTTTTCCTTCTTTCCGCCTTTGTTGTTTTTTTTCATTTTGGAAGAAGAAGAAGACGTCTGAGCTGGAGTTAAAAGGCGAATGTCCAGAAGAAACTCCGAAGAGATTGACTCATCCGTTTTGTTGATAAGGGTCAGGGGAGACTTGTCGAATTGTAAGACGAAGAAATATTTCTCCACGACTCGTTTCTGACCTATCCGATACCGTAACCGTTTCGACCGTTATGGCCAACCCTCCGCTAAATGTACACGACTGGAAAGTGTGCTTCGGAAACCGAGGAGACCCGGCCGCCTTCATTGAAAGAATTGAAGAAATCTGCACCGCAAAGAATATTCGAAAAGATAATTTGCTTCCGGTACTACCCGAATTACTGTCAGGTGAACCGGCATTTTGGTACCGCAATAACCGGAGTAGGTACACGACCTGGGATGAATTTGAGGCAGACTTCCGAATTTTCTTCTATCCCGTTAACTACGAAGTTGACTTAGAAGCTGAGATAGGACGTCGTCTACAACGAAGGAATGAATCCGCCGCTACATACATCACCGAACTCCAGACTTTGATGCGAAGGCATGGAAAGCTAACTCCCGAACAGCAGTTAGCATGGCTGTACCGCAACCTGTTGCCGGAATACCGTCTGCAAATCCGAAAAGGGGACTTTGACGATTTTTCCTCCTTTTGTCAGGTGGTCAGGGAATATGAGCTCCTCAGGAAGGAACTCCAGTCTATACCCAACCACACTGGACCGAACCGGGGACCAAATCCCCGTCCGCAGTCAATGAGTTCGCCGAGATATGGACCTTCTCACAACACGATGCCTGGGCCATCCAGAGAGCCCATCGCCGGTCCCAGCCAACCGTCACCGACCGATACTCCGCCGCCGCCTGATACTACTCGTCAACCTTCAGGACAATATTCCCGTCAACTCATCTGTTTCCGTTGTGGTGAGTCTGGACATTATAGGAATAACTGTCAAAACCCGCCAAAAATATTCTGTTCTCGTTGCCAGAAGGAAGGAGTATTTTCCCGAGACTGTTCCTGCAGGAGGCAGGAAAACTAAAACGAAGCTGTACCGAGGAGAGGCCGACACAGCTTCCGCAAATCTTTGCCTCTCATACCGAACCGCCAGCAGAAATGAACGACCCCCGACCGCACATAGACGTTGAAATAGGAAATCATATGTTTAGAGCATTATTGGATACCGGAGCAGCAAAGTCGTATATTGGTGATCAGGTAGCTAAGACTTTTTCCCAAAGAAAGCAAACTACCTCTCGTCAAGCTGCGAAGGCCCGTTTAGCTAATGGAAATCTAGTCTCCATCACCGACATATATGAGCTGAAATGGAAAATCGATGACGTCACAATGGAGGGTTCGTTGGAGCATTTCCCTGGTCTAATAACCGACATTGTATTAGGACATGATGTCCTCCGCAAGTATAATTTCCGGCTGGAGTTAGGTACCGGAGAGATATACGTGAATGATGAGTTAGTGAGGCGTTCACAAGTGGCCAGTCCTGTTGGAATATTGGAGGCCGTGAACCGGCCTATGAAAGAAGTCAATTCTGCTGTACCGATAATATGTAGAGAAGAAACCACCCATCGTCTTAGTGAAGACCGCCGTTCTGTAAATCTGTCTGTTTCCGAAGTCTCTGCGTCTTCCCTGGTGTTAGGGGTTGACAAAGAGCAATCTGTTTCCGAAGTCTCTGCGTCTTCCCTGGTGTTAGCGGTTGACAAGGAGCAAGCTGTTTCCGAAGTCTCTGCGTCTTCCCTGGAGTTAGGGGTCGACACGGAGCAACCTGTGTCCGAAGTCTCTGAATCTTCCCTGGTGTTAGGGGTTGACAAGGAGCAAACCGTTTCTGAAGTCTCTGCGTCTTCCCTGGAGTTAGGGGTTGACAAGGAGCAATCTGTTTCCGAAGTCTCTGCGTCTTCCCTGGAGTTAGGGGTTGACAAGGAGCAATCTGTTTCCGAAGTCCCTGAGTCTTCCCCGGTGTTGTTAGGGGTTGATAAGGAGCAATCTATTTCCGAAGTCTCTGAGTCTTCCCTGGTGTTAGGGGTGGACAAGGAGCAAACTAGTTCCGAAGTCTCTGCGTCTTCCCCGGTGTTGTTAGGGGTTGATAAGGAGCAATCTGTTTCCGAAGTCTCTGCGTCTTCCCTGGTGTTAGGGGTTGACAAAGAGCAATCTGTTTCCGAAGTCTCTGAGTCTTCCCCGGTGTTGTTAGGGGTTGATAAGGAGCAGTCTGTTTCCGAAGTCTCTGCGTCTTCCCTGGAGTTAGGGGTTGACAAGGAGCTAACTAGTTCCGAAGTCTCTGCGTCCTCCCTGGAGTTAGGGGTCGACAAGGAGCAATCTGTTTCCGAAGTCTCTGCGTCTTCCCTGGTTTTAGGGGTTGGCGAGGAGCAATCTGTTTCCGAAGTCTCTACGTCTTCCCTGGTGTTAGGGGTTGACAAGGAGCAAGCTGTTTCCGAAGTCTCTGCGTCTTCCCTGGAGTTAGGGGTTGACAAGGAGCAATCTATTTCCGAAGTCTCTGAGTCTTCCCTGGTGTTAGGGGTGGACAAGGAGCAAACTAGTTCCGAAGTCTCTGCGTCTTCCCCGGTGTTGTTAGGGGTTGATAATGAGCAATCTGTTTCCGAAGTCTCTGAGTCTTCTCCGGTGTTGTTAGGGGTTGACAAGGAGCAATCTGTTACCGAAGTCTGTTCATCGTCTCTGGTAGAGTTGGGAGATAGTAATACAGCACCGAGAAATCTCCGAGAGCTGAGAAGGTTTTTGGGAGTTGCCTCCTGGTATAGGAGATTCGTGCCATCGTTTTCAGAAAAGGTAGCTCCGTTAACGAAATTACTCCGCAAATCTCAGCGATGGAAGTGGGCCGAGGAACAAGAAGCCGCGTTCGCTAGAATCAAAACCTGTCTGTCAGAAGCACCCGTCTTAAGTTGTCCTGATTTTACCGTACCGTTTACCTTGCAGACCGATGCCTCCGAATATGGTTTGGGAATAGCCCTTACCCAGCAGAAGGATGGTTATGAACACGTGGTAGCGTATGCAAGTCGCACCCTGAGTCCTACCGAGAAAAATTACTCCGTAACCGAAAAAGAATGTCTTGCCATTGTTTGGGGGATTGAAAAGATGCGTCCTTATTTAGAGGGCTACCATTTCACGGTTGTTACCGATCATCAATCTCTTAGATGGCTGCATTCCATATCTAGTCCGTCCGGACGTTTAGCCAGGTGGAGTATTTTTCTACAACAGTATGATTTCGAGATACAGTACCGTAAAGGTGCTCTAAATCGTGTGGCCGACGCTTTGTCCAGAAATCCGCTACCAATGACAGCCGAGACCGATTCACCGTCCGCAATCTGTTTGACCGATGTAACCGCCGAATGTTCGTGGTACCGGAACAGGAAGGAAGAGGTCCTGAAGGATCCAGAGAAGTTTCCGGACTACTGCATAAAAGAAGACCGTCTATACCGTCATTTCTGGGATATCAATGATTTCCGAGAGCCAGAAATGTCCGATCCATGGAAACTGTGTATAGCAAAGCCCGACCGAATCCGGGTGTTGCAAGAAAACCATGATAATCCGAATGCTGGTCATCTGGGAATTGCTAAAACCATCACCCGGATTGCAAAATTGTACTATTGGCCAGGAATGTTCAGGGACATCACCAAGTACGTAAAGAGGTGTCTGCGATGTCAACAGTACAAACCGTCACAGCAAAAACCGCCAGAGACCCACCTGCCACGACAACGAATTGTAGCCGGCAGGTTCATCACCCTGACGGATGATCTCTGTTGGAGATGTGGAATCTCCGGACACCGCCGAGAGAACTGCAGCAGGCCGTCTATTCTGTTTTGTTCCCGATGTGGACAAGTGGGACGGATGTCCCGAGAATGCCCGTGTGATCGACGCGGCCCCCGTACCCGATCGGTGGCAGTACAAGCGCACCTGGTCTCCCGTAGCGACGAACCCCGACGAATGCAGGATGCTTCCAGCCAGTGTAGCATCGAACGACCCCACCCCGCTCTGGAAACAGCCGGACGCTGTTCCAGGTCATACCGAAGACAGGCGTCCCGTGGAAGAGGACCGCCCCATCCACACCAAGCGACCCTACGCCGACGTTCCAGGCTGTGAGACGCTACACCCTGGATCACCGTTTTGTTTTCTCACCTTTTTTATTATTAGGTGTAAGTTGTTGTTTAAAAAAAAAATGTAATGTCCGAAAGTTGCACTTTCGCTCATTCATTTTTTTTACCGAAGTAAAGGGGGTGTGTAACGAGTTATTTTTTTTCTCTGCTTTTTGCAAGTTTAATTTTTTTATTTTTTTATTATTCCGTAATATATTTTATTTTACCACTAGGGTGTATATAACTCGTTACTTTACAACCCTTTCGACTACCGCAGTGATTTATTTTTTTTTGCTATTACCGGTGTATATTTTAGTATAAGTCCGAGTTACGCAAATCCAACTTCTACCATACACAATTTATTCATTTCCGATATTTAAATTTTTCAACTGAAAGGACGCCCGGTATATACAACATTTTAATTTAATCGAGAGCCGTCTAGTATACTTACAAGTTTTTGTCGAAACTAGATAGATTTCACGTTTTAATTCCCACACCGAAGAATGTAACTAAAATTTTGGATATAAATTCGGAAACAATTCATTTTTGGTTGGCTTCTTATTCGCGCTCCGAATTTCATTCCGTCTGGCTCTCGCTCGAAAGAATCAGTTCCTTTTTTTTGGCTCTAAGCATTCTCCGTTGAACGTTCTTCCGAAAAACCGAAAAACCGTAGTGAGATTATTTTGTGTATTCCAAATTCCGATTGTGTGTGGGCTGTATTTATTAAGGTAAATAAATTTTAACAAATAAACTGTGTATTCGAAACTTTCCGTATCGCCGCTTATTATTAAATTGTTGAATATATTTTTTTGAAAATTTTCCGACCGGCTATTTTTTTCTTTTGTTGTTGAACTGAAATTTGTTTTTTATTTGTTTCTTTTATATGGAAATAAAGATTTGTCAACCGTAATTTGATTTCGAATTTTTATTTACTGCGTTTATTATATATTAATTAACTGATATGAATTATTAGTGGATTCTCGAATTATTTTATGCTTTTGGTTGTCAGTAGTTTTAAATTAAATTGATATCCAAGTGGATTAGGTATAATAGTTTAAAGTTTATGCTAGTCCGAATATTTTTACTCTGTGTGTCGATAGTTGGGTACCGTTTAACTCGTGGGAAAATATTTTTTTTAATTGTTACCGGCTTTAGTTAGATTCAAGGGTTAATCAGACTTGGAAGAGGCTTAGCCACAATTTGTTTGATTTCCCGGCAGATCTAATTCGTTCTTAAATTTTATTTTTTTTTCGGAATAATAGTTACCGGCTTAGTAGATTCAAGGGTTAATCAGACTTGGAAGAGGCTTAGCCACAATTTGTTTGATTTCCCGGCAGATCTAACTCGTTCTTAAATTTTTTTTTTTTTTGAATAATAGTTACCGGCTTTAGTAGATTCAAGGGTTAATCAGACTTGGAAGAGGCTTAGCCACAATTTGTTTGATTTCCCGGCAGATCTAAATCGTTCTTTTCCCGTTTCGTAGAATCATTATTTATATTTTTTTTTTCTCCCCGTCGGAATAATAGTTGCCGGTTTCATTTGGATTCAAGGGTTAATCAGACTTGGAAGAGGCTTAGCCACAATTTGTTTGATTTCCCGGCAGATCTAAATCGTTCTTTTCCCGTTTCGTAGAGTCATTATTTATATTTTGTTTTTTTCTTATTGTCGGAATAATAGTTGCCGGTTTCATTCGGATTCAAGGGTTAATCAGACTTGGAAGAGGCTTAGCCACAATTTGTCTGATTACCCGGCAGATCTAAATCGTGCATTAGGGACCCCGTAAAACCCGGTAGATTTGAACCGTATTTGATAACCTGACCGTTAAGTCCGTTAAAATCCCAGATATAGGTAATACATACCTCATTTTATTTTCCCTGTTAATTTGTTTGTCACTAAAGAATTATTCGTAAAATAGACCACAGAGTATTAATAGATTAAAATTTTGAATTTCTATTATTTTCATTTTTAACCGCAATTTATTGATTGGAGAACCAAGATTTGGCTTTTCCGGATTTTCACTAGTTAGTTAAATTTAATTCAACCAGACCCCTGGAATTTTCCGTAACCTCCATCTGAGGCTATCTGGAACTCTTGACGCTAAGGGTCAAGGGGCCGTGGAGCAAACCACGTTAATAATCTGGCGCCCGAGATTTAAAAACCCGAATTTTGCATCAAGGGTGTCCATAGTGACGTGTTCTTGTGGCAGGAGCCACGGGTAAGAAGGGAGGCGCGGCCCCCATATTGTTCTATAGGTTCATTCTCTAACTGAACTAAATTATTACACTATATTTTTTTCTTGAGCAATTTATTGATATTCAATAACGTTGTTTTAACTAGTTAGGCCCCGGGTGGGCTTAACTTGACCCACGTTCAAAAGTCTCCAAGGACCGTGAGGTACATCCGCAACCAACGCGATGTAAAATAATTTTTCAGAAACAGTAACCGTTCAACGAAGAAGAAACAACTACTTCCCGGGCTACATGCCCCGACAGACATTGAATTACACTTCTAAGTCAAACGGGGTTGGTAAATCTACAAGATTTAAAACAAACATTCTGGTTTGCAACAAGAAGGGACAGCATAACTTGTAGACCGGTTTCGGCGTATTGCGCCTCATCAGTACCAGGTATATGTTATCGTCCGTTCGGGATTAACTCTCGGTCCCCCGCCCGCTTCCCCTCTCTACCCGCCTTCCTGAGTAGTATCACCCTAGCCACCTTCCATCCCTCTGGAAACTCTTCCTCCCTTAGCACCCTGTTGAAAAGCTCGCAGAAGTACTCCCCATTGTCATCCAACAGCCTCTTCATCATATCACCCCTCAGGCCATCTATCCCTGGGGCTTTCCTTACTTTAATGTTCCTTCCCCCCTCCTGTACTTCCCACTTCTCTACCGGCCTTATCCCCCTTAATTTCCCTACCCCCCTAGTATCCTGGACTTCTCGAATCCTGACCCCCCCCCAACTCCTCCTTTTCCCCCTGTGAACAATTTGCCTATAACCTCCTCCCAATCTTCTTCTAGCACTTCGTTCCTATTTCCACCCATCCTCTTCACCGCTATCTCATACGCCTTTCCCCATGGATTGTTTCCCAGGTCCCCTTCAGTAACTCTTCCCACTTCCCTCCATACGCTCCAGTTCCTTCTTCTTCACTTTGTATCCCCCTTTTCCCTCTATCCTTCCTCTTGCCCTCATCATCCGTCTTCGTTCTTTCTTACACTCCCTCCACATCTCCTCTATTTCCTCATTCCACCAGTAATTAGCCTCCGATCACGCCTATTGCCCCTCTTTCCCTCCCTTTAACAGCCCTGAATCACATGGTACAATTCATCTACATCAAGTCCAAGTCCCCTATCAACCTCCTCACGTGCGGCCACAATCCAATAAATTATTCATCAATTCTAATACTACTTTTTGAGAGGCCCAACTTTTATTAGAAGCATCTGATCCACAATAAACTCGTAATCTGTAGGTATAACCCTTTTCTGTGCACATTTTATACATCTTTATACCAAATTTGTGGCGCTCATTCTTTATGAATTGCCTAAAAAGCAATCGGCAAAGGAACCATTGTTTCATCAATACATAGATTACTTCCAGGGGTTACTATTTCTTCAAATTGTTGGTTCAGTTTAGTGGAGATATTTTACGGAGTCGATAATTCGCGAGAGCCATGTTTTCATTGTCGGCGAAATGCCACATTTTCAGTAATTGTTCAAATCGATTTCTAGTCATAATTTGAGTAACATTGTTTTTATACAGAAATGATTTGTTCCAGTAGTTTCTAAGCCGTGGCAGTTTGAAAAGTCCCGTCCATATCAAAATACCCAAAAATTTCTCCATTTCTTCAGAAGTTGTTGGTACCCAAGGTTTAGTTTTTGAACGTTGTTGGGGCCCAATTTGCTGAGCATACAGGTTGGTTTGTTCTACCATATTGTAACCTACCCTTTTGCTTTCAAGACAAATAGTAGTCTATAGGGTTACATGTAAGTCCAGTTGTCCCGGTGTCAACTTTTAGGGCCTTCAGCTCACTCAGAACGGTGGCAGGGTGTGAGTATAAAATTTACCAGGAAATATTTATGGGCGCCAGCGAAGTTTAAATGACCTCAAGAACTGTTTTCCCCCACCCTAAACTTGCAAAGGGTACATGAGGAAGACATGAGACTAAACCTTTTCCTTTTTATAGAGTCTTTAATTATCGCTACAAAACTAACGGCAACCAACTTGCAAGTCGCGACAAAATGTATTAAAAAAAAAAAAACAAATTATAAGTATCTCCACGCTGAAGAACCAAACTCCAATGAGTACTTGAAATTCAATATGATGGTACAAAACGAACTGTTATTCCTGAATTGAGATTCATACAAAACCTACCCCCTTTACAACCCTTATTATTATTAACCCAAAATATACATGTATTTACTTGCACTTATCAGATACAATAAATTTACATACGCAATATCATAAATCAATTATCACAATGAGTAAGACTCAAAAAAAAACCGTGGTGCACGACTACGTTGGATCCAAAACAACCGCACGCTACGCGAATAAATTTCTGAAAGGTGATAAATAGTGTTGACAATAATATTTAGACTTAGTGGGCCAAGAACCTGTTAACCCGGCATTAGTCGCTATCCATAAAATCCCATCATTAGTCGCGCGAGAGAGTTTCTCTCATGTACAAAATCTTAGGAAATAAAATGGATTTCTTTTGAAAAATATAAGTTATATTTGTAAATTGCACAGTCAATATTATTATAAGTTACAGAAGAATAATGTTTATAAATCTTCATCAGATTCCATGCCCATAGCACAGGTCCGACATGAAAAATTGTATGTTCTGGGCAAATCGGTCGCTGGCAAGTTCTGCATACTTTCTTGACTTTTCTGTTCTTTCGACGAGGACAGAAGGTACAAAAGCTTTCATTGGTATTTTCTGGTGTTGGTAATTTTGCTGTTTTTCTAATAGACATTCGTAGGCTGCAAGGTAAGCTTGGAATCTGGGACCGATTTATAAGGTGAGGTTTTATTAAAGAAAGAGCAAGTTCTTTCAGATATGCACGTCTAGGTGGTATAGGAGCGTTAATGTTATTCGCCTTATGTATTATATAACTATTGACGCCGCCAATGTTTAGCATTGAAAAATATATCGTAAGTGGCCATTTACAACTTACTCTAGCAACCGAGTACAATGTTTTCATTTCGTCAACTACGTCAACTGCACCTTTAGTTAAATTATAAAAGGTTATAATTTCTGGTTTAACTTGGTCACCTGTATCTTCATCTATGGCATCGTCATCGTGCATGGTTGACAAAAGAAGTACATTCTTTTTCTTCTTCTTCTGAGGAACATATGAAACCAATACACTTTCTTTTGAAAATGCAAACATACTACTCAAATAGGGCCGTTCCTTAATATTTGAGAATTGAAGGGGTATTTCACGCTTATTTTTTCTCAACGTGCCAACAATAGTAATATTGTGGTTGATTTTAAGCTCTTTAGCCAGTGGAACGGAAGTGAAATAGTTGTCCATGGTAACATTTCTACCGGTATTAAGAATTGGCTCTATAATCCTCTTTACTTCCCCAGAGGCTGTATTTTCTACTTTATATTGACCTTCAGGCTGTTTTCCTGCATAAATTTCCAAATTGGAGGTGTAAAACGATCTAGAGTCAACAAAAGCATAAATTTTAATTCCGTATTTTGCCGGCTTGTTAGCAATATATTGCCGGAATTTACAACGACCTCGAAACGCCTCGAGCATCTCATCCACAGTTCCGTATTCACCAATTGTGTAATGTGATTTACAAAACTGAACGAAACCATCAAACTGTTTCCTAATGGGGGCGAAATTGTCCGAAGCTTTGCGAACATCTCTGTCGTCAATGCTGTCGAATCGTAGAGCACTTATAGTCGATAGTCGAAATTCTGTAAAGTGACGTCATCGGTTATCTACCGATTTAAAGTGAACTCCATGAGCGTATCATAGTTTAAGGGTGCGAATACTGAAATATCTGGAATTTCAATTTTTAACATTTGAAATAATAACTTATCACAAGTTGTTCATAAGTAAGTTAAAACAAAATAAAAAAATGTTTAAAAGTCAATTCCAACTTACTACTACTAAAACTAAAATTGAGGTAACATTTTCGTTATTTGCTAACCGGCATTATCATTACGTAAAAGAAAGTTGTTTGTCAAGACCAAAATAAATTACCGATAAGTATAGGTATGTTGCGAGGTCACTTGTAAAATGTCTGACTAACTGGAAGCGGTATCACTCCCTGACGACTCCTCAGAATCATCGCTTTCTCCTCCTATATCGATAATGAGTGGTTCCGTCATTACTTCTACACGTATGTCTAAATCCCAAAACTTTATTTCTTCTTTTAATACGTGTTGAATACATTTACGCCAACTCTCAGCAGTAACGGTATGCAGCGCCTCGTCAAACAGTTTCTCAACGTCAGCCATTTTGAATGTACTGTTTTTTCTCGCAACATAATTTTTCACTTGGGCCCAAACCAGCTCGATGGGGTTTAACTCATAGTGGTAGGGAGGAAGTCTAACAACTGAGACGTTGAAATCTTTCGCCATTTCATCGACAACGTACTTAATATAACTGCTTTTATGTTTCCGTACGAGAGATAATAATTCAACTTTTAGCATTGCCTCGTTGTGCGGAATGCTTTTACTCTCTAACCAATCAATTATAACCCTGTTGCGGCTAGCTGAAGTAGGTATTTGCTCCAGTCGACGAGAGTGGTATGAAGCATTATCCATAACTATCACTGAACCAGGAGTTACCTTTGTTAAAATTGATCTAAACCATGTTTCAAACCGGTTACCATCCATCTCTTCATGGTAATCGACAGTTTTTTTGGACTGAAAACTTAGTAATCCACCTTCTACAAATCCTTCCTCGCTGCCAATGTGAGTGATAATCAGTCGACGTCCTTTCCCAGAGGGAGCTTTTAAACCGGAAGAGAAACCCTCCATAAAGACTTGTCGATTGCTTCGTATATTCATGTCTTGCCACACTTTTGACACAGTGTGGCCTTCATTTAACCATGTTTCGTCAAGATAATATATGTGCCGTCCTTCGTTACGAAACTGTCGTATCTGTTTTAAATAATTTCTCCTCCATTCCACAATGTCATTTCGTTCAATTAAGGCACTGTTTCTACTTCTTGTTTGGTAACGAAAATTCATTAATTTTAAAGTTCGTCTCAAAACTTTATCACTGATGTTTGGTAAAGTATCATCAGCTTCTATTACCTTGCTCAATTTAGCTACCGAGGGGATTTCATTCCTAAAATAAAAAGAATGTATTTCCCTACGTATAGCATTCCGTGTTTGGTCGTCCAAAACAATTTTCTTTCTTCCCCTACTTTCCGGTTTACAGTTTTCACCTCGTTCTCTTGTCAAAGATCCGTCCCGCGATTTCTTTAGAATATTGTATATGGTACTCTCAGAAACTTTAGTTAAATAACTGCACTTAATCACATCGTCACTAACACCCAACTGTTTGTCCATGGCACGCAGTCCTTCGTACACATTTAATATGAGGACTTTTTCTTCCCGAATTAAATTGTTACGACGCCGTTTTTTATCGCCAACACCGCTACACTCCGCCATTATTGTCACTAAATATACCGATATAAATATTACAATAAATACCAATAATAACCGATTTATCACACAAAACCACAACACAAATACTGATGTTACGTTCATGAAGAGAATAAACACCTCACATAACTGTTTACTATCACTGTCTCATTCGCGTAGCTCGATCTATCTATCTCGTTCTCAAAGCCGGAACATTGAAGCGACTCTCCAACATTGTCAAATCGGCGAGTTTTTCACAACAAACTTTGCGTTCAAGAAATATACATAAACACTTTATTTCACATTTCAAGTAAACTAATTATTATTAGTCTGCTTGAAATTTGAAATAAATATATTAAATTGGTATTGACCTAATTACATTGCATCTTTTGTACCTGAAATATTGACACAATGGATTTGAAGTGTATTTATAAAATACAGCATTTCTCTCTAGAATACATATGGCAACTGCGCTTTAACCAAAGTGTTGATTAGATAGCTCTGACTCACTTTACAGAATTTCGACTATCGAGTATAGTAGAGTATAAAATCTTCTTTGAGACATTGTTGCTCGAAAACATTCAGGAGCTGTTCCGTCATCTGTCCAGAGTTCACAAATATTTACATGGCTATTTTTCTTGATACCGGCTAGATACAAAAGACCCAAAAGAGCCCTTAGTTCATCAAAGTTAGTATCACTACAATCCCTTTCACGGCTATATTTTGTACGCTTTATTCGAAGATATTCATTAGTGCAATCGACCACTTCTTGAATTGATTCGTCAGGAAAAAAAGTTTCCAACGTTCTAGCGGTAGTTTTGCATTTCGTGCTTGACCTTTTACACCTGGCAAATGTGTTACCAAATTGTGTCTTCTTGTACGACCCCTAATAACAGGAGCGTGCTTCAACCATTTAGTTACTTTGTCTTTGCCAACATAAATTGGAGCGTTCTGAAAAAAGATTTCATCTAAGACATCAATTATTATTTCCTCATTTTCAGCCACACTTCCTTGATCGGCAATTCTTTCATTTTCGTAATCGGATTGGTCTGTGTCTGTGTTGTGAAGACTGTGATCACTTTCTGCGTCACTTTCTGAACCATCTAATCTCCCATTATCATCTCCGAGGGGTTGAAGATGTTCATTTTGATCTGAAAAAAAATTATTACCTAATATAATACTATAATGACAAAAAAAAACAAGAATTGCTATATATATTTACGGTGAAAAACAAACAGACAGATAAACTCAAACTAAAAAACACATCGTATAGCTTCGACAAAATTTCGATTTTTACCAATATTCGTACGGATAACTAAAAGAAATTAAATGCTTACCTTTATTTTTTTCTTGATCAAACTTCAAAAGTGCAAGGTCTACAATTCTTTTTCCACGACTCGTCGCACCACACTAGTTTAAAACAACAAATACAAATTTATAGATATGGTGCTAAATTTATTACACGGTTTGTCGCCTAATGAGGGAAAATCTCACACGAAGAGCGTCCTTCTGATAAACACTCTGTACTACACTAATATGAGGTGATGAGCTTACACTTATCATGCTAGGAATATAAGTGGGAGTAGCCAGTAAAGTAGCCGATATGACAACGATCAGAAATGTGTCTAAAGGCAAATATACCAGACTTTAAAAAAGTGTGAGAGAAAATCTCATTTGGTGACTAATGCCGGGTTAATGACATTTATCTCATAATGATGTAAATCTGAGTTATCCAAATTAGTCTTACTGACCATAGACGACCAAATAATATTTGCGTAATAGTACTGAAGTACGCAACCAAAAACTAAATTATTAAAATCCAACAACCCCCGTATATAATCGTTACACTAAAGAAGTGAACCTAGAACCATTTGTTCTGTTATATCTAAAGCGATACCTAAAACTATTGAAATCCTATACCCCCCGTAATAGTTACACTATACTAAGTGAACTCAAAACCATCTGTTCTTTATCAAAAAAAATATATCCTAAAACTAATAAAATCCAATATAACCCCCGTAATAGTTACACTGAAATTAGTGAACTTTGAACCATCTGTTCTTTATCAAAAAAATATATCCTAAAACTAATAAAATCCAATATACCCCCCGTAATAGTTACACTAAACTAAGTGAACTCAGAACCATCTGTTCTGTTATATAAAAAAAACTAAAACTAGTAAAATCCAAGTAACCCCCCCGTAGTAGTTATATAGAAAAAGAAATAAACCAAAATCCTAAAACTAGTAATATCCAATTACCCTCCGTATTCAGGTTCTTGCTCTACTGTAGGTAACTATAATCTAAATAACCAAAATAAAAATAACAAAAGCAAAATGAGATGGGATTACACCTCATCCCCTGTGACCATCTTCCTCCTAGGATCTCCGTTGTCCCCACTGTCTTATTATTCTCATCTTGACCTGGTCCTTACTTGCTCCCAATAGTATCAAAAATATGCACTTGACCAGGAACGTGCACTGAACCCTTCAAAAACAATACAACCCATTACCAAAATTGTATAAAACCTTGACAATTATTTTCAAAAGTCCCACAAAATTAATTTGACAACTCCCAGTTAAGACAAAAGCTTCAAAAGCTACTTTACCTTTCTAGGAAAACTAAACCAACCCCCCATTAACTTCAAAAGTTACTATAAAACAAACTGAGCTTACTATACTAGCCAACCCACTTGATCGTTCCACCTTACACGAATAGTAAAGTAAACGTCTAAACCTCAGAATGTGAATTTTGATTAAATACCAAATGTAGCCTATACTGATCCTTTTGTAGAATACCCTGTATGCCGAAGAAAATTCTTAACTAGAGAAAGATAACCTAACCAATCTATATAACTAAAATGAATATCTAATATGAAATAATAAATCAGGCGTTACCTGTTTTACTTAATGTGGTTGTTACCTGCTGTAACCAAAATCATAGTTGAAAGAATATAAGAATTAGTTTCTTAAATCATAGCTGAAGTGAATACTACAAAACTACTTTACTAACTTTATAAAATATAACAATTAAAGTGTCCCTAAGAAGGAGTTTATATTAATCTGAAGGACATGCCTTTAGCAGAACTAGTAGTAGGACCGTGGACTATGAGTCTTTGTAAGTCCTTATCTGAATGAAACTTTATTCCAACAGTATTGAGTAAAATTTCACGTTCAATAATGAAATTGTTGGATATAGATACTAAAATTCACCCAAAAATCAGTTTAGGTACTATAATTACAATGAAAAGAAAACTATCTACAACGTTATGTACTGGGCAACTTTTATATTTAAATACAACTAACGAAATCTAGTCATGTAAGCAATTTTACTAACCTTCTATCGCGAAGGGCTCCAACAGACCAACAAACGCAGACCCCGAGTCTACTCCAGTAGCCTCACTTACTCCGGTGACCTCACCTACTCGGCCTAGTCCAAATACGACAAATACCACCAAAACGACTATTGCCATCAATTGGTAACAGATCCACAAAAAAATTCCAAAAATGGCGTGGGAAAAAGGATTTCACTCCACTTCCTTCAAACTACGTCCTCCTTCAAAAATACGTCCAACACCCAAATCCCACTTAAAATGGTAGAGATAATAATCCCAATTTATATCGGATGGCTTTATGCCCTTATAAGATTCTTGCAGAATCCTGATTCTCCAACCCAGATCTTTCACCAAACTCTTACCACTCAGTAGACGGAAGATAACTCCATCCACTACCCAGAACACCAAACGTCGTTAGCGACTTCCGTTAGGGAAATATTCGCGAACAACAAATATATAAAAGACCCAGTAACAATAACCGGCCAAACTAGGCGCTAATCTATTTAACGTCTAATAACTAACACTAAAATCTAAAAACCAACTATATACCTTCCCCATATATACATCAAATTGACAAAAAGAAAAATAGGACATCGATGGATTAAAAATTAAGACTATCCCTAGTTGTTTGTATGTGGAACTTAAAACCAAAACCACAGAATCTAGTTCATCCCAAGCCACTACATAACCCATATCTGAGTCCAATGTAGCGGTTATGTAGTATACTATGTTCTACTTGACACGTTAGCCTCGTAAAACGTTTCTACTACACCTAAAAGACCAACTAAAATTCCCATCCCACAAATCCAAGGCTAAAACCACTCTTCATCAGTGGCGGCTCGTGAACTTTTTAAGAGAGGAGGCTGGACATAAAACGTTTTTTAATTGTTGGCTAGCAAGAACCAACGTGGAGGTATAGAGAGGTATTTCGCAGGTAAGTTCTAATTCGCAACACGATGTGTCGGTGTCGTAACTCATATTCCCTATTCCGTAGTTCGTGTATCACCGCGACCGCTAGAGGCAAGCCTCCTGAGGGTGTTACCATTTCAGCTATTTTTTACGGTATTAAGCAATAGGACTGGTCGAAAAAAACGGCAACTGTGTTGAGCAACATGTGTTTAGGTATTGAGATTTTGAGATGTTTGTAGAATCTAGCCTCAGGGCACTGTTGCCAGATTTAAAAATAACTACTGAAAACGGGGAATTAATTGTAAAATTTGAAAATTATTAGATAGACAGAAAATAAAATGAAGCATTTTCAACAAAATATTTCTGGTGCCATTTGCTGGATAAATTAGTGAGGGGGCTGAGCCTCCTTCGAGGAGCCGCCATTGCTCTTCATTCCTTCCACGTAACAAAAAAAGGTGTTACCCCTTCTCCAACAATCTAGAAAAATCAACATCTTAAATTTTAAACCATCGCCCATCCGGATATGACATTCAAAACAATCGCAAGGTCATCGATCTTTACGCTCCAAGTTCACTAACAACCACAGATCGGCATGCTAATTCATCAAAATCAAGTCCACAGACTAATCCGTTTCATTCGTAGAACCATCACTGTTTACCAAACCCTATTAGATAAAAACGAAGAAGATTCGCCCAAAAATAGTTGACATATGATAATGTAAACAAAGTTTAATACACTCAAGTACCTTGTATTCCATAAATTATGTGATCGATACCAATTAACTGAACTATCCCCGCATAATATCATAAAATAAGCCCACTCTAAGATATTTAGTAAGCACACAGGTATGTAAATCGTACAATTACGGCTAGAATACAACACGTTACTTTTAATTTCCCAGTGGTGTTAACTTGAATTTGTACCAATCTAAAGACACGAGCGTTCCTTATTCTTTACAAAAGCTCAAAACGGTTTCCTTCCTTAAAACTTGCTATCAAAATAGTTATTGGAGATACAGCTGATTAATTACCATAACACTATTTCTCTAATCCCTTGACATGTCAATGAATGTATCATCCAATGGCGTTCACAAAAATTAAAAATAATACAAAATTAGTAAAATGATGGAAGAAAAACAGAATTACAATACTAATGAAATCGTTGAAATATTCTACTAAATCAATTATATATATATACAAAAAAAAAACGGAACGTTACGATATACTGAATTATTTCATCAGAAACAAATATTTTGTAGATATCATATGGTTTTTTGTCAAACACATCGATGGATTTTTGACAAAACATCGTAAGCGACTTGAGTCAAATTTTACAGTAGACGTTTTTTTCTTCTGATTTTCATGTTTTTGATTAAAAGTATGTGAATTTTTCTACGAACATTATTGTTTAGTTTATACTTTTAATTTTAATAAATTGCGTCATTATTCACTCAATTTTGAAGCTTACGATGTTTTGTCAATACTTTTTAGGAATAAGTTACATATTCATTTGTCGCTTATGATCTTTTGTGGGACTAATTTTAAAAAAAATCACTTAATAAACTGAAACTTTTTATTCAGGAATGTAAATATTTGAAATAATATAAATTTCATTCTTGTTAGAAATTGTCTTCGTCTTATGTCATAAGGTTCTGGAACTTCACAAAGGAAAGTTGTAATGGATGTTTGTAAACTGATTCCAGGTTTTTGTTTGATGTTTTTGATCTTCTACCTGAAATTATAAAAACAATGTTTTATACAGTTCAATCATCGAAAACGTTAACAAACCTCTTGAAACTCCACAAGAAATGGGCAAGGTGTGAATCTTAGCTGTGTCGGAATATGAATATTTAATTTTCATAGTATCCTCTCCCTTTTCCAATAGAAATTTGAAATCTAGATCCATCTTCAAACTTGTTGATTTTAATTGAAAAAATGTTTTCGCTCACTGCTTTCCACGATAAAAAATCAGAATACTTCAAGCTCATAACCTTGAGAGGTCCCAGTAGGATGTTTCTAAGATGGCATAAGATGTACTAGGTTCATTCGGGGTACTTTGTTTAGAACATCTCAGAAACGTTTCTAAAAATACACTGGAAGTGAAATCACTAGGTGCAAATAATTCTAACAATATTTTCCATAAATCACATGGTACATTTTCTACTAGGTATAGGGAGTATAGGATATTCGCTGACATCTGACATTTGCTGTGTCGCCTGTCGCCATATTTGGTTTATATTTGTGTTGCTCTGCGTATCTGATTTTTATTTTTCTCGTTATTTGTTACTCTTTGTTTTGCTAGTTATTTGATTGTATTAAAATTCCGACCAGTTTGAAGTGCTTAGAAGTTAAGATGTCACAAAAACTTTGTTTGCTTTGTGGAAATAGTGAAGAAGAGGTTGGGAAAATGCACTATTTTCCTTCCAATGATAAAAAGTGAGAATATTTTTGGTCTTTTTAAAGTAAAAAATAATAAATTTAATGCGTTTGTAGGTCATAATTGTGGCAAGAAGCGATGGGAATGAAGTACATGCCTGGCATTTCTCTTCGTAACCATTATATTTGTAGCCGTCATTTTACCCAAGATAGTTACCTTCATTTGATGACAGGTAAACTGCGAGTCGATGCTGTTCCGAGTTTATTCCCTAGCAATACACTAGGAAAAAATCATCAAGTGCTGGTAAATGAAAATTCAAAATAATTCACACACTCTCTTGTATTACAATTAAAGAACATTAATTCTATCTTTTTTCCACTTGCAAAATGAACATGAACATATACCTTTAATTAGCAAAACTTCTTTGTAACAAAATCTCAATAGCACAACATATGGATTGTAATTTTTTTTCAAAGACTGTAATTTAATTATAATAATATAACTGTATTATGTTAACGCACTTTAATATTTTTCGCTATATTTATCAATAAACAATTCTTTGTGTTGATTTGTCTTATTATTTTTCAAACAACTCTGTAGTATGAACGAATTTTTAAATCGCTTCGTAGTTCGCGCTCTTTTTTAAACAGTTCCAAGGTCTAGGAAGGGGGTGCCGAGTCGGGAAAATAAGCTCTCGTACCATTCTTGCCTCTGTCACAACATGCGCGCCACATACCCCACACCTTGCAGAAAATGGACCAGTGGAGTATTGCGAACTACAATTTTGCATGCACTTGGGCGTCTCAGGGTTGTCTCTGAAAGCATTGGTAAACAAGTATTAGCAACCATGGCATGGTTGCTATGACTTGTCTACCAATGCTTTATTTCCCTATACCTAGTAGAAAATGTTACATAGGGTAATATGATAACAGTTAATTTACTTATGTTTTAGTTCCATCCTCAATCGTCTTTCTTTTGCTCTTCTCAGCCAATCACCAATTTTCAATTCGATTTTCGTTTTTCAGCCGTTTAAAGCGGTGGCTATATTTATTCAATAATTTCCATTTTTTCTGACTAACCATTTTACTATCCAACATAAATACTCACTTTATAAATAAGCCACAACACTCACAAAGTTACCGCTTATTTTTACCACAAAAACTCAACCACAGCGTGCTGTGAACTCAACACTTCTATTTCTAACCTTCCTTTTTGCAAATTAGGTCTTCTTCTTTTTCTTCTAATCTTCTTTTACCTCTTTGCAATGTTGAAGCCTTGGAAAGGTTGAAGCAGGGGGATATCACAAATACGTCAGTCATAATAATTTATTAGGTACGTATAGATTTAATAAACATTGTTAAAGTTTAAAGACAATTAACAATTATTGGCAATTATGTAGGAGTTGTATATTTTGTTATGAAAATCATGTTTATGTACTAAGAGAAACATTCTAGGGACATCCCAAGGATGTTGCATTTTATCAATCGTATTTATGTACCAATAGAAACATTCTAGGAACATCCCACCTAGGTCGGAAACATTGGGACACTAGTAGTACTTTAATGGTATGTCCCAGGTAAATACTGTGTTATTAGGGGGTATTTAGAACTTTTTGAAAGTCGAAACTTGCACACACAAAACTATCATCTTCTTTTGCAATCTTTTGGTCGGTAAGAAACTGTCGTTTGCACTCGTTTTTATCTTTGATAAGACTTTGATATTGAAGATCATCTGCATCACTGAATTTATTGTCCTCGTCTTTTCTAGATTCACAGAGACTACATTTATCCTTTTTGGGGAAGTGGAAGCCAATATTGAAGTCTATGTTGAAGATTTGTCTGAACACCCTAAGGGAAACTTTAGTTTTGGTTTTGTGAATTTCTAGCTGCTCCTTTGCAAAAATCCTGTATAAGAAAGATACATTTCTCAATTCGCTGGGTAGGTATTTTTTGATTGTGCTCGATCTTCAATAATGTGAGCCAACTGCTGGTAGTTTTTTGATAAATTCGTGAACTCGGTTTTTGTCTTCAGTTGTAGTTTTATGAGAGGGGCTATGTTTACCCCGTTGATCAGCTTTGGCAAATTACATACTAGGACCTGCGTTATTCTTAGTATATTGTAAAGACATCTGTGAGATGCAAAGTGTTTTCAATAGAAATTGCTGACACACGTTAATTTCTTGTTTATTCCAGTTTATAACGTAGCTAAAGCTTCTAGTTCTTCTGCTCAGGTTTACATTTGTTCGTCTTCGTTTTACTACTTTTTCCTTTATACCTACATGACAAAAGCCAATCTCTCTGTTTAGAATGACTGCCCGAACCCCAGTTATACTCGAAAATGTCATGTCGTTCTTGTTCTGTCAATTTTCCCGCACACCCATTTTGACATCTTTTTGTTTTGCAAGGATTTTTTTGAACTGATTTTCCTAGCCCTAATGCTTTTTCGATTTTTTTTGTTCTTTTTCTTGATTCAGTTTTAGTTTTCCTTAACCCTAAGTTCCCGACAATGTCTGTTGTAATATCAAGTGGTTCATCAATATCTGATCCAGAAAAGCCAAAGTCAGAATCCTTTTCTTCATGAAAAGAATGGTCCGAGTCAAATCTTCTTAGCCTCTTCTCCTTCGGAGAAAATTTCCCTCCATTTTTTTCAGATTCTGAACTAGAAGAGTAGTCCACTAGTTTATTTTGTAAAGTTAGTTGTTGTGTGTTAAACGAGGTGTAATCTGTAGTTTCTCCTGTCGTGTCATTTGATTCAAAAGGTTCAGTTGGTAGCATTGGCAAACAATTTTTGATTACTGAAATGTCCGCAGCACAGTTACTCGTCACTTCATTGGTCTGATCTTGTACAGTTACCATACTACTATTAGGATTAAGTACTACCGTCAAATGGGGTGAAATTGATAGTTTGTTTTTTTTAATAATTCGTGAATTACATAAAAACTACACGTACTTTTGTGTCAAAAAAATATAGAAAATTAGCACTATGTCCAATAGAAACATCCAGGGCTATAATTTTTTTCAAATAATGGTTTATTTGCTTCAAAATAAGTAAAAACCACATTATCAAAGTCATACTCAAGTTGGGGTGACTTTGATAGGTACTATGTTTTTTTATTACAACGGATTCGTTAAGTCTAAAATTATCAATGTAACCCATATTTCCTCACTATCAATATATTTTTTTTTTATCAAAGTGAGGTGCGCTTGGGGTGAATTTGATAATCCATAAGTTAACATAGATTATCAAAGTCACCCCCTATGATTTGGCATAGGAATTGGATTTTCATATAGTATCCACGCAAAAATTAAAATAAAACTTTATTTATTATCAAAATTAAACTTTATTTTCTATAAAAATAACAAAACTTAAGTTTGGCACCTTCTTTGGTTACAAGTTAAAATAATACACTGTAAACTTAGTTAATAGAAATGAAAAAAAACAAAAAGGTTAGAAAATTTAACGTTCAAAAACATTAACCGATTTCGGAAATATATATCTTGCGCCGCGACCTCCAGAAGTTTCTGCTGGCTGCTCTAGAATGGCTATAATATCCTCCAAACTTACAGTAAACGAGTCGTTAGGAACAATTTCAAAAGTTGTTTTTGTGGTGTCTAATGATTTTAACCCCAAGACATTGTAGTCATTCTGGTCTACTTGCCCTTCAACCTTGGCAATGTATCTATACTTGGTACAATTTCTGTTTCCAGGCAACACTTTTACCAGAATAAATATTCCAGGCACAATCTTCTTAGGGTCAATGGGTAAATAGTCTACTTCGTCATCAACATCAGAGTGTGCGTCTTCATGCCCATCAGACAGCTCCAGCGAAATATGATCCATTTCTTCGCTTTCGTCTGATTCATTTGTTGGGCAAGTAACACTTTTTCCAGCTTCAACAGTTAACCGCTTCTTTTTCTGTGACGGATTTCGAACAGGGGTGCTGTTGTAACGTTTTTCTTTTAAAAAGGAAACGAGATTATTATCAAAATGTGCCCCAAATTGATCACCATTATCTTCAGGTTTGGGAATTTTATTTAAAATTTTATCACGGTTCAGTGGGTAAATGCCCGTTGCTTCAAATCCAGACCTTAAATCGTGGTTAATTGCTTGGGGTGATTTTCTTTAAAGTAATTTGCAATAACTGTGGAAATATTTCTTTCTTTAAAGAAGATTGTTTTGGATTTTTCATTTTCCAGTCCAACAATACTGACCTCCATGCTGTCTTTAAAGGCCTGAAGAAGCTAACATCAAGTGGTTGTGTCAAGTGAGTAGAATTTGGAGGGAGACACAAAAAGACAATGTTATTTTGGTGACATAAATCTAAAACTTCATCGGTAAAGTGTGACGACAAATTGTCGCCAATTAGGACCTTCTTTCCTGGCAAATTTATAGCATGCGGTAAGAACGTGCTTCTAAACCAATCAGTAAAGCAGCTGGCTTCAATCCAACCACTTTTAGTTCTGTTGTATCTGGATCCAGAGCTGCAACAACGGTCCTCACAACAAGGATGTCCTTTGGGACCATACTCGGTCCAGCGGTCCCACAAATGCTCGGATTTGTAAATTACGTAGGGGGGAAGAAGAACACCCGATAATTGTTAAGTCTATTTTCTTTGCTTTTATATCAAGTGTGGTCGGCGAATGATGTAGTCAAAGGTTTCTATTTTCATCCTCATATATTCCATAAACTTTGCAGGGTGTTTCCTTAATTGTTTATAAAGATGATGAAATTCTCCAAACATGTACCTTCTTGTATTTATAGGGTGTGCAGAGAATTTGCGTTTTTTCTATTGTTTTAACAATATAATATTCAACTGCATTTGAATCTAAAAGATTTTCTTCTTCAGAATCACTCATTTTAAGAAAAATATTTTCAATCGATTGGTTTGATCAACCTCTCAATGGCTTCACGTGTACTACAAAGCGGAGATCGTCGCTATTGTCGAAGCTTCACTATAAACGGCATATCACAGAATCGAATTTTGCGCAGCTCTTGTCGCTGCTCTAATCACTGCTCTTATCGTCTATCGCAGCTCCAACATAAACGCACCCTAAGTCAGGTCGTCTTCTCCTCGGCATCAAAGTGAGAAAAGTGCTCGCGCACTTAGCAGTATCACTATGTCACTATCACAAAAGATGAACAAAAAAAAGAGCACATAAGTTGAAATGTCACCATCACAAAGGAACACCGAAGTAAAGAAAGTTCTCGCGCACGTACGTAGCGGTAATCGTCACTCACAAAGATAGAAGGATGCACTCTTTGTCTGAAGTATCGATCGACATATTAGTTGGTTGTCAAATGTCAAATATGGTTGCGTTCAGAAATTTAATTTGTGACAAAACTTGAGATTTATCAATCTACATATAGTTGGTTGTCAAATGTCAAATATTATGGTTGCGTTCAGAAATTTAATTTGTGACAAAACTTAGGATTTATCAATTTACATAAAAATAATCTGATAGATAGTTAACAACTGTAGTTAATCTACCAACTGTAATTAGCTAAAATTAAATTCATTTTTTACCTCCTGAGAATAAATAGTTAGAAAGATATAAAAATTCTAATTAGTTTCATTTTAAACTATTTTTCAATTTGATTTCTGAACGACGGGGGACACATCAAACGAAAAGCAAAATTGTTGTTTTTATTTAATTCCGAGAATTTTCATATTTTTTCTTCACTTTTTAAACCTTCTCTGGACTTCCACAAATAATTCAAGACCAAAATTAGCCAAATCGGTCCAGCCGTTCTGGAGTTTTAGCAAGACTAACGAACAGCAATTCATTTTTATATATACAGTATGTCGCTAATGTATGGAATAAATTCATTATTTCCAAAATAAACGACTTTTGAAAAAAATCCAAAACAGGTCAATTTTAATTTTTGAATCATCATCACATGATGTAGATGTAACGAACATTGCGTTACCAGTATTAAAATGTAATTATTTGAATATCTATTTCTACAGGGTCGACCAAAACTGTTTATTTGGTAAAATTTTAATCATAAATTCTGATTCAATGAACTAAGTTATTGTAAGGACCGCCACTGGAAATAAAACATCGTAGTGTACCCAAAAAATATTTCTGTTTTTGGATATGTTACTGATAATAGTACTAAATACTAATTTAACACTAATTGATGTGTATCAGTCAAGTCATCAGTCAAAAATCTTTAAATTAGCATAATTTAGTAATGAAACTCACAGAAACTGAACGAATCGAAATATTAATGATGATTGGCTATGGAGATAGAGTGAGGACACAGAAAGAAGTTGGCAATTTATTTAATGCTAAATACCCCAACTGTGAACCCATTTCTCAATCAACAATTAGTAAAATCGAGAAAAAGTTTCGAGAAACGGGCCATGTTAAAGATCTCCCCAAAAGTGGTAGAAAGTCAATTTCCGAAGACAAAAAAGTTGACGTTTTCCTTGAGTTTCAAGAAAATCCCCACACCAGCTCGAGACAAGTTGCGCTGGATAATAATTTACACCATACTACTGTTGCAAAAGTGCTGAAAAAGGAGAATTGGCATGCGTATAAGGTACATTTGGTCCAAGAGCTGTTAGAAGATGACTTTGATAGGAGAATCGAATTCTATGGAACGATGTAACAGAGATCGTAATTTCATACAAAATATACTTTTTTCAGATGAAGCAACTTTTATGCTCAACGGCCTTGTAAACCGCCAGACGTATCGATACTGGGCAAGTGAAAATCCCCATTGGATGCAGGACTATAGGACACAATATCCTGAAAAGGTGAATGTTTGGGCCGGCATTATAAACAATCAAATAATAAGGCCATATTTTTTTTGATATCGATCGATATCTTCAATTTCTTCAGGATTATCTATTACCACAATTGAATCAACTATTTCCAAATATATGTAATTTGTGGAAGGAAGAAGAGGAACGATCGAATGGCCACCAAGGCCGCCAGATTTGACACCTTTAGACTTTTTTATGGGGATACTTGAAGAGCAAAGTTTATCAAAGTCGCCAAAATGATATAGAAGAGTTGGGATCGCATCAGAACAGAGATTGCACAAATAACGCCTGAAGTTCTCGTAAACGTTAGAGACGAATTTATTGCTCGGCTGTCTCATTGCATTATTGCTGATGGTCATCAGTTTGAACATTTAATAATTTAATTGTTTTTTATTAAACAGTTCTCTGTATTTTAGTAAATAAACAGTTTTGGTCGACCCTGTAGAAATAAATATTCAAATAATTACATCGTTGTAAAGACGATTAAAAGACCTTTCCAATGAGGTGTCTTAAGACCGATTACGTCACTACGTTAATACTGGTAACACAATGTTCGTTACATCTACATCATGTGATGACGATTCAAAAATTAAAATGGACCTGTTTTTGGATTTTTTTCCAAAAGTCGTTTATTTTGGAAATAATGAATTTATTCCATACATTAGCGACATACTGTATAGTTAGATGAGAAAGGTACCTTACTCAGGCGGAATAGAAGGTTCCTTAGTAAAAGCAATCTAAATCATGCAGACACTAATCAAACTGTAAACTTTGCTCATAATTTATTATCTGACTTTGATCTTAACATAGCACCAATATCTGAAAATCAGCCCCTAATTGTTATCCGAGATCAAGATCATGTTGACGTTCCAACTATAAATACTGATGATAACACTGATAATCTTGATAATTCAATAATTAATTAAGAACATATCCTTGATGATGTTACCTTATCTGAGAAACGAATACGCAAACCTCCTTTATATTTTAAGGATTATGTAATTGTGTATTTCCCCGGCTGTGACAGCGATGACTATTATAGTTTCAATCCTCTTAGTAGTAGTAGAAGTGAATTCTCTGAAAATAATTTAAAAAAAGAGCGTGTTATGTATTCATATTTTAATAACTTAATTTGTGAACATACCCTTAGAGAGTATATAATCGACATTATACAGAAGACAGATAACCTAAAATGTATTGTGTGTAGCTTGTATATACCTACCTAAACACCTTAATAAAGAACTAAAATCTAAGACAAACGTATATTTATTGGCCAACATAACAATCTCATTCTCTTCAATTTGATTTTCTATGTCATTTTCGTCACTGTTTTCATCATCAGCATCAGAGTCATCACTAATTTGTTAATTTCGATAATGGTCTCTGTAGTCGTATTTTCTAATTTTAAGGTCTTGAACAAATCTCGCACAGCTAGGTTTTATATATGCTCAAAACACCTAAAGGGACAGTCTTCTATATTAAATTGCGGTATAAGGGTTTGAAGCTCTTCGATAAAAGTTGTGTTTGCCGAAGCATTGTCAACTGTTATGCCTTGAATTTTATAGTATGGGAGCTAGCAACGTTTAGAAAAAGAGAATTTTAGTTCAGCTGATTTTCCGATATGTTGTCCTTCTTACTCTTTCGGTGAGAGTCTGGGCCATCTGTCAGCCGGTAGCCGTTGCGTTGATTGCTGCGCATCCTACCTGTACAGGTAATAATCCCGGATTTTTAAATAATTTTTAGTGATATAATTTTTCTATTTTTAGTTCTACATATATTTTTATTGTTGTTAATCATGTGCCAGACGCCATTTTTTTATTTTCTTAAATAAAAAATTTAAAGTATTTTTTAATGTTTGTAACTTTTGTATTATATTCTTTAAAGAAATCTAAAATTAATTTGCCAAACGCTAATTCGGTTGTTTAATATTAAAAAAAAATTAAAAACTCATGAAAAGTATTGCTGCATAATGCTGGTAGTCAGAGAGAGAGAGTTGCTGAATATTATCGAAAATGAGACAGAAAATATTAGTACAAGTTCATTACTTAATCATCCTAGTAAGGACAAGTTTAAATAGAAAATTATTATCATAAAAATAAAAAGGTGAAAATCAAATCAGAATTAACCTAAATTAGAAATAAGTAAAGTAAATGCCTTCATCAAGTTTAAAAAAACACATTTTTTATTTAAAATCTCCTGATTAGGACACACGAATATCTTATATTTAGTATAAATTATTAAGGATTTTTTATTAATTTGTTAAAAAATTTTTAGTCAACTATAGTTTCACAATAATATGCTGCGTCTTCATAATCATCATCGTCGTCACTCTCATCGTAAAAAATAGTTAGATCGTCGTCTTGAGAATTTTCATCATCTTCTAATACTCTAGCATCTGTAAAAAAAATGACATTAGTGTAATTCTTCTTGTTTTTTACACGATACTTAAGTTTCTATTGATAAGTTTTATATTTTATACTCAGTTTGAATAATTATATCTGCAACTGAAGAAGGTAATTGCTCTCCCACAAACCAGACAAAATCATATTTGCCATCGTTGATTGCCAACCAGAAGCAACTGGAGATAAAGATGTTGGATGTTTTGAGTGAGCATTTCTCCATAACTTAGTCACGTATGGAACCCTCAATAAATGCTGGAGCAATTCTGCTTTACAGGGTGGCAAACTGGATTTTTATCAAAATTCTCATTGGATTTTTTAGACTGAAAAGTACTTGAGAATAGATGAAATCGAACATCATTACCATTTGAAGAATTTTTAATTCCATACATCTGACAGATAAATTTTTCAAGGGTAGCAAATGTAGCTTCAAGTATTTTGTCGTCATCCGTAATAATATTTTCAAAAGCTAATTGGTATTCATTAGATTTCTCTAACATTTTAAAAGGCCTAACTTTGCCTTTTCTGAAAAACGCAGGCGTATAATCACACCCGGTGAGTGCGTGGAAGCACGGTAAAGCTTTCGATAAAGATTCGCCAAGAATTTGGTATAGTTCGTTGACGTTTATGTGTCGCTGATGATTTCCAACACCCATATTTATCCAAATTTTTAAAGATGCTTGTAAATGATCCATATTTCCTAAAAGTATTACTAAAATATCAGAGTCCGAGCAGCGTATAACAACTTCTGCATCAAAATCGATTTGACAAATATGATAAATTATCCTAGCTTCTTCTTGATCTTCACATGATAATGAGTCTTCAGTAGTCTTCATTACTTTGTTACTTAAAACTTTGTAAGAATAACATTTATCGAAACTCACGTAAATATTTTTATTACCAATGTAAGGTACCATGTCTTCATTATCCCAGTGATCAATAAAAAAGTCAACTAAAGCTTCTTTAAATTGTATATTTTTAAGTTCTGCTGCAAAATTATGTGGCCTAACTTGATTTGGGCCAATTGATACCGGACTAGTTTCTTCTTCACGGCGTGAACGTTCACAATCCTTTATAGAAGGCGAGAAATCTTGATCAAAGACAATATCAATTCGAGTAGATTTCATCTGGGATATAATACTCAAAAACTTAGAGATACCTTCATACGTTTGTGGTACATCTTTCATCAGATGTAACAAAAAAAAACCATCGACCATACAAACATCAAAAGATGACGGTGGTTGATCTGAACTATTTTCCAATTTCTTTACGATAAGCTTTGCTAATTGTGATTTATCCGTTTTGCAGATTGAACCATCCGGATGACACATTGACGTCGGCATCGGAGTAAGCGGGAATGTCAAAACTTTTTCGATGTGAACCTTGTGGATGAGGGAAATCCCCAACATTCTGCCGAATAGATCTCTTTGCATTCGTAGCTCGACAACTTTATTACCTAAAGTCAACTTTTTTTTCTTTGGCGCCTCAGCAAAATTAATTTTTTTTATCGGTTTATCAAATCTACTTTCATCGTTAACGCATTCGCTGATGAATTGATTCTTCAAACTCTCACCATTTTCTTCGATATTTAATAAAAAGTTAGCAATTTCAGGAGAAGCAGACTTTGAAGTAGCAATATTGTACAAAATTTCTTTGTCTAATTTAAACGGATTACAATTTTTCTCGAGAATATCAATAAAATCAGAAATTTGTTTCCCATAAATTTTCATCCTATTTGGTTGTAATTCTGCCGTAACATCTTGTAAATATCTTAAACCACAAACATCCAAGACATGTGATATTAATGCAGCTCTTATGCTGTGGCTTTTTGACCAGCGTTGACGTGCAGCTATAAAATTAGTAAAGTGAGCAATTCCACTCGGTCGTCTAGCCGCATCAGCATTGATTGTTTGCTCGAGAGTAAGATCTATTGGTATTCGCGAGAATGACTTATCAGTTCTCTTGATTCCAAAATATCCTTTGTTGAAATCATCTTCTAGTCCAGGGTGGGTGTTATTGACATTATTCAAATTATCACAATATTTAACACAGTATCTAGCGTAATTTGGTTGATTCATAATAAAAAATAAATTAGCCATTTTTGGAATCACATTTGAAAGTCACCCATTCTTATACTTCTGGAAAGGTTTATGTAGTAACTTATTAACTGTGTATAGATCATGTAGTACTGTGCTGTTTTTCCATGGTTACCTTCTCTTGTTTTTGCAACATATCTTTTATAAGAATTTAGCAATTGCGATAACATTTCATTTGGTAATAAATCAGTTCCGGTTGAAGATGAAATTTGTTTGTCCTGATATTCTAATAGATCTTCATAAACTTGTCCTTTTACAAAATCGTATTCAACATTCTTATATTTCAAAAATTGGTCGAAATGTAACATCTGTAAGCCTAATGCAATTAACGGATGCAAACGTTTGCAACGATTAAAATGTTTACCTTCAATTATACCTTTCACAGACCCTGAAGCAATGATTTTACTCTCAATCATCATGTGCGATAATCCGCACTCATCGATGAAAGTACCAACAGCTTTAATAAAAGCCATCATTAAATGAAACGAACCAAGATGAATGAAAAGATTACTAAACTTCAGACTTTCAGTTGCTTGAATTTTATAAGCTATTTTAGCTATTGCTAAGTCATATGTGACTTGAACATAAGTTTGACCACATTCTTGACCTACTTTTTGTGCTTGTTCCATTGTGTATGCTACGACTGATACATTTGTTGGTGACGAATTGATAGGAGTTGAATAAGATATAATTTGCTTTGGACTATTGTCTTCTATGATTCTGCAATTAAATCCTGTCCATGATGGTGTGTTTGGTACGTTAAAGAAATTTGAAAGTAAACGTAATAAATCAAAGGTCTGTATAGATGAGAAATTGTTGGGTAAAGGTGGTGATTGATCAATTTCAACAGGTGTTAAACGACCTATCATCTTTATTCGCTTACCATAAGGGACAATGTCGTGAGTTACTTCTGTTAAAGATCGTTTCCTTTTTTGTCTTGGTCCTGTTGGTAATAAACCTGAATCAGCGTTACTAGCATTTTCATTCAGTTCTCCATCGGAATTATTATTATCAATATTTTGGTAAATAATTCCTACAGTATTGTGTAAAGTTTCCTTTCCATTCAAGGTGTCGACGTATCTATCAAAATTATCAAAGGCTACTCCAGTACATAGCGAAGGTTTTAGAATGATGTCTGGAGCACAAACTTGTGAACTTTTTACTGATGAGATGGTTGCTTCTGTTTCCAATTCTTCTAATGTCGTATAGTTACAGCAATGTCCTAATCTATTTAAAATATTTATTAATTTTTTACCACTTGTTAAACTTTTTATAGTCATGCCAAGAGTGATGTGTTTAGATGGTTTAACATTATCATTACTGACACAAAAAATTGCATCAGCAGCCACTGAGGAACTCAATCTTTTACAATTTATTCCATCTTTACGTCTGATATCTTTACCCCCAATGAAGACCCTGAAGAATCGGTCTAATTTATCTGGAACCACGCATTCACCAGCTATTAAATCGGTTGTTTTAATTTTCGACGGTAGTTTAGATTTTTCAATATTTAAAATAATATCTCGCAAAATTAATGCTACTTTATCTATAAGGTCGTTTTCTTCAAGTTTAGAAAAATCATCTTCAACTAAACTACAAGGTGCGGCATCATAACTTCCTTATTTCAAAACGCAATAAATTCCATTTTATAGATTAGAAGTTTTTATTATTTTTTTAATAATGTAGGTACATATTTAAAGTTTTGCTTCACACAGTTTTAAAAATCATGTCCGGTAGATGACGCCCCCCATTGTCAATACACTGAATGAGCCGATTTCTGGCGTTTATCATAACCCTTTCCAGCATGTCAACTGGTATGTTGGCAATTTCAGCCCGAATATTGGCTTTGAGATCTTCTAATGTTCTGGGACGGTTGACATAAACACGGGATTTTAAAAATCCCCACCAAAAAAAATCGCACGGGGCCAAATCCGGGGAGCGGGCTGGCCATTCCAAATCGCCCCTAATTGAGATGAGGCGCCCCGGAAAGTGTTCCCTCAATACAGCCATCGATGCCCTTGAAGTGTGGGCCGTTGCGCCATCTTGTTGAAACCAAACGTCCCCTAAATCTAGTTCATCAAGTCGGGGGAATAAAAAATCATCCAACATGTTCACATACCGGTCAGAATTCACTGTCACTGTTTCCCCATTTTCTTCAAAAAACCAGGGACCAATTATCCCAGCAGAGGAAATTGCACACCACACTGTAACTTTAGGGGAATGCAGGGGTCGTTGATGCAACTCGCGGGGGTTGGTGTCGGCCCAGTAACGCATGTTTTGTTTGTTAACGTATCCACTTAAGTGGAAATGGGCCTCATCACTGAAAAAAACAATTGCGTCCTCAGGAACATTTTCGAGAAAAACCTCACACGCATTCCTCCGAGAATTGAAGTCACGCACGAAGAGTTGTTGAACACACGCCAACTTGTACGGATGGTAATGAAGATCATCGTGAAGAATTCGCCTCACTGAACGATCGGAAAGTCTAAGGGCAGACGCATGTTTGCGGGCAGAGCGCCGTGGGGATCGCAATATTGAGGCTCTCACGGCTTCAATGTTTTCAGGTGTTCTAATGGGTCGATGAACTCCAATTCTTCGTCTGGTCACACTACCGGTTTGTCTGAATGTACCGACCCATGTAACGATTGATTTCCGATCTGGTACAGGCCCTGCCGGGGCTATATTGAAACGATTTCAAAAGGCACGCTGAGTTGCGATCACAGAACGTCCATTCGAAAAGTACGCCTCAACGGCAAATGCACGCTGCTCACTGTTCCAACGCATCGTGGCGACTGACCGGATGGGGAACAAAACTTTAGATGTACGCCTACCGAATAAGAGCCGTCTCCGCCCACTACGATCTTTACAGTCTAAATGGCGCGCATTTCAAAAAAGGAAGTTATGATGCCGCACCTTGTACAATCTTTATGAATATTGATTTTTTTCTTCTGTTCGGATATAATTTTAATTGCTTTTTTAAAATGTTTCTGAATTTTTTCTTCGAGGTAATGGTTAGTTATTAAACTAATCTCAGCCTGAGGATCAAGTTTTTGCTCATACTTTAACTCATTATTGTACGTATCAGAAAGAGATGACAATTACACACAATTCCTTTTTTTAATAACTTCCTGTATTATTAATACAATATGATTGAAAATATCTTTATGAATATGATGATTTTTATGCCAAGTAGTATGTGGAATGTCTGAAACTACTTTATTATACTCATTTAAATAATGTAACTCACATACATGATGATAATAAATTGTTTTATTTGCGGACTTCAAATGATGAATTTTGTGTAACAACTGTTCATTATCGAGTTTCTCCATCCACTCAATGATTTTTTGATAAAGTTTTGTATCGTTTGATGAGTGAAGACTCTGTTGCTTACCTTTATTCTGCTTACGATATTTACTACAATAAAAACAAACATTTTCAAGTGATTGACCTGCTTCATTATCCTCTGTGTCTATATCAGAATTATTATCATTGGCATTAATTTCATTAGTACTTAAATCACATGTTTAGCTGGTAGCAACACCTCCAAACGTTGACTGACTATCTAAACTTGGAGCATCATCTTCTAAAAGTACCTCACTGTTAATACTAGAATTAGAAGGTCCTCAAATGCACTGATTATCAGGATTTGGAGAATCTCCTGATGTTGTTTGACTATTTAAATTAGAAGAAGCAATCTCGCATGCGATGTCACTGCTTGAACTCTGAGTTACGTTATTCGTAATTTCCTCTGAATTACTACTACAATCTATTTCTGATGATGATTGACGATAGTTTGCCATTAAAGCTGTAAAACTAACATAACACTGTCGATGGTATCCATCTACTTTATTTATTTCCGTAGGCAGCTCAATGTCATTATATTTTAATTTATATTTAACACGTATACTCAAAACTTCCTGACATTTTTTTAATTTATCACTTACAAAAAGAATTAGTTTATCTTTATGTCCTTTACAAAAAACACATTTAATTTGATCATTGTAACACAGTTAATAAATAAACATTAAAAACAACACTATTACAAACATGTGGCTTTAGACTGACGCCATATTGTTTACTTGCCGAAGCGCCGTCGTCACTGTCTGGGGACTACCGAGTTGTACCACGACTACCTTTATTGGGGATTATTCTATGCCCCACTATTTTCTGTCTTGATTAAAACAGATCATTGATTAATTTATCGAGAAGGGCAAGGAAAATCATTGATGAAGCCATTTTCTTAACGCTATATAGCTTCTTCAATGATTTTCCTTGCCCTTCTCGATAAAAACTACAACTATAAAATTGTTAAGGTCATTAGTCATTAGACTTTATTTTTAAATCGTTAACCCTCCCAGGAAATTCGGTGGCACAACTCGACGGTAGGATTATACCTACCTGATATATTATGGTACAACTCGGCGATCCCGCACTGTCTATCTTTCTTGCACTTTAAACTCTCTCTCTTTCTGACTACCAGCATTATACAGCAATATTTAACAACCGAATTAGCGTTTGGCAAATTAATTTTAGATTTTTCTATCTTTAAAGAATGTAATACAAAAGTTACAAACATTAAAAAATAATTTAAATTTTTTATTTAAAAAAATAAAAAAAATGGCGTCTGGCAATAAAAAATTTATGTCTGGTAAGTATATGTAGAAGTAAAAATAGAAGAATTATATCACTAAAAATCATTTAAAAATCCAGGATTATTACCTGTACAGGTAGGATGCGCAGCAATCAACGCAACGGCTGGCTGACAGATGGCCCAGACTGTAACCGAAAGAGTAAGAAGGACAACATATCGAAAAACCAGCTGACCTGAAATTCTCTCTCAAAAACGTTGCTAGCTCCTATACTATTATTAGTTGATTGTTTTTCATTGAGACATTCGTAAAACGTTTCTGCGATATATTTCCCTGAATGTTTTCCTAGGGAAGGTACAAAATCCAGAGTTATAGATTGTAATTACCACGACTCATCGATGTAATGACAAGTTAGGCCATAGTAAGATCTTCCAGTACAATAAAAGTTTCTTAGAAAAAAACAAGAAATATTGAAAAAAAAACAACTTGAAAAATTGTTAGTATGGTACTCTCACAATCCAGGAAATCAGGACATGTATTACAAAAAAATGGTATTAATTTTTGAATTTTATTCTTATAGCAAACCTTACATCTTTTACGCATAGGTCTCCCGGTATCATCATTACGATATTTAGATGGTAAATGCCGATTAGTAAAGTCAATATTTACTGGATGGTAAATTTTTGAATGATAACAGATGTTGAATGATATCAAGTCTAAACTCAAAAAAACGAATCGTTTTCCTTTCGCTGTGATAATACGCAAGCATTTGATCTTGGCGATCAATGCCTGACAATAGGTTCAGTCGGGGTGTATAACTTTAGCCCATACTTATGTTTTTTATTTTTCAGATACTGTCTGAAATGTAATCTCCCTCTTCACAACACCATAGACTCATCTATCGATAGTTCTTTTCCCGGATAGTATATCTCATCCATTTTATTGTTTATATAATTTTGAATGGGCCTTATCTTACACATTCGGTCTATACTGTTACCTTCCCCGGGTAAAGGTGTTCTGGCAAAGTGAAGGTAACGCATTATTATCAAAAAGCGATTCCTACTCATATACTTTGGAAAACACGGTATAGAAAATAGTTCAACTGTCTCCAATAATTTTTAGGTTCAAGTTCAACTGAATTGTATCCATATGCAGCCATAAACCCAAAAATATTTTGAACTCACATAAAGTCGGAGGTTTCCAATTCGTTATTATATATTCAACACTTGCGCCAGATAAAAAAATTTCTTCTGCATGCAAATTCGTTTCTTCAACAACCATTGTTAAAAAAACATCATCAATAAGTAGCGAAAAATAAGGAGCAGGCATTGCCTCTGGAACCGGAACACGTAGGCCGGGGTTTCCAATGAATGTAATTTCGTGGATGCTAGCTGTCTGTCCATGTAATTTCAGACACATATTTTTTTTACCCTTATCGGCTACATGTGTCTTCACAGTTTCTGTCGTAATATAGGCCACATCATGTATCTCCTCTCTTTCTGCAATAAAAATAATACTAACTATAAAAAACAACTGGGCTGTAACTCACCATTGCCGGTGCCATCACTATGAGATGACCCCGTGCTATAATCACTCAACTCATCATCCGACAATTCAACTTTACTTCCGCTGTCCGAACATGCATTCAATGCAGCTTCTTTAATTTCTTTTTGAGTCAAAAACGCTTTGTATCCAATAAAGAACACTTTCTTTTAGGTCTAGTCTGCCGTGTTAACGAAGAATACCTAATGTGACTCAAGGTGAAATGTTCACAATAGCCGAAAACGTTCCAAAGATCCTAGCATCACTATTTTTAACAAAAATTTTTGCCAAAATGATTAGTTTTGTATGAGACGTGTTTATTTGTTGACCTTTGGGGCCTATTATTATTCATTAATGTTAACCCTTTCAGTGGCACATTGAGAAAAGGCGTCCCGAAAAATGTTTAATTGAAAATACACATGTATTTTGCAACCAAGTGATGGAATTTATAACAAAAAAACCATCCCCTCCCTTTCTTTATTGTGCAAAAAAATAATGTTCACTAGTTAGAACATATTTTATTGTTTAGAACGTGAAACTACAGAAATAAAACACATACCTATAATTATTTAAACACAATGGAATTTTTGAAAACAGTTTCTGCCCTTTAGAAAGCACATATGTACTTTGCATTTTGTACAAAATACGTGTGTTTTTTCTTTACACCCTTCCAGTTTGCACCTTGAATTATTTTTGTTCTCATCGAATTCTGGAAAGTGGCCATCATGTCTGTATTCTGCTATAGGTCTTGATTCAGTTTTTTGTCTTTTGGATGGTTCTCCAAGATGATCATTTGAGGGTCTACATTTTTTCACAGGTGGGTTGGTACAAATTAAATGCTCAGCTACAGATTGTCGAAAAGCCATCAGATCGAGGATCTTCTGTCTTGGAACACCCAAATGAACAGCTTGACTTTTATATTCCAACCATGAGTTCACTAATGCCACGTCTACTGCATGTGTATTTAGCCTCACTGTCCATTTCCTAGATCGAATATAAGATCTGTACATGCTCAAGAGAAAATCTTGCTTGTCTACCCCTCTCATACTTGTATTGTACCTACGTATAACTTCTGGCCTAGATATATTGACATACTCTTTCTTCAGTCTATCCCATCTCTTACATACGTCTTTTTCTCCTATACCGACAAAATTTGACCACAATACAACGTCCCTATTGTCAAACCATTTCGTAACAACAATGCCATCCTTACTTACGGACTCGACTGAATAGCCTCTTCCTTTTTTTTTCATTTCCTTCTGAGCTGGTAGCTTCAGACCACAGAAACGATTGACTCTAATTGTAACTTCGGCAAATATAGACTTTGCGGCAAGATACTGCAGCAGATTGTATGAGCTGAAATAGTTATCAAACATCATGTTGAAATATGATCATTTATTTTTGTATAATACCTATGTAGTAGTTTCTAAACACTCTCTTTAACTTACTACATTAGAGCCAAAAATCAGTTTGTGTTGGAAACTGTCATAATGACGGTGAATTTTTTATAAAATGTTAAAAGTATCGCTTTGTAAAGTTAAATAGATAGAAAATAAATATATATACAAAAAAGAAGTGTTAGATCCACAATTTTATTAACATGGTAGCAGAGCGTTGTTGTTGAACAAATTTTTTTTCAAGTTGGATGATAACAGTAAAGCTGAACGTATAGAAAAGAAAAATGGCAACTGGTACAAAGGATGAATGTTTGCTCCAAATTTTTGATGGTATCAACTACGATAAATGGCGGTTCCGGCTAAAGCTTTTTCTCGAATTGAAAGACTGCAATGAAGTAATTGTGTTTGATAGTAGACCTGAAAAAATAACGGAGGACGTATGGCAAAAGAAAGAAATACGACCGAAAAACTACATAGTAGACTTAATAATATCTGAAAATACCGCAAAGAACATGATCAACAAGTTAGACGAAACAGCGCAGTAAAATTGTTATGTAGGAGAAAGATTTTAGAAATGAAAACGAAAGAAGGTGAGAACCCCACAGATTTTTTTAACAAATTTGAAAAGCTTATAAGTGAATTGAAGAATGCTGGAGAAGAAGTTAGTAAAGAAGATAAACTAAATTATCTATTATTAACACTTCTAGAAAGTCAATCACATATTGTGAATATTATAGATGCCCTACCAGACACAGGAAAATCTGTTGAATATGTAAAAACAAAAATAACTCTTGAATATCAGAAGAAGGAGAATAATAATGAAACCAGTCAGGTTTTCAACTCCAATGCAAAGAAGCCTTATACAAATTCTAAGTCAATAAGCAACGGACATGGACAACAAAAGTATCAAGGTGCACAAACAAAGAAGTGTTACCGTTGCGGAAGGTTAGGACATACCCAGAGATTTTTAGGGCAAACATGAATTTCCCACAAAGGTCATATTATGTTCTAAGAAATGAAGGACCAAGAGACAGTGAAGGTGGAAGATACGATGCAAGATTGGCAGGAAATTCAGAGGTAGAAGATGGAACGGAAAATAATTTATTCAATGTAGTAGTAAACACTGTAGAAAGATCAGAAAGACAGTCAGATGAAAATATTAAGTGGTTATTAGATAGTGGTTGCTCAGACCATATTGTTAACTCAGATAAGAATTTTACAGACTCGGTAAGTTTAGAAAAAGCTATTGAAATTGAAGTAGGAGATGGTTTTTCATTAAAATCCTATAAGATAGGGGATATTGCTGCTTATTTTAACCCTTTCACTCACGAATTATGGTTTCCAGAGATAAAAATTATTTTTGTTGTATTATGTTGCTAAAATAACATGTTTAAACAGATGTAAAGTGTTTTTTTTTCAAAATGCACCCCCCGGAAGTATAAAAAAAAGTGTCTAAATTCGTAGACATTTTTAGTCAATGGAATAATATGTTTATTGAAAACCAAAAATACATAAAATAATTTTTTCAGTGAAATGTTAAATCAAACTCATTTATTTTTTATGAAAAGTCAAAAAACAGTTTCGATCTTTTTGAAGGGACGTTGCATTTAGTGCAGATCCATCGGGATTTACCCTTGCAGCCAATATTCTTGCATCGCCCAGGCAGTGAGGTTCCAGTGTGCTTTGGCATATGATCGAAATTATCCAATTGTATTTCTATGAGAGGCCGCACTTCAGTTCTTGCTCGCCTTGGCTGGGAACAAACATCGTCTTTTGAAGGCCTCCCTCTTTTTCTGGAAGCTTCAGAACCTTGTTTGATGAGCACTTCCCCTACTTCCATTCTAAAGTGTAATAAATCCAGGGTTTTTTTGCTGGCAGGCCAACCAATTCACAGTCCTTTTTGTATTCTAGCCACGGATTTACAAGTGCCATATCCACCGGATGAAACATCATCCTTAATGTCCATTTTTGGAGCGAATTTTTGTCCTATATAGTGATATCAGTGCGTCAGCTTTATCAACTCCACCCATATAAGCGTTGTATTCTTTTACGATTTGTGGTCGACTTACTTCAATGCGCTGTTTTGTATTTTTGTCCCAGCGTTTTACTCTATCCTCGTCTCCCATCCCAACATAATTTGACCCCAAGTTTACTGGCTTATTATCTAGCCACTTTACTAAAACAACTCCTTCGTTTGAAATGACTTCTTCAGATGATCCTCTCTGTTTCTGCCGAAATTCTTTGTCATCTGTGAGAGGGGGTTAGGAAAATCGATTTAGTCTTACAGTACCCGCCATGTAAATTGATTTTTGGTTTCGAATCTCTATCAGGTTGTAAGAGACGAAGTAGTTATCACAAAATAATATGTGTTTTCGTGAAGCTAACGTATCTGTAAGTTGTAAGACTACCACAGCCCCTTGTCCCAACTTTTTGTATGTCTGCTGATTGATCTCCGTGCTACTTCCTTGGTATATAATGAAATTATATGTAAAACCACTGGCACCGCAAAGTAGAAATAATTTAAAACCCCAAGGTTGCGGCTTATTTTTTATGTATTGCTTTATGTTGGAGTTGCCTTTAAAAGGCACCATCTGCTCATCTACGCAAACATTTTTCTCTATTTCTAACTCTTTGCATCGTTTGAGTATAGAGTCATAGATCGGTCTTACCTTCCACAACTTGTCATTCCGATTCTCGTCCTCTAAGTTGTTGACACAATGTAAATTTGTTCGAAGTTTGTAGAATCTGTTTATGGACATTGTTTCGTGAAATATTTGGACCTTCAATGATTTATTCCAGTACAGGCTTAGACATGGAAACTTCAAACAACCAGTCATTATCTGCAAGCCAAAAATAGCTTTCAATTCTTTATAGGTGGTTGGTGAAAAATGCGTGTCATTGTTCTGAAGCGCATAAATATTGGTATATTCTACCATTTTTTCGAATAAGCTCTCGGTAAACTATTTCATGAAGTAGTCTACTGGAGATATTTCATTTTCAAGCGATAAATTTTGGACAGGTTGATCTTTCAAGAACAAATTTCTGGTTTGGAACTTGACACCTTGCATCCATTTTATTTCACTTTTTTTGGATACTTGAATGTGTAGAGAATCGTCTGGTTGTTCCTTTTCATTGGGATAGATCTCTATTTCAGCTGGTTGTTCATTTTCATCGGGATGAATATCCATTTCATCTGATGAATCTGGTCTGATTTCGTTTGGATTCACATATTCATCACAGTCACTATTAAGGCCTTCTATGTCAGAAAGACCTTTTTCTAGTTCTGCAAGAATTTCTGCTTGGGTTAAAAATCGCCCCCTGTACATATTGTGTAAAAAGAAAACAAATACTAATATAAAAGTTCGTTGTATACAAATGTATACAATTGTAGACACCGAGATTTAGGTGCTTCTTAGAAAAAATGACATTTTTTACTTTGAACGACTTCTTTGAAGTTTGGAGTCGAGGCTGTGCAACTGATTCTCATTAAGTTGTTAAGATGAGTGTGTTAGGCGTGATCTGAAACGGTTTTTGATAAAGTTCATTTTTGAAAATGCAGACTCACACGTATATGTTGAACCGAACATTGTGTAAAGTTGAACAGCCAATTTCCTCAATTCAGGGTATTTTTCATTGCTCACATAAACTGGTCACAAGAAAGATCTTTAGGGACTTGACTAAATTTATCCTTCAAACTGATGTCCTCTTGAAACTCCGCCATCTCCATTTGCAAAGCAGCTTTACTTGAATGAAAAATCTGCGCTGCTTCATTTGACCATTCGCCATTGGCTTTTAAAGAAAAGCAGTTGTTTAGTACTTGAACAACATTTCTAATCTTTCCAAAATCAGAAAATCTAGTTTCAAACTCATCTTTCAAGTCTTTCAAAAACTTTTCAAATGGTTTGATGTCAATACCACCAGTTTCACCAAAGATAGATTTGAGGTTTGGGAAGTGCAACTGTTCTTCAGTTATATCTTCACACCAGATATCAATCTTATTTGAAAAACTCCTAACTTCCGACAGAAGTTCACACACAAGCAGACCCTTTCCTTGTAGCTTCAGGTTTAATAAATTCAAATGTGTGAATATGTCTGTTAGAAAAGCAATCGTTGCTACATTCACTTCTGTGTCAAGCAGGAGGCCTAAGTACTCACTTGCAATGTCTTCTTCACATTCAGATAGAAATACTTTTATGTCCTTAATAACTGCAAAAAACCGTTGAAGAACCAAACCCTTGCTCAACCACCGAATGTTGTTATGAAGAAGCAAATCGTCAAAATGTGCATTGATTTCTTCAAGAAGAGCCTTGAACTCACGGTGACGTATTGAAGACTTTGAACGAATGAAGTTGATAATTTTAATTACAACTTGCATTTTGCATTCAAGAGCAGGACTCAATTTGCAGCACAAAACACTTTGATGGATGATGCAATGGTAGAATAGTAAATTTTCGTTGAATTTTGGGTCACTTTTAATTCGACCAACCAAACCTTTGTTTTTCCCAGTCATTGCACGAGCACCATCCGTTGTTACTGATATTAACTTTTTCAAATCTAAATCAGCATTTTCAAAGAAATTCATCAACACTTTGTGCAAGTCTTCCCCGCGAGTTTGACCTTCCATTGGTATGATAGTTAAAAGTTCTTCAACGAACTGCTCTTTAGCGTTGTCTAAGAATCTTACAAAAACTACTACCTGAGCGGTGTCAGTTATGTCACATGACTCATCTATGGCTAATGCAAAGCCGTCGGTAGCTGTTAAATCTTGTTTTAGTATTTTATTATTTTCATCTGCTAAAACCTCTGTATTTGTAGCAGCAGAATGTGGAACGCGACTTATTGTGTCAACAATGTTTTGTTTGTTTTCAAATAACGTATTCCCCACCGTTAACATGCATTCTTTTACTATTTCTGCGTCAGTAAAAGGTTTCATGTGTTAAGCAAGAATCCATGAAACGCGCAAAGAAGCTTCTGCACATTTTTCTTGGGCAGTGATAGATCGATGCAACGTTTGAGTCGAAGTTGCGTAGCTGGCACACAAGCTTTCTACTTTAGATTTGCGTAAATCGCTGCCAATAGGAAATTTTGAATCAAAAGACTAGTGTTTTGTCTCGAAATGACGTTTAACGTTCGCACTTTTGACAGACACAGTTTGTTGACAAATCAAACATACGGGTATGGCACCCTTTCGGTTTGGAAGTATGAACAGGTATGTATCTGTCCATTCTGGTAAAAACTGTCTGTTTTTGCTGTCAACCTTTCTCTTCTTACCTTCCATTGTGGCCAGCTGCTATATTAACCTGTACTCACTTGAAAAACAACGACCCCAAACACACACAATCGCACCAATTGCAGTCTGTAAGACAACACTGTACTCTCACTCTCTAATAGCAGACGACTGACAACAAGCTACAGGCGACAGGTCGACGCACTAGTCATAGAGCGAGCCGACTCCGGGGGAGGTAGGGCGATACTCGAACAGTCGACCTCATTTAAAGTCAGCAGTGTAGCCAAGTATGCTTGTCCAATTCCGAAGTAGACGATGATTTTCTTCAACGCCCATTATTATTACTTAACGCGTGGTTTTAATAATTTTTCGCGGTCCGTTCCAAACGAGTTCGCGGTCCGGACCTGGCCCGCGGGCCGCCATTTGAGGACCACTGTGCTACTGATTCGACTATAATCTATCTCACACACCTAATGGAATGTCTACAAACGTATAAAGGGTCCTGCAATCACCAAGTAAAGCAAATCGTAGTTATTCAGAATACTTAAAAATTAGTGTATACAATTGTAGACACCGTGGGTCAAAGGGTTAATGTGAAAAATAAGTTAGTGAAAATAGAAATAAAAAAATGTTTTCTTTGTACCTACTATGAATAAAAATTTGTTGAGTGTGTCCTGTAAAATAAATCAAGGAAATTTTATTGTTTTCGAAAAAGGTCTAGCTAAAATATTTAATAGAAATGATGAAGTACTTGCTATTGCTTATCAGAAAAACAAACATTAAAAATTTAATTGATAATAATTCTTTCTATATGACAAGCGTGGTATCTATTTCTAATAAAGAAAAATTGCATAGAATTCTGAGACAAACTAACTTTAATGATCTTAAGCACTTGTGTGATAAACACATGAATGGTCAAATTAAAAATGAAGTATATGTATATGATAATATATAATATCCTCCAGATAGGTACACAATAGAAGAGAATAAAGTATGTCTCGTCAAAAAATATCTTTATGGTCTGCGAGAAAGTCCCGGAGACTGGTACGATTGTTTTAACGATTTTATAATAAACTTCAATTTTCAAAAATCAAAATATGATTATTGTTTGTATTTCAGTCAATTTAATAATGACTATTTCACTAGAGTAAATTGATAACTGACAAAATTTGAAGGTTTTGAACTGGCAATTTTTTGTCTTGTCGCGGCAATTTTTTGACGTTTAATATATCAAATCTATGTGTATAAAATTCTATCACTCTGTGATAAAATTCAATATAAAATCTTTGTTAGTGGTTTCTAAGGAAACTAAGTTGTTTATTTATTTATTTAACTGTCTAAAAATTATTAAAACTGTTTCAAAAATTTAAATAAGTATTGTAACGCGCCTCCCTTCTTACACGTGGCTCCTGCCACAAGAACACGTCACTATGGACACCCTTGATGCAAAATTCGGGTTTTTAAATCTCGGGCGCCAGATTATTAACGTGGTTTGCTCCACGGCCCCTTGACCCTTAGCGTCAAGAGTTCCAGATAGCCTCAGATGGAGGTTACGGAAAATTCCAGGGGTCTTGTTGAATTAAATTTAACTAACTAGTGAAAATCGGGAAAAGCCAAATCTTGGTTCTCCAATCAATAAATTGCGGTTAAAAATGAAAATAATAGAAATTCAAAACTTTGATCTATTAATACTCTGTGGTCTATTTTACGAATAATTCTTTTTAGTGACAAACAAATTAACCGGGAAAAGAAAATGAGGTATGTATTACCTATATCTGGGATTTTAACGGACTTAACGGTCAGGTTATCAAATACGGTTCAAATCTACCGGGTTTTACGGGGTCCCTAATGCACGATTTAGATCTGCCGGGTAATCAGACAAATTGTGGCTAAGCCTCTTCCAAGTCTGATTAACCCTTGAATCCAAATGAAACCGGCAACTATTATTCCGACGGGGAAAAAAAATATAAATAATGATTCTACGAAACGGGAAAACAACGATTTAGATCTGCCGGGAAATCAAACAAATTGTGGCTAAGCCTCTTCCAAGTCTGATTAACCCTTGAATCCAAATGAAACCGACAACTATTATTCCGACGGGGAGAAAAAAATATAAATAATGATTCTACGAAACGGGAAAAGAACGATTTAGATCTGCCGGGAAATCAAACAAATTGTGGCTAAGCCTCTTCCAAGTCTGATTAACCCTTGAATCTACTAAAGCCGGTAACTATTATTCCAAAAAAATAAAATTTAAGAACGAGTTAGATCTGCCGGGAAATCAAACAAATTGTGGCTAAGCATCTTCCAAGTCTGATTAACCCTTGAATCTACTAAGCCGGTAACTATTATTCCGAAAAAAAATAAAATTTAAGAACGAATTAGATCTGCCGGGAAATCAAACAAATTGTGGCTAAGCCTCTTCCAAGTCTGATTAAACCTTGAATCTAACTAAAGCCGGTAACAATTATTCCAAAAAAAAAAATATTTTCCCACGAGTTAAACGGTACCCAACTATCGACACACAGAGTAAAAATATTCGTACTAGCATAAACTTTAAAATATTATACCTAATCCACTTGGATATCAATTTAATTTAAAACTACTGACAACCAAAAGCATAAAATAATTCGAGAATCCACTAATAATTCATATCAGTTAATTAATATATAATAAACGCAGTAAATAAAAATTCGAAATCAAATTACGGTTGACAAATCTTTATTTCCAGATAAGAGAAACAAAATAAAAAAACAAATTTCAGTTCAACAAAAGAAGAAAAAAATAGCCGGTCGGAAAATTTTCAAAACCATACATTTAACAATTTAATACTAAGCGGCGATACGGAAAGTTTAGAAAACACAGTTTAATTGTAAAAAATGATTTACCTTTTAAAATACAGCTGAACACACAAACGGAATACGGAATACACTCAATTTTCACACTACGGTTTTTCGGTTTTCGGAAGAAAGTTGAACGGAGAATATTTAGAACCGGAATCAATCAGAGCGCGAATGAATTGATTCTTCAGAGCCGAAAAATGAATTGATTCTTGAGAGCCAAACTGAATGCTAGACGGAATGAATCGGAGACGGAATAAAAATCGGAGCGCGAATAAAAAATACGAGCGAAAAATGAATTGATTCTTGAGAGCCAAACTGAATGCTAGACGGAATGAATCGGAGACGGAATAAAAATCGGAGCGCGAATAAAAATCAGAGCGAAAAATGAATTGATTCTTGAGAGCCCTGAATGATGCGCGACAGCCAATTTATATCCAAAATTTTAGTTACACTTTTCGGCCGTTGTGGAGGTGTCAGAATTAAAACGTGAAATTTATCTAGTTTCGACAAAAACTTGTATCTATACTAGACGGCTTTCGTTTAAATTAAAATGTTGTATATACCGGGCGTCCTTTCAGTTGAAAAATTTAAATATCGGAAATGAATAAATTGTGTATGGTAGAAGTTGGATTTGCGTAACTCGGACTTATACTAAAATATTCAACGGTAATAACAAAAAAAATAAATCAATGCGGTAGTAGAAAGGGTTGTAAAGTAACGAGTTATATACACCCTAGTGGTAAAATAAAATATATTACGGAACAAAATAAAATAAAAATTAAACTTGCAAAAAGAAAAAAAATAACTCGTTACAGTATTATTAACATGAATAATACAAGATTTGGAAATAATTCAATAAATGAAATAGAGAGTACAATTAAGCAAAGTATACCGCGAAATACAATGAAGACAAAAAAGTCTGCGTGGGAACAGTTTAGAATGTTTCTGGACGCACGTAATTATACGTTAGAAAAGGATACTTCTGAACAAGTTATAGCAAAAATTCTTGAAGATTATGATGCAAAACAATCCCCAAAATAATGCTACAACGTACAATTATAATAATTGTACTTTTTACATAAATAAGTAATTTTTTTTTCATAATGTTATTATTTTTTTGGCTTTGTATAATTGAAGTTTGCAATAAATAAAACGTTTAAACATATGATTTTTTAGTTTTTCTCTCGTGAAATAGTCATGTCGAATACCACTCAATTAAAAATTTTGTAAGGTAAAATTTTTCTCTTGTCGTATTCAAGTTTGTTGCTTTTAGGTAATTTTGCTCATGACATTTAATCAAAAACCACTCGCCTGACGGCTCGTGATTTTGTTAAAAATGTCATTCGCAAAATTGCCAAGCAACAAACTTTCATGACAATCGAAAAATTTTCACTCTCGTGGTATTGTTCGTTGGTGATCTTTTGATGTTTTCCGAAAATAAACAATATCATTGATTATAATCTCTTTTTAAACAAAGATTTAATATGAAAGATCTTGGATGTGTAAGTCAATACTTGGGAATCGATATTCAGTATTTTTGTGATGAACAGAAGTTATTTTTATCTCGGGAAAAATATATAGAAAGCTATATAATATAATATAGAAAACTCAAAAAATTATGAAACACCGATGGAGTTGAATTTAAAACTAGAACCTGCAAAACAATTAAAACATGATTTGAAATATCGAAATTTAATAGGCGCTTTACTTTATATTGCAAATGGTACCAGACCAGATATATCTTACGCAGTGAATTACTTGAGCCGTTTTCAAAACTTATGATTCAATACACTTTAGATATGCTTTAAGAGTATCAAAATATCTTCATGGGACATGTTCATATAAACTTATTTTTGATTCACATTTTACTGACGTTATTGATGCTTATGTAGATGCAGATTGGGTATCAGATGTTGTTGACAGAAAATCAACTCCGGGAATTTTAATTCGAGTATTTAATAATGCCATTTTCTGGAAATCACAAAAACAGAAAGTAGTTTCTAGAGCATCTACTCACGCTGAATATTACGCTTTAGCTGACTGTGTGGAAGAGTTATTACCATTTAAAGGTATTATAAGTGAGTTGGGCTTTGAAACACCAAATACTATAGAAATTAATGAAGACAATACTTGTGCAATAGCTCTTTCTAAGAATGGCAAATTTTGCAAAATAATTCATCGCATTTTGTTTATGATCATGAGAAAACTAATATAATCGATGTTCAGAAAGTTAATTCTGATGACCAAATAGCAGACATATAAAAAAAAGCATTGGGAAAAATTAAATTCCAAAAATTCAGATATATGATTGGAATATTGCCTTGAAACTCTTAGTTCAAAATAACATTGTATTGTATTCTTTAGATTAAGTAATTTTTATTATTGTATTGTACTTTCCAGATTAAGATATTTTTATTTTTTGTTTGTAAAAAAACAAATTAAGGGAGCGTGTTGAAATATGATTATTTGTTTTTGTATAATACCTATTTAGTAGTTTCTAAACACTCTCCTTAACTTATCCAGCCAGATTTGCAAATATTTGTGGAACACGCTACAAATTTCTTCTTTTTTGCGCCCAGCTAATGCCTCGTGTCATATTACAGCTGCTGGATCCACAGATTTTTGGATATTCCCAACTCCGACAAAGCTCTCGTTGGAATCCGGTCCTGACCGATATTCAGCTAACAGTTGAAAACTTCAGCTCCAGATTAAACTAAATATTTTTGAGGTAAAAATCAAAGATATTTTAATTGAAGTGTATAGTTACTCTCAAATTAGTGTAAACAACGATTCAAAGAAGTCCACGTCTTGTAAGTCGAATCATATAATATTATAACTTGATCCATAACAAAGTGAAATATTCGGATTATCTACAAAAACTAGCCATTTATTTTGTGGTTTGTCAAGCAATTAAGGTTCCACTTATCGTCTTTTCAAATGGGTACAGGGCCGAATTCAGATGCAACAAACATCTGAATTAATGGAAGCCGCTACCGAAAACCATACCAATTCACAAACTACCATGCAGAACCAAACTAGAAACTACTCATCAGTTGTAAGCCAATCAGCCACGCCAAAATTTCCGTCACAATCTCAAGCAATCGTATTTAGCTCCATCGATGACATCAAAATTCATGAATATATAATAGCCACAGGACCATTAGTCAAACCAAAAAATATTCTCTTCTGTTCCCGAATCTCACACAACAGAATATGTATGTATTTAAGTAGTGCAAATATAGTCGACGAATTTCTATGTCAGCATGGCGCAATCACTATTAATAATAGAGTCATCAGTGCAAGACGCCTTATTACTCCTTCGGAACGACTAATCCTGTCCAACGTTTGTTCTTCTATACCAAATTCAATTCTGGAAAAGAGTTTAACTGACAACAACCTAACATTATTGTCCCCTATATCCTTTTTAAGAGTCAATATTCCAAATCCCGAATATTCCCATGTTATGAGCTTTCGCAGACAAATCTACATATCTGCATCTGACAACCTTGTTATCCCTGAATCTATGCTTATCACCTTTGAAAATACCCAATACCGGATATATATATCCAGAGATATTTTCTGCTACAAATGTAACCAGCCTGGACACATATCAACCAACTGTACAGCAGAAATTAGACAATCTGAAACACAAGACGAAAACAATTTTCCCGATATACCCCGTCAAAATCGAAATATGGATATAGAAAATCCAGATGTAGACGTAACTGGTAAGAGAAAAGCGGATGAGATTGTTACACCTCCGTTAAAGAACCAAACAATTTTAACTCCTCCATTCATGGAGAAAACCCAGACATCTAAAAAACAAAAACCCGAACAGGACCAGACTAAAACTTCAACGAATACCCAAGTAAGTCCAGGTTTTACAAACACATTTACTAAAGAACCTTCAACTAGCACAATCGCAATCGAAGATGAATCACAATCACAATTTGTAAGACCAATTGTTCCAAGTAAAACTCAACACCAAAATAAAAAACCACTATCAGTAGAATCCTCTCTTGAAGAACAACTCTTACAAGCCAAGCATTTTATTGAAGAGCATTCGAGCATGTATGGCTAAATTATCTTCAGTTCAAAGATTTTATAGAAAATGTCCAAGGTAACAAAGACCCGTTAAGTGTAGCTCACATATATACATCTGACGTCCATTCACTAACTATTTTGATGACTAAAGTTTATCCTTTTCTTAGAGACAAAATTTATAAGTCTCGTTTTACAAAAATAAGAAAAAGGTTAATGAAACTCCTCATAGCACAAGAAAACAAAAGTCACCCCCCTGTATCGGATATTGATAGTGACATATCATCACAAGAAACTTATTAATATTATTTTCAACACCATAAATAAAATGTTTACACTCTTACAGTGGAATTTAAATGGAGTTATTGCTAGATTAGAAATGTTAAAACGTCTTTTGTCTGAACAACAACCTAAAAACATTTGTACATCCGAAGCTAAGTTAAAACAAATAAAGCAAGTTATTTCTCCATGGAAGAACCTTAGTATTACACATCAATATCTGCTGAAGAAAGAAGACGCCCCAATACGCAGTGTGTGTCAAGTGCAAATAAGTGTCAAACATATTCTTGTTGAGTGCCCCAAATATAGTAATGAGCGAAAAGTACATAATTTTAGCGATAATCTTATAAATCTGCTTGGAGACTCCTGTAATATCGGAAACTTAATTATGTTCCTTCAAAATATTAACATCATTCACATTCTGTAAATAACACCTATGTAAATTGTAATTATTGTACCAATTTATGCATATTTGCTAATTACCTCAGTTGTTGAAGCAAATTGCATAAATATATTTCTTTTACATCCTTTAAATAAAAAAAAAGCTCTCGTTAAAGGCAATGATCCTTTGGGTGAACAATACCTGAAAACAAACGTTTCAAGTACAAATATTGATTTTAGCTTTAATACGTACCTGCTTGAAAGTATCGATGCAAGGCAGCATTATTACTTTTTGAAGATCTGCTGACACACATATATTTGAACTTGTCCATTCTGTAGAATCAGCATCTTCTCTATATTTTCTTCTTGCTTCTTTGGCCTTCTTGATATTCCATTTTTTGCAGGTATCGCATTTATCCAAGTCCAGGTTGTTCTCAGAATAAATATTATGTTGCTGCTTGAATATCTCGCACTGCTCGCATTCTTCGCGTCCCAACTTTGTAAAGGAAATTTTCATAACATCTCTTACAAATGCCCTGTATGAGTAATAGGAACACTCAATATGTTTATGCTTTTCCTTAAAATCAGTGTACATCTTAGTAATATTAATATCAGAAGGAAGATATTTTCGGAAAGGTGCATGCTCTCTACGATAATGGGAGATGCATGGATTAAAAGAATTTATATGGTTTTCCAGCAATACTCGGTCAACCGTTTTTCTATTGGAGTGTCTTCCGCGGTTATCTTTAATCTTTAAAGAAGTCGGCGAATATTTAGAAGATATTGATGTTTTGATACTCGTATTATTATTTTTGGTATAGCCAAGCGTCGTTAAAAAAATGTTCGACATACGGAAATAAAAGCTCCGTTTTTATCTTTCAGTGAAAAATTATTTGAGTTATTCCTTTTAAATTTGCTATCATCTGCTGAAATATCAGTGGTCCTACGTTTGACAGCAGTTTGTTCAATGCTTCCATATATAAACATATGTCTTTCTTGCCACAATAAGTTCCAATATTCTGTATTGGGCGTCGGCCCAGCTCTGTAGTGGAACGCTTGTGATGCGATAATTACAGTCAAGCAAGGTCGAGAGAGGTTAGTACTTGGATGGGTAACACCGTCGTAGAGCCCGTACAGCCTGCAGCGAAACACTTTAAATTACTAGGGTCAGTAGCATATCACAGCTCGCAGGCATTATACCAATGAGCACGAGGTATAATGTAGATATGCCGTCTTTCGGATGAGATGTAAAACCGAGGTCCCGAGTCGATGGATGTTGGGCTCGATAAAGATCCCTACCACTGGTTGGAACACTAGTGGATTCGGCAAAATTTCCGGTTAGGGGTAGAGTGCTTCCGGCGTCGGTGATTAGCCTGAGTTGCAGAAATAGACCCGCGTTAAATAACCGAATAAAAAACAATAATTAAAAAAAATATTCTGTATTTTGCTGTTGTCTTTGTTCCTCTTCAATCTTCATGAAGCATTGTTTCTTACATGTTGCTGTACACGGACGTAAAACATTATGGGTATTGCGCAATTTGTCGCACATTTTTTGTTTTTTTGGCAATTTTTGATTCGTGTGAGTTTTTTCTTTTACGCAAATCTCCATTTTTATATGTAATGAGTTTCTATTTGCCTTTTCCTCTGTATCTGCTTCTTTTTCATATGAACCACCCTCCTGAGCCATTTGCCGCAGGCCTTCGTATTTTCGTAACTGACAACTTTTTTTGTCTCCTTTCCCAAAGTTTCCTTAAAAGCCTCAACTGTCACTGCTTCTGTAGATTCACTGATAGGTACTGTTTTCTTCTAGTTCAACATGATCGATAACAATTTCCCTAACTTCATATCCGATATCTGATATTTTATTGCTATCTTCACCAATTTTTGCATTATTAGGTACTTGGTTTTCTTCCAACTCAATATTCTCAATAACGATTTCCCCAAATTATTGATCGATTTGACATATTTCAATCTCATCTTCTAATTTCCGCATTACCAGCAGCTGGCATGGTATCTCTTTTGGCATTATTAATATCTATTGGTAGTGTTACTATTATGATTTACAACCGCAACTTTGTCATATACAGCCATTGGCTCCAATGTCAAAATATCATTTTTGGTTCTATCATCGATTGATGGTGGTTTTGGTGATAAATTAATGTCATAAATAGGAATGCCTTCTTGAACTCCAGTATTACTCACATTTTCCAGCGTTAAAATGATATTACAAAATGGTTGGGGTGAAGTCGCCGAGTTTCGTACATTTTTGTGTTTTTTATGTGAAAAATAAACAGATCAACAAAAAGCCAAACTAGACAAGACATCCTTCTTTCGAACAAGATCACGTACCTTTATATTTCAAACTAAACAAAATGTATAAAAACTCACCTTTTGTTAGTCCTTACAAATACTTTTAAATATTGATATTCGCTCTGTTAATTAGATATAAAAAATGATAATTAATAACGCGAGCACGTTTCAATATCAGTTTGAAACACTCCGACATAAATAATAACTCGGATGTGAAACAAAACTACCTTAACTACAAAGTAAACAAGCTTATTCGCATGCGTTGTGAGATAAGGGGTTTTAAGCTATTTAAGGTTGATTCTCATTAGACGTGCCAGGAACCGAATCGGCAACGGCAAGGCACATGCTCGGCGCGAGCAAGATTTCTTGAGGCAATTCACACTGCAATAGGCTTGCCGTAGGTTAAGTAGGTTTCAGCTTTGTGAAAAGTGAAAAGTTCCCGACTTCTACGTTAATAAAAATTGCTCTGTTGTTAGATGAAGAAGAGCTTGAAATGAACAATTCTAGAAAGAGAAAAAGACGTTATTGGGTACATAAAATGCTAAAAAAACGAAATGAAGAAGGAGAATTTGCAACGTTGCACCCAGAACTTTTAGATGACCAGACAAAATTTTTCCAATATTATCGAATGTCTAGGGATGAGTTTGACAATTTATTGGACCAAATTAGGGAACCTCTTCAAAAACAGAACACAACCTTTCGTAAATCCATCTCACCTGTTCAAAAACTGGCGGTCTGCCTAAGGTAAGTATTTTTTAAAATATTCTAGCACACTAGTTTAAAATACTTTATTTACTACTGTTTTTTTACCATATACAATGTAGAACGTAAAAATTGCAACTCTGGTTAAACCTACAACATATTATATAATAAAATACTGAATATACTTAACATAATGTAATATAACTACTCATAATTATTTTCTGTGGGAGAAAAATTCTCGTAATATGACGAGGCGGATGATGATTGAGGTACCGAGACACTTGATGGTGGACGAGATGCCTTTGGGATTACTGAAGCAGGTGACTGTGTTGAAGATAGTGGCTGATATTGAAATTGCGAATTTATTTGGGGTTGTATATTATGTTGAACATTGCTATGGAAATAAGTTGAATGTGTGGGAATATGCGAAGAAATCTGTTGGCCGATATATCTACCTTCAATATCTGAAACAATCTTGAATATTTCTTTTTTTGCAAGATGTTTGTCTGCGGGTGAAAATTTCTTTACGGTAGCTTTAATGCCGTCAAAAAAGTGATCCAACTCATCTCTTTCAGCACTTGTTTTTTTTTCGTTCTCCAGTATGTACTTCATAAGAGTGCCACTTGATGTCTGATTAGTTGCATTGGAATTATTAGCGTTCTTTTGTACGGGTTTTCTTTTTTTCGACGGCAATTGTGGTATGTCAACAGTGGTAACTTCAGGCACATTAAGATTTTCGGTGTTTGACATATCCTGATTTTGGCTTAAATATTCATCCTCGGTATCTTCATTTACAATAGAGGTCAATCGTTGCTTATCTTTCATGTGCGGCCTGAGAAATTCCAATTGATCCTTATATTTCCATTTTGACCTTATATCAGCTGATTGTCCTGATGTGGTCTTCTTGGACTTAATGACCTTCCTATATTGGCCACAAATTGATTCCCAGCGATGCTTGCATTGTTGTCCATCTAAAATTATATTGTGTTAATAGTGTTGGAACATTTTTTATACTCATTGTTTAAGACCAAAACCGAGTTAGTTTACTATTTATTTTGTTTTTTTTACAGATTTCTAGCCACTGGAGATTCTTATCAAACGATAGCTTTCAGTTAGCGCTTAGGACATTCTACTGTACACGCCATAGTCCAAGAAGTATGCAATGCAATACTTAACAAGCTGTTGAGAGTTTACATCCCCACGCCTCAAAGAAACGACTGGGAACATATTTCTCAAAGATTTTGGACTGCGTGGAATTTTCCTAATTGTTTAGGAGCTTTAGACGGCAAGCACATCGAAATTGTAGCACCTGGTAATAGTGGTTCCAAATATTTTAATTACAAAAAAAAACATTTTCGGTTGTTCTACTTGCACTAGTCGATGCAAATTATGAATTTATAGCTGTAGATATAGGATCCTACGGGAAAAACGGCGATGGAGGCATTTTGGCAAATTCTAGACTGGGGGAGCAGTTAGCAAACGGCACCTTGCAAGTACCTCCCAATAAAAACTTACCAGAAACAGATATTGTAGCACCCTATGTAATGTTGGGAGATTCAGCCTTTCCACTCAAAACCTATCTTTTGGGGCCTTTTTTTCAGGTCCAAACACTGAATGATGTTGAGAAACGCGTATTTAATTACCGCCATTGTCGTGCAAGACGTGTAGTCGAAAATGCATTTGGCATTTTAGCTCAACGCTTTCGTATATACTTTAGAAAAATTAATTCAAAACCTGGTTATGTCGAAACAATTATTCTAACATGCATACTACATAATTATCTGCGTAGCAACAACGTAAACATACAAGAAGAGGGCAGATATGTGGACAACAATGAATGTATACTGAGAAATCTACCGGGACAGGGTGGTAATGCACAACAAGCAGCGTTTAATACCAGAGAAATATTTACCAGGTTTTTCAAATCAGAGGCAATATGAAAAAATATAATCTACCTACTTATTATACTTTTAAGAAAAAATAATATTTCGTTTAATGTGTATTCATAGAATAATATATATTTAATAAATACACTTACCTTTTTCTAATTTTGTGCCAATTGTGTTCCATAATGTGTTTTTATACATACTGTCAGCGTATCTTTTATTAGAGAAATCATAAAGAGCTTCATTTTCTCTAACATATTCGATAAGGATTCCAATCTTCCAATGAAAAAGTGTCCTTCTTCTGACTAGACGACATATTCACTCTTGTCACCTCCTAAAATCATAGGAATGCAAGTACTACCAAGCCGGTAACGTATTCACACTTGTCTGAACCTGCACGGAACATGCTCGGCAAATATTGTTTGAGAAGAACCCCGCGGGCAAAGGCCGTCGCTTGCCGAGACGTTGCCGGCATAATGTGAATTTAACCACACAAAAACCATATGATCAATGAAAAAGATATTTTGCCGATTCGGTGCCTTGCCTGTGCCGAGCACGTGGCTTGCACGAAATTGAGAATTGGCCTTTAAATTCAGTGCAGTTAAGAGGATAATAGGACCTACTGCCAGGTTAGACGGTCGACGAAAGTTCGGAAAGACAAACAGCGAGAACGTCCGCGTCTTATAGTAGCGTTGAGAGAATTCGAATTTAGACACATGAGTACGTGAAGTGAAAACCAACAGGGTACAGTCCAAATGAAATGAAATAGTTGAGGCATGAAGATTAGATGCGCAACGAGAAACTCATTTTGTTGCAATCTGTCGTACCGTTCACTTGGATAGTAACATCGTACGGCGAACTTACAACGTTTTGTACCTATCTATAACTTACGATAGATGAGATCCTGTAGCTTTGCCTATCTGGCCATATTATGTAATTGAGCATTAAGTGAGTCAATGTATTTACCATATCTGTTATTATGGTATGACCCGTACTTTTACCAAAACCAAATCTATCTCCAACTGCAAGATAACTTTCTTGTTTGTATAAAAGCCAAATGGTAAATAGAATTTTTTTTCTTCATGGTGCCAAATAATTTCGATTTTCCAATGCATTGCCAATTATAATTTCTAACCTATGTAACAGTATTTATTATAACAAATATAAAATACATTATAATTAATTTAATCTGTTTAATCGAACAGATAACTTTATATACCCAGACATCCTAAAATGTTCCTTAAAAACTGAATCATTATATGCTGGAATTATTTCTTCGCAATAATAGTTGTTTTCTCGAATTCCACGTCTTCTCACGTTATAATCATATAAAGGTTCCTGTAAATCTTCTATTACATGGGCTATAATATTTCGGTTCATATCAATTACATCACCATCATCTAATAATCCAAGAATTAAATTGTTTCTAGCCATAATTCTAATTTCTCAATATTTATTCCAAATAATACATTCTATACATAACATATAAAGATTATCTTATGATCTTCTAGTAGGCTAGTATAATATTTTCGAATTTATTTGGCTTACTTTCTTACTTTTAATTGAAATATACACGCATAAATGTATTTATTACTAAAAATTAGTTTTTGTTCCTTCTATTTAAAGAAATTTCAGTATTATTTTGTAAAAATTCTAGTCTATAGATTTATTTTTCGATGTGAAAATGTTCAAAAAAAAGGCAGCTGTATATTTATTAATCTATTTATTTTTTAAGTTATTTCAAATTTTTGTAGATAAATATTTTATAAAATAAGGTATTTTTGAGTCGATAATTTTTTTTGACTGTATTATATTTAAGAACAAACTTGTACTTGTTTTTGTATGAATTTCAAATAATTTTTTATAATTTCTCTTCTATGCAATTAACGTATTTATTACCAATTGAATTTTTATCATTATTGTTTTATGAAAGCAGTACCTAATGGGATGTCGTCGGTTGAACGTCATTGTATAGGTACACATTCGAACTGTTTTGTCTAATGGACGAGTTCTATACAAGGGAAATGCTGCCAACATAACGCACAAAAAAATACTGAAAAAGGTTAGTCGCATAAGGAAACTGTTTATCCGATCAATTTTTGGATTTTCCTATATATTTTGGCTCCCTTTACTACTCATGTTGTACCCGAAAACATTGGAGGACTTTTTAGTTTGGGGTATTTTATATCTTACAGTTGACGAAAAACTAATGTCAGCTGTCAACACATATACGTATCATTAAGGTATTAAGGCATTCTTTGTTTGGCTTTGTTTGTGTATTGTATGTATACCGATTTTTATTCTACTTGTCTGTATATATATAACACTATAACACAGTTATAGCTTTACCAATTTTGTAATGCAACCACAAACTGAACCCAAAAAAAGATTACCAAAAATGAAACAAATGATAGTACACATATATTCAGTTCTTCACCGTGGACATAAATACTCATACCGGGAAAACTATTTTCCATACAAAAACCTAAAAAGGAAAACTACTATGTTTAAATACTTTACTGGACTTAACCCTCCATATTTTGAAGCACCCTGTTCATTCCGAGATGAAAATGTTCGACTTAAAAAACCAATTTAAATATAATAGGCAGCTTAGAGTTAAAAAGAATTTCTATTCAAAATTTTCTAATAGAGACAAGTTATGTTTGGAGCTACATAGTAAGATTGAGATGAGGATACACTTTAGAAGAATTGACATTTTTTTGTAATACAAATAAATCATACATATCAGTGATATTTTTTACATGGGTTCAATTTATGTACCACCAAATCATTGGATTAAGAGGTGATTTATTTTTGGCAGCTAGAAATATACAGAACATAAGAAACTTTAGACAGCAAAGAAATACTTACTCCAGTTACAAGCACACTAACACGATTAAATTTCTAGTTGTAATAGCAGTTAGTGGTGCCATAATATAATGTAGTGACGGATTTGAAGGCTCCATATCTGATGGTGAACTGTTTGTACAGTGTGATATGAAGAACTTTCTGTAAGAAAATTACTGTCTATTAGCAGATAGGGGCTTCCTACTTCAAGTTGTTGCAAATGAACTTGAAATTAAAGTGTTCACACCACCATTTCTATTGAAAGAACTGTCAGCAGAAGAACATCTGACAAAAAAATTGCCAAATCCAGAGTTCATGTGAAACGTGCCATTCGTAGGATTAAATTATACAAAATATTAAGTAACCTTTGTCCTATTAGGTACTATGTTACCAATATTATCAAATATTTTCAGTATTGTGTGCTTTCTTGTAAATTTTGAAAAACCTTCTTAAAAGCTGAAGAATTTTATACAAAACCAATACTTGAGGGTGTAATTAAAATATATTGCTTCTGCTAACTCTTTATTTTATTTACCTAATTGAATCATAAATAGAGAAGATACAGACCTCACTCTATAAACACATATAAAAAAGTCTTACATTATAAGTATATAATAAATCACAGAATAGTCCTCTAAACATACGTTTTCTTGTAACATTGCCCCATGTTCATCTGTTGGTAAAAGCACTACAGAATCCATGTATAATTGAAAACTAAAGATAAGTTGTAGAATTTCTAATAACTCTTTTCGAGGATATTTGCGATAATAAAAGCAGATAAGAATCACATAAATCACAAACAGGTAAAGGTAGAAGAATAAAAATCAGTAATATACAATATACCAGAAACATAAACAAAGAATGTTGAAGAATGCCTAATAAATTAATGATACGTATATGAGTTGATAGCTGACTTTGGTTTTTCGTCAACTGTAAGATGTGAAATACCCCAAACTAAAAAGATCTGCAAAATTTTTGTTTACAACTCCAAACTTTTCCGGTACAACATGGGTGGTAAAGGGACTCAAAATATATAAGAAAAACCAAAAATTGATTGGAAAAACGGCTTCCTTATGCGACTAACCTTTTTCAGTATTTTTTTGTTCGTTATGATGGCAGCATTTCCCTTGTATAGAACTCGTCCATTTTGTCACTGAAAGAAGAAGAAGAAGATACATTAATTTCATCATCTTCGTCGTCTTAAAAGTTCCTTCACGTTCGCACGTTCTCAATTATCCAGCCAAATATCCCTCTGCCGTTTCTGGTTTTATGAGGAAGAATCTTATACAATCCTGTACCTTTGATTTCGTGAACAATGATAGTAGTATTCGTTCGACGTTCATTTAAGGTTTGTTCCCATAAGCATCACAGACAGTCCTTGACAATCCCGATTTGGCGCAAAGACTCGAAAGCGTTCCTACAAAGATTTCTGATTGATTGGAAATACGCGGTGTTTCCAAACGTTTTGTGGATAGTTTGGAAACTGTCAAAACAGTTTGCGGATCTTTTAAAAGTAATATGTCCGGATCATGCGCAGTGTTTATTTAACATCAAATATCTTTTGATATTTCTGATTGTTTGGAATTTATTGGAGTTTATTTTCTCGGCTTTCGTTAATATTAGAAAAGTTGATATTTAAATTAAAACAATGAGTGATTTTGAGACATCTGATAATACATTTTTTTGTGGTATGCGGGCCACCAGACATCAAGTTATCGAGAAGTGGCAGATAAGTTTTGTATCTGTATGAGTGCTCTATTTAGTGTTCAAAAAAGTATGATATATTTTTTGAGCAACCTTTCTTTGTAAGTTATAAACTGGCCAAATGCTGATAAAAAGCAGGAAATAGAGCACTTTTTTAGACATAGCAACGGATCTCCAGGAATTATAGGTTTAATCGATGGAACTCATATAAAAATTGATAAACCTGAAGAAGACCCCGAATTTTATATAAACCGGAAAGGATATTACTCCATTCAGGTATGTAAAGGCTTAATTATTTTATTTCTCCATTGTTTGGCTACCTATTGAACGGATTGGTCAAGTCCCCCTTTTTAGGGGACCAATGTAATGGTACCAAAACATGTCTGAAATGTGTTATTTTCATAGTTATCTGAGGGAAACGAAAAAGGTCAATTTTTTATTACTCCCATCAGAGAAATATTGCAGGTCCGTATTTATAACAAAAACTTAAGTTGAAGTCATGGCTTACTATGCTGATTTTGAAATACTGCACAAAATGTATATCAAAAATACAAGTCCCTATTTGAGAACAAAAAGTTGATGATTTCCTTGAAGTCTCGAAGCGTTACAGCCTATAATAAAATATTGACATTTTTTGTTTCCCTTGTATAACTATGAAAATAACACTCATTTGAGACATGTTTTGGTACCATTACAATTGTCCTCTAAAAAGACAACTTTTCTGTCATTTAACCTATCTCGTAACTTCTGAGGTTTCCAAAATTGCACAGCTGCTACCAGTTGAAAATGATCAGCCTGTATTTTTTTCTTATTTTTGTTATAGGCCCAACTTGTATGTGACCACAAACTTAAAATCAGGGATCTTTTTTTAGGATATCCTGGTTCTGTTCATGACGCAAGGGTTTCCGAACATCACCATTGTGCGAATCTTCAATTGAGAAATACCAAGATTATCATTTGTTGGGGGACAGTGCCTATCCACTTTCAAGTAATTTATTAACTCCTTTTCCTGATAGAGGACTTCTAACTGGGCAGCAAATTGATTATAACTGAAGCATTCCTCTAATAGAATCAGAATAGATCACTGTAATGGAGTATTGAAGGCAAAATGGCGTCAACTATACCATTTAAAACTCAGAAAAATTAGGAACGTTGTTAACTTTATACGAGCTTGTTGTGTGTTACATAATTTATCTTTGGAAGACAATGAAGACAATCAATCAATAAATTGCGGTTAATATCGGAAAAAATAGGAATTCAAACCTTTAGTCTATTAATACTCTGTGGTGTATTTAATTTAAATAACGGACACAAAAAATTGGTATTTACGCCATATACCTGGTACTATAACGGACGTAACAGTCAGAGCCGGTCAGGTTATCAAAATTACGCTTTAAATCGGCCGGGTAAACGAACAAGTTGTAACGGAGCCACTTCCAAGTTCGAGAAACCCTTAGGATTCAAATTAAAACCGAAACTACGATTTCAACAATAAAAAAACTATATTGGCTCATGGGACGGGAAAAGAACGTTTTAAATCTGCCAGGTAATCGAACAAGTTGTAACGGAGCCACTTCCAAGTTCGAGAAACCCTTAGGCAGGCCACACATCAAGGAAACTAGAAACGTGAAATGTGAAACGAGAAACATGAAACATAAAATATGAAATACGAAACAGAAAGTTTCTGCCAAATTAAATGAATTTGTTTCAGTTAGCAATGGACACCGATGACGACGCAGTAGTTGGGGTTGTAACCACATTATTATTATCAAAACACAAAAATAAATCAAAACAAAAGAAACGACGTTACTGGGTACATCCGTATAACCACATAAATCTTAAACATGGTTCTTATATAGTGTCAAAAGAATTAAGTGAGCATCCGGACAAATTTCAGTCTTTTTATAGAATGTCTGTACAGACATTTAGTAGATTAGTTTCCCTTATAGGGCCTCACATAATTAAAAAGGATACAAATTTTAGACTGGCTTTGGGAGTTGAAGAAAAGTTGTTAATTACACTGAGGTAAGTAAAAACTAAAATTGATATCTATATTAATAGAAATTTAACTAGGTTACAAAACTTAAAATAATACTTTATTCATAAACAACAGCACGAACAAGATCCGTATATTGTTTATCATTATTACTTGAATACTGCAAGTTACTGTCATAGGAAGACACTGATACTGCCTCGGATACTGAAGAAGAATAAGGGGATGGAAAAGGAACCGGGACATGTTGTACAGTATTACGTACAGAGTCTTCATTTAGAATGTCATCAAAAAGAGCAAAAACTCGTTGTTTGAATCGTCTCTTTTGAGCATCATTTAGTTTTTGTAAATCAGGGAGTAAGCTTCTCAGGAAAAGTAAGTCGGCGTCTTCTTGGTCAGACGATTCTTTCTTTTTTGTGTTTGCATTATATTTGTTACTCAGGGCAGTCAGACATTGTACAGCTGAGTTTTCCCAATTTTCAGTATTTTTTTGTATTTTGCGTTTCTTGGAAGAGGATCCCTGCGGAGTTTCTTCTGACAACTCAGATGACACGGAGGGAACAGGATAACTTTCCAGTAAGTCTGAAGTCGATGTTTCATTAACTTTTTGACTTTGACTTTGTTCAATATTGTTCTGTGAAATATTTACATTATCCTCTTCATCAGTAACAGGTTGACTTTCCTCCAGTTGAAATTCACTGTCACAAACTTCATCTTCATCAGAATCCGCAGTTCCAGTTTGATGTCGACTTTTCGTATATGGTATCAAATACTTCATTGCGTCTTCTAAATAGAAGGGTTTCTTCTTTCTTCCAGAACTGCCACTTGGTTTCTTGCTTTCTCTTAGATATCTTAAGAGGCTAATTCGTAACATTCTCCACCTCTTTTTACATTCATCCACTGAAACAAAACAAAATAAATTTCTTCGATAGACAAAAATATAGTAGAATTTAGTTATAAACAGTGATAATACTTTTACATTAAAAAAAAAACTAATAATATTTTTTTCTGTTACAGATTTCTTGCTACCGGTTGTTCATTTCGAACGTTATCCTTTCACTTTATGAGAGGAGAAACTACCATAGGATATGTAGTAAACGAAACATGTAAAGCTATTTGGAAAAATCTCAAAAAAAATATATGCCTTCACCATCAGAAAATATGTGGTTGGAAATTGCTAGGAGATATGAAGAACTATGGAATATGCCCAACTGTATAGGTAGTATAGACGGCAAACATATACGGATCCAAGCTCCACCGAAATGTGGCTCTGCTTACTACAATTATAAATCGTATAATTCAATTGTTTTAATGGCAATTGCTGATGCTGATTTTATTTTTACTATGATATCTGTAGGCGATTACGGAAGAAACAGCGACGGTGCAGTTTTTACAAATTCACGGATTGGTAGCCTACTCAATGAAAATAGGTTACATATTCCACCGGCCAGATCACTCCCTTGCGATAGTGGTGGTCCTTTTCCAATGTTTTTCGTTGCAGATGAAGCATTTGCATTAAGACAAGAAATAATGAAGCCATACCCACAACGAACCTTAAATAATGAAAGAAGAATTTTCAACTATCGTCTTTCAAGAGCGAGAAAAAGTGTTGAGTGTGCTTTCGGCATTCTCTGTTCAAAATTTAGAGTCTTTCATTCACCAATAGCATGCAATGTTGACAAAGCTGAAAATATTGTAAAAGCTGCATGTGTTTTGCACAACTTTATTAGAAAACACGATGGAGTTTTAGTATCACCAGATACTTCCTTGCAATTACCACAAAACCTAAATAATCCATCACAATTATGTGGTCGACCAACAACCGCAGCACTTCAATTAAGGGATAGATTATGTCAATACTTTGTAAAACCAGAAGTGGCTTTACCTTGGCAAAATACAGTATGCGTTTAATACAGATTTTTCAGTTAAAATGTATTCGAAATATATTCAGGCAGTATTTTAATAAATAGTATTTTATTATTTTCAGAATTTTTTTATTATACTCAGTATTTTAAACTCACCTGTACATTTTACTTCAGCAGCCACCTGTTGCCAAGCTTTTTCTTTGAAGTTTCTATTAGAATACTTTTCCAACTTGTAATTATAAAGAACCTCATGTTTTTCAATAACTGACACAAACACTACATTAAATTCTTCGTCGTCTTTCATTTTAAAACTGATCAAATATTACCTGCAACGCGAAGTAACGAGCAACAAGAAACAAAAATATAGAACAGAACCTATTTCATGAAAACACGTTTCTACAAGATTTGCTTCGCTATGACGTCACATGAAACACATTTCGCTGATGTGCATATTCTCATTTACGGCAATGTGTACTTATTTTATGAAACGTGTTTCATGTTTCTCGTTTCACATTTCACGTTTCTAGTTTCCTTGATGTGTGGCCTGACAGGATTTACATTAACCCTTCAGTGGTAACGTGAGTAGATCTGGTATCAATAGCAACGTAGGTATCTGAGTCCGCTTTTAAAAAAAGCATAAACAATTCAAACTTTTACTTTAATATTTAGAAATTTTCAGTTCCTTATAATCATTAGGCAATAAGCGAACACACATACCGAGATATTGCACTTTATTATAAAAAGAAAAAAATACGAGGGAGACTAAAAAGTGATGAATATTTAAAACATAAAAAATGTTACAAACATATGAAAATACTCTAAAATACATAGCTAAATAAAATTTTGATAAAAAAACCTTATTATCAACTGAAACTATTATGGCTTATTTACTCATAATTTTGAGCGTAGCTGTCATTGCACAATCCAGTCAAATGTTCGAGGCACACATATTTCTTGCACTGTAAACAAAGAAACCTGGTTCTTCTCTTTTTTTTTCTACAACAGATTGCACACAGTCCATATGTTTGATTTTCAGTCGGAGGAGGTATGTAGGAAACAAGTGAACACTTTGCCTGAAATACAAACATGCTGCTTTTTTCTGGTCTCTTTTGTTGTATCATTACTGGCGGTATTTGTCGCTTATTTTTTCGCAATGTACCAATCATAGTAATATTATGCGTATTCAGAAGATCTGCAACTTCAATGCTTGTGAAAAAATTGTCAGTTGTCACGTTTCTACCTGTCCCCCAAATCGGCTCACAGAGTCGTGGTACCAGAGCAATATTTGACGTATTGAGCTTATATGGACCTTCAGATTGTTGTCCCAAATAAACCTCCAGATTTGCTGTATAAAATAGCTTTGCATCTACGAGAGCATAAATTTTTATTCCATAACGGTTGGGTTTGTTGGGAATGTATACCCTAAAAGGACATTTTCCACTGAAGGCTTCTAATTTATCATCTATGGTAAAAAAAGCAGAAACATTGTAATGTTTGTGAAGATTGGAATTGAATTCTTCAAAGATCTCACGAAATGCAGCCATTTTATCTAGCTTTTGTCTCTCAATTCGAGTACTTTTATCGTCGAAACGAATATGTTTCAATAAGAACTGGAACCTTATAAGTGACATTGTCAGCCTGTAGATATCCATTGATCTGCCGTCTACCCTAAATAGATATTTTGAATTCTATTTGTTACTTTTATTGGCTCCTGAGATATATAAAAGTCCTAATAATCCTTTTATTTCGATAAGGTCAGTTGGCCTAGCAGTGCGATCTTCTTTTATATCATATGATTGCATTGTTATAAACGTATTTGTATAGTTTACAATATTTTCTAGCATGTCTGCGGCATAAAAACATTCCCAAATTTTTTTGATATCTCGTTTATGTCGGACATCTCCTTGCGGACCTGGTAAACGTAGATATATATTTTCATCACGAGTTCGAACATTTCGTCGTATTACAGGGTGCTTTCTCCATCTTTTGCAATCAAACAAGGTAATCGTGTCTGTCTGATTTTTACAGGCTCATCCACAATTTCCTCAGCTTCTGATCTTCAGAATTTGTGTCATATTCCAGAACTTCCAAATTGTCGTCCGGTAAACTTTCATCATCATCTTCGGGTTCGAACTCAGAATCCGTCGGAACTTCGTCAAACAAACGCAGCAATATTTCTTGCTCAGTTTTATAATTCATATTCTCACAATTACTAAAAATACTTGATTTTACTTACAAATTCTCATACAAAAAATAATTTTTTCTCACAGTCAATAGAGACGTAAATAGCAACGTAGGTCGCTCACACCGCAACTCCAAATATTTTTTCCAACGATACACTCTACACGGCTGACTGAGTGAGACTAAGGAAACCCTTCCGAGAACGAAAGGTACTGGGCCGCGCACAGTACCGTTGTGTCATCGGATACCCTTTTGTCAACGAGATTAGATTTCTGCGGTGTGAGCAACCGCACGCTGCTACTGGCGGGTTAGCTGAAAACAGACGGAGCGAACTTTCGTCGAGACGGCGGTCGAAATAGAATCGCGGCAATTGTTCAAACGGGGCGACTTCTCGTCGAGGAGGCGGTCGTGCCAAGCAGTGGCGCGACTCGAGGTCTCAGACAACAAACAGTGTAGTGCTAGTGCTCAATCAAAAAGCAATGGACCTAGATGGTGAGTACGTAATGTTACTCTGGTTGTTTTACCGTAAACGAATGAAGAAAAGGAAAACGAGGCGTCTCTGGATTCATCCAATTATTTCTCAACGTAAAGAGAAAGGCTGTTTTACAGTATTGTGGCCACAAATGAAAGAGGGTGAAGAAAAGTTCTTTAATTTCACAAGGATGTCCCAAGCTTCTTTTTATAAACTTCTCACTGTTATAGAACAAGAATTAAAAAAAGAAAATACTGTTATGAGGGATTGCATTTCCCCAGAAGAGAGGCTTGCTATAGCTATAAGGTAAGAAACAAAAAGTGTGATTCATTTTATAGTCCAGGCATTACACACCGAAAATCGCCTTTTTGCGATAATCGCTGGTATCAGCTTGAAACTTTGTATAAAGGTTGCAAAAAATACGTACAATAAAATAGTACTAACCCGCAAATGCAAAACCTTGCACGACATTGTTTAAATGACCATATTGTGCTATTTTCTAGTACAATTACTCGTTCATTCGTGAATATCTTTTTTGCTCTTGATTATGAAGAAAAAATGTTAAATACTTTTTTTTGTCTTCTAAAAACGAACAATATGAAACCAACCGCGTCGAAAAATATTGATTAGATCAAAAGTTATTGATGATTAAGTTTACATAAACATTAGTTTGATTAAACACTATTAGATTATTTTGTTAACAATGACAATATCCTGTAATTGTGCTTAATTACTGTACTCCGTCAACAGATCACGTGTGCCAAACCCGCAATCGGTAAGTTGAATAGTTAATGAGTTATAGCGTTATAAACAAATTGACGTAGCATTTTTTTACAATAAACTTGTACCACTTTGTCACTTTCCCTGCATGACGCTGATTTTTTCTAAGGTAGATTACGTACGGTGTAATCGAGCGGCGTCGTTATTTTTTCAAAAATTGCAATTGCATGGCCAAAATAGGGTTTTTCTACAAATAACAACAAAAAATGTATACTTTGTTTGACGCACACGCATCTACTTAGGTTTCAATATTTCCAGGTTTTCGACAACGGGAATAGATTTCTCTCGTCGCGAGGTATGAAATTAAAAGAAAATCATCCAAATATCTTTATTGGATCCCAAGAAAAGTCGACTTTAAGTAGCACCGTTCAATTTGAATGGCCGCTCGGCCGACTCGCTGAAAATCTTGACGCAGCCATTCAAATTGAACGGTGCTACTTAAAGTCGACTTTTCTTGGGATCCAATAAAGATATTTGGATGATTTTTTTTAATTTCATACCTCGCGACGAGAGAAATCTATTCCCTTTGAAAATCTGGAAATATTGAAACCTGAGTAGATGCGCGTGCGTCGAACAAAGTATACATTTTTTGTTGTTATTTGTAGAAAAACCCTATTTTGGCCGTGCAATTGCAATTTTTGAAAAAATAACGACGCCGCTCGATTACACCGTACGTAATCTACCTTAGAAAAAATCAGCGTCATGCAGGGAAAGTGACAAAGTGGTACAGGTTTATTGTAAAAAAATGCTACGTCAATTTGTTTATAACGCTATAACTCATTAACTATTCAACTTACCGATTGCGGGTTTGGCACACGTGATCTGTTGACGGAGTACAGTAAATAAGCACAATTACAGGATATTGTCATTGTTAACAAAATAATTTAATAGTGTTTAATCAAACTAATGTTTATGTAAACTTAATCATCAATAACTTTTGATCTAATCAATATTTTTTCTACGACAACCTCGATAAATGTTCATTTTATAACCGTAACTTCAATCATAAACTAGCACATTTTGTACAGAATTTCATTTTTGCATCGGTTGCTAGGCAAGTTGCTAAGCAACAAATGCGAAATGGAATATTTCGTGTTAGGTCTAGGTTCACTCTAAAATCACGACGACTACGTCTTGTCAAATTATGACGTCCAGCGACAAATTGATGAAATGTCAGCAGATCGTTTCTGTCAAAGTTTTAGTATAGGTAGCGAATCGTATGTTATGATGTTATATTATGATATGTTCTCATAGAAAAAGTATAGTATGCAACTTGCAACAAAATGGCCATTTTGCACTCGTATGAAATTTCATACTCGTGCAAAATGGGCATCATTTTGTGCTCATTGCATAATATACTATTTCGACGCGGTTGGTTTCATATTGTTCGTTTTTAGAAGACAAAAAAAAAGTATTTAACATTTTTTCTTCATAATCAAGAGCAAAAAAGATATTCACGAATGAACGAGTAATTGTACTAGAAAATAGCACAATATGGTCATTTAAACAATGTCGTGCAAGGTTTTGCATTTGCGGGTTAGTACTATTTTATTGTACGTATTTTTTGCAACCTTTATACAAAGTTTCAAGCTGATACCAGCGATTATCGCGCTAAACTCTAAATCGCCTTGACTATTTATTCTATATTTTCATAACTATTTATAAAATAAAATATCGTCTTTAAACATTATGCACTTTATTATAAACGTTTGAGTATTATATTTTGATTATAAATAAAATATATAAGATGAAGCAAATCAAAAAAGGCTTACTTCAGATTCGTTCTCATCTGTGTAATTCGAAACATATGACGCTACAGATTCTGCAATAGATAGCGCAGGAGATGGGGATGCCAGAGGAACTAAAGGAGGGGATGTCAATGACTGATTGGGTGTCTTATCGCGTTGCAAGTTGAAGGCTGTATTAATTTGTAATTCTTGATGATACTTGAGGGGCTGGAAGTTCTGTTCAGTTATCTCATAATTATATAAAGTCTTATATTTTGTTTGGGAAACTTGAGGTTGAAATGAGGGATTTTCTGACTGAGGTTGAGCACCAAACTTTGTATGAAAATTGTTCAATTGATGGGATGTTTGTCGTGGAACATATGAAGCAGGTGTCGGTGCATATTTCAAAAGAATGTTCATGATTTCCATCCTCACTGCCAGTTTCGAATCTTGTGGAATATTCTTCAAAGCTGGATGCAGCGAAAGCAAAAAATGGAAATCATCATCTTCACATTTTTCAGCCGCTTTGTTTCTGGCTGCTACATTAGCTTCTAGAGCGCTAATCAGTTTTGTTACCACTGGAACTTTTGGAGAAGGTGAGCATAATTTTTTTATTACGATAATATTTATATTTTTATATTAAACTTTCTGTTGGCGTACCAACCTGTAGTATAATAATTTTTAAGGTTGCACCAATTATACAAAAACAAAATACAACTATGAGAAATGCGATTCCAGTAGCAGTAAAATTGCAAGTAGTTCTTCGGTATCTAGGATCTGGAGATTCAATGACATCACTTCAGTATTTATACCGAATTCCAAAAAAACACAATTAGTACGTACCTGGTGGAAGACTTAGATGCCATCTACTTTGCTTTGGAGGATTTCATAGAGGTAATATTTCATGAAAAAAAAATTCGGTATAATATTTTTTAATGGCAAACAAATTACCAACGCCAAAGAAATACTGTTTTTATATAGAACTTGAAAATTAATCGTAAAAAAATATCAAAATAATTTTACTGGAATTGCTGGTCATCCCAATTTGCAAAGAATGTCGTTAGTTGTTATTTTGTACTGGCCGATTTTGTTCTTGCATCTGTACGCCATAATTTTCAAAAGAAGTGGGTGTTTCAGGAGTGGAGGACGTGCTGCAACTCTCCATTGCCGTAAAATTTGTATTGGAGTATGTGGTTCACGGGGTGGAATTCGCTATTGCTCTAAAAGAAACTTCAGAATTTCGTAGTACACTTAGTCTGGCATCCATAAGTATCGTATTGATTTGTTGTTTCACTTCAAGGGCTTTCTGAAGTGACAGTTTATTCAAGTGAACTCCAACTTGTTGGCCGAATAGGGTAAATTCATTCTGCTCATTTGTTTTTTGGCGGACCTCTTTTAAAGTATTTAAAGCCTCTTTCAATGTATTGTCAAGTTTTGAAATGTTTCCTGAAATGTTTCGTATGTGCCCCTCCTTTTTTGTGATGATTGACTCTGATTGGTAGCCAATGAAGAAATCCCCGCACTGGTAGTCTGTCCCTCTTTCTGCTGCCTTTGAGTCTCATAAGACTTAGATACCATTTGTTCTTCAGCTTCCGCAGATCGTTTATCGTCGGTGCTGTTTAGAGTCTGAAATATAAATTAATACATGTTTTCGTCTTTATTAAGCTATTACACCTATCTAGTTATTTTTTGTGTGTTCATTTTCAGGTGCCAAAAAAGAAAACAGACTGGGAGAAAATAATCAACGGATTTAACCTGAAATGGAATTTTCCTCATTGCGTTGGTGCTATCGATGGGAAGCACATTACTATAAAATGCCCAAAAAACTCTGGTTCGCTATATTACAATTATAAAAACCAGTTTAGCGTGGTACTACTCGCCTTAGTTGATGATAATTACAATTTCACATGTATAGACGTAGGAAGCTACGGTAGTTCCTCAGATGAAGGAATTTTTTGTAAATCAGCTTTATAGTCTGCTATAGAAGAAAATAAGTTAGACCTGCCAGAAAATAGTATAATAATAGGAGACGAAGCCTTTCCTTTAAAAGAGTATCTAATGAAACCTTATCCTAGGCGGCCTAACCTGAGTATTACGGAACGTGTTTTTAACTATAGATTGTGTCGAGCAAGAAGAATAAGCGAGAATGGATTCGGAATTTTAACAAATCGTTTCCGGATATTTTTAAGGGCAATAGATCTTGAACCAGAAAAAGTTGTTAAAATCGTGAAGACGTGTTGTGCTTTACATAATTGGATTAGGAAACAGCTAAGTCAAATTATGGATTAACACCTGATGTTGAAGATACAGAGAACGCTAAAATTAGTTTAGGAACATGGAGACCACAACTCCATTCTCAAGCACTGATAAGTATGGCTCCAACAAATACTAGAAATTTAAATAATGCTGCGCGTCAAAAGCGTGCACAGTTAGCTGATTACTTTATGGGCGAAGGCGAAGTAGAATGGCAATACAGGATGGTGAATCTACAGGTCACCGGGGGTGTAGGCGATAACTGATGAAATTCCAGAAAAATGTGCATTTTTCTTTATCATAACTCCTTTAACTTTACCATAACACAAAGTAAAATGCAACTACTTCAAACTAACAATGCAATGGAAACATTACATGAATAAATTTAGATTACTCTAAACTAATGATTTTTTTCTTACCAAATTTGTCTCAGATTCAGGTTCAAATTCTTCGTTTTTGGAAAAGAAGGCGTGAGCAAAATTATACCAGTGGAGCTTGGGCTTATAAATTTCATCAACACCAGAACCAGTTGTCATTGATTTTTTCAGCTTTCGAAATTTATTGTTGTGTGTTCCTCGAATTGATCTAATTTTTTCCCTCAATGCTTTCACATTTTCTAATTTAAAAATGTTCAAAAGCGCTTCTTCCGCTTGATCCCGTTTATTTCTATCCTTAAATGCTGAAATGGACTTATCCCATAGACAAGGGTATTTCTGGTAACATTCCAGAAATGTAAGTATATCAAACGAAGACATGATCGAATGCCAAACAGCAGATTCGCGCCAAAAAATACGTATTGTAGTGTCGCACTTTCAGTACTGTCACCGTCGCCGATGTTCAAACGATGAAATAAGCGAGACATTTGATGTCACTGCCGCGACATCGCCGGTGTCACGATGTCGTATATCAAAAATTTTTGATATGCGGCACTAGCGTCACGACACCATGACATCGAGACATTCAACTGTTCAGACAATGCATTGTTGCGGCATTCACGTCACGGCATATAAGGGATTTGGACCATGCGTCGACTCGCTGAAGTCGCTCCGTCTGTTTTCAGCCTTAAACCGGCAAACTACGATTTATCAGAATAAAATGAAAAATATTGGTTCACGAGACGGGGAAAGAATGTTTTAAATCTGCCAGGTCGCATTCGTGTTCGGGCAGTCTTACAGTGTAGATCGATATAAACCAGTTCTGCGTCTATAGATTGTGTTCCTGAAAAGTGAAATTTTAGGCTAAAATGAGCAATAATATGGATGGTGATCCACCTGATAGAGGAAAAAAATATTGGATATGAAACAATTGTCGTGGATAGTATAGCAACCGATATTGAAATGGAAAAAAAAATATGATAATAAAATTACAGACAAGTATCAAAAAACACCCAAGAACAAACGGTATTTGAAATGAAATCGGAAGTAAAGTAAGTCAGGACTCAATTATTAGACCTAAAAATTATTACAGTTATTCGGATTCCGGTCCATACTTTGTTTTTGTAGAAAATAAAAACGGTAATATAGGAAAATTACATCGCATTGGTACAGCAAGGTTAATATTAAATTCAGTGTCTGATACCAGAAATAATATTGTAAATATATCTTTAATAGGGCGTAATAGGGTAAGACTAGAATTTAATTCTTATGAAAGTGCGAATAATTTCATTAATTCAAGTAATTTGCAAAACAAAAATTACGATGTTTACATTCCAAACTTTTTAGTTCATAAAAAAGGTGTTGTAAAACAAGTCGATAAAAATTTATCGGAGGTAGAATTAACAAATATTATAGAAGTTAAAAGTGGACAAAAGGGTGAGGTGGTTAATGTTGAAAGAATGTACAGGAGAGAAAATGATAAACTAATTCCTACAGGAACGATCATTGTAACTTTTAAGGGCCAAATTCGTCCTGAAAAAATAATTATTGAGCGTATTATTTATGATGTAGAAGAATATATACCAAGGGTCATTCAATGCTTAAAATGGTTGAGGTATGGACACATTAAGGGCCAGTGTAGAGGTCAAATGAGATGTAGGTTTTGTGGAGAGGAGCATGACGAAGATACCTGCGATAAAAAAGATAAGCCAGCTTGTGTCTTATGTAAGGGACCTCATAATGCTACAGATAAAGGTAAATGTCCTATTTATGATGAACAGAAATCTGTCAAATACTTGATGGCTATAGAAAATATTTCTTATTTAGAAGCTAAAACTAAATGTAAAAATAGTTTTGCGAATATTATGAAATCTAATACACAAAATAACAGATATTCAGTCCAAGTTAAACGTAGACCATCTTACGAAACTGTAGAAGATAATAATGAAATATCAGAAAAAAATAAGGAAATTACTTCAATACCAAAAATTTCATCTCAACCTGTGTACCTTTCATATACCAATACTCCCCAATATCATACATTCCAAAACTCTCAAACAAACGTTCCATCTACTTCTTCATCACAAAATTATCTAAATAATAAAATTATTTGCGAATCAATTATGAATATTATTAAAACCCAGTTAAACACTGAAGATACAAATTTGTTAGAATCTTTAAAAAATAATATAGCAGATATTTTAAATAAAATTTAAATTCACGGTGTTACAGTGGAATTCACGATCGGTTATATTCAATAAAGGGTCATTGGAAAAATATCTTTTTGATAACAAAATAGATGTCGCTTTTCTGAGTGAAACGTGGTTGAAAAAGCAGAACAATGTAATTTTCTCAGGGTATAATATATTTCGGCTAGATAGAGATAATGGCTATGGTGGTGTGGCCATTTTGGTTAAAAACAAATTTCAAACACAGAATTCCTCACATTATTTTAATATAACAGATGTTATGTGTGTATCTAGGAAAATAAAAGTTACCAATAAATTATTTTTAAATATATATTCAGTATACGTTAAACCCAAATTAAAAATATCTGATAGAGAATGGGCAAATTTCTTTCAAAGTTTGGAAAAACCTTTCTTAGTAGGAGGAGATTTTAACTCTCATCATTCAGCGTGGGGATGTGATTCGGTGGATAATGCGGGAAAAATTTTGTTGGAAGCGATAGAAAAATGCAATATAAATTTTCTTAATGATGGATCTGAGACCTTAATTCAAAGCCCAATTTCAAGACATAAATCGGCTATTGATTTAACTATATGTTCTGGGGATATTGCATTAATTTGTGATTGGAAAACGGAAAATTTTAGCTTGGGATCAGATCACTTTCCAATATACATGAAAATAAATTTAGAGGAACAATATACCAGTTTAAATAATAATTGTTGTAAGTGGGACATAAATCATGCTGATTGGCAATTATTCTCCACTATGATGGACTATAAGTTATCAAAATCAGATGATATGACATATGAAGTATTTGTAAACTATTTAAAAGAGGTTTGTAATATTTCAATTCCAAGTAAAAGAAAAGTTGTCAATCAGAAATTTAATAAATCGTGGTGGAATGACGAATGTAAGGATGCTATTAATCAACAAAAAAAAATGTGGCAAACCTATAAAAATAATTCAAATTTAGAAAACTACATTAAATTTAATAGAGCTGTAGCAAAAACAAAAAGGGTAATTTTAAAAAGTAAAAAGAAATCATGGAAAAAATTTTGCGAAAATTTGAATAGGGCCTTATCCATTAAAAATGTTTGGGAAGAAGTAAAAAAATTAAAAAGCTCGAATAACGTCCCAAAATATAAAGTTCATGAAGGCCATTGGGCAGATATTTTTTTGAATAAATTAGCTCCTCCTTCTGTTCATTTAAAACCTAGCGAAATTCAGAAACTCAATAAATCAGATCATCCCTTACTAAGACAAATTAATATGACCGAGCTTTTAAATTGTATCAAATGCACTAAGAATACCGCTCCAGGACTAAATGGTATTCAGTATAGTATGCTATCGAATCTCTCATATTACAGTAAAAATAAATCACTTAACATTTTTAATTTTATTTGGGAAAACGGTGTTTTTCCCAATAATTGGAAAGAATACGTTGTTGCGCCATTTCTTGAACCAAATCGAAATCCAACATTACCGGAATCATATAGAGGCATATCATTAGCTTCTTGAAAAACATACGAAAGAATATTAAAATATCGGTTAGAATTGTGGCTTGAATTTAATAATAAAATTGCTTATAACCAATTTGGGTTCAGAAGGCATCACTCTACTATGGAGAATATATCATATTTAATTACTGATATTAATCTGTCTTTTACAAATCATCAGGACGTAGTTGCATTATTTGTTGATATTGAGAGTGCATATGATAATGTTGACCTTTCGGTCTTAGCATCTCAAATGGCGATCATTGGATTACCAAATGAATTTACTCGAAGAATCATAAATTTATATTCAAATAGGACTATATATTTAAAGGTAAATGGTAAACTGATGAGTCCACAAGTCACCAATAAAGGTATAGCTCAGGGTGGAATTTTGTCTCCTTTATTGTATTTAATATATGAGTGATTTGACAGCACTTCAAGAAAAACAAAATATTAAAATGTTGCAATTTGCGGATGACATTTGTGTATATGCTGATGAATGTCATTTTCAAGTAGGAAAATATAAAATAAATAACTTTTATGGTGATTTACAAACATGGTGCTCCAATAAAGGCATGAACATTTCCGAAGAAAAGAGCCAAGTTTGCGTTTTTTTCAAAGAAACAAGGTACCTAATAAAATACAACTCCAGTCCTCCAAATTTAATGTTGTAGAATCTGTAAAATACTTGGGAATTATACTTGATCGTAAATTACTATGGTCTAATCACATTAATTATATAATTTCTAAAGCTGAAAAAAGCCTAAATGTTTTAAGAGCAACAGCACATACGACATAAGGAGCAGATGCAGAAGTGTCTCTTCTACTTTACAGATCCTTCACGAGAGCTATTTTGGATTACGGCAGTATTTTTTACTCTCAAGCAGCTAAATGTCATCTTCAAAAATTAGATGTGGTAGCAAATAAATGTTTAAAACTTTGCTTAGGTGCTTTAAAATCCCCACCAAATTCTAATGTGAATGTAGAAACAAACGAGATGCCACTACATTTAAGAAGACAATACTTAACAAATAAATTTATAATCAAAATGTGGTCCAAAAATAGTTTATTGATTAATAAAATTCATACTTTTCATATACTAAATCTGACTTCAACATATTGGCGAAAGAAAAAATCACCTTCAATCGTTCCTTCCTACAGTAGTATAAAAGATATGCTTCCGGATTGCTATTCATCTAAACATATTCCGAATTTTTCTGTAGATATCGATACTATTGAACGCATTAAAGTGAATTTTTTTTTAAAATTACCAGGAATTTCCAGTATCGATGACAAATCCTATGTTTAATTATGATATTAATACACTTTTCCCGAATCATATACATATTTAAACAGATGCATCAAAATCAAATAATGGGGTAGGTGCAGCCTTTTGGATTCCAAGCGTTAAAGTTTCGAAGTTTTTTAAGCTAAATGAAAAAAATTGTATCTATAACGCAGAGATGATAGAATACTGGAAGCTTTAAAATATATTAAAAACACGGAAATGCCAAATTCGTGGATTATCCTTTCAGATTCTAGGAGTGTTATAGAATCCATAAAACATACAACACCAAAAAAAATATAAATTATATTATGGCCAGCATTTTGAAAAATACTAAAATTATCTTTGGATGGATAAAAGCTCACTGTTGTTTAATTAATAATGAAATTGTAGACCAAATAGCAAAGGTTGGTGTAGTTGAAGGCAATATAGCTAATTATAAATGTACAACAGAAGATATTTGTACTTTTGCAAAAATAATCAGTAAAAGAGCTTTGGTACAGGAATATAACGATTCCACAAAGGGTCTTGCATACAAAAGCGTACAGCCAAGTATTCCATTCAGAACCTGGTTTAGCGGGTTAGCGGTTTCGAAAAATGTTATCTCTGTAATATGTAGGCTTAGATTTAATCATATATTAGTCCCCCAGTATTTATTTAAATTAAATCCTAAAGAAAATCCTTATTGTGAATGTGGCGAATTGGGTACGGCTGAGCACATGATTTTAAATTGTCACAGAGTACAGGATAAGGTTTTAATATTCAATGTATATCTCTATCAAATAATGAAGCCATATAATTTATCACAATTGTTACAAACGCGTGATTTACATATTTATCTAAATCTAGTTCATCACATTCGTAATATAGATCTCAAATTATAGATATAATTAATGAGTAAGTTAGTATTTAATATTTCCTGTATGTCTATCCAAGTGTTTACCTACTCTGACTGCGATCCTCTTGTTTGTCTGAAATCGCTTATATAGATCCGTAAGCGTAATGTGTCCCTGTGTTATTCCCAAAAGAGATTATAGAAAAAAAAATGAAAGGTTATTAAAAAAAAAAGAAATAGTGACAAATAGTTTAAAAAAACAGAAATTATAGACAAAAAAAATAATAATAATAATGAAAAATAAAAACTACCGATGTAAATAGTTATAGATTTCAAATAATGTAAGCATACTGTTCCTTTAAATGAAAAATTTATTGAATAAAGTAATATCTCTAAAACATGTGGTTTGGCGAATGGGTAAGCATAAGCTTCCCGCAGTCATCCACGAATAACTAAAATCAATTAATTTAGGAATGTAATGAAAATCCTCATTTCTACTACAACAAATCAACATTTATTTTCGACTCTTCGTGGTTGAGAGAGAAAAGAAAGAAACAAAAAAACTGTACAAACGGGTTTTCCTTTGTAAAAATAAAACTGCAGAAAACAAATCCAAAGAAAAAGTTAACAAAATATTTCTACTTACTCGGAGGTACGAATTTTCGAAAATACGGCGAATTATAAAACAAAATCTTTACCTTTCAAATGAGGCGTCGGTATCGGGAGGTCGGTACATAGTTGCTAGCAGCACAAACAATTGTCTTTTCTTCCGGTTTTCACTCCCGAATTTTTCACACAAGACCGGATAATATCAACTTTTGAGACCGTAAGTTGCAGAGCGCAGAACAGTTATCGAACGGAGATCGAGCGGAGATCTTGAAGCATTAGTTGTTTCCCTATTTATATTGTCATTAACGGTCTTAAAATTTATTTAGGTTGAACAAAAATTTTTTGATATACTACACGTCCTTCGGAATTGATTAAAACATATATATACCGGACGGCCGATCAGTTGGAAATTTTGAACAACGGAACGGATAAATTTTATACGGTGGATTTCGACTTTGCGTACCTCCGGATTAATAATACAATACATTTAAGCAGAGAAAAAAATAGATTCTCAATGCGGTAACAAAAAGGGGTCGGAAAGTAAGTAAAATACGTTACGGAAAATAAAAGCGAACCTCGATTCGGTGCCCGAAAAAAATAACTCGTTACAACCTAAAAAGAATTAATTAAGAGGTTAGACATTAATACCTCTGATTTTTTTAAATATCATTTCTTTCTTTCAACAAAATATTGATTTCCTTCATTACCATTATTTTTTCCTTAAGGAGCACTGTTTTTCCCCTTTCAGTTTTTAATCGCTCTTCATAATAGCTTTTTTTGAAAGCAAATCAATCTGGTTATTTGTAAGAACCATTTTAAGTATTTTTTCTGAAATTTGTGCTTTGGCCGACTTTTTAGTTGTTTTTTTTATAATATTTGGACTTGAAATAATTCATCAAATTATTTAAATTTTTTATTTTATTGCGCGATTGCAGTTTTAAAAGTGTGTATTTTTTTTAGCAATGTTTGATACTTTTGTTTATAACTACTATTATCTGATATTTCAGAAACATTGTGAGAAAACATTGGCCCTTTATCAAACAATGAGTGACAGTCAATTTCAGGTTGCACTGTAGCTAACGTTTTAGGACAATGGACAAATTACATTTTTCTCATCAATTGTTTCTAAATTTAAAGTTGGAATTGCAGTTTTTCAGCGCAAAGGTAAATCTGGATTCAAAAAAATAAAGAAAGTAATATACCATTTTTTTTATAAATAATTTTTTTTTTACCTGAAAGCTCATTTTGAAGGTCCCGTTCATAATCATTTTTAGTAAAGTGATTAGAGCACACCGAACCGTTTTTGGGATTGAATGTATTTGACATTATATTGCAGTGACGAATCCACTCTTTTTGGATAGTACAAGATACTAAATCTCTTGCAAGAGGGAAGCAATGGAAAATGACATCTTTATTGCCAACTTTCTTCAAGTCCATTTGAATTTGATTATTTTTACAACACGATACACGATAACGTCCAGGCATCTTCATTATTTCTTAACCCTTTAAGTGGCAAAACACTGAGGACCTTTTTATTTGTTCGCCGTTTGTTGTTACTGATTGATATAAGTATATTCAACATATTTTCAATTTTTTTATTGCAAAAAATATTTTCAAAACATTTATACGGGGTGGGAAATATGTATCCCACCGATCTCTAAGGAACCTATATACATATGGCTGAATTCGCTGGTCATAATTTCCCACTATAGTTGCAGAAAAACAAACTTATTACGATTTGTGGAATACTGAAAAACACTCTTTGCACAAAGCAACATCGCACATTTTGCAGATCATATTGCTTCGTTTTTCTTTCGGCTTAGTGCTACAGTGAGCACAGCGTCGATAAGTTTTTATTTTTTCTGGAATATGATCTCCCACATTCACAAATCTAACTAAGTTTTGAACCCTTCTGATGACCATCTGGACAATTTCTTCTCCTGGCTCGGCCTGCTGCAGGTGTGTACACTTTACGTTTGCGACTGGTGTAATTGGTTATCAATTCATTTACGAATTTTGACTTAAACTGTAAATGTGTAAGTCCTTTTAGTTTCTTAGAATTCATGGCACAGTTGTAAATGATAAAACTATTTACAACACAGGCGTCAAGTAAATAATAAAACATTTTTAGCCACCATATTCGGGACTTTTGTTGAATTGAATAGAATGACATGCACTGGTCAAACAAATCAACACCGCCCATGCTTTTGTTGTAAACTGCAACCGCTTTAGGGCAAGTCACCGGCACTCGGATCCCTTTATTGTCGCGTCTAAGCACATTTGTAGCCTCACTTGGATTGTGCATGGTTGTAATTACAGAAACTTTTCAAGAAGTAGCTTTAGAAAAATAGATAGTGGACTGTCTGTATTTAGGTCAATATTCACTCCAACATGCTCGACGAATTCGGCTTCTTGGAACTGGCTCGGTGTAGTGGCAGTCTTTGACCACTTATACTTCTTTCCTATCTACAACGTTATGTACTGGCAACTTTTATATATAAATACAACAAATGAAGTCTAGTCATGTAAGCAATTTTACTAACCTTCTATCGCGAAGGGTTCCAACAGACCAACAAACGCAGACCCCGAATCTACTCCAGTAGCCTCCCTTACTCCGGTAGCCTCACTTACTCCAGTGACCTCACCTACTCGGCCTAGTCCAAATACGACAAATACCACCAAAACGATTATTCCCATCTAGAAATGTAAACGGTACTATAGAAAGGGTCTTTAGATAAGACTACCTTTACTTACCAATTGGTAACAGATCCACAAAAAAATTCCAAAAATGGCGTGGGAAAAGGATTTCACTCCACTTCCTTCAAACTACGCCCTCCTTCAAAAATACGTCCAACACCCAAATCCCACTTTAAATGGTAGAGATAATAATCCCGAATAATATCGGATGGCTTTATGCCAGTTAAGATTCTTGCAGAATCCTGATTCTCCAACCCAGATCTTTCACCAAACAATTCGTACCACTCAGTAGTCGGAAGATAACTCCATCCACTACCCAGAACACCAAACGTCGTTAGCGACTTCCGTTAGGGAAATATTCGCGAACAACAAATATATAAAAGTCCCAGTAACTATAACCGGTCAAATTAGGCGCTAATCTATTTAACGTCTAACGACTAACACTAAAATCTAAAAACCAAATATATACCCTCCCCGTATATACATCAAATTAACAGAAAAAGAAAAATAGGACATCGATGGATTAAAAATTAAGACTATCCCTAGTTGTTTGTATGTGGAACTTAAAACCAAAACCACAGAATCTAGTTCATCCCAAGCCACTACATAACCCATATCTGAGTCCAATGTAGCGGTTAAGTAGCATACTATGTTCTACTTGACACGTTAGCCTCGTAAAACGTTTCTACTACACCCAAAAGACCAACTAAAATTCCCATCCCACAAAGCCAAAGCTAAAACCACTCTCTTCATTCCTTCCAGATAACAAAAAAAGGTGTTACCCCTTTCCAACAATCTAGAAAAATCAACATTTTAAAGTTTAAGAGCCGTTACACATGGGACTGATGGTCAGTCCTGATGATCAGTTGTGTGAGTACGCGAAGCAAAACTGATGCCTTTCACAAGCTACGTATGACACATTTTTAAAAATGTATTTGAAGCGTACGGAACAACGCGTGGTTGCCGCTTTGTGCGTTAAACGATTAATAGATCGAAGAACAACAAGGAAAAACAGAACAATGTGGGTGCATCCAATTTGAGAACAAAGATTTCTCCAAGGTGCGTTTACAACGCTCTATTCAACTTTAAGAAACGACGAACAGAAGTTTTTTAACTATTTCCGGATGTCAATCAGAACGTTTGATGAACTGCACAGTAAACTGGAAAATACTTTAACGTTTTCTGACCACATAAGGATCTCAATTTCTTCTGTAGAGAGGCTCTGTGTGGCTTTGAGGTAAGTAAAACAATTTATAATATATTCCGGCGTTTGTTTTAAAAACAACATATGTTTAAAACTTTAATTTTTCAGGAAATGGAAAAAAAAGCACTGTCAAATTTTTTTAACGAAATATAGGGATCAGTTATGACACCGTCTAGTGACAAATTTATTCCATAATTTAGTCACCAGTTGTGTGTTTTTAAAATAAACGCCTCAATAGCTGTAAACTCTAAATTTTTATTTCTTCAACATATACAAAATAGAACATATTTCCACACAAAAGTAATTACTGTAAACTTTATATGTGTATATTACTGTGTATCTATATTTCGTCAAGGTTTGTTTGTACTAGTTGCAATAAAGTTGGCTGAACATACGCTTCATTGGATGATGCTGGTGATGGTGTTGGTGTTGGTACAGATGTTGTAGACGGAGCCCTCGAGTAATTGCCATGAAAATGTGTTTGTTGGTGCTGTGCAGATACATTATAAGGAAATCTGCCTTGCATATGGGTCATATTGTAGGACTGCTGATCCGCATATGATGTATACTGTGGCACATTTGTGTTTGCAACATTAAATTAGGTACATTTTTTATCTCCATCATTATGCGTAGTACTTCTGAACGAAATTGTAGTTTTTGATTCATATCAAAAGTCTGTAGCGTGGGCAGTAATGATTCAAAAAATGCCATGTCACCACCGTCAGGGTTTTTAGGTTTCTTAATATCGTCAAGAAACGATATTAATTTATCATCAATATTTTTACGTTTCATTGCTTTTTGTTTACGAGATGACTTTGGAGGTACGCCAGTTATTGAACCTTCATGTGTAGGACGTTCTGTGTCTCTACTCTCTGATTCGTCAGTACTATCACGTGTCACTTCCTCATCTGTATTAACATGTTCTAAATTGGATTCAGTAGAATTTAGCTCCATCACCTGATCCAAAAAATTTAAATTGTCATAAAAAATATAGGTTTTAATTTTTTTTGCCGCTTGTCCAGACTTTGTATTCGTCACTTTATTGCGGTCTCTCCTATATGCATCTCGAGCTGTTCTCCATCTCTTTTGCACGACTTCAACTGAAACAAAAATTAATATTTAAACTTGGATTTTTATAACTTTACCTGTGTGTCATCCATTACACCAGTCGCATTCTTATGTAATTTACTGGTAGTTACATTATGTCGCACGGGTGAAGTTTCAAAAATTCTAGTGTTCTTGGTCACCATTCGCTCTACAGTATTTCTACTTTTCTAGTAAAACTAAAACTTTGTTACAGGTATCTCTCAAGTGGTAACACATTTACCGATCTGCACTATACCTACAGATTAGGCATCTCCACAATTAGTAACATCGTGGAGCTGGTGTGTGACAAAATTTGGGAACTTATAGGACCTGAAAGCTTTCCCGAACGTACAACTGAAGACTGGCTGGATATTGCACATAATTTCAATGTATATGCCAATTTTCCCAACTGTATTGGAGCTGTCGATGGGAAACATATACGAGTAATTAAACCCATAAACAGCGCCTCAAATTTCTTTAATTACAAAAAGTATTTTTCAGTGGTGCTTTTAGCAATATGTGATGCAAATTATTGCTTTACGTACATTGATGTTGGAGCTTATGGAAAATTTGCTGATTCTAATATATTTGTTAACAGTACATTTTGGAAAAAGGTGCAACAAAATTCAATAAACCTTCCAGAAGATGCTCCGGTTCCAGGAAGTAATAAGCCATTACCTTTTGTACTTGTTGGGGATGATGCGTTTCCATTGTCTCCAAATTTAATGCGTGCTTATGCGAGGAAAAATCTCAATTACAAAAAGAAAATTTTCAACTATAGGCTTACACGAGCAAGACGATTTATTGAATGTGCCTTTGGTCTTTTAACCAACAAGTGGCGTATTTTCCACAGACCCCTTAATGTTTCTCTTCGCCTTTCCAATAAAATTATTAAAGCATGTTGTGTCTTGCACAATTTTGTATGTTCAAGAGATGGGTATCAATTTCAACACACCTTGTCAGTGAAAGGAGTTTCCAATGATCATCAAAATGCAGCACCACTAATAAATAGGCTAGGTTTCTCCATACGAGATGAGTTTGCTAATTATTTCATTAGCCCACTTGGGAAAGTTCCTTGGCAAGACTCAAAGATATAAAAGTTTCTTATACAGTTATTGTACGATATATATGTATAATTAGTAAAAACTGTACAAAAATGTAATTTACCGTAATAAACTTACTATTAATAATAAATTGTTATAGCTACTTACCCGCTTCCCGTTGTTTGGCTTCTGTCATGTTATCATAATTCGGTACCACCACAGCAGCCACAGCCGCAAACGCCTTATTTTTGACGTCACGATCTTTGTAATTTTCATCTGAAGTATCCCAAATACATCTATTTTCTTCAATAAGGCTTATTAGAATTTCTGTATCTATACGTAACTCATTTTTCGCCATCGTTCTTGCCGTAAAAGTAGATAATACAACACTGTAATTCAACCGGGATGTTATACGCATCTGACCATCAGGATACGTGTGTTAAACCGCATATGTACAATAGCCCCACCTGATGCGTAGTATACGCTGTGCGCAGGGGCTCGCCGTATGCCCTTGCTGACGAATCTACGGACTGACGATGCGCTGTACATGTGAAATGTCGTATTATATATAATGGCCCCCGCGGATGATCAGGACTGACCATCGCCCAACCGGATATGACATTCAAAACAATCGCAAGGTCATCGATCTTTACGCTCCAAGTTCACTAACAACCACAGATCGGTATGCTAAGTGCCGTTTCACATGGAACGTATGATCAGAACGTAACGTCAGTGCCGACCATACGCCCTGATGTACTATACGCGGCGTATACGTTTCACATGAACAGCGTACGGTGAGCAACGTGTTATTCGCTGTTGCCATAATTTGAATTTCGTGTTTTCATTTTGTGGTCATGTCTCGGCGTAACATAATAATCGCCGTGGCTAGGCTAATACAGCGAAGAAGGCAGAAACAAAAAAGGTTATGGGTGCATCCTATTGTTAGTGAAAGGAGTTTAGTAGGTGCTTTTGTCACATTATATTCCAAATTACGAGAAAACGAAATGAAGTTTTTTAATTACTTTCGCATGTCCATAAAATCTTTTGATGAATTACATCATAAACTAGAAAATGCTTTGAAATTATCGGATATTGTAAGACCATCAATTTCATCAGTGGAAAGACTCTGTGTATGTTTGAGGTAAGTAATAAGTAATAATAAAAATAACAGTAAGTTATAGAAATAGCAGTTTATTTTATTTTAATTTTAAACACACCTAAACCTAAAGAGTGTCGTAAAAAATGCTGAAATTTTTAAGAAAAGGGCGGCTCATAGCCATTATCGTAATTTCCGAACTGCATTTCATCGAATTCTGTTCCGCTGAGTTGTAATAAAGTTGGGCGATTGGTGTCACCAGAAGATGAAGATGGTGGACATGAGTAATGTGAGGTCATTCTGTTAGGCGTGAATGAACAAGAAGAAGCTGAAGAGGTTCTAGATGACGGGTCCAAATTACTCGCTGATTGATTGTAAGACTTACGCTCGGAGTTGCTATACGGTTGAATTTTTTTTAGGTCCATTATAATTTTCAATACTTCAGATCGAAACGTAAGTGTTTGACATTCATCGAATGTTCTTAAACTTGGCAAAAGTGACATTAAAAAGGCTTTATGATCATCTCGGTCGCTGTCTTCACTGTTCTTTAGAAATTGCAGAAGTTTATCATCCACTGACTCTTTCTTCTTCCTTTTTTGTCGCGTGAAAGTCTGTGAAGCTCCGGGTGTTTTTTCTATTTCTTCGTCATTTTCGGAATGTGATAAAACGATAGAATTTTCAATATTATCTTCTGCACCGGTGTTACTATCCTGGTCACAAGTCAAACTTGATTCAGTTCTATAATAATATAATAATATAGAAATCAAAAATATTGTCGCAAGTCTCAAAAATCATATCTTACATATTTAAATCCATTGTTTTATCCAAAAACTTTAAATTCTCGAAGTATATATACTTTTTAACAGTTTTGGCAGCATCACCACTTTTCAATTTTTTCAATTTTGCTCGGTCTCTTACATAGGCGTCTCTTGAAGTTTTCCACCTCTTTTGTACCAACATGACTAAAAGAAAGAAATGTTATAATTATAAAGCAATTAATAGTCGTCCGTAAAATAAGAAACAATAAAATATCTTAGTCCGCTATGCCCACTAAAATATTTTATTATTATAATTATACACTACGCAACAAAATTAACGCACAACCAAAAATTTGCCTTAAATTTAAAGCAATGTATTTTTGTTAGTTTTTGTTCGATTCTATTCATTTTTTTTTAAATTGTAGCCTGTTTCCTTGAAAATATCACTGCCTTAGTTGTTTTAACTACAAATGTCATTTTCATATAATACTGAGTGTTTTAAAAATGTCATGTATTTTTCCCAAATTTTGAAACATCCTGTGGGATATAATGGTTACTGCAAGTCATTGCGAATATAGCCAAGTTAAAGCCTCAAGTTTCCTTTACATTTTGTTTTTTTAATCATTTGTTTATCTCTGTTACTTTACGAGATATTCAATGTTATAAAGTAACGTGTTTTTTATTGAATTTTCCTAGCTATCGTTGTCCAAGTAAGCATTGCCACGGCCCTCTCTAAGCAGGCCATGAACAGGTGTTCGCGGCAGTGTTGCCAAGTTGCCAAAAATCGAACAAAAACTAACAAAAATGCATTGCTTTAAATTTAAGTTAAATTTTTGGTTGTGCGTTAATTTTGTTGCGTAGTGTATTTTGCCCTTAAAATTTTTCTCTATTAACAATTAATTTTATTTTTTAGGTACTTGGCTAGTGGTAATACGTTCACCGATATGCATTATACATACCGACTTGGAATTTCAACAATTAGCAGTATTGTCGAGGCAGTCTGCGACGAAGTTTGGAAAATAATGAAAAATGAATGTATGCCAGATCCTTCAACAGAAAAGTGGCAAGAGATTGCGTTTAATTTTGAAAAATATGCAAATTTCCCAAACTGCATCGGTGCTGTGGATGGGAAGCACATTAGAATAGTAAAACCTATTAATAGCGGTTCACTTTGTTACAATTATAAATCTTTTTTTTCATTAGTCCTTCTGGCTATATGCGATGCAAATTTCTGTTTCACATATATCGATGTTGGTGCATTTGGTAAATTCTCAGATTCAAATGTGTTTGGGAACAGCGAATTTTGGAATAAATTAGAAAACGACTTGTTACATATTCCTAAAGAAAGGCATATTTCAGGATATGAGGAAATGCGATCTTTTCCGTATGTGCTAGTTGGTGACGAAGCATTTAAGCTCACCCCTCATCTAATGCGTCCATATGCAAGAAAAAATTTAAATCATAAAAAGAAAATCTTTAATTACCGCCTGACTCGTGCCCGTCGATACATCGAATGTTCGTTCGGAATTTTATCTAACAAATGGCGCATATTTCATAGGCCACTGAATGTATCTTTTCGTCTTGCAAAAAAAATAACTAAAGCTTGTTGCGTTTTGCATAATTTTGTTTGTTCTAGAGATGGATATGCATTCCATCATACCCTAAAGATAAAGGGATTTCGCCATATTAACCCAGCATTCATTGCTCAAAACAGAGTCGGTTACTCTGTAAGAGATAATTTTGCCAATTACTTTGTTAGCCCATCTGGTCAAGTTCCTTGGCAAGAATCAAGAATTTAATCAACTTCAACATAAACATTAACATCAACATAAACGAAATGGAATAAAATAGGATTAATTTTACCTACATCCCTGTTAACCGTTAAGAATTAAAAGTATATAATAGGTATAAGGGATGTAAAATGTAATAGTTCAATAAACAATGTATTGTGTACTTACTAGCTTCATTTTTCTCCTTTTCTGTTAACCCATCAAAGTCCTGTACTACAACGGCGGCCACGTCCTTGAATGCATTGTTTTTAATGTCTCGATTTTTGTACTCTTCACATGAAGTATCCCATATACACCTTTTGTTTTGAATAGTGCATATTAATAGTTCGGTATCAATTTTATAAGAATTATTATTATTCATCATGCTGTTTAGTACAACTGAGAGGCAAGTTAACAGAATGACATGGCAACTGGCAACATGCCGTACGCGACTGACGATCAGTTCTCATGTGAAGCTACGCGTATGAACAATAGCTCGTGAGCGCGCGGACGATACGACGACGCACGAGCTCGACGTAGGCCCGGGATACGAACTGACCATACGCGCTTCATGTGAAATAAGTCATTTAAACGCATGGTATTTGCTTATACGTCCTGACGATACGTTCTCACCATACGCTCCATGTGAAACGGCACTAATTCATCAAAATCAAGTCCACAGACTAATCCATTTCATTCGTAGAACCATCACTGTTTACCAAACCCTATTAGATAAAAACGAAGAAGACTCGCCCAAAAATAGTTTACATATGATAATGTAAACAAAGAAACAATTAGCGGTAGTTAATAGCTCGGTAGCTAGATGTCTATTGAGCCTGTATCAAGATCAAGAGTTCATAGTAAAATGTACAAATGCTCCACTAATAGAGGGTTTGGACAGAGTTTTACATCTATATACACATATCAAAAAATCTCGATTATTACCTTGTTTCTCTCACACTTTCGAATCACAAATTCAACAAATTAATATCCATAAATTTAACATCACAAAAAACCATCCCCACTGTCAATCTATCCTATCCCACAACCTCAAGGAGAATTGGAATGATTACCAAATAATTTATACAGATGGTTCAAAAAATGAAGAGGGTAAAACTGGATTTGGAATCTATATGGAGAATATTAAGGATAAATCAATCTATAAAGCATCCACAAGAATTTCAGACAAAGCTACTATATGTACAGCAGAAACATTAGCCATTGCAACAGCAGTAAAAAAAGCAATTGAATTGGGGACACAGAAGGTGCTGATACTATCAGACTCAAGCAGTGCACTGGAAAAAGTAGCCAAATTTGGCCTAGAGGCGTCAACAGACTCTGCCCAACTACTAGCAAGGCAATTATTGTGGGAAGCAAAACAATCAAACATCACCGTAGCACTGGGATGGATTCCCAGCCACTCAGGTATCATAGGCAACAATAAAGCTGATGAAATTGCCAAGGAAAGTCTAAAATCATTTCAGACAAGTTTTAACGAGGTGGATTATAGAGACTTGTTCATTTCTATCAAAGAAAATATAATGGAACTATGGGAAGAAGAATGGAGAGAAATTTGTAGAAAAAAGGGGAAACATCTATATAAATTGAAAGGTAAAATCACTCGAAAAACCTGGTTTGATCAAGTAAATCTGGACAGATCTAGAATAACCTTAATGTGTAAATTAAGATTAGGGCATTGTGGATCCCTGGAACACTTGCATAGAATTGGAGTCAGAGAGTCCCCCAAATGTGATTGTGGTGAAATTGGAAATATTAAACATTTTTTTTTTGAGTGCAATAACATTAGTAGTGCAATTAAAAACGCTTTTTACTTCAATATGCTCAAATGTGTAACAAGAGTAGTTCTACTTTAAGCTTAGAATGCATGGCTTAGTTACCCAACAGCTAGTAGTGTTTCTCTAATTTATGCATATCTTAAACAGATTAATTGTAAACTTTGAAATTTACAGTGAACAAAAACAAGCAGTGAATCCAGAGAGAGTGATGACAATAAGTCAGACGCGGCAAGCACGCAACTCTGGTCTGGAAAAACTTTATTTATTTTATAAACAAACAAAAAATCTGGGTGGATAACCTAGCGGTTAAGCCCATTATCTCAAAGAAGAAGAAGAGAAGAATGTAAACAAAGTTTAATACACTCAAGTACTTTGTATTCCATAAATTATGTGATCGATACCAATTAACTGAACTATCCCCGCATATCATAAAATAAGCCCACTTTAAGATATTTAGTAAGCACACAGGTATGTAAATCGTACAATTACGGCTAGAATACAACACGTTACTTTCAATTTCCCAGTGGTGTTAACTTGAATTTGTACCAATGATGTCCTTACAAAATCTAAAGACACGAGCATTACTTATTCTTTACAAAAGCTCAAAACGGTTTCGCTTCCTTTAAACTTGCTATCAAAATAGTTATTGGAGATACTGCTGATTAATTACCATAACACTATTTCTGTAATCCCTTGACCTGACAATGAAGGTATCATCCAATGGCGTATACAAAAATTAAAAATAATACAAAATTAGTAAAATGATGAAGAAAAAAAGAACTACAATACTAATGAAATCCTCGAAATATTCTATTAATTCAATACTATATATACAAAAAAAACGGAACGTTACAATATCCCAAAACTAATTTGAAAGTAATTCTCATTGAAAAGATTTGAATTAGAGTCTAATCTCATTCAAACCAGAAAATTTTTTATTAAGGGTCTAATGAGAACCCGTTACCAAATAAACAATTAATTAATCATGAATTTTGAAAATTTAAAACAAATGTAAATTTAAACTAATGAACTCTGAACTGGAATGTATGGTTTCAGTCTGTTAATGTTGTGGATAAATATGAGTATCATCATAAAGAGAACTATTTTGGATCTACTATTTTAATCTTTTAATCGTCTATGTTAAGGAACATAAGATCTATTTAATTGTACTTGTGTATTCAAACAAAAACTATTATTCTGTAATTCTTTATCAATTTGTAAATCTTCCAGAAAATCCAGCTTATTAAAATTTTTAGAATTGACTTCTTTTAAAATTTGTGAATTCGGATTAGGACTAAAATTATGTTTGTTAAAATCAGTTTTTGTCGGAATTCACAAATTTTAAAAGAAGTCAATTCTAAAAATTTTAATAAGCTGGATTTTCTGGAAGATTTACAAATTGATAGAGAATTACAGAATAATAGTAGTTTTCTTGATATTTAAATAGATTTTTATTGTCTAAATATCTTTTCTGTGCTTAGATTTAGTTTTACAAACTTCATTCTATGAATAATTATTGTTTTTTTGGTGTCCGTTTTTCTGTATTTGCAACCGTTTAAACCACTTAAAGTAGAAAAAATGTGATTTTCAAATGTCTATTACATACTTCTTTACAAACTTCATTCGATGAATAATTATTGTTTTTTTGGTGATTCTTTTGATCCTTATGTTAGTTATCTGTTTTGAATGAGATTTGGTAACGGGTTCTCATTAGACCCTTAATCTCTTTCGGTTTTGAATGAGATTTGAGTAATGGGTTCTCATTAAACTCTAAATCAAATCTTTTTTCTCAGTCTAGACGATTTTTATTTTTGTTTTGAGAAATTACCAAATTACACGATTTATTGTTTGGAATTGTTCCTTGATAATCAATTTTCTGAATGTTAGTTCTGTGCTCGCTTTGTATAACTTTAGTTCTGTGGTCACTAAGACTGTCATTTGTCATAATTCAATTTAGATTGGTTTTTGTCAACTTCAAATTAATGTAATATCACTTCAATTTCTGTTCTACAAACACGTGTAGTTATATAAAATATAAAAATGTTTAAAAGTTAACAATATTTTACCACAAACAGGGGAATATTTCAAATTTAATGTAGTTTTTCTTTTTAAATTTCTTATGATTGTTTAGTCAATGTGTTGTCGACTCTTTAATTTGGTTTTTTGTATATACTTGACGAGAAAGTAATTCTTTACTAATTTCCTTATTTATAAAATTACAACTATTATTACTTACTTGCAGGTATCGCACTGATGATGGCTTAACAGCCGAAAGCGCTTTGCAATTTTTTAAAAATTAAATTATTTTACACAACATACACTGTTTTCTTGACTAATTAATTATTACTTCGCAATTGTAAACTATGTAACCTAAAATACATGAGAACCTTATTTTTAGGCCGGTAATCGAAATGCGCATATTCACTCCTAAAACCCTTACTCGCCGAGGTGGTACTCTTTTCGCAAAAAATGTTCCTTAACTTCGAAAAATACTTTTTAAAAAACGAAAAACTACAAAATTGAGACGTTTTACATTAAGGTTACAAACAATCTGATTTAATTCACAATTTGTGTTAATTTATAAGATTTGGTATAAAAGCTTAGTAGACTAAAAATAATATTAACATTGACGGTTTACGTTTCGTAACTTCTCCGGCCTAAGAGAGAACTATGGAGTTTCTTCAGAGTTCGAAATCACTGGAAAATTCTTGAAGTCCTTGGTTTCCTGGTTTTTTGTATTTTTCTGACTGGATTTCTTATGTTTTCTTCTAATGCTATTGAAAACTAGTAGAACTATGCTTGAAAAAACTATAACATATAATAAAATAGTGTAGAAGCTAATGTTTTGAAAATGTATAGAAGGTAACTCTAATTTTGTTAGTTTGATTTTGTCTTCTTGGAGCACATTTTGAATATTACTGAGTTCGTCTAAGTTCACTGAATCTATTTGCACTTTACTTAAGTTTAAAGAGTTCATTTTTGAATTTTCATTTGAAAATTGTAACTTGGGGAGTTCTACACTTTTATATTTTGGCATTTTACTTGCAAAAGTCTTTAATGTAATATTGTTTATGGAAACTACACACTGATTATTTAGTTCAATTATATAACTACCGTTCAATGGGATATTGTTTATTACTTTACCACATTTTTGGGAGGCCACCACATGAGATGGAGTGATTACTATCCATTGGTTGTCTTCTATTTTCTGAATTTTGGTATTACTGATCTCCGCTGGAATTTGTTGACATATATTTGTTGATTGATAATATTTAATAAGTTGGACTTCACAAGGTACATGTAAAGTCATTGTTAGCTTCTGAAGATCTGTGCAGAGGAATTCTTCTTGAGATATTTCTTCACAATTATGTTCGATAAATTGAATCATGTGATAATGTTCAGTAAAGTTATAAATTTTAGGAGATTTCGATAAGGAGTCATAAATATTATTGAATTGTTCTTTTGATAAAAAAAATTCTTTAGCTATGTTTGTAATATCAAATATTTGTATAAACGTCCAATAGTTTGATTTTATTTGTGCGTTTCCTTTATGGAGGGGATAAAGTCCAGGATTATCATTTAGATTTTGAACTTTGGGTGTGTCTAGTCCTGCGACGGTGGTCCAGAAGAGGAACCTGCAACGGGAGGTTTCTTTAGTTCTTTAATATGTATTATTTGCTTGTCTAATGTTAGTTTTTTCCTTTTTAATAATTTTCTAGATATTTCAACTTCATTTCTATCTAATATTTTTGTTATGTTGTCAGGTCCTAAAAATCTTTTATCTTTTTTATTTCGATTTTTGGGGTTAAGTTTGAATACAGTTTGACCTATTTTAAATTCTGGGTTTATGTCACCTTGTGTGTTTGTTTTCTCTATTAATTTCTGTTTTCTTTTGTCGAAGTTTTCTTGCACTTCTTTGTATAGGTGTTTTAATTTTTCTTTATGGTTGGTTACGTAGTCGGTAGAAAATGATTGAGTCAGGAAATATTTCATTAGGGTTTCTAGAATGAGTATGTCCAAAGGTAAGTTCGAATGGTGTAAAATTTGTGGAGCTATGTATTGAATTATTGTAACCAATTATTGCATAGTCCATTAAGTCATTTTCGTCTGGGTAAATTTCTCTTAAAAGTCGTAAGTGTTCTACTAGAGGAGAATGTAATCTTTCCGCTTTTGAATTTGACTGGTGGTGCTCTGGTGTTGTAAAATGTACTTTTATTTTATGTAATGCTAAAAGATCTTTGACTGTTTCGTTATTAAATTCTGTGCCTCTGTCTACTATTATTGACTGGGGAACACCAAAAGAAACAAAATATTTAATAAGTGCTTTACTAATGAGTATTGCAGATTTACCTGGAATAAAGATAGCTTGAGCAAATTTAGTAAAAGCGTCGGTTAAAGTTAGATAGTTTTTACCGTCATAGATGAAAACATCCATATGAATAATTTCAAAGGGTTTACTAGCTGTTTCTGTTAACACTAAAGGAACATAGGGAGTTTGTCTGGCGTATTTATTCTTTTGACAAATGGTACAGCTATTAATATAATTCGTTACTGTAATTTTCATATTTTTCCAATAGTAAATATTACGTAGTCGTTCTAAAGTTTCATTGATTCCTCTATGGTTAGTTTTACCTTCGTGATAGTTTCTTAGTAAAATGATTTGTTCTTCTTTATCTTTAATTGTATTCTTTAATTTGGTACATTTAATTAATTTTGGACCGTTTGCAGAGAAATGTTTTAAATAAACGTTATTAAAATCACGGTATAAATTTTCATTATGGAAGTACATAAAAAAAGTATTGCTTAAATCTGTATATTCAGCAATAAAGTGAAAAATAAAGCTTTCATTGTCTAAGTTTGGAATTAATTTATAAATTCTTCGTCATGTAAAATTCTCGAGTCCTTTTTCAAACATTTTGTCAAGGGTTTAGTAATCTTAGCAAAGTCTGGGATAAAACGTCTATAATAGCCTAAAAGTCCTAGGAAACGTTTTATTTCTGTTTGGGTTTTAGGAACTGGATAATTGTTTATAGCAGAAATTTTGTCTGGGTTTGGCTTCACGCCATCGGGGGTAATTACATGTCCTAAATACATTATTGTCTTTTGCAAAAACTCAGATTTATCAAGTTGAACTTTTAAATTGTGCTGTCTAAGTCTATTAAATACGGATTTTAGTCTTTCTAGGTGTTCCTGAAGGGATGTACTGTATATTAAAATGTCGTCCAAATAAACTATGCAAGATTCGTCAGTCAGTCCTCGTAATACATTGTCCATGACACTTTGAAATGTCGATTGACCATTTTTAAGTCCGAAACTCATACGTTTTCAGATGAAAATGTCCTTGGGGAGAGCTAAAAGCAGTTTTGTCAACGTCTTGTGGGTCTATTTCGATTTGGTGAAAACCACTAGCAAGGTCAAGTGTCGTAAAGTAATTTGCTCTACCTAATCTGTATAGTATTTCGTGTATTCGTGGTATTGGGTATCGATTTTGAATGGTTTTTTCGTTTAATTTTCTGTAATTAATTACCAAACGCCATTTCTTTTTACCTGAGGCGTCTAGTTTCTTTGGTACAATCCAAATTGGTGAGGAGAAGAGGGAAGTGGAACATTCGATAATACCTTCGTCTAACATGTTTGTAATTTGTCTATTTACTTCTTCCCTATGGATTTCGGGAAATCGATAAGATTTTGCATAAATTGGGCTATCATCTGTCAAATTTATTTTATGTTTTATTTGATTAGTGAAACTTAATGGTATTCCTTCGCAATAAAATATATCTCGATATTGGAAACAAAGATTTTTAATAGCATTTTTCTCTTCTTCATTACAATGGGAAAGTCTAAGATGTTTTAAATTGGCTTTAAGTTTATTATCTTGTGAAATTGATAATTGGGAATCGGAATCAATATCCATTTTTTCGAAAAAATTGACTTCAACTAAGTTTAAAATTTCAATTTTGAAAGGTTCATTAATATCTAATTTAACTGAATTTTCATTACTGTTAATAATTGTTGTTATTGCAAAGTTATTAAAAATATTCACTAAAGCTTTTGGCATTTCAAGACCTTTTCCAAAATTTTCATATTCAAGTATACCTATGCCATTTGATTCAGTTACGGGAATTTTGACAACTTGTTGGCAACGACCTGGTATAATGATGGAATGATTTTTGATATCAGTGTGGTCATTACTTGAGTCAAAAATTGAAGGAATAACTGCGTTTGGAGTAATTATTTGTTTTTGATTAACATTTATATTGGCATTCAATTGTTTCAACAGATCCACACCAATTATACCATCAAATCTATTACTAAATTAAAAAAGATAAAATTTATGAAATTCTTTTAAGTTAAAAATGTTAAATAAAGGAATGTAAGCGACCTCGTCATGATAAGAGATGTTATGTGCTGTTTGAATATTAAATTGTTCTTTAAAAATGCGATTTTCATAAAACTTGTAAGCTAATTCTGGATTGATAAGAGATTTTGAATTGCCGGGGTCGACTAAAAAGTTTGCGTTAATTTCTGGAATTTTGATAAGGTAAATTTGCTTTTAGTGCTTTCAACAGTATCATGTCTGGTTGTGTGAGTGTGTGACTTGGGTACAATCCTGAGTTGCAGTTTCTAGAAGTTCAGGGTCATCGTTTGTATCTATTTCTTGATCTGTTACACTGTTGTTAACATATGTAGATATATAATTATTATAATCGCGAGAGTATTGTATTTCTGGTTCATAAGAATAAGGATCAATGTCATTTGAACTTTCCTCTTGATTTGGATTTTGGGGTTCAATTTGACTTTTAGATTTAATATTATCATTTATATATTGATATTGGTTTGGATTACTAATGGTTTGATTATAAAGTTCGGTTGATATGAAGTTTGCTTTAGGCTGGAATCTGGTATTTCCTGAAGAAGTGTCCATTGGCTCTGATTTATAATTTTGGAGATTGTTGGGTCGATTATTTGGTTTTTGGTGATTCGGTTGACAATTTAGGTTTTGAAAAACGGGGGGACGTTGATTAGAAAAATTATTATTGGGACGCCAATTGGAATTATTATTTGTCTGGAAATTTGGTCTAAATTGATTCGAATTCATAAAAGGTGGACGTGGTAGGGGGTTTTGTTGGAAAATTGGAGGAAGTAATTGTGGCAAGGATTGATAAGATTGTACATTACTAAAATTTGGTGAAAATGCAGGAGTTGGTAGTCGATAATTGGGATTTTTAGCAGGTGTTACTCCTAAACTTGGTCTAAAAGTGTTGTTAGAGTCTAAGTTATTATTTCTATGAGTTGAATACATAAAATTTTCTTCTTCGATAACTAAACTCATTGCTTTTTCTAAATTATTTGGTAATCGTAATGGAACATTTGTTTGTAATGGTAAAGGTAAACCTTGTATATAAGTTTTTAAAGCTAAATTATCGTAATTTTCAAGATGAATTTTACGTTCATTATCACTAATATTACTGGATGAATTTAATTTAGAAAAAATTAAACTGCGTGCGTCTTGACAACGCATGCCAAAGTTATAGGGAGGTTCATTTTTATAAGGTCTTAAATTAATTAGATCTTGAACTAGGCAATCAATATTCCGTTGATCGCCAAAACTTAAATTTAAAGAATCTTTAATTGCATTCCAAGTTCTTAACTCTGTTCGGAAACAATTAACATTTGAGCTCGCCCTGTAAGTTAACCAATAATAGCTTTCAACAAAAATGTGTTCAAAGCTACATCAATCACAATTTCCTATGAATATAGTTAAAGTATGAGGGTTTCCGTCATAACATGGAATAGAGTCTAAATATAATTTAAGCACTGAATAGTTAACTGCTGGAGTAGTCATATTCAAATTATCAATAAAATTTTCTAAATCTAAAGAATTTTCTATCAAATTATCTGAAGAATCTGTATCGACTATGTAACCTTAAAATTTGAGCTCAAGCCCAAATAAGAATAAAGTCATAAAATTTAATTAATTAAAAAAAAAGTGCAAGATTGTGAATTAATTTGTCTATTTGGTTACATAAGTTTCGGTTGCTCCGGTGACAACCTTAGGCCTTCGACGTCGCTCAGAACGGAGGTAGGGGTGGATCCCTCTTATTGATCTTCCGGACAAAATAGTAGACAACTTGTGTGGGCGCCAACTGAGTTTTCCACTTTGGCCTAGCACGACGAATTTCCCCCGATAACCCAGTAAAACAAGGGATGAAAATAAAAGGCAAACCTCAGCTTATGTTCCTTATAATAACTAAAGTAGAATACCTAATATCCTTAAGGGATATTTTACAATTAATAGCTAATGTCAACCCTAGTAAATGCCCCCCCCCCCCCCCCCCCCACTTAAAGAAAATAGTGAGAACCTCTGTCACACATAATAAAAAATACCAAATGATTAACAATTAAAGTCCAACATATCCCAGTTAATTGACCTTACGTAGTGGGAAATTAATATGGCTGTTCGAGTGTACCAATACAGATTAAATACAAACTTTCAATTATATGTTACCTGAAAAGTAGTGTAAAGTTTATGAAAAAAACAATTCCATATAAGGCGACACCGTAGTCAAGGCGTTGGTACCAAGGCAGAGACGCATGCGCAAGTGGATAAAATTATGAAAATTAGATTGTGAAAATTTACCGCAAAATATTAATTTCCACCATTACAATTGCATAATAAAATAAATCAGTAGAAACTACCTAGCTAATGTATATACATATTGGCGTAAAGCCTAAAGTAAAAATAAGTAAATAAACCAGAAAAACCCGCGATACCAGGTTACCCTCAATGTGGTCTTCTTCAAGAAGTTGTTGAAGAGTAGCAGCAAACTGCAGAAGACATCACCATCGATCTACCAGGTAAACTCCAAACAACCCGAAGTGTGTATCTGGCCCCACAGGTGAAGTGTGTATCTGGCCCCACCGGTGAAGTGTGTATAATCTGGCCCCACAGGTGAAGTGTGTATCTTGAGGGTGGTAAGTATACCCTAGTATACCTATACCCACCGGTGAACCCTTAAAAATTAAAACAGGTGTCAGCTAAAAACTGAGCCTATACAGGAACCAATCAAACACCTCGACAAGTTAAGCTTGTCTCGGCCTATGCCAGAAGTAACGTAAAAATCAAAATCAACCCCAAATTAACTTAATCAAACCCACAAAGTAGTCATAAGGTCTACTTACAATCAACAGTGTCAGTAACAGTATACTACACTGAATTTAAATCAAATAATAAGAATGCGATAAGCATCTAAAATAAACTGTTTTTGGTCGTAACCAGGGTAAGTTTGAAGAACCACCCACGAATTATAGTATTCGTTAGACTAAAACGGGCAAAGAAAACAAAATATACACAGGGTAACAGAATAGACTGTCTTAATCAAAAATTTACAATCAACAGGTAGTATTTTACCACCAACTGTTTTAACTACAAAAACTACAAATCTATGAGACATACCTTTTCCAAAAAGGGTCCAATACTCAAAATTTTCCTCTTACTGGACGGCTATCAACAAATAACGAACCAACAACAGCATGTGGCACACCTTCAATTTCAAAACTTCAACGTTGGCGATTTCCTTTAAAGGGTTTGTGAAAACGGCTTCCAGAACAGGACGGAATTCTTCAACAATACGAACTCCCATAGAACCAAAATACTAGCCGTATATTCCACAACTCATTCAGAACGAGAACCTATAAATCCCAGCAGGAGATGACTACCCAGTCATTAATAAAATTCAGATTCAAGTTCCATGCACTTTTGGAAACCAACTATCAAGTAGGAGCACACACCGGAAAGAAGAAGTGAGTGACACATCTTCAACTTCAATACAGAATACTACCACAGAGAAACCTAGCCGAAACATACATCCGAACTACACTGCTCACTACACCAAGCGTGTTCCGCACAGATCAAGTCATAAAGTGCTACACTTCTATGTAAGTCATGACGAACGAACGCTTTTATCCAAGACAGCTGTCAAGGCCAAATGTCAATGTCATCCAACAAATAAACACTTGTAAACATTGGAGATAAATGATAAAGTCAATGTATTAAAACTTATTCAAATAAATTTGAGTAAACATAGTACCACAATACCAAACCAACGTAAACAAAGCAAGATCAAACACTCGGATTTAACATACAAAACACATGGCGATAACAGCTAATATATTATAAGTAGATGTTCATAAAATATTCGAATGCCATCTTACACAGAAGATTTCTAACTAGTATGTCTTTACTCAAGCCAAAATATGGTAGATAAATGAAGAAAATATACCTTTAACTCAAAAGTAAAGTATGTCTATATAGATCAGTAAGTTGTAACAAACCTAATTACTACTTTAAATGTTTAAGACTTCAAGTCAAGGAGTCAGTAATAATTTATGACTGAACCCTAATAAACTTTAGCGTTTATCAAGCTGAAGCGGACAAAGTATTTGGACTACTGTGGCTACACCCCAAAGGTGATATAATCAAAGCCGGAAACAAAATCAGTAGTCCCACGGTAACTAAAAACTAAAGTAAAATCCACAAGAGAGAAAACCCCTTACTACCCTTAATTATGAATTATAATATAACAAACAAAAAGAAACAACTAACATGAATATATCTATACGGATATTTACCAAGTAGGCGCTAGTTTTATTCTTTACCTTGTTACCTTGATTAAAAGGTCCTGTTAATCTCAGGGTGGGATTCGTAATAAAAAACTGATACAGATGTAATGTTGATTTAATATAAAATATTGTTGGTTGTCATATGGATAACCAAAAAACACAAGGCCTTGCCTAAAAAGTGGTAACGCTAAAAACTACCTAAAGTAGTTCCGCTGTACCTCACGATTTATATGAAGTTGGCTTTCACAAATTATTTAGATTATTCTAAGTTAATAGAAAGCATGAGGAGATTTATAAAAAAAAGGAAAGTTTTACACTATCCAATCTTACCTTAGGGGTGGTTGGATACAGAATTATATTATGAACTACCTTGTATGCATACATTGGCTTACAAACTCTAGTGATTGTGCAATTGTTATTAAATACTATACAAGTTGTCCTCCACAGAGGGTAAAGACAACAGGAAACTAAGTTCCTCAGTAGGTATGGCAAAATACTCTACTTACAATACTTTTCCATAAAGATAATTGTTATTTCAGCCAAATGGTTTCTACTCAAACCCCTGGATTCCTTGTTAAGAGTAAGGTATGAAGGTTACCTGTTTACAATCGGGTGCTGTGGGGTGTCCCTCCAAAAGGACTGATGGTGGCTTACTATATCCTGTAGGTAGAGGTGTATCCGATATGATGACTGGGTGTAGATGATGTCGATGCAGGAACGAAATGAAGATATCGATGTATGAAATAAAGCCAAAGAAAGAAGATAGATCGAAGAAAAGAAAGAAAGAAAGGAAGAGACCTAAAAAGGAGCTTGTGTAAGTATTTGGTAATAATAATTAAATGTTATGAGGGTTGAGTATAGTACACTGACAAATTAAACTCACCGTAGAAGTTGTGTGGCCTCAAAGTGGTTTCGCCTACGGATGTGGAAACAGGAACTTAAGCTGAGCGAAAATAAATATCCACTTATACAGAGTGGTAGAGCTCCAACAGGATCACTCTAATAAAATCTAAGCTCACTTAAATATATTCGCAAAAATTAGCAAAATTGCTAAACCATGTGGTCTATCACGAACCTCACATGGAAGAAAAAAGAAAACCTATCTACGTATGGATGGTCTTAGAAAAAAAGGTATGTTCTTTTCATTTACTTCTTTATTACCAAAGTACTTAACACCAGAGATAAGCTCTGATAACAGAAATTAAAAGAAGAAACTATCAATTGATAAGGAAGGTCAATGATCTTTAATCAGTAGATCTATGAATAGAAAAGTGACATTATGATGAAAGATTGAAATCACTTTGAGAAGATTTATTTTTAAGATTGACAGATATGACAAGATTGTCATCTACTTTGTACACCATGTAAACAAAATAACCTTTAAGCCTTTTACATTTTCCAATTACTAACTTTTATGATCTGGTGATCATCCTATGTTCAAATAAGATATTCTGTAAATTTAGAATATAAATATTTGACCTATTATATCTCATACTATTCTAAAGAATAAGTGGTAAATACTTATTTATTATTTTTAGGTGCCCTTCATGGAGACGCTTGAGAAAATTGAAAGGATTCCTGAGACATTAATTGTATTAATCCTACTTAAAACAATCAGGATCTGTTTTTAATAAAATAGCAGTTGGTAGGTACAGAGTTTATTTTTGGATGTTTGAAAGAGAATACACAAATAATTCTTTGTCCCGTAACAACCTTACCTAGCGACAAAATATAAAATTGTTGTCAAGATGTGAAGACAGGTATGGTTACAGCCTGCACCACTTCACCGGAAGGATGATGGCAGAGTAGTCTCTAAAACTCTGGGCTGACAGAAACTATTTAACTACTGAAGTACTTTCGTAGTGAAAAATGATATTAGAAACATAGAGACAATATCGGTCAGGTAATTACTATATACAAATACTTAATATATACAATAGACGTAGTGACAAATTCAACCGTTACAACTAAACTTAAACTATTTTCTAATTGATTTATCTCTTGATCACTCATAAAAATTTATAAAATATATGTTTTTACTATCAGAGGAAAAAAAGGAATTTGAGGGAATAACTGAGCTTTCTTACAATAGAATTACTGTTCTCATTTTCTTACTTCTAACTTATTCTAATTCCTAAAGGTCCAAACGATGCTGTTTTGTACCCAGGCTGTAATCTTCGTTTTTCTTTCTTCCTCGAAGCTGGTGATCGGTTGTCTGGAACTATCGGAATCCAATCGATATTCACTCAAACGGATTTAACAGTTCACAATTCGATATACTCTCGAACTACCGATAACTTAAAGTTCAAATTTTCGGTTAATTGTTGAAACGAAAAATCACCCGTACTATACGTTTAATTTCCGAAAATCCTACTGACTGCGCCAAAAATGTTCCTTAACTTCGAAAAATACTTTTTAAAAAACGAAAAACTACAAAATTGAGACGTTTGTTACATTAAGGTTACAAACAATCTGATTTAATTCACAATTTGTGTTAATTTATAAGGTCTGGTATAAAAGCTTAGTAGACTAAAAATAATATTAACATTGACGGTTTACGTTTCGTAACTCGCACCACTCCACAGTAAACGAACGATTTAAAGACTGCTCCTTTTACTCGTTCTGTAATAACCGAACGGTTTAAAGAAGGAAGGAGTGTTCGGAGTCAATGTAGTAACATTGCCAAACGGCCCTTTTGTATCGTTCCAGACAGGTGGCAAGTGACAGGTGACACACGTGACAGATTATACATGTGACAGATGGCAAGTGGCACACGTGACAAATGGCAAGTGACATAGCGCTACCTCCTTGATAAATTTACCTACTCTAAAATAAAATCCAAATAGTTACATTCAACCAACCCTCGGTATATCACGCGAATAATCTAAATAATGAATAGCGCTACCTCCTTAATAAATTTGCCTACTCTAAAATAACACTATTTTGGTATCTAAGTTAGGTTTAGCGTACGCTAGTCTTTGTATCGTTCAACCTGACCAATAGCAGCGAAGTTAGGCGCTAATGCCCTTCTGGTTTAACGATTGCGCAAGTTTTTCTTTACGTGTTCCTCTAGGATTGGAATATGATAGATTAAGATGTGGAATCCGTTTTTCTGTATTTGCAACCGTTTAAACCACTTAAAGTAGAAAAAATGTGATTTTCAAATGTCTATTACATACTTCTTACTGTGTGACTCAAACACACACGTGTTAAAAACTCATTCCCTTTCCAACGATATGTCACAATGCCCATTTTAATGTTATTTCGGTTCTGCGCATGTTTTTCTCTTGCAACGACAATTTTGTAATGCATGGCTACTTACCTACCCTAACGAAGCCATCTTAATAAGCAGACAAAAGAAGACGTTATGTCCTTTTCAACGATGTCACTTGTCATGATTTATTTGTGCCATAATTTTTTGCAACACTCTGTATAAGTTAAAATAATTTTTATTCCATGTTTGACGTTGAGACTTCTTCAACGATATGTCGCTTAATATGATTTATTTGCACTCTAATTTTCACTACACTCAAGTTAAAATAATTTTTATTGCATGTTTGACGTTATGGCCTTTTCAGCGATATGTCACTTGTCATGATTTATTTGCACTCTAAATTTTGCTACACTTCGTAAATGCTGAAAGAATCTAAAAAGCATGTTTGACGTTGAGACCTCTTCAACGATATGTCATTTGTCATGATTTATTTACATACCAACTCTTTTAGAGTAATATGAGTTGAGTAAGGGTCCAAACATTAAATTCAAATACCTACTAACTTTTGCGACACTGTATGTATCAAAAGCATTGGCGGCGGAATAACTTTTTTTAGGAGGGGGCTTCAGCCCCATTAAAAAATGTACTTTTCCATTAAATACAAATCAATATAAAAGGGGTTTATCTATGCATATTTGAAAAATAAAACAAATAATTATGCAGATGTGAAAAAACTTTAATGCGTATTTCTATAAATTTAAAATAAGATGTAGGTATGTATTTAGATACTTATGTACCTACTAGGTTGAGATAAAAAAAGAACATTCAAAATTAAATTAAGACCATTTTTCTATTTTTCTTCGCAAAAATGTTCAAGACTTCTTGGGAGTCAATATCCTTAGCCAATTCATTTTCAATGTGAAGTATGGAAAGTTGCGAAAATCTATCTTGATCCATGCAAGAGCGTAACCACGTTTTAATTCTTCTCATAGCCGAAAAACTGCGCTCGCAGCCGGCGGAGCTAACAGGAATAGCTATTGCAACCTGAAACAGTTTGTATAGATTGGGTTGGACATCCGGTGTCACATATTTCTTCAAAATAGAAAACTCGGTGCTGTCCTCTTTTTTAACCATTTGTTTTGTAATTTCTATTTCTGCTTCTAAAAGTGGTATATCAATTTTAAAGAGTTGTGAATAATGATGAATAAAGGTATTTCCACCTTCAAAAGAGAGATTTAAAAAGCTATCAATACTTTTGGCAAAGTCTAAGTCACCAAACCTTTCCACAAATTGATTTGTCACAGCATCCATGGCACGTAAAAATACAGATACCCTCCAATGCTCCTCGACATTTGCCCCCAATATTGTTTCTTCATGACCTGCAGAGCTTTCTACTACAAAATCTGATAAAGCCTGTGGAGTTTTTCTTTTTCTTGACATACGAACTGGTTCAAGACATAACGTATTATCGTCCGCAAATTTGACCATTTTAGACCAAAGTTTTGAAAAACTGTTCCTTTCATCTTTTAAAAGTGAAATAGTAGATGTTATTATTTGGCTAGCCTTTCCCAACGTAGCATTAGGATTTTGAAAAACTTTACTCAGGGGGTGAGTGATGCTTAAAATAAAATGAAATACAAAAAGAGATACAACGAACTCTGCTTTCAACAAACTTGAAAGTATACCCATCGCTTCTACAGAGTCGTGATCTTTTGCATCCGATATTTCTTGTTCTAGGCATTGTTTAATTGCACTGAAATTTTTAATTAAATTGTCACAATTTTGGAAACGACAGCTCCATCTAGTCGAACTCAGGTTTTGAATTTCTGTAGGTTTGAGACCTAATTTTTGGTGAATGAGCTTAAATGTCTTATGCGCACCTGGTTTTGAGTAGTGACAATACAAAGCCTCAACCGCATTGAAAAACTGTGCTGCACCCGCACCAGATTTACAGGTGTCTACTACTATTAAGTTGATTCTGTGTGCCATGCAGTGAGTGTAAATCGCTTGAGGGTGAGATGCTTTTATTTTTGCTTGCAGCCCTGCATTTTTTCCAGCCATAACTTTGGCACCATCATATGATTGAGCAACAATCGGGACTTTAAGTTTTAAATCTTGCAGAAAACTCATGATTAGATTTTCTAGACCAGAAGCATCTCGACAAGAAGAACAATCAATAAATCCCAGAAACCGCTCTTCTATTTCCAAGCCTTTGCTGTATCGGACCACAACAGATAACTGTTCACTTTTGTAGCAACGAGCTTCATCAACCATTAAGGAATAGAATCCACACTGATTAATTTCATCTATTTCTCTATTTGAAATGATGCCTGATGATATACAAATTATTTCGTTTTGAATATCGTGGCTAAGGTATTTCTTTTTTTTGTAAAAAATCTGCAAATTTTTCGTCAAATTTGGCGAATTTCTAGAAAATTGCATTCCTGTACATTAATATGTAGGGAAGCTTTGTACATCGTATATTTTTCAACTGATTTACAGTGATTTTGAGACTTATTATGCTTTTGCAAATCCTCTGAAAGCTTTTTCCATTTATTGTATCCGGTAACAGAAAATTTTTCATTTTGACCTTTTAGTTCAAGACCAAATAGCCGACAATAATAACAATATACTTTGTCATTTCTGATACTATACTGCAACCATTTATATTATTTATAGTGATTGCATTGAAAAGCCCGGCGCTGTGTTTTACACTGGGTTTTAGGAAAGTGTATAATTGGTTGTGCTGGACCAGAATCCAAAGTCCCTAAATCTGAACTGTCATTTTTATGAGTTTCTGATGTACTAAAGGTTTCTGGAACATTTCCAATTCTTTTTAAAACTGGCACCTCTCTAACTGACTGGGAGAACTTAGCCAAGCCTGAACCTGATGAGTAGTTTTCTTCGCCTTCACGCGAAGTTCCAGGAATTGGACCTACTTCCGAAGAATCTCCATCGATTGATGTTTGCTTACTATTACGATTACGAATTTTTTCATTGCTTCGACTGACCCTGGTAATTCGTTAATTCTGTAACAAAACAAAAACAATAAGGTAAATATTAATGAAACATTTAAATCAGTTGAGAGCTTTATTATTATGCAAGCAAAAAAAAAATGTTAATGATAAACGTAGTGTTGTTTCGTGCGTAGGTGATTTTGATTTTTTAATACGACATAATACCTATTCGGCAAGTAAGTAGAACATTGTTCAAATTCAAAATAACTAACAGATTATACGTCCATACCCTGGCGAAAATTTTTTCATTTTAAAATAAGTCGATGACGACATGCGTGGGTCAATTTGAGGAATTTGGGGAATCTTGGAGGTGAACCGAAATTGCCGTTAGACAGGTGGACAGGTGGGAAGTGACAGATGACACACGAGATGGAAGAGGGTGGGATACCGTGACATAGATGACTCATGTGACAAGTAACCGATGGCACACGTGACAGATGACACATGTGACAGATGGCGCACGTGGCAGATGGCACACGTGACAGATGACACAGGTGGCAAGTGACAGATGACAAGTATGCGAATAATCTAAATAATGCATAGCGCTACCTCCTCAATAAATTTACCTACTCTAAAATAAAATCCAAAGAGTTACTTTCAACCAACCTCCTGGTATATCACGCGAATAATCTAAACAATCCTTGGCGCTACCTCCTTAATAAATTTGCTTACTCTTAAATAACTATTATATCCACAGGAAAGCGTCATAGACGAATTGGTTAAGTGAAATACTATAGACGTCGAGGTCCGCGGTTCAATTCCCCCTCAAGTCGAAATTTTTTTAAATTTTAAAATAAGTCAACGAAGATGAACCAAAATTTGGGGAGTGGGCCAATTGCCCAAATTTGGGAGGTGGGCCATGGGAGAGGGTGGGACACCGTGACATAGATGACTCATGTGACAGGTGACACACGTGACAGATGACACATGTGACAGGTGACACACGTGACAGTTGGCAAATGACAGGTGACACACGTGACAGGTGGCAATGCGCGCGATTTACCCCCACTCCAAAAATGATTCATTTTCGCTATTTTTGACCTTAGCTTTTTCGGTGATTTCCATATGGAGATTCCCATGTTAGCGCCTCCGCCATGATCCAGAACTAGCTTATTTACTGTTTTGGTTCTGCGTCTGACTATTTACTTTCTAGTAGTGTTTCAGAACAGAGGGTTGCTCGTTTTGAAGAATTGCATTGATGAGTTTCAGGCAAATCATCTTCAGCATCTGAATCACCCCTATCTTCAGAATCAGCGGCCATTTTGTAGGTTATTTGTTCTGCTTCTTCCATCATCATTTCCTCAGCTACACCCTCAAGTTCGGCTTGTGTCAAAGGTCGTCTCTCATCACCTGGCGCATACCACAATGAATTGTAACAAATAAATTGTTTTGTGCCGTTTTTATTCAAAGAATAAGATAAATTAGCACAGCTTTTCAATTTACGAATTCCAAGATTTTAGAAAGTTTTGAGGCGGCTATAATGCACCCCATATTATAACAATTGTAACGTAACTGGTAGCGGTTACTACGTAAACTCTTCCCCTATTGAACTGTACAAGGTGTATTTCAGCCGAGCTATATGTAGTATCGTCAAAATTTACTATTCATGTGGTAAAATATATTCTTTTGGATAAATTGAGAAGTGAAATTTGTGTTTTTTTTATTACCATAAGTCCTTACGAGGAAATATGATGTCATCATAATCTCCAAGCAATTCATCAATCTTTTTACTATTTTACACAAGACCGATGAGATTTTTATAAAATGTTTTTATGAAAAGAGGTGTCTATTTTATGTACTTATGTACAACGGTAGTCGTTGTTGGACGACAAAAATGGCTACCAAGTTGTCGTCCATCGACGATACCTTGACAGCTCTCGTTGAGAAAGTAAAAAGTCGTTAACTAACCTCAAACCTGAAATAATGTGAAGGTCATTGTGCTCGCCTTTACTTTTCTGAAGTGTTCGTATTAATAAAAAATATGGCAGGTGAAATTGCTAATTTGGTTTTAGATGAGTTACAAAGGAGGTAATGAATTGGATTGTCTACATAAATATTTATTTAAAATGTTAATTTTAAATAACTTAGTATCTACACGTATTGTTTTTAGAGAAGAAATCCGTGAAAGATTACGTACACTGAGAGATACTAGTAATCCTTTTGAGCTCCCAGAGGAACTTTTTAGGCAGTTATATAGACTGGATGTTGTATCAGCAAAAGATTTATTTGATGAAGTTTTACCTCATCTATCTGTCGGAGGGAGAAATACTAGAACCCCGTCAGTGGTTAGGGTAAGTAACTAATAGATCTGCTATCAGTATGGCATATTTATGAGCAATAATAAGAAAACAGTGACTTTCAGTTTTGCATCACATTACATTTTCTTGCCCATGGCAGTTACCAGAAGTCCGTAGGACAAGACAGATTGAACGCATCTCTGCAACTTAATGTGAGCAAATCAATTCATGAAGTTGTAAATGCCATGAATCATCATCTGGCTAACAGATACATCAGATTTCCACAAGAAGCAAATGAAATTGGCGTTGTAAAAAATGGGTAAATGTTTGTTATTAGATATAAATATACTTAATAACATTTTGGTACTCAAGTAGAATAATATAGTAACTAGCTTCACATTTTTTAGATTCTATGAAAAATATCATATCCCTGGTATTATAGGATGCATAGATTGCACACATGTCAAGTTGGTAACTCCAAGTTTTCTCGATCTTGGTTATCCAGCAAATGTATTCATGAATCGGAAAAACTTCTATAGTATCAACTGTCAGTTCGTTAGCATTATTTTATTTCTATATTCAAATCTCCATTCGTGTTAGTTTGTATTGCAGATATGTGATGTAAATGCCAAGATATTGGCTATCAATTGTCGGTTCCCAGGAAGTGTACATGTTGCTGCTATATGGAAGGCAAGTAACATTAGAGATTTTCTACATCGTAAATTCATGAATGGGGATCGGGCAACTTATTTAATAGGTAATAATATATTGTATACCTAGGCGGTAAAGTGGGATTTTTCAGCAAAAAAAAGCACTGAAAAAGCACTTTACTGTAGTTTACACATAATTTTTTATCCTACACAATAATTGTTGGTAATATTTTTTCTATAATTTAGCAATTTTTATTCATTCTATTAATTGGGGCGACAGTTAGCGTGGAAACGTAAAATTTATTTTCTCGGCTAGCTGTCTCCATAAAGCTGATAAAATTCAACTTTCTCACAGTGTAGGATAAAAAATATATTTTCTTAATTCTCACCCTCTAGTAAGTTAAATAAAGGGTCATCAATTAAATGAGATGATCATAGTTCAGGTGATTCTGGCTACCCCCTTCAACCATATTTGTTAACTTCGATTGTTGGTGCACCAGCAGATACACCAGAAGGAAGATATACTCGGAGACATCGGCAAATTCGTAATTGTATTGAGAGGACAAATGGCATATTAAAAGGAATATGGAGGTGCTTAAGCTCTGATCGTGTTTTGCATTATCAACCTGCTTTTGTTTCCAAAACTATATGTGCATGTACCATTTTACACAATTTCATGAGAACAAGGAATATACCTTATAAGTTCAAAACTATTTCGTTTGAAGTTTCCTCTTTGTTTTTAATTTTCCAATAAAAATCCTAACAACTCGTTTCTCTGATATGATCAGACGAACAAAATTTATAGAACAAACATTATAATTAGGTATATATTTTCATTTCAGTGGATCAGAACTTAATAGATGATAATGGGCACAATGATAATGATATACATAATGCAGATGATGACTTAAATGATAATGCAGATGATGACTTAAATGATGCAGGATTATTACATACAGGAAACCTTGTAAGAAATAGGATTATTCGTGAATTTTTCAACTAATTTTGTAAATGGGTATATCTCTGTAAATTGAACAATTTCTATTTTCCATTTGGCAGTTTGTTGAATCATTTCAGATCAAATATTTTTGTTCCTAGATTAATTCAATAGGTTAAATTAAAAGTGAAACTTTTTATTTCACGATGATTTGTTGTTTTTTAAAAAAAACTCAAAATTTCAAAATGAGGGAGTGACATGAGATATGAGGGAGTGACATTATGAACGGTTTGATAATAGTAAGTTATTTAAGAACTAAGGTATGCTTTTAATATGACAACTTAAACTTAAAACTAAAGATACATAGTTATTACAGCGAAAAATCAATTTTTTTAAATCAAAATACTTTTAAAAACAGGTCTGTTATACGAGCAAACTCATCAGCGGGTGAAGAATGAATTGATCTCCTGTTGAATGAGAGTAGTTCTGGAAACTTGTTGACTGTGCATAAAATACTATCGGCGCAGATGACATCAGTATCCTTTTTATTAGGCCAAGTAAATCTGTTAGGCCCCACAACTTTCATAAAATTAACTTTTATTTTTCCTAACGGTTTCTTTTTTTCGACGATTCCCGGTATCCATTGTTCGTCATACACTACAGCAACCCACTGATTAATATCTAACTCAGGATTGCTCTCGGTTGTTGGAGGTACTATATAATTTGTAGCTAACTCAACTAACTGATTATTGTCGGTTGTTGAAGGTACTATATTATTTATAGTTAATTCATCTAACTGATTTCTCTCAATTGTTGAAGGTTCTGTATTTGTAGCTAACTCAACTAACTGATTATTGTCGGTTGTTGAAGGTACTATATTATTTATAGTTAATTCATCTAACTGATTTCTGTCAATTGTTGAAGGTTCTGTATTTGTAGCTAACTCAACTAACTGATTATTGTCGGTTGTTGAAGGTACTATATTATTTATAGTTAATTCATCTAACTGATTTCTGTCAATTGTTGAAGGTTCTGTATTTGTAGCTAACTCAACTAACTGATTATTGTCGGTTGTTGAAGGTACTATATTATTTATAGTCAATTCAGCTAACTGATTGTTGTCAATTGTTGAAGGTTCTGAATTGTTTATTTCATTGGTTTCAGACTGTTCTTTTAATTTTGAAGCTTTATTCTTTGGATAACCCTTTCCTAAGTGAAAATGAACGCATGGCATTTTATCTAAATAGCAGCTGAAACAGCTAAGTCTATTAAGGAATATACGATCATCTACTTCTCGGAATATAATCTGATGGACATTTGTAGTTCCCAAAAATGCAGGAGCTGAAAGATCAGAAAATAATATTTGTATTTGTTGTAAAGCCTCATCCGTCAGCTCTTGAAGGTATATTCCTGGACATCTTACTTTTAAAATGGCTAAGAGTTCTGAAATATTTGATATGTCCTTTCCCTCAGCTACTGCTTGGTCTGCGGTTCTTTTCAATGTACCCCCGACACCGTCGGCAGCACCTTTGCCGTGGCCAGCTTCAGAATAGTTCCAAGTGAGGTATTTAATACTTGGTAAAAAGTGTTTTGAATATTTTGATATTATTTGAAACATAAAACGATTTCTGTACTGTGTTGCTGGCCCATCACTAAGGAAGTGAACCTTTGAAATATCCTCAGTTTTTACTTCGTCAAGCCAATCAAATATAATTTTTAAATGTGCCCATATGGCTACATATGGCTAATCATGTCGGAGAGAGCTTGATATGGTGCAAAAGGGACGCGGCTTTACATTTCCTTGACCATCTCTCATATATATAATACCTGTATGTAAACTTATCTGTGCTCTTGAACCACCAAAATGGAATGATTGAACTTCTTCACCGTACTTGCATGAAAAATTTTCGCTAAAATCGACGTGAATCAATATTTCATCTGATTTAAGAGAGGCTTTTAATAAGGATATTGATTGGTATTGATGAAGGATGTTACCAACATGGTTTAAAAAGGAGCTTAATGTTTCTTGAAATTCATTGTACAGATTAACTAACCTGATAGAAATGTTCGATTTTATTGTCTTGCGAACTAATTTTTCTTTTCCTTTATTAGTGTATTTGGTTGATTCAGTTGTCCACTTATAACAAGTAGTTATTTTATCCATGAACTGTCCAGCTTTTATATTTTTGGTATGACATTCCATGCATGTTCTGTATAGGCAGTCAGGTTTTACAGGTTCACAACATAAAAGCTTGACAATGTCATTCGCAGAACGAGTTTCTATAACTTTTGCCTTGTTTAATGCAGAAACCATGTATTCAAAATTTAAATGTTGAATGCATCTACATGTTCCCCTGTCTTCTACTTTAGGTTTTAAAACCCAGAATGGCTTCAAGCGACAGAAAGATTGGTAGCTTATACGATAATCTACCGAGTCAAGAAATTTCGTGTGTAATAATTTCATAGTATCCAATAGATATCTTTTTTGTTTTTGTTCTTTCCTATAGGTTATATATTCCTTTTTGCCCGCAGTCAAAATGCTCTAATTCCTTCTTTTACTTGGGAAGAAATAAAATGACCCCTTGGACGAATTTTCCGGTTGCAAGTTTTTAGTGATTGAGGATTAACAATTTTTATTTTTTTTGCTTCATTTAATAGTCTGTATTTTTTTAACATATTATACTGCATAGTAGCATGGTATTTTTTTTTACTTGTATGACCCGAAGCTGTACGGTAATTTTCCTGTAGCTGACGTTCCACAACTTCACCGAAAATTAGTTTTCTTCTGACTGGTTGGGAAACTTTTTCTTTGCCTAACAACTGGTTAACCTTCGAGTTGGGGCTCAACATGGCATTGGTTTTTAATTTTTTTTCTTTAAGGCGCTGCCATCTTTTTCTATACTTCTCAGACGATTTCTTATATTCGGTCAGTTTTACATTTAATTTTTGTATAGTTCTATACATTTTTGAACGTGATTTCTTAATTCTTTTACGACCCACATTTCTTCTCGATGTTGAAGCGTTTGGAGTAGGCAAATTTGAGTTTGTGGGAGTTACCGCTGCATCGGGAATAGGCACTGGTGAGGGAGGAGGGGAATTATCTTCCAAGATTCTGTTTAAAATATGTCGGTCTTTTTGACTTTTTCTGTAGTTTTTTGATCTTTTACGCCATTCTTTCTTTATTTGTCGGTGTTCTCTGTCACTCATATTTGCTACCAACTTAGCTGAAAGTTTTCCTTGTACTCGTTTCCTTTTATATTTTTGGCGCTCTTTTTCTCTCATTTCTTCAAGTTTTTCGGGGTTATTTTTCATATCTTCTCGTCTTTTTTTGTCGTATTGTTTTTTTCGTAGCTTGGCTTCCTCTTTATTCCGTGCCATTTCTGCAAAAAAGTAATATATTTTAAAAAAAAGTTGAAAAAATCACTACCTCATAAATGTTATCACTCCCTCACAATATGAAATTATGAGGGAGTGACTGGTGAGGGAGTGACGGATTTAATTTAAAGTTGGCAACATGGCAGCATGCTTCACACTGTGAAGGTTATATTTTGTATGAGTAATATTACACCTAAAGCTAACTTAATTAGTACAATATTAAATTTCTAATATTTACCTGATCCAAAATACCTTCTGCGAGGGAGTGATAGTATAAAAAAACACGCACTAATTTTTTTTCACTTGTAAATTATTATAACTTGCACATACAGAGATAAACAACTGCTCCCGCGTGGTATCCACAAAGCAACTGGTGCCGGCAGTGTTGCCAATTTAGTTCCCAATACATTTTTACCAGAACAATTTTAGCGCGAAATATAGAACTGTGTGAGGGAGTGACCATTAGTCACTGGTACTAATAAAAATATTTAATTGCTTGATCTGATTTTTTATATAACATAACTTTTTTGGCTTTTTTACAATGTCTGAAATACCCTTTATATTATATTGAAAGCACTCAGCGCTAAAAGGAAAAGTGATTTTAAAAAAATCCATTTTAAATCAAAATTTCTCAATTTGGACATAGTGAGGGAGTGAGAAATCATATCTAAATTGTTTTTTTTTTCGGGCTAATGTTTTCAAGTTTTTACATCATTTTCATGCATAAAGCATCAATATGTTATATACTAACCTTTTGATAAAAACTAACTCAGCTAAAACTTATTGAACCTTTAAAAAAAAGCTCGGACATCAAATTATTCGATTTGCAGAGATATACCCAAATTTGAATTTTATTTATTTTAAATTAATTTTGTAAATAAAAGATATTATTTGTTATTGTAGTTTTATTAAACAGTATCCATTGGATAAAATAAACAGCAAATTGAAAATAAAATGAACATAAAAAAATTTACGTAATGGAACAAAATCTTACAAAAAAAAAATATCACTCTGAATCAGAGGAACTTACAATAAAATTATATTCTGGGAATTTCACTTGCAGCTCTAGCTGCTGGAGTTTCAAACGTTTTTTTTTTGGATTTTGTTGGATTTTTTTAATTCATCACGAATTTCACCGTTGTCTGTATCAGGTTTTGTGGTGATGATTTCCTGTAGGCAAGATGTCAAGGATTTTCTTTTTTTCTTGACTGGTGTGTCAGGCATGTCTTGCATTTTTTTTGTGATGGTCCAGCTTCAGTATTAGTCGATTGAGGCACATTCTCCTTATCAATTGGCAATTGTTCAGCTGTGGAAAAACACTTTTCTTTAGAGGTGGTACTATTATTAGTGTATTATAAATACCTACTCCATATTCAGGAATTCCTTCCATTTCATCTATAACAACATGACCTGTTAAATCTAACAGTCTCTCTTCTAGGTCTGTTAATGGCTTAGGAGGATCTCCAATATTACCTGTTTCCAATAATAAGTTTTTATTTTTTCGGGCCTTGCCCATTGTTTGGCATTTCCAATCAGACATGATCTAGAAAGAAATTAATGTTGGTCAACCACTCTATACTTTCAAATAGAACTTACCCTTTTCCACCCTGCAACATCTCTTATTGGCCCACCAGATGCATTCAGTCTTAAAGCCAAATCAGACCAAGACCTTTTTATTATATCAGGATCCGCTCCGTCGAATCTGTTCTTTCTGAAAGCTTTATTCGACTCCAGTTCATTCAAATAGAGCTCATACTGCCCTCTACTTGTTTTGGTTGATCGGTTTTTTTCATTTCCATAATCTGCAATAAATAAATAAAAAGGTGTTACTTTGTACGTATCTAGTATATAAACATTATAATGCTAAATCCAGGAGCTACTTACGTTTTTTTTTAATTAAATAATTATCCTCAATAGAACCCAGAAACTGTCTCCAAAATTATCAAAATTGTGGTTAGGCATGGTTAGAAACACAAAACATTAGAAAAATAATATTCGACGTACGTTTTCTGTCAATTTATTATACCAACCTTAAAATTTGCCGTTAACTTTGATCATTCAAATAGACACTGAACGATAATGTTACAGAATAGAGTTAAGAGAAATTGTCGTTGACAAATAAGTCGTCTGCGTAACGATATCGTCTAGAAACGACGAATTACAAAATATACTGAACGACGGTGGGAAAATTGTATCCCAGTATCACTTAAAGGGTAAAAAAACTTAAAATCTTTAATTAAGTATTAAAATTTGTTTTAAAATCAATAAAAAGATATACTTACAAAGTAAATAAAGGTAAAGTAACCTCTTCACTAAATATTCTTAACAAACACGATAAACATCAATGTCCTAAAATACTTAAACACTCTCCTACAGTTTTTCAAAAATTATAAATTAAAAGACTAAAATAACGTATAAACAAAACTATAGGCAGATATATTTCTCTGTGCACAATCACATATTATGTATAAACAGAAACAGACGACTAGAATCCAACCAGTGGCGGAATCAACCGGCGTCGTAAACCGCTGTGACGTAAAAACAGCGTAGTAGGTGTTCAACACTTGTCTAACTATACTCTTACGAGGTGCCCGTTTGCACCGCATTTTTTAAGTATTACTCAAAGTTAAGTAGAACTTAAGATTCTCATTTTGTTAATCTATGCTTAACATAGCAAAGCAATTCTTAACTTTAAGTTCCTCTCGGTCGGGTACTTGAGTAGTTCTTGGCGATAAATCGAGAATATAAGCTTGGAATAACCTAAATTTTTTTATATTTGTCTGCAACTTGCAATATTTTGTTCGGTGGTACATTATCAGTGTTGCTGGGCACTATCATTCACTCTTCTGTTAGCTTATGAATAATACCCCGTGTATTTTATTAATATTTTATTAGAAAGTAACTTTTGGCAGATTGTGATTTTTTAAATTATTCTGACAGACTGTTCACATTTTTTAAGTTTGCCCTCTATGATATAAAAAATAACATAATCATTAACATGTTCCCCCCTTTGAAATATTAAGATTTCAATATTTTTAATGTCTGTTGAGTTAATCTATAGGTAGAAACGACACCTTCACGATAGCCCGTTTCACTATTCCAGTCCTTGTTTTTACACTGACTGCTCGTATAATTCCGTCCTTGCCGGGATGAACTTCCAATATACGCCCTAACGACCATCGCATAGACGGTACGTTATCTTCGTGAAGAAGTACTAAGGCTCCTAACTTAATCTCGTGTTGCTGATCGAATTGCCATTTTGTGCGCTGCTGCATGTTATGCAAATACTCTTTGACCCAGCGAGACCAAAAGTGCTGGCCCATTTTTTGAAGATGTTGGTACCGCTTGATACGATTGATTGGTGTATTCGTTAGATCTCGTTCCGGTAGTGCCGTGAGTGGATGTCGTATTAAGAAATGAGCTGGCGTGATAGCTTCTAGGTCGTTGGGATCCGGAGACAGCGGGACAAAAGGTCGGGAATTCATAATCGCCTCGATTTGAGTAATTAAAGTATAAAATTCTTCATAATTTAAATGAATGTTGTTTAAAATTCGTTTAAGATGGTTTTTGCATGATTTAACTGCTGATTCATGTAAGCCTCCAAAATGCGGAGACCTTGAGGGTATAAAATGCCATTTAATATTTGATTGTAAAAAGTAATTTTTCATTTTTGAAGGGATTTAAGTGTATTATTTGCACCAACAAAATTTGTGGCATTATCGGATATAATATCTGTACAAACACCCCTTCGAGAGAAAAATCTTTTTAATAAACTTAAAAAGCCGTCGCTAGTAAGATCGCATATAAGTTCGATATGAACCGCCTTAGTGGCAAGACACACAAATATGCAAATATAACCTTTGATTATTTTCGTAGTTCGAGTTTTGCCATCCTTTAGGTCAAATGGACCAGCGTAATCAAGCGCCACCGATAAAAATGGCCTAGCAGGAGTAACTCGTAATTTTGGTAAATTGTCCATTTTGGGTTCGATAATGTTTGGATTTGCTTTAAAGCACGTGACGCATTTTTGTACGTAAGACTTTACGCATTGGCGTCCATCTATTGGCCAGTATTTTTGCCTCATATGAGAGAGTGTAGTTTGAATGCCAGCATGTAGCGTTCGTATGTGTTCATGATCGATGACAAGTTGAATAAATGCGTGTTTCTTAGGGAGAACAATAGGATGTTTTGCATCATACGGGAGATCGGAATTAGTTAGCCTACCTCCTACTCTTATTACGCCTTTGTCGTCGAGAAATGGGTCTAGCGATTTCAATTTACTCCTTAAAGTAACGCATTTTTTTTTTTTTTAAATTTTGCAGCTCATCCTCGAAAGATTCTAGCTGTACTAGTTTGATTAACTTTATAGCAGCGAATTGTGTCTCCTCGAGATGCAGATTTCCTGTAAATTTTTGATTTGAATGATTAGCCCTTGTATTGTTCATGAATCTCAAGCAATAAGTAAATACATTAATGAGCCTAATCAATGAAGAGAATTTTTTAAGTATGTTGAATTTTATATTTACAGTGGTAGCAAGTGATATCGGTTTTGACTCGGGAATATCTGTCGTTGATTTCCAACAATGATTATGCAGAGGCCATTGATCATAAGGAAGATTAAGAAATGGAGGACCATGCCACCAAATTTCGCAATGAGACAAGTCTGCCAACTTAGCGCCGCGTGATATAATATCAGCCGGATTGATTTCCGAAGCAATGTGGTTCCAATTCTTTGTTTTTGACAAACGCTGAATTTCTGAGACTCGATTAGCAACGAAAACTTTCCAATTCCGAGGTTCCCCATTTATCCAAGATAGTACGATTGTAGAATCTGACCATAAAAATATCTGATCAATCTTTATAGTGAGATCATCTAGACATTTAGATAGTAACAACGAGTAGAAGAGCACCACAAAGTTCCAATCGAGGAATTGAAAGAGCCTTTAATGGAGCGACACGTGATTTAGCACATAATAAATGAGTTTTAATATGATTATTGCCATCTATGGAACGCAAGTAAATGCAACATGCATATGCTACTTCACTGGCGTCTGCAAATCCATGAATTTGAATATTTACGGCGGATTTAACCACAGCTTGCCGAGGGATGTGAATTGAACCTACGAGAGAAATTTCATAATACAGTTTTAACCAATCGGAATGTAGATGACTAGGTAACGTTTCGTCTCAATCGATTTGAAGTTGCCAAAGCTGTTGAATAATGATTTTTGCTCTGATCAATATAGGCCCGAGTTAACCCAACGGATCAAAAATTTTGGCAATGAATGATAGAATCGTGCGCTTAGTAGGCTTTAAATTGTGAGACGTGAGTTGAGCATTATATTCAAAAATATCTAATGATGGTATCCAACAAATACCAAGTGTTTTGGTGGTTGAGTCGTCAGATATTATGAAAGGTGAACTGTTATTTACATTTAGTGTTAAGTGAGTATGCGTGAATCGTTTGATTGGAATTTTCTAAGTTCCAATCCATATCGGTTTAATATATCGCATATATTTTTTCTTATAATTATAAGCTGAGCTGGGTCTGTGGCACCTGTTAAAAGGTCATCCACGTAGAAATCGGATGTTATTATTCTGCTTTCTTCAAAAAATACATCAGAGTTTTCTATCGCTATCTGTTTTAAACAACGTGTGGCGAGAAATGAAGCTGAGGCTGTTCCATAAGTTACTGTGTTTAACTGAAAATGTTTTATTTGTTCGTCTGGAGATGATCTCCAAACAATCCGTTGTAAATTTCATCAATTAATATTTGGCGATAAAATTTGCTTAAATCGGCAATCATTACTACGTCATGCTGCCGGAATCGAGTCAAGATCGAAAATAAATCAGTTTGCACTGTTGGACCCACCTTTAAAATGTCATTTAACGATAGATTGGATGAGCTTTTGCAAGATGCGTCAAAAACAACTCTAACCTTGGTAGTTGTGCTGTCTGGTTTTTCCACACTATGGTGTGGTATATAATATACTGGAGTCTTTGAAACGGAGTCACGTGAAATTTCAGGCATATGTCCAAGATCTTGATATTCTTTCATCAAAGATGTATACGAGATTTTTAATTCGGGATTATTTCTCAAGCGACGTTCTAGTGAATAAAATCTGTTTAGGGCCGTTTGCTCAGACACGCCTAAGTTGATATAATTTTCCTTTAACGGAAGTTGTACTATAAAACGACCTGATTCATTTCTACGTGTTGTTTGATTAAAGAGATTTTCACATTCTAGTTCCTCTTTAGTCATAAATGTTTGTGGAGTCGGAATTATTTCTTCTGTTGACCAGAATCTTTCTAAATTTACATCCGAAAATAAACAATTTGTTATCATCGCGGTTTGAAATCTCAGCTTTGGATTAACTGATAAATTGCCAGCTATGATCCAGCCAAGCAATGTTTTTTGTAGAATTGGTAGATGCTTGCCTAATTTAATTTGCCCAATACACAAAAGTTCAAAGAATATTTCACAACCAAGTAGCATATCCACATTAGATGAAACATTGAAAAAGTTATCTGCTAAATGTAATTCAGAAGGTATTTCTAAATTAGAGATATCAAATGTATCTTGAGGAATACGACTAGTAATTGCGGGCAACACAAGAAAATTCAGTTGAGTTCTAAAGTTTGTATGTTGTGAGGATATAGATATTCGTGCACGTTCAGTTATATTCGTATTAGTTTGATTGATTCCTGCTACCGGAATGTTTTTTGTAGAATTGGTAGATGCTTGCCTAATTTAATTTGCCCAATACACAAAAGTTCAAAGAATATTTCACAACCAAGTAGCATATCCACATTACATGAAACATTGAAAAAGTTATCTGCTAAATGTAATTCAGAAGGTATTTCTAAATTAGAGATATCAAATGTATCTTGAGGAATACGACTAGTAATTGCGGGCAACACAAGAAAATTCAGTTGAGTTCTAAAGTTTGTATGTTGTGAGGATATAGATATTCGTGCACGTTCAGTTATATTCGTATTAGTTTGATTGATTCCTGCTACCGGAATGTTTGCCGTATTCGTGTTTATTTGTAATACGTTCAGAAACGATTTAGTCACAAAATTTGATTGAGATCCATTGTCAAGGATTAGTCTACAGGGTATGGGACTTCCGTTTTTGTCGTATGCGTTAACAATAGCCGTGGAAAGTAATATAATTGAAGTCGAGGATTTTTTACAATAATTCGATAAAACAGTGTGCTGTGTCTGAGGATTTTGATGGGCAATATCATCGTTGGAAGAATGACCGCTTGTATTTGCTGTCAAATTATCCTGTGAATTATTTCCGGGTTTCTGATCAATATGACAGGGTCGGTTTTGATTTGATGGGAAGTGTAGCATGGTGGCGTGACGTTGACGACATATTTTACATGATCCAGATCGGCATTCTGGATACTTGTGACCCGGTCGGAGGCAATTCGTGCAAAGGCGAAGACGCTTTACTTCAGTATAACGTGAATTTACTGATAAAGCCTTGAATTTATCGCATAAATATATAAAGTGAGATGCCTTGCAAAATGGACAAAGCTGTTTGTTTTCACGAGTATCCGTGTTTAAGAATGAATTACTACTGTGTGGTTTGCGCAAGTTGGTAACTGCCTTATCATCTATTGCTTCAAGAATTTGGCAACGTTGTGTGATAAATTCCATAAGGGCATTGACATTCGGATTTTCTACAACCGTACTATGTATTTCCCATTCTTTTCTGGACAATGAGTCCAATTTTTCGGTCAATATGAATAAAATAATTGTATCCCATTCAATAACATTTTCTCCTAAAGCTTCCAGAGACCGATAATTTTTGAGAAAGGTATTAGAAAACTGTCTTAACGATGAATGCGATTGTTTTGCCGAACATTGTAGATTCATTATTTCGCGCAAATGAGAAGTCACTATAACCTTTTTATTTTCATATCTTTTTTTGAGTAGGCCCCATGCGGTACTGTAATTTGTAGAAGATATAGGTAACGAAGCAATAACATTAGCTGCTTCCCCCTTCAGTGAGGCTTGTAGGTAATAGAACTTTTCAACATTCGATAAATTTTTGTTTTCATGAATAAGTGCATGGAATGTGTCAAAAAATCCCTGCCAATCCCCATATGCACCGGTGAATTCTGGTAATTTTAGAGATGGTAATTTTGCCATGGATTTTGGCATAGCTGAGGGTATCAATTCAGCAAGTGAGTCCGCTGATCCATTCGAACTATGACGCAAATTGCGATTTTCGTTAGCGCTGGAGTCTTGTAACTGCGATAATAAACGCTGACACATCGCGACGGTTTCATAATATTTGATTTCAAAATTTGACCATTCTACATTGCTTCCCGTTCATCAAATTGATCGGGAAAATGATCAATGTATATTTGTTCTATTTCAGATTGCACATTTTGAAATTTAGTTAAAAGAGGTTTTATTGTGTCACAACGGATTTTAATGTTTTCAAAGGGTATATCTGCTATATCTATTTTATTTAAAAATGTTTCTAAACGTGTTAACTCAGCCTTGAAATGGCCTCTTTCGTATTTTAAACGTTTTAAATTCTGATCAATTATTCGAGCCTCCTCCATTGTTCACAATTACTATTTTTCAAGTTTTATTTGATATGATGTGGTTAATAAATGATCGATGGAAGAGATGTGATGGCGTGGTATAATGTAAGTGAATGTTTAATATTAGTTTTAAACAATATATTAAAATGTATGCCTTTTTAAAACGTGCATTCACCAGTATACTATCATTAAGTGAGTACTAAACGAGTTATGAAATATTGAAAAGATGTAATCGAGACGATTAGAATAAATAGCTAGAAAATCTGACCTTTTTCTACTTGGACTGCTATTTTTCCGTATGCTGATTCGGCGGTTGAAGGACCAATGTTGCTGGGCACTATCATTCACTCTTCTGTTAGCTTATGAATAATACCCCGTGTATTTTATTAATATTTTATTAGAAAGTAACTTTTGACAGATTGTGATTTTTTAAATTATTCTGACAGACTGTTCACATTTTTTAAGTTTGCCCTCTATGATATAAAAAACCGAAACCCTTGAGGAGATACAGCAAGTGCAAAACGATTTTTTTGCTGTTGCTTCGTTCCCTAGAGTTATAGGAGCAATCGATTGTACACATGTTGCAATACAATCACCTGGTGGAGACGATGCTGAAGTTTTCAGGAACCGTAAAGGCTACTTTTCCTTGAATGTTCAAGTCATATCAGATGCGAGGCTGCACATTTTGGATCTTGAGGCCAGATGCTTCATACGAGCTCGAGTAGAGAATGGTGATTTCAAAATTCATTTTTATCAGGTAATTTTTTACAATGACAATTTAATTACAAAAAATACAAGTGTAATTTTTTTAGGTGATAGTGGCTACCCACAAAGACCATATCTCTTTACTCCATTACCCAATACTGTTACACGAGCTGAAAATTTATACAATGAATCCCATATAAGGACTCGAAATACCGTTTAACGTCTATTTGGTAATTGGAAACGGAGATTTCCTGTGTTGGCATATGGAAAGCGTCTGAAAATGAGTACCATCATTATTTTAATAGTTTATAGATCAAATATATGGGTTATTGGGATACTTCATATTTCACTACTAACTTGTGAAATCACCATTATCTACTTGAATATATCTAGCGACATTATATTTTGCTACCTATATTTGAGTATGTAGGGTAGATATTCGAATAGTTTAGGTAGTGAAATTCAATTTCATCACCAAAGTTAATATGAAAATACTGCATGCGCACTTTCATCTGAAAATTTTAATTTTCTTAACAAAAAAACATAATTAATATTCCTCTATTTGGACGTCACTAGCAGATATTTCTAATTGTACTTAAATAATTTCACTGACTAACCACTTATCGATTTTCTTTGATTGTAGCCTCATTTTAAGCTTTTGATACAAATTTGACATTTAAAATTTTCATTTCAACTTTGGTGTCTCGTTAAAAAAGCTTGCTTTATAATAGTAATTGTCTCAGCCTGGGTATACAGTATACTATTATTTCCATTTATTACATGTTTTTTATTTGCATATTTTACAATAATTAAAACAGTATTGATTATTGATTTATTTACTATTTACATAATATATACAAAATGAATTAATACTATAACACATAATAAATAAACAACTAAAATTATTAACTGTAATCTATTTAATAAAAATAATTTTATTGCTCCTCTCTACGCATTTGTTTCAATGCCTCTTTTTTTATTTCTATATCTAATAGTAGTGACTGTCGCATCAAATCTTGTTGCTCTTCCTGCCACTCTAATTGGTTTTTCCAATGCTGCCTTTCCACCTCTGCTATTGCAGCACGACGTGCAAGGAGGTCATCATACTTTTTTGCCAAAACAGAAGACGTCAAGAAGCAGACAATTGTAGGTCGTCCTCTACTTGATGCATCTTCTAAAAATGTTACAAACAATTATTTATTTTTTTATGTTTAAAAAACAACTACCTGAGAAGTAGTAGTCACAGAATTTTGAAGGCCTTTGCTCAAAGGCGTTGCTAACTGACTAGCTTTAGGGTGACTCCAATTTATCTCTTCGTCCCGTTCCTAAAAATTAAAAAATTATTAGTATCGATTGAATCCTATAAAAACCTATGCAGCTACAACATACACAATGATTTTCGGAAAAATAGTCATGTTCATCTAGTTTTCATCTTTTGGCTGTACTCAATCCACCTGGTCCTGGTTGCTCCTGTTAATGAAAAGTATTTTTAAAGAACTAATATGTAGTATTGTAACAACTACATTAGTGTGATTGTATTTTAATAAAACATTTTTGAGAAAATAATACAAAAAGGAGTTACATTAAAAATTTGAACAAATATACTCACACTATCATGTAATGTACAGTTTTGATTTTCATTGTCAACCACCTGTAAAAAAATAAATGTTTTTTTCATGTAACAATACTATGTAGTAGTTCTTATTACCAAAAATTTTTTTGAGCTTTTCAGCTTTTCTACAGGCTCCATCTGAACTTGAATTATTAAATTCCAATTCCACACGTTTCCATGCCTGATTTTTTGCCTCCACAGTGGTCCTATCACTCTTTTTGTCTTCAATTATGTGGGCGTAATTACTTATGATCGAAATAAGGCCGGTTCATGTAAATGCGAATTGTGAACGCGAAATTCGCAAAAATATATAGTTAATAGATCCAGTACATTTAGGAACTATCTTTAATAATTCATTATTAGTATTGTTCTTACCTTTAAGTAATATACAACAATCAAGATAAATATAATTTCAGATTATTAGCTGCATGTGTGAGCATGAAAAGTATATCCTACAATTATAGATTGGGAGTCAGTACTATATATCCAATATCATTAAAGATACTATTTCTGCAATTTGGGAAATTTTAAATATTGAATATTTACCAGTTCCAACAAAAGACAGATGGAAAGAAATTGCAAATGGCTTTGAAGCAAAATGGAACTTTCCAAATTGTGTAGGAGCAATTGATGGGAAACATATTAGGATTCAGGTAGTAACGAAAATATTTCAATTTAGGTATTCCTCAATTACAATTTTGTTTGTAGGCTCCTCCAAACACTGGGTCAGATTTATTCAATTATAAAGATTTCTTCACTATTAGCGATATGTGATGCAGATTATTTTTTTACTGATGTTGACATTGGTGCAAAAGGACGGCAAAGTGATGGAGGAATATTCCGAAGTAGTAATTTTGGACGAAGGTTTTATTCAAACTCCTTAAACCTGCCTGCTCCAAGAAAACTATGGGAAGAAAGTGAACCAGTGTCCTACTGTTTTGTTGCTGATGCAGCTTTTCCATTTAGCTCCAATTTAATGAGAACATATCCAGGTAGTTTCCTTCCACAAAAGGAAAGAATTTTCAACTATAGGTAAGCTATAGGTTACATTATTATAAACTGCTATAAATTTCAGAATATAAGTATGTTGAGGTTTAGAGCATATAAATTATATTCAAATATGTTGCAAATTAAGTCGTTCAAAAAGGATAATCGAGAATACATTTGGTATTCTTGTTGTCAAATGGAGGATATTAGAATGCCCTATTATCGCAAACTGCAAACAGTTGAAAACATAGTAGGGGCATTGATTTGCTTACACAACTTTCTAAAAAATCGTAATCTTGAAAAAACAGTTGGCAGAAAATACTTTCCTCCCAATTATGTCGATACAGAAAGCGAAACAGGAGAAGGGGGGAAATGCATATGCCCAACGAGCAAGTGCTATGCGCTCTGTATTGACAGAGTATTTTTCAGATGTAGCTCCAATTGACGTGCAATGGTTTAAATAAATATTTTTGTTATCAGAATTTAGGTTTTTTTAAAAATAAAATACAAAGAATAGTAAAAAAAAACTAGTTTTATTCATTAATCTTCTGATGAATGTTGGGCATATAACTGGTATAATCGGTTTAATATGTCTATGTCTGCCTCCGCCCTAATTATCGGTGGCAGTTTGTCGAGCATTCCCTGTACTGTCATCAAAGGAGGACTAACTGAAGGAGTACTTTGCAGTGTAGGAGCTTGCTGCTTTAAAATTTCCATCAGCAGTTGATCAGTTTCGTCTAAAATAGAAGTAATAATACCTTAGGTAGGGTGTGTGTATTGAAATAAGTTTTTATTATGAAGAAGAGTAAAAGTTATATGCTTACCACTTTTTTGTCTCTTGTTTCTGGATGGTGTGACATCAGGGCTGATTAGTATTGATCTTTTTGAGGTGCCTGGTTTTTGACTGAAAAGGTCCACATCTGTTCTTGAGGTCCTTGATGATGACAAAAGAGCCACATTGCTTTCGACCGGTTCAAATTTACCAATTGTTTTCCTACTGGAATTAACATTTGGCAAGAAATACATGCAATCGAAATGCTTCCACTTCTTTTTATTATCAACACCTCCTCCCGATGGCTTATATGTTCTAAAATGAATTAATAAATAAAAAGTAACAAATAGTAATTACCTATCTATTTTTTGCGTGTAAACAAGTAGTATACATAAACTAACTCCAAATGTTTAAGGAAAGTGTCCTTAAGATTTTTCCATTTTTTTTTCTAAATTTTCCAGGGCGATTACTCTATCAATTTCCTCATAAACCTCCCTCCACATATTTTCCCTTATGTATTTTCCTCTCTCCTTGAGAGGCAGCGTATGGTCCCAAAAATCAGGACGTACCTGTACAGATTCTGCCAATTTAGCCACATTTATTTCTTCAGAACTGTGTCTGGTTTCGATTTCTTGCTGGCTAGCTGCTATGTCACACAAGAGATGCGGGTGTTTCTCTAGAGTAAAAACCGCTCCACATTCTGCACATTCAACCTGGTGTTGAAGAAATAATTTCATCAAAAACAGTATTCCCATGATAAACACTGGCTTGTCTGTGTCTATTTTTAATTGCAATCACTTGTTTTGAATGTTTTCCTTTTGTCAGTTTATCTATCCACTCCTTTATCTGTGATAAACTTTTGAAGATAATTTAATGTTTTATCAAGTCTTTCCACTTTTTTACCATTCAGGTACTCATATTTGATTACTTTATGCATGTTTTCTAAGAACATATTTGTATTTATTCCTTTTTTCTTACGGTAGCAATAAGCCCGTTTTTGTCTGTTGTTGTAGTAGTTGTTTTTTAAATAAGTGTGCATTTCTTGTGTAGAAGTGTCCGAACATAAAATATTAAGAAATTCAACAAATTCATTTTCAAAATCTTGTTCACATAATAATGTGTAATATGCTGTTCAGCTTGTTACGTACTTCTTTTTCAAACTGTTTTAAGGCGGGTTGACACTGGTAGTGAACCACGAACGTGGCTCACGCTTATAATAATTCGTGATATACGCTTGCTTGCGATCGTTTCGTGAAAGCATCGTAAATTGTTCACACTGGCCACTGGAGTTTTCTGTTAAGTCGTGCAAATGGCTTCATTTGTGCTGGAAGCTACAGTCGCAACGTGCGAAATAATAGCCGCCGAAATTATAAACAATTGTATGTTGAGAAATAAAAGAACGAAAATAAGAAAGAAGAGGAGATGGTGGACTAGGCAGTGGATTTTAAATAGACATATTACTGGAGCCTCGGCATTAATTCAAAATGAACTTTGTTTAACATATTCAGAAGATTTTAAAAATTTATTACGGATGTCCGAGGACCATTTTAATTATCTCTTGGAACGTATATCTAATCGCATACAAAAATCCGACACCCATCTAAGAGAAGCTATTCCTACCCAAACGAAACTCTTCGCTATTTGGCTACCGGTGACAGCTACAAAAGCCTGGAATTTTTCAAAAAATCACCATAAGTAAATTTTTGCCAGACGTCTTGGATAACATATATACCTGTCTGCAAGAATGGATAGAGGTAAGTCACAAAATCAATTAGTTTCATCAGTAACGAACTGCGTAATATATTAAATAACTAAAAAATTTGTATGTAATGTAACAGATATATTAAAGTGCAATGAAATGATTAACAGGTTGTGTGTAATAAACTAAATACTTATTCTAATTGGAAAGTTGGGAAAACTCTTTAAAACATATTAAAGCCTTGTTAGTAAATAGTCAAAATCTTCCATAGACCATGAACAGCTGGGTAGAGGGCTAGCAGGCGTAAAAGATGTAGATGCATTCGTATCTGAGGAAGGTGGCCTTCCTGGGTAATCTGAGCAGATATCCTCTGTAGTAGATGTCATTGATAGTGATGGTGGCGGCATTTGTGCTTCAAACAAAAGAGACATTATGTCTTTTTGCAAGGAAAGACTTTTCCGTGGAGAAACGTTTCTTAGCATCGACACAATATATTTTCCAAAATGATCCAAATGGTCTTCACGATTTTGGTTTGCCAAACTTGCGTGAGCTCTACTTGATATTTCATCAAGTTTTTCTAAAGCCTTATCAATGTTTGCGTTAGTTGATGGTGTAACGTTGTTTGGAGTTGCTTTAGATTTTTTTGTTTTATTATTGTCATTTGTCAACTTGTTCGGAGGTTGTCGCTTTTTTCCTTTATTCACCTGGGTTTCAGATTCCAACGTTTGTGATGTGATATTTCTAGACGAAAGCACCACGATGTCATCATGTGCTGAAGTGGATGCCAGCATGTCTTGGGGAATGCCTTAGGTTTGAGTATCTTTAGTGTCTACAATTTGTATATCGTCTTGCGTGTCCTGTGTATTCTGTGTTTTCTGACTATTTCAACTATAAAAAGGATAAGAGTATTATTTTACTAGCGCTGGTGGACCATGATTACTGTTTTACATATATCGATGTTGGTGCAAAAGGAAGAGTTTCAGATGGCGGGGTTTGGCAACATTGTTCTTTGCGGCATGCTATTGAGACCCGGGATCTGAATATTCCTTTAAACGGAATAATAGTCGGCGATGATGCATTTCCATTGAAGACATTTCTTTTGAAACCTTACAGCAGGAGACAACTAACACGCAAAGAAAAAATTTTCAACTATAGACTGTCACGAGCTCGACGTATATCTGAAAACGCCTTTGGTATTTTAGTAAGCAAATTTCGCGTATTTGAAAAACCAATTCCGTTAAGTCCTGAAAAAGTTGATAAAGTGGTACTAGCATGTTGTGCCTTACATAACTGGTTGCGCAAAACAGGCACTACCTATGTACCATTTGGTCTTATTGATTATGAAGATATGAATCATATAAGCCAGCCGGGATCATGGAGAGATTGTACAAGTGATGGTCTTGTAAATATTCAGCTATTAACAGGTGATAGAAATCCTACCAGAGTTTCATCACAAAAACGAGATAATTACTGTAAATATTTTAATGGTGAAGGTGCTGTTCCATGGCAATGGCGGATTATAGATTAAAGGAAATAAATGGACATTATACTCTACTCTATTTTGTTATTAAAATGAATTTTTTAAACAATAAATATACTTACCAAATTCGAATGAGTTTTTCTTGATTTTACGCGTGGCTTTAGGAACCTATCCATTGTCGTAAACCACACAACTTTTGAAATATAAACATCGTCGGTAGAGCAACCAGATTTATAGCTTTCATTAATTTTTTTAACTTCTTGTAGGTACGAACTACGCAAGTTTTTAAATTTCACAAATACAGTAAAGTTTTCAATGTTAAGCTGAGCAGCAATTCTTCCGGCAGCAGCATTTCTTGCATCCTTGTTGTGATATTTGGGATCTGTAGGATTCCATAATAAAGGCTCATTTTCATACAATTCCACAAATGTAATTGTGTCGCGATCGTTCATTTTCAAAATAGATACATTTGGAGCTACGAGCTACCAACAAACAAACTATCTGCAGTGACAATGCAATTTTAACTAATTTAATATTAAAGGAACCGTGAAATATTAAACACGTTTAATATCAGTCGTGGCGTGGCGTGAACAGGTCGTGAAACAGTCGCGGGCCACGAAAATCTGTTTACACTAGTAGGGAAACAAGCGTGAACAACGAAAGCGTGAGCCACGTTCGTGGTTCACTACCAGTGTCAACACGCCTTTATTTAGTTAATTTTTGTGGCTCATTAGTCACTTCCTCCCAAATTTCTATTACATTTCTAAACATGCCGTTTCCTTGTCGCATTAGCCACTCCAAACTCCCTCTTTCCTCTAACTGCCACCATAAAGGCAGAAGTCTTATATATTTTAATTTTTGTTGGTGAACAATTTTTTATCGTCTGATTGGTAAGTTAATTATTGTATTCTCCCTAGTTTATTTTCTAGTGTAGTGCCTTCTGCTTATTTATGTTAATTGCTAATTTGCATTTTTTGTATATTTAAGGAACAAAACGAATACGACGGATACGAACGAGACGTCCAGAAATCAAATATGATTTCTTAAAACCAGCCAACTACTAACAAATTCAACGGAAAGGAAAGAAAGAAATCTCAACAAGACTCGAGTCAGTCGGCGATTCGCTGAGATTCCTGTTGAAGAAATAAATTTAATTCCTGAACGAGACGTCCAGAAATCAAATATGATTTCTTGAAACCCAACAAATTATTAATAAACTCAACGGAAGGAAAAGAAAGACATCTCAACAAGACCCGGGTCCTGTTAAAAAAAAATAAATTTAATTCCTGAACAAGACTTGCGAGACGTCCAGTAATCAAAGATGATTTCTTAAACCCAAGCAAAGAAACTCTATATAAATGCTGGTAAAGAAAGCCACCAGAATAACAACGTTACTTACAAAAACTTGGTTCTGGTTCAAAACTTTAAAGTATCTACGGACAAAATTGACAAATAAAATTTTAAAATGTAGAATAAAAAAATATATATCGTATCGTTTACACTTTATTTATCGGAAAAGCGAAAATTAAAAATACCAAATAATAAAAACCACTGAGTATTATCTGACGGTAGTAGATCCAACAAATTTATTCATTGGTACAGAATGTAAAATTTAACTATCAAAATAATTTTAAACAAAATACATTTATTCGGAAATATAACGGAGCAAAATATAATTTTTACCTTGAAAACACTAGGTTCACCACTTTCGAGGAACGCTGTATGTGCCGTTTTACTTTTCGGACTTATTGAAGGCGAGAGCGGAGAGAAGAATAGTTCTAATTATCTTTTCAAAACTGATGTTTTGCTATTTATGCCTTCGTTCCCACTAATCGCTTCAAAATAATTTTAGTAAAAAACTCAAACTAGATTTATTTGCTGTATACCAAAATTCATATGGATATACTGAATGGCCGAAATGTTTTAATCACATAAAATTAACGTGTATGTATACCGGATGTCCCAAATATTATATATGAACGGACTTGTGACCAAATTGTTTTACCAGGTAAAATTTAAATTTACTACCTTACAACATTTAGAAAAAAAAAATTAAAAGTGAGGAAGGAGGAAGTAACCTGTTACCTATTTTACATATTGAAAACTAAATAAACTGAAATTATACTGGAAAAAAAACAAATTCAAATCTTTATGAAACCCAAAAAGTAACTTCGTTACAACCTTCTTCTTTTTCTTTTCTTACCTTTTCTTTTCTTACCTTTTCTTTCTTCTTTATTTTTCTTCGAGAGAATAACTCTTCGATAAGTAGGTATCGGCCTACCTATAGCCACACCGTCAACATCTACTACAACATTCCATCATCTCTGGATTCTACTCTCTGGATACTATTATTTACTTTCATTGCAGGTGGATACTCCGCTCTGCATAGGTCCGCCAGAGTCGCTCAAGTATGTCAAATTGCGACAGTGACGAAAAAGTAGAGCATGCACCTCAAAAGAAGTGTAATTTCTTATTCTGTCAATCCAAGCATGCAGCCCATCATCACCATTGAAAATGATGATGGATCGCACATGATGGAAAAACCCATCAGCAATAGTCCTAAGGAAGGAGAAGTATGCGGCTTTCACTATCATCTCGTACTCCCTCATATGATCAATGATCTTAACAGTGTCGTTTAACACCCCTTTCTTCAAAACTAGGTAGTCGTGTTCACCCAGTACTTCCAGAATTATCCTTGATGGTCGGGCTCCATCATGATCAGAAATAGCCCATTCATAGGGCTCATCAACGATCGCCATATGGCGCTCATCGTCTCTACTCTCCCAAAAGTAATACATATAGCTATACCTGGCGTTAGCCTTGGCGCCGGCTAATATCTTACGTAAGCATGATTCACATCCATCCATAACAACGATAACGTCTAAAAGCTCTACATCATTCTCACACAGTATAAGCGCATTAACACCCTCTTTTTCAGTTTCTGTGCGCAGACGATCACGCTTGCGTACAGCCACTCCCCAATTGAACATACATCAACGCGCCAATCTCTCAAAGCTAACCCCATACACCTCAATTTAATGATATCAGGTTCCCTTTTCAACATATCCGGTATTCCGCGAATGACACGCATGTCTCCACGGCCCACCCATCTTCGAAAAACTCCTGCGTCCTGCTTTATTTTTCTCCACATACCGTTCACAACCCTAGCAGTTGTCATGGCTTCTATATTTGAGCCATACAAATCATATATGGCTGAGTGCATTCTAACATGGCTATTCGAATAGTTTCCAAACTTAACTCCCTTTATCTGGGTTTCATTGCATATCCCTATAGCTCCAGGCAACCCTACGACATGCCTTTTCACATCTAAATCCTCGATTCTAGCTCGAAGGATAATTTCTCCACCGAACATTTCTTCGTGTACGTCAATGTACTCGAAAGCTTGATGATCGACAGTTCCACTATATAAACTATTGTTGATATTTCCGAATAAATCATCGAGACTGGTCTCATCAACCACGTGTGCTGCTCGGGAAGTTCGTCACAGCCGCTCTCCCACCCCCAGGATGAGCTGGCCCTGGTCGCAGAAACGCACCTTCTGTAACACGATACATAGTGTAAGCAACAATAAATAACAATAACTGTGTACATTGTAAATAGTTATTTAATTGGAAGGAATGAAACACTGATTGTTTACATTCAACATTCATTCATAGGTTAACTGTGATATTGTCATTTACAAATTCCAAGGTGTCTGGATTCTTCAAATATCCAGCTAGCCACTTGATCTTGACCCCGACTGAAAAGGTAGAAGACCTCTCTTGACCTTTCAATGCCATTGACACAGGCCACTGGCCTGAAACCCACCATTTTGGATTGTGCTTTTCCCAAGACCACATGGTTGTTCAACCTTCGGTTTTGGCGAATTGGGAAAAAGACATTAATAATCAGGGACTCTCCCATACAGAGTTGTAAGGTGCATGAATGCATGGATAGTTCCTGATTAAACAAACACAAACACTTAAAGGTCACACACCATCTAGGGTAAGTAATCTACCTATCTATTGGGAGTCAATCACCAACATCTAACACCATTTCTTATTTATATTTTCTCTTCAGACCTTCTTTTTCTTTTCTTGTTTTCTTTCTTCGTTTATTTTTCTTCGAGAGAATAACTCTTCGATAAGTAGGTATAGGCCTACACACCGACAACATCTACTACAACATTCCATCATCTCTGGATACTATTATTTACTTCCATTGCAGAGCGGAGTATCCACCTGCAGGTAGCTTCAAAGGACTTCAAGACGAACTAACAAGTAAGACCTTTCTGATTTCGTGATACCTATTCTAGTAGAGTTAATCTTTTTGTTACCGTTTGTGACAAGAATAGTTATTAATGTTTTGGAAGTGAACCTTACCATACAGTTTATCTGGACTCCACTACTCAGACTTTATTTTTATATATTGTTTTTCCATTGACTGAATTAAGTGCGCTTAGGTGTATTTATAATATCTTTATATTCATCTTGTATAGTTATCCTGTATAGTTCTTCCTATACTTGCTAGGACAAGTAATAAGTTTAGTATCTAAAACAGATATAAATCTTCAATTTATTAGTATAAGTCAGATACCTTAATGTATATATCGTGTTAGCTAAGTACCCACAATGTATTATAATCTAATACCTACAAGGAAGTACGCGTGATCCGAAAAGTATACTTTTCGGAATATTTCCATTTCCATATTATAATTATTTAAGTATTCTATTTGTACCATTATAATCACTGTTTTTATAAAGGCAAGCCAAGCGCTGTCACTGTCAGTCATGTCATAAAGTTCATAGAATAATCATACAGAATATAGATCCTTTAACCAAAACGCATACCGAGTAGTTCAATTACACATTCCAACCATAAATTGAAACTTATAATAGGTATCACAGACTATCCCATCAATAGAGGCGACACGCACATTTCCCTCGTTCACATTTTACCCACCCACTCCGCAAACGAGAAGTCGGGAATATATTCACCACCCTCGTTTCTTGTAGGGTATAGTTACCCTATATCCACCCTCCTTTAACCTTGTTGGAAAAAAGGGATGTAACACTGGGGACAACAGGTACTGCGCATAGGAGAAAGGTGTAAAAATTTTTTGCCCCAAAAAAGTGTTTGATTCAGAGGCCAGCAAACAGAAATCTAAATTCAAAATCACATAAAATACAAAAATTAATAAGGAAGACACTTTTGAGGGGGTTAACATTTAATAAAAACACCCTCAAGTTTTTTTTTAATACAAAATAAGGTGTTTGATTCACGTTGATATTTTAACAGCGTCTTAATTCCATATAATAAAAAATAATTACAAAAAGGCAGACACTTTTTTTGGGGTTTAATTATCGGAAAACATGGAAATAAATATTAATTTCAATAGAAAGAGATAGGCAGCGCGTAGTCGTGAATGTGAGTGAGAGCACCGATTACCGGCCTAGATCCGGTCTTTCTCTGCGCTCTCATTGGCTGTTGGTAACGTGTTCTTGTACAGCTGTTCAGGGTTCCTCATTATATTTTGACCCCCGCTTATTTTAATTAATTTCGGGAATACAAAAAAAAGTTTCGAATAAAAGTTGTATTATTTTATCTGTACCGTCCAAAAATGTAGCAACTGACTGAATTTTGTATACAGGGAGTGCCCAATAAAATGCATCTACAATATTTTAAATGGGACACCCTGTATTTTTTTATAGTTTTGAGTAGCCCTGAATTTCCTGATTACAAATATATAACATTGTGTAGCAAGGGTAACCATAGGTGGCTATGCAACTGACATTTCAAAATGAAACAATTATTAATTTATTATAAGCTGTCAGTCCTTATACCAAAATGGGTTATAATGCAGATGAAAAAGTAGATATATCCTGAATTTATGTAAAAAATAATAAAAACAAACAAGCGGTAAGAAGAAAATATAGGCTGATTTATCCGCATCGACAGACTCTTGCAAATACATTTTTATATAATAATTATTCTCGTGTCATAAATGATAAAATGTTTGATCGGAAGAAACGTACTATCGTAGGAAATGATGAATATCTTAATACTTTGCTTTACTTTGAAGGTGAAAATTAAATACTTAAATACATTAAATGCATAATAACATTTTTATTTTAGAAAATTCCGAAACTAGTTTAAACAGTGCTACTAGTGCGACGATACATTATAGACTTTTAAAAAAGCACAACAACTATAAGCCGTACAAAATATTACCGGTACAAGAACTTACCGATGTTCATAAAAGAAAGCGATTAGAGTTCTGTCAACAAATGATTATAAATTTGAACAATGATCCTAATTATTTTGATAACAATTTATGGACAGATGAATAAAAATTTTCAACTTCGGGAATTTTCAATAAATGTGTGGTGCGGAATATTTCAAAACAAAATAGTTGGACCAATGTTTTATGATTATAAATTAACCGGGGAATCATATTTGGACACAGTTATTACAGAAATTGATGACTTATGAAATCAAAATTATACACAAAATCAATTAAAACCCATTAATGGCCAAAGTTGCGTAAACGCAACCTTTTAAAAAACATTTTTTACTTGGAAAACGAGGCAGTATCTGGCAAATCTAATTTTATAGTATTGTAAACTAAGAGTTTATACATTAGAAATAAATTTATGTAACTTAAAATATTAATTTATCTGAATATAGTAAATTTCTGAATATGCTCAATTGTAGTTATTTATGTACCTCTCTATAAAAAATTTTTTTTTGGGTAGCAATTTTACCATAACTGAAATTTGTTTGGGCTACACATAAATGAAAAACACTCAAGATATTTACTAAATATTTATATTCACTTATGTTTTCAAAATAACCTGGCTAAATTTGCAGAAATATGATGGATGCGTTTACGCACCTTTGGCTAAAAGCGGTAACAGCGGTAACCGAGATTCATTGGATTGAAAAGTTTATTTATAGTGATTTTATTTTTCTTTAGCATATAATGAGGTGAGGTATACTATTTTTATCCTAGGTTATTAGAAGTACTAGTTCCATTTTTATTATTACAGTCGATTTTTAAAGTGGGCAAGTAAAAGGGCACTAACCACTGCAGAAATGCTTGCTCTAAGTGATCTTGTTTATGTGCCGCTGGAAACAGATAAAATTAACGACGAGGAATACATTGACGAAAATACAGTCGGGGAGGGAAATGGTGCAATAGATATTGCGGGCACTTATGAAATACAACCAAATATGAAAGATAATATAGAAAGCGATGATTCTAATGATGCGAACGAACCAAATGCGTCAGAGTAGATCGTCAAAAAGCTGCTGTTCTACCCAAGTGGGTAAAAACAGATACACCTACTTATTCTAGTACCCCTCCACAAAGTTCCAATCGATGTATTGAAGACATAAAAGCACAGCATGGCGGCAAGTCACCTTATGAAATTTTTTTTATAAGGAAGTAATTGATTACGTTTACTAATGTTCATGAGTCCCAAAATAATCGCCATGATTTTCAAATCAACGAAGTACTTCTGAAAAACTTTATTGGTATTCTTGTTTTATCAGGATATCACACTCTACCACAGACTGATATGTACTGGTCTAAAGATATATACTATATATATGCTACTTTCGGCCAAAGGTGCGTATACGCACCTACGTTTTTTTTTGTTAAAAATAATTTGATATTTTTGTTTATGCTAAATTAGTCTTAATTGATGCTTTTTATGTGTCCTTCAATAAAAACATTTCAAGATTTAATCATTTTCAATGCTTTGGCCGTTAATGGAGTATGATATGGCAGCAGGATGGAGCACCGCCACATAATGTCGTAGCCGTTCAAGAAAATTTAAGTAATCAATTTCATGTGTGGATCGGCAATAAGGGTACCATTAAATTGCCGCCAAATAGTCCCGACTTAACAACATGTGATAGCTTTTTATGGGGTTTTTAAAAGAAAAAGTTTATTTTGATTAATATACAAATATTACACGATCACGGCAAAAAATCGCGTGGAACTTGAAAATTTAAATGGTCATAATAACACAATATCTGACGCATTAGAAAGTTTGAAACGAAGATATTACTTGTGCATAGATATCAATCGATGGCACTTTGAGTATCTATTGTAATCTTAAATGTAGTATTGTATCGTAAGTCATTAATTTTGTTGACTTTCTAAATGTATAAGTTGTTTTTGAACTATATGTGAATTTATTAGTAGTACCATACGCCAATATAGAACAAAACTAATGCTACACAATGTTATATATTTGTAATCAGGAAATGCAGGGCAACTCAAAACTATAAAAAAATACAGGGTGTCCCATTTAAAATATTGAAGATGCATTTTATTGGTCACTCCCTGTATACAAAATTCAGTCTGTTGCTACATTTTTGGTCATTACAGATAAAATAATACAACTTTTATTTGAAACTTTTTTTTGTATTCCCGAAATTAATGAAAATAAGTGGGGGTCAGAATATAATGAGGAACTCTGTACTGACATTTTTAAATAAAATTCTGGAGTAACTTAAAAAAATATGTTTATTTTTATTAATAACTTATTTTTAAATTTTTAATCTTTCAAGATAGTTGAATAGTACAATAATAATAATGAAAGTAATAGCATTTAATATTAAAATTTAAACTCTATATGAAATGTAACTTTATAATAATTGAATTTTGTAGAATATCTGACGAAGAACGAGTCTCTGGAGATATTGTTAACAAATTCTTCTTGTATTGTTGTTTAATACTTGTAAAATTCGCGTAACATAGCCGATGATAACCCTCCTTAGTGGACACTACCGATGGTAAAATTACACCACTGTTTTTCAAATTATATTCTTGACGAATATTCAATGATATTCGACATTTATTTAAAGTTGTCCCAGAGAAAACAATAAGGTTGAAAACAGACGGAGCGACTTTCGTCGAGACGGCGGTCGAAATCGAAACGCGGTAATTGTTCAAACGGGGCGACTTTTCGTCGAGGAGGCGGTCGTGCCAAGCAGTGGCGCGACTCGTGGTCTCAGACAACAAACAGTGTAGTGCTAGTGCTCAATCAAAAAGCAATGGACCTAGATGATGACTGCGTAATGTTACTCTGGTTGTTTTACCGTAAACGAATGAAGAAAAGGAAAACGAGGCGTCTCTGGATTCATCCAATTATTTCTCAACGTAAAGAGAAAGGCTTTTTACAGTATTGTGGCCACAAGTGAAACAGGATGAAGAAAAGTTCTTTAATTTCGCAAGGATGTCCCAAGCTTCTTTTTATAAACTTCTCACTGTTATAGAACAATAATTAAAAAAAGAAAATACTGTTATGAGGGATTGCATTTCCCCAGAAGAGAGGCTTGCTATAGCTATAAGGTAAGAAACAAAAAGTGTGATTCATTTTATTCTATATTTTCATAACTATTTATAAAATAAAATATCGTCTTTAAACATTATGCACTTTATTATAAACGTTTGAGTATTATATTTTGATTATAAATAAAATATATAAGATAAAGCAAATCAAAAAAGGCTTACTTCAGATTCGTTCTCACTGTGTAATTCGAAACATATGATGCTACAGATTCTGCAATAGATATCGCAGGAGATGGGGATGCCAGAGGAACTAAAGGAGGGGATGTTAATGACTGATTGGGTGTCTTATCGCATTGCAAGTTGAAGGCTGTATTAATTTGCAATTCTTGATGATACTTAAGGGGCTGGAAGTTCTGTTGAGTTATCTCATAATTATATACAGTCTTATATTTTGGTTGGGAAACTTGAGGTTGAAATGAGGGATTTTCTGATTGGGGTTGAGCACCAAACTTTGTTTGAAAATTGTTCAATTGATGGGATGTTTGTCGTGAAACATATGAAGCAGGTGTCGGTGCATATTTCAAAAGAATGTTCATGATTTCCATCCTCACTGCCAGTTTCGAATCTTGTGGAATATTCTTCAAAGCTGGATGCAGCGAAAGCAAAAAATGGAAATCACCATCTTCACATTTTTCAGCTGCTTTGTTTCTGGCTGCTACGTTAGCTTCTAGAGCGCTAATCAGTTTTGTTTCCACTGGATCTAGTCTTTTCCTTTTTCCAAAAGATTTTTTGTTTGGTGGGGTAGATGGTCCAAGCTCTGTTGAATCATCAGGCAAAGTATCGGTCTCGTTTGTTTCACGTTGGACAATTTTACTTTCTGTATTCCTCGCATCAAGAGAACTGGTCGTAGACTTGTATTCGAGTATATTATTTAGAAAACTCATCTGCACAGCGTATAGTTACGGTGCTTTCTTTTTCCCTGCCATGCCTGATTTGAGTTCTTTAACCAATTTCTTGTCTTTCAAATTTTTCCATCTATCTTGTAGTGCCTTACCTACGAGTAATTTAAATAACAAAAATAAAGAAAATAATTGAAAAGTATGCAAAAATTGTCAAGAAAATTGACAAAATGTGAAGAAATTTTTCACGTATTATTAATTAATCAAAATATTTTTGGTTGTTTGGCTTATTGTATAAAACAATATACAATATTTATATATTATTTTGTAACCTCCCAATTCGCTTCTAAAACTAATAGGTGGTGAGGTTCTTCGGTTGTCCCAGGTCTTCAACCTTTACGGCCTTCGGCTTCGCTCATGTGGAGACGGTCGTGAATCGAATCAAATGTTTCCTGGGTATCCACAATATTAGAATGATGTTCAAAATGGGCGCCAGCTAGATTTCAACTCTATGCCAAGACTATAAGTACGCACAATCCCTAATCTAGCAAGAGAAAATAAAATAAAAGGACCACCGTCGAACTTGCACCTGTTTTATTATCTCTCTTAATAACTTTAACCTACAATACCATATGCGATAATAAACAATTAGCAATGGTCGCGTTCATCACAACGTAGCGCTACCGAAGCGATCATCAATTTCCTGCTGAACGCGTATTTTGTTAACTGATCAGATTGAGCGCTGTGGTATCAGTCGCCATTTTTTCAATAAGAATTAAAATACGCTACACGCTACCGATTGATGATGCATTAACTGTCAATTTATGACAATTGTTAAATACTACTATTAGACCTACATCTACAGCGTCTTCTTCAGCAATTACAATAGCTGCTTGAATAGGATCCATTTTTTAAGAAACAGAAACTTATTAACACACCAGGCTAATTTTTCGTTGTCGATGATCACGGATTACTAAGCTCACAAAACACTGGTAATAACTATTAGACTAAATTAAAATCAAAAATGAATAAATAATTGTCGTATATATCAAATAAAATTGAGTTGTTGTAGTTGTATTAATTGACACTTGTTTTGACATATGTGTCGATGGTTTTATTAGGACGTTCAGCAGAATTACGAACTGATGGATCACTCTAAAAATCGCTACCTGATCAACTTTGTTGGGATGAACGCGACCAATGGTCGCGTTCATCACAACGTAGCGCTACCGAAGCGATCATCAATTTCCTGCTGAACGCGTATTTTGTTAACTGATCAGATTGAGCGCTGTGGTATCAGTCGCCATTTTTTCAATAAGAATTAAAATACGCTACACGCTACCGATTGATGATGCATTAACTGTCAATTTATGACATATGTTAAAAACATAATGTAAATATCTTTGTTCGGAGATATTTTAGTTTGTATTTTAGTGAAAATGAATGAACAGCTGGAGGTGACTTATGATTTTAATAATAAATTCTATAGTGTATCAGGAAGTTCAACGCTCCAAAGTGGTGAGTTCAATTTATTGTGATTAACTCGCATTTTTTAATGGTTTCATTTTTAGATGTGAAGTTTTGTGAGGTATACTTTGCAGGCTTAGCAAATCAAGGGCCAAAGTGCCCAGAGAAAAAGAAACATAAGTGAAGTACTGATAGAATGTCAAGGTAGTTATATCATTTTATAGAGTTTATACAGTGGTTATAGGTTAGGTTATCAAATAAAATTGAAGTGTTGTAGTTGTATTAATTGACATTTGTTGACATATATGTCGATGGTTTTATTAGGACGTTCAGCAGAATTACGAACTGATGGATAACTCTAAAAATCGCTACCTGATCAACTTTGTTGGGATGAACGCGACCAATCATAAACAACAACAAAAATATCAATTTTATATTGACAGTGTTGAAAAATATCTGACAGGTCGTTGACCAGTTTTGATTTCCTTAGATATAATTATTATATGTTTCCCATTCTTCACTATAGTCCATGAGTAAATTAACTCCACTTAACACAAATCCCAAATAATAAAATAATACGTCTTTAGGTAAGAAATTACGTAAATAACCCTAGGAAATAGTTGAACATACGCAGTCGGGGAGCGTTGGTACCAATGCGGGCGACGCGGTTTCATATCATAGATATTTTATTTCCTAATAAAAGTTTGAATGCAACTTTGTCAGATTTGAACTATTCGACCCTGAGGTCAAAATAATCTCATATAGATACAAGGAAGGTAAGAAATAAACAATAAAAGTAATTAAAGGTATCATATAATTAATTATTAATTGTTTTTTTAAAAACAATTTGGCGCCCAACAAATATATAAAATAAAATAAATAAAGAAATTAAAAATAAAAACAAAATATAAATTCATTACAAACTGCCATAATAACAAAAGGCACAAAATTAAAATCATTACAATATATTAGTATTCTTCATTATTTTCAGAATACACAGTCAAGTATTCAATTAGAGGACACATTGATTACAAGTCCTGTGGACTCACGCCCAGAATCGAGTCAAGATATGTATGTGGAACCTAGTAGCGACACCAACGTTTCTACACCTCGCACAGAATCCAGAAGTGCCAGAAGTGATACTGACCGTTCCACATATTCTCAAAATGTGGAGCGCACACCGCAGTTTAAAAAATTCAAGAAAGCGCCAAGTGCCTCTGACCAATTTTTAGAGATTGTGGGGGAATTCCTGTCATATTAAAAGTAAAAAACAGAAATATCCGCAACAGACATCAAAAATAAAATGTAAACACATATAGGTACTAGAAACGAAAAAACACATCATATATGACAAATCTTGCTTTATAGTTCATCCATTTCGGAATCTGAGCTGTCTTCACCAGTATTTATTATCACTGGTTCAATATGTATGTTCACCAAATTTCGTTCTCGAGTAAACCAGTCTTCGATTATTTTTTCGGTATGCCCAACACAATTATCCCAAACATTTGCACTACAATTTTCTAATGCTTCTTTCCACATACTCAAGACCCTTTCATCGCCGTATCCGTCTCTGCCAATATACTTATTATAATATGTTTTGCAGTGGGCCCAAATAAGCTCAATGGCATTAAATTCGCAATGGTAGGGCGGTAGCCTTAAGACTTCATGACCATGTTTTCGGAACAATTCATCAGCAACATATACATTTTCTTTCCGGTTCATTTTAGCAATTTGTAATAGTTCAGGTCTTGAGAGGTTTTCATTAAAGTCAACAGTGTTGGCTTTTAACCAAGTGATAATTTCATCTTTTTTTGACGAAATGGAAGGTTGCTTTTCTGCTAGTATACTATGATAAGGCGCATTGTCCATTACCACTAACGACGGTTCTTCTAAATTCGGAATTAACTGTGTCGTAACCCACTTTGTAAATATTTCACCGTGGTAATCTGACGGCGATGATTTAGAGGAAAACACTAAGCTGGCATCTTCCACATATCCTTTGGATGAACCAGCGTGAACAATAATAAAACGTTTACCGTCATATCCTCCTGGTTTACGTACATTTTTAACATTACTGTCCTGCCAAGAACTTAATTTAGTTCCTTTTGCATATATCCATGTTTCATCTAAAAATATAATTTGTCTTGAAAAAACACTATCACTATTTTCTCTCTATTTTCGAAGGAAGCATGCTCTTTGGCTAGCAATATTTGTTCGTTCTATTAATGCTCTTCTGTTGTCTTCCTTTTAATATTTAAATCCCAAATGTTTCAATAATACCAATAAAGAGGTATTTCCAACAGAAAGAATTTCCTTATTTTTTAGTTCATCATTTATGGTTTTAACATTAACATGTTTCCCTAAAAAAATGAAAAAATTGAAATTATCATCATCTCAAACAAAAAAAAAGATTTTTTTATATTTACTTCATACTAAACTTGAACACAAATTTTTGATATTCAGATTTTTTATTATTTGTACCAAATAATGTATAGAACAACCCCGTATGTGACATAAAAAAATTCAAATTAGAAAACTAAATTGTGAAAAACACAATCTACACTCAGACCATTCAAATTGGTAAACATTTATGGACAGTACTCAACATAGAAATCAGCACATGTAGAAGCTATAATTTATCACATTCAAATTAAAAATATGCACAACTTTCTGTATTCTAAAACTTTCATTACTCATAACTTCTATAATCGAACTTACGTTAAATTACCTACTAGTTTTCTAAGATTTTCATATACCACACTATAAGCTGCTGGTGAAAAATCTCACTGTATGGATAATACTACATGCACTATGATATGTAATCTTAATTATTAAGGTACTATGAATTCACTTCTCTTTTATTTAAAGTGTAAGCTGACTGTAATGTAAGGCTTAAGAACTCCCATGTTCTTGTATTATTGTTTCACATGTTTGTTTACTTACTTTGTTCATACATATTATATAAGGTATTCCGTACTGCCATTTTGGTTCCCTCGGGTAAACCCTCTGTTTTTAGTTTTAATCGAGGTGTTTGACTGAGTGACGTTGGGAAAGTTGGAATATTTTCCTTACTTTTTTTAAGGGAACATACCGTTTTCACAGATATTTTCAATGCAGTTGCCACTCTCTGAAATATAATATTGAATAGAAATGTCCTTAAATAGATGTTAACTTTAGTATAATACCTCCTGAACAGATGAAATAGGTTGAAAGGGTCCGCCGTTGTTTTTTTCCATCTCAAAATATTCAATCAAGTTCATAACAAACTCCTGTGCTCGTGAATTAAGCCACTTTCCAGGCATTTTCTGAAAATAACTGTTGGTTAATTTACCGTTACAAGTACAATCAGACACTTGATTCATGCAAATTCGAAAATTCTGCAGAGATTTACAAATTGTAGAGAATTATAAATACTATTTACCACCAATAAGTAGTAAAATAAGCATTGTAATATTCCCGTCTCACGGCATTTTAGGTGTTATGAAATGTCAAAAGTTTACAAGTTGTTAATGTAATAAATTAGTACTTACCAATGTTAAATGGAATAAAAAGTCACATTAGTTCTTACACGAACTGATTTTAACAATTGATACACTTTGAAATCCAAAAAATCGCTGAAAACAAGACAGCAAACTAACCTCAAATGCGGTAGTGTCAAATTCAACTTTTAGTACGATCAGTTATTCCCGTTACGTCAATTATATCGTTGTCTCTTTTTACGATTACTACGGCAAATTTAAAGAAACTATTACGTATGTCTTGTAGTTGGTCTTGTATAGAAGACAATCGATCAAACGTTGTTATGTTTGATTTATATTGATAGAAGAAGATAGAATGTAGAAAATATGTTGCATAAATCGTAGATTGGATCACGTGATGGAAAAGCTTCACCGTTTCTATTGTATCTTTTATATGTAAGAAATTTCGTAGTTGTTAAAATAAGTTATAACTAAATGTAACTAACCTCAAAAATTATTATTCTTTATATCACATATTTTACTAAACAAAACTAACTATTTGTACCTTCTAAATCTTCTTATTGAATTGAACTTCACCACGTTTAATTTCTTTTTTTTTTCTCTGTTTTCAGGAAATGCAAGATAAAAACAAATTTCTTACCAATTCGTTGTTGTAATTTATGATATTTATCAGTGTTTGCTGAGCTGCTTACAGATTGTTGTGTCTATGTTGAATATCAATTACTATTAAAATTTTGATTTATAAACTTCTCATCAATTACCAGTTCCTTATATGGGATATTTATAATGAATAAATTTTACCAGTTGTTATCTTCGGTTCATCAAAATTGGTCTTTATCTTCAGTATGTATTATTTTAATTTTACTATATAACTGTGTTTTTGTTTCAATTATATTTCTTCTGGAATTAAACTATTCAAATACTTTTCTTTGCCATTAATTGTTAATTATTTTCCACAATTTATATTATTTTCAATTTTTAAATTCAATTCGATTTCCTTCTCAAAAATCTTTTTAAATTGTTGATTCTCTCCCCCGTCAATTTTTTTTTACCTATCAAAATTGAATCTTATTTTCATAAGCTTCCACATTTTTTTATTCCTATAAATAATTTCTTAATGTCACCTCTTTTACATATTTTGAAATTTTAAAGTACTATAAATATGTTATCATAATGTTTTAATAATTTCTTTCTACTTTTTAATCCATGTTACCTTTCATTCCACCTCTTACAAGTTATCTGATTGCCTTTACATATATTTTTATACATCTAAAAAAACTTTACTTTTAATACTACATTTCATTTTCTATTCCTAATATTTGTTATTATTTATACATATTTATGTTCTGTACTGTCTGGGATTTCCATTATCTTTTAATCTATTGAAATTTTTATGATTCTAGTAAATTGTCTAATATTATAATCGTATACTTATGCTTCTAAATATTATGTTTTTGGATTGTTTTAAGATATTGGTTTATTTAAGAATTCATACATTTTTTATTATTTTTCATCATAAATGGCTAATTGATTTCCCATTAGTATATTTTATTGATATTTATTTCTTACATATATTTTTATTGTTTACAATTCAAGACAAATTTACTCTTTATCTCTATTATCATAGCTTGAACTTCTTTACTCTTTTGGAATTATTATTTTATTTAATATTTTGTGTTTATGTTTTGAAATGTATTTAAATATTCTGAATATTTAATTTCAGTTCAATATGTATGTTTTTTTCAGTTTCCATCTGCTCCAAATGATTGGGAAACACTAGCTAGAGGTTTTGAACGAAAATGGAATTTTCCCCATTGTCTAGGAGCTATTGATGGCAAACATGTTGCCATAGTTCCTCCGTCAGACGCTGGATCATATTTTTACAACTATAAAGGTTTTAATAGTCGAGTCCTTCTTGCTATAGTGGGTTCGAATTATGAATTGATCTACTTTAACTATGGAACCAATGGACGCGTGTCAGATGGAGGTGTGTTTCAAAATTCGAATTTTGCCTCCAGATTACGAGACGGGAGTTTGCAGCTGCCCGGTCCGTCAAATATTAAAGGTACAATACTCCCGTACGTCTGGGTAGCTGACGAAGCTTTCGCGATGACCGAAACATTGTTAAAACCATTTTCGCAAAAACAATTAACAAAAGAACGAATAATTTTTAACTATCGATTGTCTCGTGCTCGACGAATAATTGAGAACGTATTTGGGATTTTAGTTGCTAGATTTCGGGTACTACAAACAAAAATAAATTTAGATCTTCCCAGAATAAAAACAGTAGTACTTGCGTGTTGCGCACTGCACAATTATTTAAGGAAATCATCACCCCAAACGTATACTCCATCTGACTGCCTGGATAGAGACAATATTGAAACTGGCCAGACAGTTGCAGGACTTCAAGATAATGTACTTGTCGGTGTTCAGCGGTCAAGAAAAGGAATGCAAAATCAAGTAGCCGTACAATATCGAGAGGACTTTTTGCAGTATTTCAACTCAGTTGGAGCAGTTTCATGGCAAGAAAGATTTATATAAGTATATCAAAGCAATAAAATTATTTGCTAAGATATTTAAAACCCTTTTTACTTACCTCATTCTCACTTTCTTCAAGATTCGAACTAGACTCCAATGGTGTTTCTTTATCTGTTAGGAATGTGAAATAATTGTAATACCATAGTTTCGAAACATACACATCATTTGCACCTACACCCGATACTTTGGAACTTTCCATTTTTTTGTGCTCTTATCGAAAAGTGCTTCGCAAATTGTTTATTTTTTTTTGCTACGACATTTCTATCCGCCACTGGGTCAATCTGCTTTACTTTATTTACTAACAGATCATATGCATAATTTCTTTTAGTTTTATTGTGATAATCTTTATGTTTCACCTGCCACAAAATTTCATTTTCACGAAATATTTCGATAAATTCTAACAAGAAATCTCTTGTCCACGACGCCATTTGGTTCAAACAAACATTACCTCAAAAATAATAACTTCCGACCCAAAAGACACCACGTGCAACCAAAAACTGAATGGCACTACGGAGTGCGAACATACACACTCAGTTGTTACCTCCGTTCACTCGGTCGTTAAGGTAGATCGACAGCATTTCCTTCAGTCCTTCAGTCGAACTGATCTGTTCAAAACGGAACGATAAATTATACCACACACCATAGGTTTATCGTAACGTTTTGAACTGATCAGTCGAAACTGACGGCAAAACTGATAGTGAATGGGGGCCTTCTCAAAGTTTGGAAAAACCTTTATTAGTAGGAGGAGATTTTAACTGTCATCATTCAGCGTGGGGTTGTGATTCGGTGGATACTGCGGGAAAAAATTTGTTGGAAGCGATAGAAAAATGCGATTTAAATTTTCTTAATGATGGATCTGAGACCTTAATTCAAAGCCCAATTTCAAGACATAAATCGGCTATAGATTTAACTATATGTTCTGGGGATATTGCATTAATTTGTGATTGGAAAACGGAAAATTTTAGCTTGGGATCAGATCACTTTCCAATATACATGAAAGTAAATTTAGAGGAACAATATGCCAGTTTAAATAATAATTGTTGTAAGTGGGACATAAATCAGGCTGATTGGCAACTATTCTCCACTATGATGGACTATAAGTTATCAAAATCAGATGATATGACATATGAAGTATTTGTAAACTATTTAAAAGAGGTTTGTAATATTTCAATTCCAAGTAAAAGAAAAGTTGTCAATCAGAAATTTAATGCTATTAACCAACAAAAAAAAATGTGGCAAACCTATAAAAATAATTCAAATTTAGAAAACTACATTAAATTTAATAGAGCTGTAGCAAAGACAAAAAGGGTAATTTCAAAAAGTAAAAAGAAATCATGGAAAAAATTTTGCGAAAATTTGAATAGGGCCTCATCCATTAAAAATGTTTGGGAAGAAGTGAAAAAATTAAAAAGCTCGTATAACGTCCCAAAAATATAAAGTTCATGAAGGCCATTGGGCAGATATTTTTTTGAATAAATTGGCTCCCCCTTCTGTTCATTTAAAACCTAGCGACATTCAGAAACTCAATAAATCAGATCATCCCTTACTAAGACAAATTAATATGACCCAGCTTTTAAATTGTATCAAATGCACTAAGAATACCGCTCCAGGACTAAATGGTATTCAGTATAGTATGCTATCGAATCTCTCATATTACAGTAAAAATAAATTACTTAACATTTTTAATTTTATTTGGGAAAACGGTGTTTTTCCCAATGATTGGAAAGAATACGTTGTTGCGCCATTTCTTAAACCAAATCGAAATCCAACATTGCCGGAATGATATAGAGGCATATCATTAGCTTCTTGTGTCTTAAAAACATTTGAAAGAAAATTAAAATATTGGTTAGAATTGTGGCTTGAAGTTAATAATAAAATTGCTTATAACCAATTTGGGTTCAGAAGGCATCACTCTACTATGGAGAATATACCATATTTAATTACTGATATTAATCTGTCTTTTACAAATCATCAGGACGTAGTTGCATTATTTGTTGATATTAATAGTGCATATGATAATGTTGACATTTCGGTCTTAGCATCTCAAATGGCGATCAATGGATTACCAAATGAATTTACTCGAAGAATCATAAATTTATATTCAAATAGGACTATATATTTAAAGGTAAATGGTAAACTGATGGGTCCACATGTCACCAATAAAGTTATAGCTCAGGGTGGAATTTTGTCTCCTTTATTGTATTTAATATATACGAGTGATTTGACAGCACTTCAAGAAAAACAAAATATTAAAATGTAGCAATTTGCGGATGACATTTGTGTATATGCTGATGAATGTCATTTTCAAGTAGGAAAATATAAAATAAATAACTTTTATGGTGATTTACAAACATGGTGCTCCAATAAAGGCATGAACATTTCCGAAGAAAAGAGCCAAGTTTGCGTTTTTTCAAGAAAACATAAAGTACCTAATAAAATACAACTCCAGTCCACCAAATTTAATGTTGTAGAATCTGTAAAATACTTGGGAATTATACTTGATCGTAAATAACTATGGTCTAATCACATTAATTATATAATTTCTAAAGCTGAAAAAAGCCTAAATGTCTTAAGAGCAACAACATATACGACATGGGGAGCAGATGCAGAAGTGTCTCTTCTACTTTACAGATCCTTCACGAGAGCTATTTTGGATTACGGCAGTATTTTTTAATCTCAAGCAGCGAAATGTCATCTTCAAAAATTAGATGTGGTAGCAAATAAATGTTTAAAACTTTGCTTAGGTGCTTTATAATCCTCACCAAATTCTAATGTGAATGTAGAAACAAACGAGATGCCACTACATTTAAGAAGACAATACTTAACAAACAAATTTATAATCAACATGATCTAAAAGAACAGAATCACCGCCACGGATGCGATATCTCAATAAAGCTCTCAAGTTGCCGTCAGTTGCAGAGGGTTCTTATAAAGTTAATTTTCCAGAGTTTCTATGTCTTTGACATATTGTTTCTATGTCATTTGCTCAATATTCATTATTTTGCCCCTAGTTGTACGGCTAAAATTGTCTGCTGATATTGAAGCTTTTTCATGATATTGCGTGATTAATGAATTGTTCAATGGCTTCTTGAAAGCCAATGCAACAAAGTTTCCAGGTTTCGGATGTTTACCTTCAACAACATCAATTTTGTGATCGTTTACTTTGGCTTTAAGATTAACATTAACATAGAGGCCAATGTCAAATTTATTTGAAACTTGGGGTTGAGGATCTATGTCGCTATCAGAATAACCAACCTCATTAACTTCTTCTCTGATAAGACTTGATGTCGATTCTCCTTGATTCAATTGCGAATCTATCATTGGTAGTTTCCTCTAAAAAAAGTTCGACGTCACTGGAATGAATACGCTTCTGCGTAGGCATTGTACGTTTGAAAAGAAAAATGATTTTTATATGCATACAAAAAAGATAAAAAACATACTTATGATTACCTTAGTTCTCCTATTGAAATAGGTTAATAAAGTTGTCCGATCAGCATGACCAGGACGTTTCCTATTGTTACTTGAAGCCACAATAATTATGAAAACACTATACAGGGTGATTCATTAGTGCGATAAAGTCCAATATTATGTAAATCCACGAAGATATTCGAATAAAATGTTTACCGATCCTAGCCAGCCTAAGGGCCCATATTTTAATATAAGTCGCAATAGACATCTTGCACATTTTTTTATTTTACTGAATTTATAATCTAGACATAAATAGATCATCCACCGAAGGATTTTTTCAAATTCCTGAATTTAAAGAAGTTATAAGGGTTTGAAATTCATAATATTTAAACGCGCGCGAAAACGCCAGTTCAAACTTACCTAGTGCGGTGACGTCATAGAACAGTAAGGTCGCAGTATACGCATAAATACATATGCGCTGTTGAACAGGGAATCGCATGCAGTTTTAGTTTGTTATCAGACAAGTTAGGATAAATTCGAAAATTTACATTGGAAAAGAATTGTTATAATAATATGCAATGCAAAATAAGAAAAATCATAAATGGTGCATTTTTCCATTGTGTAAAAATACTACAATAACCACCCCGGAGAAGTGTCCAGTCCTTGATAAGTGGAGCGCCGTTCGTGTGCGTCCACGAGCTCGTCCATGGAATCTATCTGTAACTCTTGTTTCGTGGAATACAAAGAATTGGATGTTTTTCACACTTGCAATGAAACAGGACGTTGTTCAACGTGTGCAAGAACAAAATGTAATTAAATCGGAGTTCTCGATAGATTCCTAGTGTTGGGGGTTCCCTGTCCATACTCATTTTGTACTGCAACCTCTAACAAATCTTCACTTGCTTATGACACGTCGTAATTTTCCACTTTGCCGTCAGCTTGCGATCACGCTGCCGCGAGCTAACTCTTATTTACAAGCAAACAGTTGTAAGCTTCATTTTGCTCGATGCCGCTTAGATGAAAATCGGCCTATATAGTAGCTACTTATTATTACCCCCAGAGAAGTCCGCCAGGCTATTAACTATTATAATGAAGTCACAATAAGTGTTTTGTGCAAATTAGACAATCAAAACATGGGTATAATCGAAAGATGATTACTTTTGTTAGCCAACGAAATAGTTTCATAATCTAGGCTGATGTTCATGTAAATTTTTCTTGGAAATATTGGAATCGGACTTTTCGTTTAGAAGTTACGACAAAGGGAATAAAAATGCCCAAAGCTTAGTTTCCATGCAAAGTCGGGATGGATTTCTAGTGTTGAATGTAATAAAACCATAAGAATCTACTAATTGTATGTTTTATTGCTTAAACCATATAAATCTGTATATTCAATAGTAGCGTTGTTTGATTGGCGCACTATTGGTAACGATGACATGTTCTGTCCTATTATTACACTTAGTACAACCCAAGGTTTCACCCATCAAAGCACTATTCCTATCTACAACTGCTTGTAGCCTAGATTTTTCTAAAGATGACCACTGAGTTTGACCATTAACATGAACCACGGAATTCACAACCGCTGGCTCGTTGGAAAATTGCTATCCATTATGTCGCAGATCTGGTATAATATCCATTAACTTTCAAAAATATATACCTAATATCAACAAATGAGGAATCTCCCGTACTACCATCGCCTCAATCACCCGAAATAGACCCGTGAGAGTAATCCACAGCTCAACAACTCCAACAATACTACAACAGTTCCCATTCCCAACTATACAAGACGACTGACAACTTTTATCTATCTTTAAACCCAGCTCATGAATGAGGGATAAACCCTTACTGCCTATCAGAGTACGAGATGCTCCGGAATCAAGCAGTCCTACCATACAGAATACAAAGAATTGGATGTTTTTCACACTCGCAATGAAACAGGACGATGTTCAACGTGTGCAAGAACAAAATGTAATTAAATCGGAGTTCTCGATAGATTCCTAGTGTTGGGGTTCCCTGTCCATACTCATTTTGTACTGCAACCTCTAACAAATCTTCACTTGCTTATGACACGTCGTAATTTTCCACTTTGCCGTCAGCTTGCGATCACGCTGCCGCGAGCTAACTCTTATTTACAAGCAAACAGTTGTAAGCTTCATTTTGCTCGATGTCGCTTAGATGAAAATGGGCCTATATAGTAGCTACTCATTATTACCCACAGAGAAGTCCGCCAGGCTATTAACTATTGTAATGAAGTCACAATAAGTGTTTTGTGCAAATTAGCCAATTAAAACAGGATAGAATCGAAAGATGATTACTTTTGTTATCCAACGAAATAGTTTCATAATCTAGGCTGATGTTCATGTAAATTTTTCTTGGGAATATTGGAATCGGACTTTTCGTTTAGAAGTTACGACAAGAGATTAAAAATGCCCAAAGCTTAGTTTCCATGCGAAGTCGGGATGGATTTCTAGTGTTGAATGTAATAAAACCAATAAAAATCTACTAATTGTATGTTTTATTGCTTAAACCATATAAATCTGTACATTCGGTAGTAGCGTTGTTTGATTGGCGCACTATTGGTAACGATGACATGTTCTGTCCTATTAGTACACCCCAAGGTTTCACCCATCAAAGCACTATTCCTATCTACAACTGCTTGTAGCCTAGATTTTTCTGAAGATGACAACTGAGTTTGACCATTAACATGTACCACGGAATTCACAACTACTGGCTTGTTGGAAAATTGCCATCCATTATGTCGCAGATCTGGTATAATATCCATTAACTTCCAAACATCTATACATAATATCAACAAATGAGGAATCTCCGGTACTACTATCGCCTCAATCACCCGAAATAGACCCGTGAGAGTAATCGACAGCTCAACAACTCCAACAATACTACAACGGTTCCCATTCCCAACTATACAAGACGACTGACGACTTTTATCTATCTTTGAACCTAGCTCATGAATGAGGGATAAACCCTTACTGCCTATCAGAGTACGAGATGCTCCGGAATCAAGCAGTCCTAGCATACAGAATACAAAGAATTGGATGTTTTTCACACTCGCAATGAAACAGGACGATGTTCAACGTGTGTAAGAACAAAATGTAATTAAATCGGAGTTCTCGATAGATTCCTAGTGTTGGGGGTTCCCTGTCCATACTCATTTTGTACTGCAACCTCTAACAAGTCTTCACTTGCTTATGACACGTCGTAATTTTCCACTTTGCCGTCAGCTTGCGATCACGCTGCCGTGAGCCAACTCTTATTTACAAGCAAAGAGTTGTAAGCTTCATTTTGCTCGATGCCGCTTAGATGAGAATCGGCCTATATAGTAGCTACTCATTATTACCCACAGAGAAGTCCGCCAGGCTATTAACTATTATAATGAAGTCACAATAAGTGTTTTGTGCAAATTAGACAATCAAAACACGGGTATAATCGAAAGATGATTACTTTTGTTAGCCAACGAAATAGTTTCATAATCTAGGCTGATGTTTATGTAAATTATTATTGGAATCGGACGACTGACGACTTTTATCCATCTTTAAACCTAGCTCAGGAATGAGGGATAAACCCTTACTGCCTATCGGAGTACGAGATGCTCCGGAATCAAGCAGTCCTAGCAATGATTTACCTAAAATATTTACAGTGATATATGGCCTTTCATATCCCGACGTATGCTCAATATCGTAATCTAGTAAAACTTTGAATCTATCGACCGAGAAGGACTGGTCGACATGCTTACCTCGATCACTTATGCATGCATTTAAAACTTTCCCCAGTCTTCTCTAGTCGTCGAGCCATAGACACACTCTTTCTCATTTCATCGACCGTACCGGTAGCTACACCTCTTACTCTTACCTCATAAGTCAATTCATCTTGACTAAGTCTATTTACATTTATATTATAAGACGCCATCTTGTGATAATATGATAACCTAACAAATAAAATCAATGTCTCAAGCTGTCAATGTCTATGTGTACTAATACTATCTATCGGATGTCCCCCGGATGTCTTCTGAGTAAATTCTGAATAGAACACGAAATACAATATATACAATGATAGTGTTATCTTTAACAAACTTACCAGCCAGTCACTTCCCAAAATCAAAATTAAATCGAAGTGTGTTCACAACTACGATAGGTTATGCAATAAGTTCAGAATAACTCAATCTACCACCCAAATCTCGGAACATATACTGGTCAAATGCAACTAGCTAAGCGTAGAATCTAAATTTACAAGAAATCTCTAAGCTTTTATATAAAAAAAACACGAAACTCACTCAAACCACAAAAAAATGCTAGGCAATGAGATGAAAGGCAATGCCCCACGTTGGGCATTGGACTAATAATCATCAAGTTACCAGCTGATCGGAAGGCCGATCTATGCCACAAGGTATTTTACCCGCTAGACTTTAGTCGAAGAAGAGAGGTTCGAATGCTGGTAACGAACAAAAATTATAAGCTATAAAACGCCAGGTAAACCATACCCGAGAAAATACCGCAGATTAAATTCCTAACCGTAGTTCACCCCCCAAATAGAAATATATCGAATAAATCAAACACCGTAACTTAATTCACAAAAAAAAGATGATTTATTGGTGGGGGTTTGGTTTGGCAGTATAATCAGTTGATCACAAGTAAGGAGATAGTTTCCCAACAATGAACATAAGTCCCTTAACTTACGCTATACAAAAATATATAAAAAATCCCATTCGAACTGTGGTCCTTTATATAAGTCCATTCAAGTTCATAATAAACAATAATAAAAAAAAACAATTGAAATTCCATATACGCTCTACCCCAAAAATGCTAGCTCAACAGTACTCGTTTTTTCTCTTTTATCTTATATTTTTAATACCGTCAATTAACGTATAATAACAATTACGAATTTTCAAATTAAATGTTGATTATCTTTTATCTCATGAATTAGATTACGAACTTTCTTATCGTGGCTTGGAAATCCCTTCACTGGTTACAGAGAAGAGGAAATTATTAAGCGGTGTTCTAACACAGGAAGTATCTATGAGGAGTTCGATTTCATATGTTGAACTTCCTTTTATTACCGAAATTACAGGTATTAAGATGTCTTTTGCCAACTTGAAGAAGAAGGTTCAAGATTTTGTTGGAACTTCTTCGGATGTCGAGTACAGAAGATTGACTTGCCGTCTAACTCACCTCACTCAACGTACTTCTCGTGTAACTTGCGAGGAGGACGAACAAGAACAAGTAAAGAGACATTTAACAACAGAAATATTTTGTTTAGAAGGTGAATTAGATAGCAAAATCAATGTTATCGATTCAGATAGAATATCCACTCCAGTAAATAAAAGTCAAAGCTTTTCTTTTTCTAAACCTGTACCTGTACATAAATGGGGAATAAGATTCACAGGAATAGATTCCAAAGAATCTGTACTTGGATTTTTAGAACGCGTAAATTGCCTCAAACTTTCGAGAGGTATCACAGATGCTGAATTGTTTTCTAGCTCAGCTGATTTATTTAGTGATCAGGCTTTTAATTGGTATCTTATCAACAGATGCAAAGTTCAGAATTGGGAAAAATTAGTGACCAAATTAAAATCGGATTTCTTACCGTATAACTACCAAGATGATTTACTAGAGGAAATCAAAGCTAGAAAACAAAGTCAACATGAACGAGTTACCTTGTATATTAACGCCATGTGTGGTTTGTTCAACCGTCTTGATGACAAACCAAGTGAAAGTGCCATCATTCGTATTATTCGTAGAAATCTTTTACCTCATTATGCACAACCATTAGCTTTAATTGATATTGATACTGTTGATATTTTGACTGAAAAATGTAAACGACTAGAGGAAACATTAACTTGGGACCAACAGTTCACAGCTAATCATAAAAGCAGTCAATATTTACTTGAACAAGATTTGAGCATACCTAGTACCTCTTTTAAGGATAATTCTTGTTTTAAACAAACACGAAAAAATCTCTCTGTAGCATCTTCTACCTGGACTTGCTGGAATTGCAAACAAGCAGGTCATATGTATTATAACTGTCAAGTTCCTAGGAAACTGTTTTGTTTTGGTTGTGGTCATCCTGATACAGTAAAAACGAAATGTCCAAAGTGTTCAGAAAACGAACCAAGCGGTGGTCGAGCTTCCCACTCTACCACAGTCGCTCAGAAACCGGGAACATCAAGAAAATCCAGCACCAAAGTAAAACCAAAACCTCAGGAAAACCCTACAAAAGACAAAAATTGAGGTTATCTCAAATAAATCCTGTAAATTCCAGTTCTGCAAGGAAAATTTATCCTTCTATCTTAGAAAAGGTTCCTACTGTAAGTCATTCCGACTGGAATTCATGGCTTTTATATGTCAGAAAATTCTATAAATCAAATTCAAGATCAAATTCAATAGTTTCAAACTCGAAGCATAAGTCTTTAGCAAATGTAGGGTCACTGTTGTATAACATGGAAAATGATAATCGACCTTATGTCGATATCATAATTTTTGATAAAACAATTTCTTGCCTTGTTGATACTGGTTCAAATATCTCATTGATTGGTTCTCGTGCACTAGATTTTATTCATAACTTATCGATACCTATCTTAGACGATGATAACTTAAAAATATCTACTGCAGATGGCAAGTTGCAGGACGTTCTTGGTTATATCGAAACATATGTCATCACAGACAAGATATCTAGGCTTATGAAATTTTATCTAATACCTTCTGTTAAACATGACATTATTCTCGGTATGGACTTTCTTAAGATTTTTAACGTAAAAATAAATTTCTCTAAATTATCTTTAAAGGCGCGTTTTCACGATGTCAGTTGGGTGAGACAATTGTCTTGGGCAATTGGCATCACGTGATTGTGGATTGTCCGAGGCCAGTCCAGTTTACCGGGAAGCTGTTCACACGTAGCCAGCTATTGGCAAGACAGTAGCCAGTAAACCATGGCGGAGTGCGCGTCGTCTGTCGTATCTCGCGAGGAATTGAAAGTACAGTTCGATATTCTTTGCCGGGAATTCATTACTGAGTCTTGCAGCTTGCTAGAGGAAGAGTTGAATAAGAAAAAGGAGTGGACTAGGAGGTGGCTTTTGAGAAGAGACAGTCACGGGACGTCATCTCAATTGATACGGGAACTGCGTGTGGAAGATCCATTGGAATACAAAGCATGTTTAAGGATGAACCCGGAAAGTTTTGATGAGCTTTTACAAATGGTTGGAAATAAAATATCTAAACAAGATACTGTAATGAGAGAAGCATTGTCCCCCAAGATGAAATTGGAAGTGACTCTTTCATTCCTTGCTACAGGAAATAGCTACAGAAGCCTACAGCATGTATTTCGAGTGTCAAAACCGGCAATATCAAGCTTCATTCCTGAAGTGTGTGAAGCACTGTGTGAGAGCCTTCAGGAATATCTTAAGGTAATTATCAACTAATGTAACACTTTAAAAACTACTTTATATTTATTTTGTGTTGTCAAAAATAAAAATAGTCTAGTGTTATTAATAACACACGCTTCAAATCATTTTTTTATTGAATTAAAAATGAATCAGTAGTAAATATAAACGAACCTTGTACACATTTTAATATTAGTCTACTATATTGAATAACTATAAAAAAGTTGAATGAATAGAAAAATTGTAACACAAGTATATAAGAACAAAACATAGTTAGGCACATGTTATGTAGCTGAATCGATTACCCCTCGTTGTAGCCGAGAGCGTCGAAAGCTTCTGAAAAAGTTGTGGCCGCGGATGTTTCGGGTGTAGTAGAAAAAACGTTGTGAGAGAAAATATGTTCTTCTGTGACCGGAGATGCTGAGTACATGTCGCTAGAGTTTGAGGTATGGCACGTGGTAGATACAGACAAGAGGCGGTTTGGTGCCGCAGATTTACCACCATAAATGTCATCAAAACGACACTTTGTCAAAACATTGTTTATCTCCATCTGGGCGGAGAGCGCCTGAGTTGTTGACATCCTCTTTAATTGTGCCGCTACCGACCTTCCGTAGATGTCCCATTCGTCCTCCTTTCCCGGATCACTACGTGAAATAGTTTCACTTAATGTTTTTAGCTCACGAGCAGTTGAAGCTATTTGCTGTATTTTTGATCTTGGTTTGAATTTCTTTTTTGGCTGGTATTCAGCAGACGTTGTTTGCTGGTCGTCTTGAGTTCGTTTTGTAATGTTTGTTTTCTGGTTAATCTGTTCCGGCGCTGGTGTGGGGTCATCAACATCTTCTGCTTCGTTCTCCTCAATATTACTCCCCTCAGAAGTCGGTTCTACGAAGTCCTCCTCTTCGGTAATGGTCCTTCTGGGTGTACTGCTGGCACCAGGCATCTGGAACAACGAAATTGCTATAATACCCTACTAATAGTTATACGTTAGTTTATTATTTGTTTTGTTTCAGGTACCTGAGACCGTTGATGAATGGAAAAAAATTGAGCAAGGATTTCGAGATCGATGGAACTTTCCGGGATGCTACGGAACTATCGATGGAAAGCATGTGCATATAAGAGCGCCGGAGCATTGTGGGAGCACATTTTTTAACTATAAGAAACATAACAGCATTATCCTTTTTGCACTGGTTGACCATGACTATCGTTTTACTTTCATTGAAGTTGGAAGCAACGGTTCTATGTCGGACAGCACAGTTTTTCAAAGATCTTCCCTATTCCAAGCACTTGAAAGTGGGTTGCTGCCAAAGGATGGAGTTATATTGGGAGACGACGCCTTTCCTTTGAAAGAATACCTCATGAAACCGTATGGAGGACAGTTGTTGGACAAAGAAAAAAAAGTATATAATTACAGGCTGTCAAGGGCAAGGCGCATAGTGGAAAATGCATTCGGAATACTGGTCAGTAGATTTAGAATATTTGAGAAACCCATTCCTCTTGCACCTGAAACTATCGACAAGGTGATTTGTGCTGCTTGTGTCCTTCATAACTTTTTACGGAGCAAATCAACAGCAACATACATGCCTAGGGAATCAGTTGACTCCGAGGATTTTGATTTAGGCGCCATCATGGAAGGCAATTGGAGAAAAGAAACTAACGGGCTGCAAAGTGCTGCTAAAGTTGGCCCTCATCAACAAACCAAGAAATCAAAAGAGAAAAGGGAAGCGTATAAGGTGTATTTTCCCAACGCAGGGACCGTAGAGTGGCAGGATAAAATGGTTCACTAGACACCATAAACAATCGTGCTAATATATTTCTATGTTGAAACAAAAGTAATGCTAAAATTTTACTGTATATAACCTTTTTCTATTATTAATAAATAGTTGCGTGTTTACTTACCAAAGTGCTTTTCGTGTCTCTTTTCAACGTTCCTTTGGACATTACTTCCTTCATCACGCTGAACCACTTCAAAGACGGCACATACACGTCCCCCGATCCACACCCGGATTTGGTACTTCTTTTATGTTTTCCCATTTCAATATTATACGTGCCGCGGAAAGACTTTATTTTAGACTTAACCTCAGCTGCACCGAAACCTTTAATGTTGAGACTTTCTGTGATAGAAACGAGTTTTTGTTTTTATACAAATCGTCCAGTTGGTCCCACAAACACCGGTGTTCCTTGTACAGTTCAACGAATCTTAAATTCAGTTCATCACTCCATTTGGGTGCCATGATGCTGCAGTAACAAAGTCAATTTAAACTACTACTCACAATACACGGGAATAAATACGAACAAATAACTTTAACTTACCTAAAACGCACGTGTCGTCTCGACGCAGAGCGGGAACTGGGCACTGGCACAAAAACAAGCCAGCGCTACTGGCCTGGACCGTATACACGTCGCCAATTGTCGCGACAGCTGAGTTTGTGAGTGGTGGGGGGAGCAGCTGGGCCCAGCTCACTGTCCTCAGTCTACTTCCGGAGACAACTGGATTTCAAGACAATTGTGAGGGCAATTGGCCTGAAGTGTTTACACGAAGCCAATCGTTTCATGCCAGTCAATTGCCTTGAGACAATTGTCCCTCCAACTGGCATCGTGAAAACGCGGCTTAACTGTAAATTCTCTCTCGTTGGCTGTAGTCAATACAATTCGGGATGTATCTCATTTAACTCCTAATCAAACTGGTAAATTAAATCAAACTGTTGATCTCTTCAAGACTATTAGTCCTTCAGATAAAATCGGCAAAACTCATTTGATAGAGCATTTCATTGATACCGGAAATTCCCCTCCCTTTAAACAAACCCAATATCCCTTACCTCAGGCAATGCAAGCTTACCTGGAAAAGGAAGTAGATACTTTGCTTGAATTAGGTGTAATTCAGGAAAGTAAATCTTCATATTGTAGCCCTATCTGGTTAGTTCAAAAGGGAGATGGTAAATATAGAATGTGTTTTGATGGACGTAAATTAAATAGTGTAACTTTAAATAAAGATGCTTATCCCTTACCTTCAATCGAAGTTATACTGAGTCAACTTCGAGATACTCGTTATATATCTAGTATCGATCTGAAGCAAGCATTTTATCAAATTCCGTTGGAGAAATCATCTCGGGAAAAACCAGCTTTTGCAGTTAAGGGTAAAGGTTTATTCGAGCATGTCACTACCCCTTTCGGTTTAGTCTCTGCTCCTGCTAGTATGTTTCGTTTGATCGATTTGGTCATTGGTCCTTCCTTAGAACCGTATTGTTTTTACTACCTGGATGGCATCATCATTTGTACTCCTGATTTTGACAAACACATGGAAATTCTCCAGAGTGTTTTTGAGAGATTACGAGATGCCGGCTTGACGGTGAATTTAGATAAATGTCAGTTTTGTCGTTCTTCCCTTAGATATCTAGGTTATGTAGTGGATGAAAATGGTCTTCGTACCGATCCTGAAAAGGTTTCTGCTATTTGTGAGTAACCTGTTCCAAAAACTGCCATTCAGGTGCGTAGATTCTTGGGAATGGTTTCGTATTATCGACGGTTTCTTAAAGATTTTTCTTCCTTATCTGCTCCAATGTCTGATCTTCTAAGTGAGCGAAAGAAACACCAACCCATTACTTGGACACCCCAAGCAGATCAAGCTTTCGAAAAGGTGAAAACAGTCTTAACTACCGCTCCTATCTTAAGTAGTCCCGATTTCACCAAACCTTTCTTCCTTATGACAGATGCGAGTGATGTTGGGGTAGGAAGTGTTCTTTTTCAACTGGAAGATGGACTCGAACATCCCATAGCTTATATGAGTAAGAAACTCACAAAGGGTCAAAAGAAGTTCAGTACTACCGAAAAGGAACTGTATGCAGTTTTGTTAGGGATCGATCATTTTAGGTATTATCTTATCGGTCGTCATTTCACCGTAATTACCGATCATTCTTCTCTGGTTTGGTTGAATAACATGAAAAAACCTTCTCCTCGCTTAGCTAGATGGATATTGCAATTGTCGCAATACAACTTTTCTATCGTACACCGTAGATCTACCGGAACTGTAGTTGCGGATGCTTTATCTCGTATACCTGAAGTTAGTATTTTAGACTTATCTACCTTGCATCCTGATAAATGGTATAATGACATGATTTCTCATGTTCAGGATTTTCCGGAAAAATACCCAAGTTTTCAAGTTGAGAATAACATACTATATAAACATGTCTTTAATAAATTTGGACCAATTAGTAATATTTCCGATTGGAAAATTGTCGTTCCTACTAAAAATCGAAATGAAATTCTACATAATTTTCATGATAGTCCAACTTCTTCTCACTTCGGTGTTTTTAAAACATGAGAGAGAATTTCTGAAATTTATTATTGGCCGAATCTTAGAAAATCGGTTTATAAATATGTCACTCGTTGTAAAATATGTGCATCGTGTAAACCATCTAACTTACCCCAAGTAGGATTAATGGGACAATATCGTAATATTAACTTCCCTTTTCAATTAATATCGTGTGATCTTTTAGGGCCATATCCCCAATCTCGCAAAGGTAATCAGTTCGCACTTGTTGTAGTTGACTGGTTCACTAAATTCGTATTGGTTCATCCCTTACGTCAGGCTACCGCTCGTTCTATAGTGGATTTCTTAGAAAATCATGTTTTTCTCATTTTTGGAATACCTCAAATCGTTTCGTGTGATAATGGTAAACAGTTCACGAGTCATCTTTTCAAAAATCTCATGGAAAAATATTCAGTACAAAAGATATGGTATAATGCTAACTTTCATCCGCAAATTAATCATACTGAGCGCGTAAACAAATCCATTGTTACAGCTATACGATCTTATAGTTATGAAGATCATAGAACATGGGATGAAGAAATATATAAAATTGCTCAAGCAATTCGGCTGTCTAAACATGAGGTTACCGATTTCACCCCTTCCTTCCTTACCTTTGACGAAATGTACCTGTCTCGGGAAATTTTTATGGTAAAATTGCAGAAAATGCAAATAATCAGGTTACCATTTCTGACAAAGTTCACCGAATTCAGGATACACAAGAAATGCCTAAATTTTTCGAAGTGGTGAGAAAGAACTTGGAAACAGCATATCGACAAAGTAGTCAACGTTATAATTTGCGCAAACGTGATCATAGGTTTTATGTAGATCATCGGGTTTGGAAAAAGAACTACCCAAAATCGGACAAAGCCAGATATATTTCCGCAAAATTTTTACCGAAATATACACAATGTACCGTATATCGTGTTATCTCTCCCTTAGTGTATGAATTAAAAGATGAAACGGGAAAAAATATTGGTCGATGGCACATGAAAGACCTTAAAGCTGGTATCTTGTCTGATGATGAGTGTTCTGATATCGATGATTCCGAAGCAGCCCTAACGTAATCAGATAAATATACCTTTTCTAATTTTTCATTCTATTTGTGTTGTATGCTGGTGTCTCGAATATTTTTTTTTATCTTTTTATCATAGAGATTTTCCTTTTCTTTGACTAGTAAACGATAATGACTTTCTTTCCCTACTACTGATTAGCAAATTGACCTTCGTGTTCTGGGATAAATGAGTAGTGTAATAAATATTTTCCTAGCCGGATGGAATTCTAATCTAAGAATTATAATATAAAATCTGTTGAGAATTTTTCGAATTTTTAAAATATTCAAATTCATTATAATTTTGAAAAAGTTTTTTTGCACCGTCAAATCAAATTGAGTAATAAACCTGTTGCGCACATGCAAAGAGGTTAATGAATTGGGTCTAATCGATTTGGAGAAATATCGGATATACCTTGAATGTTTTAGGGGTGATATTATATCTTCATTACCTTATCTTATCTTAATTATCGTAGGTTACGATAAATATCTTACCTTATCTTATCTTATCTAAGTGGACAAGGGTAGTAAACTTGTCTACTGTACTATATATTTTATAGTACTCATCTTATCTTATCGTTACAGACAAAGTGTCTTGTCTGTATTTATATACCGAAAGGGTATATTTAATTTTTTTTAAAGACCATTGACAATTTGACTTTGCAATTAGCTTACATAGTTGCTGACATATCAGGGGATATCGTTGTTATTATCTTAGCTCTAAAGTTTTATTACTTCAGTTATCTAAAATTTCTATTATCTTAGCTATCTTGAAATTTTAATATCTGAAATGTTTTAAAATTTCCTTTATCTTAATTATCTTAAAAATTTTCATTACCTTCATGTTGAAAATTTTTAGTATCTCAAGTGTTTTAAATTTTTTTTATTATCTATTTGTTAATATGTTCGAGATGTCAACTTACATTACAGAAATTCTTTTTGCCTATCTTCAGTCAATATCTTACCTAATATCTTGTTTACTTAAAATTTTTCTATTTTGCTCATTACATACCTCTATCTATGATCATTCCGAAAGATTGATCTAGATATTTCACTTATAGACATGGATTCAATCTGTCTATATTTTATTGCATCACATTTTCCCTTTTTGATTATATTTTTTGTTGGATTTCTCAGCAGTGGGTGTTAAGGGAGCTCAGAGCGGTCTGGAATGTGTTTCAGGGTTCAGCGTCAGGGGGTTAGATCGAGCCTCCTTGGACTTGCTGTATCAGCTTCTTCCAAAAATTTTTTTTTGATTTTTTTTTCTTCCGTTTTTTTTGGTTTGTTGTTATTCATTATTTAGTTTATCGATCTTAAAAGCTTTTCTATTTAAGGAACGTTATGTTGTATTGTCATGGTGTTTCTGTTTGGATTTCATCTGAAGCTGAGATTGAAGACCACGACGCGATTCAACATCTCTCGCGAGGTCCTTCTCATTAGGCAGAAGTTGATTTCTTGATCGGTGATACTGTGGTGATGCACATATCCGACCAAAAATATGAGTTTTTTTTTGGGTTTTTTTTTTATTTTTCTTTCATATATCGTTATATGGGGTATAATATATTGGAAATTTTAGCTTGACGGGAGCTACATTCTGTTAGGGAGTAATACAAACTTCCTTGGCATTGTTCCAAAACATTTTACCTTGACAGGAGCTACATTCTGTTAGGGAGTAATACAAACTTCCTTGGCATTGTTCCAAAACATTTTAGCTTGACAGGAGCTACATTCTGTTAGGGAGTAATACAAACTTCCTTGGATTTATTCCAAAAATATATTTTTTTTATTCATATGATAGTAGTAATTAAATAAAGAAACATTTTATAAATAATAACTCATCCATATCTTTTTTTATCTAACTGAGGGATAATCAATGTATCTGATGGGAGTCTCATTTCTTTCCTTATCTTATCTTATCTTAAGTCATTATCTTTGGGAACCCACTGATGCAGTGATTTATCTTTCTATTAAATTTCTAAAATTATTGGTATGTAGATACCTGGTACTGGTTCCGCTTTTCTCAGAATTTACCGTTCAAGGTTTCTGCTGTGTTTGTGAGATGATTTTTTTTCCTAATGTTCTGCTTGCGCGATGACCAATGGCTACTCTGGACGCTAACTGGCAACCTCCCTGGTAAGAGCATAGGAAGAAGAAAATCACCTGGCTTACCGGTGAAGACATTGGACCGCTCCCTTTCTTTCATTTTTTTTAAATCTTTATTTTTCTCTAAATTAATTATTCGGAAGAATCCTCAAATTTGTTCCTTTCCTTCAGTATCGCAGTGACTCGTTCCTTTCTTCTTAGTCTTCCTATCGTTCAATATCTTCTTAATATCTTCTTTACTTCAGTCTCGTAATAGCTCAATGATTATCACTTATAAAAAATTTTTTTTTCTCGGGTTGTAAGGGTGTGTAACGTTAATTTCGTTCACTTTACTTCCCTCTATTGAATTAATAAATTATCGTATGGGCGGCGAATAGCCAGTCCTTTCTTATGCCCAACACCGAGAAATGTTTCAAGGCTGAATATATTTACTGTCGACGAGAGTCGAAATCAACGTTTCTATGCGCGCTGATCGAGGTCCGTCTGTCGGGAAAATAGTCACGTCTATTTTGAAATTCCCACTTCGATCTCGTGTCTCTTCTTCTACCAATTATAAATCAAGAATTCACTACTGAAAGGTAAATTCCTTTCCTGGTCAAAGCGTATGAGCGTGACACGAACATGAGACGTAAGTCGGTGGTCGTTCACATGATTTCGTGTATTTAAACAAGTGACAAAGGGGTTTCGTTCTTCTTTTCGGCGAACATGTGCTATTGAAGCCTTTCTGGCTTATCTTATCTTAGAAGTGCACTTTACCTGGAGCACTTTACCTGGAGCACTTTACCTGGGATACTTTATCCGGGTTACCTTACCTGGAATACTTTATCCGGAATACTTGACCTGAGATACTTTATCTGGTACCAGAAAGCTACCTCCAACTTTAACTACAAGTTTTTTTTCTACAACATCTACAAGCTTCTCTGCAAGTGTATCTACAACTACAACAAGAACAGGAAAGTACAATAGTTCTGGAATTGCTCTCCAACACAACATATGTCGTCATACTACTACTAAAATGAACTAGTCAATATTTTTTTTAATTTCATCTTTTTGTTTATTCAATATACAACTTGTAAATTTAATAACGTTATTCATATAGTTTTTTTCCCTTCCAATCTTCCAGGATTTGTCGCTATAATGCAGATGTGAATAACAAATAAACTAGTATTATTCAGAGTGGCGCCCACTTACCTTTCCTAATTTTCCTAATTTATCTTTATTTCACCTTAAATAAATTTCAAGTAGAATTACCCGAGAACCGGTAAGACTACTCTCTGAATTTGTACTAGTTTGGTCCCAGAATCTGCACCTGAGGTGCTCTCTAAACTGAGTAGCCGTTACAAATTGTCGCCCAACCTTGTTGGAGGCGTTGCAAAGTGGCATTACCTTATCGTTACGTAACACTCAATGCTCAGAAGGATTTGAACCAAAGACAGTTCTGAGCTGCGGTTGTTCTAAAAAAAAAACAGTATTAAATCAATGAGAACCTGAAGAGTTACCCATATCGTTGCTTATTTACTCATATTCTGAGATCTTTGAAAACTTACCAAAAAGCTGAAAATTTTAATATAAAGCTTTACGGACACGATCCGTTTGAGCTCATGAATATTTTGAAAATTATCCCGACTCGAAGACGAGGGATAATTTTCTAAAAATATTCATTAGCGAGAAAATATTTCCGGATTTAATTTGATCTCGTGTGGTATTCGGTAAGAAAATTCCACACCAAATTGTGTTTGAAAATCAAATAATTAAAATTTTTTTTGGGATTTCCAACAACGTCGACGTTTGAGGTTTGGTCGACTTGATTATTTAGTTACCATGGCAACTAAGTAAAACCATAACCTAAAAATTATTTCAGTTTTGAAGCAGTCAAGCGGCATGACGTAAAAAACTGTTTTTGTTGAAGTTGCACGAAAATACCATCTCAAGACACAACACAGTATATTCTTTAATTTTACATAAGTTTTGAGTAACTACAAGTTGTAGAAAATTGCTTTTTGCAAATAAAAACCAGACTGTCAAAAAAATATTCTAACATTATAAACGTCAAACAAAATTCCAGTATAATTCGCTGTTGGGTACCCACGAGGAAAAAATTTCCACTAAAATTCATCCGTTGCCATGGTGATCTGTCAAAAAAACACGTATTGATTGGTTAAAAATTATAGATGTGGAATTTTCAACAAAAATTACTCTTTTTAAGTGTATAATAAAATTACTGTTACTATTCTACTGTGTGTAGCTATTTTCTTAACCATATTTATCCAGTTGATGATAGACAAATTGACAACCATGTGATTGAATCCACGAATTACAGATATAACTAAAAATTGTTGATGTATGAGCTAATCTACCTTGATATTGAAGTAGGAATGTTTATTTATTCTGATCAAAACTAATGTCGCTTTATGCTAAAGGTTTAGTCTAACGAAAGAACCGTAACACCGTGCCAGGCACCAGAGCTAGGCAATTAGTGGACAGTGTTCCCGCGACCGGTGATAATTATTTAAACATCGTAGAGTGTTTAAAAACGCGATTTGGTAGAGAAGATCTCCAAATAGAAGTATACGTGCGCGAGTTACTGAAATTGATAATAAAAAACACTACGTCTTGCAATAAAATCGAGCTTTCGCTTTTGTACAATAATATAGAGACTCAATTACGGGCGTTAGAAACACTTGACATAACCTCTAATAAATGCGCGGCCATGCTGTTTCCGATTGAATCGTGCTTTCCACCTGAACTTCTTCGCATTTGGCAACGTTCCGCGGGCAAAATCGAGTCACAAAACTGTTCAAGTAATGATAGGGCATAGGGAGAGTCCTCTTTAGAAAGACGTTTGAGAAGCCTCACTATTGTATGTAGGAGGTTCGACAAGGAGGGATTAGATTTGGCTCTCCTGCAGGGACCCTGGCTACACGGAGGCAGGATTGTAGGCCTTCATATCAATCAAGGTAAGGTACTATATAAAGAAGGCATGAAAAGACCTCGAGCATTTATAGTATATAGCAATAAAGTTAACTGTGTACTAATTCCGGTGCCTTGCACCGCTGATATTGTTACAGCTATCTTGACCACGCCAACGGAGGAAGGAGCCAAGAGCTGGCTAGTATGCTCCGCATATTTCTCGGGCGAGTAGGTTTGCCCACCACCGCAAATAGGCGAAGTAATCGCATACGCGGCCAAGGAAAAACTCCAACTGATTCTTGGATGTAATGCAAATGCGCACCACACTATATGGGGAAGTACAGACATCAACGCAAGATGTGAGTCAACATTAAATTTCATACTAACAAAAAGGTTATTGATAGCTAACGTAGGTAATAAACCAACTTTCTTCACTGCAACTAGAAAAGAGGTTTTAGATATAACACTTTCGACAGAAAAACCATGTGACAACATAACAAATTGACACGTGTCCGAGGAGCCCTCATGCTCCGACCACAGGCAGATCAGATTCGATCTAGCTAACCCTCCGCGAATTGAAGTAACCTATAGAAACCCCAGAGATACAAGCTGGGATGGATATCTATTGTCGCTCAGTGATGCTCTCGAAGGTGATAGGATTGAAATAGAGGATGACAAAAGTCTTTCAAGGTCAGTAAGTCTAGTAAGCAAGGCAATACTTGCAGCTTACGAGGTGAACTGCCCCGAAAAAAACAAGACAACGTAATAACAAAACAGTCTGGTGGAATAAACATTTAGAGACCCTAAGAAGGGAAGTACGTAGGCTTTTTAATAAAGAAAAAATCAACCAAGACTGGGCCGAATATAAGGCTACGCTTACACAGTACAACAAAGAGATTAGAAAGGCAAAAAGGCAATCATGGAAGAAGTTCTGTGCGGAGGTTTTAGATACCCCCACATGTTCTAGAACCCACAAGGTGCTGGCAAAGGGGGGTACTGTGAATAAAGTAGGGTTCCTAAAAAAGGACGGCGATACCTACACAACAACATTTAAGGAAAGTATTAATGCTAATCGAGTGGCAACGGTGCGTTGAAATAATAAAGTGTTTATAAAATTCGCCTGCATTTATTTCGATATATCGGAAAGTGCAGCGAAAATTAATCAACTGGAATTTGAATTGTGTCAACAAAAGGTAAAGTACGTAGTGCTACAAAAAAAACGTTAGATTTTGTAAAAACAATTAAATAAATAGGTTAGTGTTAGGTTATTAAAATAAAAAACAATTGATTTAAGGCGAGTCCAAAACGATATAATTTGCGACGTTGTCAAATTTAAAAAATAAAGAAATTAGATATATATAATAAGTGGCTGGATAGATCAAGTATCACCGAAGAGTAGATCTGGGTATCTTGGTCTTACGCTACCACGAAAATAATATAATTAAATAGTAATTGAATACAAAATATAAACAAAATGGATAGTGATGATTATTCTACAGAGGATTCAAAGAAAAGAAAAATGGATGGTTTATTTGAAGTTAGCAAGAGGACTAGCAGAACCCCAACTAAAAGTAAAAAAGATGAAAAGTTAGATCAAATCATAGCGTTAATGAAGGAAATGTCTGCAGATCAAAAGGATATGAAATGGGAACAACAACTAATTAAAAACGAGATCAAAGAAACCAAAGATCAACAGGCTCTGTTTAATGAGGAAATATTAAAGTTGAAAGTTGAAAACGAAGTATTGAGAAAAGAAAACCAAGCAATTAAAAAAGAAAAGGCAGAAATGAAAACAGAAATGGAAGAGATTAAAAAAACAATGGAAATTATAGATAAAGAAAGAATAAAGAATAATGTGATGATAAATTAAAAAAACAATGGAAATTATAGATAAAGAAAGAATAAAGAATAATGTGATGATAAATGGATTAAAACTTGATACTAATGAGCCGTCGAAATTGGTAGAGAATGTCAGAAACTTTTTGAGTCAACAACTAAAAATAAATATCGAGCCTAAAGCAGTTAACAAGATAGGGGAGAAAATGTATATAGTGGAATGTCAAAAAGAAGCTGATAAAGAATAAATTATGGCAAATAAAGCTAAATTAAAGGAGAGGAAAGAAGAAAGAGTTTTTATAAATAATGATATGACCAAGAAGAAAAGAGAAAACAAAAAGAGATAAGGATGTTTGCAAAATTAGAAAGTCAAAAGGGAAAAGACGTAAAAATGGGATACAATAAGGTAACGGTAAACGGGCAAGAATGGAGATGGGATAAAGAAACAAATAGAATGAAAATACTGGAAAAAATACATTAAAAAAACTAAATAAAGAAACAGATATTCATGGTAACACAGAAAAAGACACGGCAACGGAATTTGATACGAATAAAGTAAAATCAGCAACGGAAATGTGGAGAATTGGAACATGGAATGTTAGTATTTTAGGAAAAGAAAAATAATTAGAAGAAGAGTTTGAAAATACAAACTTAAGAATACTAGCTATAACAGAGACAAAAAAAAGGACAGGGGATAGTGAAAATGGATAATGGCCATATACTCATATATAGTGGTATTGAAAATGAGAAAAGAGCGGCAGCAGGAGTTGCATACATAATACATAGAAACTTAGAAGAACAAATTACTGGATGGAGGGGATGGTCGGAAAGATTATTGGTAATGGAAATAAAAGATAAAAATATGAACACAAAAACTATAATAATCGTATATGGACCAAATGAAGTCGATACAGCAGGAAATAAAGATAGGTTTTGGGAAGATCTAACTATGGCTACAGAAAATGCAAAAGAAAAAATAATTATACTTGGAGATTTGAATAGCAGAGTGGGACCAAAAGATGACATTTATAGAGCAGTAATAGGAAAACATGGTGAAACATTTAGGAATAATAATGGAGAACGGCTGCTGGATTTTTGCATATTACACAATTTTATTGTACATAATTAATACATTTTTCCAACATAAAGACATACATAAATATACATGTGTGATGGAAAGCAGAAATGTAAGGTCAATAATAGATTATATATTAGTGGAAAAGAGAAATAGAAAGGAAGTATTGGATACCAAAGTTAGAAGAGGACCAGAAATAGGAAGTGACCACTATTTACTTGTAACAAAAATAAGAGAACAAGTAGAAATTACAAACCATAATAGACAAAAATTAGAAAAAACAATAGAATATGAATCGGTCAGATCATACAAACTACAAAACAAAGATATGGCAGAAAAATACAAAATAGCATTATCAGGAAAGTTCTAAAATAATTGTGATATAATGAAAAATGGTAATTTAGAAGAAATGTGGGATTATTTCAAAAAAAACGTATCGGAAACCGCTAAAGAAATATGTGGTTGTAGCAAGAAAACTAATAAGAAAAAACAAACAGCTTGGTGGACGGACGAAATTAAAATAAAAGTTAAATAAAAAAAAAAGAAGCGTGGAAAATGTATATAAATAACAAAACAACGGAAAACTATGAAATGTACAAATAGAAGAGGAAAAATGTAAAAGAGATGGTAGCAGTAGCTAAAAGAAATCAGTGGAAAGAATTTGGCGAAAAAATGGAAAGCAATAGTAAATCAAATCAAAAACTGTTTTACAAAACATTGAAGTCATTAAGAAAGGAAAAAACACAAGAAATAACCTGGATAAAAAATAAAAAAGGAGATATACTAAGGAATTAAAACGAAGTAATTGATAGATGGAAAGAGTATTTTGAGGAATTACTAGGAGCAGACAACAAAGTTCAGGACATTAACAAAAAAAAGGATGCAATAATAGAAAATAAAGACATTGTAACTCTAAAAGAATTACAGGAAATAATAGATGAATTGAAAAATGGAAAATCTCCAGGAATTGATAAATTAACAGCAGAAATGTTCAAGAATTCAGGGGGAACAGGAACAAAAATATTATTGAAAATATACAACACTGCTTGGAGTGAAGAACAGATTCCAGAAGATTGGAAGACCGCCTTAATAGTTCCAATATATAAAAAGTGGGATAGACAAGACTGCAATAATTATAGAGGAATAAATCTACTTAGTACAGCTATGAAAGTCTACGAGAAGATTATAGACAGTAAGCTAAGACCACTGATAGAAAATACTCTCGAAGAATCGCAAAGTGGATTTAGAAGAGGGCGAAGCATACAAGACCACATATTTATGGTGAAACAGAAGAGAGAAGTTATGGAAAGTACTAGAAGGAAGGGGAGTAAACTACAAAATAATAGACATGATCAAAAACATTTACAAAAATAATAGAAATTGTGTAATATACAAAAATAAAGCATCAGAACCATTTTCAACACAAGAAGGATTAAGGCAAGGAGGGGGACTAAGTCCATTATTATTTACAAATTATATTGATGAAATAATTGAAAAATCGTCAACCAAAATGGCAAAACTACACGTTGGATACAGACATTGAGGAAGTGTGGATATATCAGAAGCAGCTTTTGCAGATGATTTAATAATTATGGCAGGGAAAGAGAAGGATTTACAAAAGAATATGAAAATATGGAGCACGGTATCTGAAGAATTTGGAATGACAGTTAATCAAAGTAAAACCAAAGTTATGGTTATAGGACCGCAACAAAAACATTTAAATATACAATTAGATGGAATAAAAATTGAGCAAGTTAGAAGATATAAATACTTGGGAGTAGAAATAGAAGAAAATGGAACGCAGGAAGTCGAAATTACCAATAGAGTACAAAAAAACGATGAAACTTTATCACACGATGAATTCGACATTTATAAATTTAAAACAAATTTCCAAGAAAACGAAGTTAAATGTATTTAAAACAATTTACCGGCCAATATTAACATTCGGATGTGAATCTTGGGTATTAACAAAGAGACAAAAGAGTCGAATACAAGCAGTTGAGATGAAGTATCTTAGGCGAGTTAAAGGAGTCACAAAGAAAGACAAACTAAGAAATACGAAAATAAGAGAAGACCTTGACATATAATCAACACTTAAATTTATTGAAAAGAGACATTTAAGCTGGTGGGGACATTTACAAAGAATGAACGATACAAGACCAGTTAAAAAAGTATGGCAATCAAAAATACAAAAAAGAACGAAAAAGGGAAGACCAAAACAAACATGGGATGGTGTTATGGTAGGCATACTGCAAGTAAAAGGAAAAACATGGACAGAGGCAAAAACAATGGGCTAAATTTGTACACGAATAAAATTCTATCTGGACCAAAGCATCGATGAAAAATGGATATGTCTTGAGCATAATACGATGTAGTTGAAATAAGTATAATTGTAAAAGTATACCCTACACCATATACTATGGTAACTGGGTTTTTGATGATATATATATATATATATATATATATATATATATATATATATATATATATATACAAACAGACAAATACTATTGAGGTTAGCAGCAAAAAAGGAAAAAGTGTACTCTTTTTAAATTTCCAAGCTTTCGTAAATCTTTATTTACATCATCAGGGAACTACAAAAGTGAGAAAAAAACATAAATTACAAAGCGGTCCGCTACAACAGTTTCATAACTTACGTTAATCGAGAATGATTCCTTGATCTTAACATTGGGAAAAGTGTTAAACAGTTAGCACTGAAGAATGAGACAAGTCCAGCTTGCATTATAAGCAATAGCTAACAGTCACATAATAAAATATATTAAAAATCATTACAAAGTTAAAATATTAAAAATGAAAGAATCCACACAAACACGTGGATTTATACATGTTATTAATTAAACAATGATTGAAAAATAGGTTAAGGACAAGTTCTTCTTTTCTTTGAAGTAGAAAAGAAGAGATACTACGACTATAATGACATCAACCAAAAACAATAGAAATATAAATTATTGAAATACGAGGGAGGTACAAAAATTAGGTAGGAGTTATGATGAAATATTATTTGAATTGATATCAATTTGTTTATGAAAATTATGTTTATCCAAAGTTAATAAAAGTGAGTAAAGATTACTTAAATTTTGAATGTCTGTTTTCTTATTAATATGATCATCCTCCTGAAAAATGAAAGCCATTTCTAGAAATAATCTTTTACTATAGTTATTTTCACGGGATAAGATCTTAATCCCTTCAAAATCTATTCTATGATCTAAAGAGGAAACATGATTTGCAAGAGAACATCTTTCAGGATGTAATCTTATATCACTCTTGTGGAGAGATATACGGCTAGAGAGTTTTTGAGAAGTTTGACCAATATAAGAAAGATCACAGCTATTGCAACCAATTTTATAAATCACATTACTATTATCTAATGTAGGAATTTTATCTTTTAACGGATTGTAAATAGATTTTACTACTAAGGCACTCTTACATGCAAACTTAACATTTTGTAAATATTGAGAAAAAATCTTAGTAAGTCTGGGAGTAACTTCCCTTATATATGGTAAAGAAACAATTGAAGTGGTAGGAACCCTTTCTGAAATCGAAAGAGCATCCTGATCAGTTACACCTGCTTCAACTACTGAAAGTGTAGGAATTTGTGTTATGACAGATGATGTATTGAAAATAATCTTTCTTAGTAACGATTTGGGATAGGAATTATCAAGGAACAAATTGAAAAGAATATCACGGTTCTTATTCTTAAAAATGGGGTCGGAAAGACTCATAACCCTAGCTGTCATTTGTTTAACCAAGTTAACCTTTATGCTAAATTTATGGTAAGAATTGTAGTTGAGAAATCTCCCAGAGCTACATGGTTTTCTATACCAATCAATTATCATCACATTATCAGGTGTCCTGGTAAAAAGTGTATCAAGAAAAGGCACAGCCATATTTGGGTTTTCCACTTCAAGGGTGAACTGGATATAGGGATCATAACTATTAAAAGTGAACAGGAGATCATCTGTGGAGTCCTTAGGACAAGCCAAGATAATATCATCGACATATTTCTTGATGAAAGGGATATTAAAAGGAAGTACCGGAATGACTACATCCAACAGATCATCCATTACGTAACAAGCCAATATGGGAGAAATGCTAGCTCCCATAGGAGTACCAAAAGTTTGTTTATAAAATTTATTATTAAAAGAAAAACACGTAGAACTGAAAAGGAAGTCAATCAACTCAATGAAAGTATCTTTGTCAATATTACACTGAACACTGATTGAGGACCAATGTTTGTGTATTGAACGTATGACTGCTTGTAAATAAACATTACTAAAAAGTGAAACCACATCCAGACTGACCAAAACATAATCATGAGGAAGAACCTTCCTGTTAAATAGTTCAAAAACTTGAAAAGAGTCCTTAATGAAATAATCATTATCAGCATTGTATGCCTTTGTCAAAATATCAGTTAGAAAAGTAGCAATAAGTTCAGTTGGAGAGTTTATTGATGCAACTATGGGTCTCATCGTTAGGGTAGGTTTATGAATTTTTGGAAGAGTGTAAAATTTTGCTATAACAGAATTATAGGATGTCAATTTCTTTCTAGTGATTTCATCAATTTGTCTTTTATTATATAATCTCTTAACTAGAGCATTTGATTTAGTTTGAATCCCCCTACTTGGATCTTTTGGGAGAGAAACATAGGAAGAGTCGTTATCAATTATATCTTGGGATAACTTTAAATAATCATCCTTTAACATAACAACAGTTACATTCCCTTTATCTGATTTTGTAACAATCAACTCAGGATGTAATTTAAGAAAATTTTTTGTTTCTGACAACAATTTTTGAAAAATTGATGGATGACTATCCTTTCTATAAGCATGATTTGTGATAACATTAATGGATTTAGCAACTGCTAAATTTCTATTGTCAATATTAGGTATCAATGAGGAAATATAATCTATGTCAGAAAGGATGGATTTGATTGGGATATCAAAACCTAATTGAGGTTCCACACTGAATTTAGGACCAAAAGAAAGAAACTTTTCAACATTAGGAGGGATGTTAACATTAGAAAGATTTTTTATCCAAGAAGATTTAGTCCTAAGCACTGTACCATACCATTCGGTTTTTAAATTATTAAACTTATTAATGTTGTTAGTTTTAATACTATGGAAAGATCTATTGTAATGTCTCAACTGTTTATGAATGAAATTATTGCAGATGAATTCATTAGTACTATTGATTATATCTGTTTTTAATTTTGAAAGATTGTCTTCCAGAGTAACAATTAAATTATGATTAATACCAATTTCAATATTTAGCAGTTTGTATCCTAACCTGTTAATAAACCTTCTTGTAACATGTGTGTGTGAATCCTGCATATAAATCAAATTTTCTACAGGAATTGTGGAATTCATTATATGCCTTGGTAAGACACCTGCTTTTCTACATTTTAAAAGAAATATTCTTCTATTTAACTCCTTAGCTAATTTCATCTTGGTCTTGGACCATTTCTTCAAAAACCCAACTGCTAAATTCCCATAGGTGGACTGAATATCTTCAAAAAACCCCATCATGCACATAAGCTGAAAAGCGATAAACGCATGTGATCGTTGCTGATCAATTAGGACACAAACAGACAAATACTATTGAGGTTAGCAGCAAAAAAGGAAAAAGTGTACTCTTTTTAAATTTCCAAGCTTTCGTAAATCTTTATTTACATCATCAGGGAACTACAAAAGTGAGAAAAAAACATAAATTACAAAGCGGTCCGCTACAACAGTTTCATAACTTACGTTAATCGAGAATGATTCCTTGATCTTAACATTGGGAAAAGTGTTAAACAGTTAGCACTGAAGAATGAGACAAGTCCAGCTTGCATTATAAGCAATAGCTAACAGTCACATAATAAAATATATTAAAAATCATTACAAAGTTAAAATATTAAAAATGAAAGAATCCACACAAACACGTGGATTTATACATGTTATTAATTAAACAATGATTGAAAAATAGGTTAAGGACAAGTTCTTCTTTTCTTTGAAGTAGAAAAGAAGAGATACTACGACTATAATGACATCAACCAAAAACAATAGAAATATAAATTATTGAAATACGAGGGAGGTACAAAAATTAGGTAGGAGTTATGATGAAATATTATTTGAATTGATATCAATTTGTTTATGAAAATTATGTTTATCCAAAGTTAATAAAAGTGAGTAAAGATTACTTAAATTTTGAATGTCTGTTTTCTTATTAATATGATCATCCTCCTGAAAAATGAAAGCCATTTCTAGAAATAATCTTTTACTATAGTTATTTTCACGGGATAAGATCTTAATCCCTTCAAAATCTATTCTATGATCTAAAGAGGAAACATGATTTGCAAGAGAACATCTTTCAGGATGTAATCTTATATCACTCTTGTGGAGAGATATACGGCTAGAGAGTTTTTGAGAAGTTTGACCAATATAAGAAAGATCACAGCTATTGCAACCAATTTTATAAATCACATTACTATTATCTAATGTAGGAATTTTATCTTTTAACGGATTGTAAATAGATTTTACTACTAAGGCACTCTTACATGCAAACTTAACATTTTGTAAATATTGAGAAAAAATCTTAGTAAGTCTGGGAGTAACTTCCCTTATATATGGTAAAGAAACAATTGAAGTGGTAGGAACCCTTTCTGAAATCGAAAGAGCATCCTGATCAGTTACACCTGCTTCAACTACTGAAAGTGTAGGAATTTGTGTTATGACAGATGATGTATTGAAAATAATCTTTCTTAGTAACGATTTGGGATAGGAATTATCAAGGAACAAATTGAAAAGAATATCACGGTTCTTATTCTTAAAAATGGGGTCGGAAAGACTCATAACCCTAGCTGTCATTTGTTTAACCAAGTTAACCTTTATGCTAAATTTATGGTAAGAATTGTAGTTGAGAAATCTCCCAGAGCTACATGGTTTTCTATACCAATCAATTATCATCACATTATCAGGTGTCCTGGTAAAAAGTGTATCAAGAAAAGGCACAGCCATATTTGGGTTTTCCACTTCAAGGGTGAACTGGATATAGGGATCATAACTATTAAAAGTGAACAGGAGATCATCTGTGGAGTCCTTAGGACAAGCCAAGATAATATCATCGACATATTTCTTGATGAAAGGGATATTAAAAGGAAGTAGTATTGATTATATCTGTTTTTAATTTTGAAAGATTGTCTTCCAGAGTAACAATTAAATTATGATTAATACCAATTTCAATATTTAGCAGTTTGTATCCTAACCTGTTAATAAACCTTCTTGTAACATGTGTGTGTGAATCCTGCATATAAATCAAATTTTCTACAGGAATTGTGGAATTCATTATATGCCTTGGTAAGACACCTGCTTTTCTACATTTTAAAAGAAATATTCTTCTATTTAACTCCTTAGCTAATTTCATCTTGGTATTACTAATGAATTCATCTGCAATAATTTCATTCATAAACAGTTGAGACATTACAATAGATCTTTCCATAGTATTAAAACTAACAACATTAATAAGTTTAATAATTTAAAAACCGAATGGTATGGTACAGTGCTTAGGACTAAATCTTCTTGGATAAAAAATCTTTCTAATGTTAACATCCCTCCTAATGTTGAAAAGTTTCTTTCTTTTGGTCCTAAATTCAGTGTGGAACCTCAATTAGGTTTTGATATCCCAATCAAATCCATCCTTTCTGACATAGATTATATTTCCTCATTGATACCTAATATTGACAATAGAAATTTAGCAGTTGCTAAATCCATTAATGTTATCACAAATCATGCTTATAGAAAGGATAGTCATCCATCAATTTTTCAAAAATTGTTGTCAGAAACAAAAAATTTTCTTAAATTACATCCTGAGTTGATTGTTACAAAATCAGATAAAGGGAATGTAACTGTTGTTATGTTAAAGGATGATTATTTAAAGTTATCCCAAGATATAATTGATAACGACTCTTCCTATGTTTCTCTCCCAAAAGATCCAAGTAGGGGGATTCAAACTAAATCAAATGCTCTAGTTAAGAGATTATATAATAAAAGACAAATTGATGAAATCACTAGAAAGAAATTGACATCCTATAATTCTGTTATAGCAAAATTTTACACTCTTCCAAAAATTCATAAACCTACCCTAACGATGAGACCCATAGTTGCATCAATAAACTCTCCAACTGAACTTATTGCTACTTTTCTAACTGATATTTTGACAAAGGCATACAATGCTGATAATGATTATTTCATTAAGGACTCTTTTCAAGTTTTTGAACTATTTAACAGGAAGGTTCTTCCTCATGATTATGTTTTGGTCAGTCTGGATGTGGTTTCACTTTTTAGTAATGTTTATTTACAAGCAGTCATACGTTCAATACACAAACATTGGTCCTCAATCAGTGTTCAGTGTAATATTGACAAAGATATACACCCCACAAAAATTATCGCATCACTCATTATTTTTTAAATATTTTAAATGAGTTGCCTGTTTTTCGAATTTTATTATTATTACGAATTAAAACACCAATAGATACGCCTTTTGCAACATTTATTTTATATCAGTTTAATCTACAGAGCATAAAAAGTTTGATTTACCAAAACATCGAAAACATCTATACAAAAAAATGAACGGTGCTTAAACTAAAACCAGCCAATGAACTTCTAATAGCGTGTGTTGCCGCCCCTCGCTCCAATTACAGCTTCCATTCGTCTTGGAAGGCTTCTAAACAGGTTCTGGACGTATCCTTGCGGCATGTTTTCCCAGAAGTTAAAAAGAACATTTTGAAGATCATCTAGTGTTCTTATTGGTGCCGGATGTTGCTGAATTTGCCATCCTAGATGGTCCCAGACATGCTCTATTGGGTTAAGGTCCGGGCTACGTGCAGGCCAATTCAGGGTGGGTATCTCGACCTCTTCTAAGTACTGCCGAACCACTCTAGCAGCGTGTGGACGAGCATTATCGTGCATTAGCACAGAGTTGTCACCGATATGAGGCATATAGGGCACTACATGGGGTTCTAGGATATTGGTTATGTACCTGTCAGCATTTAGTCTTCCATCATTCACTGGTACTAACTCCGTGCGACCCTCGAAAGAAATTCCTCCCCAAACCATGATAGAGCCACCACCAAAGCTTTCAGTTTGACAAAAATTAACCTGATCGTGCCGTTCACCACGTCGCCTATATACTGGTACACGCCTATCTGATGAATACAGACAAAATCTTGATTCATCCGTGAATAAAATATTGGACCAATCTTGAATATTCCAATTTGCGTGTTCTCGAGCAAATTCCAATCTTGCTACTCGATGTTCTCTGGTAAGACGTGGACCTCTAGCTGGCACTCTGGCTCGTATACCTGCTTCTCTCAACCTATTTCGAACTGTTTGTAGGCTTATTCGAACATTACGAGCAGCCAACAGATCTGTTTGCAGCCTTCGAGCGGTGGTATGCCTAATTCTTAACGCCGTTAACCTCAAATAACGATCATCTACTACCGAAGTTACCCTTCCGCGGCCTTGTCCGGGTCTTCTGGTTAGCTGCCCTGTTTCTTGGTAGCGAATAACAACTCTGGATATGGTGCTTTGTTGAACTCCAATTACCCCGGCGACGTATCTTTGACTGCGGCCATCTTGTATGAGCGCGATGATTCTAGCGGCTTCTTCATTCGTCACATGTCTTGTTAAACGTTGAGGCACATCCATTATTAACAAAATAAATTTAAATTTTCACTATACAATAACACAATTTGCTTAGAAAGTTCTCGATCTCAATGCATTCTCCAAGACAGAAATGATTTACTCGAGCATTTTTGCTTCCAAAAAAATTTGTAAGAAATTGTGATTATTTTTTGCCCATGATAAGAAACCAGAAATATCTATTAAGTTGATACATATACAGATTGTCCCAAAAAACTAAAATTATATATTAAAAATATCCTAAAATACCAGTGATGCGATAATTTTTGTGGGGTGTTTACTTTCATTGAGTTGATTGACTTCCTTTTCAGTTCTACGTGTTTTTCTTTTAATAATAAATTTTATAAACAAACTTTTGGTACTCCTATGGGAGCTAGCATTTCTCCCATATTGGCTTGTTACGTAATGGATGATCTGTTGGATGTAGTCATTCCGGTACTTCCTTTTAATATCCCTTTCATCAAGAAATATGTCGATGATATTATCTTGGCTTGTCCTAAGGACTCCACAGATGATCTCCTGTTCACTTTTAATAGTTATGATCCCTATATCCAGTTCACCCTTGAAGTGGAAAACCCAAATATGGCTGTGCCTTTTCTTGATACACTTTTTACCAGGACACCTGATAATGTGATGATAATTGATTGGTATAGAAAACCATGTAGCTCTGGGAGATTTCTCAACTACAATTCTTACCATAAATTTAGCATAAAGGTTAACTTGGTTAAACAAATGACAGCTAGGGTTATGAGTCTTTCCGACCCCATTTTTAAGAATAAGAACCGTGATATTCTTTTCAATTTGTTCCTTGATAATTCCTATCCCAAATCGTTACTAAGAAAGATTATTTTCAATACATCATCTGTCATAACACAAATTCCTACACTTTCAGTAGTTGAAGCAGGTGTAACTGATCAGGATGCTCTTTCGATTTCAGAAAGGGTTCCTACCACTTCAATTGTTTCTTTACCATATATAAGGGAAGTTACTCCCAGACTTACTAAGATTTTTTCTCAATATTTACAAAATGTTAAGTTTGCATGTAAGAGTGCCTTAGTAGTAAAATCTATTTACAATCCGTTAAAAGATAAAATTCCTACATTAGATAATAGTAATGTGATTTATAAAATTGGTTGCAATAGCTGTGATCTTTCTTATATTGGTCAAACTTCTCAAAAACTCTCTAGCCGTATATCTCTCCACAAGAGTGATATAAGATTACATCCTGAAAGATGTTCTCTTGCAAATCATGTTTCCTCTTTAGATCATAGAATAGATTTTGAAGGGATTAAGATCTTATCCCGTGAAAATAACTATAGTAAAAGATTATTTCTAGAAATGGCTTTCATTTTTCAGGAGGATGATCATATTAATAAGAAAACAGACATTCAAAATTTAAGTAATCTTTACTCACTTTTATTAACTTTGGATAAACATAATTTTCATAAACAAATTGATATCAATTCAAATAATATTTCATCATAACTCCTACCTAATTTTTGTACCTCCCTCGTATTTCAATAATTTATATTTCTATTGTTTTTGGTTGATGTCATTATAGTCGTAGTATCTCTTCTTTTCTACTTCAAAGAAAAGAAGAACTTGTCCTTAACCTATTTTTCAATCATTGTTTAATTAATAACATGTATAAATCCACGTGTTTGTGTGGATTCTTTCATTTTTAATATTTTAACTTTGTAATGATTTTTAATATATTTTATTATGTGACTGTTAGCTATTGCTTATAATGCAAGCTGGACTTGTCTCATTCTTCAGTGCTAACTGTTTAACACTTTTCCCAATGTTAAGATCAAGGAATCATTCTCGATTAACGTAAGTTATGAAACTGTTGTAGCGGACCGCTTTGTAATTTATGTTTTTTCTCACTTTTGTAGTTCCCTGATGATGTAAATAAAGATTTACGAAAGCTTGGAAATTTAAAAAGAGTACACTTTTTCCTTTTTTGCTGCTAACCTCAATAGTATTTGTCTGTTTGTGTCCTAATTGATCAGCAACGATCACATGCGTTTATCGCTTTTCAGCTTATATATATATATATATATATATATATATATATATATATATATATATATATATATATATATATATATATATATATATATATATATATATATATATATATATATATATATATATGTTATATAGTTATATTTCTTAGTGTAGCATAAATAAATTGTTTAGTCAGTATATTCAATTTCAGTGAACTTTGTTTTTGCTTATGTCTATATTTTTTAATACCAGCAATTGTTAAACTTGTTAGTCAGTCTAGAATCTACTTTCGATCTTGTAACATATATTGTATTATCTCAATAAATAAATCTCTTTTAAAAAGCCTTTTCCGTGTGTGAAAAGATAAGTTATATCAATGCTAATCAAGGCACACTTTCCGGCCGCAACAATTCTGAATGACCCTGTGGCGGTGGATAGTTCGCAAATCAAGCCATAAAGGCCAAATGCCTCGGACTGGAAACTGGCTACAGAGATAACAAGGCCAAATAGAATAAGGTGGGCCATAAACAAGTTTCAACCATTTAAATCTCCGGGTGAGGATGGAATATACCCCATCCTACTCCAAAAGGGACAGGAAATATTAGTTCCACATTTATGTAGGATATTCAGGGCTTGTATAGCTATTCAATACATACCTACGGAGTGGCAAAAGGGGAGAGTCATTTATATACCCAAGGTAGGGAGATTAAGGGGGGGGGTAAGGCTAATTCGTACAAAAAAAGGATATTTTTGTGAATTTTTTGTGACGACACAGTTAAGATCTCTTCATTAAAACCAATGGTACATCAAAGTATGACATTCGAAGAATATTGTGTGAAATTTTCACGAAGAAATATTGAAAAATACAGCAATGGCAGCAATTATTCGGACTTGTCTCGGAAAAAAGTAGAATTGCGGTGCCCCTCATAACTTGGTATTTTCGCTCGTTGAGAGGGTTTGTTGTTAAAACCTCATCTCTAATGTATCTGTTTATTAGTCTCTCCAACGTTTTAAGCAGGAAGGACATTAGAATGATTGGACGATATGATTTGGGCCTCATGTCATTTAAGGGGGGGGGGGGTAAGGTATTAAATTTTTATTTGCATTTTTTGAATTTTTTTTAACTGAATGCATAATATCTCAAGAATATTGTGTCAAAATTTCAAGTCGATTGGAGCAAAATCGACGAAGTTAGGAGTATTTTTATACCTGTCGGATTTTTACACCTACCCAACCCGCGCTATTTTTACCTGGCATATGTTTCCCTCTCTATATAATACCTAATCTTACCCGCCAGTTTTCTTTATAGAAATTTCAACGTAAGTACAAACGTGCTTATACCTCTACTGTATATTTTGTCAGTGTAGAGTATACAATTTAATGTAGCAGTAAATATGTCGGAGCCTTCACGCAGGACAACAATGAGAGTTTGAACTAACTTATTTGGAAAATCTCATCAAATCACTTGAGAAGGTATACAAGCGGGGTTCTGGCTCATTTTGGTAACCTGTCCATCAGGGTCTCTAAAGTGGATGGTCATAGACGAACCATCAGACGAAGAAGTGTCTAGAGGGTTGCCGAAGAAGTATCAGAGGGTGTACAAGAGGTGCCGAAGAAGTATCAACAATGACCAGAGGGTGTACAAGAAGTGGTCGACAATGACCAGAGGGTGTACAAGAATTGAGAAAGAAGAAGAGATCAAGAGATAAGCGATAAGTTTTACAATTATACAGGGGAGTATTGAAAGTATCATCCGAAGAAGTATCGACAATGACCAGAAGGTGTACAAGAAGTTGCCGACCCAGAGGGAAAGAAGAAGAGATGAGCGACAATTATACAGGGGAGTATTGAAAGTATCATCCGAAGAAGCCGAAGAACTATCGACAATGACCAGAGAAATATACAAGAAATATCCGAAGAAGCCAGAAGGTCCGAAGACAATGACCAGAAGACCAGAAATTTACCAGAAAAAAAAATTTTTTTTGAATCTGTGGGTATTTGAACCGGGGACTTTTGTTTCCAAGTCCGGTATACATTCCACTATGCTACCAAAGCATCTTATATGACACGTCTAAAGGTGGGATCAGACCAAGCAAACATTGTTGTGCAACAGTGGAACAACACTCGAGAAACACACAAGTTTACACAGTGTGTACGTGTTGCGCCACAGTTGCACAACAGTTGTGCAGCTGTTGCCGAACTGATGATCGGTGTTCGCTCCCGAGGCGGTACTTTAAAGGAGATGTTGCCGAACAGTGCGCACACAGCGTCTGCAGTGTAGACGCGTATACGGGTCAATTTTACATTTTAATAAGTAAGTAGTTCTGCAAAATCAATTCAGACGAGAATGTATCAAAAGTGCCACAAAATCCGGCCAAGGAACAAGTGAATTGTATGTCTCTCATTGGTTTGGGTATAAACATTTAATGTTTTTAAAAGACAAGAATAAGCCGAGACATACGAGAGATACTCAAGTCGAGGTGAGTCAGCATTATTTTTTTATTGCGTTTTCACATAATCATTATAACATTAACACAAACAATATTATTTTTCATTCCATTTTGTCTTGCCACGGCACCCTTCCAGTGGTTGAAAAATTACGCGCGAATTGTTTCGGACCTCATGTGCTACTCTGGTTGCTTTTCTACCAATCCTCTTTACATTTAAAAATGTTCCTAAGGGTTCTGGTTCGTTTCGCCAGGATCCAGGAGTCAAAATTACGGAGGATATATCTTCTTTATCATAGGTTCCAGGCGGACTGTACGAAACTGTGGTTGATTTATTGTTTTGTAAAAAATTATGCAAGTAGCAACAGGCCAGAACAACTTTTTCAGCATTATCAGGTTGCAATAGGATGGATTTGCGGAGAACTCGAAACACAGCTGACAGAACTCCAAAAGTATTTTCAACTACTCGTCTTGCTCGCGCCTGTAATTAAATGAACGTTGGAAAGTCCCCTTCGCATGTTTTCCTGGATATGGTTTCATCAAGTTCTCCTGCAAAGGAAACGCATCGTCACAAACAAACACAAAAGGAGTTGTGCTGTCCTGATGTCCTGGCAGCAGTTTTGCAGGTGGCAAATTTAATGTACCAGCGTTAAGTTTCTTTGCAAAATCTGTATTTTTGAAAACTCCACCATCGGAAATTCGTCCCTGACATCCCACATTCACATATAAAAATGTATATTTGGCATCTACTACTGCCATAAGGACAATACTGAAAGTGTTCTTGTAATTAAAATATTCACTTCCACTTTTGAAAGGAGCTTGTAGTACGACATGTTTCCATCAATTGCTCCTAAGCATTGAGGAAAATTCCACAGGTCTTCATACTCCTGGGCAACTTGAAGCCACTTCTCGGGTGAAGCCGGTAACTGAAAAAAAAATAGGTACTCAATGAAAAATGTCCAACGTAGTCAACAATTTTATTATTAAGGTTTCCTTATTTTGCGATTCTCTACCACCTCCCAAATATACTGTATTGAAAATCTGTACCCGCCTATACACTGTGTCCGTAAAGTATGGAATAAATTCATTTTTAGCTAAACAGACCATTTTAAGAAATAATCCTGAAACACGTCGATTTTTTATTTTAATTTACCGTGAGGCAGTTGGTACCACCAGGAAAGAAAACATCGGGGATGCGCTCCATCAGTTCCTCTGATCCTCAAATTGATGAAGCTTTTAAAGCAATAAAAGCACTAACAAGCAACCGATCAAAGAGGGACAGCTTTGACGTGTATGGCGAACACGTAGCAAATAAATTAAGAACGTATAATGCAATTATTCGAGCTAACGTAGAACATAAAATTAATTGTCTTCTCCATGAAGCTGATATGCAAATGATCTTCCTCACAAGGTCAGTTTAATCCAGAGACGCCACTAACCGTATCTACGGCAAGTTCTCCATCACCAGTCACGTCTCCATCATATTCAGATAGCGTTCAACATGCTGTCTTAATAGAGCCGCAGGAACATAGCTTTATTGACGCTGTACTCGTATCCCAAAACCAACCGGAGGATAACTATACGCAATTGTAATAATAAATTATGTCATCTACCTACTTATTCTAATACATAATAGAAGAATATTTTGATTTTTCTTACCTGGATCTGATCCGTCAAAGCTTCTATTAGCGCTTCGCATACTTCCGGAATTATAGTACCAATTAACTGTTTCGATATGCGAAAAAGGTACATTAGACTGACATACGAATCTCCTGTGGCTAAAAACCGTAAAGTTACCAGTAATCTCGTCTTGACACATATTGTTTCTCGGTAGTTCGTATGTTTTTTTGCAATTTTAGGCCCAATCATTACAATGAGTTTTTCGAATGTAGTTGTATCCATGCGAGAGAAGTTATTGAACAACATGCTGTCCTCCATTCTCAATTCTGGTAAAAACTGTTGTTCTCTGTTAGCGTATATACTTCTTTGCCACCACCTTCGCTTTCTACAGCCTCTTCGAGATACTTTTATTTTCATAACTAAAAACGCACACCACGCGAGTAGAGCATCTTCTTCGTCGCTCATGGTGCCTGCTTGGACAAACACCGGAGAAAGCAGGCTGGTCGATGTTGCCCAACAGTTTGTCGAAAATGTTTTCTCCCCACGGAAACAAGTTAGCCAACAGTTGCCTACCTGTTGTTCAACTGTTGCACAACAATGTTTGCTTGGTCTGTTCCCACCTTAAGATGTGTAAGACAAGAAACATGTGTGTGTGTGTGTGTTGTGTTGTCTACCCAAACGGTGAGACGAGCCTAGACTAGCCTCGACAGGTGGAAATAAAACAAATATAATTTTTTAAGAATTTATTAAACTTGTGTAACAAATATTTATACACAATATTATAACAATACAAATTCATCTAGTTGTTTTCTGTAACGTCCTTTGGCTAATTCACAGTCCTTAAAAATAGATAGAAAACCATATTTATTTTCCCAGCATGTTGAACATATATTTTTAAATTGATCAAACGTCATATCAGTACCGACGTGATCGTTATAAATATGTTTCAAGTGTAACTCGTCCTGTTTAAAAACAATTAAAACGTTTGGGTTGTCTCTAATTAAATGCTTGGGTTTTTTTGCATAGCTTTGACTTAAATAAAATGGATCGAGTCATACTCGAGACATACTAAAGTATTCACGAATAATATCTTGATTATCACAAGCAACATCATCAAAAATGAATAAAGAATTTGGTTTAGCTTCAGAAGGTCGCATAATATTTGTACTTCCACTAAACGTATAATAACCAATTTCTTTAGGAGGTTTAAACAGAGTTTCAAGGTACCTGTATTTAGGTTGATAAAGAGATTTAGAATAGATGTAGATATTTTAAAATTTAAGGCCATTAGGATGTTCTAATAAATTAATCATAACATTGGTTTTACCACATTTTGATGGTCCAATAATTAAACATCTGAGTGATGATGGGAATAAGTCACCATGTTTTTCAAATTCTACATTTTTCAATTCTTCAAATATATTATTTTCAACATCAAAAGTTGTTTTTTGTTCAACTATTTTCATATTTAGTATCAATATAAAAGTGTTGATAAACAACCAATTAACATTGTTATAAAGGGTTATCGTGTGACCTTTTCGGCATTTAAAAGAGTGAACCTGTCAAGTCACATTGCTGCTGCTATGCCAGTACCAGTTCAATACAAATGTATAATATGTGGTGGGAATAATGAAGAACCTATTCAAAGTGTTTAAATTGTGAACTTAAAAAAGTTTACAGAAACGAAGGGGGTGATAAAAATATTTCAAGTTATCATTTTGCTGTTAAAGTCAATAAGACAAGTACTCCGTAGGAAAAAAAATGGGTTACATCAAACTTATATGTCACTTTTGTTTTTTTACAACCATTCGAAAAGTAGAGGAACCAAACCGCAGTAAAATTTGGATAATGTGCCCAAGTTGTATAAAAAAAACACAAAGAGGTGAAGACATTGCTGTTCACCAGTGTAATCCGAGGATAAGAGATTTGAGATTTATGATAAATGATTGAAAAAAAAATGTATCAATAAATGTTTGTTACTTTTGAGTTTGTTATTCATTTTTTAGTTGTTGACCTTTTAAGGAGGGTCATTATGTTGAATAGTGCCATCAATAGATTACCATTTGAAATGCATATACCGGGTTATAAATTTTGTGGTCCGGGAACAAAGTTGCATAAACGATTATCAAGAGGTGATAGAGGAATCAATGGATTAGATGAAGCATGTCGGGAACATGATATTGCTTATTCACAAAATAGCAGCCTACAACAACGACACGTAGCAGACAAGATTTTAGCTGAAAAAGCGTTAAATCAATTTCGATCAAAAAACAGTACATTTTCCGAGAAGCTGGCTGCTCTTGGTGTCGCTGGTGCTATGAAGACAAAAGTAAAATTGGGTATGGGTTTAAAATTTAATAATTACAAGTTGACAATAAAAAACTGTGTCAAAGAAATAAACAAGATCAGTAAGTCTTTGGAAAAAGTTACAGATGGTATAAATAAATGTACAATGATTCTTAAAGGAACCATTCCAACAAAAAATCACAGAAGAAAACATCAAAAAGTCTACAAAAAACTATAAAAAAATTAAAAACATGGATGTTGATATTGCAGACGATTATCCAATGAACAAAACTTCCACGAATGAATTAGAGATAAAACGACTGAAACGAAAACTACTGGATATTGATGACGATTTGTCAAATACAAAAAGAAAACGCGATGAACAACAACAACAACAACAACAACAACATCATACTTCGGAGGTTAAACCAAAAAAACGAACCAAAAGAAAACTTGATATTGATGACAGTTTGTTAAATACAAAAAGAAAACGTAATATTGAAGAACAACTTTTAGTAAATACTTCAAATGAATTCAGTAAAAAACGTAGATTTAATGATGACAGTGATGATGATGATGATGTTAAGAAACAAAAAATATTTTAGTATATAGGGTATGTGTTCAAATTAGTATTTTTAGATGTTAGAGATCAACACACAATGGCATCAACAACAACGAAACGCAAGCATCAGAGAAAGAGGAGAACAAAAGGAAAAGTCAATAAGAAGAAAACCCCCATGAGTTTACAAAATATAATTCAAAAAGTAAAGAAATATCTCTTACAAAACAAACCAAAAACATTGGGAGAAGCAATCAGTATGGCAGTAAAAGTGGCAAAGTCTAGTAAAAAGAGTAAGGTAGTTTCCAAACCTCGTATTATTCCAGTTCCAAAAACCGGAGGCATATTACCTTTGATACCAATTTTTGCTGCTCTAAGTACTCTTGGTACACTGGGAGGAGGAGCAGCAGCTATTGCAAAAGCTGTCAATGATGCAAAATCAGCAAAAGATCAATTGTTTGAAAAACAGCGACACAACAAACAAATGGAAACTATAGCAATGGGTAGAGGATTATATTCAAAACCTTACAAAAATGGTTTGGGTCTTTTTTTATGAATAACCTCAAATTACCACAACGTGCACTAACAAATATAGAATTAGTTAAGTATGCTAAACATTTAAAAATTCCATATTTTCGTGGAGTTTTCATGAGAGATGCTCTACCCAAAAAAATAAGAATTAATGAAAGTGGAATCATTAATTTGGATGATAAGAATGGTTCGGGAACGCACTGGACAGCTTATAAGAAAACTGGATCTCAACTAGTTTACTTTGATAGTCATGGTAATTTAAGACCTCCACTGGAAGCTTTGTCATACTTTCATTCAAGTGGATCATGTCAAATATTATATAATCATGAAATTTATCAAAATAATAATAGTTATAATTGTGGACACTTGTGTTTAAATTTTTTAAATAAATAAAATTGTTTAAAGAGGTATTCTTTCATTCAATTTATAACTTTTCCATAGTGATAATGTCGTATAAATTTGTATTATCTGGTAGAAATTCTTTATTATCAACTAAAATCTATCCTCCACTTATATTTGATGAAAATGAACAGTATGTTATAGGTTTAATCGATTTTATGACACAATACAATTCCTAATGTAGATGAAACCAATAATAATTTTCACATGAATAGCTACAAGATCGAAATACCCAGCGGTTCATACGAAGTTAACGACATTAACCGATATATCAATTCAAGAATTGTTGAACTTGAAATGAAATCTGACGACGGCGGTGGCGGTGATAAACATATACAAGAAAGTGGAGAGCAAAATGTTATAAATAAAGACACAACAACAACAACTAGTGATCGTCGTAAATTTAGGGAAGAAAGTAGTACAAAAAAGGAACGTTAAGAAATCTGATGATCCTACTGTTTTAATAATAGAAGTAAATAACAATACACTCAAGTGTGAGGTTAAGAGCAATAGAACAATAAATTTTGAAATGTCTAATACGATAGGTCAGTTATTGGGTTTCAAAAAACAAAGATTGAAAGCATATAAGAGACACATACGAGACTATCCTGTAAACATTACGAAAGTAAATTCAATTTGCATTGAATGTAACTTGGTGACAAATTCATACAGTAACAACAATCAGGTACACATTATACACATGTTTTATCCAAATGTACCACCAGGCTACAAAATTGTTGAAATCCCAAAAAATGTTACCTATCTACCAGTAATCAGTAAATATATCGATGAGATTTACCTTAAAATACTAGATCAAGATGGAAATCCAGTTAATTTTAACAAAGAAGTTGTTACAGTAAGATTACATTCGAGAAAATATTAGTTATGGTATTTATCTACAACAACATTCCTAGAATTAGTATAAATACTAAACATTCAAACACATCTTTTAGTGCAAAGACAGATTTGCAAGAGTTAACACAGGATAACAAATTATTTTTAATATCTCTAGGATTTAAATTACTATAATCATTTCGAAACGACAACGACGACTACATTGTGTCGCCATTAGAATAAGTTGGTGTAATATAAAAGTTGTTTTTAGAACAGGAGTTAATTTTTTTTTAATTGTGGTAGCAAACATACTACTGAAGATGAGTTTTAATATTTTAAATATTGGAGATCAGGTTCTGGAAGACAATTGCAAATACAACATTCAACAATTCCGATGAAATACGTATACCTATTCAAACTCAAGATCTTTATACTTTACCATCAGAGTTTAGTTTTTTAGTTTTTCATATATTGAAGGTCATCTAACTGACGGAGATGGAAAAGCAAGTGCAACCTTAAATTTTATCAATAATGGAATTTCCCATTTGTTTGATGAAATTCGCTATGAAATTGGAGGATGTGTTATTGATAGAATTCGCAATCCAGGTGTAACAAGTACTATGAAAGGATATGTTTCATTATCAGATAGGGATTGCAATAGATACAATAGTGTGGGTTGGAGTCCTACTACATCACCACAGATTATTGATAGTGATGGAAATTTCAATGTTTGTTTGCCCTTAAAACTTTTATTGGGATTTTTTGAGGATTTCACAAAAATTATCATTAATATACGTCAAGAACTTGTTCTAATTAGATCGTCGAGTGATGTTAATGCTATAGTTTCTACAAAGGCAGGAGAAAAAGTTAAAGTTAGTTTTACAAAAATTGTTTGGAAAATACCACACATTTAAGTATGCGAAAATGGAAAAAACTTGGAACTTGCGTTTCGCAGTTGGGAATTCCATGAGTTACCTTTGATTCCACAAACAATGAGATATAATTGGAATATTAAAACGACCAGTCTGTTGGAAAAGCCCCGTTACGTTTTAGTTGGATTTCAATGTAACAAAAATAATGATATTTTAAAAAATTTAAGTCGATTTGATCATTGTAATGTTACACAAATGAAATTATACCTAAATTCAGAAATGTATCCCTACGATAATTTGAATTTAAATTTTGATAAAAACTACTACGCTGAATTGTATGAAATGTGTGCACAATTTCAAGAATCATATTATAGCAAGTATATTGGTGATCCGTGTCTTAATATGGTGAAATTTAAGGAACTTGCAACAATTTTTGCTATTGATTGTAGCAGACAAAATGAATCATTAAAATCTGGTAGTGTAGATATCAGATTATAATTTGAAACAAGTAAGAATCTACCAGCAAATACTTGTGTTTATTGTGTCATACATGATCGTATAATCGTATAATCCTTTAACAAATGTAGTGAAAATGTTTTAACTTTAAAATATTGCTGAATATGCATATTTTATCATATATAAGCTGCTGATGAGCACGATATTCATCATAAACATGTATATGTTACACTCAATTTATTTTCTTGTGTTGTTGGTGAGTGAAGGTCTTTTTTACAATGTATATAGAAAACCATTTAGAAAACAAGTGATAACTTGGTGTGCAATGAATGCTAGTACAGCTAAAATGAAAGTAATTCATGCCGCTACTGATACTTGGAGCAATAGTACTGGTATCGAGTTTTGTGAAATTGATTGTTATATGAAGACACCGTTGCTCTCCTTTGTTTTTGACACACATGCATATCGTTTAAGTGGTACGTGTTTACCTGATTATGAATGTAAACTCTTTTTCGATATTCAAAATGATATCAATGAAGTTGCGCATACAATAGTTTCTAGATCAAGAATATTGAATCATATACAATGTGGTGAAATACACGTAATGAAAAATATCGTATGGGATATGAATATAAAAAACATTACCTCAAATGATTATAATCTAAAATTGGTTATTGTTCATCAGATAGGACATTTTCTAGGATTACTTGACAATAATAATTATAATTCAGTAATGAATAAATATTACATGGATAAATTGGGTTATGAACCTAGTTATGATGACATCAATGGAGTTGAATACCCTTATAAAAATGGAACCATTGAATCACAACATCAAATAAATTCAACTTATATTCCATACAACCAACAACACAGTGAATACGGAATTGGTAGAATACGTTCCAGAACCTTAAAAGTATATTCACTTGTACAAGATTTTTTTGTTTCAATAAAATGTATAAAAGAAATTTTGTATTTTTATTCCAGTCAGTTCTAACTTACTTAAAACCTGTTCAGACCTGTTCAGACCTGTTCTAGACCTGATCAATACCTGTTCATAAATAATGATTAATAAAGATTTGAAAAAACGTCTTATAATCAAACGTGATATAATAAAAAATAAACTAAGACAATTAAAACAAGGGGAAGTCATTCAGGAAGATATGTTTACTCCCATCACCAAATATTTGAAAAATATCGAATACAAATTGGATAGTACTCATAATAATAATCAACAGCAGACTGATGATGTAAGTAAAAAGATGACTTCAATTTTACAACTTGAAGATAATAATGATGATGATGATGACACAAGTGACTTGAAAAAATCTATACTTGAGAATATTGATGAAAATGATATCAATAGACAAATTGAAAATGATGATGATGACCAACAAATTACTAATAATGATGATGATTTACCACCACCATCAGCAGCTAGTAGTAGTAGAAATGACAGATTTGAAGATATTGAAAAACAAGCATTTCAAGATTATTTAGATCAGTACGATCCACTACCGAGGAAATATATAAATTCTCTGGTGAACGACAATCAAAATAAGGAGTTTGATCATGAATATGGAATACGGTTTGATGGTTCTAATGAAAAATTTTTCATTGGTGATTCAGAGATTCAAATAGATGGTGCTGACTTTATTTTAAAAAATAAACGATACAAGGGAACACAAGGTTTATACGAATTATTGTTTAAGAAATATCCCAACACATTTACTCCTGAGGATGTAAATAATTATAAAAAAATTGTTTTAACAACCAATGCACATAGAAGACATTACAAATCTGATAAACAAATAGACGGTAGTAAATTAGAGAAATATAAAAAAATTATTGCACCTATTACTGAGGGAAAAGGATTGTTTATGGAAGAGAGTAACAACAACAACAACAACAACAAAATAGATTATGTGCATTGGGACAATCCAAATGAGTTAGTCGATAGGTTACGTTTGTTGATAGCGTCACAAGCTGCTTGTCACACAGGACACACAAACGAAATTAATTCAATTATTGAAGAATTGAAAGAAGCCAAAATTATTGCATAGTGAATGAAAACATAAAAAGACAAGTTTTTAATGAAATTCACAAACCAGCTAGGACTACATTTAAGAGAAGAAAAGTCATTCTAAAATCTCTAAATGATTTGTTTCAAGCTGACTTGGACGATATGCAAAAATATTCAAATTTAAATCAAGGTTACAAGTATATACTAGTGGTAATAAATTGTTTTTCAAAATTCTTGTGGACTTTTCCACTTGAAACTAAAACTGGTTTAGAAGTGGCAAAAGCCATTGAAAAGGTATTTAAAAAACAAAAACCAAAAAATTTCCAAACGGATATGGGGACTGAATTTTTCAATCCACAAATGAAAATACTAACAAATAAAAAAAACGTTAACCATTATAATGTATACAGTGAAAAAAAGGCTTCCATAGCAGAGAGGGTAATTCGAACGATCAAGTCACGACTTTGGAAGGAATTTAGTTTTAATGGTAACTACAACTTGATCAACATTTTACCGAATGTCGTAAATAAATATAATAATACAGTTCATAGAACCATTAGAATGAAGCCTATAGACGTTAAACAAAAACATGAAAAACAGTTATTAAATTCTGTCTATAGTAGAATAAAACAAATAGATTTAAATAGTCAAAAATTCAAATTAGGCGATCATGTTCGTATTTCAAAAATTAGAGGAGTGTTTGATAAAAAATATCTACCAAATTGGTCAACTGAAATTTTCACTATACGACAAGTTAAAATGACTAATCCCATTACTTATCTGCTGAAAGATTATAGAGAACAAGAAATTTTGGGTGGATTTTACAATGAACAATTACAAAAGGTTAAATACCCAGATATATATCTTGTAGAGAAAGTTTTAAAAAGAAAAGGAAGTAAAGCATATGTTAAATGGTTAGGATTTGATGACACACATAACAGCTGGATTGATAAAAACAACGCTATATAAGAACGTATACCTTCTATTGAGACACCTCATTTTTCAATAAGTTCTCAAAGAGTAAGTACAATAATGTTCATTATTGATGTTCAGGGCTTTTCACTGCAAGATATTTTTTTATGTCGCGAAATAGCAATTTTAAATAGTGCAACACAGGACTATGTTCACAAATTAGTCAAGTTACCATTTACTGAAGACATGATGTGTTCCAAAACATTAAATCAGTTGAATATTCCAAAATCTATACACGGTTTACCATGGACGTCATGGATTGATGATAATGAACTCCCCTATGAAGAACTATCAAAATTTATTGAAGGTTATGTACTTGGATCGGTGTATCTATGTCACCAATACGAGTACAAAAGACTATTTAAAAAATTTAATTCGCAACGAAATTATTGTGTTGAGTGAAGAAATGTTACCGTATGATGAATGTAAAAACCTATTCAAGTCCCATCAGTACCTCGATCATTTAGATAGTAAATGTGTGTGTGCCTTACAAAATGTGTATTTCACATATTTTTGGTTTCAATATTGTCAAAAGAAATGTATTTTCTAAATAAAACTATAATTGTATGATAAAGATGTTTTATTTAAAACCAAATAAATCCCTTTTTCGGTCTATTGTGTTTCTGAAGACATCAGCTTGGCGGTGGCATCTCTTCATAGCAATGAAGATCAATCTTCTTCTTCTTCTCCTCTGAATGCATTGTTATGGATATAGTACAAAAACAAAAAAACTTATGGCACAACCTACAGTATTGTCTTCCTCCATATGAAGAGCTTGTTGGTAGGTATATTGGTTTGGTTATAGGCTGTATTCGTCTAATCGTAATTTGATGTTGCTTATGAAATCTAGTAGTGTCCTCAAATACTCGTATCCATTTGTTCTGAAATAATAATTTTTGTTGTGTATTTTTTTTTTGATAACTTACCTATTCAAATTGAACAAAGTTACACATCAAGTAGGTAGGTAGTGCGTGTGTGTGGTAGATGGTTAGAACAGAAAAGTATTTAGAATAAACAAATTACATTGAAAAAAAGTAATCATTATATCCCCATGGGATTGTATCTGTGGTGAAATTATTAATTATTCTTTTATCGTCATACGCACTTAAAGCTATTTTTCTTTGTGAAACAGTATAGACGTCATGTTTTACAGAAGAAATTAAATTTTGAATAACTTCAACTTTGGTGTTACTAAATAAACACTTGTAGTAATCATCAAAAGTAATTTCTCTCAATGCTGCAGTTTTAACACCTTTCGATTTTTTAGTGATTATTACGTCTGGAGACGAAATTACTTTTAATGCGTACATTTTTTATCGTAAACCAATGAATTCAAGCATTATTTTTCCCTTATTTTCATCCTTCATTAAACCTATAACTTTTTTATTTCTTAATGGAATACCATAAATGTTATTCTCAGAATAATCTGATGTATCAAACTTATCAATATCTTCTAGTATATGTTGATAGATGTCATTAACAAAAAAGTTATATAACAGACTATCAGTATCGCAATACAACAATTTAACGTTTTCACCAAATTTTGGTTTGATATAATTATAATGAAAATCATAGATAAGTGTTTTTGAAATGTCCAATATGCAAACTCCAATGAAAATAGGTTTATTAAAATTTACCTTAAGTTTTTTCATTTCAATTATAACCATATCGTTATCAAATATGGTAGAGCTATGGAAATTTGGTTGTGAAATATAGTAATTAGCACCATATCTCCCTGACCATCTAGTTACCAATTTAACATCTTTATATTTCTTAACATTCTCAATTGTTTCACCGTAGGGTGCATTATTTATAAGTTTGTAAAAATTTATTTCAAATGCATTTTTACTTTTCTTTCTCAGTTCAGTATTAATGTCTATGTACTTCTTCATCCATGGAGATTGTTTAAATTTTAAACATCGATGAATCTTTTTCAGTATTATTCCCAACTGTAAAATCTGTTTTAAATTTTTATAATGAATAATATATTTGTGTTTGTCATAGAGAGTGGTTAATAATTTTGTAATGTTCGAATCTGATGAGGGCGGAACCAAATGTTCAGGACATAATGGTAAATCTTTGTGATTTTGGAAAAGATGTCTTGGATAATGCAAATCAACTTCCAAAATATATCCGAATTTATGATCATCGGGACAATTAAAAACATCTTCCTTGTAAATATCCTCAAGTGAGACCCACTCAAAACCACCGTATGGTAATGGTAAACACATCGCTGCACCATACATGTTGTTGATATCGTAAAACATTAAATAAGAACTAGGCTTTTCAGAATCATATTCATCACCCATGTACTTATTATTGGCTTTTCCGTATCGATTGCTGCACTGAGAAATACCACCCCTCATTCCCTTCTCAAAAAATAAAGCCATATTACTGTCAACAATTCGAGTTCAATATTCGTTATTTTAAGCATTGCGTCAAATGCAAGACCTGGTGTAGTATAATAATGAAGACTATCCAATCCATAAGTTTTGAAACAAACTAATCTAAAATTTTCAAAAACATCAGCGAGCAAAAGTACATCTGTTTTTAAATATAACTCTGCATACTGTTGTAAATTTTGAATAGCGAAAGATTTCCAAACATCAGAAGCATGCTCATAGGATTCCAGAGATATATTGTTGTTATTTAATGTACTATAAAATTGTTCAATTGATGGTAGACTAGTATCCTGTAATTTTTCCCACCTATCAAGGTATTCGTAAGGAAATACACCTTTTCTTGTAACTAATTTGAAGAGATCTTTATTAGGATAATGCTGTTCAGTTATCACTTTTTGATTATCTTGCAAATAGGAAGCTAATTGTTCCAGACTGTTGGACATAAATCTAAAAGAATCTATGAATCTAAAAGATATATCAGTGCCCTCAATATATTCAGTAAACGATATATATCTTTCTTTATTCAAATGTAGCAAACTAATATTACCGTTAATTTCAGTACTCAGGGCTCTAATCAAAAAATGGCTGTCATAATTTGATAAATTATGCAGGACAACAGGTATAGTATGTGATTTTTTATAATTTAAATTACAGGAATTGTGAGCTGGACCTCTATATTCACCTGTAAAATGACAATGATCCCTGACTTTTGTATCATTAGGAAGAATGGTTTGATTACAAATGTGACAAATAGAAGAACGAGAAAATGCTATTTGTTCATCTACAATTAATAAACATGGCTTTGGGTTATTAAAAATGTTTTGTAAATTATTAGCAATTGTCTGCAGCTCTTTTACAAACCATACTTGACAATTTTGACCAGTGAAAAGTTTAAATTTTGATAAAGAATCATCATACGAACATTTTAAATAATACGCGATACTGAAGATCTCATGTTTTTGATATTTATAAGATTTTATAAGCTTAGTTTCATCATCCTGATAACGTTTTAAAATGCATTCGGAATCTGCATAGATAACAAAAGGAACTATGTCTTTGTTTTTACAGTTTTTAAATTTCATAATTTTATTAGCATCGGTGGGAAAAACAATTTTTTGATTATTCAATAGTTTACAATCATCTAAATGTTGATTTAAATAATCCTGACTGATAAAATGATTAGGACAATGTTCACAAAACCATTTTTTGTTTTTAATATTACCAACTTGTTTACTTATTAAACGAGAGATATAACTTTCGTATTGAAAAGTTGTTTTTTAAAAACATTTAAATTTACACTTAATATTTATTATATTTAGTACAATATAAATATTAGATAATAAATTAACAATTAAAAGCTTTAGAACAGAAGTTGAATTAGAAGTGTCTATTATCGTCTAATTAGAAGTATTTATACCTTCTAGTCGAGGTTGCTATTGGGCGGCGGCTTCCTGGAATTAAATGCAAAAGCTTGCATTTTTGGTGCACATAACTCCTCCCTTCTTAAGCTGAAAAAATAATGGAGTTAGTTTTTCTAGTTTCTTCCAAATTTTCCATTTCGGTTTCGGTGGATGGTTTGGATTTTCTTGTCTTCTTTTTCTTGATTATTATTAAAATTGTTATTATCATTATTATAACTATTATGCTAAATATAGCCCCAATTGTTGAAGGTACAATATATGAGTTGTTATTGATTTCTTGAAGGGGTTCTAATTGTTCGGCTATTTGATCTAATTCAAAAAGGTTTTCAAAATTAATTTTAGTGATATTTGAATTTTGAAATGTTTTTCTTGTTTGAAGTGACGAAATCTCGATTTTTGGTAGTATTAACGCTTTTCCTTCTTGAATCTGTGGATTATTGCTAAATGTCATTTGTTTGATAGTGATTTCACATTTTTCTGGAATGGTTACGAGGGATGGACGGTAGATTTCAAGAAATTGATCTCTTTCACACTTGGAAATTACTTTTTCTGAGTTATCTGGGATGATAAGGACTTCGTTATTTGTTATTTGCTTTATGATGGAGTCATGGATTCTAATTTCGTTAACGGAACATTTTTCGGGAAGGTTGCCATCAAGAAGTTGTAGGGTGCAGTTGTCTCTTGATGCGAAGTCTTGTTTGCAATAATACACATCTTCTAATTTTGGGCATTCTTCTTTTTGGGTTTGCGTCTCTTGATTTTTCCGTGCCAAGTAAGGATAGATGGGTGTAAATAGTTTAAGGTTCTGAATTATTGGGTAGATATGGTAAAATTCTAGGTATTCTGGTTTGAGGATTGGGATATGTATGGCAAAGATGAGTTTGGATTTTGAAAAGGTTACTTGAGTTCCAAGGAGTAAATAATATGTTAAGACATTCTCAAATTTGGGAATTTCCTCTGGATCATATATTTTATGCAAGTAATCAATCATGTCTATAATTTCTTGGCTAGATATTATTGAATTATGTAATGAGTTTAATTTTGAGAATATGATTGCGTTTTCAATATTATCAATAAATGTTATCATATTTTGGCAATCTAGATTTATCTGACTTATTGTACCTTGAAAGGTGATGTAGCTGTCTAAATTATTAATTTCTTTGTATATCGCATCTTGAAATCTTTCTAAATTTGACTGAAGTTTTACTTGATTTTGCCACATTGTTGTGAGGGATTTATTGTAGTGATCTATCAGTTTTTTATGTAAAGATATTTGTAAATTGGTTTCATGAATAAGTTGTTTTTGGTTTTGTTCTAAAGTCTGAATAGCACTGTCGTATTTGATACCATCGTCGGAATCAAGATTTCCGAAAAGCCATTTATTGACTTTTCCTAGTCCGTTTATAAGTCCTCTTTTTGTCCGAATGTGAGGTTGTATATTTTCAACTCTTTTCTCGAGTGAATTTATCAGGAATTCTGTTCTCTCTAGCATATTTTCGGCTAGGGCATGATAAGAAATTGGATTTGAAGCATTAATTCTTGCAATATTATTTCTTATAACTAAAAAGTTGTCCTTTAAAATACTAGTTTGTTTAACTATTTCACTTAAATCTAAATAATGAATAAAAGTATGTTTAGTATAAACTAATCTACAAGTTCCTAATTTGATGGGTAGTAAGAGATTTTCGAGGGGTATGACACGAATGTCGTCATTGCATTGTGTCCTCGGCAGATTGAGTACCAGGTACAACGTCAGAATCGCCATCGGGTTCATGACCTTGCTGTTCCTGTAAAATATTATTAGAATTACTTTTAGGTTTTCGGGCGATACTTTTATGATAAGTACCTTTATCTGTTTTCAAGATTATACCTTTGTCTTTGATAATTTTGGTTTTCTTAAATTTTGGTAATTTTTTATCCCATGATTTTGTTCGGACATAGGCTGTTTCTTGTTTGGAATAATCAGGGGGGTCTGATCTTTTTTCATTTATTTTTGTAATTATTTTTTCTTTTGTTGCTGCATTTCTTTCATGAATGTTTTTATAAATATCTTTAGCCGCTTGTTTATGATTTTGGACGTAATAGGATATCACGAGGTGATCGTTCAGATCAAAAGGATCTGGGTTATTGATATGGCCTTTAATTATTTCGAAGGGTGTGAATTTGGTTACAGAGTGAATCGAATTGTTATAGGATAGGATTGCATGTTTCATTAATTGATCAACGGTTAGGTCTTTATTGGTTTCTCTTAAACATCTGAGATGTTCTATCAGAGTAGAGTGAAATCTTTCTACAGGGGAATTGGAGTTACTATTTTTTGAAGTAGTGTAATGTAATTCAATTTTATGGAGTTTACAAAAGTCTTCTAAATCGTGGTTTTTGAATTCGGTACCACAATCGGCGGTAATCTTAAAAGGTAGTCCATGGTGTGTTGTATAGTTCAGGAGACCATCTAATATTGATGTACCATTGACACTGGAGAGAGGGTAGGATTGTCCATATCTTGAGAATGAATCAATAATGGTAAGATAGGGGTGGTTTGAGAAACGGAATACGTCAATGTGTATGTGGTCAAATGGTTTTGAAGCTGTTGGGGTTAGATTAAATTTTATTACAGGGGGATTTCGATCATACTTATTTTTAAGGCATGTTTCGCAATTGTTTACAAATTTCTCTATGTCTTCTGACATTTTGGGCCAATAATATCTTGAGCTAAGTGATGCTTTAAGCTCATTTATTCCTCTGTGTCCTTTTTTATAAACATGAAAATAATTAAGTTTTTCAGCTTGTTCGTCTGTAGTTAAAATGTCACTTAAGATTTTTGTACAATGCACAAATTTGTACGAGGAATTTTTAAAGAAATTTTGAACTGTTACAGCAAATATTTCAGGGGTGAGAGGGGCTCTGAAATATATAGCATACGTTCGTTTTGGATCTATGAATTCTTTAACAAACTGAATTATGCTTTGTTCTAAGTTTCTTTCAGATAACACAGCAAGCACGCGATTATTTTCAAAAACTTCCTCTCGTGTGGGTTTCACTTCATTAGATTCGCCACATGTTAGCAAGATTTGATTTTTATATAAATTCAATGCTTTATCTGTGATAGGTATTCCTAGAATAGGATTTTCTGCTGATGTATGAACAGTTTCCAGGTCGGTATCGTCAGGCTGGTTTATTTTGTCTGGTGGGTTTATTTGAATATCAGAGATTATATTTACTTTTGAATTATTGCCTAAAATATCATTCACGTCGTCTGCAGATAAATTAGGTAGCATGTCAACGTTTTCAATTGGATTTCGTTGCGAAGTTAGATTGTCAATTTCTCTTCCAATTATTTCGTCAAGATCGTCAACATTAACGTCTAATGAGTCTGTCTCGAATGCATTTAGGTCACAATCAGGTTTAATTCTGGATAAAGAATCAGCTGCTAAATTTGATTTACCTTTTAAGTATTTTATTTTATAATCGAACTCTTCCAATTTCAATCGCCATCGAACAAGACGTGAATTTGGTTCTTTTAACGAAAACAACCATTGCAAAGGTTTATGGTCTGTCAGAATAAGAAATTCGTGACCAAATAAATAGGGTCTAAAATATTTGCATCCCCAAACAACAGCTAATAACTCTTTCTCAATTGTAGAGTAATTAATTTCTGCACTGTTAAGGGTTCGCGATGCATATGCAATAGGATGTCCTTCTTGGGATAAGACGGCACCTATGGCGTAATTTGATGCATCGGTAATTAATTCAAAAGGTTTATTGATATCTGGGTAGGCTAAAATGGGTTCGGAAGTTAATAAATTTTTACATGTATTGAAACAGTCAATAAATTCTTTTGTATGTTCGACTTTGTTTTCTTTTTTCAGACAAATGGTCATTGGTTTGGTTATTTTGGCAAAGTCCTTAACGAACTTCCTGTAATAACCTAATAACCCTAAAAATGATTTAATTTGTTTTTGTGTACGAGGTATAGGAAATTTTTTTATTGCTTCGATTTTTTTTGGATTTGGTTTAATTCCATCTTGGGTCACTACATGGCCTAAAAATTCAACTTCTTTGCGTAAAAATTCGCATTTATCTAGTTGGATTTTAAGGTGGGCCTCTCTTAATTTTGAAAATACTAATTGTAAATTTTGAAGGTGCTCTTGGAGACTGGTACTAAAAATTATAATATCGTCCATGTATACCATACAAATTTTATTTTGAAGGTTTTTTAATACTTCATCCATTACTCTTTGAAATGTTGAAGGGGCATTTTTTAAACCAAAGGGCATTCTCAAAAATTCGTAATGACCGTTGTCTACGCTAAAAGCTGTTTTTTCTATCGATGATTGGCTCATTTCGATTTGATGAAAACCGGCTGCTAAATCAAGGGTGCTAAAATATTGGGCTCTACCCAATTTGTCTAAAATATCAGTGATGTTTGGCACTGGATATCTGTCAGATATTGTTTTTTCATTCAGTCTACGGTAGTCTATCACTAAACGCCATTTTTGACACCCAGATGCGTCCAGCTTTTTACTCACTATCCATATAGGTGAGCTCCAAGGGGAGTAAGAGGCTCTTATGATGCCTTTATCTAGCATTTCATTGATTTGTCTCTTAACTTCTTCCCTGTGTACATAGGGGTACCTATAGGATTTAGTATGAACTGGGCTTTCATCTGTGGTTTTAATCATGTGTTTTACTTTGGAAGTGAATGATAATGGATCGCCTGGTTTTAGAAAAATATCAGAAAATTTTCGACATAATTTAATTATGCTAGCTTCCTCTTCAGAGTTCATATGATTTGTTCGAAGCAAACTATTTATGTCTACTATCTTATTATTATGTACTGCTTGTTTTTCGAGTTCTTTAATATAATCGAAGTTATGTAATTCGTATTGAGTGGATAAAAAAGGATTAACCGAAATTGGTTCCTTTAAGGTTATTGAAATGGTTTTATTGCTTTTATTGGTTATTTCAACTATAGCATAGCCATTTTGGGCAATGGTTAATGTTTCAGGAATGTAAAGTCCATCTAAATAAGTTTCTTTGATTAAAATTTCTCCATTAACTATGCTTACAGGTAATGCTTTCAATAATTTTTCTGTGGGACCTACTGAGAATTCGAATTTTATATCTGTGGGTGACCGAAATTTTATGGGAATAAATACTTCATTACTAATTAATTGTTTGTTAGTAAAATCTATATTAAAATTCATTCTAACCATATCTTCTACGCCTATGATTCCATCGAAAAATTCGTGAAAATCATATAAGATAAAGTTAATATTACCTTTGAAATTGAATTCCTTGAATGCTTTGATTTCAGCTTGATATCTAATGCGTTTGCTGACAAGCGAGGTTTTGATATCAACATTAGACTGATAAATGCAATTAGAATACCATTGTTCTGCAACTGATGGCCTAATTAAAGAACGTGTACTGCCTGTATCAATGAGAAGCTTTAAGTTTGGGTTTTTAATTTCTATATATGGAAGTGGGTTATCTGATGCTATATTTATTTCCATTATCTCCGATTTCTTTTCAGAGGCTTTAGACAAAAATTTGTATTATGTTCTTTATCGTCTTTAACAGAGTGAACAAAATTATCGTCTTCGACTTCTTCATGATCATCGATTTGATCACCTTCATCGATTTCGTTTTCGTACAACTCTTCAGCTACGAAATTTGGTTTTTGGCCACTATTTCGAAAATAGTGATTATTATTTTGATGTCTATTTGTATTATTATTATGAGTATTTTTAGTATTATATGAGAAATTCCTCGAAGTTGTTGACATTGGCTCGGGTTTAGGTAATTTGTTAGCAGGTATTGGGTTAGGTTTAAACACATTACGTGGTCGTCCGAATACTTGAGCGTTAGTTGGGTAATTTCTAGGAGGCTGAGGCTGTGGTTGTATATTGATGGGTTGACTTGGAAAATATGGCCTTTGATAATTATTGTTATTATTATTATATAAATGTTGATTATTATTTCTGGGATAGTTAAAGTTATTACCTTGCATTTGATAGGTTTGAGGCTTAGAATTATTTCTGAATGGTTGATTTCTAGGTTCGTTTAATTGACCGTATAATCTTTCAAAGTTTTCGTATTCATCGACATATGCCATGGCATCTTCCAAAGAATTTGGCTTTTTAAGATGCATATTATTTTTCAGGATGCCAGTACATCCAGCAATAAACGTATTAAGCGCTGTTTTGTCGCAATGATTTATATGGCATCGTATGTCATTTTCGTTAAAACTTATATCATTACTGATTCTTTGGATTACTTTACTTTTTAACAATTGTAACCTAGCACCAAAATCAATTAAATTTTCATTTTTAAATGGTCTGGTTCTTGTTAATTCTTGTAATATACAATCTAAATCTCTCCTATCAGAAAAACACTGTCTTAATGCGTCTTTAATTTTTTGCCATGTATCAAGTTCCATTCTATTACCAACCATAGCTTCCGCTTTTCCCGTTAATTTTTCTTGAATACATTCTAGGATGTGAACATTTATTTCCGGTTCTTCATATACACCGTAGGTTTCAATTAGTCGTTCACAACGAGCAATAAATTTATTAAGAGTATTACAATTACCATCATAAGGTTTAATGTTTTCTAATTTTAATTTAAAAAGATCCCAATTGATTGTGATGGGTGATTTAGTACTTGTAGTAGCCATTTTTGAATTATCAGATAAATCTAGATTCTCAAAATTATTAGATATCAAGGGTTTTTCAATATTTAAATCTGAAATTTGTTTTATTAAGATTTCTAAATCATTCATTCAATGTAGTATGAATAAATATTATTTTCATAAATTGCAATGAGAATATAATGAAATTCTCAAATTATTGAGCACGTCTCAACACAATATCCCTCCTATACTCTAAATAAAAGGTTTAGGAAAGGCAAAAGAAACTTGGCACTTACAGTGATAATCTGAAGCACTGGAGTTTCTCCTCGACTTCTTCAACTTCCTCAAAGCTACCAGAACAGCTCCTCCAAGGGATAGGTTCTTCAGGATCCGCACTTCGATGTTGAAACACCAAGATTATGGATAGATCAACCGACACTATGCGAAAGTCTTTCCACAACCCGCACGAATCCTACTGACTGCGCCAGATATAACTTTCGTATTGAAAAGTTGTTTTTTAAAAACAATTTAAATTTACACTTAATATTTATTATATTTAGTACAATATAAATATTAGATAATACATTAACAATTAAAAGCTTTAGAACAGAAGTTGAATTAGAAGTGTCTATTATCGTCTAATTAGAAGTATTTATACCTTCTAGTCGAGGTTGCTATTGGGCGGCGGCTTCCTGGAATTAAATGCAAAAGCTTGCATTTTTGGTGCACATAACTCGAGATAAGTTTTTAATGTATGCAAAATGATAAAAATTATTTTTGTTATCATCATAATAATAATCATTAAGGTTACAAGAAATAACAAGTAAATGTATTCTTGGTAAAAAGTTCATTTTACTAATTGACAATGGAACTATTTCTTTTTTATGAATTGTATATACATTAATAGCAAGTTTATTTAATGTTTCAAATTTTTGAATATCTTTTAGTTTAATAGGAAATTGTATATTATCATATTTTAAAACTTAACTAAAATGAGGATATGATGACACACGATCAGAATTTTTTTCTACTGGATATAAGGCGCAAACAATTGACCATAAGAAACAATACGGGTCCTTATTTTTTATATTTACAACACTTTTGGTATTTTTTATAAATGTTGGAAAAATCGATATAAGTCGATATACCTACATTTATAGGACTGTATTTATTCATATTAATTTTTAAATTCAAAATTTCCACTAATGCCCAACCACTATCCCTTTCCTGAAATTCTTCCAGTTTAGATAAAATTTTATCAATAACATTAACTACATACCAGTCATTCAAGTTTGTACGCAAATCAATCACCTTATTTTCTGTTGAAAAGTGTTTGATAGACGTTTCACCATCTTGAGGTTTCATAAACAAACAAGTTAATACAACATTGATTTTTAATAAATTGATTTTGAGCTCTTTTTTAACTCGAATGCAAAAACTTCTAAATGCTTTTTTTTTAAATAATTTTGTGTCTTTAATTTTAAAGTTAATTATAATTCCAGTTTTAATTCTTCCATCAAAACATGACTCTGTATCTTGCCAAACCAATTCCTTTTTGACGTTACGTTTTTTATTTAATTTATTTTTAAAAATATTAAGATACGTTTTTAATAACGATAAATTATATTCAACTTTTGACTTATTTTTTATACAACTTAGTCTATGGTTTATACATTTTTTTAACATGAAAATAATTTTTTTCAAACTAGCAATATGAGTTTCCAAATCTTTTTTAGTTCTAACACATCTACTAACCTGTTCTATCTTCTTAACAGCATCGTCAGACAGTATATCAACAACTTTCTGAGAATTCATTGTACTTCTCTGTTGGTAATTCAGGAACTAAACATTTATTTCAGTATTTATACATTTTCTACATGTTTATCAAAAAAGGATTGACGTAATTCATAAAACATCATTTCCTACATACTTATTGCATTTTGTTTTTTTAAATATTGACCTCTAAGGTTATCACTTTGCATTTCCTACATACTTATCTAAGTTTTTTAAAATATTGACGTCTTAGGTTATCACTTTGCATTTCCTACATACTTATCAAGGTCTCTGCATATTAACATTCTCACGAGCTGTTTTTCTACAAAAATTTCTGCATACTCATAGAATTTTGAAAAAATTGAATGCATTGACTTAATGTTAACTACATACTTATCTAAGTTTTTAAAAATATTGACCTCTTAGGTTATCACTTTGCATTTACTACATATTTATCTAAGTTTTTTAAAATATACACCTCTAAGGTCTCTGCATTGACACTCTCACGAGCTGTTTTTCTACAAAAATTTCTGCGTCAGTATTTTTGACTTATAAAAGAGCTGCTACAATTCATTTCAACTCAAGAAGTTAAAAATATCAAACATTATGGCAACTACATCTTCAACGATTGTGGTATTTTCAGAAGATCGAGTCAACTTACCTACCAACTGGCTGTTGATAGTTATGAAACAATTGTTTCAGTAAGTATACGTTTTATTGGAATTTTTCTATTTTGAAACCATTTTTTTTTAAATGAATAAAACTTTTTTTTACTGTTTTTTAAAATTTTACTTTTTTCAACATTAAATTTTACTGTTAGTATTAATGAATTCCTTGATATCATATTTTGTGTTCGTAGATATGGAGTGAAGGAAATGAAAATTAAAGGAGACAAAATATTTTTGACTCTCGTGTATACACCAAAATCAATTACATTAAAAAAAATTTGGTAACTTACCGGTGAGGTACATGAGGGTGAAAATTAATAACGAGGAGGAGTTCAAGACACTAGAAAAAATAGTGAAGAGATATAAATTCAATATGTTGGATGAGGAATTGGAATCGGTGCCTCAAGCAGCATCAATAGCATCAGGTAGTAAGAGAAAGTTATACTTTGAACCTCCCTCTCAAACAATAACACTAGAGGACGATGATGATGATGAGGAGAGTAAGAAAAAACAGAGAAGGGAAACTAGCGATCCTGTTGAAAAGCAAACCTCTGGAGACGAGGATGAGTTCGGATTTCCCATTTGTTCGCAAATATTTTAAATTGTTGGTTTCTAACAGAATAAATTCTTAAAAATTTATATTTGTTTTATTTCCACACACCCCCATACACAAATTTGTCTAGTCTAGTCTAGGCTCGTCTCACCGTTTGGGTAGACAACACAACACACACACACATGTTTCTTGTCTTACATATCTTAGACGTGTCATATAAGATGCTTTGGTAGCATAGTGGAATGTATACCGGACTTGGAAACAAAAGTCCCGGGTTCGAATACCCACAGATTCAAAAAAAAAGATTTTTTTTCTGGTAAATTTCTGGTCTTCTGGTCATTGTCTTCGGACCTTCTGGCTTCTTCGGATATTTCTTGTATATTTCTCTGGTCATTGTCGATAATTCTTCGGCTTCTTCGGATATTTCTTGTATATTTCTCTGGTCATTGTCGATACTTCTTCGGCTTCTTCGGATGATACTTTTAATACTCCCTTGTATAATTGTCGCTCATCTCTTCTTCTTTCCCTCTGGGTCGGCAACTTCTTGTACACCTTCTGGTCATTGTCGATACTTCTTCGGATGATATTTTCAATACTCCCCTGTATAATTGTAAAACTTATCGCTCATCTCTTGATCTCTCCTTCTTTCTCATTTCTTGTACACCCTCTGGTCATTGTCGACCACTTCTTGTACACCCTCTGGTCATTGTTGATACTTCTTCGGCACCTCTTGTACACCCTCTGGTCATTGTTGAACTTCTTCGGCACCTCTTGTACACCCTCTGATACTTCTTCGGCAACCCTCTAGACACTTCTTCGTCTGATGGTTCGTCTATGACCATCCACTTTAGAGACCCTGATGGACAGGTTACCAAAATGAGCCAGAACCCCGCTTGTATACCTTCTCAAGTGATTTGATGAGATTTTCCAAATAAGTTAGTTCAAACTCTCATTGTTGTCCTGCGTGAAGGCTCCGACATATTTACTGCTACATTAAATTGTATACTCTACACTGACAAAATATACAGTAGAGGTATAAGCACGTTTGTACTTACGTTGAAATTTCTATAAAGAAAACTGGCGGGTAAGATTAGGTATTATATAGAGAGGGAAACATATGCCAGGTAAAAATAGCGCGGGTTGGGTAGGTGTAAAAATCCGACACAGGTATAAAAATACTCCTAACTTCGTCCATTTTGCTCCAATCGACTTGAAATTTTGACACAATATTCTTGAGATATTATGCATTCAGTTAAAAAAAATTCAAAAAAATGCAAATAAAATTTTAATACCTTACCCCCCCCCCTTAAATGACATGAGGCCCAAATCATATCGTCCAATCATTCTAATGTCCTTCCTGCTTAAAACGTTGGAGAGACTAATAAACAGATACATTAGAGATGAGGTTTTAACAACAAACCCTCTCAACGAGCGAAAATACGCGTATCAGCAGGCAAGTCAATAGACTTAGCACTGGATGATCTTAACAGGGTACTAACAAAATCCCTAGAGGACAAAGAGATAGCCATGACAACTTTTGTAGACATTGAGGGTGCTTTCAATAATGCATCTACACTGTCAATTATCAAAGCTCTAGAAAAAGAAGGGGTGCCACTCCTCCTGTGTCGGTGGATAAACGCCAGTTTGGAACAAATGGTAATCATATCATCCATTGGCGGTGGGATACCACCGTCACAGCTAGAGCAGGCAGGGGTTGCCCGCAAGGAGGGGTGTTATCACCACTTCTGTGGGCTATCCTAGTAGACGAACTACTGAAGAGGCTGACATCCAAAGGCATGTATTGCTTAGGGTATGCCAATGATCTCGTGATTATTGTAAAAGGCAAATTCGCAGGTACAGTCTCGGAGCAGACACAAACTGCCCTAAACATAATCAATAAATGGTGCCAAGAGGAGGAACTAACTATAAACCCTAACTGTAAAACCACGATAATTGTTCTCACGAAAAAGAAAGTACTGAGAGGACTGAAGTCATCAGTTCTTAATAGGGTGGAAATTCCAATTGCCCAAGAGGCAAAATACTTGGGAGTCATATTTGACCATAAGTTGACATGGAATCAACACCTACAGCTAATAATACAAAAATATACGATAGCCCTAAATCTGTGCAGAAGAATGTGCGGAAAGAACTGGGAGCTGCAACCAAAAATGATCATATGGCTATATACAAGAGTTATCAGACCCATGATAGCTTATGGCTCGGTGTATGGTGGATAAAGACTCGGCAGGCTGGGGCGATCCAAAAGCTAAGTGGTATCCAAAGGCAAGCTTGCCTGGCTGCCACGGGAGCCATGAGGACAACCCCAACAGCTGCACTAGAAGTCTTGCTGAACCTGCCGCCACTCCATGTCTACTTACAAGGCGAAGCCAGGTAAATCAATAATAGATTGACCAGAGGGCAAGCACCCATTAGTAGGCTACATGATAAGGTGTATAACGAGCTATACAATTAGTTGGAAATCGACCCCATAATGGGAATGCCATCGGACGAGATGATTCCCAAGTATAGCTTCGGGAAAAACTTCAAAACAGTCATAACAGGCAGAGAGGCATGGAAGGAAGGACCTCCAAGTCATGCAGAAATGGCCTGCAACACAGATGGCTTAAAAACCGAGGAAGGTGTAGGAGCAGGAATATATAGCCAAGCCAAAGATAAGAGTCTCACTGAGCTTAGGTAAACATGTGACGATATTCCAGGCAGAAGTTGCAGCAATACAGCACTGTGCAGGGGAGCTATTAAGGCAAGATGTTGAGGAAAAGACCATTACCATATACTCCGACAGCCAAGCGGCTATAAAAGCAATCAGCTCCATGCAGATAAACTTGTTTGGGACTGCTTGGATACGCTACAAGAGCTGGGCAGTCGTAATAGATTGACCGTAGCCTGGGTACCAGGCCACTCAGATCACAAGAGGGGGCACGTTGTGCTCCCATTGGCCCAGAACCTTTCTGTGGCATAGCGAAGGCGCTGCAAAAAAACAAATAGCAGCACTTGGATAAAAAATCAGGCTCGAGCATGGTGGAACAAGGCGCCAAAAGTGAGGCAGGCCAAAGAGTTCATCAAGGAATCCTCTCCAAAATTCACGGAGTATCTACCGAGCCAGAATAGGAAAACAATCAGGATCCTGGTTGGGATCCTGACAGGGCATTGTAGACTTAACAAACACATGAATAACATCGGATTGGCAGAAACAACCATATGTAGGTTTTGCCAAGAAGATGAGGAATCCCCAGTACACATACTGTGCTACTACGAAGGCCTGACTAGGCTGAGGTTTTCAACGATAGTGGAGGAAAAACCACAACCCTCCCAATATATGGATGAACTGAGGTTTGCCATCCGTCTAGTAATAAGAACGGGTCTAGACAAGGAACTCTAGAATAACAGGAGGGCATACACAATAGATCTGCAAAGGTCGTAGTGGAGAGACTCTTGAAGCACTCAATCCCCATATTTATCTAGTATTCATCTAGTAAATATAAGCCTTCTCAAGTCAAAAAATCCAACGAAAAATCTATTTTCAATAACACCTATAGTCATTTAAAGATAGCCGGCTCGCGAAAATAAAAGTTGGTGTCATTGTGCGCATATCCAAGGCAAAACATGTCTTTGAAAAAGGATATACACCCAATTGGACTACAGAACTATTCAAAATCACCAAAGTTAAAATTACCAATCCTGCTACGTATTTACTTGAAGACATGCAAGGCACACCAATCAGCGGCTGCTTCTATGATGAGAAACTACAGAAAACATCGAATCCAGACGTTTACTTGGTGGAAAAAGTTCTTAGACGTAAAGGCAAGAAACTGTTCGTGAAATGGTTAGGCTTAGACGAAAAACAAACAGCTGGAATAATGGAGTTGATGTTTTATGACGTAAAAGGCCACACACAGGCTATAAATTGGAGTGAGCTTCAGATCTCAAACTCAGTTAACAACATGAGTTATCAAGGTGTCAGTAGTGGTGACGACAGTAGTAGTAGTAGTGATAATAACTATACTGCAGAGCGGGATAGAATTTTGAAAAACTATGAGTTTGCTGCAAAGTCTGAAAATGTGTACCTGCTTTCAACACAATATTCAATTTCTGGTTATGAAGTAAAATGCGGAATTAGTCCGGCAATATCATTTACGCCTGCTGTTATTCTATCTCAGCAACTCAAGTTCAGCAAAATATCTTTCAGCACTTACGAATGGCAGACCTTTATTTCAATAATGACGCAACAATGGCCGTAGAGGAGTTCAAACCTGATTCGATTCCATGTGGAGAGTACTGCACCATTACTTCATTAAATACGACGATTGTAAGGTAATTTTTGTCAGGAAACATGGCGTCGAGTATTACACGGATGAAGAAGAAGTATCCCAAATTTTGAAATTAAATAATTTGATTATACAACGTTTATCTGAGTCAGAAAATTCAAATTTTTGCCAATATTATTATAATGTTTTGGATTTCTGTAAAAATATCACCTATTTACAACTATTTACAAAAATCGAGAAAATTTTGCATCCTGGATGTTCAGTATCATACATTTTTTAACAAAAATGCATTTAAGGCAATACGGGAAATCATATTTTAGTCAATTATATATATTACCGCTCTCGGAAGTGTGTTAATTGAATGTGGGGGATTCACTTGAAAGAAAAATTTTGCATCCTGTAGATTTATCATGTTCAGTATCACTATCCTCAGAATCTATAAATCTGTAACTTTTAGGGGGGTACGTATGTTGTTCATACACATGATTCGCTAATTTTAACTGTAAACAGCACTTCATGATAGCAACTTTGGCACCAATAGAAATGAGCTTGATATTTATCTGTGAGAAGAGAATCTTTATCTGTTGTTTCTTGAAAATTATCAAATCCCGCTAATAATGATTTATCTTTGCTTTTGTGAGCTTCTAATAAAATTTCAAAACAATGCTTGCAAACGTTCATTTTATAATTAAAAATTCTATAATATGAAACCCATAGACAATATTCAGCCTCGTCGTGATCATGTTCCCAATTTTTTAGTGACAGCACAGTGTTTCTTCTAGGTATCGATATATATCTACTATAATCGATAGACTCCAAAGGATACGGGTAAGACTGATTTTGAGCTAGAACATTTACTGATTTCTATTTCCAGTATGAGAATCTTTTTGCAATATTACATGTCATTGACCATGGTAACGGTGACTCATTCATAAAATTAGCTAATATAATAATATTTTCGCAAATCGCTTTTATGCATAATCGGCCTAATTGGCGAGGCTGCTGCGCCATCTACAACAATGAAATTAAATTTTATAATGCCCCCAGGGTAGCGTATCGAAAGTATTTGGTATTAAATAGCGTTTATCGTCATAAGGACTCAAACCGATTTTTGATTGCTCTACACTATAGACATCATGTCCAAATGACCTGATGCAGCGTTGTGTGGTTATTTTATTTTTCCATTCTCTCAAATATTCCACATAGTCATCAAACGTTATGTTATTTTTAACAACATTATATTTAACGCCTTTGGATTTCTTAACAACTTCACCACCCTGAACCTTGTAACTATACATTTTCGTCTTTCATTAAACCTAAAACTTTTTTATTAACTTTAGGAATTCCGTATGGATTATCATCACTAAAATCAGATGTGTCAAATTGAGATAAATCTGCCTTCATCACCTCCTCATAAGCATAATTACATCGCAATTCGAGGATAAAACTATCTGTGTCCATATACATTATCTTACAACGTTCTGGACCCATTTTTGGTAACATGTAATTATAATGAAAATTGTACATAAAAATTTTAGATAAATCTAGTATTGCCTGCCCTATGTACAAGGGTTTATTAGAAATAATTTCTGCCTTTTTTAGTTCGATAATCGCCAAATTTTTCTCCAAAATTGTGCGGCTATGAAATCGAAAACTTGAAATTAAATTTTTAGCCTCATAACGGCCCCCCATGATTTTACTTAACTTAACTACGCGGTGTATGCGTATATTTTTCATTGTTTGACCAAACACAGCTTTATTCATTAACTTGAAAAGTTTCTTTTCAATGTCATTTTTGGCGGCTGTCCTCAATCGCGTATTTATCTCGATGTAGGGCTTCAGCCAAGCTGCCTGTCGAAACTTCAAAATTTTATGTATTTTAGTTAAAATGAAACCATTGGCTAAAATTTGTTTCAAGTTTCTGTAGTGAACTGTATATTCTATTTTATCTGTGAGAGTAATTCGGTAATTTAGCCCCCCCAAGGGGTATGCTGTGTTCAGATGCAAATGGAAAGTCCTTGTGTTTGTCGTGCAGTTCTTGCGGATATGATAAATCAACCTGAAGAACGTACCCTTCTTCAGATTCGTCGGGTATTGACATCACGTTAAAATTTGCAAAATCTTCTATCCATTCGAACTTCTCGTAGGATAGTAGTTCACTCATAGCTTTACCGTATAAATTGTTTATGTCAAAATGCATGAGGTACGTCGAGGGTTTTGTGGGATCATATTCTGGCATATATTCATTGTTAGCTTTTGAAAATCGGTTGCTGCAAACAGAAATTCATCCTCTTATGGCGTTTTCCAAAAACAGCACCATGTCCAGATCCTTAAGTATCTCCAATTTACATCGGGTGTATTTGAGCATGCAATCCCACGTATACCCGGGCATAGTGTAGTACCATGCAGGGTCTAGACCGTATATGGAAAACATTTTTTGCGAAACTGCTCGAACACATCCGCAAGAAGTAAAATATCTGTTTTTAAATACAAGTCTGCATTTTCCCCCAACGTTTTAATACCAAAATTTTGCCAAACTGCTTGGACATGAGCATACTTTTCATCATCTATATTTTCATCGGTAAGTTTACTATAAAAATGTTAAATCGGAGGTAGAGAAGTTTCATTTAATTTGTCCAAACAATCAATATATTCATAACAAAATTTTTTCAAAATTTGTTCTGGAAATTTAATGTAAGACGAGACGAGACGTTTCCAATTTCAAATTTATTTATATTTACTGCTAATCATATAATTTTAAATAATGCGCTACCCGACTCTTTATCCGAAAATTCCGATAATTTATTTAATGGTTTATCTTTGATGTGGTCTTTAAACCTCTCTAATACATCAATCGATTTATCAATTTCATCATTTCTGGTATTGAAGTACTTCATCTGAAATTTCATTTTCACCGGATTTTTTTTAAAATTCCCCACAAAATGTAGTATTCACTTTCAAGTCTTTATGAAGTAAATTAACTATGGACGGGGGCCTCAATCCTACTCTTAAAACTCGATTCTACATTTACCCATTTAACTCTACACTGTAATTTGGAATTTAAACCTGACCCTACATGCCTATTTAAAATTAATTTCCTAAAATGTTTAAAGTGTCCCACGTAAGTTTCTAATTTTCTCAAAGTTCCCATAGATGATTTATTAGGTAACTTTCTACGAATTGCCGCATTACATAATTTTATTTGTCTATGCATTCGTTTTAGCCAAATCTCAGCCTCCCTACTGGTAAATTTATCAAAAAGTGTTAACAGACTTCATTGGAGCGGTAAATATATGAATTGAAAAAAATATCACTTACCCTTTTTAATTTTCTTTAATTTCGAAAGATGTTAGCGGATTGGGCTTCCCAACGTCGATTTGTCCTCTGTAGATTATGCTGTACCTCCGGCTGCTGAACTCCGCCACGTGCGGTCGGTATGCTTCGGTCACCCTTTGTGGTGGGAATACCGCTTTGTCCTACAGTTCCAGCAGGACCGCCTCTCCAAATTTGGTTTTGACTATTTGACCTGTTGTTATTTTGAATGGTGTATCTTGGGGCAGTTCTGTCAGTTTTACAACTGCTTTCCTTTCTACAAGAGAAACAGCATTAATTGCATTCAGGTCCATCTACAAAGAAATGGTATCATATAAAATTTGACGATAATTGAAAAAACGCGGAAACAATTACTGCTTAAGTTGTTAATGGAAAAAAACTCACCTTTTTTGTTTTTTTGGCAAAAAGCACAGAAAATTTTCAGTTCTCAGCAACTTGGCGCGCGCGCTTCTCAGAAAAAAAACCACAAAGAAAATGAAATCATATAAAATTTGACTATAATTGAAGACGCGGAAACAATTACTGCTTTTATAAAAAAAGTTAAAAACTCACCTTTGTTTTTTTTTCGTCAAAAACACTCACTGTTGGTTGGCTTCTCAGCAAAACTACTCTTTCCGGCTTGCGTTGAAATTTTTTGGTTGGCGCGGCTTCTCAGCCAAAACTACTCACTCCGGCTTGCGTTTGCCTATTTATGTGTCTTCCCCACCGTGTGCAAAAACACGCGTCGTGACTTGTTTTAAGATAGTGAATTTTTGCAATGGGAATTGCGGAGTGATTTCCTGTTGTATCTTCTTATCTTAAGATTATAAGTTTACTTATTTTCCTTTTTTGTGTTTGAATTTTAGATTGTAACTTCCTATTCACAACGGGTATTGTAGATAAAAACTTCTTATCTGTAACGTTCGTAGGAATTTCAGAAAAACAATTTAATTATTTGCGAAGTTTATTTTAAAAATATATACATTATTGATAAAAATAAATTATTTTTGTTAATAAAGTCTTGAGATGATTTAAAAGGTCTCCATTAGGACATGGAATATCAAACACGTTCCAATTAAAGGGTACGGCTGCAACAAGTTTTTTGGTAAACTCATTATATTCGTGGTAGGTAGTGTTTTTGAAAAAGTACATGTATCCAGGGAAAATATCTTTTATTTGCTCTCTATTCAGGACAGTTTTTAGGTTCTCGTCATATACAATATATATATATACGAGGCTATACACTCCAGTTGGAGTTGTAGCCGCTCCGTTTGAGCTCTTTTGACCGTGTATCTTGTGGGGGGTCAGCCCACTTTTTCTTGATGCATATCTACAATTTACTAGATGTTTTTGCAGTTTCAACAATTGCTCTCCACGCCCTTCTGTCCTGCATCTGTCTCATCCCGCCTTGTACTCCCAAAATTTTTATATCCTCCACGACCTGATCTTCCCATCTAGCTTTTGGTCTTCCTGGTAATCTTTCCTCATTAAGTCTCCATTCTGTAATTCTCCTTACCGCCTGTGCTTTCTCCATTCTTTTAACATGTCCATACCAACGTATCCTTTTCGATTTAATAGAGTTTACTATATCCTCATTTTCTAATATATTCCTAATTTCATAATTCATAAGTCTTCGGTACTCGTTATTCCCTAGTTTTACTGGTCCATAAATTTTCCTAATTATTCTCCTTTCATATATCCTTAGTTGCTCTTCGTCCTCATTTGTAAGTCTCATAGTTTCTGCCGCATAGGTTACTACAGGTTTTATCGCAGTCCTGTAGACTCTTAACTTTGTTGCTCGGTTGATTCTTTTACTCTGCATGATATTTTTAAATTTATTATATGCTCTATACCCTGATTGAATTCTTTGCCTTATCTCGCTTTTTGTGTCATTTTTGTTACTGATAATTGTTCCCAGATACTTAAAGGTGTTAACCACTTCAAAACTGAATTCATTTAACTTCACTGCTTCTGGTTGATAGACTTCCTTTTCTCTTTTCATTTCCATATATTTTGTTTTTTCCTGATTTATTCTTAGTCCTCTTTTTGCCGCCTCTTTTACAATTTTCTCCAGTGTTTCCTCAAGACTCCTTCGGTCTCTCGCTATTATGGTTAAATCATCAGCATATGCTATTATTTGTTTTGACTTATTAATTATGCTTCCTTTGATATTACAAGTCCTAATTATGCCTTCCACTGCTATATTAAACAATACCGCTGATAGCCCATCTCCTTGCCTCACACCAGCATTTATTTCAAATTCCTCCGATGGACCTTCCCTAGTCATTACTCTTGCTCTAGATTTTTTCATCGTCATTTTTACCAACCGTATTATCTTTCGTGGTACATTTAGCTGCTCCATATCTTTTATAATTGTTCTCCGTTTCAGGCTGTCAAAAGCCTGCTTAAAGTCAATAAATAGCATTTGGACTCCAATATTGTGTTCATAACATTTTTTTATTACTTGATTTATAGTATGTATGGCATCTACTGTTGATTTTCCTACTCGAAAACCTTTTTGATATTCCCCTATTTCTGATTCCATTATCTTTTTTAGTCTTTCATTTATTATCATTGTTAATATTTTATATGCGGAATTGAGTAAACTAATTCCTCTATAATTGCTACAAATATTAGGATTTCCTTTCTTCAATATTGGTATAATCATTCCACTAGACCATTCATACGGCATTGTATCTGATTCCCATATTCTCTCTATGATTTTAAATATTTTATGCCTTAGATCATCTCCTCCATATTTTATTAGCTCATTTACTATTTCATCTGTCCCTCCTGCTTTGTTGTGTTTCAATTTGTTAATTATGTCGTTACATTCCTCTTCGGTCGGGTTTTCTTCATTTTCTAACCATGTATCTATATCACTCATATCATCTTCTTCATGCTCCCCATCTTCTTCCGTTAATACATTTTTGAAATGCTGGCTCCACTCTTTTTCTTTGATGTTTATTTTAGTTTGTTTTCTGCTTTGTTTCTTTATATATTGATACAATTTTACATTATTATTATTATCATTCTCTAATATGTCCATACTATCATTCAACCATTTTATTCTTTTTATTTTTATCAACTTTGCACTCTCTTTTCTTACTCTTCTATATTCGTCATAATAATTCTGTTGTCTAGTTCGCATCCATCTTAGTCTGGCATCTTTTTTTCTCTTTCATCTTTATTTTACAATCTTGATCAAACCATTCATTATTCTTTCTTGTGTCTTTCGTACCAATCACTTCCTCTGCTGCCGTTATTATACTTCTTTCAATTTCCTTCCATTGCTCATCAATATTATCATGCTTTTTGCTCTTTGGTAGTTGCTCCTTTACCTCGTCCCTATATTCATTTTTACATCTTTTCAATTTTTGCACGTTCCATTTTCTACATTTTATTGTCTTATTTACTATATTTACAATTCTCATTTGCATTTTGACTATTACTATTTGATGGTCAGTATTAACACCTGTTCCTCTGTATGATCTTACATCTTGTATCATCTTTGATCTTCTTTTTGATATCAAAATATGATCTATCTGGTTCCCCGTGGTAGTCCCAGGTGATTTTATGTTCTTTCTTATGCTTAAAACTAGTGCTACTAATATACATGTTGAGCTCCTCGGCCATATTACATAACCGCAGTCCATTATTGTTAGATATTTCATGTATAGTATACAATATAATTACTGTTATTATAAAATACATATACTTTCCGATGATTGCTTTGAAACATTGTGTTTATTTGAGAATTTTGAGGTATGATTAAATTATTTTCCTCAAGTATTTGTAAACCGGGAAAATCTGCTACATATTATTTACGGGCATTGACTGCTATTAAATTATCTGAAGAACTTTGAAAAATCTGAATTAAGGAGCCTACTTCTTTAGGTAGATAATCATCGAGTATTTCTGGTTATGAGGGAATAAGTTTCGAGTTCAAATCAATTTTCCGTAGGGAATTTTCATTAATAATATATAAATGGTAATTTTCAAATTCACCAGCCATTGCAATGAACATATACTCAGGTGTTATGTCACATAAATTTTTATCAGGTTTATTTGGTTGATGTCTATGACGAAGTGTCTTTGTAGTCGGTGTTGATGGAGGTGGTAGCAGTGTAGATGCTGAACGAGATGTAGGTTTGAAAGGATTATTTACATGTGTATTGATTGGTCCATAAAGAGCTTCAAGGGCCATTTTATGATCTTCGTCCAATTTTGGAGCAATGTTGAATTGATACCATGGATAACTTATTGCTGCCTCAATATCACTGTGAGCAATTCCTAGGATATGTCCAATTTCATGAATTAATACCATAAGTAGACTAGTCTGATCATCTGAACTTGATCCATCCAAACTTAAATCCCACTTCTCTTCAGCACCAATATGAAGCTCTATACAGCTGTTGCCTTTTGGGAAATAAGCATGTGCCAACACCTTTCCAGGGCCATCAAATGTACTGGAGCACACAGTAGATATCATTTGAAATATAGGTAATACCGATTTTATCAGACCATTTGACGTCTAATAGAAGTCATGTATTGTGACGTACTTTATAGGTCATATATTGGTCCGAGACGTCGTGGAACAAATATGACGAAAAATAAACGTCAATATTAGGTCATCTTAGGTCACTTTGCTACCTGGACAAGATACAAAATATCCAAAATATTTTCAAACATAAACATATATTAGGTTATTTTATATGTTTATTAACAAGACATTTCGCAAAAATTAGACTGCTACCAGAGCACTCACATCTGATCAATTGACGTTGTAATGAACGCGACCAATATGAAACTACTTATATATTAAAAGGCTTTTTCGTAAATATCACTTCCTTTTTCTCCTTTTCTTTAATTAAATGGACTATTTCCAACAACATCCTCTGGGTTTAGCTGAACTTTATTAAGACACGCAGTTCCTCCATTGACGTTTTGAAATTTTCAAATCCCAATAATTAACGTTGAAAAATGTATGTGGTTTTCTTTTCCAAGTTCTAGGGCTGAATCAAATGACCTGGAGGAACTCCTATTTCTTATTGTACACCTGCATATAAGCTCCATCTACTCTACTAGTTATTGAAGCAACTATATCGCTGGTCCCAAAACCGATCCCTGTGGAATCCAATTAAGCACATTGCTCAGACAGAATAACTAATCCGAAGACAAAACTTCCGACTAGTCAAGAAAGCTTCAATCCAATTAATCAGATTGCCCCTAACTCCTTTATGCTCGAGTTTAAATAGTAGACGTTTATGAGGGACTCGATCGAACGCTTTGGAAAAATCTAAATATATAATGTCCACTGGTTGTTTATTGTCTAGAGCTAGAGACCAATCATTTACACACATCAACATATTTGTCACTCCGGACCGACCTGGTACGAAACCGTGTTGAGAAGTTGGGATTCTATCATGTCCAATCGGAAAGTTCACCAAAGATTCGCGTATTATAGATTCCATAATTTTAACAGTGATAGACGTTAAACTTATCGGCCTATAGTTGTCAGGATTCAGCTTATCGCCTTTTTTAAATATCGGAGTATTACTAAATGTTTTCCATAACTTGGGGAGGTTTCCAGTTGGAAAGGATGTTTTCATTATAATAGATAATGGTAAGTTTAAAGAACCAGAACATTTTTTTAATACAATTGCAGTTAGGGGAGCGTCGGGTATTTCCGTACACATAACTCAAGAACGCTATAATTCGGAATATATTTATTTCAGAAAAATTTTTTGTGTATGACAGTACTTCAAATCTATTACAGTTTTACACAGAAGAAATTTGGTAACAAAAGGACTTCAACAAAAAATTATATTTAGAGAACAGTGCGTGTTATAATACCGTTCATACTGCGGCTAATTTCGCACACATTACACATGGTGTATTTCACTAAATTTAAATAAGGGCTTAAATGAAATGAAAGCAACAACATTTAACATGAGTGAATGTTTTATTTTCTTATTGGTTACAAAATCCACAATTATAATTATCAGCACTGTTAACACATCTATACCACAGTTCTTTGCCTCTACCACAATCCCTACACACAAGGCATAGGTCTGTAAGGCCTGATCTGCCACCACCATCAATAACCTCGTCAATATCTTCGTCGTCATCCAAGGGTATATTTTCATCAATATCGGAGTTAGAAGAAGAGCTCTCTAACTTTTGTTTTTTAATAATTTCTTTTGGCTTTTGTTTCAGTTTCTTGTTTTTATTAAAAGGCTTCTGTTGTTTCGCTTTTTTTACAGCCCGTTTTTCCCCTAACTCCTCTAAGTAAGTCTTCATGGGTGTGTTAGTTAGCACAGTCAAATGTTGCTTCTTACCTTTTCCCTTACCTTTTCCTTTTACACTGCGCTGTGGAGCCGGTGCTATATTATAGACAGGGAGCCGAGAGGGTTTTTGCATGTATCACAGGCCCCACGACGAGACTCTGGGGGCTGGTAGACAACGTTATTCCCCACTTTGAAATCCCGGTATGGTACCCATAAAGTGTAGCTTTTAGGGGGGGTGAATTTTCAATCGTGTAATTAATATCCATGCCCCTGGATCATAGGCTCCTCTTTGATTCTTGTTTTATGTCGTCAAGGAGGTCGCCAAAGTCCGCCAACTCCATATGCCATACCGATATGACGTCACTTAAGGTCCGCCATACTGACCGAAACGTGTAATTTTTCCACTGTGGAAATGGATCATGGACCCCGCGCTGTTGTTTCGTGATCTTTGTTAACAATGAACTGTAGAACAAAGATTTCAAAACGCCATACCTCTGGGGCAAATATGTCAGTTTTTGCAATGAACATGTGGTGACACACTATAAACAATATTTTAGAATCCAGTAGTTGAACGTCAGATATAAAAATAGGATGTCAGTGTGATTTTTGAGTTGTCACACTCCAGAAATAAAATAGCTCTACGAGTTTCCTTGCTTTTATTGAATCTTTCGAAACCCACAATTGGTGACCTCGAATAAAAGAGTGTTTTTTTCGAAAGTGTTCAAGTGCTAAATCAAAATGCCGGACAGTCCAACCCCAATGCTGGGGCGCATTTCCGTACATATTTCTCCTTTCTGGGCTACCGACCCAGAAATGTGGTTCGCGCAAATTGAAAGCCAGTTTACTATCGCTGGCATCACGAAAGACGAAACACGTTTCAGTTACGTCGCCGGAAATTTGGAGTCCAAGTACGGAATGGAAGTTCGTGATATAATTACACAACCACCAGCAATAGGAAAGTATCAAAAACTGAAAGAAGAGCTTATAAAAAGACTCAGCGCATCCCAAGAGCAGAAAACACGACGTCTATTAGAACACGAAGAGGTATGTGACAGAAAACCATCACAGTTTTTACGCCGTCTGCAAAGTTTAGCAGGCTCAACAGTACCAGATCACATAGTTCGATCTATCTGGATTGGACGTCTTCCTACATCAATGCAGGTTATTTTAGTAACGCAGGTAAATGCTAACCTTTCTACCACTGCTGAACTCGCAGATCAAATAGCAGAAACAATATCTAGACCGCACGTATCTGAAGCAACCACATCCTCAAACCGAATCGAAGCCCTTTTTGAACAAATGTGTTCACGAATCTCCGCACTGACCAAAAAAAAAACGAACAGTATGCAGATACTCGACGTCGACGTAGTCGTTCGTTTCCTCGTAACAGAAGAAAAGAAACACGAGACGGTTTGTGTTGGTACCATGCCCGATTCGGACAAAACGCAAAAAGATGCGATAAACCTTGTAGTTTCAAGTCGGAAAACGGTCAGGGCAAGTCGTTAATGGCGGCTAACGATACTAGCCCCGACTCCGCCTTTTTGTCACCGATTTCGAATCAAAAGCAACTTTTCTCATCGATACGGGAGCAGATCTCTGTGTCACGTATCCGAGGATCATGCATTAAATCTTCCTACGAACTTTTCGCAGCAAACAACCTTCGGTTTTATAACATTAACTCTTGATTTTGGATTACGTCGCCATTTCACTTGGCGTTTTGTTATTGCTGATGTATCTAAACCAATAATCGGTGTAGATTTTTTGGAACATTTTAATCTTCTAGTGGATATTCGCAACCGACGGCTAGTAGATAATACAACTTCACTCTCCGCTAGTGCGAAGACAGTGACGAGTTCAGTTCCGCAAATTAAAGCAGTAGTAGGAGCATCAAAGTACCATGAACTACTTTCCCTTTTCCCAGAAATCACCCGCCCTTCTGGTAGCACTGTAGAAACAAAACACTCTACGCTTCATCACATCAAAACAACTCCTGGTCAGCCAATTTCAAGTAGACCAAGACGACTTGCTCCTGATAAACTCAAAATTGCCAAACATGAGTTTAAAATCATGATACAGTTGGGACTAGCACGACCATCATCAAGCAGCTGGGAATCACCTCTACATATGGTGCCCAAGAAAAACCTGGCCTTGTGGTGATTATCGCTCTTTAAATGCTAGGACAATACCCGACCAGTGCCCAATTCCGCACATAGAGGACTTTGCCCAATCATTGAGCAGTATGTGCATTTTCTCTACGATTGATTTGGTACGAGCATATAACCAGATCCCAGTCGCACCTGAAGACATACCAAAGACAGCAATAACTACTCCTTTCGGTCTTTACGAATTTCCTTTCATGACTTTCGGGCTCCGGAACGCTGGTCAGACTTTTCAGCGCTTTATGGATGAAGTAATTCGTGATCTTGATTTTTGTTATGAGTACATAGACGATATCTTAGTCGCATCAGCATCGCCAGACGACATTCAATCCATTTAAGGTTACTTTTCAAGCGACTCAAAGAATAAGGTGTTCTTATCAACACTGCAAAGTGCAAATTCGGTGTACCTCAAGTTAATTTTCTCGGTTATCAAGTTTCTAGTGACGGTTCGCGTCCTCTTCAAGAAAAAGTTGATGCAGTCAATAACTTTTCAAAACCAGAAACGGCCAAGCAGCTACGACGATTTCGTGGAATGTGTTGTAGACTACTACTAACTAGGATAAGAGATTAAGGTCAATAAATGTCAGTGAGTTTTTTGACAAAATAATTTCGAGAGTTGTCACCCATTTTTTGTACTTTTGTAATTGATATATTCTTTCTTAATTAACGAATTGAATAATGATATTCTACAGTAGTTAACAGTTTGGCGACGAGGATGGGATGCGGACGCTCGATGATGATCTGCGACTGTGCTCCTGTTTCAGGCATAGTCGAGAACACGACGTTCGAAATTTTGAACGTTTTCGTATTAGCTAGTTGGTTGGAGATACTAGCCAAAAAGTTGACGCACACTCCTGTGTTAGGAGGGTACGAAGGGAAGGAGACAGCGGTGATTCCTTCTGCGAAAGCTAAGTTCTTAGCTTCATTACGTCGAGCACCCAAAGGTTTGTAACCTAAGAGGTTCGGCGTGGGCTGTCGGCCTTGGTAGGCGATCTAGCTGGCGTACGGACCAGGGTTGTTATCCGAAATAGCTTGACTTATTGCGTAGGAAAGCGTTCCTAGGCAAGGAATCTCTTCGTAGAGATTGTGGGTCAGATCCGCATCTGGTGCTGCTGGATCTGGGACGGTTAGGAGACCGTAATGACCACCATAACCATCGGACGCGTCGGTTGGAAAGGGGTGGGAAACTTGGATATAAATGCTGTTTTGTGACAGTTTCTATATTATCTATACTCTTGAGATATAGGTTGAGCGGCTCGGGAACTGCGAAAGACAAGCTTTGGATCAAGGTGATTAAATCTTGTTCTTCTACTGATAGGGGTTGAGAGTTTTTCTCTTTCAACGTGACCTGTCTAAACCATAGCATCGCTGTGGAGTAGTAGTCGAGGTACCCTGACAGAAGTACCTTACTGAGGTTTGCGTCGTCTGTTAAGAGTTCAGCAAACATACGACGTGAGACGTCGATCAGTGCGGGCGAGCTAACGTTGAACGTCGATGTCGCGTTTGATTCCCGGATCGATATTCCTTGAGAGAATACCGATGATTCACTAGGTGAATTGGTGACACAACGGCATGTGTCGGCGCCTCATGGACGCGGGTGGGTTTTGGAAGCGCAGCAGGCGCTTGATCTGTTTTGGATGCGTTGCCTCGGCCTTTCAGCTTTTGGTCGCGCGCATTGGGAATATTTCTATTCCTTTGGTTTTCCTTTCTACCCCAGTATTTTACATACGTTTCATCCCTGAAGCAGCCAATCTGCAAGTTTCTTTAAATGAACTTTTGCATGGAAAGATTAAAGGTGATGCTAAACTAACATGGAACGAGACTGCAATAAACTCATTCCAAGCATGCAAATACGGCATTGCCCATCCAAATCCAGCAGCGAAATTAGCTGTTGGAGGGGCTTCAGCCAAGCTGCCTGTCGAAACTTCAAAATTTTATGTATTTTAGTTAAAATTAAACCATTGGCTAACATTTGTTTCAAGTTTCTGTAGTGAACTGTATATTCTATTTTATCTGTGAGAGTAATTCGGTAATTTAGCCCCCCCAAGGGGTATGCTGTGTTCAGATGCAAATGGAAAGTCCTTGTGTTTGTCGTGCAGTTCTTGCGGATATGATAAATCAACCTGAAGAACGTACCCTTCTTCAGATTCGTCGGGTATTGACATCACGTTAAAATTTGCAAAATCTTCTATGCATTCGAACTTCTCGTAGGATAGTAGTTCAGTCATAGCTTTACCGTATAAATTGTTTATGTCAAAATGCATGAGGTACGTCGAGGGTTTTGTGGGATCATATTCTGGCATATATTCATTGTTAGCTTTTGAAAATCGGTTGCTGCAAACAGAAATTCATTCTCTTATGGCGTTTTCCAAAAACAGCACCATGTCCAGATCCTTAAGTATCTCCAATTTACATCGGGTGTATTTGAGCATGCAATCCCACGTATACCCGGGCATAGTGTAGTACCATGCAGGGTCTAGACCGTATATGGAAAACATTTTTTGCGAAACTGCTCGAACACATCCGCAAGAAGTAAAATATCTGTTTTTAAATACAAGTCTGCATTTTCCCCCAACGTTTTAATACCAAAATTTTGCCAAACTGCTTGGACATGAGCATACTTTTCATCATCAATATTTTCATCGGTAAGTTTACTATAAAAATGTTTAATCGGAGGTAGAGAAGTTTCATTTAATTTGTCCAAACAATCAATATATTCATAACAATTTTTTTTCAAAATTTGTTCTGGAAGTTTAATGTAAGACGAGACGAGACGTTTTCAATTTCAAATTTATTTATATTTACTGCTAATCATATAATTTTAAATAATGCGCTACCCGACTCTTTTTCCGAAAATTCCGATAATTTATTTAATGGTTTGTCTTTGATGTGGTCTTTAAACCACTCTAATTCATCAATCGATTTATCAATTACATCATTTTTGGTATCGAAGTACTTCATCTGAAAGGACTATGCTTCCATCTTATGGAAAATAAAAGACCACTCAAATGCGGATATTTTGATACCAACTTATTCGTCTTGAAAAATAGAACATTTGATAACATTGCGCCAATGATGTAATTTAATTAATAAACCCACAAAATCATTTCATTTGTCAGAAATTTTCGATTCGATTACAAAATCTAACCATTCAATAGGACTCCACCTGCTGCGGTGAAACAGAGTCGGACTTGTGAATATAGTTGTCCATACGATGAATACCAGTTTCGTTGAAACAAAATAATAGGATTCTATTTTTCAGTTGTATAAAGATATGATAGATTACAATCAAATTATGTAAAAAAGGTACATCTCTCAATTGACAATCTAACATCTTTACATAAGTTTGTCATTTTGTAATAGCAGTTTATTATAACGTTTTCTATATTATAATAGTAAAATTATAATAGGTACATTTAATAACTGACCGACACGTATTTCGTAAACAATTCCGGTACAAACGAATTCCCGTCAGGATTCTTAATGACTATAAAATACACATGAGTTCCCGTCCGACACTTGCAGGTATCTTAATCCCGCACTCGAATTGCCGTCCAGTTTATTTAATCCGCTTACAGGTAAACTAAATAGTTTTGAAAATTCCAGTAAATCGTAATACTTATTCGTAATCATGAATTCTAATGAAAAAGTTGAATAACCTATTGGGGTGGCTAGGGGGTCTGTCCGTACTAATTGCTATGAATATATTTTTCTATTATATTTTCTATTATATTAAGTTGTCATTTTCGAAACGGCAATTTATTGATATACATATTTCCGAACGTTTGTTGTCGTACGCTATAGTGATACACAAAATGCTTGAAGTAATACTAAGTGAAAAGGGTAAACCCTTTCTGGTTAGGTTAGGTTAGGTTAGCTTCTTTACATGTATGTATTTATGACTCAGTTCAGTAGTAGTACGCAATAAAATTGTAGAATTAAAATTCCGTATTTTATTCCAATAATGATATCATATAAAATAATATCGTGTAATAGTGCCAAACATAAGACATTTATAACTATTTCTTATTTCATACATCTGAAAACGGACCTCCCTTAAAACTTTTACTGTTCACTTATTACAATTTGCAATAAATACATAGCTAGATATCAGATGATTCAGAGAATTTACCGTAATTACCATAAACACCTTTTAGACAGGTCAGTTTTCACTCTGACGGGAACTCGAGTGACGGCTTAACGTATCCTAATTATGGAACAGGTAGACTGGTTGACTGTAGTTGACGCTGCTGATCGAACTATACCTAATCATGAAGAAATATAATGATGCAAATTAGATTTCAGTTAACAGTGCTTTTTATGTCACGCAAGGGAAAACACTCATCGCCATCAAAATATATATAACACAAAAACCTACTTCGGCTATCAAAAAAATACAAAAATTAAACAAAACCCGGCTTCGGCTATCAAAAAAATACAAAAATTAAACAAAACCCGGCTTCGGCCATCAAAAAAATTTAATAAAGCAAAAAGGCGACTTTAGCTACCAAAAAAATATAAAAACCGGTTTAGGCCAATAAAAATTTTTTTTTCAGCTACACTTCGCGGATAGAAGGTAATGAGGTCCTCAGGCACTGCCTGTGGGGGGAAGGTGGAGCGCGTAAAAGGGGATACTCTAAGAATTATACATTATCTTTTAGTATCACCCTTTACGTCGGGTTCATTACCTACACACATTTCACAAGAATTTTTTTATTAACAGTTAATATCCTATTTTTTTTAAAGAGTTACCGATGCCAACAAATACACTACAAAATACTACAAAGAAAAAACAAAATATAAAAATTAACTGATAAAATTAGGTCAGTTCAACCCTGTCTGGTTTTATTTATTCATTTCTTAACACCACTGATATCCTTACTTCGTGGAATCTGTAATACATGTCTATTTACGTATTTTCTCTCTGTCTTACTCATACAATCTCCGTAAGCGATTTTAAAAATAATATCATTAATTGTTAGTTAATTATAAAAGTAACAACATTGGCGCAATGTTATCAAATGTTCTATTTTTCAAGACGAATAAGTTGGTATCAAAATATCCGCATTTGAGTGGTCTTTTATTTTCCATAAGTTGGAAGCATAGTCCTTTCATTTTCACCGGATTTTTTTAAAAATTCCCCACAAAATGTAGTATTCACTTTCAAGTCTTTATGAAGTAAATTAACTGAGGAGCGACGGAACAAAAGCAAAGGAGAAGCAAAAAACGTTTATCTCATTTCAACGTTCAGCAACGCCATAATGCTGCAGTAGACAATTACCAGGAAAATCGTGAATGTGTTTGGTATTTACGCGAAAAATGTATACTTCATTTCTATCAAGTTATTGTCATTTTCATTTTGCAGTTAACCAGTTTTGAAGCAATTCACATTAGTTAACTAATTTTGATCCAATTTGCAGATGGCGTTAATTAATTTTGTTGCAATTTAACTGAATTTCTTGGTGTTGCCGCACATTATTTCAGAATTTTGTTAGGACATTCGGCATCAAAGTTGCTTTATCGAAACATTATGTGAGGTATTCAAAGGAAACTTGACGCAACCTAAATATTTATTGAAACAGGTAAAGTAAGGTAGGGAAAGGGATATAAACACAACATAAATCAGTATTGTAACACGTAAAGTAAGGTATTCAAAGGGAAATAAACAAAACATAAAATGTATATCAGATTCTGCAATCTTCACATTCTGGTTCAAGACAATCACATTCATTCATATCTTCATCTTCGTTTGTAATGACGACTCCTTCCCTGATATCTAATAATTCTTTGAACCAATTCAACTCTTCCAGTTCTCTCCACTCATCACCAAATTGTTTGACCAATAAACTAGTGACATATTTTTTCTTATCATTGCTCAAAACTCGAACCACTGTTTTTTTTTCAACTGCTTAGGATGTGTTTTCCCTTGTTTCAGTAGAGTTGTAAAACCTTCGTTACCTTCAAAAAAATAGTTTTCAAGACATCTCATTTGAATGTCTTGTTGGCCTCGCCTAGTAGTTGTTTTTTTGAGTTGTATTCGTTTAAGTTTTTGTATGCCATCGATTTTTTTATAATGATCTTTCTCAATAGACTTCACATCGTATAAGAACCAATGTTCATTCAATTTGTGAACTGTACCATGTTTAGAAAATATATTGTAATACTCATTTGGTGTGGTAATAACAACCTTTTTCTTTAAGTCTTTTTCAAGCCTACCGAATACTCGGTCTGCAGGCAAAAAAGTAAGTAAATTAACTGAGGAGCGACGGAACAAAAGTGGTTAAGTACCAAATGTTCAAATTTTCAGGAGAAGCAAAAAACGTTTATCTCATTTCAACGTTCAGCAACGCCATAATGCTGCAGTAGACAATTACCAGGAAAATCGTGAATGTGTTTGGTATTTACGCGAAAAATGTATACTTCATTTCTATCAAGTTATTGTCATTTTCATTTTGCAGTTAACCAGTTTTGAAGCAATTCACAGTAGTTAACTAATTTTGATCCAATTTGCAGATGGCGTTAACTAATTTTGTTGCAATTTAACTGAATTTCTTGGTGTTGCCGCACATTATTTCAGAATTTTGTTAGGACATTCGGCATCAAAGTTGCTTTATCGAAACATTATGTGAGGTATTCAAAGGAAACTTGACGCAACCTAAATATTTATTGAAACAGGTAAAGTAAGGTAGGGAAAGGGATATAAACACAACATAAATCAGTATTGTAACACGTAAAGTAAGGTATTCAAAGGGAAATAAACAAAACATAAAATGTATATCAGATTCTGCAATCTTCACATTCTGGTTCAAGACAATCACATTCATTCATATCTTCATCTTCGTTTGTAATGACGACTCCTTCCCTGATATCTAATAATTTCTTGAACCAATTCAACTCTTCCAGTTCTCTCCACTCATCACCAAATTGTTTGACCAATAAACTAGTGACATCTTTTTTCTTATCATTGCTCAAAACTCGAACCACTGTTTTTTTTCAACTGCTTAGGATGTGTTTTCCCTTGTTTCAGTAGAGTTGTAAAACCTTCGTTACCTTCAAAAAAATAGTTTTCAAGACATCTCATTTGAATGTCTTGTTGGCCTCGCCTAGTAGTTGTTTTTCTGAGTTGTATTCGGTTAAGTTTTTGTATGCCATCGATTTTTTTATAATGATTTTTCTCAATAGACTTCACATCGTATAAGAACCAATGTTCATTCAATTTGTGAACTGTACCATGTTTAGAAAATATATTGTAATACTCATTTGGTGTGGTAATAACAACCTTTTTCTTTAAGTCTTTTTCAAGCCTACCGAATACTCGGTCTGCAGGCAAAAAACTATGACCACGCACAGGAAAAACTATGACCACGCACAGGAAAAACTATGATGATTTCTTTGATTGACTTTGGTGCTTTATTACGAAGCCAAAATGCCAATGTATGAATAATATGGCAGTTTTTGTTCTGCCCTCCGCATCCATCACAGAATAGACGCAGGATTTATATATCGTTAGAAAAACTGACATTATTCAAATGACTGAGGAGGGCCGATCCAATTGCTTCAGACCCCCGGCCAGCTTCAGTTTCATTCCAGCAATAAAAATCTGGATTTTTCGAATTAATGTTTACGATACAAAAATTATAAAGGCTTACTTGTCGGCTGTAGAAAGCATCCTGTATAGGCGTCTTAGGTAATGGAAGAACTTGCTGCAAGTCAAAGCAAAGAGTTAGACTGTTAGGAACATCTCTTTTAAGATGCGTATAAAAGGCATTGGCTCTGAGTTTGTGAATTCTTTTTTGTACCATTAGTCGGTACTTGTTGGTTTCATCTGTTTCACTTTTCAATTTATTCTGCAGTAGTATGCATGTGCCACACGCATCTGATAGCGGAGAAGAGAAACCAATATTGAAATCTTGTAAAAATACTTGAGTGAACATAGTTCGTTTCACTTGTAATTCGACAGGGACTGTAGAATTATATAAAGTCCATAATAACTTCATATTGAGGTCTGAATCTAGATATATTCGGCGCGATTTGTTTCTGTTATAATGGCTCTCCTTTGCTGAAAGTGTCTCAATAAACTTTCTCACACTCTCCTTTTTAGCAGCACTTTTCATAGATTTCCTGTCCCCTCCACGCTTTTCAATAGGCACTTTTCCTTCATATAGTAGCTTTCCAATAGTCCTGAGCCGCCCCTTTTTTATACTATAAACTTTCTGGAAAAAGTTTGCACATACTTGAACATTTTTATTATCATATCTAAGAAAGTAGGCACAGCCGAACTGTCGCTTTTTGACACCTGTATTACTTCGAATACGTACAGGATTATACGGTGCTACAAATCTAGTCAAAAATATATCTTGTTTCACCTTTGACATCTGATCAAAAAAAGGTTTGCGGAGGGCTAGGATATCTGCCACATTGAAATCTTTACACTTCAACGTCTTACTGCTGTGTTTACACGTAGCTTTCAATCCAATGCCTGATGGATTCCGATTTCTGTACCTGCAACAATAAAAATAAACACCTCTCAGAAACCGCAAGTTGTTATAATCATCACGCTTTACACACGCTTTACTTTCAACATTGACGAAAACGTAGGAAATAATTTTCAATAGGTATAATAATAATTACTCAAATGCAGACTTTATCATGCATTGTCACCGGAATTTTGAACACCTGTCAAATTTCAAATCATGCGACCGGCTGGAAGTGGGTGAAAATAAATTTCATAAATTTCGTAACATACATCGAACAGGCGAAGTTGATATAAAGTGTGTAATAAATACATAGTTACTTACTTTTCATCTCTTCTAGCAAGAGACTTTCTTACTCTACATTTTCTTTTTTTATTCCCTGTATTAATAGTAGAAACAGTCGTGTGATTTTCCATAATTATACAAATTTAACCATAAGAACCTATAAACACCGACTCTCAGCGACCTTTACTCGTTTGCGATCACCCTGCTACTGCACAAATAACAAACAAATCGCATGATCGATGGCAGCTAGAAGATGTATTAGTAAAGTTATGCAACCAATATTACCAAACTGTATTGTGTATAGCATCTAATGAGACTAACATAACTCGAAATGGTGCAAAATCTAATCTCAGCACAGTTAACCATATTTGTTCCGTCAGCCGATATTAATATTGGATTTTATATAGGATATAACTATTTTTGGTCTGTTCTGACTTCACCATCGTGTAGGATCTTGAACAATAAGGGGATTACATATATCACCCCATTTTTGCCTGCTGACGTACTTAACCACTTTTGTTCCGTCGCTCCTCAACTATGGCCCCCGTCTCAATCCTACTCTTAAAACTCGATTCTACAGGGTGTTTCAGTGGACATTTCAGTTTTCAAATAAAAAATACCCGCCGCTGGAAGATGCTACAAAATATTTATTACAGAAAAAATAATGGATATACATGCGGATTTCATTGTTTAAAGATTATATCGTCCAAATGCTGTCCGTCGCGTTGATAGCACTCCTCCAATCTACGTCGTAAGCTCCCATATACTCGTTGGTACATTGCGGCGGGAATGCTGTTGATTTTTGCTTCAATCCTGTCCTTCAGTTCTTGTGTGGTTGCGGGAGGAGGGTCAGTGTACACGACACTTTTCAAGTAGCCCCACAAGAAAAAGTCCAGTGGGAAAAGCTCCGGCGATCGTGGAGGGTACAGAATATCACCACGTAAGGAAATAAGGGTCCCGGGAAACAATTGTCTAAGTGCTGCCAGGGACAATACTGCGGTGTGTGGCGTAGCACCGTCTTGTTGAAACCAAATGTCATTGTTACCAGGCAAACGCTGAAGGGCAGGGCGTAGAAAATTATTAATCATTGCGCGATACCGCTGCCCATTTACAGTAAGAGGGCGGCCGCGGGCATCTTCAAAAAAATACGGTCCGATAATGCCTGACGCGGACATGGCACACCACACAGTCACCTTTTTGGAGTGAAGTTGTTTACTGTGTTTTTGTCGCGGATTATCTGCCGCCCAATAGCGAGCATTATGTTTGTTCACGTACCCGTCCAAGTGAAAATGGGCCTCATCACTAAAGAGCACCTCCTCGAGACCGCCTGCATTCCAAAAATTATTAATCATTGTTTCCGCAAAAGTTTTTCGTTTAGCGTAATCTGTTTGCTTTACGTATTGTGTCAGCTGAATTTTGTAAGGATGAAACTTCATCTCTTCTGTTAATATTCGGTACACACTGCTAGTCGAAAGATTTAACACCTGCGCATGTTTGCGTACTGACCGCCTCGGATTTCGAGTCACAGCCCGCCGTACCCTTGCCACATTGTCCGGTGTTCGTACAGTTCTCTCTTTACCTGGACGTCTCTCGGAATCGTTTTACCCATGATTTCACCAAATTAGCCGATGGGGCATCTGCTATTCGTCGAATGTCGAAACGGTTACAAAAACGACGTCTTGCCAGGGTGTAAGAATCGTTGGCCTTAAAATATGCTTCGATCATGAACGCGCGATGTTGACCGGTCCACTCTGCCATGATAACTAAAATCCGCATACGTTCACTACCTGCTCGCATCCCTGCGCTCTTCCCCTCTTGTACAGGGCCGGCGTAAGGCTCATCTGAAAACTGAAATGTCCACTGAAACACCCTGTACATTTACCCATTTAACTCTACACTGTAATTTGGAATTTAAACCTGACCCTACATGCCTATTTGAAATTAATTTCCTAAAATGTTTAAAGTGTCCCACGTAAGTTTCTAATTTTCTCAAAGTTCCCATAGATAATTTATTAGGTAACTTTCTACGAATTGCCGTATTACATAATTTTATTTGTCTATGCATTCGTTTTAGCCAAATCTCAGCGTCCCTACTGGTAAATTTATCAAAAAGTGTTAACAGACTTCATTCGAGCGGTAAATATATGAATTGAAAAAAATATCACTTACCCTTTTTAATTTTCTTCAATTTCGAAAGATGTTAGCGGATTGGGCTTCCCAACGTCGATTTGTCCTCTGTAGATTATGCTGTACCTCCGGCTGCTGAACTCCGCCACGTGCGGTCGGTATGCTTCGGTCACCCTTTGTGGTGGGAATACCGCTTTGTCCTACAGTTCCAGCAGGACCGCCTCTCCAAATTTGGTTTTGACTATTTGACCTGTTATTATTTTGAATGGTGTATCTTGGGGCAGTTCTGTCAGTTTTACAACTGCTTTCCTTTCTACAAGAGAAACAGCATTAATTGCATTCAGGTCCATCTACAAAGAAATGGTATCATATAAAATTTGACGATAATTGAAAAAACGCGGAAACAATTACTGCTTAAGTTGTTAATGGAAAAAAACTCACCTTTTTTTGTTTTATTGGCAAAAAGCACAGAAAATTTTTAGTTCTGAGCAACTTGGCGCGCGCGCTTCTCAGAAAAAAAAACTACAAAGAAAATGAAATCATATGCTTCTCAGCCAAAACTACTCACTCCGGCTTGCGTTTGCTTATTTATGTGTCTTCCCCACCGTGTGCAAAAACACGCGTCGTGACTTGTTTTAAGATAGTGAGTTTTTGCAATGGGAATTGCGGAGTGATTTCCTGTTGTATCTTCTTATCTTAAGATTATAAGTTTACTTATTTTCCTTTTTTGTGTTTGAATTTTAGATTGTAACTTCCTATTCACAACGGGTATTGTAGATAAAAACTTCTTATCTGTAACGTTCGTAGGAATTTCACAAAAACAATTTAATTATTTGCGAAGTTTATTTTATAAATATATACATTATTGACGTCAAAAAATAATAGTTCAATACTATTAAACGCTTTACAAAATTAGGAAAATTAATTTCCAAAGAGCAGACCGTCCACTAAGAAGCAACAACTACTTCTCGGGCTATATGCCCCGACAGACATTGAATTACACTTCTAAAGTAAACGGGGTTGGTATATCTGTTAAGATAGAACCAACCATTCTGGTTTGCGATTAGAAGGAATAACATCACTTGTGGACCGGTTTCGGCGTTTTTGCGCCTCATCAGCACAAGGTAGATGCTATTCGTCCAGAAGCTCTGAGAGCATAATCCTGAACTAGAGACTACGTTGATACCACACCAATACATTAGCTTCAGTAAATGAAATGCATATAGCCCGAGAAGTAGTTGTTGCTTCTTAGTGGACGGTCTGCTCTTTGGAAATTAATTTTTCTAATTTTGTAAAGCGTTTAATAGTATTGAACTATTATTTTTTGACGTCTATAGATCACGCTTTACTTATATGACAATTATTTACAGATAACTGTAATTAAGTAAATATATACATTATTGATAAAAATAAATTATTTTTGTTAATAAAGTCTTGAGATGATTTAAAAGGTCTCCATTAGGACATGGAATATCAAACACGTTCCAATTAAAGGGTACGGCTGCAACAAGTTTTTTGGTAAACACATTATATTCGTGGTAGGTAGTGTTTTTGAAAAAGTACATGTATCCAGGGAAAATATCTTTTATTTGCTCTCTATTCAGGACAGTTTTTAGGTTCTCGTCATATACAATATAATTACTGTTATTATAAAATACATATATTTTCCGATGATTGCTTTGAGAATTTTGAGGTATGATTAAATTATTTTCCTCAAGTATTTGTAAACCGGGAAAATCTGCTACATAGTATTTACGGGCATTGACTGCTATTAAATTATCTGAAGAACTTTGAAAAATCTGAATTAAGGAGCCTACTTCTTTAGGTAGATAATCATCGAGTATTTCTGGTTATGAGGGAATAAGTTTCGAGTTCAAATCAATTTTCCGTAGGGAATTTTCATTAATAATATATAAATGGTAATTTTCAAATTCACCAGCCATTGCAATGAACATATACTCAGGTGTTATGTCACATACATTTTTATCAGGTTTATTTGGTTGATGTCTATGACGAAGTGTCTTTGTAGTCGGTGTTGATGGAGGTGGTGGCAGTGTAGATGCTGAACGAGATGTAGGTTTGAAAGGATTATTTACATGTGTATTGATTGGTCCATAAAGAGCTTCAAGGGCCATTTTATGATCTTCGTCCAATTTTGGAGCAATGTTGAATTGATACCATGGATAACTTATTGCTGCCTCAATATCACTGTGAGCAATTCCTAGGATATGTCCAATTTCATGAATTAATACCATAAGTAGACTAGTCTGATCATCTGAACTTGATCCATCCAAACTTAAATCCCACTTCTCATCAGCACCAATATGAAGCTCTATACAGCTGTTGCCACTTGGGAAATAAGCATGTGCCAACACCTTTCCAGGGCCATCAAATGTACTGGAGCACTCATTTCTAACTTGGCAATCTGCTTGAAGATAGTGCTTCACTTACAGCACATCTTGGTCTATTTAGACGTTGTATTGTTTTTTCATCTAATTCTCCTGTTGCAGGGATACTATATATATATATTTTGAAAACTCAACAAATAATCCTCAAGTTTGGTCAAATCATTTTCATTTGCGTACCCGAAACGATGAAAATACTTCATAGCATACTGTTGGTCGATAACACATAGCGCTGCTGCTAATATAATGATTAACATGATCTTCACCCTTCTGTTATTCTCAAAGAACTAATCCCCAAACACAATATTAACAGCATATATATTTAAAAAAAAATCCTCCCCAAAGAGTTACTTTTAACCGACCTGGTATAACGCCGCGCTCCCGCTGTTATCGTAACGGATCAGTCTCGATTACGTCGCAACTTACGGTGCCTAGCGTACGGTGCGCGCGCGACGCCGACTCGCACGGGTCGATGCGAATGCGTTCTCTACTCCCTACCTTCTTTGTCATACTTATTGCAGCATGTAATACCTTTCTTCGCATATTATACACAAGCCGGCTATGTTGAATATATTGCTATTGACGCGAAGGTTCGCGGTTCGATGCACAGACAAGTCAAAATTTTTTTATAATTGAAATTAGTCGCGCGCGGCGGCCGTCCCCTGTAGCTGGCGCGCTCAACAAAAAGCATCGAATAAAAACAGCGGCGCCAAAAAGAAACATGGCGGCGTGCGTTCTCTCACACACATTGCCTCCATGACTCTCTCTTTCTCTCTCTCTCTCTCTCTCTCTCTCTCTCTCTCTCTCTCTCTCTCTCTCTCTCTCTCCCTCTCTCTCTCTAACACACTGTTTTCCCTATAACTATCGCGGAACTCTCTTAGCCCATCTACTCATCGTCTTTGTATATTTACTCTCTTTTTCTAATGTGTCATTATATGAAAAGTGATCAGTTGAGCTTTTTTATAAAGTGTACTTTTTGGTAAAATGTCGAAGCAGTAGATATCATTTGAAATATAGGTAATACCAATTTTATCAGACCATTTGACGTCTAATAGAAGTCATGTATTGTGACGGACTTTATAGGTCATATATTGGTCCGAGGCGTCGTGGACCAAATATGACGAAAAATTAACGTCAATATTAGGTCATCTTAGGTCACTTTGCTACCTGGACAAGATACAAAATATCCAAAATATTTTCAAACATAAACATATATTAGGTTATTTTATATGTTTATCAACAAGACATTTCGCAAAAATTAGACTGCTACCAGAGCACTCACATCTGATCAATTGACGTTGTAATGAACGCGACCAATATGAAACTACTTATATATTAAAAGGCTTTTTCGTAAATGTCACTTCCTTTTTCTCCTTTTCTTTAATTAAATGGACTATTTCCAACAACATCCTCTGGGTTTAGCTGAACTTTATTAAGACACGCAGTTCCTCCATTGACGTTTTGAAATTTACAAATCCCAATAATAAACGTTGAAAAATGTATGTGGTTTTCTTTTCCAAGTTTTAGGGCTGAATCAAATGACCTGGAGGAACTCCTATTTCTTATTGTACACCTGCATATAAGCTCCATCTACTCTACTAGTTATTGAAGCAACTGTATCGCTGGTCCCAAAACCGATCCCTGTGGAATCCAATTAAGCACATTGCTCAGACAGAATAACTAATCCAAAGACAAAACTTCCGACTAGTCAAGAAAGCTTCAATCCAATTAAGCAGATTGCCCCTAACTCCTTTATGCTCGAGTTTAAATAGTAGACGTTTATGAGGGACTTGATCGAACGCTTTGGAAAAATCTAAATATATAATGTCCACTGGTTGTTTATTGTCTAGAGCTAGAGACCAATCATTTACACACATCAACATATTTGTCACTCCGGACCGACCTGGTACGAAACCGTGTTGAGAAGCTGGGATTCTATCATGTCCAATCGGAAAGTTCACCAAAGATTCGCGTATTATAGATTCCATAATTTTAACAGTGATAGACGTTAAACTTATCGGCCTATAGTTGTCAGGATTCAGCTTATCGCCTTTTTTAAATATCGGAGTATTACTAAATGTTTTCCATAACTTGGGGAGGTTTCCAGTTGGAAAGGATGTTTTCATTATAATATATAATGGTAAGTTTAAAGAACCAGAACATTTTTTTAATACAATTGCAGTTAGGGGAGCGTCGGGTATTTCCGTACACATAACTCAAGAACGCTATAATTCGGAATATATTTATTTCAGGAAAATTTTTTGTGTATGACAGTACTTCAAATCTATTACAGTTTTACACAGAAGAAATTGGTAACAAAAGGACTTCAACAAAAAATTATATTTAGAGAACAGTGCGTGTTATAATACCGTTCACACTGCGGCTAATTTCGCACACGTTACACATGGTGTATTTTACAGAACTAAATTTAAATAAGGGCTTAAATGAAATGAAACCAACAACATTTAACATTAGTGAATGTTTTATTTTCTTATTGGTTACAAAATCCACAATTATAATTATCAGCACTGTTAACACATCTATACCACAGTTCTTTGCCTCTACCACAATCCCTACACACAAGGCATAGGTCTGTAAGGCCTGATCTGCCACCACCATCAATAACCTCGTCAAAATCTTCGTCGTCATCCAAGGGTATATTTTCATCAATATCGGAGTTAGAAGAAGAGCTCTCTAACTTTTGTTTTTTAGTAATTTCTTTTGGCTTTTGTTTCAGTTTCTTGTTTTTATTGAAAGGCTTCTGTTGTTTCGCCTTTTCTACAGCCCGTTTTCCCCCTAACTCCTCTAAGTAAGTCTTCATGGGTGTGTTAGTTAGCACAGTCAAATGTTGCTTCTTACCTTTTCCCTTGCCTTCTCCTTTTACACTGCGCTGTGGAGCCGGTGCTATATTATAGACCGGGAGCCGAGAGGGTTTTTGCATGTATCACAGGCCCCACGCCGAGGCTCTGGGGGCTGGTAGACAACGTTATTCCCCACTTTGAAATCCCGGTATGGCACCCATAAAGTTTAGCTTTTAGGGGGGGGTGAATTTTCAATCGTGTAAATAATATCCATGCCCCTGGATCATAGGCTCCACTTTGATTCTTGTTTTATGTCGTCAAGGAGGTCGCCAAAGTCCGCCAACTCAATATGCCATACCGATATGACGTCACTTAAGGTCCGCCATACTGACCGAAACGTGTAATTTTTCCACTGTGGAAATGGATCATGGACCCCGCGCTGTTGTTTCGTGATCTTTGTTAACAATGAACTGTAGAACAAAGATTTCAAAACGCCATACCTCTGGGGCAAATATGTCATTTTTAGCAATGAACATGTGGTGACACACTATAAACAATATTTTAGAATCCAGGGGTGCGTTCAGATCCTACGTCGGGCGAGTTTTATGCGTTCAGATGCTTACGTCTGGTAAATAGTCAGGTCGTTCAGATGCTAGCAGTAAATTTTACCGTTCGTCCAACCATTTAACCCAGTCGACATATCGGTAGAAATTGACCCGCATGCGCTTTGCAATTTATAATTACAGGATTGAGGAGTTTAGAGGTTATGTTTACAAAATTTCAAATAATATAATAATTGAAATTGATCTACATAAATAAGTGAGAATAATATTGATCAAGATATCAGAGTGCAAAGAGTGAAAATATGAATAGTTTGTCTACACATTCTCACAATCTTGTGGTTGATGAGCAAAATAAATTGATATACAACGAGAATGGTCAAGTCCTTTTATCGAAAGTTACCGGTAAGCACAAGAAACTTTTTAGTGCATTGTGAAATTAGTTGAATGATTTAATCTTTATTTTTAGATGGATCCTTATTGTATGCAGAGGCAGCAGAAGTATCAAAGGTGTTTGGCATTTTACATAATGATGCAGATTCTCTTAGATCATGTGATATAGAATCTCCTTCAAATAATTTAGATGTGAGCATCCACAATTATTTTTTCGAAATGTTGCTATTGATTATGAGCATTTTTCATTTGTGTTATTGTAGGATTCCACTCAAGCAGAGGAAAGATTTAGTAAATGGTCGAGAAATGATATATTAAGATTGATTGATGTGTATAAAAAAACATTGACAAATTTAAATCAACCACTATCCGCAATGAAAAAGTTTGGACAGACATATCAAAGGAAATCAGGGACTTTTCTACCGAACAGTGTAAAAATAAGTTTAAATATTTGAAGTCTCAATATTTAAAAAAAAGGATAACATGAGTGATAGAAATACAGGAGGTAAAAGAATACGTTTTGAGTATTTTGATGAATTTGAGGAGTTGTTTGGGGATGACCCCAATGTTACACCTATAGCAATTGCTAGTTCATCAAACGATGTCTCTGCAGATGATAATAATAGTGACTGTAATTTAAAGCCTAAACAAAATAATGACAAAGAAGAGAAAAAAATAAAACTGGTTCTATTGGTAAACACTTGAGTAGTCTCCAAAATCAAATGAAAGGAAGAGATAAGGAAAGGGAGAGGAGGCACAAGGAAAACTATGAACAAAGGGAAAGAGCAATAGAGTCTTTAAATAGATATTTGGAATTTATAATGAACAACAAAAGAAAAAGAAGTAGTAGTGATAGTGAATAAATAGGTATTGACCACTTACTTTTCAAGATATAATACTTATGTGGATCTAGTATTAAAATTTGGTTATTTTTTTATATAGATACTTAGGTATATACATAGTTATTTTTTTATTACGTAGGAATTTGATATTTATTTGTGTTTTGTTTTACAATTATCTAACCGAAACTGTTTAGTTACTTAGTTCATAGGAAATAAATGTTTTGTTGTTGAAATATATATATTTTTTACTGCTTTCATTTCTAACTTAATTTTCTTAAATACACAGCAAATATTTCAGGAATTTATTTTTCATGTAGATGTAACTTATTATGGAATATGCATTCAATAGAAACACAATCACATACTAAGATCAGGGAAATAAAAGTCAGAGAAAAAATAAACAAATATTTTATATATAAATGAATTGTTGCAGTTTTTTTACTGGTTTCAAAATAAAACAAATAGGTATAACTAACTTATCAAAAAACTACAAAACAAACTAAATTAATTAAAATTCTCTGTTAATTCTTCTCTAAGTCTAGTTCCTTCATTCTCCATTTCTTCAATATTTTGGATGTTGTTTACTTCTGCATTGACTTCATGCAAAAATACTCCTCCCTCTTTTTCATAATTTCCCTCATCATCGTTAAACATTAAACATATGTTGTGTAGAACACAAGCAGCTTGAACAACGTGGGGAATCAAATTTGTACGATTCATATCTAAATATTTTAATCTTATGAATCTTCCAAATAACAGACAAAAGGCCCTTTCAATCACCTGCCTGGCTTTAGCAAGTTGGGTATTGAATCTAACTTGATAAAGATGGAGATTTCCCCTATCTCTATAAGGTGATATACACCAATCATATACTGGATATGCTTTGTCTCCGATTATGAAAGAGCCTGGTTGAAAATAAACGGATTTCTGTCTTATGATGTTTTTAAATATGGTTGAATTCCTAAAAACTCGAATATCACTAACACTGCTGGGATAACCACAGAAAATGTCTAAAAACTTTCTTTTGCTATCACAAATGGCTTGTAAAGTTACACCATAAAAACATTTTCTATTTATGTACGTCTCTGGATTTTCATGAGGTGCTCCAATACAACCATGAAATTGACAAATAGAATAAAAGTGTTCTTCACTTTGAATTATTTCTTCTAGTGTTGGCTATTTCAAAACTTTGTCGGTAATCGAAATAATTGCATTGATCACTTTCTCCATTGACACAAACAGAGAGGATTTGGCCATATCAAACCTGCTTGCAATGCTTCTGCAAAATAAAATCAATTGAAATATTTCATTATTTATTTATTTTTTCTACTCTACTTATAGCTATCTGGAGTGCTTAAAATCCAAAGAGTGGACAGTAGCTGTAAACTAGGATCGATGTTTTCTTTAAATGTGCTGGTGCTTTTCAGCAAATGAGCAATTTGGCTTAATAAATAATTATAGGCAGACCTCGTTGAACGAAAATGTTGTTGGAATTCTGCGTCACTCATTTTTTCTATCGTCTTTGAAAATTCATGAGTTCGAACAATATTTTCTCTCCCAACCTCCCCAACTAATGCCAATGTGCTAGTTTCAATATCATTGTCAGATGATGACGATTCACTATCTTGAAATATAATGTTTGATAATTCTCTAACTACCTGTGTATTCATTTTTGCACTCACTTAACAAATTATCACAAATGTTTATTTCTGTTAAAAGTGTAGTTGAAATTTGACATCTAAAAATATTACACCAAGTCGTTCAGATGAATCTCGTGTCAACGACTACAACCAAGAAGAATCCTACCGTGCGTTTTTTCTTTACCAGACAAAGCATCCGAACGCACCCCAGTAGTTGAACGTCAGATATAAAAATAGGATGTCAGTGTGATTTTTGAGTTGTCACTCTCCAGAAATAAAATAGCTCTACGAGTTTCCTTGCTTTTATTGAATCTTTCGAAACCCACAATTGGTGACCTCGAATAAAAAAGTGTTTTTTTCGAAAGTGTTCAAGTGCTAAATCAAAATGCCGGACAGTCCAACCCCAATGCTGGAGCGCATTTCCGTACATATTTCTCCTTTCTGGGCTACCGACCCAGAAATGTGGTTCGCGCAAATTGAAAGGCAGTTTACTATCGCTGGCATCACGAAAGACGAAACACGTTTCAGTTACGTCGCCGGAAATTTGGAGTCCAAGTACGGAATGGAAGTTCGTGATATAATTACACAACCACCAGCAATAGGAAAGTATCAAAAACTGAAAGAAGAGCTAATAAAAAGACTCAGCGCATCCCAAGAGCAGAAAACACGACGTCTATTAGAACACGAAGAGGTAGGTGACAGAAAACCATCACAGTTTTTACGCCGTCTGCAAAGTTTAGCAGGCTCAACAGTACCAGATCACATAGTTCGATCTATCTGGATTGGACGTCTTCCTACATCAATGCAGGTTATTTTAGCAACGCAGGTAAATGCTAACCTTTCTACCACTGCTGAACTCGCAGATCAAATAGCAGAAACAATATCTAGACCGCACGTATCTGAAGCAACCACATCCTCAAACCGAATCGAAGCCCTTTTTGAACAAATGTGTTCACAAATCTCCGCACTGACCAAAAAAAAAACGAACAGTATGCAGATACTCGACGTCGACGTAGTCGTTCGTTTCCTCGTAACAGAAGAAAAGAAACACGAGACGGTTTGTGTTGGTACCATGCCCGATTCGGACAAAACGCAAAATGATGCGATAAACCTTGTAGTTTCAAGTCGGAAAACGGTCAGGGCAAGTCGTTAATGGCGGCTAACGATACTAGCCCGGGAGGACTCCGCCTTTTTGTCACCGATTTCGTATCAAAAGCAACTTTTCTCATCGATACGGGAGCAGATCTCTGTGTGTATCCACGGTCACGTATCCGAGGATCATGCAATAAATCTTCCTACGAACTTTTCGCAGCAAACAACCTTCGGTTTTATAACATTAACCCTTGATTTTGGATTACGTCGCCATTTCACTTGGCGTTTTGTTATTGCTGATATATCTAAACCAATAATCGGTGTAGATTTTTTGGAACATTTTAATCTTCTAGTCGATATTCGCAACCGACGGCTAGTAGATAATACAACTTCACTCTCCGCTAGTGCGAAGACAGTGACGAGTTCAGTTCCGCAAATTAAAGCAGTAGTAGGAGCATCAAAGTACCATTAACTACTTTCCCTTTTCCCAGAAATCACCCGCCCTTCTGGTAGCACTGTAGAAACAAAACACTCTACGCTTCATCACATCAAAACAACTCCTGGTCAGTCAATTTCAAGTAGACCAAGACGACTTGCTCCTGATAAACTCAAAATTGCCAAACATGAGTTTAAAATCATGATACAGTTGGGACTAGCACGACCATCATAAAGCAGCTGGGAATCACCTCTACATATGGTGCCCAAGAAAAACCTGGAGTGGCGACCTTGTGGTGATTATCGCCCTTCAAATGCTAGGACAATACCCAATTCCGCACATAGAGGACTTTGCCCAATCATTGAGCGGTAAGTGCATTTTCTCTACGATTGATTTGGTACGAGCATATAACCAGATCCCAGTCGCACCTGAAGACATACCCAAGACAGCAATAACTACTCCTTTCGGTCTTTACGAATTTCCTTTTATGACTTTCGGGCTCCGGAACGCTGGTCAGACTTTTCAGCGCTTTATGGATGAAGTAATTCGTGATCTTGATTTTTGTTATGTGTACATAGACGATATCTTAGTCGCATCAGCATCGACAGACGACATTCAATCCATTTAAGGTTACTTTTCAAGCGACTCAAAGAATAAGGTGTTCTTATCAACACTGCAAAGTGCAAATTCGGTGTACCTCAAGTTAATTTTCTCGGTTATCAAGTTTCTAGTGACCGTTCGCGTCCTCTTCAAGAAAAAGTTGATGAAGTCAATAACTTTTCAAAACCAGAAACGGCCAAGCAGCTACGACGATTTCGTGGAATGTGTTGTAGACTACTACTAACTAGGATAAGAGATTAAGGTCAATAAATGTCAGTGAGTTTTTTGACAAGATAATTTCGAGAGTTGTCACCCATTTTTTGTACTTTTGTAATTGATATATTCTTTCTTAATTAACAAGTTGAATAATGATATTCTACAGTAGTTAACAGTTTGGCGACGAGGATGGGATGCGGACGCTCGATGATGATCTGCGACTGTGCTCCTGTTTCAGGCATAGTCGAGAACACGACATTCGAAATCTTGAACGTCTTCGTATTAGCTAGTTGGTTGGAGATACTAGCCAAAAAGTTGACGCACACTCCTGTGTTAGGAGGGTAAGAAGGGAAGGAGACAGCGGTGATTCCTTCTGCGAAAGCTAAGTTCTTAGCTTCATTACGTCGAGCACCCAAAGGTTTGTAACCTAAGAGGCTCGGCGTGGGCTGTCGGCCTTGGTAGGCGATCAAGCTGGCGTACGGACCAGGGTTGTTATCCGAAATAGCTTGACTTATTGCGTAGGAAAGCGTTCCTAGACAAGGAATCTCTTCGTAGAGATTGTGGGTATCCGCATCTGGTGCTGCTGGATCTGGGACGGTTAGGAGACCGTAATGACCACCATAACCATCGATCGCGACGGTTGGAAGGGGTGGGAAACTTGGATATAGATGCTGTTTTGTGACAGTTTCTACATTACCTATACTCTTGAGATATATGTTGAGCGGCTCGGGAACTGCGAAAGACAAGCTTTGGATCAAGGTGATTAAATCTTGTTCTTCTACTGATAGGGGTTGAGAGTTTTTCTCTTTCAACGTGACCTGTCTAAACCATAGCATCGCTGTGGAGTAGTAGTCGAGGTACTCTGGCAGAAGTAGCTTACTGAGGTTTGCGTCGTCTGTTAAGAGTTCAGCAAACATACGACGTCAATCTCGCGTTTGATTCCCGGATCGATATTCCTTGAGAGAATACCGATGATTCACTAGGTGAATTGTGTGACACAACGGCATGTGTCGGCGCCTCATGGACGCGGGTGGGTTTTGGAAGCGCAGGCGCTTGATCTGTTTTGGATGCGTTGCCTCGGCCTTTCGGCTTTTGGTCGCGCGAATTGGGAATATTTTTATTCCTTTGGTTTTCCTTTCTACCCCAGTATTTCACAGACGTTTCATCCCTGAAGCAGCCAATCTGCAAGTCCCTTTAAATGAACTTCTGCATGGAAAGATTAAAGGTGATGCTAAACTAACCTGGAACGAGACTGCAATAAACTCATTCCAAGCATGCAAATACGGCATTGCCCATCCAAATCCAGCAGCGAAATTAGCTGTTGTGAGCGACGCATCCGATACAACTGTTGGAGTCGCTTTGCAGCAATTAAATGAAGGAGATTGGCAACCACTCGCTTTCTTTTCGAAGAAGCTAAGCCCAACACAACGAAAATAAGGTGCTTATGATCGTGAACTATTAGCCATATGCCAAGCCGTGAAATACTCTCGTCATTTACTAGAAGGCAGATCATTTACCATTTTCACTGACCACAAACCGATTACCTTTGCTTTTAAGCAAAAACCCGAAAAGTGTACACCCAGGCAGTTCCGACACTTAGATTTCATTGGACAGTTTACTACAGATATTCAGCACATTTCTGGTAAGAGCAACGTCGTAGCAGATTGCCTATCAAGAGTAGATGAAATTTTTACCTCAATCGATTTCACTTCTCTGGCAGCAGCCCAAGAAGAAGACGACGAGCTGAAGACCTATTTAAAACCTGATTCTAGATTAAAATTGAAAAAAATACTTCTTCCAGGAACAGACGTCTGAGTCTACTGTGATGTTTCAACTCAGACTACTCGTCCTTTCCTACACTCAATTTTTCGCAAACCTGCATTCAACTCATTACATCAGTTATCCCATCCAGGTATTAAAGCTTCAGTTAAATGTAACGTTAATTTCGTTCACTTTACTTCCCTCTATTGAATTAATAAATTATCGTATGGGCGGCGAATAGCCAGTCCTTTCTCATACCCAACACCGAGAAATGTTTCAAGGCTGAATATATTTACTGTCGACGAGAGTCGAAATCAACGTTTCTATGCGTGCCGATCGAGGTCCGTCTGTCGGGAAAATAGTCACTTCTATTTTGAGATTCCCACTTCGACCTCGTGTCTCTTCTTCTACCAATTATAAATCAAATATGAATCAAGAATTCACTACTGAAATGTAAATTCCTTTCCTGGTCAAAGCGTATGAGCGTGACACGAACATGAGACGTAAGTCTGTTTTCTTTCACATGATTTCGTGTATTTAAACAAGTGGCAAAAGGGTTTCATTCTTTCTTTCCTGCGAACATGTGCTATTGAAGCCTTTCTGGCTTATCTTATCTTATCTCTAAGAAGTGCATTCATTTGAGTGGTAAGTCATTTCGCTTAAATGTATAACTAACTCTCCTTTCTTAATAGTTTCTACCTTCCTATCTTTATTATGTAGCAATGTCATTCCAGTGCCAGGAATATATATCGATATGAATTTGTTTTTTTTTTGTTCTTTCAGATTTTTTTTTCATATTATCTTTGAATATATTTCAAACCTATTTAAAAATATGTATGTATTTACCGGTGCAGAATCGGTTATTCGATTTTATCGTTTTTCATTTGCTTTCTTTGAGTATTTCTTTTATCTAAAAATACAGGATGTATGAACCACGTTGTCAAATAATTTTCTTTAATATCAAATATTATCTGTACTGTAATATCATACTTCAGACATCCTGGATTTTGTTAAATTGGTTCCTGATACTATATTTGTTCCCCAGCACTTTATCTTGGATACTTATCTGGTACCTGAAAGCTACCTCCACTTTATCTGGGACTGGAAATCTATCTACAACTTTATCTACAAGTTTCTCTACAACTTTATCTACAAGTTTTTCTACAACTTATCTACAACGTTATCTACAACTTCACCAGGAACAAGATGAACTAAAGAAAGAACAGGAAAGTACAATATTTCTGGAATTGCTCTCCAACACAACATATGTCGTCATACATCGTGAATAACTAGTCAATAAAATTTTATTTCATTTTTTTTAGTCAATATACAACTTGTAAATTTGATAACGTTGTTCATATAGTTTTTTTCCCTTCCAATCTTCCAGGATTTGTCGCTATAATGCGGATGTGAATAACAAATAAGCTAGTATTATTCAGAGTGGTGCCCACTTACCTTTCTTAATTTTCATAATTTACCTTTATTTCACCTTAAATAAATCTCAAGTAGGATTACCCGAGAACCGGTAAGACTACTCCCTGAATTTGTACTAGTTTGGTCTCAGAATCTACACCTGAGGTGCTCTCTAAACTGAGTAGCCGTAGCAAATTGTCGCCAAACCTTGTTGGAGGCGTTGCAAAGTGGCATTACCTTATCGTTATGTAACAAATTGGCGCCCGAACGAGTGTGGGCCTTGTTTTACACATCTGCTTTATAATAATAAATCTTGAATCTAGGAAGTTTGGACAGTAGTTGAAGTCAGAAGCAATCACTTTAATATTCTTTATATATATATATATCTTTTTTCACTTATCGTATTATTTATCTTTCTATCTTTTACTTATCATATCGTTCACAGTTGAGTTGGTAATATCTATTTTTATTATCGTTTATCTAACATATCTTTATATTTTTATCGTATATCTTCACGTATCGTACCTATAAAATTTTCTTTTTCGTCAATATCAACAGTACTCGTTTTTTCTCTTTTATCTTATATTTTTAATACCGTCAATTAACGTATAATAACATGGCTAACATGGCTCGAATTTTCAAATTAAATGTTGATTATCTTTTATCTCATGAATTGGATTACGAACTTTCTTATCGTGGCTTGGAAATACCTTCACTGGTTACAGAGAAGAGGAAATTATTACGCGGTGTTCTAACACAGGAAGTATCTATGAGGAGTTCGATTTCATATGTTGAACTTCCTTTTATTACCGAAATTACAGGTATTAAGATGTCTTTTGCCGACTTGAAGAAGAAGGATCAATATTTTGTTGGAACTTCTTCGGATGTCGAGTACAGAAGATTGACTTGCCGTCTAACTCACCTCACTCAACGTACTTCTCGTTTAACTTGCGAGGAGGACGAACAAGAGCAAGTAAAGAAACATTTAACAACAGAAATATTTTGTTTAGAAGGTGAATTAGATAGCAAAATCAATGTTATCGATTCAGACAGACAATCCACTCCAGTAAATACAAGTCAAAGTTTTTCTTTTTCTAAACCTGTACCTGTACATAAATGGGGGATAAGATTCTCAGGAATAGATTCCAAAGAATCTGTACTTGGATTTTCAGAACGCGTCAATTGCCTCAAACTTTCGAGAGGTATCACAGATGCTGAATTGTTTTCTAGCTCAGCTGATTTATTTAGTGATCAGGCTTTTAATTGGTATCTTATTAACAGATGCAAAGTTCAGAATTGGGAACAATTAGTGACCAAATTAAAATCCGATTTCTTACCGTATAACTACCAAGATGATTTACTAGAGGAAATCAAAGCTAGAAAACAAAGTCAACAGGAACGAGTTACCTTGTATATTAACGCCATGTGTGGTTTGTTCAACCGTCTTGATGACAAACCAAGTGAAAGTGCCATCATTCGTATTATTCGTAGAAATCTTTTACCTCATTATGCACAACCATTAGCTTTAATTGATATTGATACTGTTGATATTTTGACTGAAAAATGTAAACGACTAGAGGAAACATTAACTTGGGACCAACAGTTCACAGCTAATCATAAAAGCAGTCAATATTTACTTGAACCAGATTTGAGCATACCTAGTACCTCTTTTAAGGATAATTCTTGTTTTAAACAAACACGAAAAAATCTATCTGTAGTATCTTCTACCTGGACTTGCTGGAATTGCAAACAAGCAGGTCATATGTATTATAACTGTCAAGTTCCTAGGAAACTGTTTTGTTTTGGTTGTGGACATCCTGATACAGTAAAAACGAAATGTCCAAAGTGCTCAAAAAACGAACCAAGCGGTGGTCGAACTTCCCACTCTACCACAGTCGCTCAGAAACCGGGAACATCAGGAAAATCCAGCACCAAAGTAAAACCAAAACCTCAGGAAAAACCTACAAAAGACAAAAATTGAGGTTATCTCAAATAAATCCTGTAAATTCCAGTTTTGCAAGGAAAATTTCTCCTTCTATCTCAAAAAAGGTTCCTACTGTAAGTCACTCCGACTGGAATTCATGGCTTTTATTTGTCAAAAAATTCTATAAATTAAATTCAAGATCAAATTCAATAGTTTCAAACTCGAAGCATAAGTCTTTAGCAAATGTAGGGTCACTGTTGTATAACATGGAAAATGATAATCGACCTTATGTCGATATCATAATTTTTGATAAAACAATTTCTTGCCTTGTTGATACTGGTTCAAATATCTCATTGATTGGTTCTCGTGCACTAGATTTCATTCATAACTTATCGATACCTATCTTAAACGATGATAACTTAAAAATATCTACTGCAGATGGCAAGTTGCAGGACGTTCTTGGTTATATCGAAACATATGTCATCACAGACAAGATATCTAGGCTTATGAAATTTCATCTAATACCTTCTGTTAAACATGACATTATTCTCGGTATGGACTTTCTTAAGATTTTTAACGTAAAAATAAATTTCTCTAAATTATCTTTAACTGTAAATTCTCTCTCGTTGGCTGTAGTCAATACAATTCGGGATGTATCTCATTTAACTCCTAATCAAACTGGTAAATTAAATCAAACTATTGATCTCTCTTCTCTTGATTCTCCAGAGTGTTTTTGAGAGATTACGAGATGCCGGCTTGACGGTGAATTTACATAAATGTCAGTTTTGTCGTTCTTCCCTTAGATATCTAGGTTATGTAGTGGATGAAAATGGTCTTCGTACCGATCCTGAAAAGGTTTCTGCTATTTGTGAGTATCCTGTTCCGAAAACTGCCACTCAGGTGCGTAGATTCTTGGGAATGGTTTCGTATTATCGACGGTTTCTTAAAGATTTTTCTTCCTTATCTGCTCCAATTTCTGATCTTCTAAGTGAGGGAAAGAAACACCAACCCATTACTTGGACACCCCAAGCAGATCAAGCTTTCGAAAAGGTGAAAACTGTCCTAACTACCGCTCCTATCTTAAGTAGTCCCGATTTCACCAAACCTTTCTTCCTTATGACAGATGCTAGTGATGTTGGGGTAGGAAGTGTTCTTTTTCAACTGGAAGATGGACTCGAACATCCCATAGCTTATATGAGTAAGAAACTCACAAAGGGTCAAAAGAAGTTCAGTACTACCGAAAAGGAACTGTTAGCAGTTTTGTTAGGGATCGATCATTTTAGGTATTATCTTATCGGTCGTCATTTCACCGTAATTACCGATCATTCTTCTCTGGTTTGGTTGAATAACATGAAAAAACCTTCTCCTCGCTTAGCTAGATGGATATTGCAATTGCCGCAATACAACTTTTCTATCGTACACCGTAGATCTACCGGAACTGTAGTTGCGGATGCTTTATCTCGTATACCTGAAGTTAGTATTTTAGACTTATCTACCTTGCATCCTGATAAATGGTATAATGACATGATTTCTCATGTTCAGGATTTTCCGGAAAAATATCCAAGTTTTCGAGTTGAGAATAACATATTATATAAACATGTCTTTAATAAATTTGGACCAATTAGTAATATTTCCGATTGGAAAGTTGTCGTTCCTACTAAAAATCGAAATGAAATTTTACATCATTTTCATGATAGTCCAACTTCTTCTCACTTCGGTGTTTTTAAAACATCAGAGAGAATTTCTGAAATTTATTATTGGCCGAATCTTAGAAAATCGGTTTATAAATATGTCACTCGTTGTAAAATATGTGCATCGTGTAAACCATCTAACTTACCCCAAGCAGGATTAATGGGACAATATCGTAATATTAACTTCCCTTTTCAATTAATATCGTGTGATCTTTTAGGGCCATATCCCCGATCTCGCAAAGGTAATCAGTTCGCACTTGTTGTAGTTGACTGGTTCACTAAATTCGTATTGGTTCATCCCTTACGTCAGGCTACCGCTCGTTCTATAGTGGATTTTTTAGAAAATCATGTTTTTCTCATTTTTGGAATACCTCAAATCGTTTCGTGTGATAATGGTAAACAGTTCACGAGTCATCTTTTCAAAAATCTCATGGAAAAATATTCAGTACAAAAGATATGGTATAATGCTAACTTTCATCCGCAAATTAATCATACTGAGCGCGTAAACAAATCCATTGTCACAGCTATACGATCTTATAGTTATGAAGATCATAGAACATGGGATGAAGAAATATATAAAATTGCTCAAGCAATTCGGCTGTCGAAACATGAGGTTACCGATTTCACCCCTTCCTTCCTTACCTTTGCTCGAAATGTACCTGCCTCGGGAAATTTTTATGGTAAAATTGCAGAAAATGCAAATAATCAGGTTACCATTTCTGACAAAGTTCACCGAATTCAGGATACACAAGAAATGCCTAAATCTTTCGAAGTGGTGAGAAAGAACTTGCAAACAGCATATCGACAAAGTAGTCAACGTTATAATTTGCGCAAACGTGATCATAGGTTTTATGTAGGTGATCGGGTTTGGAAAAAGAACTACCCAAAATCGGACAAAGCCAGATATATTTCCGCAAAATTTTTACCGAAATATACACAATGTACCGTATATCGTGTTATCTCTCCCTTAGTGTATGAATTAAAAGATGAAACGGTAAAAAATATTGGTCGATGGCACATGAAAGACCTTAAAGCTGGTATCTTGTCTGATGATGAGTGTTCTGATATCGATTATTCCGAAGCAGCCCTAACGTAATCAGATAAATATATCTTTCCTAATTGTTCATTCTATTTGTGTTGTATGCTGGTGTCTCGAAAATTTTTTTTTTATCTTTTTATCATAGAGATTTTCCTTTTCTTTGACTAGAAAACGATAATGACTTTCTTTCCCTACTACTGATTAGCAAATTAACCTTCGTGTTCTGAGATAAATGAGTAGTGTAATAAATATTTTCCTAGCCGGATGGAATTCTAATCTAAGAATTATAATATAAAATCTGTTGAGAATTTTTCGAATTTTTAAAATATTCAAATTCATTATAATTTTGAAAAAGTTTTTTTGCACAGTCAAATCAAATTGAGTAATAAACCTGTTGCGCACATGCATAGAGGTTAATGAATTGGGTCTAATTGATTTGGAGAAATATCGGATATACCTTAAATGTTTTAGGGGTGATATTATATCTTCAGTACCTTATCTTATCTTAATTATCGTAGTTTACGATAAATATCTTACCTTATCTTATCTTATCTAAGTGGACAAGGGTAGTAAACTTGTCTACTGTACTATATATTTTATAGTACTTATCTTATCTTATCGTTACAGACAAAGTGTCTTGTCTGTATTTATATACCGAAAGGGTATATTAAATTTTTTTTTAAAGACCATTGACAATTTGACTTTGCAATTAACTTAATAGTTGCTGACATATCAGGGGATATCGAAGTTATTATCTTAGCTCTAAAGTTTTATTACTTCAGTTATCTAAAATTTCTATTATCTTAACTATCTTGAAATTTTAATATCTTAACTGTTTTAAAATTTCCTTTATCTTAATTATCTTAAAACTTTTCATTACCTTCATGTTGAAAATTTTTAGTATCTCAACTGTTTTAAATTTTTTTTATTATCTATTTGTTAATATGTTCGAGATGTCAACTTACATTACAGAAATTCTTTTTGCCTATCTTCAGTCAATATCTTACCTAATATCTTGTTTACTTAAAATTTTTCTATTTTGCTCATTACATACCTCTATCTATGATCATTCCGAAAGATTGATCTAGATATTTCACTTATAGACATGGATTCAATCTGTCTATATTTTATTGCATCACATGTTCCCTTTTTGATTATATTTTTTGTTGGATTTCTCAGCAGTGGGTGTTAAGGGAGCTCAGAGCGGTCTGGAATGTGTTTCAGGGTTCAGCGTCGGGGGGTTAATCAGCCTGGGAGGCAGAGGTGGCTAAAGTCTGCTGTCATTAGTTAAATCTACTTGGGGGGTTAGCTACTGCGTTTTTTTCGTTTTTTTTTTTGGTTTGTTGTTATTCATTATTTAGTTTATCGATCTTGAAAGCTTTTCTATTTAAGGAACGTTATGTTGTATTGTCATGGTGTTTTGGGTTTGGATTTCATCTGAAGCTGAGATTGAAGACCACGACGCGATTTAACATCTCTCGCGAGGTCCTTTTCATTAGGCAGAAGTTGATTTCTTGATCGGTGATACTGTGGTGATGCACATATCCGACCAAAAATATGAGTAGTTTTTTGGGTTTTTTTTTTATTTCATATATCGTTATATGGGGTATAATATATTGGAAATTTTAGCTTGACAGGAGCTACATTCTGTTAGGGAGTAATACAAACTTCCTTGGCATTGTTCCAAAACATTTTAGCTTGACAGGAGCTACATTCTGTTAGGGAGTAATACAAACTTCCTTGGATTTGTTCCAAAAATATATTTTTTTTTCTATTCATATGATAGTAGTAATTAAATAAAGAAACATTTTATAAATAATAGCTCATCCATATCTTTTTTATCTAACTGAGGGATAATCAATGTATCTGATGGGAGTCTCATTTCTTTCCTTATCTTATCTTATCTTATGTCATTATCTTTGGGAACCCACTGATGCAGTGATTTATCTTTCTATTAAATTTCTAAAATTATTGGTATGTAGATACCTGGTACTGGTTCCGCTTTTCTCAGAATTTACCGTTCAAAGTTTCTGCTGTGTTTGTTAGATGATTTTTTTTCCTAATGTTCTGCTTGCGCGATGACCAATGGCTACTGTGGACGCTAACTGGCAACCTCCCTGGTAAGGGCCTAGGAAGAAAAAAATCACCTGGCTTACCGGTGAAGACTTTGGACCGCTCCCTTTCTTTCATTTTTTTTAAATCTTTATTTTTCTCTAAATTAATTATTCGGAAGAATCCTCAAATTTGTTCTTATCCTTCAGTATCGCAGTGACTCGTTCCTTTCTTCTTAGTCTTCCTATCGTTCAATATCTTCTTAATATCTTCTTTACTTCAGTCTCGTATTAGCTCAATGATTTTCACTTATAAAAAAATTTTTTTTGAAAACTTTACTTCCCTCTATTGAATTAATAAATTATCGTATGGGCGGCGAATAGCCAGTCCTTTCTCATACCCAACACCGAGAAATGTTTCAAGGCTGAATATATTTACTGTCGACGAGAGTCGAAATCAACGTTTCTATGCGTGCCGATCGAGGTCCGTCTGTCGGGAAAATAGTCACTTCTATTTTGAGATTCCCACTTCGACCTCGTGTCTCTTCTTCTACCAATTATAAATCAAATATGAAACAAGAATTCACTACTGAAATGTAAATTTCTTTCCTGGTCAAAGCGTATGAGCGTGACACGAACATGAGACGTAAGTCTGTTGTCTTTCACATGTTTTCGTGTATTTAAACAAGTGGCAAAAGGGTTTCATTCTTTCTTTCCTGCGAACATGTGCTATTGAAGCCTTTCTGAATTATCTTATCTCTAAGTAGTGCATTCATTTGAGTGGTAAGTCATTTCGCTTAAATGTATAACTAACTCTCCTTTCTTAATAGTTTCTACCTTCCTATCTTTATTATGTAGCAATGTCATTCCAGTGCCAGGAATATATATCGATATGAATTTGTTTTTTTTTTGTTCTTTCAGATCTTTTTTTTCATATTATCTTTGAATATATTTCAAACCTATTTAAAAATATATACATATTTAAAATATGTATGTATTTACCGGTGCAGAATCGGTTATTCGATTTTATCGTTTTTAATTTGCTTTCCTTGAGTATTTATTTTATCTAAAAATACAGGATGTATGAACCACGTTGTCAAATAATTTTCTTTAATATCAAATATTATCTGTACTGTAATATCATACTTCAGACATCCTGGATTTTGTTAAATTGGTTAAATTTGTTCCTGATACTATATTTGTTCCCCAGCACTTTATCTGGGATACTTATCTGGTACCAGAAAGCTACCTCCACTTTATCTGGGACTGGAAATCTATCTACAACTTTATCTACAAGTTTCTCTACAACTTTATCTACAAGTTTTTCTACAATTTATCTACAACGTTATCTACAACTTCACCAGGAACAAGATGAACTAAAGAAAGAACAGGAAAGTACAATATTTCTGGAATTGCTCTCCAACACAACATATGTCGTCATACATCGTGAATAACTAGTCAATAAAATTTTATTTCATTTTTTTTAGTCAGTATACAACTTGTAAATTTAATAACGTTGTTCATATAGTTTTTTTCCCTTCCAATCTTCCAGGATTTGTCGCTATAATGCGGATGTGAATAACAAATAAGCTAGTATTATTCAGAGTGGCGCCCACTTACCTTTCTTAATTTTCATAATTTACCTTTATTTCACCTTAAATAAATCTCAAGTAGGATTACCCGAGAACCGGTAAGACTACTCTCTGAATTTGTACTAGTTTGGTCTCAGAATCTACACCTGAGGTGCTCTCTAAACTGAGTAGCCGTAGCAAATTGTCGCCCAACCTTGTTGGAGGCGTTGCAAAGTGGCATTACCTTATCGTTACGTAACATAAACTGGTTTCACAACGGTATGGCCCTCTATAAAACGTTCAAAGGTATCGCGACACGTGTCCGCACCACTGGGATCGTTTGCACCACCATCCACTAGATTTGAGCACATCCATATGGATCTAGTAGGACCGCTACCAATTTCAAGGGGATACAGATACCTATTAACATGCGTTGACCGTTTTACAAGATGGCCAGAAGCTTTTCCACTCAAAAACATTGAGGCAGAAACTATTTCTCGGCAGTTCTTCGAAGGTTGGGTAGCACGTTTTGGCGTACCTCTCCGTATTACTACAGACCAAGGACGTCAATTCGAATCAAAATTATTCAACAGATTAAGTAAACTCATTGGTTCAACACACTTCCGAACCACAGCATACCATCCCGCAGTCAACGGTCTAGTAGAACGATTTCACCGTCAACTGAAGGCAGCTATAAGATGCCACGACAGCTCAACTTGGGTAGACTCTTTACCCACGGTTTTACTTGGAATTAGATACGCATGGAGAGAAGACCTAGGAGCTTCTTCAGCAGCTCTTGTTTATGGTGAATCATTGCGTGTTCCCGGAGAATTTCTAACAAAACGTGGCAATGAAGGTAACTCAGAACCAGCTGACTATGCAAAAGAAATCATGCAACATTTCCAGCAACTAAGACCAGTCAATGGGACGAATCATAGTCAGCCGCATACGTTCATATTTAAAGAGCTGCAGACAACACATGCACTCGTGAGGCACAGCGCATTGAAAAGCAGCCTCCAACAACCATATGATGGCCCCTTTCCAATTATAAATAGAGGACAAAAAACATTCACGTTGAGGATAGCAGATCGCAATATAAAAATATCCATAGACCGTCTCAAACCCGCGTTTATTTTACAGGAAGACCATCATAACAGTTGCGGTGAAGATCCTAAAAAGCATTTCAGAACATCAAATGCTTCAGAAGAGAGTTCGAAAACAGAGTTACACGTAGCGGAAGACGTGTTACATTTTCAGAACGCTTACAAGTTTGAGTGTAGTGTAGCGTAACTTTTCAATAATTTCATTAATTTTTATCATTACTTACAATTAGTAATATTATGTAATTTTATTGTCATTTCTTTTTTTCCCTTTCACGTGATTTTATTTAAGCAAATCACTGGTAAGGGAGTACTGTGGTGACACTATAAACAATATTTAGAATCCAGTAGTTAAACTTGCTCAACGAGTTTCCTTGCTTTTACTGAATCTTTCGAAACCCACACCAACTTTGTATGATAAAAAAGAGTATATTCTACTCTACCGCAATTTGAAGCAAGCCTTAGAACATGGCCTTAAAGTAACTAAAATACATAAAGTCTTAAAATTCAATCAATCCCCCTGGTTACGATCATACATCGAGCTCAACACTCGACTTAGAACTGCAGCCACCTCTGAATTTAAAAAAAAATTATAAATTAGCAAATAATGCAGTGTTTGGTAAGACTATGGAGAATATAAGACTCAGAACGGTTGTTTATTTAACAAGAGCTTATGGAGGTCGCTACGGAGCTAAAAATTTAATTGCAAATCCACGATTTCATAGCCGTACAATTTTTGATGAAAAAACCGACTTGATGGCCATTGAATTAAAAAAAGCTGAACTAGTATTTAACAAACCTTTGTATATCGGCGCAGCAATCTCAGACATTTCTAAAATATGTATGTGTGATTTTCATTTTAAATTTATGCTTCCAAAAGTTGGAGCCGATAATGTTAAATTAATGTACACAGATGCAGATAGTTTTATCTATGAAATAAAAACCCCGGATGTATATAAAGACGTTATTGCCAAAGAAATTTCAAAATTTGATACATCTGATTATGTTGAGGATAATCCTTACAGCATTCCACTTGTTAACAAAAAAGTCTTGGGCTTAATGAAAGATGAGGCAAACGGTAAAATAATAACGCATTTTGTTGGGTTGAGATCAAAAATATATACATTTAAAGTTCAGGGAGGAAAAGTTGTTGAAAAATCAAAGGGTATTAAGTATAACGTTGTAAAAAATAAATTAACATTCGAAGATTATGAAAAATGCTTCAAGGAATTCAAAGAGAAAACTGCAAGTCAACGAACAATTCAATCCTACGCTCACAATGTTTTTAGTGTCGAACAATCAAAAGTGACAATAAGCCCATACGATGATAAGCGAAAATTGATTTCTAATTCGTTTGATATGCTTCCCTGGGGGCACTATAACATTAAATAGTAGAATATTTTTTTTGATCACTTGAAATTCATAAGACAAAAAAAATCAATTGCCTTAACATACCATGAATCTCTACCACAATAATTATTATTTTATAGATAAAAAAGAAAATGGTTCCAACGCCGTTTACAGAGCAGCAAGCTAGAAGCCTTCGTTTATACGAATACATGAAAAGGAACAGAAAACTTTTTTTTCGATTTAGGAACCATTATTCACTTATGTAAATCAGCTGGAATATTAACACGAAATGATGTGCGAAGGCTACTGGGCTTCTATAATGTACCACTAGCAATTTTAACAGTAATACTTCAGCGTTACAGATTACCTATAATACCTGTTGAATCTGATTACGATTCTGATGAAACCGTCTATAATAATTGAGTAAAATTAAAACCATCTTCCAGAAAAAAAAATGTAACTAAGTTTTTCCGCGAGTTTTTGCTGCAGCAATAACAACTATATTTTTACAGTATATATATTTTTTATCAATTATATTTTTACAATATATATATTTTTCATCAATTATATTTTTTACAATATATATTTACAAAAAAAAATCTAGTTTTTTTTATTTTCTTCACAACCTGGTGAGACATTATTCATAAAAATATTTTTTTTTTTTTTTAATTATAAACATTTTGTCGCGACTTGCAAGTTGGTTGCTGTTAGTTTTGTATACATAATTAAATACTCTATTGTAAGGTAAGGTTTAGTCTCATTTCCTCCTCATGTACCCTTTGCAAGTTTAGGGTGGGGGAAAACAGTTCTTGAGGTCATTTAAACTTCGCTGGCGCCCATCAATATTTCCTGGTAAATTTTATACTCACACCCTGCCACCGTTCTGAGTGAGCTGAAGGCCCTAAAGGTTGACACCGGGACAACTGGACTTACATGTAACCCTATAGACTACTTTTTGTCTTGAAAGAAAAAGGGAAGGTTACAGCCTCTACGACTTTTTTCGTAAATTCGCTATATTGGTAATATGTGTTTCCTTTTAGAAAATATATATGCCCATCGATAAACTTTGAAGGCATTTGTTATACCGAGCGGTATTCCAGGAAACTGATTCGACCGCGTGTCTTTAATGAGTAAGGGTTTAAGGTAAATTCAAAATAATTATAGGTGACATATAACACGAAATTTCTTCCACTATTAGCTTGAAACATGGCATTAACTTGTTTAAATCGAACATCGACAATATTTTCCAATATGTGTAAATCTGGGAAGGATACCGTGAAAAATTCGTTGGTTCGATTGTTCAACGCAAATAGACGGAAGTTTGAAAAATATATGAAATTGATGTGGATTTTAGTATTGCCGGAAGGTAATCAAAAAGATTATCGAGTCCAGAGAGTTGTTCCACCACTTGTGGCCCTTACCCCCTTTCCTCGTTTTTTCCGCGCAGTTCTTTTCATAAGACGAGACTATACTCGAGCTTGCTCCGCTACGGCCCAATCAATCTCATCTTTATTACTGAGACTCCTAGGGAATCCATCGAGCCTCCTCGTGAGATCCAGTTTATACCGTTCCCAGTTGGTAGTCCTAGGGTCCCTATACTTTACTAATTGTTCTTCAACATCAGCATTGTATCTGAAACATATATAGCTGTGATCCGACAATGACGGATCATCATTAACATAAAAGTCCTTTACCATACTAACCACGGTACTTGGAAGTGTAATCCCCGCTAAAGTGATGCAACAGAGCATCATAAAACTAAAACGCCATACCGGTACCTATTATACATGTTCATTGCTAAAAATGACATGTTTGCCCCAGTATGGTGGCCACTTGGCGACGCTCCCTAGGTATGGCGTTTTGAAATCTTTGTTCTACAGTTCATTGTTAACAAAGATCACGAAACAACAGCGCGGGGCCCATGATCCATTTCCACAGTCGAAAAATTACACGTTTCGGTCAGTATGGTGGACCTTAAGTGACGCCATATTGGTATGGCATATTGAGTTCGCGGACTTTGGCGACCTCCTTGACGACATAAAACAAGAATCAAAGTGGGGCCTATGATCCAGGGGCATCGATATTAATTACACGATTGAAAATTCACCCCCACAAAAAGCTACACTTTATTGGTGCCACACCGGGATTTCAAAGTGGGGAATAACTTCGCTTATCAGCCCCCAGAGCCTCGGCGTGGGGCCTATGATACATGCAAAAACCCTCTCGGCTCCCGGTCTATTACTAAAATCTGATTGGGTAGGATTTATGTTGCTCTTTGCCTTATTTTACAAAAAAATTTACAAGGGGGTCCTGGTTGAACGTTTTGGGCATCATATCATTGAATCCCAATAGTTGTAACGATTGCCAAAGATCTTTTGTCATGTTATTACCATTTTGATAGGATTCATGACATTGTCAGTTATGTTACAAAGTTGTCAATAATTTTATGTTAGTTGTTCTCTGTAGAATAAAGCCTTATTTTAAAGGTAATCCTTCGTAATTTACTACAATTTATTGTCCTCAACTTTATTGAACGAGAAATCAAACATCTTCTAAAAGAAAAGATCATAGAACCCAGTATCTCCCCCTGGAGGGCTCAACCTCTGGTAACTTCAAGTGAAAACCACAAGAAACGTATATGTATATACAATTCTCAAACCATGAATAAATCTACATTATTGGATGCATACCCATTGCCACGGATAGAAGACATTGTAAACCAAATTTCGAAATATTCCGTTTTTAGTACAATCGATCTCCGTAGTGCCTATTACCAAATTACAATTAAAGATGAAGAAAAGATCTACACTGCATTTGAAGCTTGTGGAAACTTGTACCAATTTACTCGAATTCTGTTTGGTGTTACCAATGGAGTCGCTTGTTTCCAACGAACCGTCGACAGCATCATTAACCCTTTCACTGCGGCATGCATATTCTGTAGTTCACTACCGTGTGCGGCTCCCGAACAGCTCCGCGGCTGGAAACGTTTCTCGCAGCTTGGGTCGGCAGATTTAGAGTGCCACTTTTAAACAGTAGCGTATCATTTAAATTATTTGGAATTAAAACACAGCATATATTACAATACTTTTATTAATGTTTATTTACAGATTCATAAAAATCAATTAAAAATAACAAAAAACAACTGTAAAATAATAATAATAATAAAAATTTAAAATAAAATTAGTAACTCATAATAAAAATAATGCAGAAATACAAACAAACTAATAAAACAAGTAGATGTTCTGTGATATTGTTCAAAACATGGTACCGCACAAATTGCGACATTACATTTCAAACATCTGAAGGTGGTTTCTTTGCGCTTTTGCTTACTAGAACAAACCACGCAACGTCTACAGATAAGTTTATTTTGTTCATTACGTTGATCTGTTATACTTGGGAAGTGCCTTTCAATTAGACGTAGGGGAGATTTTTCATTTGCTTCCTACAGATCGATTCTTCACTTTTTTATGTTCTTCTACTAATTGCTTGATTAATTTTAATTGGAAATCAATAAGGGGCAACTTTTTCCCAAGTTTAAGTTGATACAAAGCATGTGCATTCAGTATTGACATGTCCAATAAATGAAAAAATATTTTTTTATAACATTTGATGGATTTTCGGACTGTTTCTGTGGAACTATAAAGCATATCGCATCGATCTACTGCACCCATATTCTTGTTGTATTCTAGGATACATGCAGGCTTACTAACTTCAATGCCCCGTTTATTTTCAAAAGGTACAACATCTGCAGCATGAAATGTCGTTAGCATAAAAACCTCTCTTTTATCCTTCCATTTTAATGCTAAGATTTTATCTGTCGACGCATGCTCTACTTCACCAATTTCTAATTTGTTTTTGAGGGAGGGCATATGAGCTCTATTTCTTTTGACCGTTCCACATGCATTAATTTCATTTTGATGAAGTACGGAAAAAAGCTTGGGACTTGTATACCAATTATCGAGGAATATATTATGTCCTTTATACATGTATGGCTCTATGAGGGTTAAAACTATATTTGCTCCCATTCCAAGATTGCCTTCATATTCCTGAATGTTAGTTGTATTGCCTGTATAGATGATAAAGTCTAATACATATCCAGTTTTGCAGTCACACAAAACAAAAAACTTTATTCCGAATCGATGTCGCTTCGATGGAATATATTGCTTGTAACTGATTCGTCCCTTGAACAGCATCAAACTCTCATCTATACATAGATTTTGGTATGGATGCAGATTTTTTTTAAAATAAGATTTGAGAGAATCGACCACTGTTCTAATTTTGAAGAGACGATCATCGTTTGCATTGTTTTGTTCTTCGTTATTAGCAAAATGAAGATTACGCAGGAGAAGGATATATCTATCACGAGATATAATTTGACTGAATATTGGTGTAGCAATAAGGGGATCGGTGGCCCAATAGTCATTTATTTTTCGTTTCTTTGTCTGAGCCATTAACATTGAAACAGCCAGGAAAACATAGAGTTCATCATTATTAGTAGGCTTCCACTTACTTTGGCGAGAAGTGCTTGCTGACATTTGTGTGGTAAGATCAGCAAAACGATTTGTTTCGTTTACTATATGTTCCAATAATGATTCAGAAAAAAATTGCTTGAAACACGTAATTGGACTTGCATTCTTATCAAGGGTGTTTTTTGATTCCGAATTAGCAGCATTGTAGTCGTGAATAGTGGGATTAAATATGTGGTTACCCCAGGAAAAGTCTTCAATAAACTTTGGTACTTTATTTGGTGGACCATCGTCTAAAACGCATTTGTTTATTTTTACTGATAATTATTAGAAACTTCAATTTCTTACCTGCGGAATCACCCTCGGTTTCTGACACATCTAAATAATTGTCTGTTGTCGGTACTTCTGAATCAGCTTCTGTTTCAGACGCTTCATCTTCGTCACTCATAGGCACGTCATCTGCATTTTCGTCAAATATTTCTTCATCGCTATTCATCAATATGTCCAATAGTTCTTCGTCAGTATAAAATTTTCGTTTTCCAGACATTATCTATCATTTAAATAATATGGCATTATTTATTATTCGTCACCCCACTATTGTAATATTAGTCAAACGGTAGCCAATTTAAATTCAGGTTATAATATTTTTGTTTTTATTTTATAATAATTATTTGCAATTTTTAATAATCTGGAGAAAAAGCCAACTTTAAATTCATGGCCAGCTTCATGAATCCACTTATAAAAAAAAAAACCAGCAATGCAATACATCGAAAATAATAAACACTTACCGTTGAATTTTACTATCCTGGCAATACACTGAATTAACTAAATGATCTACAATACGCAACAACCGAATGAACATAGCATGCACGGCACTGACAAGTTTTCACAAGTTTGGACGTCTCCGAGCGGTTCCCGCAGTGAAAGCACATAAAATTCTCATGACGCCTTCCGACATCTAGCGACCAGGGGAGGCAAGGATTAATAAGTAGAAATCTACTAACGAACGTCTGCGTTCGGTTCTCGTAGTTAAACCTTCCGGGGACCTCTGCGTTTATACACGGTTCCCGCACGTAGATTGCCACTTTCTGGTGCGGCTTCGAACGGTTCCCGCAGTGAAAGGGTTAAGAAAGAAAATCTATTGTAGAGCATATTTTAACTTGCGGTCGAATCAACTTATTCAAATCCAACCAATGTTTTTGTTTGTAAATGTCCACGAATCTCAGTCCCCAAAAGTATTTTTCTTTCAGATTTAAATAGTCGCAAATGAAGTTTAGTAGATTTCTTCCGAAGTGGTCTGATTTGTACTCGCATTCTACCATAGAACCGTTGGTGAGAAGGTGAATGGAGCACGGGAACAACACTTCTATACCATCCATACTGTTTTTCATTATTACTGTTCTCATGATAAATTTGGATAAGTCTTGGAATCTGAAATAGATACAATGTAGTGTGACGTCTAGATCTAATCGATCGGGGCGAAGTAGCAAATACTGCAACTTTAAAGCTGTTACGGCCGAACAGAATAGAGATGATTTCATTCGAGACTCGTTTATCAGTGGTTTAAGTTCACTACAAATTAGACAGCGGCTTCTAGAGCACTCTTCTTTGAGCTTAATTCAAGCGTTTGATACTGCGAGAGCGTTAGAAAGAGCCAAGCAACATGCTGAATCATATTCATCAGCTTTTGATTCAAGTGTTGCCGTTTTACAAAACGCAGAACCGTCACAAGATTCTGAAAATTCATCAACCAGGCCGTTAGCAGCTGCTGCATCTTTTCAGAAATGTTTCTTTTGTGGTAGAGATAGACACCTGCGCGAACACTGTCCTGCTAAAAATGAAATTTGCAATTTCTGCAATAAAAGAGGTCATTTTTCAACTGTGAGTAGATCAAGTAACACCAGAAGAACTCAGAAAACATCTGCTACTATTCTGTCTACGATTTCTGCTGTTTCTCCTAGTTGTTTATCCAAATCTATTATTCAAATTAAAATAAACAACATAATCACAGATGCACTAGTCGATACAGGGAGTTCTGATAGCTATATTTCAAGTAAAATTGTTGCCAGTAGAAATATTTGTGTCATTCCATCAAGAATTAATGTTAAAATGGCTTCAACATCTCTCACGTCGCAAGTTCTTGGATATTGTATTTTACGCCTACAAATTTTGGATACATTTATTCAAATGTAAAGCTTTTAGTCCTTGATGAACTCTGCACTGAAGCAATCATTGGTCATGATATTCTGAAGCAACATTCCCGACTCGAAATTCTCTTTGGAGGTGACAAATCTACCCTAACAATATGCAATTTAGCAGTAGCAAATGTTAAACCATTCAGTTTATTTTCAAATTTGACATTGCATTGCAAACCAATCGCAATAAAATCCCGTCGATTTACAACTTCAGACCTCAACTTTATTGAACAAGAAATCGAACATCTTCTAAAAGAAAAGATCATAGAACCCAGTATCTTCCCCTGGAGGGCTCAACCTCTGGTAACTTCAAGTGAAAACCACAAGAAACGTATGTGTATTGACTATTCTCAAACCATAAATAAATATACATTATGCATACCCATTGCCACGGATAGAAGACATTGTAAACCAAATTTCGAAATATTCCGTTTTTAGTACAATCGATCTCCGTAGTGCCTATTACCAAATTCCAATTAAAGATGAAGAAAAGATCTACACTGAATTTGAAGCTTGTGGAAACTTGTACCAATTTACTCGAATTCTGTTTGGTGTTACCAATGGAGTCGCTTGTTTCCAACGAACCGTCGACAGCTTCATCAAGAAAGATAATCTATTGTAGAGCATATTTTAACTTGCGGTCGAATCAACTTATTCAAATCCAACCAATGTCTTTGTTTGTAAATGTCCACGAATCTCAGTCCCAAAAAGTATTTTTCTTTCAGATTTAAATAGTCGCAAATGAAGTTTAGTAGATTTCTTCCGAAGTGGTCTGATTTGTACTCGCATTCTACTATAGAACCGTTGGTGAGAAGGTGAATGGAGCACGGGAACAGCACTTCTATACCATCTATACTGTTTTTCATTATTACTGTTCTCATGATTAATTTGGAATCTGAAATAGATACAATGTAGTGTGACGTCTAGATCTTAATTAATTGGTGCCATATTTAGGTCCCAAGTGAATTTTGCATCGCATTTCAAATAACGCCGTAAGAGAATAATGCCGCACTAAATAGACACTCTATACATTCTTAACACTCATTTCGACAACAATTTCACTTGAGGATGACCACTGTTGTATTTTTTCAATATTCACATACATGCAAAACATTTTACACAAAATTATCATATACACATAAAATAAGAAGAAAAATATATATATATATATATATATATATGTGATTAATTGAGCACGTTAGGGACAACAAATCGGTATGGCAGTGATATGTTCGTTCTTTATACTTCAAAACACACATAAAAATGCCGGTGTGGCAGTGGGGCCTTTAATACACTTAACCTATAAAAATGTGACCATTTGGGAAGACAATATCTGACGATAACGTCATCAGATCGGTATGGCAGTGATATATTCATTCTTTATACTTCAAAATACACATAAAAATGCCGGTGTGGCAGTGGGGCCTTTAATACACTTAACCTATAAAAATATGACCACTTGGAAAGACAATATCTTACGTTAGCGACATCAGATCGGTATGGCAGTGATATATTCATTCTTTATACTTCAAAATACATATAAAAATTCAGATTTAGATAGTCGCAAATGAAGTTTAGTAGATTTCTTCCTAAGTGGTCTGATTTGTACTCGCATTCTACTATAGAACCGTTGGTGAGAAGGTGAATGGAGCACGGGAACAACAACAACACCATCCATACTGTTTTTCATTATTACTGTTCTCATGATAAATTTGGATAAGTCTTGGAATCTGAAATAGATACAATGTAGTGTGACGTCTAGATCTAATCGATCGGGGCGAAGTAGCAAATACTGCATCTTTAAAGCTGTTACGGCCGAACAGAATAGAGATGATTTCATTCGAGACTCGTTTATCAGTGGTTTAAGTTCACTACAAATTAGACAGCGGCTTCTAGAGCACTCTTCTTTGAGCTTAATTCAAGCGTTTGATACTGCGAGAGCGTTAGAAATAGCCAAGCAACATGCTGAATCATATTCATCAGCTTTTGATTCAAGTGTTGCCGTTTTACAAAACGCAGAACCGTCACAAGATTCTGAAAATTCATCAACCAGGCCGTTAGCAGCTGCTGCATCTTTTCAAAAATGTTTCTTTTGTGGTAGAGATAGACACCTGCGCGAACACTGTCCTGCTAAAAATGAAATTTGCAATTTCTGCAATAAAAGAGGTCATTTTTCAACTGTGTGTAGATCAAGTAACACCAGAAGAACTCAGAAAACATCTGCTACTATTCTGTCTACGATTTCTGCTGTTTCTCCTAGTTGTTTATCCAAATCTATTATTCAAATTAAAATAGCTGAAGCTTCTGGAAACTTGTACCAATTTACTCGAATTCTGTTTGGTGTTACCAATGGAGTCGCTTCTTTCCAACGAACCGTCGACAGTATCATCAAGAAAGAAAATCTATTGTAGAGCATATTTTAACTTGCGGTCGAATCAACTTATTCAAATCCAACCAATGTCTTTGTTTGTAAATGTCCACGAATCTCAGTCCCAAAAAGTATTTTTCTTTCAGATTTAAATAGTCGCAAATGAAGTTTAGTAGATTTCTTCCGAAGTGGTCTGATTTGTACTCGCATTCTACTATAGAACGGTTGGTGAGAAGGTGAATGGAGCACGGGAACAACACTTCTATACCATCTATACTGTTTTTAATTATTACTGTTCTCATGATTAATTTGGAATCTGAAATAGATACAATGTAGTGTGACGTCTAGATCTTAATTAATTGGTGCCATATTTAGGTCCCAAGTGAATTTTGCATCGCATTTCAAATAACGCCGTAAGAGAATAATGCCGCACTAAATAGACACTCTATACATTCTTAACACCCATTTCGACAACAATTTCACTTGAGGATGACCACTGTTGTATTTTTTCAATATTCACATACATGCAAAACATTTTACACAAAATTATCATATACACATAAAATAAGAAGAAAAAAAAATATATATATATATGTGATTAATTGAGCACGTTAGGGACATCAAATCGGTATGGCAGTGATATGTTCGTTCTTTATACTTCAAAACACACATAAAAATGCCGGTGTGGCAGTGGGGCCTTTAATACACTTGACCTATAAAAATGCGACCATTTGGGAAGACAATATCTGACGATAGCGTCACCAGATCGGTATGGCAGTGATATATTCATTCTTTATACTCCAAAATACACATAAAAATGCCGGTGTGGCAGTGGGGCCTTTAATACACTTAACCTATAAAAATATGACCACTTGGGAAGACAATATCTTACTTACGTTAGCGACATCAGATCGGTATGGCAGTGATATATTCATTCTTTATACTTCAAAATACATATAAAAATTCAGATTTAAATAGTCGCAAATGAAGTTTAGTAGATTTCTTCCGAAGTGGTCTGATTTGTACTCGCATTCTACCATAGAACCGTTGGTGAGAAGGTGAATGGAGCACGGGAACAACACTTCTATACCATCCATACTGTTTTTCATTATTACTGTTCTCATGATAAATTTGGATAAGTCTTGGAATCTGAAATAGATACAAAGTAGTGTGACGTCTAGATCTAATCGATCGGGGCGAAGTAGCAAATACTGCATCTTTAAAGCTGTTACGGCCGAACAGAATAGAGATGATTTCATTCGAGACTCGTTTATCAGTGGTTTAAGTTCACTACAAATTAGACAGCGGCTTCTAGAGGACTCTTCTTTGAGCTTAATTCAAGCGTTTGATACTGCGAGAGCGTTAGAAATAGCCAAGCAACATGCTGAATCATATTCATCAACTTTTGATTCAAGTGTTGCCGTTTTACAAAACGCAAAACCGTCACAAGATTCTGAAAATTCATCAACCAGGCCGTTAGAAGCTGCTGCATCTTTTCAGAAATGTTTCTTTTGTGGTAGAGATAGACACCTGCGCGAACACTGTCCTGCTAAAAATGAAATTTGCAATTTCTGCAATAAAAGAGGTCATTTTTCAACTGTGTAGATCAAGTAACACCAGAAGAACTCAGAAAACATCTGCTACTATTCTGTCTACGATTTCTGCTGTTTCTCCTAGTAGTTTATCCAAATCTATTATTCAAATTAAAATAAACAACATAATCACAGATGCACTAGTCGGTACAGGGAGTTCTGATAGCTATATTTCAAGTAAAATTAATGCCAGTAGAAATATTTGTGTCATTCCATCAAGAATTAATGTTAAAATGGCTTCAACATCTCTCACGTCGCAAGTTCTTGGATATTGTATTTTACGTCTACAAATTTTGGATAACATTTATTCAAATGTAAAGCTTTTAGTCCTTGATGAACTCTGCACTGAAGCAATCATTGGTCATGATATTCTGAAGCAACATTCCCGACTCGAAATTCTCTTTGGAGGTGACAAATCTACCCTAACAATATGCAATTTAGCAGTAGCAAATGTTAAACCATTCAGTTTATTTTCAAATTTGACGTTGCATTGCAAACCAATCGCAATAAAATCCCGTCGATTTACAACTTCAGACCTCAACTTTATTGAACAAGAAATCAAACATCTTCTAAAAGAAAAGATCATAGAACCCAGTATCTTCCCCTGGAAGGCTCAACCTTTAGTAACTTCAAGTGAAAACCACAAGAAACGTATGTGTATTGACTATTCTCAAACCATAAATAAATATACATTATGCATACCCATTGCCACGGATAGAAGACATTGTAAACCAAATTTCGAAATATTCCGTTTTTAGTACAATCGATCTCCTTAGTGCCTATTACCAAATTCCAATTAAAGATGAAGAAAAGATCTACACTGCATTTGAAGCTTGTGGAAACTTGTACCAATTTACTCGAATTCTGTTTGGTGTTACCAATGGAGTCGCTTGTTTCCAACGAACCGTCGACAGCATCATCAAGAAAGAAAATCTATTGTAGAGCATATTTTAACTTGCGGTCGAATCAACTTATTCAAATCCAACCAATGTCTTTGTTTGTAAATGTCCACGAATCTCAGTCCCCGAAAGTATTTTTCTTTCAGATTTAAATTGTCGCAAATGAAGTTTAGTAGATTTCTTCCGAAGTGGTCTGATTTGTACTCGCATTCTTCTATAGAACCGTTGGTGAGAAGGTGAATGGAGCACGGGAACAACACTTCTATACCATCTATACTGTTTTTCATTATTACTGTTCTCATGATAAATTTGGATAAGTCTTGGAATCTGAAATAGATACAATGTAGTGTGACGTCTAGATCTAATCGATCGGGGCGAAGTAGCAAATACTGCAACTTTAAAGCTGTTACGGCCGAACAGAATAGAGATGATTTCATTCGAGGCTCGTTTATCAGTGGTTTAAGTTCACTACAAATTAGACAGCGGCTTCTAGAGCACTCTTCTTTGAGCTTAATTCAAGCGTTTGATACTGCGAGAGCGTTAGAAATAGCCAAGCAACATGCTGAATCATATTCATCAACTTTTGATTCAAGTGTTGCCGTTTTACAAAACGCAGAACCGTCACAAGATTCTGAAAATTCATCAACCAGGCCTTTAGCAGCTGCTGCATCTTTTCAGAAATGTTTCTTTTGTGGTAGAGATAGACACCTGCGCGAACACTGTCCCGCTAAAAATGAAATTTGCAATTTCTGCAATAAAAGAGGTCATTTTTCAACTGTGTGTAGATCAAGTAACACCAAAAGAACTCAGAAAACATCTGCTACTATTCTGTCTACGATTTCTGCTGTTTCTCCTAGTTGTTTATCCAAATCTATTATTCAAATTAAAATAGTTGAAGCTTGTGGAAACTTGTACCAATTTACTCGAATTCTTTTTGTTGTTACCAATGGAGTCGCTTGTTTTCAACGAACCGTCGACAGCATCATCAAGAAAGAAAATCTATTGTAGAGCATATTTTAACTTGCGGTCGAATCAACTTATTCAAATCCAACCAATGTCTTTGTTTGTAAATGTCCACGAATCTCAGTCCCCAAAAGTATTTTTCTTTCAGATTTAAATAGTCGCAAATGAAGTTTAGTAGATTTCTTCCGAAGTGGTCTGATTTGTACTCGCATTCTACTATAGAACCGTTGGTGAGAAGGTGAATGGAGCACGGGAACAACACTTCTATACCATCTATACTGTTTTTCATTATTACTGTTCTCATGATAAATTTGGATAAGTCTTGGAATCTGAAATAGATACAATGTAGTGTGACGTCTAGATCCAATCGATCGGGGCGAAGTAGCAAATACTGCAACTTTAAAGCTGTTACGGCCGAACAGAATAGAGATGATTTCATTCGATGCTCGTTTATCAGTGGTTTAAATTCACTACAAATTAGACAGCGGCTTCTAGAGCACTCTTCTTTGAGCTTAATTCAAGCGTTTGATACTGCGAGAGCGTTAGAAATAGCCAAGCAACATGCTGAATCATATTCATCAACTTTTGATTCAAGTGTTGCCGTTTTACAAAACGCAGAACCGTCACAAGATTCTGAAAATTCATCAACCAGGCCTTTAGCAGCTGCTGCATCTTTTCAGAAATGTTTCTTTTGTGGTAGAGATAGACACCTGCGCGAACACTGTCCTGTTAAAAATGAAATTTGCAATTTCTGCAATAAAAGAGGTCATTTTTCAACTGTGTCTAGATCAAGTAACACCAGAAGAACTCAGAAAACATCTGCTACTATTCTGTCTACGATTTCTGCTGTTTCTCCTAGTTGTTTATCCAAATCTATTATTCAAATTAAAATAAACAACATAATCACAGATGCACTAGTCGATACAGGGAGTTCTGAAATATTTGTGTCATTCCATCAAGAATTAATGTTAAAATGGCTTCAACATCTCTCACGTCGCAAGTTCTTGGATATTGTATTGTACGCCTACAAATTTTGGATAACATTTATTCAAATGTAAAGCTTTTAGTCCTTGATGAACTCTGCACTGAAGCAATCATTGGTCATGATATTCTGAAGCAACATTCCCGACTCGAAATTCTCTTTGGAGGTGACAAATCTACCCTATCAATATGCAACTTAGCAGTAGCAAATGTTAAACCATTCAGTTTATTTTCAAATTTGACGTTGCATTGCAAACCAATCGCAATAAAATCCCGTCGATTTACAACTTCAGACCTCAACTTTATTGAACAAGAAATCAAACATCTTCTAAAAGAAAAGATCATAGAACCCAGTATCTTCCCCTGGAGGGCTCAACCTCTAATAACTTCGAGTGAAAACCACAAGAAACGTATGTGTATTGACTGTTCTCAAACCATAAATAAATATACATTATTGGATGCATACCCATTGCCACGGATAGAAGACATTGTAAACCAAATTCCGAAATATTCCGGTTTTAATACAATTGATCTCCGTAGTGCCTATTACCAAATTCCAATTAAAGATGAAGAAAAGATCTACACTGCATTTGAAGGTTGTGGATACTTGTACCAATTTACTCGAATTCCGTTTGGTGTTACCAATGGAGTCGCTTGTTTCCAACGAACCGTCGACAGCATCATCAAGAAAGAAAATCTTAAAAGCGTCTATACTTATCTGGATGACGTCACTGTTTGCGGTAACTCACAAGAAGAACATGATCAAAATTTACAAAAATTTTTAGATGTCATTAAGAAGTACCGTTCAACAATTAATGAAACAAAATCAAGATTTTCCCTCGAATCGATTTGCATTCTCGGGTATTTAATATGAAACAAAACTATGAAGCCGGACCCAGAACGACTTAAGCCTCTCTTGAATTTACCAGTACCTGATACTATAGCTTCTCTTCGAAGAATTCTAGTAATGTTTGCACACTACTCTAAATGGGTTCCTAAATTTTCCGAAAAAATTCAGCCGCTAGCACACAGCACAAGTTTTCCACAGTCTGAGAAATCAATTTCGGCATTTAGACAGCTCAACCAAGACATAGCCAACTCTTCGATTTCTTCAATTGATGACGACCCTGTGTTAACTGTTGAAACCGATGCCTCGGAGTTTGCAATAGCTGCTCAATTATCCCAATCAGGAAGACCAGTCTCATTTTTCTCAAGAGCCTTGTCCTCTCAGGAACAAAAGCATTCGTCAGTTGAAAAAGAAGCGTACGCAAAAGGAGAAGCACTGAAAAAGTGGCGACATTTTTTAATTGGCAGACATTTCCAGCTCATTACGGATCAGAAGTCAGTGGCATTTATTTTTAACAAGTCTTCTTCAAAAATCAAAAATGAGAAAATTCAACGTTGGCGTTTGGAATTATCATGCTACAAGTATGATATCGTTTACATGCCAGGAAGTCAAAACACGGTAGCTGATCCATTTTCTCGTATTACTTCTGCAACCAATATTTAGAAGACTCCCTCGAGAAATAAGAAGGCGGGAAGAATGTCATGATATTACCATTTTGATAGGATTCATGGCATTGTCAGTTATGTTACAAAGTTGTCAATAATTTTATGTTAGTTGTTCTCTGTAGAATGAAGCCTTATTTTAAAGGTAATCCTTCGTAATTTACTACATCTTTGAAGTTTTTTATTGTAAATATAAGATTCATTAGACTTGGTGGGATAAATGATTTACCCTTTTTATTCAATTTAAATGTTATTAATTCATTAATAGCATTGTTCCAATATCTTATATGCCCTGAACCATTTGTCACAGCTACTCTTAGTGTTTTTCCTGGATTTGATGGAAACGAACTGCCATTCAGGCTGTCAAACAGTAAGTCTAAACATTCTAAAAGAGAGGCAGTGTCCATCTTCAGACATTCCTTTTCAGTCTGCACAGTAGTTTCTAAAACAAGATTATTATCTCATTGCAAAGTAGATAAACTTTGACTATCTGTTAATAATGATCTCAAATAGACAAATAGGTAATTAGAATTATTTATTTCGAAAACGTAACATCAAACTTTATTTGCATAAACAAGAAAAATCCGTTTTAACTTTCTCATCACTAAATAGGCATCTCAACTTGTCCACCGTTTCTTTCTAAGCATTTAATTGTTCTTTTTGAAAATGCTTTCATTACATTCCTAATAAGAGTCGGAGTAATATCTTCACATGCTTCCTGAATTGTTCTTTCCAAATGATCAATATTGTCGAATGGTAGTAGTAGTTTATTTGATCACTATACGTAAATAGTTACATTTGTGACAGGTCAACATACAATAGGTACAATTAAATTAATAAAAATATGTGATATACAATTGCAGAATTTAAAACTTACATGGAAACACTTAAAATATATAATATGCATAACAAATACAAATATTAAACATAAAAACACTTATATTGTAAATTGGACATCACATGCAGGTATTCCGTAATTTGATAAAAACACTGGCTTAAAAGGTAAGATTTAACCTCTTTCTTAAATAAATTGTAAGGTAATGATTGACATGCATTAGGTAGTTTGTTATATAAGCCCACATCCACAGTATTGCGATCTGTCAGACTTAATTTCACAAAGTGTGGCCTTAATTCTGAGGCGATTCTAGAAGGACAATTGTGAAAAGTAGAATTGGTTTGATACGAGTTTTTATTTTTATGAATTTCTAGAACAGTGAGCCGTATGTATAGGCAAGGCAACGGTAATATTTCCAATTTCTTAAGTGTGGAACAACAGTGTTCTCTGTAAGAACCACCAGCCAAAATCCTAACTGCTTTCTTTTGCATAATGAAAGCTTTTTCTGCATAACTAGATTTTCCCCATAAGAGTAAACCATAGGTCAAATGACTTTGGAATAGCGAATAATAAGCTTGAAGTAGTACATTAAAGCTAATTGCAAATTTCAATTGTCGGATCACAAATAGTTGGGTGGAAAGTGTTTTGCATAGCTTGTTAATATGTGGTTCCCAAGTGAGTATATCATCTAAAGTGTAACTCAACAATTGGACCTGTTTCTGAGAAGTTAAATTATGATTGGATGAAAACATAATTTTTTGTGTTTTCTGTCGATTTAATTTGAGATGATTAGATGTAAACCATTGTTACGCATGTTCCTCCATCCTAGCTGTTGTATTTAGTAAGTCACCAGGAATAGATGGTCTTCTAAGGTACACTTTTTGCTTTAGGTATCCCCCACAAAAAGAAGTCTAGTGGGTTCAGGTCTGGAGATCTTGCAGGCCAAGAAAATTCCACAAATCTTCCTAATACTCGTTCATTAAAAGTTTGCAGTAGATATTCTCGAACATTTCTGGTACTATTATTTGTAGGTTATCAATAAAATCGGAAATTTTATCATTCAAAAATTCTAAGTAACGTTAAGAATTTGTGTATTAAAGTAGAAAATACATTATTCTGTTGGGTATTACTTATTTATTACTGATTTAAGTTCATTGCTAAAATATTTAAAATCAACAAATGAACATTTGAGGTGTGTTGACTTGTTAAATAAGATAAAAGTTGACGTGTTTCACAACGAAAATGTGCAAAATTTAAGTTGAAATTGAAGTGTTCAAAATATTCCTATTAATCTTTTACAATTTGTGGACACCCTGTATATCTAAAGTCAAATGTAAATACCTGAATACTATATGTTGCCAACTTTTTCAGACATACTGTATATATCTGACCACCTCGCAACCTTAATTTGGTCATCTTCTTTAAAGGACAAGTCATATTTAACTAAATTGTTCCGAAGCCCTTTGAATAAATGCGGAACATCGTAAAGTGGAATAATTTTCCAAGAATCTACTTCAAAATGATTGCATATAATATCACTTCCACGTCTCTTATATGAATCTTGCTTTTCTCTGTGTAAACCATTTATAGCACATTGATTACTTCCACTGTGGTCGCAAACTGTGGCTAAACCATTTAGCCCAATACTGTGACACATTCTAATAATTTTTTTCAAAATCCTTATTATTTCTTCTTTTTTGTACTGCCATTTACAAAATTGTAATAGACTGGTTGTTTTTACTTGCGCTTTATGCTTCTAATCATAAAAACCTGTAATCAAAAACAATGTTTTTAATCCTACGTAGAAAACAATTTATTTATAAAAAGAAGTACCTGTGCATGGTTTGCTATAATATCGGTTCTCTTATCTCCAAAATCCTCAAAACCTTCAACAGTGCCCAAATGTGGTTTATAATGTAGGTGAGCTTGAAGGCTCACTCCATCAAACATTATGATACAGTGTTTGAAGTCTCATTTTTAAAGATCCTACATTGGAATTTCTAAAATGATAATTTTATACAAAAAAAGACAAATGAGGGGGCGGAGGTTGAAGGTATAAATAAGGTACCCCGACAAAAATGTTTTAGTTACAGTTCAACAATCCTTAAAAAAAAGTTCAAGTGTTGCTGAAAAATATATACAAAAGTAAGTATTTTTTCCTTTGATTGAAAAAGTGAGTGGTCGGAATTTTGAAAGACATTTTATTCGAAGTGAAAATTTACTACTTCATTTTAAAAAAGTATGGGAGCCATTAAATTTGAATGAGAGGATTTTTACCTTTTTTGTGCCGCGAGGAAAATTTTACTTTCAAGGGTTTTTTTAAATTTTCAAATGGATCTTACTACACTAAATATCTCACCTTTAATTGCAGAACGCAAACCTGCGACTAAATTGCAGCTTTTACCAGTGGGAATAGCACAACCCATTTTAGCTGCAAAAATAGTGAAAGGAAAGTACGGAGGCGCTGTATTATTGGAACTGGAAAATACTATAACATTTTTACCGCAGAGGGTAACAGAAAATTATCGATCTTGCATTACCGAATTCAAAGTCAAGAAGTATTCCATTATCTTCAGAAGCCTGGTAGATGTAGGAAAATCTAGTCTAGCCATTTCGTTCGAAATTATTGAAAATTGTTAAGGTACATTCACAAAAATTCTGTATATATTTTTTCATTCCAGTACGAAAAACTGTAACTAAATTTTAGCTGTAAAAATAGTGAAAGGAAAGTTTGGTGAGGTTATTGGAACTAGAAAATACTGTGAAATTTTTTTACTGCATAGGGTAACGAAAAACTATCAATCTTACATTGTTGAATTTAAAGATTAAAATTATTTTATTATCCTTAGAAGACTTAATTTCCTTTAAAATAATTCAAAATATTGTGAAGGTACATTTGCGAAAATTTTTTTTATTCTACTCAATGGTTGAAAAAATGGAGAAACTGTTTTTTACTGCATAGGGTAACGAAAAACTATCAATCTTCCATTGTTAAATTTAAAAATTAGAATTATTCTATTATCCTCAGAAGACTTAATTTCGTTTAATAATTCAGAATATTGTGAAGGTACATTTGCGAAAATTTTTTTATTCTACTCAATGGTTGAAAAAATGGAGAAACTGTTTAAGTTGTTAAAGAATAATTATTCAAATCAACTTGCAAATAACGTAATCAAAATAATTAATAGCCACATACGAAAATGTACATGTACAATGAAAAAAATAAGGTGCTGAATAGGTGAAAAAAATTTTTATACGAAAATTGCAGAGCTTAAGCGTATAATATATTTAATTAAAGTCATGGGTAATAAGATTCATGTTGGTTTAGGTCTAAAACATAATAAAAGAGTTAAATGGATTAATGTAAATGCTATTTATAATAGTAGAGTTGAAACGGGAGTTATTAGAAATTTATCACATAAAGAACCAAAAAAATTTTTAAATGATGTATTTGAACTATTCAAATGTAAAATTAAGAATGTTTTGAAAGATATGCCTTTACTCAAAGTTAATTCCACATTCTTAGCTGATTTTGTTAAGCAATCAGATAATGGTGACATAATTGATCGTAAAAATTTTAGCACACCTAATGTCTCTTTGGACTCTGTAACAGATTTAGCTAACTGGTATAGTAGATCAAATTATGAATAAAATTTCAGTATTTGAAGAAAGACAAAGTGGTTGGGCCTTACAAAAAATTATTTCACTTGAAGTTGCAATTAATAAATATAAAGTAGGGCGTGGTTCTTCATTCATTAGATTACCAGATCAAATCCAGAATAAGCATGCTTGTGTAAATATAAATAATGGTGATCCAGCATGCTTTTACTGGAGTGTAGTTAGCGCTTTATATACTCTTAGAAGTAACGTTGGACGTACGTCATCATACCTTCATTATTCCACTGTTTTCAATATGCGAGAATTAGAAATACCTATGAAGCTAAAGCATATTCCGAAATTTGAAAAACTTAATAATATTTCAATCAATGTGTATGTCTTAGAGTTAATTAAAACTAAAACAAGGTCATTTTACACAGTACAGCCTGCTAAACTTACTAAAAATAAAGTAGAAAACATGTTAAATTACTATTAATCCAAAATAAATACTTTTCAAAAAAAGATTATCATGAGACTCCTTCAGATGATGAAGATGAAGATGTTGAGATTAAATATCATTATTGTTGGATCAAAGATTCATCACGTCTAATCAGTTCACAACTTGGTAAACATATACATAGAAAATATATTTGTGACAGATGTCTAAATTATTTTTCATTACAGAATAAGCTCAATGATCATTCAAAAATTTGCGAGAAAATTAATGAGTGCAAAATTTCATTTCCAAAATATGATTTTGTCGAGTTTAAAAATTTTACCTTTAAGCAAAAGGTCCCGTTTATAATTTATGCTGATTTCGAAGCAATTTTAGAAAAGTGTGACGATAGAATATCGGAAAGTACCACTAAATACCAACACCATAGAGCGTTTTGTGCAGGCTACTATTTGAAATGTTCTTATGATGACTCGCTTTCTTACTTCAAAAGCTATACCGGGCTAGATTGTATGGCATGGTTTTCAAATCAACTTTTAGACATTGCAAAGTTTATTGAATCTAAAATGAAGAATATTGTACCTAGAACAGTTGAATCTATCACTGCTAACAAATCAGTATGACACATTTGTGAAAAAAGTTTTCGGCCTCAAGATACTATAGTAAGAGATCATTCACACTTTACTGGAAAATTTCGTGGCTATGCACATCAAAGCTGCAATTTAAACTTTCAAAAGCTTTTTGTAGTCCCATTGGGCCTTCACAACTTTTCCGGATATGACAGCCATTTTCTTAGCAAAGAGATCGCTAAATTGGGGCGGGTGAACATACTTCCGGTGAATAAAGAAAAATATATTTCATTTACACAACACATTGCTAATTCTAAGATTAAATTCAGATTTATAGATTCATTCAGATTTTTAGGGGCAAGTCTGGACGAGATAGTATCTACGTTAGATTTCGAAAATTTACGAAATTTAAGAAACAAATTTCACTACCTCGACGAAAGTCATTTAAAATTGTTAGCTAGGAAAGGAGTTTTTCCATACGATTACGTAGATAACTTTGACAAATTAAGTGAAACCAATTTACCGTCTATAAAAAACTTTTATAATAAACTAAACGATTCAAATATTTCGAAAGAAGATTATGCTCACGCTCAAAATGTGTGGAAATATTTTAAAATTAAAACTTTAGGGGAATATAGTGAGTTATACATGAAAACTGATATACTTCTAATGGCCAACGTTATGGAAAATTTTAGAGATACTGCACTAGAGACGTATGAACTTGATCCAGCGTGGTACTATACCATGCCAGGGTATACGTAGGACTGTATGTTTGTTGAGAGTGCTATTCGAGGTGGAATCTCAGTTTGTTGTAACAGATATTCTGAAGCCAACAATAAATATATGCCCAACTACGATGCTACTAAATCATGAAAGTTCTTGCTCTATACGGACGCCAATAATCTTTATGGTTGGGAAATGAGCGAGCCCTTACCGTTTGGTGGTTTTGAATAGGTTGCGTAGTAAAGAGTATGGTAAGGGGGAGAGGACGAGCCGATATGGAGTGAAAGGTAGGGAAAAGACGACGGTGTGAGCGGGGAGTGTGCGAGGGACCGCCGGCCGTCTCGAAGTATGCTAGGGTAATCATTCCGAGGCGGGGCAACGGCGAATTTGAGGTGGGTTTGGTTGGTAGGCATCCCCTTGGGGATGAGTCCAACACTGTTTGGGTCCTGGACCCATTCGAACATGAGTTTCCCATCTCGACCAAACAAAGTCGGGTTTGTTCGAACACTTATAACTCGAGAACGGCTGGACCGATTTTCATGGTTTTTGATTTGTTTTGTTGGTCGCTGTCCCGAATAGCAGAATAACTATTAAAATATAGGGAAATTGCACGGGAAAAAATTCTACTTTGGACAAAAAATGGCCGGAAATTGAAATTTAAAATTTCTGTTTTAGGTATTGTTACTTGGAGATTAGCTAATGGGGAAGACCACTTAGGCCCAGATGTATGAAGCATAGTTAACATAGTGTTCAGCGTTAACCCATGATCAATAGTGTTGCGAGGTCACCAACTCAAAGCCGGTCCTGTCCCTCGACTGTATATTTTGGTGGCTGCGCTCCTTTCGAGAACATTCGCTTTGTTTGTGCATAGGGCGAGCGCGGAAGGTACTGGAATTTTCTAGAGTTGAAGAGTTGAGAAGGACTATATATGCGCGGGTTTTTGAGTGCGTGAATAATCATTGAAACAGTTAGTTCGAGAGAATTAGTGAAACAGACAGTAAAGAGTTAGTTCACAAAAGTTCTTAGTAATCGGACAGTGAATGAAATAGAGAAGATAAATAGTGTCATATTCAAGTGGTACAAATAAATTAGAACTATTATTCAGAGTGTAAATAAATTAGTAGACATTAAGTAAAGTGTGTATATAAACAATGTAACGTTAATTCCGTTCACTTTACTTTCCTCCAGTTAATTAATAATAAATTATCGTATGGGCGGCGAATACCAGTCCTCTCTCATACCCAACACCGAGAAATGTTTCAAGGCTGAATATATTTACTGTCGACGAGAGTCGAAATCAACGTTTCTATACGGGCCGATCGAGTTCCGTCTGTCGTGAAAATAGCCACTGCTATTTTGATATTCCCACTTCGACCTCGTTCGTATCTCTTCTTCTTCCACTTATTAATTAAATATGAATTAAGAATTCACTATTGAAATGTAAATTCCTTTCCTGGTCAAGGCGTCTGAGCTTGACATGAACATGAGACGTAAGTCTGTTATCTTTCATATGATTTCCTGTATTTAAAGAATGGCGAAGAGGGTTCATTCTTCTTTCCGGTGAACATGTGCTATTGAAGCAAACATATCGTATCTTGAAAAAGTGCATTTATGTTATGTCCCAGGTAGAGGACAGAAACTTGACCTGGGAACTTTACCTGGACCCGAAATTTTACTTGGGACAAGCCTGGATCTGAAACCAGGACTGACTCTCCATCTGTAACCAAGATATCACTATACCTATATCTGGAATATTACCAGGACTGGAACCATGGGAAGTAACACCTCGATATTTTAACGATCGCTTCTTCAACCAAGAACAACCTCTATGAACTAGTCATTTAATTTTTTTTGTTTTAAATTGTTTCCAAAGTCAATATACAACTTGTAAATTTAATAACGTTGTTCATAAAGTTAATTTTCCCTTCCAATATTCCAGGATTTGTCGCTATAATGCTGATGTGAGTAACAAATAAGCTAGTATTATTCAGGGTGGCGCCCACTTACCTTTCTTAACTTTCATAATTTTTTCCTTTTATTAATTTCAGTAACTTGACTAATACAATAATTAACTTACTTCAGTACCTTAATTAAAATAAATTTCAAGTAGGATTACCCGAGAACCGGTAAGACTACTCTCTGAATTTGTAGTAGTTTGGTCTCAGAATCTACACCTGAGGTGCTCTCTAAACTGAGTAGCCGTAACAAATTCTTCCTTTTGCTGCCCTCTGACGTAAATATCGTCTGCAGCAAACAGCAACTTTGTTTCCAAAATTTCATTCAATTTCGAATATTCGACATCTCTCGAAGAGTATCGGATACCGTGAACGTTCTTTTCCAAATATGCACAAGTCTTTCTATCTTGGTTACTTAATGCATCAAGAGGTTGTGGAGACGTAAATATGTAATCGCTTAACAATTTCAATGGTGAGTTCTTCGGTGTAAACAACCCATTTATTACAAATCCCTGGATGTCTACTAGTGCTACTCTTCATGACGACTACTTGAATACTAACTCGGATCAGAACAGTGGTTAATTTATACCGCTTACAGATGCGCTGAAGGGGGAGTATCCCATCACGCATGCATGAATTATTATGCAGTTTGACAGTCAATTTAAACTCTTAACAATTTCGGTGAGGGGGAAGTATTCCATTACACAATCATAATGATGAAATAAAACAATTTAATTTTTTTAAATCTCCATTTTATTTTGAACTGATGTTCAATTTAAAATTAGTGACGCTTTATCAAACTACTGTGTAGCGAAACGCGTCCCTAATTTTAAATTGAACATCAGTTCAAAATAAAATGGAGATTTAAACAAATTAAATTGTTTTATTTCATCATTTAGTATGGATCTTCATCAAGTAAAAGCCTCATCTATTCAACACAATCATAAGACTGTAGATGCCTTCATACTTTCTTCTTGTTTCGAGCAATCGATTACAAATAATGCACGTTTTTTAAATGAAGAATAATCCAGCAAGGGGCGCTTTTGCGTGGAATTAGTGTAGCTGGGATAAAATTCAGTATAGTTAAAATAGGCTTCATTGTAGTCGGATTTACCGAAATCCGATCGCATTCTTTCATTGGGCCAATATTCACCATTCAATGATAGTCAGCATTGTCAAACAAAGTAGTATCGGTTTTGCCGTTGTCACGTTTATTTGTTTGAAAGAAGACAATGACATAACGAGGTCTTTCGACTGATGTTGTTTTAACCCCTCTCACGTTGCACCTGTAGTGATGGCAGGTAATTCATGTAGCTCCCACTTTCTGAATGGAATAACTATTGGCTGATCTTTTTGAATAGATATCAAAAGTTCCAATTTAATGTGGTCATATATATATATATATATATATATATATATATATATATATATATATATATATATATATATATTTGTCAGCCGTCAAGTTCGGCCTCGTTTTATCGTATAAGACGTAAAGTTCGGGATCCGAACGTCAAGTTTGGCTACGTAGCCGAAGTTACACATATATTTACTCAATAAAGTGTGAAGTTCGGCTACGCAAGTTTGACTACACGGGCATATAAAATTTATATATCCACTGACGCCGAAGTTACAGTTTTAGGACGGAGGTGTGGGTGGGTAATAGGGTATCTATAAAAATGAATGTTTGTTTGTATGTATCCCGTTGATACGATTGCTAGGAGACTTTGGTAAGTTGTTGCTGACACCTTGGGGAAGGTTTCTGGTTTGTTTACAAAGGGGTTGAATCATTGGGGGTGCTACTACCCCAAAATTTTAAGTCCTAAAAATAGCTGTGAGGTATTGTATTAAGATAAATAGAGTTCAGATTGTAGAGCGTATTTTTTAAACTGATTTTAAATTAGTAAGATTGTAAAACTACCCCAATATTTTTGACAGTCAAAATATAGGTTGTGGGGTGAAAGATTTATAGAAAATATATCAGAGGGAGTAATTAAGAAGAAAATAGAGGTCAACATTTTTGAAATCCTCTCATTTCATAGCGATGACGCGGATTTCAGTAAGTTATTTGATTATGAAGGATTTACAAATTAAGAAAGAAGAATGACGTTTCTGTCAAGTTTTAATCAATAAGTTTTACCAGATGATCAGTCGGGATTTCTGCCCGCATATACACATTTATAATTTGAGAATCAAAAGTAAATTGATTAGTTTTTTGAAAATATGATATAACTTGAGCAATATGATTGAAAAATATATTTAACGTTAATAAATGAATGACCTATAACCTTCGTAAAAACTGAAAAATTGAAAGGAATGTAGGGACCTACCTATAGGTATCTAAAAAAATTTTGAGAAATGAACCAAATAATATAATAGGGATATGGAGATAAGAATTGATAAGGAATTACCCTAGGGACCACGTTTATCAAGAAACAAATGGTGCATATTATTAGTTATTGTGCATTTTAAATTTACAAAAGGAGCTATGATAGATTGGAATGAGAAAAAATAGAACAGGCAAAGGATACATATAGATGGATTTAGTTATAAAAAATATTGGGCTGGTGGAAAAAAAGCAGTAGAAGAGAAAATGGTTGGAAAATGAGTTTTTTGTGTTGTGAACTAGAACATTTTTCTATACTTAACTAAATATTAAATATTGATATAAGTAATATATTAACTGAGATTGTTGGACATTTGTATTAAACAAAAAAAGTACCTACAAATTTTGAAAGTTTATTAATAATCATTCTTAATTAAACTAATATAGTGCTTATTCTTAATTATATTTACCAAAAGTGTAACCATTTTGTGAAAATATGCCATGGGGATAGCAATAAGTTAGCGGTTGGTAAAGTATATGTAGGTAGGTAGGTAGGTTCGTAGTGCTATATTTAATAAACAATTCTAATTATTACAAGATATCTCTGGAAAGGAGTATATGTGTATGAAACAAATAAATTTGAAAGAAGGTAGGATAGGTATATTCTAAAGGTATAAACATATAAAGCATGATAATAATGTACTAATTTATCGGTTTTAGTATAACTGTAATGTATAAATAAAACATTACAATCAAAACTAACAGCTAAAAACATTCTCAAGACAATTATCATCTCAAAAATAACTGACAACCAAAGATCTGATTATTTTGTATGTACCTATATGATAATTTGTGTTTATTTCTTAAGCTTTATTAAGGTTCTTTCTGCTGTGTGAAAATATTGGTCCAATTTCAGATTGTATTTACTACTTTTTATTACAAATTAAAAATATTCCTTTCAGTTTCACAATATACATTTGAACAACACACTTTAGTAAAATCTAAGTAATTGTGTGAAATTATGTTTTGTGTAATGTATAACCAATTTTTGCTAGTTAAGTAGGTAGTACATAAATTAAATTTAATATTTTTGTTTCATATTTACTACAGTAACAGTTAAATGTAGTTATGTGCCTAGTTATTACAAAAATCTATTGTTAAGGTGGAACTACACAAGCAGTTTATATTAATTTTAGATCAGAAAAAATGTCATGGAGTGTTCAAATATAGATATCTTCAATAGTACTAATGGAAAATTTGTTTATATGATGAATAATTGTTTTGAAATGTTGGGGTATTCAAGACGAGATTTCATTGTGGAAAGTGTTACCCTATACCACCTGCTGCTGTCTTAAGAATTAAAGATTATCCTGTACATAAATATGACTACCTAATTCAGTAGAACCTACAATACTGCTATAGAGTTGGTTGGTGTTTGTTTGCAATTATCCAACTTTCATTTTGGTAATGGGGCCGATTGTTTTTTATTGTAAAACAATATATTCCAAGTAAATCCTACATTTTTGAATATATTCTTCAAAAAATAAAATATTTATACCTAAGTATAGGTATATATTTTTTAAAAAATAAAATTTGTTTTCGTCGATTTTTATTGACTCCATAAACAAAAACATTTTCATTTCATATTCAACAACAATGGGGGTTCAGGGTTGCGGGATAATAGGTAATAAACAGTAGATTTTTTCAGTGTATTTCATCTACCTACCTACATTTTTAACGTGTAAAGTGCCAAATGTATCGTGAATTTATTATACAATTTGTTCAGAAATATGAATGAATTGGAGGATATGTTATCTCCCCGTGGTAAAGCTTACAATTGTCCAAAGATTTTTTGCTACAAACGACTTTGTGGATTCCAGGAGACACTGGAATAGAAGGAAATGATATTAGAAGCCTTATGTTTACATTTTATGTGCATGAATAAACAATTTTGCTTTTTGTGCCTAGAATCTGCCACGTGATACCTATTCAATGTACTTCAAGAAGAGTACCTACTTAAATATAAAAATAAAATAATTTTACAGTCCATTTCAGGTTATATGATTATTAAGTTTACAAAATAGTTGATCGTAATAAAGGCAGATAGTTTTAACAGGCCTCGAAAAACGGTTTTTTGAGAAATAAATTTAAAAAGTAGGTACGTTTGTCAAATTTATTTCACCATAATTTCTTTATTATTTAGGTACTATTATTAAAGATTTTTATACTCAGTTTAATGTGATGCTATATAGATACTGACATATTCTTATAAACAAAAAACCATAAGATTATAAAAATTTTGTAAATTGTAGAGTGAAGGACTCCTTCGAGTATATTTAAATTATATAAATTTTAGGTTCCACATACTGCTGCAGATTGGTTAAATATTTCAAAATATTTAAAAAAAATTGATGGAAAGCATATTGCCTTCAGAAAACATGGGCCAGCATTCCACAATTATAAAAATAAACATTGCATTGTGTTCTTAGACCTAGTTGGGAAAAATATCTACCACAAATGTTTTGAATTCATTTCTTTTTTAATGTTTTGTTAACTTTAATAATTTGCATTATGAACTCAAATGTTCAATAAACTAAGAATCTTCTGCTACACTTACGTAATGTCACTTTTACTCTTGTATTAAATGTATTGTTGAACTATGTAATTGAAATAGTTTGTTTCTTTCGTTTGTGTTTTAAATTTTTATGAAGTATTATGAAAATTTTATCATTTTTGACCATATTGTTCATGTATTACCCAATTTATTAAATAAATTTTGTCTTACAAACTATTACTAGGGATATAACTTTTTATTCTCAGTTTGTACAACATTAAAAAAAATTAATTATTGTATATATTTATATAATTAACATACATGAATGTAGATAGGCATTACATATAAACATCTCGGGTAATATTCATTTACCTCCTCTTCTTCAATTATTTTGGAGACCACATTAATAAATTATCTCTTGAGCTTATTTACTTTTCTTGTATTCTTTATTCTTCTCATTTCCGCAGCCAATTTTGTGTATATATAAAAAATGATATAATGGAAAAATTAACTATAAATATTTAAAGTTTGTTTTAAAAACCAATCTAAAAAGAAATAATATTTATGAATTCTATACTTGTTCCCATTTGACAAATTTTACTTACAAAATATACACTTCATCAGTGTATGAGGTCCTTAAAGCATCTGTAGCTTCTCCCAGTAAATTTTTGGTAGATAAATACATCTTGTTCTCCAGATTTCCATTTTCTTTTCTTACTATCAACTGACTCTATAGAGGCTAACGGTAAAGGGGAATTATATTATCTGGATGATCTTGGTCCAGGGTTTGTTGGGGTACGACAGAGGAAAACTAAAGATGTTCATTAAAAAATCACTTTGGCTCAGTTTGTCTAAAAGGCTACCAAATTTCAGTTCAGATTCTGACTCAGCCTTTAAGCAGGTTTAAAAACTTTTGATATTGCAAATATTTAGAAACCATACATTAAATATATAACTTCCAAATTGCATGAGAGTATTTCATTTTCGTTTCAACTAACTTGAAAAGTACTCTCTTTTGTTTGTTATCAGTTTCAGTTTAGGGATGGCGATCTGAAATCGATTAATCGAAGAATCGATTCCTCGGGCCAAATATATCGATTTTTTAAATCGATATGTTGTACTGAATCGATTCAGTGGATCGATATTTCACCCTTTAAAATCGACATTCGATTTTTTCTGGTTTGGTTTTGGGAACTGTAAGCTATATTATCTATTTTCTTAACTTTTCAATGTAAAAAATACATTTAGAAAATAAATGTCTTCTTTTATATCTGATCTGATTCTTTGATATGGTAATAAAAATAATTGTTATTATCGAATTCCCTGAACTAAAAAATTCCTGATTTTACTGATAAGAGATCCCAGAGATTGTATATTATGGTATCTTTCTTGTTTTTCATAAAATGGATTTATATTTACATTGAAATACAAACTTGAAAAAATCGATTTTTTAGAAATCGATCTTTTAGACCTCGATTTTTTTATGAATCGATTCATCAGGTTACGATTCGAATCGATTTAAAAATCGATCTTTTTTGGAAAGAATCGCCAACCCTATTTCAGTTATCAAAAACATAAGCTAGTCTTCTTCTTCTCTTTGTTAGATTTTTAGTGGATTCACGTCGATTAGGGAAATAGGGAGTCAAAACACCACCAACTTGGTTTAATTGGTTGAAAAAAATTAAAATTTTAGGTTACCTTTTTTTATTTTAGAAATGTAACTTTTATAAAACTGATAGATATGTTAATGCTAAAGTTGACTTGACTGTTAAAATTAACTTCTAAAGATGTTTATAATGCCGACCCTTAAACAATAAACAATCGTTCTTATAAAAATATAAAATTCAATCAAGGACCAACATTTCATAGTGATGATGCGGATTTCAGTAAGTTATTTGGTTATGAAATATTGTAATAGAGTTATATAATCTTATTTTAGATACAGGAAGAAGTGGTGTCCAAGAGGCAGATGCATGAAAGTGCAGCTTCTTTCTATGTAAATTGAAGAGACAAATGGTACTGGGTAGATAACTTGATAGAGTTAAGCCCAATAAAGGGAAAGAAGAAGAAGAAGGATTTACTAAGAAAGAAGAATGACGTTTTTGTCAAGTTTTAATCAAGGTTATCTATGATTTTATTTATAATTTTTGTTTTACGAGAAGACTAGTCAGGTTTTTCTGCCCGCATATGAACTTTTATAATTTGAGAATCAAAAATAAATTGATTAGTTTTTTGAAAATATAATATAACAAACGATATGATTGAAAAATATTCCTAACGTTAATTAATGAAAAACCTATAACCTTCGTAAAAACTATAGGTACCCAAAAAATTTTGAGAAATGAACCAAATAATATATAGGGATATGGAGAAGAATTCATAAGAAGGAATTAGAATATGTTAAATTACCCTAGAGACCACGTTTATCAAGAAACAAATGGTGCATATTATTAGGTACAATGTGCATTTTAAATTTACAAAAGGAGCTAAGATGGATGGAATGAGTAAAAATAGAACAAGCAAAGGATAAATAAATGGATTTAGTTATAAAAAATATTGGGCTGGTGGAAAAAAAGCAGTAGAAGAGAAAATGGTTGGAAAATGAGTTTTTTGTGTTGTGAACTAGAAAATTTTTTTAACTAAATATTAAATATTGATATAAGTTATATATTAACAGAGATTGTTGGACATTTGTATTAAACAAAAAAAGTACAAATTATGAAATTTTATTTTAAAAATCATTCCTAATTAAACTAGTATAGTGTTTTATTCTTAATTATATATTTACCAAAAGTGTAACCATTTTGTAAAAATATGCCATGGGGTCAGCAATGAGTTAGCGGTTAGTAAAGTATATGTAGGTAGGTTCGTTGTGCTATATTTAATAAACAATTCTAATTATTACAAGATATCTCTGGAAAGGAGTATATGTGTATGAAACAAATAAATTTGAAAGAAGGTAGGATAGGTATATTCTAAAGGTATAAACATATAAAGCATGATAATAATGTACTAATTTATCTGTTTTAGTATAACTGTAATGTATAAATAAAACATTACAATCAAAACTAACAGCTAAAAACATTCTCAAGACAATTATCATCTCAAAAATAACTGACAACCAAAGATCTGATTATTTTATATGTACCTATGATAATTTGTGTTTATTTCTTAAGCTTTATTAAGGTTCTTTCTGCTGCATGAAAATATTGGTCCAATTTCAGATTGTATTTACTTACTATATTTTATTACAAATTAAAAATATTCCTTTCAGTTTCACAATATACATTTTGAACAACACACTTTAGTAAAATCTAGGTAATTGTGTGAAAATATGTTTTGTGTAATGTATAACCAATTTTTGCTAGTACATAAAAATTAAATTAAATATTTGTTTCATTTACTACAGTAACAGTTAAATGTACCTAGTTATTACAATAAGTAAATCTATTGTTAAAGTGGAACTACACAAGCAGTTTATATTAGTTTCAGATCAGAATAAATTGTCGTGCTGCTTCTATCCTACGCAGCCTCAGTCTCCTCAAACCCTCTCAATCCTGTCTATTCTCTGTTCACATCAACTGCCAGCCCTCTTAATAATCCTTCACCAATAATTAAACCTATCGCTCTTATATTAGCTTCATTAACAAATAACATTAACCTCTCACTCACAAACCCCATTCCTTTTTCTACATCTCCTTCCTGGATTATGCACCCTCCTCAGGTCAATACTTATTTATCCAAATTTAATAAACACGAAACACCTAAAAAGCTCATGATTAAATCATTTTTTGAAATCATTCATAACAATCATTACGACTTTGTATTATACTCCGACGCTTCCAAAAGTGATACTGGCGTTGGCTGCTCAGTAACCACAGCAAACAAACTCATCAGCACTTCCCTAATACCTCCTTTGTGCAGTGTGCATACTGGAGAATTGTACAGTATTCTACAAGCTTTTAAGCACATCAACCATTCCAATAAAAAAGTTGCCATTTGTACAGACTCTCTAGCGTCTATCCTATCTATCCAAGAATTATTTACTGAACATCCCATTGTCCAAGAAATCCATCACTCTTATCACCATATTTATTCCCTAAACACCACAGTCACCATTATATGGATACCCTCACACATTGGTATACCTGGAAATGAACTGGCCGATCAGCATGCCAAAACAGCGTCAACAACTGCCACAATTACTTCTCACATCCAAATTTGCAAGGATGTTAAGGCAGAAGCAAAAAGGAACGTTAGATATATGTGGCAAACTCACTGGAGCTCCACCAAGACTTCCCTACTATCTATCCAGCCTATTCTCAACACACCTCTGTATACTGACCCCACTGGACTCTCTAGACAAGATGTATCAATACTACATAGACTTCGAATAGGTCACACCAAACTCACACACAGCTACTTAATGACCTCAAGCAACAGACCTTCCTGTCAAAGTTGCCAGTGCCCACTTACTGTTAAACACATCCTGGTTGATTGTCGCCAATTTAGCACAAGAAGACGACAACATAATCTCAAATGCCAGCTGCAAGACATCCTAGGGGACCAAAACCAAATCGAGGCAACACTGAAATTCTTAAAAGATATGTCACTCTATCATAAACTTTAAGCTATGTTTTTAACTATTCTGTAATAACTACTGTTTTTCTGTAATCGCTCTGTGCAAGTGGCCATAGTTGCCGAGCACGTCAATTGAATAAAAAAAAAAAAAATTGTCGTGGAGTGTTCAAATATAGATATCTCCAACAGTACTAGTGTAAAATTTGGTTAAATGATGAATAATTGTTTTGAAATGTTGGGGGTATTCAAGACGAGATTTCATTCTGAAAAGTGTTACCCTACACCACCTGCTGCTGCCTCAAGAATTAAAGATTATCCTGTACATAAATATGACTACCTAATTCAGTAGAACCTACAATACTGCTATAGAGTTGGTTGGTGTTTGTTTGCAATTATCCAACTTTCATTTTGGTAATGGGGCCGATTGTTTTTTATTGTAAAACAATATATTCCAAGTAAATCCTACATTTTTGAATATATTCTTCAAAAAATAAAATATTTATACCTAAGTATAGGTATATATTTTTTAAAAAATAAAATTTGTTTTCGTCGATTTTTATTGACTCCATAAACAAAAACATTTTCATTTCATATTCAACAACAATGGGGGTTCAGGGTTGCGGGATAATAGGTAATAAACAGTAGATTTTTTCAGTGTATTTCATCTACCTACCTACATTTTTAACGTGTAAAGTGCCAAATGTATCGTGAATTTATTATACAATTTGTTCAGAAATATGAATGAATTGGAGGATATGTTATCTCCCCGTGGTAAAGCTTACAATTGTCCAAAGATTTTTTGCTACAAACGACTTTGTGGATTCCAGGAGACGCTGGAATAGAAGGAAATGATATTAGAAGCCTCATGTTTACATTTCATGTGCATGAATCAACAATTTTGCTTTTTGTGCCTAGAATCTGCCACGTGATACCTATACAATGTACTTCAAGAATAGTACCTACTTAAATATAAGAATAAAATAATTTTACAGTCCATTTCAGGTTATATGTTCATTAAGTTTACAATATAGTTGATCGTAATGAAGGCAGATAGTTTTAACAGGCACCGAAAAAGGGTTTTTTGAGAAATAAATTTAAAAAGTAGAGGTACGTTTGTCAAATTTATTTCACCATAATTTCTTTATTATTTAGGTACTATTATTAAAGATTTTTATACTCAGTTTAATGTGATGCTATATAGATACTGACATATTTTTATAAACAAAAAACCATAAGATTATAAAATTTTTGTAAATTGTAGAGTGAAGGACTCCTTTGAGTATATTAATTATATAAATTTTAGGTTCCACATACTGCTGCAGATTGGTTAAATATTTCAAAAGATTAAAAAAAGAAAAGAATTTTCCCTATGCATTGGGAGCAATTGATGGAAAGCATATTGCCTTCAGAAAATATGGTCCAGAATTTCACAATTATAAAAATACACATTGCATTGTGTTCTTAGACCTAGTTTTGGAACAAATATCTACCACAAATGATTTGAATTTTTTTTATTGTTTTGTTAACTTTAATAATTTGCATTATGAACTCAAATGCTCAATAAACTAAGAATCTTCTGCTACACTTACGTAATGTCACTTTTACTCTTGCATTAAATGTTATTGTTTAACTATATATAATTGAAATAGTTTTGTTTCTTTCGTTTCTGTTTTCAACTTTTGTGAAGTATTATGAAAATTTTATAATTTTTGACGATATTGCTCTTGTATAACCTAATTTATTAAATAAATTTTGTCTTGCAAACTATTTCTGGGGATATAATTTTTTATTCTCACTTTGTACAAAATTTAAAAAAATTATTATTCTATAGGTATATTAATTTAGATAATTAACATACATCCATGAATGTAGATAAGTATTGTTCTACTTAATATTTACATTCCTATAATATTTGTAAGCTACAAATGAGAAGTGTCAAATGTTAGTTATTATAAAACGGTTTTAAACAATACTAGTTTGTGTTTAATAGGTACCTAAATAAGCTGTAGATATTTTCTCTAAGTAAATCATACTTGCATAAAGTTCATTGTAACTTGAATTGATCATGTTTGTATGTACCTAGCTTAGACCTTGAAGGTAGACTGATTTTAGAAATGATTACATTTGTAATTTACCAAATGTTAGGGTTTGTTTTTATTAAATGTATCAGTTTCTTTTTGTGGTAAAAAAAGTGCATCATGATTGATAATACAAAAAGTAGCAAATATAATCTAAAATTGGACCAATATTTTCACGCAGAAAGAACCTTAATAAAGCTTAAGAAATGAACACAAATTATCATAGGTACATGTAAAATAATCAGATCCTTGGTTGCCAGTTATATTTGAGATGATACTAATTGTCTTGAGAATGTTTTTTTTAGCTGTTAGTTTTGATTGTAATGTTTTATTTATACATTACAGTTATACTAAAACGGATAAATTAGTACATTATTATCATGCTTTATATGTTTATACCTTTAGAATCTACCTACCCTACCTTCTTTAAAATTTATTTGTTTCATACTCATATACTCCTTTCCAGAGATATCTTGTAATAATTAGAATTGTTTATTACATATATAACTACAATACATACCTACCTACCTATTGAAAAATATCCATAAACCTTACTAACCGCTAACTCATTGCTGACTCTATGGCATATTTTTACAAAATGGTTACTTTTGGTAAATATAATTAAGAATAAAACACTATATTAGTTTAATTAAGAATGATTTTTAAAATAAACTTTCAAAATTTGTACTTTTTTTGTTTAATACAAATGTCCAACAATCTCAATTAATGTATTACTCATATCAATATTTAATATTTAGTTAAGTATATAAAAATGTTCTAGTTCACAACACAAAAAACTCATTTTCCAACCATTTTCTCTTCTACTGCTTTTTTTCCACCAGCCCAATATTTTTTATAACTAAATCCATTTATTTATCCTTTGCTTGTTCTATTTTTACTCATTCCATCCATCATAGCTCCTTTTGTAAATTTAAAATGCACATTGTACCTAATAATATGCACCATTTGTTTCTTGATAAACGTGGTCTCTAGGGTAATTTAACATATTCTAATTCCTTATCAATTCTTCTCCATATCCCTATATATTATTTGTATTTGGTTAATTTCTCAAATTTTTTTAGGTACCTACAGTCCTTTCAAATTTTTCAGTTTTTACGAAGGTTATAATTCATTTATTATTTAATATTTACTTTTGATTCTCAAATTATTAAAGTGTATATGCGGGCTGAAAAACATAACCTTGATTAAAACTTGACAAAAAAGTCATTCTTCTTTCTTAATATGTTCTTCTTCTTTTTTCCTTTATTGGGCTTATTATATGTAAATCCTTCATAACCAAATAACTTACTGAAATCCGCGTCAACTCTATGAAATGAGAGGATTTGCTCCTTGATTGAATTTTATATTTTTATAAAAATGTTTGTTTATTGTTTAAGGGTTGGCATTATAAACATATTTAGAAGTCAATTTTAACAGTCAAGTCAACTTTAGCATTAAAATATCTATCAGTTTTATAAAAGTTCCATTTCTTAAATAAAAAGAATTAAGGCAAAAAGGTAACCTAGAACAGAGACAACCCTAGAATTTTTATTTTTTATAAACCATTAAACCAAGTTGGTGGTGTTTGGACTCCCTATTTCCCTAATCGACGCGAGTCCACTAACAGTCTAACAAAGAGAAGAAGACTATATACCTTATTTGATAACTAATAACAAATAAAACAAAAAAACAACCCTACCACGGAATGTTTACTTACCTAGCGAGGGTACTTTTCAGGTTAGTTGAAACGAAAATAAAATACTCTCATGCAATTTGGAAGTTTTCTAAATATTTGCAATATCAAAAGTTTTAAACCTGCTTATAGGCTGAGTCAGAATCTGAACTGATTTTTGATGGCCTCTTAGACGAATTGAGCCAAAATGATTTTATAATGAAATGAGCTCTAGTTTTTCCCCTGTCGTACCCAACAAACCCTGGACCAAGCTCATCTAGATAATATAATTCCCCCTTACCGTTAGCCTCTATAGAGTCAGTTGATGTTGATAGTAAGAAAAGAAAATTGAAATCTGTAGAACAAGATGTATTTATCTACCAAAAATTTACTGGGAGATGCTACAGATTCTTTAAGGACCTCATACACTGATAAGTGTATATTTTGTAAGTAAAATTTGTCAAATAGGAACAAGCACAGAATTCATAAATATTATTTGTTTTTAGATTGGTTTTTAAAACAAACTTCAAATATTTATAGTTAATTTTTCCATTATATCATTTTTTATATATACACAAACTTGGCTGCAGAAATGAGACTTGATGAATAATGAATACCTACTTGTTATAAAGGACATTGTAACTTGAATTGATGATATTTCATATGTAGCTTAGTTCACATGCATGTTCTTGGTAGATTAGTGCTAAATTGGATAACACCATATGTAGGTACTTAAATAAATAAAAAAGTTTAAAAAAACTGGAAGGCACTTTTCCACATTCAATTTTGATCAAAAAATTGTATTTTAGGAAGCATGTAACTCATTTATTTATTTTGAATAAATGCTTTCAATTACAAATGTGTTTTAAATATTCATGTCCTCGATATTTTAATAGTCAACACCGGTTTTTCAATACCAGCATAAATCGAGATGGAGTCTTTCATCACTATTCGACTTTGACTAATGATTTAGTCTATAAATTGTTCTCTCATTGTAGAACCTTGGTCAAGACTTTGAAAATACAGTAAAGAGCAAAAGTGATATTGCGCCAATAAATATGTGCTGTGAAAAAATTACCTTTGTTTAAAATAACTATGACAATCGATAAGAGGGATGTATTTTAAGCAGAGTTTCCACATATTTTTGTATTTTTCCTATTAACTTTTCAAAATATATTATAAATTTAAAGTGCAGAACAATTTTAGTGATTAGGGGTGGTTTCTATTGGTTGAAAATTTTTATTAGCAGTTTTAAAATGATCTCAACTTATCCAACACTATAATTTCAATCGTTTAAATTTCATATTTGGAGGAGATTTTTAATAGTTAAAATATAGTGCCACTTTTCTTCCCTCAGATGTATACTGAGCGGAGGGCAGTAAACATCCAAGGACACAAAGGCACTTTACTCTTGTGTAATTCATTGATTTTTCCTCCTGCCACTTATTAATCTTGTCTTTAGCACATTGCTTATAAATGTATAATGTTTTTCATACCTACGGATTTCAGATTTTTGTGGTAGTAATGTTGGCTCTTGTTCTTTAATATTAGGTCACTTTCCATTATTCAAATATTTAATCAAGTTTAATAAACATAACGTTTGCACTACTATAATTTTCTGACTTTTAACTCAAAAAAGGTATCTAAGAATCCTGAAGTTGACATTTTCATTTAAAAATCTAACGTTAAGGAGGAAAAGTACTTTTTTCACTACTAACCTCTAATTACTATTTCCTACCTGATGTGGGGGAGGAAACAATTATTTTCTATTTTGTTATAAAGAACTTTAAGAATCTTCTGCTACATTTACGTAATTCCACTTTTACTCTTGTATTAAATGTATCATTTAATTATCTGTATTGTAAGTACATGAAATAATTGGTTTTCATTCTTCTGTACAAAATTAAAAATGTTTTAAGGTACATCCACAAATGTAGATAAGCATTACATAAACAACTGGTGTAATATTAATTTTCCTCCTCTTCATCAAATATGTTGTAGACCACATTAATAAATTATCACTTGAGCTTATTTACTTTTCTTGTATCCTTTATTCTCCATTTTTCGGCAGCCAAGTTTGTGTATATTAAATAAAAAACATTTAATGGAAAAATTAACTATAGGTAAATATTGTAAAGTCTGTTTTTAAAACCAATCTGAAAGCAAATATATTTATGAATTCTGTAGGTTCTTGGTCTACAGATTTTCTTTTCTTATTAAATTGACTTTATAGAGGCTGACATTAAGGGATAATTAAATTCTCTAGTTGAGCTTGGTCCAGTATGACAATGGAGAAACTAGAGCTGTTCATTAATACATCATTCTGGCTCAGTTCTAAAAGCACGTAGCACAAAACTTTTGATATTGCAAATATTTAGAAACCCTACATTGTCATTAAGTACATTAAATATATAATTTCCAAAAGATGCGGGTGAGTGTTTCATTGCCATAGACTCTATGGCATAGAGAAATCTATGCTTTTATTGCTTTTTGCCTTCTTCTTTTTATTTTAGAAATGGTACTTTTATAAAACCATAAGACAATTGATAAAACTGTTATTTTAATGCTAAAGTTAACTTGACTGTTTAAATTAACATCGATGTTTATAATCGTGTTACCTATGTTTATAATGCCGACCCTTAAACAATGAATAATCACTTTTTTAAAAAGATAAAATTTAATCAAGGACCAAAATAAAAATTAGTTTTCAAACTGGCTACATGCATAGACAAAAATATATATATTATTTCTCTATGGCTACATGCTAGCAAGATGTCATAATCGCAATCAAGATAAGGGCTACGTTCATAAACTTACTCAGAGTAAGGATAGTTTACTCCGAAGCGTTCATAAATTTACTCTACCAGTATAGAGTATGCTAACGTTCAGAAACCTACCCGGAGTAAACTCTGCATACTCCGCTTTTTAATGGAGTATTATATACTCTGTCAGTTATGACAGTTTGGCTTATACAGTAGTTCAGTTCAGATTACTGCCAGGTTATTTTTATTGATAAATTGATATTATTTGATTATTAATATTCAACTCATCCATGGTTAATTAATTTCTATTTTCGAAATGAACAATATAACCCCAAATTCATACACAAAAACAAAAACAATAAAAAAACCAAAAGCTGGTTATTTATATTCTTAAACAAAAACTATGAAAGGTAGATATTGTCATAAAAAGAATTCTAAAAGTTTTTTATCTCTTTATCTATGTAACATTTTGTTCATAGGTGAAAAGCCTAATAAAATGGAAATTGCAATATTTAGATTATAATTGAAGTCTTGATTATTTTATAATACTAACAGGTTTGAAAATTTATAATAACTTACACAAACATTAAACATTTTTTCTCGATTTTTAAATCTGGGTAAATTAATGGTGATTGTTCCAAACCTTGCAAGTGAAGTATGTACCTATGTCCATGATAATTAAAATAAAATGAAAATTCCACTACACTTTTAAACTTCAATCAATAATTGTTTTATAGAGCAAGTCTCCATCATCAGGATAGACATGACAGAAGAGGTATAGTTCATGTATAGTTGAATTTGAAGTTATTTTTTGTGTTTGATTCATATAATTTAAACTTTGTTTTCAGTAATCACAAACGTTCTATTAATGTAAGTACCTAATAAACAGCAGACTTTTAATTAGTGTTAGATGATAAATAATAAAGTTTTTCAACAGATAACATAGAAAAAGTTTTAATTGTACATTGTAATCAAAATTATTATAGGTACTTAATATTTATATTCCTATCTTTGTAAGCAACAAATAAAATTGTATGTCCAGTGAACTTTTTATTTTATTCACCTATTCAGAACATTTACTCTATTGCAAAATAGTCAATCTAATCAAATCACATATATGTTAACTAATATGGGGTTTCATCCCCAATAAAACTCGCAAAATACTCAACTCTAATATATAGGTTTATATATGATAATACAATTTTTTGGGAATACGTATTTTTAAATCATTAATATACCTCAAGTATTCCAATTAAAAAGGGCCTATTATATAATTTTAAAGTTTATAATAAGTACCTACTTACTTTTATTATCAATTTACATATTAAAATTGTATGTGGAAAATTGCCTTCCAGTTTGTTTAAACTTTTAGCACTAATTTAAGCTACATATGAAACATCATCAATTCAGGTTAAAATGTTCTTTATATCAAGTATTATTTACTTACACAACAAATATCTCCATATACGAGATGATATGTTTTGTTCATGGAAAGTCAATAATAACGAAGAAAATAATGCTTGAGAATAGATTTTAATTTTTTTAAATATAATTGAAAATGTAGGATAGGATCGATTAAAAAAGTATCATAATTACAACAAAAACCAATTAGCATCAGTAGATACCAAAATGAAAGTTAGCTGATTGCAAATGAAAACTAATCAACAGTGGGACACTGGCAGTATTTTAGCTGATGATAAATTCATTTATTCCCAAAAATCAGATCTCGTCCCAAGGGATGCATGTCTTTACTTTCATTTTAAAAATGTATCCCAAAAGTTACAATTTGTATAAGTAAAAAGCCATAGGTTGAGTGTCCTAAATCTAAAAAACCATAGGTTGAATGTAAATCTAACAGGATTAAATGAATACTTAGTTCATGTCATAGAACAAGCTAAAACATATGATGTTCCTATTTCTATTTAAAAACTAGATATGAATTTTTCCTCTATCGGATACTTTCAACAGTCACTCTGTAATAGGCTAGAAGAATTGGTTTCAATTCTTGTTTGATGTAACTTTTGTATTGTAAAGATTTTTTATTACATTTTGACCAGAATCAATGAAAAGGTATTTAATGCGATTACATTGCTGTTGCATAATGAAATATATATCTCAATGAATAAAGAACTCTGTAAATATTTATATTCCATTTTTGGACCTCAATGAAATGTTATTACATGTACCCACTTATATGAAAGCAAGTAGGTAATTTATACAATGGCAATGCTTTGGTTTAAACAAAATAAAGAGCATAAAAATTGTCCGATCCCGAATTACTTTAAACTGGTTGTGTAGTTTTATTTTGACAGTTACCCAATTTACCTCTATTTTAGGTGTTGTTGGCATTATATATTTTGTGTTTTATTGTAATTTACTTATTTTCATGACTACACTATATTAACTGTTACCATATAATAAATAAAACAAAAATTATAATTCAGTTATGTACCAGGAAGGATGAATTGGTTGCACAGAACATAATTTCACACAATTAAATATATACTAGTAAAGGATATTACTCGTTGTATTATTTCTAAACTGAAAGGAATATTTCTAACTTCTACTATAGATAAGTAGCAAATACAAAGTCTGAAATTGGTCATTTATTTCCACATTGCAGGTTTTAATAAAAAAAGCTAAATAATAATCAGTTTTTTAACTATTAGTTATTATTATAAATTATAATTAGTAGTAAATTATTAGCAACCTATATCTGTTTATACCTTTAGTATATACTTACCTATTGACTACTCTTTCAAATTTATTTTTTCATAATCGCATTCACCTTTCAAAAGAATTTTTGTGATAATTCAAATGGTTTATTATACATAGTTACAATCCATAGGTATTGAAAAACATCCAGATAGTTTACTAGCAATTAATCCATTACTGACCTTATGGCTAACAGATTGTAAATAAAATGAAACTCTTGAACTTTTGGTAAATATGTGGAATGAGCTGCAATGGTCTAATCTAGAACACTTTTGTGAAATTTCACTAGTTAAACTTTATTTATATTTATTAGTACTTTTTTATTGTCCATCCGTGAGAGGTATGTCAGTTAAAATATTAATTAATATGTCTTAACTAATTACATTATTATTATTTGTATATTGTGGAGAAAATTTCAATAGAGGTTGTTTGTCCTAGATCCCATCACTTTCACTAACTCCTTTTCTACCACTAGTTATTTAATGTTTTTAATACTAGCCAAATATTTCCTATGGCAACTGCATCTACTCCTTTTGTAAGTTTATACATGCTTCATCAATTTTTCACTCTGTTCCCCGATAAAAGGTGTTGTATAGTGTAATTTAACATTAATTCCCTATTCATTTTTCTTCTCCATAGGTATATAGTCATTTATATCATTTGGTTTATCCATAAAAAATATTTTTCAATTACCGTGTAGGTACATTTCTTGAAACTTTTCAGATTATAGATTTCCTTTGCTTGTGTTTCATATATCGTTTAATTATTAACGATATTATTATTCAATTCTATTTTTCATAAACTATGCAATTTAATTTTAGTTTTCCAATGTTACTTTTTATACCATAGGTATACTTCTTCTTCTCTTTTAAAGTTGTCTTCACGAATTCACGATTGTCTTTACCTATCAGGCAACACTAAAAAATGTAATTATCAGTTACCGCGTTTATTGTTAATAATTAACTACTTCAAATATCTAAGGTTTTTAATAATATACATAAACCTGCCTTTTTACGAAGGTATATTACAAACTACCAATAGGAATGTCAACTCTCGATGAAGAAACTTCTGTTACCATAGTTTTATCATTCAAATTTCGATTATATTATCCCCTTAGGAAATTAAATATACGTACGTCCTATGTAGCCAAACTTGACAGTATATGATGAAAAAAAGTGAATTCAAACTCACCACTTTACACAAAACATATACCGGTATATACCGGTATAAGTATATACTAGTATACGATATACTGGGACGCCGAACTTGACGGAGGACAAACATATATATATATATATATATATATATATATATATATATGACCACATTTACTTTTAGTTGGGGTTCTGCTAGTCCTCTTGCTAACTTCAAATACACCATCCATTTTTCTTTTCTTTGAATCTTCTGTAGAATAATCATCACTATCCATTTTGTTTATATTTTGTATTCAATTACTATTTAATTATATTATTTTCGTGGTAGCGTAAGACAAAGATACCCAGATCTACTCTTCGGAGATACTTGATCTATCCAGCCACTTATTATATATATCTAATTTCTTTCTTTATTTTGTCCTTTATTTTTTAAATTTGACAACGTCGCAAATTATATTGTTTTGGACTCGCCTTAAATCAATTGCTTTTTATTTTAATAACCTAACACTAACCTATTTATTTAATTGTTTTTACAAAATATAACGTTTTTTTTGTTTTTTTTCTTTTGTAGCACTACGTACTTTACCTTTTGTTGATACAATTCAAATTCTATTTGATTAATTTTCGCTGCTCTTTCCGATATATCGAAATAAATGCAGGCGAATTTTATAAACACTTTATTATCTCAACGCACCGTTGCCACATCTCCCAGAATTCTAATTGTAATTATATAAAAGTTTATATCAGTCTTTTAGCACATCTTAAGGGTTCATTGCAAAAAATAAACCACAGAATTCGCGCCAAACCTAGGTCTAAATATTTAAACCCTTTCTGGGTTTAGCCAAAATTACAGCTAAATTAATAAAGTTTTTGCTGGTTTAAGAAAGACAGTTATCAGAAACGTCAAATCACCGCCAGTTTTATAATGCTATCAGTGTATATGCCTAAACCTGGGAGGTTTCAAATATTTATAACTCTCCTAGGTCTAACATTAATGAATCTGGCGCCAAGAGTTTTAAACAGAAAAATTTTAAAAACCCTTTAGGCACGCCACTCTACCACAAATAAGCTTATCAATATTTCAAATTTGAGAAGGAAACAGTCAATTCATACTTCGAAAAATTGTGTTTCTTAATTCTGTAAACCTAATACCACGTATAATATGCTTCTTCATAGGACATGCATTTATATTTATTTTTAAATTAAAATCATAGCCATACATACCAATCTAAATTCTAACCACAAAATATTCAAACCAAACTGACAGGTGCGATTTTTAACCGAGTCGGGACTGGGGCCGTATTCTCGACAAGTGAACTTTTGATGCGTATGCGCATTTCGAGAGATTCGTCTAGACGTGGCCGGCTATGCTAACACTAAAAATTTAAAAAGTAAAAACAATTGAATTTCACGGTGGGTGTCCAGAAACTCTCCTGCCAAACGGAAACTACAGTTACTAGAGGTGATGTTAAGTCGATTTAGCTCAAATTACCTTAATCCGAAAATGCTTCCTAAGGGAGCTACAGCCATTTGAAGAAGACGTCCTCATATGAGTTTTCTTCAAATTATTCAAAAATACCGTTACTTAAAATATTCAAACTTGGTATAATCAATAAACAGTTACAAACCAGTGGTTCGCTGAAAATAAATTTTTTTCAGATCCATCACAAGCGTGTCAGTCGGGAGGACCAACAGGTATTTTTATTAAAAAAATTTTATTTTCAAGTTTTTTATGTATCCGACACCGAATTTGGAAAATTCAAGATAATTTTCATAAAAAATGTTCTCTTCTTTCAAATCGATATCATGAACCGTTTTCGAGAAAAATAAATTTAAACTTTTTGTGTTTCTTACATAAAATCAAGTTGGATTATAAAATTGTATATGTAATATCAAGCTGGCTTTGAAAAATCAACAAATTGTTCTGATACTGGTAACAAAAGTCGTAAGTATTAAGTTGCTTACATTGTTTTGGAAATTTCAAATTAATTTTATTTCGTGAGGATATAAAACAATAATCAACATTAAAAAAAAACAAAGTTAGAGATAATTACCAACAGAAATAAGAGAATTAATTTTACAACAGATGCTCTACATGACGACCGTTTGTCTCAATACACAAATTTATTCTTTTCTCTTAAGATCGTCTAATTTTTGCAAAAATTCCTGCATTATTTCTAATTTCGTTACAAGCGTCTTGAATTCTTTGCCACAGCTGATTACGGGTTCCTATTGGAACAGCATAGACTAATGATTTTAAATAACCCCAAATACAAAAATCACAGGGTTTTAAATCTGGAGATCTTGGGGGCCAATTAACTGGACCACCTCTTCCAATCCATTTATCGTGATAGTTATTGTCGAGATATTGACGAACCTCTCTACTGCAATGAGCTGGGCAGCCGTCGTGCATGAACCATAAATTATTTCGAATCATCAGGGGAACGTCATCTATTAAATCAGGTAAAACATTTTGTAGGAAATTAAGATATTCTTGTCCTGTTAAACGGCTAGGAAGCTCTACGGGTCCCAGAAGCTGATTACCGATTACACCTATCCAAACATTTATACTAAATCTTTGCTGGTGCTTTTTCTCTACTGTTGCATGAGAATTATCACCAATGTAGGCATAATGATGTGCATTATGTAAATTAAAAATTCCGTCTCTGGTAAACGTAGATTCATCGCAAAATAAGATATTGGAAAAGAAATTAGGATCCTGATTTTTTTTGATCCGCAACCAGTTTGAAAAATCTATGCGGGCAGGGAAATCATCATCTACCATGGCATGAACTTTTTGAAAATGGAAAGGATGAAGGTTTTCTTTATGAATAATATTCCATATGGAAGACTTGGAAATGCCAGGATACATATCAGCGAGTCTTCTGGTGCTAACCTCAGGATTATTTTCGATTTCAATCAAAATATCGTCTTCGTATTCCATTGTCACATCAGGTCGTCTACCAGTTTCAGTATTTTTAGGTACTACTGAGGCACTTTCTCTCAATCTTTAGTGTACGGCTACAAATGTTGCGCGAGCAGGATGCCTTCTGTTTGGAAATTTTTCCGCATATCTTCGCTCCGCTGCACGAGCGTTACATTGTACTTCCCCATGAACTAAATGCATATCAGCATATTCTTCATTCGAAAAATAAACCATTTTGATCAAATTAACTATTATTTTTTACCTTTCACACATACAATTTTATAATCCAACATGATTTTATGTAAGAAACACAAAAAGTTTAAATTTATTTTTCTCGAAAACGGTCCATGATATCGATTTGAAAGAAGAGAACATTTTTTATGAAAATTATCTTGAATTTTCCAAATTCGGTGTCGGATACATAAAAAACTTGAAAATAAAAATTTTTTGATAAAAATACCTGTTAGTCCCCCCGACTGACACGCTTGTGATGGATCTGAAAAAAAATTATTTACAGCGAACGACTGGTTTATAACTGTTCATTGATTATACCAAGTTTGAATATTTTAAGTAACGGTTTTTTTGAATAATTTGAAGAAAATTCATATGAGGACGTCTTCTTCAAAGGGCTGTAGCTCCCTTATGAAGCATTTTCGGATTAAGGTAATTTGAGCTAAATCGACTTAACATCACCTCTAGTAACTGTAGTTTCCGTTTGGCAGGAGAGTTTCTGGACACCCACCGTGAAATTCAATTGTTTTTACTTTTTAAATTTTTAGTGTTAGCATAGCCGGCCACGTGTTACTTAGACTGAAGTGTAAATTAAATTCATATTATAGTGAAGATAATATAGTGAAACTATTCCTGCTTTTTAATTATTTGTGCTTCATTGTTCAAAACTCTTAACTCTTTAATTAAAATATATACATGTACGTATTATCACATAGTTATAGGAGTTAATTAATATTTCTATGAGAAAATGGATACAAAGCTCCCCACACTTTTTCAATAATTGTACAAATATTTTTTTTCATTATTTTTATTTAACCCCTTTTAAAAATTATTTTGCACGTTCTTATTTTTTCATGATACAGCATTCAAAAATATATAGATACAACCCTAAATTTTCACCCTTCTCCGATCAACCCCTATTTTTTATTTGTTAATTATAAACTTTAATTTTGTCATGACTTAGAATAAAAAATTTAATATTACTCTTAATTTTCACCTTTATACGATCAACCCCTATTTTTCCATCGCGATTTTTATTTTTGCAAGATGGCGATCGAATATAATAATTGTAGTACGATATGGAGATTAGCTATTTGTAAGGATGACATTTATAGAAATTTGAAATAAACAAAAGCTACTCCGAAACTCCACTCAGCGGGTAAATATTATTCAAAAAATTCTATTTTGGACAAAAAATGGCGGCAAATCAAAATTTAAAATTTTTGTATAGGTATCGTTACTTGGAGATTAGCTAATTGGAAGGATGGCATTTATAGAAAAAACGAACGAAAGAAAGAAAGAAATTTATTGCATTTAATGAAGTTTGAAATTAACAAAAGCTACTCTGACACTCCACTCAACGGGCAGAGAACGACCGCTTGCATATATCTTATTTAGTCGGGTTTGTTGGAACACTTCTAACTCGAGAATGGCTGGACCGATTTTCATAGTTTTTAATTTGTTATTGCACGGGAAAAATTATTTAAAAAAATTCCACTTTGGACGAAAAATGGCGGTCAATTAAAATTTAAAGTTTCTGTATAGGTATCGTTAAGTTTCAAATAAACAAAAGCTACTCTGACACTCCACTCAGTGGGTAGTAAACGACCGCTTGCATAATATTTTATTGGCAAGACAATGTTAGGACAGGACAACGTCTGTCGGGGTCTATATATCTATTGATTACTTACTCAATCCATTCAACAGATATCGCCATCTGTTAAAATCGTTTGGAGTTAACAGATAATTATTGTGAATGTCAAATAATAGACAAATAATTTGCAAAGAAATAATATTGCGACTATAAATTAAGATGTAAGCTATCCTATCTTTCAAGTTGGATCAAACTGTACACGGTGTGCAAATTTGATTAAAATCGGTTAAATAGTTTAGGAGTCCATCGCGGACAAACAACGTGACACGTAATTTATATATATTAAGATAAGATATATATATATATATATAAACCAAAACTGGCAAATAGTCACGGCTAATTACTCCAGAAGTCATCCGCAATGTACTTGATGAATGTGTCCGTAGATTCGCATATTGTCGAGAAACCCATGGATGGCATTTCGAACATTTAATTTAAAATAATTGTTATGCATAATCGGGTTACTTTGAAGTACATTATTTATTAAATCATTAAGTAGTTGTAATTTGGTTGAATTCAAATTAAAAAAAAATTGTTTTCGTACCCTTAAAAAAATATTTTAGTTAAAAATGGAATGTCGTTAAATTCTCGTTCAAATGAGGTGTCACATTATACCGATTTCTATTTAAAAAAATTAACGATTACGTCACTACACCTACACCTACACCAATTGACGAAGCTTTAGGCGATTTGAAGGGCAGTAAAATATAATCTTTATTCATCAATAGTTAAATTTTTACAATGGTACATGAATTAGGGTAAACAAAACTATTTATATTATGTATATTACATAATTAATAGTGCGACAAAGTCGCTCCGCCGATGGTCTGGCTCCGTTTTCCCTAATAGGCTACCTTCCATACCCTCTATCACGGCTCCTTGCTATGTCGCATCATCCGCTTGTTTTCTTGGTTTATGACCTATAATAGATCCAATTCGAACATAACAGTTAACATTCCCTCAGAAGTTTGGATGTATTACCCCTGAAAAGCTATTGAAAAACAGGGTCATATATTTATGGAATCTGAACTAATCTAATTAAAATCCTAATCTTACTTTGTTAAAATCTATGTACACTCATTTATACCTCATTCATTCTTATGTGCAACCCATTCACTCTCTCTCATCCACGTTCATTTACTCTACTATCTAGTTTCCCTTATTAATTAAATATGTGCAATATATATATATATATATATAGATAGGTACAACGAGAAATATATAGATCTATCGTGTTTTATACTGACTGGAGCTGCATTGAGATGTTGGAATGCAGGAGACTGTACCCCTTATGTCTTCCTGTGCGTTGATTATTTATCCTGTGTTTGAGAGAGTCTGGTAAACAGTAGTCATAGTACCGTATTGCCAGATTGATGACGTACGGTTTTAGATATTCCATATCCGTTTTTCGGTGAAGCAATGTTGTTCTAGGATAGTGGTTTAATCTAGAACCCTTGTAGATTGCCATTCTGAGACACTTGTTCTGCACAACTTGCATACGGTTGAAAAGATATTCAGTGGTAGAACAAAAAAACAGGATAACCATATATTAATGTTGGTCTTAACACCTGTCTGTAGAGCAGAAGTTTATTGCTCACTGACAGACGGCTGTTTCTACAGATTAGTGGGTAAAGTAGTTTCATGGACAATTTCGTTTTCTGAATTCTATCATTTATATGCAAATTGTGCAGAGTGTTTGGTTGAATGATATAACCTAAGTATTTTATTGTCTTTTGGGGTTCGATTCTGTCATTTGACAATATTAGCTTTCTCTTTAGGTTAGTGTTTTTCCGAAATTGACCTTTTAAGACCATATACTGGGTTTTGGAAGTGTTGAGCTGCAGCTTATTCCTAATTAGGTACGGGATGATTTTATAGTTTAAATGCCATTCTATTCTTTTTAATGACACTGGACACTGTTTACACTACCACTACACCAGCACTAACACTTAACACTATCTTACGCGCGTTTCGATAACCAAGTTATCTTCTTCAGAGACTGAAGGTAAACTAACACTAGGGTGCTTCGTCATCCATATATACTAATCTTTTATCGCGCCAAACTAGTTAATCCGCGGGAACAAACCATTCTGGCGCGAAAAAAATTTTTACAATTGTTTTTTTCCTAATAAACTATACAACGGACTTCAAGGTATAGGTCCTTTGTCTTTATTCAAACTATAATTACATTTAACTATTTCTATACTTTCAAATGCATCCAACATTCTATTGTTAGATACATTTTTTAACAATTTTACACTATCTAAACTTATTGAATGATTATAATCTAAAACATGTTCAGCAACACTAGATTTCTCCGTACGCCCATATTTTTACTAAGCTACATGCTCTTTATAACGAACTTTTACAGACCTCTTAGTCTGCCCAACATATTTCATATCACAATCATTACAACTAATTTCATAAATACCACTCTTTTCCAATTCCATTATTTTATCCTTTGGGTTACCTAACAGCTGTTTTAAAGTATTGTTTGATTTATAAACTAAATTTAATCCTGCTTTATTAAAAATGTTTTTTAAACCTTGTGTATAACAAGGGTTAAAAGGTACTGAAATAAATTTTGCTATTTTACTATTTTCATTTTTGAAAAAAGTGATATCATGGAGAGATTTCTTAAACCTATGGCGATTAATTAACTTATCTACTATTTTCCTATCATACTCGTTAATAACAGCTATATCCCCAATTAAATTCTTTTCATTATTATATCTTTCCTTATTAAGAGGAAAATAAGTTAATCTATGTACCAAAAAATGAAGACTAGCCATTTTATGTTGATTACAATGAAAAGAATCAGCTGGGATATACCTGTGAGTAGCAGTATCTTTTCTATAAATATCAAATTCTAACCTATTCTTATTCCTAATTACTAATGTATCTAAAAATGGTAACTGTCCATTTATTTCCAATTCGTACGTAAATTTAATACTTGAAAACTTTGAATTTAATTTTAAAATAAAATCATCAACTTTTGCTTTATTTGTATCAAATATATAAAATAAGTTAATTAATCGCCATAGGTTTAAGAAATCTCTCCATGATACCACTTTTTTCAAAAATGAAAATAGTAAAATAGCAAAATTTATTTCAGTACCTTTTAACCCTTGTTATACACAAGGTTTAAATACATTTTTAATAAAGCAGGATTAAATTTAGTTTATAAATCAAACAATACTTTAAAACAGCTGTTAGGTAACCCAAAGGATAAAATAATGGAATTGGAAAAGAGTGGTATTTATGAAATTAGTTGTAATGATTGTAATATGAAATATGTTGGGCAGATTAAGAGGTCTGTAAAAGTTCGTTATAAAGAGCATGTAGCTCATTTAAAATATGGGCGTACGGAGAAATCTAGTGTTGCTGAACATGTTTTAGATTATAATCATTCAATAAGTTTAGATAGTGTAAAATTGTTAAAAAATGTATCTAACAATAGAATGTTGGATGCATTTGAAAGTATAGAAATAGTTAAATGTAATTATAGTTTGAATAAAGACAAAGGACCTATACCTTATAGTCCGTTGTATAGTTTATCAGGAAAAAAACAATTGTAAAAATTTTTTTCGCGCCAGAATGGTTTGTTCCCGCGGACTAACTAGTTTGGCGCGATAAAAGATTAGTATATATGGATGACGAAGCACCCTAGTGTTAGTTTACCTTCAGTCTCTGAAGAAGATAACTTGGTTATCGAAACACGCGTAAGATAGTGTTAAGTGTTAGTGTTGGTGTAGTGGTAGTGTAAACAGTGTTCAGTGTCAAGTATCGCCAACGGTTCCAGAATTCCCAACTTAATTCTTTTTAATGCTAGATCCGCTGTCCTCGCTGTTTGTACTAGGCAGACATCGTCCGCATACATGGCTGTTAAATTAGCACTGCATAGTGGGAAATCCGCCGTAAACAGCGAGTACAGGATAGGTGAGATTACCGAGCCTTGCGGCACTCCTGCCTCCGTAGTATATGGTCCTATTTCGGCGTTACCAATTTTCATATGAAACCTTCTATTGGTTAAATAGGAGTTCAAATGTAATACTAAATAGCCCGGAATACCGAGCTGCGTTAACTTGAAAATTAAGCCAGGAAGCCAGACGGAGTCAAAAGCTTTCCTGATATCGAGAGAAACCAGGTTGGATGGGTGCTTATATCTAAAGCCTTCTCTAGCGTAGTTTATTACCCTGATCAATTGGGATGGACATCCGTGTTCCGCCCTGAATCCGAATTGCTCGTCCGGTATAATTTTCATGACAGAAGCCGTCTTTTCCAGCCTATTTAGAATTACTTTGTCAATAATTTTGGCCAAGTTATTTAGGAGTGAAATGGGTCTGTAATTCTCAATGCAGCTCCTGCCATGCGGTGTTTTGGGAACAGGAATCATGTTGGCTGTTTTTAGCGAGTCTGGATAATAGCCTGTTTCCAAAATATAATTAACAAATTTTACCAAAAGGGAAATTACCTTCGGTGGCAAATTCTTAATTAGAATATTATGTATGCCGGCCCTCCCCGGCGCAGTTTTGATTTTTAGTTTATTAATTATTTTATATATTTCTTTGCTGGAAGTAAATGCCTTACTTGGGAGTTTGTGTTCTACCCTCGTAAGTTTGTAAAATTCTTTTAGAATTTCAGTGTGTTCTGAATCGTTTTCTGCGTTATTTGTAAAATTAGACTGGAAATGCTCCCCGGAACTTCTTGCTATTTCTTTATGGTCTGTAATGATTGTACCGTTTTTGTCAATTCTGGTCACTCCCGTTCTGTTCTTTTTTGTCCTGCTCATTAATCCCCATAGGTTGTTGTCTCCCGGTTTAAAGTTTTCTAGGTATTTGTTCCAGTTATTATTGCGTAGAGTGTTCGTTTCTTTGTTTATAAGTCTTTGCAGTTCCAACATATAGTCCCTGTACCCAGTTTCCCTTGTCCTTTGCCAGTCCTTCCTTGCTTTATTCTTTTCTTTTATTTTGTTTATGATTTCTTTGGGCAAATTGTCTTTTTTGTTGTGTTGAATTATTTTTTCTGTGGTTAGGTTCCTGGCTTCAATGATTTGTTTTTGTAGATTTATTAATGTTGAGTTAAGCTCGTCTTTTGAGGTGAATTTGTCAATTAAATGTATATTATTGTTTAAGTGCCTCCTGAAAAGTGACCAGTCTGTGTTTTTGTAGTTAAAGTGAGTCCTTTGTACTATGTCTATTTTTCGGTTTATTTTAATTATCACTTGTATGGGATCGTGATCCGATGATAGTTCACTTAACGTTCTCATCCTTTGGATGTTGTCGACGTTTTTCCCAATGGCAATGTCCAGTGTTCTCGGAGTACCACCTGAAAAAGGATAGAAGGTTGGGTTCGGAGTACAAAAGACATTGCAATCGGTATCCTCGCAGAACTTACGTAGAACATTTCCACTCGAATTTGACCTAATGAAGTTCGCGTCCCAATCATTGTGTTTACAGTTAATGTCTCCCACTAAGAGAACCCTACTGTGTTGCTGGAACAATCTCGTGAGGTCGTTGTCTGTGATTTTTTCGGTGTGTTATAGGCACCAATTATAACGATTTTATCCTCAATCAAAACCGAGATGTTTTCAATTGCTGTGTTGTCACATTTAAGAATTTTAAAATTGATGTTTTTCTTAATGGCAAGTAAAATACCCCCCCCCCCCCTAAAGCAATACGGTCTTGCCTGTGTATAAAATAAAGAGCGTTCCTAAGTTTAATATTGTCCTTAGGGTCAAGTAATGTTTCTGAAAGAAATAGAATATCTGGTTGGTAAGATTTTAGCAAATTCGTGATATCGTTTAATTTATTTTTGATACCCCTGATATTTGCGTAAATAATATTAAGATTGTCATAAATATGTGTACCTGCACCCCACATAGCTTTAGAAATTATACCTGTCGATATTCTGAACGAATCTATTATATATCATAAACTTATCGAGCTTCGTACTTGCCTTAAGTAGATCAGTGTATAGGTCCGTTACGGCTCTGGTCATTTCGTCCAGGTTAACTATTTCGTTTAGTTTACTGAACATTTGGTTCAGGTGCATCATTTTGTCCATCTCATCACCTTGATTGGGAGTCGTCTGATGTGTTGGGAGGGAAGTGCTGCTTGGATTGACTGTTATTGGCCTCTCGTGTGGTGTTCTGGCTCTGAGTGATGGGAATTGCTCCTGACTGTTGATTTTTAATTGGTGTTGGTTGATTATGTCCGTGACGCTGTTCCTTTTCTCGTCCCATGGGTTATGTTTTGGGATAGGTGCTGCCACGAATTTGCTGTTTGCGTTTTGTGTTCTACCTCTTTTTTCTTCAAGATATTCCTTGCGACGAATGTAGACCGGGCATGTGTCAGAATTGGCTGGATGACAACACTTTGCCGGTTCATTTGGGGTTTTCTTGCATTCGGAGGTTTTGTGAAGTCCGGCACACTTCATGCACTTGAGATCTCTTCCGCAATTAGATGTAGCATGTCCCCATTGCTGGCAAATGTGGCACTGGATAATGGATTTCTTAGTTCTCCTAAGTTCCCAAATGATCCTGGTGTTTTCAATTACTCTCACGTTTTTATTGAGATAATCCAGAGTTATGGACGGAGCCGTAATGATAAGGAAGAGAGGTCTGCCTTTAGTGTTCATCCGGAAGACGTCTTTGAGTGTAATCTGATATAATTTTTCCATGTCCTCTTTAATGTCGGCTGGCTCAATATCATTAGCAAGGCCTCTAAGGACGAAAGCGTGTGATTTATCGTCTTTTTTTGAGTACGTGTGGAAGGGTAGTTTTTCCTCGAATAGTTTATTCTGCAACTTCATATGATCTTCATCTTCATGAGTGAATACAACAACTGACTTGTTGTTGTACTTCCTCTCAAACTTGCCTTTTATGTCTTGTTTTAGTAATTCTACGATATTTTTATGTCCAGTGACGTGCCCGTCAATTACAATTGGAGGACAGGATTTTTTGCTTGGGATGTCCTTCTTGTTTTTATTGTTAGCTGGGGTTTTACTGGCATTGCTCGTTGTTGGCATTGGGTTCTCCGCAATTACCGTGTTATTGGTAGTCTTAGCCCTTGCCTTCCTCCTTTATCTTTTTCTCTCTTGTTTTTCCTCCTCTGGTTTTTGTTCTGCTTCCTCTACCTCTTCTTCGGACAGCGATTCATTAGTGTTTTCTAGTGGGATCATGGCTGTTTTGTGTGCGTGTCTATGAGTTGTGAATATGAGACAGTCTTTTTTGGTTTTACAAAAGAATCTGTCTCCATACCCTCGTATTCTGATTGTGTCTTGTCAACGGTGATTTCGTCCAAAGTCTCTTTGAAGTTCATCATTTTGCCGATTATTTTTTTGTTGGAGGTGGACAGCTTGTTATATTGCGAGACAAAAAGGTCTTCGTCTTCCACGGCCGTTTTGTTAATAAGTGACGACGGTCTGAATCTCGTCGACGTTACTTGAATCGGTTCGACTTCTCTTTGTTTCGCTGTCTCTTCGCTTTGGTCAACCTCATCACTCCAGCTCGGTTAGGTATTCGTATTATCTACAAGAGCTTTAGTTATGTGTTGAATATTTACAATGGTGGCGGGACCTTCTGGTGATGAAGTGTCCCGATTGGTTTCGTCCATCTCGGTTAGAGTGTTTTCTATACACTTTTCTATTGGTTTAGGAGAAGTGTATAGAATACTCTCTTCATGTGTAGAAGTGTCTGTGCTGGTAGTCGTAGTTCGTGTAGGGAATATTGAGCTATCTATGCAGTATTTTAGCGTTTCTGTACAGTTTTTTTTGTTTCCATACAGTTTTTATTCGTTTCTATACACTTTTGCAATTTTTCTGACTGCTTAATCGGGTCGTTTTTGGGCTTTTTATTGTAGTGCAGATTGTTAGGCGACGTGTCACTGGATGTGTTGGTGGTTTCAGAGCTGCCGTCGCTGTTCTGTTTACTTTTTGAAATGGGCCGCTGATGCGAAAAAATGACTGTAGTCCCTATAGGATTGGCGTTGTCCTCTGGCTTAAGCTCGTTTTTGTCCTGAACATTGACGTATGCAATTTGGTAGATGCTTTTCGCTTTTTCCTTTTCTTTCCTTCCGGCTTTCAGAGAGTTTTTCTTTTCTCTTATGCGATCTATTTGTTTTCGATAATTTTCAGAATCGAATTTTGAAAAAGTGTATGGAAAGCTTTCCATGCACTTTTTGTTTGTGTTTTCGGCCGTAGATTCCCCGGAATTCGATGTTTGGGAATTGAAATTGTTAGTGGAAGTTGTAAAGCCTTGCCATTTAAGGTTTTTAAACCGTTCCCTGGTTTTAGTTGACACCACAGGGAATCTCGGTTTATTACCTTTTATCCTGCTTGTTTTGTTTTTCTTTTTTGATAAATCATAGACCTCCTCTTTGACTTAGTAGAGGTGTCTAAGATTTTCTGGATGGAAATGCGACGGTGATTGATTAATAATGTGTTGTATTTTTCTTTTGAGATTTAGCGTGTACTCGGTTGGTTCACTATTGCTAACATCCCCCGGGTCATCGGGGATTGAGATTGGATGTATAAAAGACATATATTCTGATAACGACCGTGTACAACGGCAGCCAATCGTAAACTGTTGAAGGGCAGAAAAGCTTTTGTTTATCTAGACGATGTACTTGTTGTACGAATTTCTCATTGAAATCCGTACAAAAGTCTTTCCGTCCGCCACCGGTATAAAACTTCGGTGCGACCGTCACATATGTGGGGGTAAATTCAGCAGTCGTACTAATACGATGTAAGAGAGAAGACGTATATCCACCGCTGCTTTTAAAGCAAAATTCAGTTTTATCCTCTATCCAGATTTATTTTCTCCACAGATTTATGTAATTTTCATCGGTTTATCCTGTCGCTATTTTCTGTCAATTGTTTAAGTATATTAGTGTGAAACTGTTGCGCGAATACTGTAATTTGAAAGCTAAGTGCGGTTTTAGCTTTAGATGTAAATATTGTAAATTATCTACAAACATTGTTTAGTGCTTAATTTCCTGACTTTTCCACCGACCTTTAATTATGTTCGTATTGGCGGTGTTCTCAATATTGAAACGTTTGTTTCGTCTATTAATATTCTTATCAATCTAGTAGTGTTTTTTCATCCTACAAATGGGTTTTTCACTCATTAGATTTCCCTCTGTAAATAACCTCTTTTTTACGTACTATAGTAAATACTCTATTTTTTAACTATTGACTTTTATTTGTTTCCTCATTTCATGTATATATTTATTTCACGAATAGGTTATCCCTCTGCCTCGGGTAGGGGTAATAAGCTCCTGCAGCGCAATGCAGGTGGTCCTTCGTTATTTCTCGAAGCTGCTAAGAGCTATTATGTGATGAGTGATTTTTACATTGTTCAATTTCCTCTTCTGCTCATACACTTGTACCATCTAAGACAATTGAAGAAGGGCTACAGAATTTAGAAGTACTAAAAGCATTATCAAGCTTTTTCGCGTTAGAAACCGAATATCTCGGTGTTGTGCTAAGCGAAGGAACAATGCGTCCTAGTCCGAGAAAAGTTACGGCTTTGACAAAAACAACTGCTCCTTCAGACATAAAAGGTATTCGCCAATTCATGGGTCTCACGGGTTATTTTCGTCGATTTATTGAAGGCTTTTCACAATTAACTGCACCCATAACCGCATTGTTACGTAAAAATAACGAGTTTAAGTGGTCTCCAGAGTGCGAGAGGGTGAGAAAAACAATTATAAATAAGGGTAACTAAATCACCCGTATTGAGTATGTATAATCCAGACTTACTTTGTGAACTACATACTGACGCAAGTTCTATAGGAATGGGAGCTGTGCTTCTTCAAAAGGAGAATGGTGTCGCTCGACCTGTCGCTTATTACAGCCGTCGGACCACGGAGTGCGAATCGCGATATCATTCCTATGATTTAGATACCCTTTCTTTAGTGGAAGTAGTTGAGCATTTCCGTGTGTATTTGTACGGAGTTCATTTTACAGTATATATACTGACTGTAATTCAGTGCGCGCTACTGCGTTAAAGAAAAATCTACATCCCCGAGTTGCATGCTGGTGGGTTAAACTACAAGCCTATGATTTCACAATTGAATATCGGCCGGGAACTAAAATGAGAAATGTGGATTATTTAGGCCGGAATGCCCTTGACAATAAAAGTGCTTTAAACAAAACAACAAAAACTTTGAACATAAACAAAATAGGCGACGTACAAACATTAAAATAATTCCAAAAGAACGACCCATTTTGTCGAGAGATATTTAAACAACCTAATAGTAATCCAGATTTAATGATAATAAACAATGTCATCGTAACCAAAACAAAACCGGCAAAGTGTTTCGTGCCTATCGCAGCGCGTCTTATAACGATGCGATTATACCATGATAAATCATCGCACATTGGCTGGGATAAGTGTATTTCTAAAATGCGCGAAGATTTATTTTGGCCAAAAATGGGACAATGCTTGAAGAAGTATATCAGAAATTGTCGGGCTTGTGTTATAGGAAAATCACATACAGGACGTCGAACAGGACTATGGCAAAATGGTGAAAAACCAGGCGACATATTGCATACGTGGCACATCGATCATGCTGGACCTTTAGTGAAATCAAATGGTTGCACCCAAATTCTAGTTATAATTGATGCATTCTCAAAATTTTGTCGATTGCATCCAATACCAAAAAAGACTTCTGAACATACAATAAGTGCATTGTTGCCAGTTTTTGAAGAATTAGGTGCACCAAAACGTATTATAGCTGCATTTACTTCGGTAGTGTTTCAAAACTTCTTATCAGAACATGACGTGCAGTTACATCACATAGCAACAGGAGTACCACGCGGCAATGGTCAAGTTGAGCGTGTCATGCGTACTCTTTTCAATTTATTAAGAACAACTCTAACAGTCGAAAAAGAAAAATCGTGGACGATAGTGTTACCCATGATAGAGGACAATTTAAATACAACGAGTCACTCTACGACTGACTACGCACCGATAACACTACAATTTGGTACAAATCCTAGGTTAGCAGCTACTCAAAAGTTTTTAGGGGATACATTGCCAACCGATAACTACATTAACCCTGAAAATGCTGTCGTGGAAGCAAGAAGGAAAATTAAAAATATTGCAAGTAGACGAGCTCAGCAATTCAACGCAACTCGCAAGCCTGCCACTTTGTTTAGTATAGGAGACCTTGTCGCGGGCGAAGATTCTCAGCTAGCTGGTGGAGGAAAACTGAAAGCAAAATACAAGGGACCATACACCGTCCGAAATGTACTCCCTAATGAGAGGTATGTGCTGCAAAATCAAAGGCGTCGTACTACTGTGGCTGCACATGAGCAGTTAAGACGCTGGCCTACTACTGAATAGAAATAAAAAGTAAGTGATATCATTAATCACCTAATTTCTCATTTGTCAATTTCAAGTTGTTGTACCTAAAAAAAAGGTGGCAATACCACTTTATCTTAAGGACAACATTATCACGTGTCATATAACATCATGACAAAAATAATTAAGTTTGAACAGTTAAGTGTTGAAAAATGTAAAATCAAAACATTCATTCAGAGATTTCAGTATAAAATTGTTTATGTAATCTATATCGCTACAAGTGTATATTTCAAGTTTGATGAACAATCCGGACCGACCGGTAGAATAACCAAACAAATATGTCTCAGATAAGTGAAGTTAAATTTGAAAACAATTGTAGTAAAAGATTCAGCAGTGGCGTTCCCACTAGAGATCATTCTCATGTGAAATATGTGGCGTTCCCACTATAATATGTCAGAAGAAAGTCAGTGGCGTTCCCACTATAATATGACAGAAGAAAGTCAGTGGCGTTCCCACTATAATATGTCAAAAGAAAGTCAGTGGCCATCCCACTTTTACTTATAATGTTATTATAATCTCAACGTAGTAGTATCATTGAAGAGTGATCTAACGCACCCACTTTGACGGTACCACTGTATACAATAAAAAAACTGAAGAAGTCCAGAGTCATGCTCTGATGAAATTATTTAACGAAAAATTAACAATAAACAATTATACATAACAAAATTCTGTTTCGGTACTCTATAGTTTCAGATCCATATACGGAGCGAGGTCGCACCAGTAACAGGATGGCCGTGTTAGCGGTATTCAAAAAGTACCCGTCAGCAATTGTCACGATACCACTCTTACGTCAGCAAAGCAAACGCGAGCGGGCGGTGCAAAGCGAGCGCGGAAGGGACAGCGCGAGTTAGATTTTTTAAGTAAAAAATATACTTTTTAAAAATTTTATTTAAATTTAGATAAAGACAAGTATTTGGTACAAAGATAAAATGTAGACTGAATAAAAATTATACAATTATAAAACAATAGAAAATAGAAAAATGCTGAATATAATGAAAGATAAGGTTCGTGTTAACAGGATGTTATACACGTGTTGAAATGTTTGTGCTGATTTTGACAAATGTAATATAATAAAAATAATCTAGTAAGTTTCCGTGAGAAATGTCTAATAAGCAGTTATATAGTTATGTGTCCATGACTCCTCCTCTCTTGGTTGAAGGTACGTCCTCGTGGCTTCGGTTTCAACAGGGATTGGGGTAGTTCACCTTGGACTTCTTCTGGATTTTTGGTTTCGATTTTTCTAAAATATTTTTTATAAACATAAATGATTAGTAAAATTATCAAAATTAAAATTATTATCGCTGATATTCCTAAACGGCTCTGATGGAGCTCAATCGGCAATAAATTTGGTTCTTGGAACTGTGGTAGCAATTTGGTTGGATCGTCCATATGTAAATTATTGATATTGATTTCATGTTTTTGAAATGAGTAAATGCAATCGTTGTTTCCTAATATGACGTTGCATTTTGAAATTTTTAATGATTTGAATGTTTGTTTGCAGTCTTCGTTAACATCTGTTATTTTTCTTGAACAAATAATTGTATTTCCATTAGTCAGTTGAGTGAAAAGTGAAAAATCGTTTTTCACATGAGCGTAGTTGCAGAGCGAAAGGTTGTCTAAATTACAGTTGTCTTCATGGGGTTCTTTTTCACAATACAAAAATGAAAAAGTTTTCTTGCATTCTTCATTAGTCCATTTTGTTGATCCTTTTGAATTTAATATAAATGTGTATGGGGATAAAAGGATATTATTATCTTTACTGGGAATTGGATTAATTTTGGAAAGATGGAGTAATTCATCGGCCAATATAGGTACTTTAAGAGTAATATATAAAGTTTTTGGAGTGAACATTAAATTTTTCTTTAATTATTTCTAATAAGGTTGGAATATCTGAAGCAATTTCATTATGAGAATGAGGGATAAGTAAGGGATAAGTAAGCCGTTGTTCTCGATTTTCAACCGTGTGGCTACTACAGCCTTCTAAACTCAAAAAAATGTAATTTTCAGTTGGCTTTAGATCCTTTACTATACATAACAGACATCAAGTATGATATATCGTTGAAATCAGCTCGTCGAGAGGATTAAAAAAATGTAAACATTTACAGGTTGTCCCATTTGAATGAAATAAATTACAACCTGTATCACGTGACTTTGCCATGCCACTGGTTTTTTTATAACCAATCACCCTCACAACGATATAATTATTTATTATTTCATACATTCATCCTATCATCCTATCTTGCCACAATACTTTTCCGTCGTTATTGAAATAATTTTTGAAATGTTCTCGTATCTCTTTAGCTTCTCTTCCATAATTCCTATTATGATTTAATTGTAATCGTAAAAATGATTCTCCAGAATTTCGCCAATCACCTTGGATTATAGTTCCATTTTCAGTATCTTCAATGTCCAAACTATGAGGTGGAGTGTACGTTTGTCTTGCATTTCTACGTAAAAAATTATGCAAAACGCAAGCTGCTAAAACGATATCTTCCACAATGGCAGGTTTAGTATTTATTGCTGTATGGAAAATTCTAAATCTTGCAGCTAATATTCCAAATGAATTTTCTATTATTCTCCTCGCACGGCTCAGACGATAATTAAAAATACGTTCTGCCCTACTCAAATTGTTTGTAGAAAACGGTTTCATTATGTTCTTTGACAGGGCAAACGCATCATCTGCCACAAAGACATACGGAATCGGAGTTTCATCCCTGCATCCAAGTAATGGCTGGTTCGTTGGAAAATTAAGTGCTCCTGATTGTAATTTTCTGTTAAATGTGGTGTTTTCCATAACACCACCATCTGATACCCTTCCGTTTGTTCCTACATGTACCATAATAAATTCATAATTAGCATTGGCTATTGCCAGCATAACAATACTATGACACCCTTTATAATTAAAGTAATAACTCCCAGGACCAGGTGGCGGAACAATTTGTCTGTGTTTTCCGTCTAATGCTCCACAACAATTGGGAAAGTTCCAGGATTGTTGAAAATCTCTTGCAATTGTAATTCAGTCTTGTTGACATTTAGGGAACTGAAACAAATTTAACTTTTAGGATGTTGTCCAAGAAACACAAACACCAGCTATTAAAAAACGAAAAATAGAATCAAAGAAACAAAATTCAATTTTACAGAAGGCTTATGAAGTTATAAACCAACCTGATGACGAGTATATCGCCTTTGGAAACAACATTGCTCATCAGTTAAGATCTATGGCTAAAAACCAGCAAACCTTGGCAAAAAAAATAATAAACGAAACATTGTTTTTTGGAGAACTGGGCCAACTTAATATAGAAGCAACAATTGGGCAATTTTATTCAAAATTCGAAGGGATTTTATTTGGAGGCAGTTCACGTAATAATTATTGTACAAGACCATCCTCTTCAAATACACCTACGCTAAGCGAAGACGATATCCACTTATGGCCTTTATAAATATTTTTTTTTTGGGTTTGCTGTAAACGTTAATCTTAATTCTACATCCTAGTTCATTTTCTTATTTTTTGTTATAAATAGGTACAACTAATAAAGTATTTTTGAATTTAACCTTTAAACATTTATTTTTCAGTGACTGGTAAATTGCTCGACATGTTTCCGGAATAATTGTTCTTAACGACTGTGGTGATATTGCACAACTAAATTTCAAATCTTCATAAGATCTTCCTGTTGCAAGAAAACGTAACGTAGCTGTTAATCTTTCCTCGGTAGTAATCGCTTCTCTCATTACAGTATTTTGTTTTTTAATTAGTGGCTCGATCGATTCTAGAATAAATCTAAATTGATCATCATCCATACATAGATAATATTTTAAATGGGACTTTTCGGGAACTCTTAATTCGGCTAACAAATTAAAATGCAAAAATTGACTCCTTTTCTTGTACCACTCTTTTGACCACAACCGTCTACAATTATAATGGCCGCACATTTTCTTTTTATAAGAGACAACATGTTTTCACGTTTGCACGTCTAGACACTCAACTTACTAATGATAATGTTTTCTGTTTGAATCCAAAAATGTGTACAAATTGTTACCCTACACTATCATACATATCAGCACAAACATTTCACTCAATCTTGTCAGCACATACTTATTGTTACGTTTAAAAATCTTAATTTGTATTTCAAACAAGTGTGTCAAGTAGTCATCCCTACACATTCAAACTTCGTTTGCAAACATTATGTTACACATACATGTTTTATGGCAAAATGAACTGTGTAAGGAACCAACTTGTATGTCAAACTTAACTGCACAAACAACTTGAACTAATTTGTTGCTACGTTTAGGGGGCCCTTAAGTCGATATTTATTTGATAAATTTTTGATAATGTTATTGTAGTGTCATCGAGTCTTCTAGCTAAATGAACTTGGTTTAAAACTAATTTACTATAAGAATTTTCTATTTCTTCTATACTTATACTAAAATAAATCTTATGAAAATTGACTTTATATTTTGCCAATCCTAAATTATCTAAGATGTAACCTGGGGGTTCAATTGTTTTGACGTGAAGTGCCTGGTTGGCTATCGTCATGGTTAACCTGGAAAGATTTAGTATTTTTAATCATATGTTTACTGACTTTTTTAGATTTTTGAGAAATTAATTTATGATCTAATAATATTTTCTTATATTTTGGTTTTATTTTATTTCGTGGTTCCATATCTAAATAAACAACGTCTGTTTTTGGAATATTATCTTTTCTTTCAAGATTAATTTTATTTAATTGTTCCGTTCTTTTCATTAATTGTTTTTGATAGAGATCGTTAAAAAATGGAATAATTTCTGTTTTTCGATATTCATTGTAATCTTGGTAAATTTGTTTATTAGGATCAATTTCGTGAAAGTTTAAGTTTTCGTATGGTCCATAAAGAAGTGAAAAGAGGGTAAAGTTTGTTATTGAATGTATTGATTGGTTATAGATAAGATTAGCGGTTGTGTCTAAATCAGTAATATTTTCTTTTGATTTTTGTCCTAAAATTCCTAATTTTTCGATTAAGGTGGAATGAGCTCTTTCTATTGTGATTGAGGGGTTGTATAATGGATTTTTATTTGAAAAAGTGACATATATTCTTTGAAAGTTTCACTTGTAAATTCTTTTGCATTATCGCAAGTTATTTGCGAAGGGTAGTTGTGGTGAGAGAAATAATGACGTAATTTATTAAGAATAGTGATAGAATTTGGATCGCTAATTTCGTAGGCTTGGAGGTATCTAGAAAATAAATCGAGTATAGTTAAATATTGTTCATTTTCTACAGAAAATACGTCGATATGAAGGTTTTCAAAAGGTTTTTTGGAAATAAGTGGTCCAGAAAATGGAATTTTACGAGGGTTTCTATCATATTTTGAAGTGAGACATAGTTCGCAATGATTAATGTGATTTGTTACTAATTCTTGAATTTTTGGAAAGTAATATAGAGATTGTAAGTGTTTAACAGTTTCTGTAATACCATTATGGGTTTCTGAATGATAGTCTGAAATAATACGAATTTGTTCGTCTTTACAGATTATATCTTTTAAGAAAATATTTGTTTTAATAATTTTTACATTTGGTTCTAAAATTTTAGAACATTCTCTCGAAGCGATATTAAGTAATAAATCGTCGGGACAATATATATAATATGTTCTCGTTGGGTTAATTATTTCTAAAAACATGTTACTTATTACATTATGGTCTGAACCTTTACGGAGAATTAAAGTATATCGATTTTTACTAAAGGGTTTTGAATAATCTATATCGTTTTTGTCTCCATATTTTAGAATTGTTTGAAAATGGGAAGAGTTTAGGGATTTTTCTGAAATTGGAAAGCCAAAAATTGGACTTGTGCAGAATGTTTAGTTTCGACTGAAGCGATACTTTTCATATCATCGGGTATTGTACTCAGAATTTCGTTAGCATCACTGAGTGCTAATTTTGGGTCGGGATTTGCTCTAGCTAAGATTGAAATAGAATCAATATCATCAGAGTTTTGTCCCAAATTTTTAGTCTTTATACTTTGTTTTCGGGGAGTAATAGTTATATCACTAATTATATTAATTTTTTGTTTTGATTTAGCGGGTTTTTTATCAATTGCATTGATTTCAATTCTGGATAATGCGTCGGCAACATAATTTTCTTTTCCTTTTTTATATCTAATTTCGAAATCAAACTCTTCGAGTTTTAATTTCTATCTTATTAAACGGGTTCTTTAAGAGAGTGTAGCCAGACGAGTGGCCTGTGATCAGTTTCAATGATAAATTTCTTACAATATAAATATGGTCGGAAATGTTTCCAGCTATCGATTATAGCTAATAACTCTTTCTATAGTGCCATAATTTCTTTCGGCTTAATTTAGAGTTCTAGAATAAACAGCCATGGGATGGTAAGGGGAAATTTTGGATTGATTTTATTTGATCTGGATTCGGTTTGATACCGTTAGGGGTTATTACGTGACCTAAGAAGGCGACTTCTTTTCTGAGAAATTCAGATTTGTCTAATTGTACTTTTAAATTATATTTTTCTGATTCATTGAATATTTGTTTAATATGGATAATATGATCTTGAAGGAATTTTTGAGAAAATGACTGTCGTTCATGTATACAAAACATGATTTATAAAGAAAAGGACGAAGAATTGTGTCCATGGCACGTTGAAAAGTTGCTGGGGCATTTTTCAAACCAAATGGCATACGTGTATATTCGTATTGGCCATTGTCTACTGTAAATGCAGTTTTTTCTGCAGAATTGGGGTCTATTCCGATTTGGTGGAAACCTTGTGCCAAATCTAATGTGGAAAAATAAGTGCTTCGACCAAGATTGTCGAGAATTTCATCGATACGAGGAAGGGGGTATTTATCTTCAATGGTTTTTTCATTGAGTTGTCTATAGTCTATAACTAAACGAAATTTCTTATTTCCGCTAGCGTCCATTCGCTTAGGGACAAGAAAAGTAGGAAAGCTGTATGAAGATATACTGGGCTTTATTATTTTTTTATTTAAGAGTTTTTGAATTTGCTCTTGGATTTCTTGTTTTAAATGATAGGGATATCCATACGATTTTTGATAAATCGGTATATCATCAACTATTCTAATATTATGCTTAACTGCATGAGTAAATGTTAAGTCTGAGTTTTCATTATAAAATATATTCTTAAACTTTTTACAAAGAGAAAATATTGCATCTATTTCTTCGGGATTCAGATGATCTGTTCGAAGAAGTTTGGTGATGTCAATATTGTTATAATACGACTTGGGGCTCCTTTCGTGAAATTTTAAAAGGGGTTGAACTTGAAGAGATTCATGAAAATTTATAGAAATATTATTTAATGAAATTTCTTGTTCTATTGGTATTTTACAATAACCGTTTTGTGCTACAGCTATACATTCGGGTATAATTATATCGTTTAATTTTATTTCTGGGAGAACTATTGGTCCATTATCGATATATACTGGGATATTTAAGGTTCTTTTATCTAAAGGTTCGGAACAAGGGGTAAATAAACGAGGGTTAATTTCAAAATGAAAAGGTATTTTAATAGAATTAATTTGTAAAATATGATTTTCATAGTCAATGGGAGCTTTCAGTTTATCAAAGTCTTGACTACCTATTATTGCATCGAATCTATCGTGCCAAGGTATTATAAACATATCAAATGTGTATTTATTACCAAATTCTTTTAAAAGAGGGTATTTACAGTTGAAATTACCATTATAAGTAGTTTTAATAGCTTTAACGGAAAATTTTGACTTATAAATAGAATGAGAAAATAATCTATAAGCCGGTTCTGGATTTATAATAGAATTACTTGCGCCGGGATCAATTAATATTTTTAAATCTAAATTTGAGAGATATATAAATGGAAGTTTTGGGTATGAATTTATATTATTTATATCAATTCCGAGGCTCTTAATCAAAAATTTTGAGTTTCGTCAGAATTTTCGTTTTGAGGGTCGTCGTATTGTAAATCATTAGGATTATGATCTACGTCTTCGACATTGAATAATTCTTCAACAGCTACTTTAGGGGGTCCCGTTTGTTTAAAAAAAATTTGTGGGGGTCTATAAGTATTTGCGGTAGAAGTACTCATTGGGGTTGGCCTGTAATTGCTCGTGGAAGGTTGTGGATGACGATTGAAATTTTGATTGTTAGGGGATTGGATTTGTCTATTAATTGATTGATTATTCGGTCTTTGGTAGTTATTTTGATATTGGGGTCTTTGATATTTATTAATTTGTTCATTAATGGAATGCTGGGGTACTTGAGGTACTTTCTTTGAAATTTTTGGGATCTGAGGAAATTTGCAAAGTCAATTTGAGATCTTTCATTGTCTAAACGTTTACATTCGTACAATGCCTGCTCGAGGGAAATTATTGAAATATGAAGTAAATGGTCTCTGTAAGGGTTTAAAAGACCTGCCTTAAATACCATAAGGGCTTGATCGGTATACATTATTTCTTTAGAGATTCTAACTTTTTCATTATCGGAATTTATAGCTAAATGTTCTTTGAGAACTTGTAATTTACGAGTGACCTCGACATGAAATTCTGAAAATGTTTGGGGGTGTGATTGAATTGAAGTATTCAGATCATGAGATAATATTTCTTCGGACCTAGGGTCACCAAAACGAGTTGTGAGGGCTGTTTTTAAATTAAGCCAATCATCAAAAGATCTATTTATTATTACGTCTCTAGCTGGACCTAATAATTTAGATTTTACTTGCTCTAACAGAAGAGAGTTAAGTAAATCATTATTTTCGGTTTTTAGTAAGGTTAAATATTTTTCTGATTGTCTAATAAAATAGGCCAAATCTTTTGAACCACCGTTATAGGTTGGGACAAGATTGTTTGCCATAGATAATTCAATTGGAGTAATTTGAGTAGACATTTTGGTAGCAGTATTCAAATTACGTTCTGTATTAGATAATGGAGATCTAGATCGATCACGACTGTTTGACATATATATGTTTATCAATAAAGTCGATATTTAAATATTTAGAGTATTAGAATTTGATAATATAATTATTTATTGATTTAAATCAAGAAAATTTTGATTTATATTAAAATTAATTCAATAATTGTAAATCGAATGTGATTGAGAAAATTTTTTTTTATATCAGTTATAAAATATTAGCCAATAAATCGAAATAATTATAATTAGTAATTTATATATATATATATATATATATATATATATATATAGGAAATAGTTTGTTGCCGATACTAGTTAGGTCAAACTTTTATTGTGGGGATGCGGCAATGTGAAAAAGTGAACTCTTTTTAGTTTGTTCTGAGCTTTCGGTAATTTATTAAAACCATTGTCAAAGAACTACAAAAGATAGGTACATTTATAGATATTTCAAAATAAAAATAAATTAGTTTAAAAGTAAAAAACATTAATTACTTACAACTAAGTGAGGTTATTCACAATATCTATAAATATGTATAAAATGGAGAAAAAACATGTTATATAATTTTCTTTTTCAAAGAAATTAAATAAAAAATAAAACTTTTAAAAGAAGTAACTAATATAAAACTTGCGAATAAAAATGTTCTCTCACTTAATTGTGTTTATAGTAAGTTGAAAGAAATTGATCCTCTTACTGATCTTTCTAATGTAATATATAGATTGACTTGCTCTACATGTAAATATGTATATGTAGGTGAAACATCACAAAAAATAACTAAACGTATAGCTCTACATAAGAGCGATGCAAGATTATATCCAGAAAGATCAGCATTAGCTGAACATGTTTACTCTACAAATCATACAATAGATTATAAAAACTTTGAAATTTTACATAAAGAAAACAACTACTCTAAAAGGATTTTCCTGGAAATGGCATTCATATCTCAAGCAGATAATTGCTTAAATAAAAGAACAGATATACAAAAACTTAGTGCAATTTATAGCTATTTATTATCTTTTGACAAACAAACAAAAAATTCAAATATTGAAAATGAGAATTCTCTTACTTTTAATTAACTTACCAACTATTATTTTACTTGCTAATAAACTAAACATACTTAAAGACATTTCTATGACTACTAAAAATTAACATCGATGTCGTAATGTCAATTTTGAAAGTTTTATTTTTTATTTAATTTCTTTGAAAAAGAAAATTATATAACATGTTTTTTCTCCATTTTATACATATTTATAGATATTGTGAATAACCTCACTTAGTTGTAAGTAATTAATGTTTTTTACTTTTAAACTAATTTATTTTTATTTTGAAATATCTATAAATGTACCTATCTTTTGTAGTTCTTTGACAATGGTTTTAATAAATTACCGAAAGCTCAGAACAAACTAAAAAGAGTTCCTTTTTCATCCCCCACAATGAAAGATTGACATATATATATATCGTCGCTGTCAAATCAAACCGGCATATCTGCAAAAATTGAGTTTTTGAGTTGTTGGTGTCAAAAAATGTCTTTTTTTCCTGTCTATTTTTATGTCGAACCGGCATATTGTATAGTTGAATAAAAATCCGTCAGATGGCGTTGGGCCGGTATGCATTTACGTGGAAATAGCCATTTTGTTTATCAGAAGACAGATCTATTGCGCAATACGCCAGTCGCTTCAAAACCTTCAAGGAGGAAAGACGTCCATCATGTAAGTAAAACTGAATTATCTCACAATAGTACATTTTTATTATTACCCAGATATGACTTATTGGCAGATAATCCGGTTTGCACTCAACATTAATGCGTTTCTAACAGGCTCAACTAAAACAAACCGGCATATTTGCCAAAACGTTGGTTTCCGGGTAAATTTTCACCCGGCGAATAAAGCAAAATGTTAATTAAAATCGAAATATGTTTCAATGATTCAGTTTGAATTGTATCAAAACAAAGTTTCATGTGATGTTTTTGAAGATATGCCTGTTTATGTTATCCTTACGTATCGTTATGCAAGATATTTTACGGCTTACAAGGCTCAGAATTGACCCTTGTACGTAAATACTTAAACTAATTACCACAGAGCTTCAATATTTTTCCTCAGATTACTTATTGTTGTTTGTTCAAGGAAAAAACGTACAGCTTCGATATTAAAACTTGCGGCAAAAAATGAAAGGCGGTGGCAAGTGATTGCGCCAGATGCTTTGCCTCCGACACGAGTCAATTTAGAACGCAGTACTGAAGATGTTCCTGAAACTAGCAAGACTGATATACAATTAGAGACTGAAAACCACGTATCCCCTCCTGCTGGTAAGATTAGGTTTTGTCATTTGATTTAAATAAATCAATATTGTTGGTCACTTGCATAAGCATTGGTGTAGTCAATACTAGCATATCGGAAGATATCACTCACTCATAGATCATAATTTTCAAACTTTTCCCCATAATATAATAATAATATTATCTATAATATATTTTTTAGGATGTGAAGTTACTGCATCAACGAACGCTGACCTGACTACTATAGTTCCATTAGAAGTTCCTATAGGGCTAATGGATGTAAAAGATTGTTATAAGCTGCCTGATCCGTTGCTTCCAACATTATTTATGGATACAGAGAGCACTACTAAAAATGTTCCTAGCAAGACTGATTTGACTGAACTACACCCACTCTCTAATGAATGTGACCTTATACAAAAAAATACTGAAAACCACACTTCCCCTTCGACTGGTAAGTTCGGGCTTTTGCCATTTTGATATCTATAAATCAATACTGTTCGTCGTTTGCATGACCATTGGTGGCTTATAGATAAATATATATATTTTTTTTAATTTTAGAATGTGAAGTTACTGCACCAACGATCACTCACATGACTGTAGTAGATCCGGTAGAAGTTTCAACAGAACAAATGGCACGGGAAGCTCAGAAGTCTGGTTTGGCCGACGATATTGTTACGGGTCAATTATTGGGGACTGAAAGCTACAGTGTCAACAACAATATTAACACGGACTCTACTGATGAGGAAGACCAAGACCCATTTCATAATTCTGATGACGATGAAGTCGACCCCGATTATAATATATCAAGTTCTGGCTCTGAAAGTGACAGTGAATTTACCGATGAAATAGTGACTGGAATTGAAATGGAAAATGTAAACGAACCGATTACAAGAAAAAGGAAAAGAGGTAAATTTAATAAAAGAACTTTAGCAAAGAAGATGCGAAACTGCGGTGAGGAATACGAGTCTAAAACCCGAGGAAGAGTGAAAAAACGAAGCATGAAGCCTCCTTGCCACAACTGTAAACTCAAGTGCTCTGAAAAAATTGATGAGAACTATCGGCAAGAGAGTTTCGCAATGTTTTGGGGAATGGGAGACTTGCAAAGGCAAAGAGAATTCATAAAAGATAGCACACAGGAAGTTGTTCCCAAGTCTCAGAGGATTACGTTGAATCGTAAAAGGGAAAGGGGCTCTAATCAATCATATTCGATAACGAAAGATGGAGAAAAAATACGGGTATGCAAACAATTTTTTAAAAACACTTTTGACCTATCGGACAGAGCTATTCGTACAACCTTTGAAAAAACAGACAAAAGCACAGGTGTGCTAAGCTTGGAAAGGAGAGGCAAGCATGGAAAGGGTAACAAGTTGGATAAAGAACTCGTGAAGAGCGCAAAGGATCACATAGAAAAAGTTCCCAGAATTCCTAGTCATTACTGCAGATCGCAAAGTTCTCGGGAGTATATCGATGGTGGAAAATCTATCGCCGAACTTCACAGAGATTATCTAAAAGAAAGAAAGGAGTCAAACCTTGCAGGAATCAGCTACTGCAAGTACAGAGCTATTTTCAAGTCATACAACCTTTCGTTTTTCACACCGAAGAAAGATCAGTGTGATGTTTGTCTCATATACCAAAACACGAAACAAAATACAACAGAATATGAGAATCATATTCTAGAAAAGGACTTGTCCAGACTGGAAAAGGAGAATGACAAGAAAACCACAGATTCAACCATCGTAGCAGTATACGACCTTCAGGCAGTGCTGTCCTGTCCGCAGGGGGAGGCGTCTTCCTACTACTACATTTCAAAGCTAGCCGTTTACAATTTAACAATTGCTGAACTGAAGGGTGACAAAACGGTAAACTGTTACACTTGGGATGAGACACAAGGAAGAAGAGGCGTGATTGAGATTGGGAGCTGTGTGCTGAAATATCTGCAACATTTAAATGACAAAGCTGACTGTCCAATAGATGTTGTGTTTTACAGCGATAATTGTTGTGGACAACAAAAAAATAACTTTATGATGGCAATGTACAAATATGCTGTTACAACATTAAAAAACATAAAATCTATCACACACAAATTTTTAGTAAAGGGCCACACCCAAAACGAGGGGGATTCGGCTCACTCAACCATTGAAAGAGAAGTTAAAAGAGCACTCCGAAGTGGACCAATATACTTACCTTCCCAATACGCCATGGCCATGAAAACGGCAAAGAAAAGTGGCAAGCCTTACCAGGTTCATGAGTTGAGTCATGAGGACTTTTTTGACATAAAAGCTCTTAAGGACTCCCAAGTAATTTTACCCATCTTGGACATTCGAATGTTTAAAGTAATTAAAGACGACGGCAACTTTTACTTCAAAACATCCTACGGATCACATGCCTGGGAGGAGGCGAAGACAAGGAATAAACGGGGCAGTGGGGGCGTGAATCCTGTTCTGATGCAAGCTTATTCCAAGAGACTTACCATCGATGAGAAAAAGAAAAAGGGTATCCTAAAGTTAGTTACTGTCGGGATAATACCGCCAATTTATTCAGATTTCTATAAAAATTTGTGAAACTTTGAAGTTACCAGAGGCAATATTGTGTTAATTGTTGTTTAAAAAAAAATGTGAAGCAATAAATTATTTTTTCATTGACAAAATTATCTTTTTTTTTTCTACCTGAAACAGGTTCCAAAAGAAGAAGCCACTGTGACACAAAAGCAAATATTACACTTATTTTAAAGTCATACTGGCATATCTGCATATATCTCAAAATTTAAGCAATTTTCGATTTATTTCCAACTACTACGTCAATAAGCAGTATTCGTCTAAATTTTATTCGTGCATAAGGTGGCATTGAGGTGAACCAAACGGACGTTAAGTGGAAAATATCACATGCGAAAACTTTAAAGTGCTCTGGTGAAAAATATGCATTTTGCAGATATGCCGGTTTGATTTCACAGCGACGATATATATATATATATATATATATATATATATATAGGAAATAGTTCGTTGCCGATACTAGTTAGGTCCAACTATTATTGTGGGGGATGCGGCAATGTGAATAAGTGAACTCTTTTTAGTTTGTTCTTTGATAATGGTGATAATAAATTACCGAAAGCTCAGAACAAACTAAAAAGAGTTCACTTATTCACATTGCCGCATCCCCCACAATAATAGTTAGACATATATATATATATATTTATCTTTACGCCTTTGTGCGTCCGTACATTGTCCTTTTACATTTAATCGTGCGTCCGATGGTAGTTGTGCGATATACGGACGCACAATTATTTTTCAATTTTGAGAATTAAGTGTCTATATTTCTGAATATTTCTTCGGTGGTCGTTTCTTAGGAAACTTTTATAAACTTACATAATTTACTAGGACTCTGGGCCCATAGCAGCATAATGACATAATTTTGTTTTCTTGTTAATTGACGCAGTTTCATTCATATGTCGCTAGGAAGACAAAACACTGCAAATTTCACGATCCATAAAAGATAAAAACGTAAACGTAAGCCAACTAATAACAATACAATGAAATAGTAAGTAATGTCAAATATATAAAAAAAATTTAGGTAGAAAAAAATTTCCTTCTGATCTTTGATTTCATCACTAAGCGCTTACCCAATAATGACGTCATTGAATTAAAGATATTTATGGTTGTTGTATGGCACGTCTCATTTTTCATCGACCCGCAAAGTCTCATTTTATTATTTCGGAGATACCGGATGCACGAACTTCGTGACCAGTGATTTTAAGGAAGCAATCGTTCAAATTTTTCAAATAGTTATTTTTGTATAATTTAAAATTTTTAAATTGTACAGGTTATATCTTTAAACGTTTGACAGTAACTGAAAACGATGTAAACGCTATGGTCAGTACTTTACAGCCCCTCTCACTTCCTATGGCTCCTCAAAGTTTCAAAAAAGTAGCTTTTACCGAAGATATAAACGGACTATCTTTCTTGGACCACCCTGTAATAGACATGTTTTGTTGACGCCGCAACTTATAATATTAACAAACATTCATTTTCCCTTGGACTAGTTATTTTCCTCACGCTTTACGCATATGTTAGAAACAACATTTTTCCTATGAGCGGACGGATACAAACTAACAAGTTTATTAGTTACCTTCTGGTTATTAATGTAATCAATAATAGTTACTAACGCCGTATTAAACAAAATTTCAATAAAACCAAAAAAATAATTATAAAAAGCAATAAATGATACCTTGCGTGCGGTAAAGTAGAATCGTGCGCCATAGTATACTTTTCCGCGCGCTCGTAGAAAAAAATATTGGATAGTTTTTTTTTAAGTTGAGAAAACTGGAAATTGAACTACTGAAATTTAAAAAGATTATGTAGATTGAAGTATATCCAGTACAATATCCGTTATAAGCAACCAAACACAAACTTCACTTCTTCATATTTGCACCACGTTACCAAATAGATAAATAGTATATTATATACCTAGGCCAGTAAAGTAAGAAATATCTCAGATCTCATGTAATTGTCGGCCGAAGCGAAGTGAGGTCGACAAACATGTGATCTGAGACTGAGACGGAGCCGGAAAGCGGCAACTTCGTTTAGCGCGGCGGCCCGAAAGTTGATGCTTTCCGGCCAGAGGACAGAAAATAATCATAATGTAATATTTAAGTGAGAAAATAATTATCTATTAGAATTTCCATTTTTCACCTAGTAGGGGTCTTAATATTTCCGTGTTACCGTAAGATTACTAATAACGTACATTGGGTTTTATAGTGAATATATTTTTGTGTGAAATTGGAGATTGTACTTAAATTAATTAGTTTATTGACAGAAAAATAAAGAACCCCGTACATAATGTTAAAAGGTTGGTCCTCGGTGAAAGCAGATGCAAATTGTATACAGGGTAATTCATTAATGCCATAGAGTCCAATATATTGTAAATCCTCGAATATATTCGAATAACCCTGAAGGTTCATATTTTAAAATTGGTTGCAATTGTACAGTCAGTGTGTTCCAGAACGCGGTGCCAGATGAAAGCTACAGCTTTTTAAATGGGACACCCTGTATTCTACTTCTAATTTGAATTCTGCATGATTTCTCTATTGCAATGATATAAGGTTGTACTAGGCTATACAGTGTATTTAAGAAGTTCTGGCCACTTGTTCCTGAAAATCGTAAAGAGTTCAATGCCCATTTATACTTTAAACTGCACAATTTGAAATTAATCTGTTACAGCCATACGTCTGTGATAGTCTTCTATAGTTTATTCCAACAAGTACATAAAGTATTGGAATGCAATAATCCCCTGACTAACAGGCGTTTATCGGAGTTTTACTCAAAATTTACGAAATATGTTACAAAAATTTAATAGTAACTGAGAATATATTATTTTGCTAAAATGATTGAGTTATGAATATAATCGCATAAAAATGTAAAAAACAACATAGGTACTGTAAGAATAATTCCTTCAATGGAAAACGAAAACCAGAAAGTTACTGGTCGTCATCGTTATCAGTGTCACTTGTACTTGATTCACTATCACTTGTGTTAGAACTATCTACATTAATAATTAAAGGATTTACTTTCACACTTTTAATAACATTATGATCCATTTTCCACATGTCATTTTCAATTTTTTTAACATGACTAATGCAATTTTGCCACGTTTCTTCGGTAATATTTCCAACTGCACTTAATAGTAATTTCTTTATATCTTCTAATTTGTATGTAATATTGTTTCTCGCAACGAACTGTTTAATTTTTGCCCAAACCAACTCTATTGGGTTCAGCTCGCAGTGTACGCCGTAAAACACTGACAAGTCCATCTATCACATATTTTTTATATTTTCACTTATGATGCTTAGCAATCTCATAGAGATAGGCTTTGGTAAATCTGTGTTTAAATGATATACCTTTATTTTATAATAATAATAATTATTTATTTTCTTTTTGACAAACAACAAAGTTTGTATAGAATTAGTCACAATGAAAACTTAATCCTAATCCTAATCTAAAATTGACATGCAAATTATAACTAAACAATATCTGATAAAATTTCAAATCATAATACACACAAACAAATAATAATTATTCATGCAACATTCACGAGTTTAAAAATTCTTCTGTGGAGTAAAAACAACGTTCAATTGAAAATGATTTTAAAACTTTTTTTAATTCTATTAGTGTAGTACAGTTTCTGATGGTTAAAGGTAATTTATTATAAAACCGTTGTCATTGTATAGCCGGAGATTTAAAATGAATATTTAGATAAAGGTACATGTAGATCATTACAATGTCTTGTATTAAATCTATGGACTTAGACTTGTAGCCATTTCATTGATTCTGCGTTTCTCCATGAGCAGGTTGGTCATTTTTCTTGCAGAGCACTATTATTAAGAGCTATGAGAGATGGTGGTATATTTTCCAAAAACGACTCAAACCAATTTTAACATTTGTGCGTTCATATATTTATGATAGTCGCCGTCATTTTTTGAAGTAAATAGTAACAAATCATTTTCAGTAAAACCATATGCGGAACCAATATGTCCATTAATCAAATAGCGACCTTTCCCACAAGGACCTTCAATGCCGGTTGACCATTACATATAAACGCCTGTTTACCGCTGTTAATATTAGAATCCTGCCAAATCTAAGAAGGGGTATGTCCTTCGTTAACCCAAGTTTCGTCAAGATAAAAAATTTGTTTTCTCCATCGTCTTGCTGCCATTATCTCGCGAAGATAACCTGATTACACATTTCCAGTAAGACAACTATTCCTACTTCGTTGCTTACACTTAAAACCTATTTTATGCAAATGCAACTCAACGTTGTTTTACTTATAAGCGACAAATTCGCATCAGTTTTTAATAATTGAAATATTTTATTTAATGTTAATACTTCATTTTTCATATAAAATGAATGGGTGAATATTCTGATGGCGTTGTTTATAAATTCATTGGTTTTCTTCACTTTTCGTCCTGGTTTCTCCTTAGGTTCGCTTAAAACATGATTTGTATTTTGTTCACGTATTACTTTGTAAACAGTCGATATCCCCACTCCGGTAATTTGTGCACATTTTTCTATAGTGCTGTCAACACTGTTTTGCAAACAGTAAGCACTAGAAGAAGGCGTGTTTAAGGAACTGCGATTTTCTTCCTGTATATACCGAAATACGTTTAAAATCATCGTTTGTTCGTTTAGACCTAATGGTCCAAACTTTTACAAATAGGTACAACCATTCTTAAAGACGGTTATTTCATAACTAAAACCATAATTAAAACTAATATAAGTACCTATAGGTCATAATGACGAAACTGTACATTAATATTTCTCAAAATACGTAACCAGGTTTTTGTTTTTCTACCTGCGAATTGGAGAACAATAGATAATCTTTCTGTGTTTATTCATACCATGTCAAATCGATAGCGAAAGTTTGTTTACAATGGGTACGGAAGCTATAATATTTTATAGTACATAATTTTATATTCGAAGTGATCCACCACAAGTTTCCTTCTATAAACTTAAAAATTGTGACAACTAAAAGTATTTATTTTTCAATAGTACCTACCTAAGTTACCATTAAATTATTGTGAAATATTTCGTCAATTTTGAGTACAACTTTGTGATATCCGATAAACATCTGTTAGTAACTAACTGTTAGGGGAGTATTGCATTCCAATACTCTATGTACCTACTTGTTGAAATAAACTATAATATCACAATTCAGTAGACCTGCTTCCATATCTAGAAATCCGTAAACAGGTCGAGTTAAAACTCGAATACATCGGCTTCACAACTTTTTAAACGGATCACCTTGTAATTTATATCCGTAAATGAAAGTTACTTCACTATACTTCAAATTTGATAAGTATTCCCTATACCAAAACTGAATGGTTTCTGTGATATTTCAATTTTATGATCAAAAATTTTATTTCCAACAAAAAATTAATGAAAAGTAGCTATATAAAATTCATTCACAACAATTAACGAGTTAGAATTTTAGACAAATCTTTTAAAACATTGACAACAGTGCCACATTTTCCAAATAGTAAAATTAGATCCACACTCTTATTGTCGCACTTAATAATTAGGCAGGTTCCGAAATATCAACAAACATTTACATTTACCTAATTCGTTTGTCAACAAATGGGGTATCTACATGACGAAGCTCCTACTCATCATAATGCACTTATTCAGTCAATTGAATGATGTTTCCTGGAAGTTGGATTGGACGATAAGGACCAGTTTTCTGGGCACCAAGATCACCAGAATTGAATGAAGTGATTTGTTCTTTAGAGGCTTTGCTAAAGATCAGGGGTACAAAGTATACCAGACGATAGGAAATATAGAATAAGGCAGGCTCTCCAAAATGTTAATGCGCAAATGCTTATTGTTTATCTACCTTGTCACTGTAGATCTACTTATTGGAGGGCATTCAGTCGTTAAAAATATGATCTGCTTCGTCATGGGAACGTTTGCAATCACCATATTCAACTAACATTAAGATTTCGATTCGTTGTTTTCCGATAAATGTGCAGTTATTCTTAATTTACTTTTAAACTTTATGCTAATTTGAAATTGGTACCAGTTTTCACAATTTGTACATAAATGTGTGCAGAATAACGTCTCCTTGAAATTTTGCCAAACAAATTAAACTTCTTAACAAAGCCGATTAACATGGTCTTAAATCAATAATTAAATGATTAAAATTCGTGACAGTTGAAGCTGAACGGTTTTATCAAAAATGCAGACATATGGTCATATCCTAATTTTTTAAGCACTATATAATGATATAATATAAAACATAATACAAGGTAATCAAAAGTTTAGAGTTTTTGACCACTTTGTATTATGGTTTTTCTTATAGCATTAGATAGTGCTTGAAAAATTAATTAAGGTCAATATAAGCCATTTTAATAAACTTTGAACAGTTTAGCTTCAGCTGTTACTTGAAGTTCAAAACATAGAAATATAAACTGTCTAAAGATCGTAAATTATTGACTATAAATATACCCTATGTGTTAATTTTTAAATCTTCTATTTATACCCTTCCAAATGAAGTGTTACTTACTGGACCCCTTTTGCTATTTAAAAACATTGAAGGGATGAATATTACCTGAAAGGGGTTCAACAAAATATCGAAACTTATAGTGACGGATATTTAAAGAAATTCGAAAGTCGACCATAAGATTTAATCTTATCACTGTATACTGTGTTCAACATTTAACTTAAAGAATCATTTTATTTATACTGGCTAGTCAGTGTAGTGCAGTAAGAGTAAATATGAACAACAAAAATAAATAAAAAATTGTAAAAAGATTCTCTAGAAATAATAATATCGTGTTTTTATTTATGAAAATGCTTGAAAAAAATTCAACCAATAATTTCTTAATTTATACTCATTAATTAACTACATTAAATTTTAAAACATTTTCAGTTGGACCACTACACACTTTTATACGCGATTTATCCTGTATGGACATAATCTACAATTTCTCAAATTATGTTATGCTTTGAACGGACGCAGAATAGTGTATCACTGAAATAATTGGTGTATAGGTATGTGAAAAACTTGGCAACTTTGCATGGACGTATGATTGAATGCAAATCAGACAAAAACGTATATGTTGGAAGTTCAAATACTTACGGCTGGGAGGAGCTAGAAGTACTTTGGAATGTCAAAAATGCAAATTTTTTTTTGTATATATAAAGTAATTTAAACCGACAGTGGTATTCTAGATGCACAAAAGAGTAAATATTCGCAACCAAAATATTCAAAAATTTTGTCTTTCTAGTGGACGCACAAATACATTTCCTTGTACGGACGCACAATAGATAGCGGAATGTGTATATATATATATATATAATAATATATAAATATATATATATATATAGGTTTTATATATCTTAGGGATTCCGTCGTAAGGAGGGCTGAATTAAACTCTTATTTACTACCCAACGTTTCGAAAATTTTTATTTTCTTTTTCAAGGCTGAAATATGAACATTTTTTTGGTAGGTATATCTTTTGTAAAATAATTTTTAAAAACATACGTGTAAAGTGAGTCAATAATTTACAAAACTAAACTTCTTATTCAGCAAGTAAAACATTCTTTGTATGTAAGAAATTTCATATAATACATTGAAGGCACTATTTTGATGTGGAATGTCAAAACTCAAGTGACATTTTTTGATATTTTTTAAGATTGAGTAATAACAGAGTTGTTGTGACTAACTTAATAACTTAGAAGAGTCTTGATTAATAGTACCATGACTTGTCACTTAATCATGATCCTATTAAAGAAGGAAGTCATATATATATTATCTATTCGCAATTGTTAAAAAGACACAGTTGTGAGACAATTTACTCTCACTAATTACCTCACTAAAATCTCAAGATAACAATAGCAAATGTAGTATGTACAAAACAAGCCTGTTATAACTTATTAGGTAGATGTTTATCGTTATAAATCTGAAATATCAACAATTCTACTATTATTATGGTGATTGTCTAATGAAAGAAGATATGCATAAGTGTGATTTACATGGTTGCTTTCTCTTTTTTTGTTCAATGAATTTTCATCTAGAGCGGTCTCAAACATTTCTAGGCAGGATCTTTTATGATAATTGGATTCTGAATGTATAACCTTGATGTTGTTGAAATTTGGATGATGACCAGTTTTTATACTATGTTCAGCTATAGCACATGATTGTTTATCAAGTTTTATATCACTTTTATGTTGGGTCACCCTGTCTTTTAGTACTCTAGATGTCTGTCCATAATACACTTGATCACAATTGTTACAAGAGATCTTGTATACTACATTAGATTTTTTCAAGTCTTCATCTTTATATTTTGTTTTTGTAAAAATATTATTAATTGTTGTTAACTCAAATTTATAAGTAAGTTTAATTTGATTTTCATGTTTAAAAACATTTAGTATTTTTGTTGAGACATCCTTTATATATTGAATCGATATATATTTTTTAGGTTCAGTTTCTTGGTTATTATCATTACTAACATTTGTGATTTTTTCTTCTTGTATTCTGGTGTTAAAAATTAATTTTTTAAGTAGTTGTGGTGGATATGAATTATTAATGAAAATTTCATACAATCTTTTAAAATTTTGTTGTTGTAATGTTGGATGGCAAATTTTTTGAATTCTATTTTTCATAGTCATTACTAAAAAACGTTGGGTAGTAAATAAGAGTTTAATTCAGCCCTCCTTACGACGGAATCCCTAAGATATATAAAACCTATTGAATTATCTACCGTCAAGAATTCTATTTTGTTTATATATATATATATATATATATATATTGTTATGGTATCGAGCAGATACTCGATATTTCAAAGAAATTACTTTTGATGTTGGATGTTGTATAAACAAAGGAATTTAAATTAAAAACTTAGCTGTACACCTACTTGTTAAGTATTATAAGATACCCAGTTGTAACATCAATTGAATCATAAGAAAGGTTCAAAATAATATTTGTGTTGTTTAGAGTCTTACATTAAACATTGATGTAATGTAAACAAATTCACTTAATATAGTGTAACTTCCGTCATCATAGCGACATGCCATATTCATGTTTGGGATTGATTTGTAGTTGGTGTCTGAAAAGAAAACAATGTTATTATTGTGATTAGTAATTAATTATTATTGGAAGACTTGGATTTGATATATGTTTTAACCTATATATAATTGAATGTCAATAAGACATGAACGTCAAATTTATTTAATGACACATCGATATCGATGTTGAACACAGAATTCCGAATGATAGAAAGTAGGACCATAGAAATAAACATAGACGTGTCATTTGTTAGTAAAAACTTGATGAGCATTTTTAAAATTGCGAAATTAGAATTATTATGAATTAATATTTAGGAAGTAGATATTTAGAAATAAAAAAAATAATAAAGTAGATTAATTACATATATGGTATTTAGTTATTTAGATTATACATTTTGTAAATAGTGTTTGAAATTATACCTTTTGAAAAGACTATAAATAAGAAAAAGGTATCAATAGTGTTAAAATTATTAATTATGGAATTTAGAACATTTATTCACATGACAATAGACTATTATAAAAATAAATAGTGCATTTAGTAACATGTGGATATCCAAGGAGAAAAAAGTTTGTTTAAAAAAAAAACAAGAGAGTTGAGACGAGAGAAGTAAAAAGAAAAGTCAAAAAAAGAAAAGGTTTAGCAAATTTTGAAAAAATAATGGTTAAAATTTGAGAATTTAGTTAAAATAATTCATTAAATCTATAAAACAACTATAATCCAGAGAGAGAACAAGTTTCACGCTCCAGAAAATAGTGCTAACGGAAGAAAAAGTAGATAATTGACTCCATAGCAGTGTACAGGGAAAACGAGAAAGCCATTATTTTGAATTTCAACAAATTCATTGATCCAGGTCAGTGGAATTCTTTCTTTGGTACCAAAGCAATAACATTGAATAAAAATGATCATTCTTTCTAATTAAAATCTATAAAAAATATAAGGCCACAATAATTTGAAAGAGTAAAATTACAATTTACAAGCATTTATCACAATTAAATTAATTAATAAGAATTTTTGCTTACCTATTTAAAAAAATACTAGGATCCTTTAGTTTAGAATTAATTAAGAAACATTTTCTAATTGTTATCATCATGAATCCATATATTATGTAATGTATTGTAGAGTTTATACGTTTTAATAGTTCTTAAATAATTGTTATTAACTTGAATCCATATATGTAATTTAATGCGTTTATGCATTCATTTCAATGGTTCTTATCATTAAATCATTATTATTATTTTGAATTCATACTTATAAGTAATTGGTCGAATCTATTCATTTATATTTCTTGTGATTAAATAATTTAAATATCGTATACAATATTTATTCTCACTTACACATTAACAAAATTTCTAACTGAATTGTTGATCTGACACTTACAAAGTCACGTCAACTTTGCAGCTGTTGTGTGTACAAGCAGATTGTAAATGTCAGTGGCGTAACATAATTTTATAAAATAAATTTGAATACGGTAAAACAAACATTAATTCTAAAACAGATAAATATTATTTGGAACCATTTATTAAAACATACAGCACAGTATCAGATAATTTCTCATATACAATCATCGCCTGAACCCAAAGAGAAAAAGAGTTTTTTTTCATGCCCCGGCATGAGTATTGAGCAAGTTGAAGGTAAGTTGATCAAGGTATAAATATAAAATAATATTAAACTCAAAATCAATTGAAATAAAAATAAATAATTACAATTTGGCGCCCAACGTGGGGCTCTCTGTATTCAAAAATAAAACAGTAAACCTATTAAAATTTATTGGAAAAATATTTAAAATAAAAACAAAATGGAAAGAAGAATGACACGAAGAGATGGAAAACAAATTCGAACAGAGGGAAGATCAGAGGAAGAACAAGAAGAAAGGAGACAAGAAATAGGTGATTTTCAAGTGCATTATTTGGTACAAGGGAGACATAATGAGGAGCAAAATGAAGAAATAGAGAAAAGCGAAAGAACAGACCCAATTGAAGAACAGGTAGAAACCAGGGAAGGTAGAGAAGAGGAAATAGGAGCTGGAAGTAGAAGTGAACAAAATAGAATGATGGAAATGTTGCAACAATTATTCAATAATCAGAATAACACAATTAGCAGAAAATTTGATAATCTTAGAGGAGATATGAATAATCAGAATGAGAGTATAAGTAAGAAGTTTGACAATATGGAAAAGAAAATAGAAGAGGGTAAGATGGAAAGTTTAAAGGAGATGAAGAAAATCAGAGAGGAAAACGAGCAATTTAGAAAGAAGATGTCAGAAATGAGAGAAGAGATGATAGACCAACATAAGAATTTGCGGGTAGAAATCCAAGAAAATGGAATTAAGATAAGAGATGAAATAGAAAAGCATATGGTAGAAGAAATTCATGAATTAGGAAGAAGTGTTTCAGAAAATTTACCAGGAGAGATACAAACAGAGGTAACCAAACAAAACGAAAGCATTTTAAAGGAAGTAAGATATATCAAACTGCGTGAACAGACAAATGAAGAAGTAATGCAGAAGTATCAAGAAAATGTTGATAAGACAATTGAAGACTTAGATGGTAGAATGAAAGTACAATCAGAAACATGTGAAAAAAGAAGTCAAATAATGGGTAATCAATTTAACCAAGGATTGGAGGAAATGAATAGAAAATTGCAAGATACGAGAGAAGAAATTGAAGATAACATAAGAAGAACTGGAGGAGGCATGGTATATACGGGAAATGTAGAAGTAGGGGTGAAATTTGATGGAAATATAAATATAATTCATCCAAAAGTATTTATGAAAATAATGAAGAGTAAAATGAAGGGAATAAGGGATATGATGGAGAAGAAAATAATAATTAGAGGAATGTTATCAGGACATGCACTATTATTGTTTTGTAATAAAGAAGAACAAATTATGGACATGGAAGGATTTGAGCTGCAATTTCTAACATATTTTTGGGGAGAGATTCCACAGGCTAATTTCAGAGAAAGGTTATATTTCGGGAAATTTGATTACAATAAAAGTAGAAATTTAAATACATATGCTATGCAACTATATAATATAGCGCAATACTTAGAACCTGTGATGAATGAAGAAGAATTGGTTTTATATGTGGGAAGACATTTTAATGCTGAGGTAGCAGAAACAATAGCATTGCATAATATAAAATCAATGGACAATTTATCAAGATATTTACAGAGAGTAGAAAGGAGTATACAAAATGGAAATGGTATTAATAGATATCAAAGAGAAAACAGAAATGAAGATACAATAAATGATGAACAGAGAGAAAATGGAAATGGTTTTGCGAGAAGAAACCATCATAATAGATATGGAAATAGAGACTATGGATACATCAATGGTGATAACAGAAAAAATGTAGAAAGAAATTATGGAAATGGAGATAGAAATAATGGTGATAGATATTATGGAAACAGAGGAAACCAAGGAAATTTTGAAAGAAGAAATTATAATGGAAATAGGAATGGGAACTGGCAACAGAATAGAGGGGAAGAAAGAAATTATTATAATCAAAGAAGAAATGATTACAACAGAAGAAATTACAAGCAAAGAAAAAGAAGGAAACTAAATTTGATTAAGGGGAGATGGTAACAATAGATAAATAATAGATTTCGAATTGTTGAAAGTTAAATAATATAGAATATAGATAGAGCAATAGAATATTAATAAATAAATATAACATGTAAATAAGAATTCAAGAAAGTTTGAAGACAGAATGAGGATAGTAGTAGACAAGAGAACAGGGGGCAAATATTAGTTAAATATTGCCATAATAATAATAATGGTAATTCAATAAAATTTGATGGGAATATTAAAAAAAAAATTCATGTTATAGTATTGTCAAATATAATTAAGAGAATTTTTTTTTAACTATGATGAAAAGAGGATGGTAAAGTAGTCATGAACGAAGTCCGATAAGTAAAAGACAGTCAGACAGTAATGTTGAGGACGTAATTCATGATACTCAACATAAGTCAAAATTTTAATACAGTGCTCTCCAAAATTTATAATAAATTCGTGCACATACAAACATTATAAGAAATTTAAAAAAAATATGATAATTCAAATATTAAAAGATAGTTAATTGTAAAACTATTTTAGAGAACAGGTAATTTATGAATATAAAATATGCATATTAAATGATATTTTAAATTCAAAAATTGGGGCATTTGTTATGGTATCGAGCAGATACTCGATATTTCAAAGAAATTACTTTTGATGTTGGATGTTGTATAAACAAAGGAATTTAAATTAAAAACTTAGCTGTACACCTACTTGTTAAGTATTATAAGATACCCAGTTGTAACATCAATTGAATCATAAGAAAAGTTCAAAATAATATTTGTGTTGTTTAGAGTCTTACATTAAACATTGATGTAATGTAAACAAATTCACTTAATATAGTGTAACTTCCGTCATCATAGCGACATGCCATATTCATGTTTGGGATTGATTTGTAGTTGGTGTCTGAAAAGAAAACAATGTTATTATTGTGATTAGTAATTAATTATTATTGGAAGACTTGGATTTGATATATGTTTTAACCTATATATAATTGAATGTCAATAAGACATGAACGTCAAATTTATTTAATGACACAGAATTCCGAATGATAGAAAGTAGGACCATAGAAATAAACATAGACGTGTCATTTGTTAGTAAAAACTTGATGAGCATTTTTAAAATTGCGAAATTAGAATTATTATGAATTAATATTTAGGAAGTAGATATTTAGAAATAAAAAAAATAATAAAGTAGATTAATTACATATATGGTATTTAGTTATTTAGATTATACATTTTGTAAATAGTGTTTGAAATTATACCTTTTGAAAAGACTATAAATAAGAAAAAGGTATCAATAGTGTTAAAATTATTAATTATGGAATTTAGAACATTTATTCACATGACAATAGACTATTATAAAAATAAATAGTGTATTTAGTAACATGTGGATATCCAAGGAGAAAAAAGTTTGTTTAAAAAAAAACAAGAGAGTTGAGACGAGAGAAGTAAAAAGAAAAGTCAAAAAAAGAAAAGGTTTAGCAAATTTTGAAAAAATAATGGTTAAAATTTGAGAATTTAGTTAAAATAATTCATTAAATCTATAAAACAACTATAATCCAGAGAGAGAACAAGTTTCACGCTCCAGAAAATAGTGCTAACGGAAGAAAAAGTAGATAATTGACTCCATAGCAGTGTACAGGGAAAACGAGAAAGCCATTATTTTGAATTTCAACAAATTCATTGATCCAGGTCAGTGGAATTCTTTCTTTGGTACCAAAGCAATAACATTGAATAAAAATGATCATTCTTTCTAATTAAAATCTATAAAAAATATAAGGCCACAATAATTTGAAAGAGTAAAATTACAATTTACAAGCATTTATCACAATTAAATTAATTAATAAGAATTTTTGCTTACCTATTTAAAAAAATACTAGGATCCTTTAGTTTAGAATTAATTAAGAAACATTTTCTAATTGTTATCATCATGAATCCATATATTATGTAATGTATTGTAGAGTTTATACGTTTTAATAGTTCTTAAATAATTGTTATTAACTTGAATCCATATATGTAATTTAATGAGTTTATGCATTCATTTCAATGGTTCTTATCATTAAATCATTATTATTATTTTGAATTCATACTTATAAGTAATTGGTCGAATCTATTCATTTATATTTCTTGTGATTAAATAATTTAAATATCGTATACAATATTTATTCTCACTTACACATTAACAAAATTTCTAACTGAATTGTTGATCTGACACTTACAAAGTCACGTCAACTTTGCAGCTGTTGTGTGTACAAGCAGATTGTAAATGTCAGTGGCGTAACATAATTTTATAAAATAAATTTGAATACGGTAAAACAAACATTAATTCTAAAACAGATAAATATTATTTGGAACCATTTATTAAAACATACAGCACAGTATCAGATAATTTCTCATATACAATCATCGCCTGAACCCAAAGAGAAAAAGAGTTTTTTTTCATGCCCCGGCATGAGTATTGAGCAAGTTGAAGGTAAGTTGATCAAGGTATAAATATAAAATAATATTAAACTCAAAATCAATTGAAATAAAAATAAATAATTACAATATATATGTCTAACTATTATTGTGGGGGATGCGGCAATGTGAATAAGTGAACTCTTTTTAGTTTGTTCTGAGCTTTCGGTAATTTATTATCACCATTATCAAAGAAAACTAAGCGAGGTTAATCACAATATCTATATATAATATGTATAATATGGAGAAAAAACATGGTATAAGATATAATTTTCTTTTTCAAGAAATTAAATTAAAAATAAAACTATCAAAATTGACATTACGACATCGGCAACGAACTATTTCCTATACAGGGTGTCCCAGAATTTTTTAGACAGGCTATAACTCTAAAACGGCTGAAGATAACTTCATAAAATTTGGTATGCAGCAATTGGACGGATTTTACAATATTGCGAATCCCTCATGACGTCAGCGAAATCATCAGCGTAGCTATGACGTCATGTCATTATAAAATATCAAATGCAAAGGTGGTCGTGTGACTGCTCATATTAAAGGTCTTTTTATTCTGAATTCAACCATGTAATATACACTTAGTATGTTAAAATTTATTAGTTGTGTATTTTCGATGAAAAGGAGTTTAACAAAATAAATAAAAAAGTTTAACAAACAAATTTAATCACATGAAAATCATAGTATGTTAAAATTTATTAGTTGTGTATTTTCGATGAAAAGGAGTTTAACAAAATAAATAAAAAAGTTTAACAAACAAATTTAATCACATGAAAATCAAGGCAATAATACCATTATTCTACAATTAATTTTCAATAATGTGCTCAAAATGCCCCCCTTCCGCTTCAACACAAGCCTCAAACCTTCTCAATAGTTCACGCGTATATGCCGCTCTTATCATTTCTGGAGTAACAGCTCTACATGCTTCTTTTATTTTATTTTTTAAATCGTGAACATCCCACAATACGCTTGTAGTCGTTCTTAATCAAAAATTAATTTTTTTTAAAAAAACTTTTATAATAATTTGACAATATCATAACCTACACTCTCCATTTTTTGACATAATTTTTATAATTTATTAGAAAGAAAAAAATGAAATTGTTTATCTGTCATAATGACAATATTTCAATATTTTTAAAAAAATTCAAATACCAATTTTAGCATTTAATATATATTTACCATTTTATATCAATCCTCAATTTACTGCAAGTAGATAATGGAAATAAAAGTTTCCGAAAGCTTGTTAAATTAGTAAGAAGAGTTCACTTTTATAAACTTGCCGTTTCCCCAATATTTCTGGTTTTATATATATATATATATATAAATTACTAGAAATATTTGCCAACTCAGTAACGGAGACGATTTATTTGGGGATGTGGCAATAAAATACCAGAGAGTACTCTTTTTAAAATATATTCCAAGCTTTCGAATATAACATATTCATTCTCAAGGAATTATTTAAACGAGGATGTCGGTATAATTGTAAAAATAGATAAAAATTAAATTTTATAATTGACATAAACGTTCATTACATATTATGACATTCAATGTCATATTGAATGTCATATTGTTTTTTGAGTTTAATATGTAATGAACGTTTATGTCAATTATAAAATTTAATTTTTATCTATTTTTACAATTATACCGACATCCTCGTTTAAATAATTCCTTGAGAATGAATATGTTATATTCGAAAGCTTGGAATATATTTTAAAAAGAGTACTCTCTGGTATTTTATTGCCACATCCCCAAATAAATCGTCTCCTATATATATATATATATATATATATATATATATATATATATATATATAAACTATAAAATTTTTTATGGGGCACAGCCAAAATGATTTGTTGATGGTAAAGAAGACTCTTTTTTACTAATCCAAGCTTTCGATAATGTTTATTATCATTTTCAAGGCTAAAATTATAAATTATTTGTTACAATTTAGATAAAGAATATATTTTTTATAACAAACTTACTAGCAAGTGAGTTAATTCCTTTGAGAATGTAAATTCGTTTGTAAAACATGGAAACTAATCTTAACAAACTATTGTTGAAAATTTACACATATTTTAAAAAAATTAAAACTACTAAAATTGTTAAAAATGACAAAATTCAGTCATCTTGGTTCCATTATAAACTACACAAAACAAGTAACTGACCAAGTTTTTCATAGTGTAGAAATAATAAAAAGGTCATCAGCTCGAAAATATAAAATACCTGTTTTGAGAAAAATACATTGTTACCAACAAAACTAGTACCAACTGAAATCAAGGCATCAATTTTTGAATAATTTAAGATTTAATTTATATTATTTTAATTCAATATCTTTGAAAATAGAAAAAATTAAAATTATTAATATATCTGTTAGTGTTGGATTTGAAATCTACATAACATTTCTTACTTTTGTTTTTATTTGATTTTATAAATCCCTTTTTACAGTTGCCAATTGCAAAAGTCCTACTAGTGGAAAGAAATTGAAAAATTAGGAATTTCACTCAACCAACTTACAGTCACTAACCTATCACATCAGAAACTATGAGTTGTCAAAGTGAAATGGAAGTTTGGTTTAAGAAACATCAGTTTGTCGAATTAAAGTCAACTCTCAAAAATTGCAAACAAGTGATTCAAACTACCTATTGTGTCGAATGGCGTCAGGTCGCGTGGTCTCAGGCGAGCGCGTAGGAATTTAAAAACGGTCCGTTAAACGGCATTTTTGTCAAAATTGTTAAACATAAAAGTCGTGCTTTTGCTTTTGCTATCGCTTTCACAGCTTTCCGCTGATGAATTTCAATCCCCGAATCATGGGGCACATTTTTTCTAAATACTAAATATTATGTAGTGTTATAAAGTGCATTACACCAGTGTCAATCTGTAAGTAATGTTCATATTCTATAATTATTCATCGAGAGGCGGCGGCCATTAATGATGGTTGGCCGGCATTTCACGGGCGCCTGAAAATAAAGGGTTGCCAAATTACCAAATTGCCTTTACAAATTATCGTCTTACGACCTTTGCTAAATCAACGGTCAAATCGTAATTTTGTCGTTTCATTTGGAGTTTCGGTTTACCATTTGTGTAAATAAAAGCTTTGTCAGATACAAACTTTTTTGATGTAACTAATGTTAAAATTTCGCGGTAACCGAACTCTACAAAAGTGATCTAAAAGTGTTTTGCCTCGATTATGTATAATATTCAATCTATTTAAAAAGTTTTATTTGCAAGTTTCCTCATCGGGGCATAAAGAAAATCCTAATAAACTTTGCTACCGGAAGGTTGACTTTTTATTGATAACCTATCCTCCAATTTTTATAGTGTCTCAACAGATGGAAAAGAAAGGTAATCTTTTTCTTATATGGTCTTTTATCTCACCTCTCTTTCCCCTCCAATATATATATATATATATATATATATATATATATATATATATATATATATATATATATATATATATATATATATATATATATATCCTCAACTTTAGCTCAATTGATAATGGAACATCTTGAAGAGAACGTACTAATGAATTTAAATTTTAATGTATTATTTTATAAACGCTATGTTGACGATTGTATAACTGCAATTCCATCAGACAAGATCAATGCTATTTTAACTGCATTTAATAATTTCCATCCAAAACTCCAATTTACTCTTGAAACTGAAGAAAATAATACAATAAATTTCTTAGACTTAACATTAATCAGATCTAACAACAACAAAATAAAAACTAAACTATATAAAAAAGAAACATGGTCTGGCAGATATCTAAATTACAATTCTAATCATCCTAATGCTCAAAAAAAAAGTGTAATTATTGGATTAACCGATAGAGCTATTAAACTGACTTCTCCAGAATACCGTCCTGAAATCTTTAGACACGTGAAAGACACCTTAAAAAATAACAACTACCCAGTAAACAATATAGAAAAAATTTTCAAACAACGCACCTACAAATTCTACAATAACACTCAAAATAACAACACAAAAACTGAATTAAATCAAAACAGATACATAGCAATGCCTTATACAAACGAACTATCAGAAAAACTAAAATTCATATTGTCTAAACATAACATTAACATTTGTCATAAAGCTCAAAATACTTTGTCATCATTATTTACTAAACTTAAAAGTCCAACTAAAACCAATAAAAAATCTAATGTTATATATTCTATACCATGTTTAAACTGTCCAAAAAAATATATAGGTTTGACAACTCAATATTTAGAAAATCGTCTCAACGGACACAAATATACAAAAAATGCTTCTACAGCTCTACATAAACACGAAACAACAGAAAAACATGAATTTGATTTCAAAAAAACAAAAATACTAACACAAGACTCTAATTATCAGAAACTTACAATTAAAGAAATGATACATATAAAAAAAGAAAAAAATTCTGTGAACGATAAACAAGATATCAAAAATTTGAGTCAAATTTATCATAATTTAATAAAATAACAAATTAATTACCAATAACTACACTTTTTTTCACCTATTGTCCAAATATCGTAGATTTAGTTCTGAAGTAAGTACTTGTATCATAACTAAATTCTAAAATAACAATTTGTATATTTTTTACTTCATTTTGACATATAAAATAAACATTTTGAAAAAGCTTTCAAACGAAAGCGAAACGTCAAAGATCGTTTAATTTTTCATTATATTCACATTAACCATACCCAATAAATACAAATCAAGCGATTATTATATATATATATATAGCTCAACGCTAGTAATTGTAGCAGTTGTATTAACGTGCGGCCAACAGTTTTTGCAAAAATATTCAGGCAATCATTGTCATTTCGAGCTCGTACTAGTCGTATTGTTTGACGTCCACATGTTATCATCGGATAATCATTAAAAATGTTGAAAATATGTTTGAGTGGAATTTGTAGGCTAAATGACTTGTCGGTGTCATTTAAAATATTATCTTTGGGATAATTCCAGCCAGCTATAGCGTTGTGATTGGAGTCTTCTTGATTGTAACAAGTCATGGCACGTATAGCGCTTACGATTCCAGGATCACGAACTGTTTCCATTTCTCTCGCACTTTCGCTGTAGGTACATGTATCGAAAAGAAAAGCACCTACATTATTTGCTAGTTTTACTTCACCATCTCCTTGTGTTACGAGTGACCCTTTGATGCATAGCTAAGTTTCACCCATTGCAAAGAACGAATCGATCTGGTTGATGCTAAACTCCACAGTGTCACTACAAATAAATGACTTGATAAAGGAAGCTTATGTTCTGTACTCAGCTTTACGAATGGATTCATCAAGCTTTGGTTTGCGATAGATATCAAACATCGGATGCATGTTGTCGTTTACACAAGAACGTTTTCCATACATGGTTGACATTTTCTTTTTAATTTAAAACCCATGTTACGGGACAAAGAATTATTTGTGCCTCTCTTTCAAACATCCAAAAATAAACTCTGTACCTACCAACTGCTATTTTATTAAAAACAGATCCTGATTGTTTTAAGTAGGATTAATACAATTAATGTCTCAGGAATCCTTTCAATTTTCTCAAGCGTCTCCATGAAGGGCACCTAAAAAAAAATAATAATAAATGAGTATTTACCACTTATTTTTTAGAACAGTATGAGATATAATAGGTCAAATATTTATATTCTAAATTTACAGAATATCTTATTTGAACATAGGATGATCACCAGATCATAAAAGTTAGTAATTGGAAAATGTAAAAGGCTTAAGGTTATTTTGTTTACATGGTGTACAAAGTAGATGACAATCTTGTCATATCTGTCAATCTTAAAAATAAATCTTCTCAAAGTGATTTCAATCTTTCATTATAATGTCACTTTTCTATTCATAGATCTACTGATTAAAGATCATTGACCTTCCTTATCAATTGATAGTTTCTTCTTTTAATTTCTGTTATCAGAGCTTATCTCTGGTGTTAAGTACTTTGGTAATAAAGAAGTAAATGAAAAGAACATACCTTTTTTTCTAAGACCATCCATACGTAGATAGGAGATGGGTTTTCTTTTTTCTTCCATGTGAGGTTCGTGATAGACCACATGGTTTAGCAATTTGGCTGATTTTTTTTGAAATTTATTTAAGTGAGCTTAAATTTTATTAGAGTGATCCTGTTGGAGCTCTACCATTTGTATAAGTGGATATTTATTTGGCTCAGCTTAAGTTCCTGTTTCCACATCCGTAGGCGAAACCACTTTGAGGCCACACAACTTCTACGGTGAGTTTAATTTGTCAGTGTACTATACTCAACCCTCATAACATTTAATTATTATTACCAAATACTTACACAAGCTCCTTTTTAGGTCTCTTCCTTTCTTTCTTTCTTTTCTTCGATCTATCTTCTTTCTTTGGCTTTATTTCATACATCGATATCTTCATTTCGTTCCTGCATCGACATCATCTACACCCAGTCATCATATCGGATACACCTCTACCTACAAGATATAGTAAGCCACCATCAGTTCTTTTGGAGGGACACACCAGAGCACCCGATTGTAAACAGGTAACCTTCATACCTTACTCTTAACAAGGAATCCACGGGTTTGAGTAGAAAACACATTTGGCGGAAATAACAATTATCTTTATGAAAAAGTATTGTGAGTAGAGTATTTTGCCATACCTACTGAGGAACTTAGTTTCCTAGTGTCTTCACCCTCTGTTGAGGACAACTTGTATATTAGTTAATAACAATTGCACAATCACTAGAGTTTGTAAGCCAATGTATGCATACAAGGTAGTTCATAATATAATTCTGTATCCAACCACCCCTAAGGTAAGATTGGATAGTGTAAAACTTTTCTTTTTTTATAAATCTTCCCATGCTGCTATTAATATTAACCTAAATAATTTGTGAAAGCCAACTTCATATAAATCGTGAGGTACAGCGGAACTACTTTAGGGAGTTTTTAGCGTTACCACTTTTTAGGCAAGGCCTTGTGATTTTTTGAGTAGTCACATAACAACCAACAATATTTTATATTAAACCAACATTACATCTGTATCAGTTTTTTTATTTCGAATCCCACCCTGAGATTAACAGGACCTTTTAATCAAGGTAACAAAATGGCGCCTCAACTTGGTTAATGTTGGTTTATTTAATATTTTATTGTTGGTTGAGTTATTTTTATTGCAACTGGTTTATTTTTTTTCAAATTCACTTATTTGTTAGACGACTTGCCTCTACACTGTTCATTAGTGAATGATTTTCAAAGAATCGATTATTAATATTTCAAACAATCGATTGTATATTTTTCGAGATATAGATGTGACACTTCACATTAATTCAATCGTTTGTAAATTACATTAGGATAGGTTCACACGACACGGTAAAAACGTATTTTTATTTCATTTTGCTAGAACTAATAGGCAAATCGATAAACTATTTACATAGAAACTAAATAAAAATACTTAAATTATTCTAGTACAGTATTTACATCACAACTAATTAATAAATCTTACAATTAATTAAAACTAAAAATAAATATTCTTATAACATTAAACTTATTCTATTCAACAGTAATAGATAAACATAGAGGTAACATTAAGGTGTAGTAACTTGTATGTGTTCTCAGTTCCAAGGGTTCCAGTTGTTTTGGGATGTTTGAGGAGAAGTAGATAAATTATTTTTTGCATACAGGGTGTGGCGAAACATTTTTTTGAAAGTTTGTGTTGGTACAATATAAGCAGTTCAAATTTTATCGGATTAGAATTTGAATACAGTCTATTTGAGAGATAGTCAAATATACATATACAGGGTAATTCGGTTCACTGTATATTGTGTTTTATTAGGGTTATTTATAGTTTAAGGTGTAAATATAGTTCTTAGGGAAATAGATTTAAATTAAACAGGTTAAATAACTGTTTCAAAGATAGTAGATATTGTAAACACAGTTTTTTCATCTTTAGATTGATACTTTATTCTTGCCCAATCAGTGGAAGAGTTAATTTGGATGCATTGATAGGTTTGTTACATATGGTTAGTAAGAAGGTATACTTACCCTGGTTAGACAAATAAAGCTGAGGTACATTTATTCTACTCGCATTAGTGGTATATTAGTAAACATACTGTAAAGTAAATTTAAGCAGCCCATTTCGTTAGTTAGGGATTCTTAAAACCAATTTATTAAGGTAGATTATGTTGAGATAAGTAATAACCTAGACAGAACATTGTTTTTTACATACCCCACACCAAAGGTAAAATAAAAATATAACTCTAGAAACAAAACAAAAACGATTTTCTGTAACAAAATCAAAATAGAATTCTAGAAATAAACAAAATAAAAGTTGAAATTCTAGGAAATACAAAATACCGGAACCCAATATATATACAATATAACTACATCCTAGCCTAACTAAACTATTTTAACCTATTATCTACTACGTGCATTATTCTAACATGGAGGTGAACAGACTAAAAAGCGATGAACTCACTTACGAATTAAAAGTTCGCGGCTTACCGAATTACAACACGGTAGATGAGAAACGAGCAGCGTTGCGTCAAGCTATGAGGAAGGAGAAGGAAACTGGATTCACTCCTAACGTGCAAGTTCATTGGGATTTTCACTCAGAACTCGAAATTTGCAGTGGTAAGCTAGAGGAATTGGTCATGGAAATCGAATCTTTCGATCCTGAAAATCGTGAAAATGACTTCCGTTGATTATACTCCCGTCTAACGCACCTCATGGAACGGTTAAATAGGATAGATGGTCCCACCGATATGGAAGAGGATAAGCGGATTAGTCTGGAAAGTGACTGTCGTCAACTATTTGGTAACCTCAACTTAGCGTACGAAGCAACATCGCCGAAGCCTGGACGTCGTCTCGTCAACCCTGCAGAGCATGCTGTCCCTCGAATGGATGGGATATCTGTCCGAGCGAAAAGGGAAGATAGATTCAGTCTATACCCGTCAGCAGCTATCAATCAAGGTTGTGTACCTAGAGGATTGAGGTCAGGAAGGGAACAAGAGAATTTTTCGAATCCACGGGATGCATATTCTCTCATCGACGCTCCAATTCCACCGACACCCAGAGTTTCCAGAAGTCTTCCAATAATAGGAGATCTAATCGATTTGCCAGAAGATGGTCCAATCGAACATCAGACTCATGGGATACCTTCTAGTCGCCGAGAACCTGAATATGACGGACGAAGTCATAGGAGCCCAGACGAACGTTGTGAAAATTACACGTCACAGGGAAGGCTCGCATCATCAACATCTAGAATGGCAACTTTCGACGACGATACGAGAAGAACCTCGTTCCAGGATTTGAACCAACTTAGATACCTTGCTGACTGTCTGAACAATTTAAATATGTCTCCGATTCCTACCCAACGGCCAAGTGAACCAAGTAATTCAGCTTTCAACCCCTTCATTCATAGGTGGAATGTCAAATTTAACGGGCGTACTAGCGTCAACGATTTCCTAGAACGTATTGAGGAAGTTCGTTTATCACGGGGCGTTTCCAAGGAACAATTATTACGCTCTGCTCCGGAATTATTCGAGGAAGACGCGTTATACTGGTATCGAACGGGAAGTTTTACCTCGTGGGATGATCTTGTGACACAACTAAAAGAGGATTTCAGGCCGCATGATTATGAGTATAACCTATGGGATGAAATCAGACGAAGAACACAAGGGTCGCAAGAAAAGGTACTAACATTCATTACTGCCATGGAAAACCTTTTTAGAAAATTGGATCAACCACCCTCAGAGGAAGTTAGGGTACAACTAATCCGAAGAAACCTACTCCCCTACCTTCAAACCCAGTTGTCTCTTCGAGAGGTACACTCGGTAAGGGAATTGCTTAAATTATGCAGGAGCATGGAAGAAACTGAAGAAAGAGTCAAGAAATTCCTTCCCCCTCCAGCCTCACATCGAACGCTACTCGAACCCGATTTGGCATATCATCGTCCCGCTCATTCAACGTCGGTTAATGCTACGCAAGTCTCACCTACCGCGCGTATATCAGAGATGGTCTCGCATCCGATACCCTCCGCCTCCGTGGAAGCAGTCAACGCTTCAGGTCAACCAGCCTGCTGGAATTGTCAACAGGCCGGCCACAAATTTAAAAAATGTCGTGAAGAACGTAAACTATTTTGTTGGAAGTGTGGAAAACCGAATGTCACCCGTATCAATTGTCCTCATTGTCAAAAAAATGTGAGTCGGGGCCAGCAATAGGTCGGTCAAAAACCCCGAACTCGAAAACTCCGACCAATCCGGTGTCGTCTGCATCTGTCGTTTTAGATTTCGTTTTAGCTCATGCCAAAGATGACAGACGCCCGTTTCTTAAGGTGTGTATTTATAATAAGATGTTTTTAGCTCTGTTAGATAGCGGTTGCTCAAAGACAGTTATTGGTGGTCCTGGTTGGGATGTGTTGAAGTCTATTTGTAAACTGAACCATGGTTTGTCGACGGAGTGCACAGTAGCGAATGGAGCTAAGTGTAAGGTCGTGGGTTCGCTCACAATCCCTATCCAATTACAAGACAGAATAAAAATATTTGAAGTCCTTGTAGTACCGTCAATTTCGCGTCATCTTATTTTGGGGATAGATTTTTGGATGCAGATGGGAATCGTTCCAGACTTGTACTCTGGTCAATGGTCTTTTGTACCACATGATGACAAAGTACTACCCGAAATCTCTGCTATCAATTCCCTTGACCAACTTCCAGGTGATCAAAGGAATGAACTCGATTGTCTCATCAACTCTACGTTTGGTAAAATGGGGTCAGGCTTAGGATGTACTCACTTAGTGGAACACGTCATAAAAACTGCTCATCCACCCATAAAACAAAGACATTACCCTCTTTCTCCAGCATTACAAAAGCAGGTGAATAAGGAACTTGATGACATGCTCGCCAAGGATATAATCGAACCATCTAGTTCTCCTTGGGCGTCACCAATAGTACTAGTTAAAAAGCCTGATAATACATTCAGATTCTGTGTAAATTATAAAAAGTTGAACGAAGTCAGTGAACGTGACGCATACCCACTGCCATTTGTTTCTGCAACCTTAGATAAACTAAGAGATGCTAGGTTCCTCACTACCCTAGACATCAAGTCAGCTTATTGGCAGATTCCTGTCGCGGAATCTTCCCGACCCTATACCGCATTTGTAGTCCCAACTCGCGGGTTGTTTCAATTTAAACGCATGCCGTTCGGTTTGCATAACGCTCCAGCCACGTGGCAACGTTTCGTGGAAAAGGTACTTGGTTACGACCTTGAAAACTATGTTTTCGTTTATTTAGATGATATCATCATTTGCACCTCTACCTTTGACCAGCATTTATACGTTTTGGGAGAAGTTTTGCGAAGACTTGCGGAGGCAGGTTTAACCCTTAACAGGGATAAATGTATCTTTTGTAAGTCCGAGTTACGTTACTTGGGTTACGTGTTGAATGCAGCTGGTTTGTTGGTGGACCCAGACAAGCCATCCTTCAGATACCTGTACCAAAAACGGTGACCGAGGTCCGTCGTCTGATTGGAGTAGCTTCATGGTATCGACGCTTTATTCCGGATTTTTCGTCCCTTACAGCACCTCTATCAGCACTTCTGCATAAAAATAAAAAGTTTCTCTGGGATGTAGATTGTCAAAAGGCTATGGATACTATAAAGAATCATCTTGTATCAGCTCCAATCTTGTCTTGTCCACAGTTCGACCTCCCATTTATAGTTCAAACGGATGCCTCAGATTTTGGTCTTGGTGCGGTATTGTTTCAGATCCAGGATGGAAAAGAAAAAGTCGTCTGCTATTTAAGCCGCTCGCTGACAAAAGCCGAAAGGAAATATACCACCACAGAAAAAGAGTGTTTGGCCGTTATTTGGGCAGTGGAAAAGCTTCGTCCTTACCTTGAAGGAGCACACTTTACTGTGTGGACCGATCACCATGCCTTACAGTGGCTGTACAGTGGCTGTACAAGATCAAGGATCCAATTGGTAGAATTGCTAGATGGAGTATGCGCCTTCAACAATTTGATTTTACGATCGTACACCGAAAGGGTAAGGATCAAGTCATTGCTGATGCATTATCTAGATCAGTACCTGCCATTGAATCCATAGATCACCATCCAGATAGTCTTCTAGATTTAAGTTCTACCCCCTCCTTGGACATATGGTACAATACCATGATGGAGAAAGTTGAACACGACCCGGTGAAATATCCATTATGGAGAGTTGAAAACCAACGTCTCTATCGACTGACGAAGACAAACTACCCTAATCTTGTACATAATTTAGATAGCTGGTTAGAAGTAGTTCCTAGGGAGAAACGGAAAGACATCATAAGGAATCACCATGATCCCCCTACATGTGGTCATCTAGGTGTTTTCAAGACCATGGGACGCATTATAGAACGGTTTTACTGGCCGAAAATGAGAACAGATGTCGCCAAGTACATTAGAAGGTGTCACATTTGCCTTAGCACTAAGCCACTACAGACGAAACCTGCAGGAAAAATGCTTAGCCAAACCCCTACTGTGACTCGTCCATGGGACTTGTTGTCCATTGACCTCGTCGGACCACTTCCCCGTAGTTCTTCAGGATATACTTATATTTTTTCAATTTGTGACAGCTTCTCTAAGTTCGTTTTGTTATTTCCTATGCGCACTGCGACTGGAGATAAAATCGCCCAGATTCTGGAAGATCAAGTTTTCTTGGTGTTTGGTACTCCGTCTAGAATTATTTTAGACAATGGGTCTCAGTTTAAAAATAAAACATTCATATCTAAAATGAACGAGTATAATGTCAAGTTATGCTATCTTGCAAATTACCACCCACAGGCATCCCCTGTTGAGAGAATGCACCGCGTCCTCAAGACGATGATAAGTTCCTATGTGAGGGATAATCACAAGATGTGGGAGAAATATCTGCCAAAGCTTGCATGGGCTTTGCGTTCGGCAAAACATGAAGTTACCGACATGGATCCGAATTTCATAATGTATGGAAGAGAAGTCACTGTTCGTGGTCGATCTCCATCGGATGTTCCCCAAGAAGATTTGCCGACTCCTGAAGACCGTTCCGAAGCCCTGAAGAAGGTCTATGAGGATGTCAACAAACGTCTCCGAAGAGCATATGACCAAAGTCGAAAGGGGTATGACTTGAGAAGAAGACCAGATAAGTTTCCTGTTGGTCAGCAAGTATGGAAGCGAAACTATTCCCTGTCAAATAAAGCGAATAACATCACCGCAAAATTTGCACCAAAATTCACTGGCCCTTTTGTAATTTCCAAAATTCTTTCTCCATGGAGTTACCAATTGAGAGATATAAATGGTAAAGATTGTGGCATATGGCATGCAAAAGACCTAAAGCATCATCCTCCAGATGATAGTGATGAAGAATAAGTCCTCAAATTTTTTTGTCGTTTTGTATAAAGTTTTATATATAAAGTAATAGGATAAGCAACTTAAGATTATAACCGAATTTCAGATGTATGCTAACTAAGGCTATATGTTTTGTTAAAAGTTAGGAATGTTATATGAAGTTTCCCTTTTGACAAAGTAAAACTTCTTTTCGGGAAAGAGGGGTGTGTTACGGGACAAAGAATTATTTGTGCCTCTCTTTCAAACATCCAAAAATAAACTCTGTACCTACCAACTGCTATTTTATTAAAAACAGATCCTGATTGTTTTAAGTAGGATTAATACAATTAATGTCTCAGGAATCCTTTCAATTTTCTCAAGCGTCTCCATGAAGGGCACCTAAAAAAAATAATAATAAATAAGTATTTACCACTTATTTTTTAGAACAGTATGAGATATAATAGGTCAAATATTTATATTCTAAATTTACAGAATATCTTATTTGAACATAGGATGATCACCAGATCATAAAAGTTAGTAATTGGAAAATGTAAAAGGCTTAAAGGTTATTTTGTTTACATGGTGTACAAAGTAGATGACAATCTTGTCATATCTGTCAATCTTAAAAATAAATCTTCTCAAAGTGATTTCAATCTTTCATCATAATGTCACTTTTCTATTCATAGATCTACTGATTAAAGATCATTGACCTTCCTTATCAATTGATAGTTTCTTCTTTTAATTTCTGTTATCAGAGCTCATCTCTGGTGTTAAGTACTTTGGTAATAAAGAAGTAAATGAAAAGAACATACCTTTTTTTCTAAGACCATCCATACGTAGATAGGAGATGGGTTTTCTTTTTTCTTCCATGTGAGGTTCGTGATAGACCACATGGTTTAGCAATTTTGCTGATTTTTTTTTGAAATTTATTTAAGTGAGCTTAAATTTTATTAGAGTGATCCTGTTGGAGCTCTACCATTTGTATAAGTGGATATTTATTTGGCTCAGCTTAAGTTCCTGTTTCCACATCCGTAGGCGAAACCACTTTGAGGCCACACAACTTCTACGGTGAGTTTAATTTGTCAGTGTACTATACTCAACCCTCATAACATTTAATTATTATTACCAAATACTTACACAAGCTCCTTTTTAGGTCTCTTCCTTTCTTTCTTTCTTTTCTTCGATCTATCTTCTTTCTTTGGCTTTATTTCATACATCGATATCTTCATTTCGTTCCTGCATCGACATCATCTACACCCAGTCATCATATCGGATACACCTCTACCTACAAGATATAGTAAGCCACCATCAGTTCTTTTGGAGGGACACACCAGAGCACCCGATTGTAAACAGGTAACCTTCATACCTTACTCTTAACAAGGAATCCACGGGTTTGAGTAGAAAACACATTTGGCGGAAATAACAATTATCTTTATGAAAAAGTATTGTGAGTAGAGTATTTTGCCATACCTACTGAGGAACTTAGTTTCCTGGTGTCTTCACCCTCTGTTGAGGACAACTTGTATATTAGTTAATAACAATTGCACAATCACTAGAGTTTGTAAGCCAATGTACAAGGTAGTTCATAATATAATTCTGTATCCAACCACCCCTAAGGTAAGATTGGATAGTGTAAAACTTTTCTTTTTTTATAAATCTTCCCATGCTGCTATTAATATTAACCTAAATAATTTGTGAAAGCCAACTTCATATAAATCGTGAGGTACAGCGGAACTACTTTAGGGAGTTTTTAGCGTTACCACTTTTTAGGCAAGGCCTTGTGATTTTTTGAGCAGTCACATAACAACCAACAATATTTTATATTAAACCAACATTACATCTGTATCAGTTTTTTTATTTCGAATCCCACCCTGAGATTAACAGGACCTTTTAATCAAGGTAACACCCAGCGATTGCAGAACAAATTTTTTTGCGACCGTTAGCTGCTTCAGTTTTGATGATTGCTTAGATAATGAAGTTGAAAGCGCTGCAGGTTGCCTTTTATGTAGTTGATCAATTATTAGACCCATCTGCTACCTCTCGCTCTAAGCTCCAACACCAAAGTACTAAGTTATCCACGAAAGTTTACAGGTCGACCGTCTTGGTCTAAGGCCAGCACAGTAATGTTGGTTATTTCACGTTGTGGTACAACAGGTAGATAGAGCAAAGTATGAGGAGTTTCATCAATGACATACCCAGGATCTGACTGTATAACAAATTCGTAGATAGTATGAGTAAGTCTGTCTCCATCAAAGGATCCAGTGACAATATTACATTCAAAGCGTATGCCAGATACTTTAATTATTTTGGCTGGCAGATCTGAAGAGTGCAGTTGAAGCGTTCGGACGAATACATTACATTTTGAAAGTTTGGAGAGAAAGCGATTTTTGGAATCTATTGTTTTTTATACATGTTAATGAGCGGAAATGTAACATAGACCGTTATCCCACAATAATTACATCTAGCTTTTTGAAATAATAATAATTTTAATATGTAATATTAAGTGCTTATACCAATTATGCAGAAACAACTAATCACATAAATATTTATGGAATGAAGAAAATGATATAAACCAAAACATTTATTAAGAAAAACTTAAAATACTACAAAGGTCACTGCTGTGGTAGTGATCTATAAAAATCAGCATATTCGCTCTTCATATATGAAGGATGCAGGGAAAAAACGTGTAAAGTCATTTTATAATAAAGTGCAGTAATCTCTATTTTGAAGTTTGAAACCGTTTAATTACGTAACTTTGGGGTTTATAACAATGTTGTATTGTACAAACAATTAGAAATTATATGTTTTATATTGCAATTTGAAAGAAACCGCCTTACCATAATGTATATAATATTGTAATTGAAAAATAAGTAGTAACGTCAACTAAAACAGGGAAAGAACGAACCAAGTCCGAACACATGTAAATTTGAAGGATCATGATCTATTTTTCTTCGCACCACCAGTTTTTTTCTTGTTTGGCAGGACCGGTAGGTTGTCATAAAAAAAGTGTGAAGTGCTGAAGAAGTTGGAGAGGAAACTAGGGGAGGCAGTGTATTGGGAGAATATGGTAGAGATAATGTTGAGGGGGGAGGATTAATGGATGGAAGTAAGTGGCGTAGTAGAGAGCATGGTCAGGGGGAGAGAACGACTCGATATGGCATGAGAGGTGGGCGTGGAAGTTAGGGAGAAGACGACGATGTGAGCGGAGGGAGTGCGAGGGACCGCCGCCCGTCTCGAAGTATGCTAGGGTAGTGATTCCGAGGCGGGGGTAACGGCGAGTTTGAGGTGGGTTTGGTTGGTAGGCATCTCCTTGGGGAAGAGTAAAAAAAAAGTAGTATTTCCATAACTAATAACATTTTCTCGTGTCTAGAATTATTTTTGAGCACATTTGCTTACAGGATTTGCCACATATGCTTACCTTAAACAAGAAAAAAGAAAATTATTAACGTAGAGTAGTGCCACTCATGAAATTTTAATAAATAAGTTTAAAAAATTACATTTTCCTTATTGCTACTTACATTGCTAGGAGGGGTCTTAGCCGAAACTAATGTTTTTAACTTCCTTGTCATAGATTCGAGACCTGAATCTCTACGAGTTTTACGTGACACTTCCTTCCAACTTCTTATGTTTATCTGCCTGTTTTTTCTTTTTGATTTACTTAGCCGACTAATATCACTAGGAGACAACAGCACAGAGGTGTCTTCGTCCATAGTTAATACTCATTACAACATAAACAAACGATAAACAGATTTTAACACAACGGCGTTCTACACAATAATGTAAAATGCAAAAACAATCCGCAACCGACGCCGACCCCTGATGTAACATAGACCGTTGTTCCAATTCGAAATCATGTGTTGGGAGGTGCCAAGAGCGGTATACTAGCTGCATCTAATGGTATATCAACAAACCAAACTATTCAGTCGATAATAAAGACTACATAGACCCTTATTCCAATTAAAACTAAATTTTAGAAAATTTGTAACTTAGACCGTTATTCGGCCGAACGCTTCAATTTATGAGCGTCGAGTATTTTCGGAGTATATCCCAATATTCTACCCAAACTATCAGGCATTTTGAATGAAATTCTATATTTACTAAAAATTTCACATTTTAACGTATTGTGGTTGGGTTTTAGCCAAAATAAAATTTACAATTTTCAATGTTTGGTATGCTGTTATAGGGATGAAAAGATCGTAGAGCTAATTCATAATCATCGTTCGGATTCAGCACAATGGATGTAGGAGGATGAAAGGTAAATACGTGAATTGCGCTGTTAACTCTCAACAACTGCGACATTATGATGACTGAAGCAAGACGAGGGATGGTGGAATTTAAATAATACACGAGATTTTTTTTTGAAATAATCGAGCGCATGTTTACAAAGAAAACCAGAAGCTTGAGAACTCGGAGGACCATCACAATGCGTTATCCATTCAGGTCGGTTGTAATGAATAAAACAAGGCAACCGTATTTGTAATTCAAAATTTCCTCTATATTCATTAGGAAGTTTATGTCATATATCCAACAACTCTGAAGGACTTGCACACTTTATTCGATGTTCAATGGGAAAGTCAACTCTTCGGCAGTGAAAGTTCTTAACGATTTTTGGTTGTGAATATGTGCTAATAATAGCTGCACATTTCGCGAGTCTGTCATTGTTGTAAAAATTTCAAGCACAAATGACCACAATTTATTTGATTGTAGTTTTGATATTGAGTATTGTTGTAGAAAATTCGCACACTTTTTCCGAGATATCTAACAACTTATTTCGGTGGCTTCAAGTTACCGAATGAATCAAAGTACTCCACATCGTTGTTTATCTTTCTGTAAGCTACCCAGTGGCGAGGACCGTCTTTAGGCAGAGCGGTATTTCAAGCAATTTTGCGTAGTGTGTTATGTCAATGTCGAACAGGGCGTGATTGGGTAGCTTTATTGTTTTTTTTTGCTTCTGTAAATACAATCCAAAACCACCTTATTATGACGTACATCTTCCTCCAATTTTTTTTAGCATTCTCGGCATCAATAACGGTCTTTGCAATTCCATCTGCAGCACCTGACAAAGCTCCAAGTGCCGAAAGTCCAGCAAATAAAGGTATAATTGGAAGGAAACCTCCAGATTTAACTGGTATTACTCGAGGAACATCAACTCGCTTTGATCCACCAGATTGTTTAATCAGTGTAGCGTACAACGCCAACGCTGGGTAATAAATGACGAAGTGGACGGTATTTTATATGTTTATATTAATTACAAGTAAATATAATGAGCAAAAGTATTATATGTGTTTCTACCTTTTTAGTATTGACGCGACGTGTCTTTTTTTATTGAAACATCTCGGTTCCAGGGTCACGCACATGACTTCAGTGTGGTACGTGGAATTAAATATTAAAGCTTGTATTTAACATAACTGAGGGGGCAAAAGGTGCTTCGGTAGAAACTTACAAATTACTAAAACAGTTAAATACAAATAATATAGTAACAAACTACAAAAACTTTAGTTTTGCGCGATGAATTATAAAACATTTAAATTGGAATCAACACACATAATATGTACAAAAAATAAACATATACGTTATAATAACAAGTACAACAAGTTTCGGAATTTAAATACATTTTTTTTTAAAACAAATTAATACTCTAATAACGGAGAGCCACATGATTCAAACTGCAGGATTGTATACTAGGCTACCTGTATATTTTGGAGAAATATATCAGTTTATAGGCAGAACGGCTATTTTTTTAACTGAGCGCAAATATAGCCCTCTTGATGTTCTTACCTTAACAACCCTTACCTTTTTGTCCTTGCCAAAAATAACGTCCTCTATTCTGGCCATTGGCCATTTCAATGAAGGCAAATTATCATCTTTAAGAAGGACAAGCATACCTTTTTCTAAATTAAAAAAACTTTGTTTCCATTTCGGTCTATTTTGCAAAGTATTTAAATAGTCTTCGTGCCATTTATCCCAAAAATGCTGTTGCATCTGCGTACACCTTCTCCAGAATTTCAGTCTATTTTCTGGAATAAGAGTTAGGTTTGGCTCAGGGTAACTGGTAATCGGAGCACCTATTAAAAAATGTCCTGGAGTGAGGAACGTCAGGTCTAGAGGATCATTGGACATTTGAGTTAATTCGAATATCTTTATAGCTGCGTACACATTACTAGAAAGTCAAGAAAACAGTGTATTCTGTGTAAAATAATTTAATTTTTTTTTATTTTTTAGCGAAAGCGCTTTGCAATTTTTTAAAAATTAAATTATTTTACACAGAATTCACTGTTTTCTTGACATTTGAGTTAATAGTCTTGAATTTAGTATGCCCTCAATTTGAATAATAAGAGTGTTGAACTCTTCATAGGCTAGGTGATCATTGCCAACCACTCTTTTGATGTGGGCTTGGCACTTTTTACTCCAGCTTCCCAAAGGCCTCCGAAGACTGGAGAATAGCTGAGTATAAAATCAAAAGTTATTTTGTCATCTAAAGAATAATTAATGATTTTGTTTTTATCTACTGACTCATAAAATTCTCTTAGTTGATTTGCAGCTCCCTTGAAGGTCGAACCATTGTCACAATAAACTCGACTAGGTTTTCCCCTTCTAAAAGTGAATATTTTGAAAGCATTTAAAAAATTATCTGTTGTCATATCAGACAGAAGTTCCATATGAACTGCCTTAACAGAGAAGCAAACAAAAAAGCAATGTATGCCTTAGTTGATATAGTTTTCATCAATCTGGACTGTTTGATGTAAAAGGGACCACAAAAATCAATGCCAACATTTTCAAATGGCTTTGAAGCGTTTACACGGGCTTCGGGAAGAGAATCCATCAATTGTTTGGAGCAAGTAGCTTTGTGTCTAAAGCAAGTGACACATTTGTGAATGTTTTTCTTGACTTCTCTTTTTCCGTTCGTTATCCAGAATTTAAGGTTTAGACTACTAAGAACTTGTTTTTGTCCAGCATGGAGTAGTCTTGAATGTTCTCGTTGAATTATTAAATTAGTAATATGGCTATTCTTTGGTGATATCATAGGGTGTTTTGGTCATAAGGTATATTGGCATTTTGAAGTCGATCTCGAACGCGAAGAATGCCTTCTGTGTCAAGAAATAGATAAAGTCCACTCAAACTAGATTTGATATTTTTATTCAAATTTAAATCACGCATTTCGTTGTGAAAGTAAAAATTCTGTTCACATTTAACAATACACTTTAACGACAAATCTAATTCTTTTACGGTTAAATGTCCTTTGTTCATGTTTTTTGTTTTAGTGATGGCATAAAATTTCAGAATGTAAGCAACAATACGTTGCAATTTGTTGAAATTTGAATAGTTTTCAAAGAATGAATTTTTAGCCAAAGTTTGCTCTACAAACACTTTTAATTCAGGTAATACGGAGGGTTCTTTCATTTCAACATTAGAATTGTGACAATAGTCTAAATTTGAAAGTTCTGTTGGTCCATTGAACCAACAACTCACGGTATGAATTTCAGAAGGTTGTAGACCTCTAGATATAAGATCCGCGGGATTTTTTCTCGACTCAATATATAGCCAACTGAAGTAAGACGTTAAAGTTTGAATTTTGAAAACTCGATTACCCACATATGGATTTAAATTCAATGGATCTTTTTTAATCCATGCTAAAACGACTTGGGAGTCACAATAAAGAAATACCTTCAAGTTTACTTGATTGTTGAATATTTCAAATATTCTATTTGTTAAAATTGAAAGAAGCAAAGCTCCATTCAATTCGAGTTTTGGTATAGAAAACTCTTTATTTTTATTGGTGGGAGCAATTCTTGATTTCGAACATAAAAGAGAAACGTTAACTTTATCAGAAAAGATGGTGCGAATATAAACTACACACCCATAAGCTGTAGATGAAGCATCACAGTAACCAATCAACTCTAAGTTTAATGCATTGTGAGAATGTACATATCTTGGAATTGTTATGCGGGGCATTTCAATAAGACTCTTAGCAAATGTGTGCCATTCAATTAGTATATTTTTTGGTAATACATCATTCCATTGCAAATTAAAATCCCAAAGCCTTTTCATAAACATTTTGGCAGTAACTATTACTGGCCCTGCGAATCCCATAGGATCGTAAAATGAGGAAATGAAGCACAAAACATGTCTTTTTGTTACGAATTCCTCAAAATTTAATTTGGGAGTTATTATTTCAAATTCAATATTCAAATATTATTGAAATCAACACCTAAAGTTTTAACTATTGAGCTATGTTTGTCAATGGTGAAATTTTTAATAAGATCGATTTTGCAAGTTAGATCTTGTAAAATAAAAAAGTTGTTAGTGCTCCACTTGTGCAGCTCAAATCCACCAGTTTTTAAAAGGGCAACTAACTGATTTTTTAAAGTCAAGACTTCCTCTATGGTATTACCACCTCCTAAGATGTCATCAACATATGTATTCACAAGCAACGCTTGTGATGCTAAAGGAAATGTGTCATTGTTGCTAATTGCAAGTTCGTGTAAACATCTGGCAGCGAGGAAGGCACTGCTTTTGAGTCCATAAGTTACAGTTTGTAATTGCAGACATTGCAGCAATAAATGAATTTGAACGCCATAAAATATTTTGTAGGCATCTATGCTTAGGATCAACCCAAATCATTCTATACATTTGCCTTATATCACACAAGAGAGTAAATTGAAAAGTTCTAAAGCGCATAAGAATCTCAAAAAGTTCTTTCTGCACTACTGCACCGTTAAATAACATGTCATTAATAGATTTATTGGACTTGGTTTTCATACTACCATCGAATACTACTCGAAGTTTGGTAGTAATCTTATCTTCCCTAATAATAGGGTGGTGGGCCATGAAATAGACCGTTCCATTATTTAGATTATAATCATTTAAATCAACTATTTTTGCATGACCAAGTTCAATATATTTGTTACCGTAAATACCCGAAATCCGTTAATACGCGTAATAACTAGTGAGAACCCGAAATAACTAGGAGTATCGGTAAATTCGCGCTCTTGCTAGTAAGAACGCGTAATTACTACGAGGTCTAGGAAAATACCGAATTGAAACTTTTATTCGGCTATTTACTGAAATTTTCAGTTAGAACGCATTCTTTCTAAGCACACAACATTAAATAACCGAATTTTAAAATTTATGAATGCCTAAAATTAATATCGTAGGTAAGTATCTTCAGTAACACAACAGCTATTATATTTCTGAAAGCACCTTTTGCTTTATCCACATCAGGAATAGGTACCGTAACATTATCGCCAACGTTTGCAGGTGGATGTGTTTTATCACTGTAGCTTTTCATCTTTTTTGCCTGATGAATTAGCGATTGGCTTGCTTCTGACCTTACTGCTTTTATATTGTCTTCTGTTTTACAATTCAAACAGAAGTCACGATCAATGTTAGTCGGTAAAATAGCACCACATTTGTTGCAAAAGCGTTCTTGTTCTTGATCTTCTAGATCTTTTTCAGCAATGTCGTCTTCTGAATTTGAATCTTCTCTTTGAGTTTCTTCTCTCATCGTGGTAACATCATTAACGACTTTTTCTAAATCCTCTTCCCGCTCTATAGATGAAATAACCTCAGGAGGCAAAGACGATGTAGTTAATCCAACTCTAGGTTCGATGCCAAACATGGCCTTATATGGAGTTTGCCTTATGCCTGAATGATAGGCACGATTTTTCATAAATTGTACAAATGGTAGACCTTCTGACCATTTTACAGTTTTATTATCGGACATCCATGAAGCAATCATATTTTCAACATCTTGATTGGCCCTTTCGACTGATCCCTGACTCTGGCTGTGTCGTGGCTTTCCGTGAACAATCTTAAGTTCTGGCCATGAGGATTTAAATTCGTTTATAACACAGTTCGCAAATTCTCGACCGTTATCACTGTGTAATATGCACGGCGCTCCAAAAGTCAAAAATATTTCGTTCAATTTGTATGCGATTTCTTCAGCTCGTTTAGATGTTAAAGCTCTTAACAAAATGAACTTGGTTAAATGATCTTGATAAACCATTATGAATTTATATTCTCCATCTGATTGGCTCTGCATATCGATCAGATCTACTTGGCATCGGCTGTTTAATTCATTGTGTAAAATTGGTTTAGAAACCAATCCCCTTTTCTTCTTAGATTTTTTACTGTTGCAGACTTCGCACATCGACAGAAATAAATTTATCATTCTGGTAGTAATATTTGCATATTTTCTTGCTGTTTCTATTCGAAGTCGGTCCCGACCACCATGCCCAATTGCTACGTGAGCAGCTTCGATAACATCAAAGATTTCTTCAATTGGGAGGTAATATAATATTTCATCATTCTTGGATTTTGCTATAATATGCTGAACGCCACTTAATTCCATGATGTCAAAACGGTTTAAACGACGATACTGTAGGGTAGTTTTCTTTTTTGTCAGTTTAGCTTCTTTAATTTCTTGAAGTAGATTTTCGTAAGTTTCTTTATTCATAATAGTATATTTCGATAATTTGGGATATTTACTGCACGTACTTAATAAATCATTCGTAAATTTTTCTTTCCAAGCAATCAGCGAAGAATTCATTTTTCGAAGAACAACGTTTATCAAAGTAACAAACGGCAAACGGCAAACGGCGTGGTACACACAGTAACAACTTCAGATAAAATAACGTATTATGGAGCCGCGCAAGGTGCGGGGGAACCTTCCCCTGTCTTTCGAGACATCGCGAGATGAAATGTAGCCAATCCCTGCAAAGATCGAGTAACACTCAGTGGTTACTAACTTAGGCTTAGAAAGAACGCGTTCTAACTGAAAATTTCAGTAAATAGCCGAATAAAAGTTTTAATTCGGTATTTTCCTAAACCTCGTAGTAATTACGCGTTCTTACTAGTAAGAACGCGAATTTACCGATACTCCTAGTTATTGCGGGCTCTCACTAGTTATTACGCGTATTAACGGATTTCGGGTATTTACGGTAACATATTCATTGATAAATGCGTTGTACTGCTCAAAGAGAGCGGGATCTAATTTAAATCTTTTTTCAAGATTTTGAAACCTTTTTAAAGCTACAGAGTATGAATCTCCTAAATTCAGTGTGTGTAAATCTTGCTTCAAAGGAAGCTCGACTTGGAATTTATTGTCTATTCGAGACAAAGAAGAACAGAATCTGCTTTCACAAGCTTCTTGTTCTGAATTATACTCCTTATATAGCTCGGGAATTTTTTCCGTTTCCCAAAATTTTGATATCAAATTCTCTATTTTAGAAGTTGAATGAAATGCATGCAAAACCAAACCGCATATTGAATCTTTATCTAGTGAACAAACAGTTCCACCCGCAACAAAACCAAATGATGTATTTTGGAAAATAATATTGCTATTTGGAACTTTAAAGTTGCCAGTACTTAATATTTTGAACAAAATATCAGAACTAAGAAGTAAATCCATATCTTTTGGAACATTGAAATCGGGATCAGAAAAAATAATATTTTCTGGAAATTTCAGTTTTGAGATATCAATTTTAAAATTAGGAAATTGAGATGTTATTTTATCTACAATATAACAATCAACATTGAGTTTATAATTGTTCACACACGACTCTATTGTCACACTTACGGCGTTTTTTATGTGAGTGGCATTTTCGGAAATTCCGACAACAGTTAAAGGATTACTAAAAGGTTTTAATTTAAGTACTGAAACTAATCGGTTTGTCACAAATGAAGTTTGTGACCCCGAATCAAGCAAGCAGTGTGCATGAATAAAATCACCTGAAGCAGATTTTACTTTTACCTTTACAATTGGTAACAAAGTTTTTTCAGTAGGCCTTGTACCCTTGTTAAAAAGTTGAACACTAGTAGAGGGTTCAGTTTCTAAACTATCGGAAAATGCTTCCTTATTAGAAGGAGCAGGTTGTTCCATATGCAATAATGAATGGTGACTTTTGTTACATTTTTGGCACTTAATACAACTTCCAAAATGATAATTGAGACAATTTTTACTCTTGTTGGCGAAAGAAAATCTTTCTTTGGGATTTAATTGTTTGAATTTATCGCAATTCTGAATTTTGTGATTAGTTGATGAGCAAAACATACATTTTTTTGATACGTTGTTAGTAGCAATATGAACATGAGCCTTTTCTTTTACCAACACTTTTTGAAATTCCGGCAGCTCCTGGAATGAGAGAAATCTTTCATGTAAGAAATCTAAGAAACCATTTAATGAGGGTATAGTATTTTTATTTCTATGCAATTGGTATGCCTGATTGGTGAAATGATCTAATTTTTTAGTTAAGATTCCTACTAATATGACATCCCAACCTTCAATGGGCTGCCCTAGCATTTTTAAAGCACCTGTGTGCTGTTTGACAGTTAAGAGAAAATCTTTCAAAATGGTAGGATTACTTTTTTGTATGGACGGTATATTTGATAATGCGTCAATGTGATTTTTTAACAAAGCAGTTTCATTTTTATAGGTGTCTTTTAAAATACTTAAAGCTTCTTTATATGAATCGTTTGTGAGAGGTAAATTACTTATTGAATTAAACGCTTCACCTTGCAGGTGACTCTTCAAATGATACAATTTCTCAACATCGCGGAGTTTTGTGTTTGTATCAATGACTGCTTCGAACATGTGTAACGTTAATTTCGTTCACTTTACTTCCCTCGATTGAATTAACAAATTATCGTATGGGCGGCGAATAGCCAGTCCTTTCTCATGCCCAACGCCGAGAAATGTTTCAAGGCTGAGTATATTTACTGTCGACGAGAGTCGAAATCAACGTTTCTATGCGCGATGATCGAGGCCCGTCTGTCGGAAAATAGTCACGCCCATCTTGAAATTCCCACTTCGATTTCGTGTCTCTTCTTCTTCTACCAATTATAAATCAAATATGAATCAAGAATTCACTACTGAAAGGTAAATTCCTTTCCTGGTCAAATCGTATGAGCGTGACACGAACATGAGACGTAAGTCGGTTGTCGTTCACATGATTTAGTGTATTTAAACAAGTGGCAAAGGGGTTTCGTTCTTTTCTTTCCTGCATACATGTGCTATTGAAGCCTTATGGCTTATATTATCTTATCTTAGGAGTGCATTCATTTGAGTGGTAAGTCATTTCGCTTAAATGTATAACTAACTCTCCTTTCTTAATAGCTTCTACCTTCCTATCTTTATTATGTAGCAATATCATTCCAGTGCCAGGAATAATATATATCGATATGAATTTGTTTTTCTTTCAGTTTTTTTATATTATCTATTTAAAAATATCTATTTAAAAATATATACGTATTTAAACAAATGTATGTATTTACCGGTGCAGAATCGGTTATTCTATTTTATCGTTTTTTTATTTGCTTTCTTTTTATCTAAAAATACAGGATGTATGAACCACGTTGTCAAATAATTTTCTTTAATATCATACTTGTAATATCATACTTCAGACATCCTGGATTTTGTTGAATTTGTGAAACTTTACCTGATACTATATCTGTTCCCTAGCACTTTACCTGGGACTAAACTTTACCTGGGACACTTACCTGAGACACGTTACCTGAAACTTTACCTGGGACGAAACTTTACCTGGGACGAAACTTTACCTGGGACGAAACTTTACCTGGGACTAAACTTTACCTGGGACACTTACCTGAGACACGTTACCTGAAACTTTACCTGGGACGAAACTTTACCTGGGACGAAACTTTTCCTGGGACTAAACTTTACCTGGGACTAAATTTTACCTGAGACACTTCCTGGAACTTTAACTGGGACAGGACTTTTACCTGGAATACTCTACCTGGGAATATTATCTGGGACAAGATATGTAACTTCAAAAGGACACCAAGGACACCATCTCCTCACCATCACTCCAGGAAAGTAATATATATATTTCATCGCTTCTTCAACGACTTCAATAAAAACTAGTCAATTTTTTTTTACTTTGTTTGTAACAAAAGTCAATATACAACTTGTAAATTTAATAACGTTGTTCATATAGTTTTTTCCCTTCCAATCTTCCAGGATTTGTCGCTATAATGCAGAGGTGAATAACAAATAAACTAGTATTATTCAGAGTGGCGCCCACTTACCTTTCCTAATTTACATAGTTTATCTTTATTTCACCTTAATTGAATTTCAAGTAGAATTACCCGCGAACCGGTAAGACTACTCTCTGAATTTATACTAGTTTGGTCTCAGAATCTACACCTGAGGTGCTCTCTAACCTGAGCAGCCGTTACAAATTGGCACCCGAACGTGTGTGGGCCTTGTTTTACACATCTGCTTTATATCGATAAATCTTGAAACTTGGAAGTTTGGACAGTAGTTGAAGTCAGAAGCAATATCTTTTCTTTCACTTATCGTATTATTTATCTTTCTATCTTTTACTTATCATATCGTTCATATGTTGAGTTGGTAATATCTATTTTTATTATCGTTTATCTAACATATCTTTATATTTTTATCGTATATCTTCACGTATCGTACCTATAAAATTTTCTTTTTCGTCAATATCAACAGTACTCGTTTTTTCTCTTTTATCTTATATTTTTAATACCGTCAATTAACGTATAATAACATGGCTCGAATTTTCAAATTAAATGTTGATTATCTTTTATCTCATGAATTGGATTACGAACTTTCTTATCGTGGCTTGGAAATCCCTTCACTGGTTACAGAGAAGAGGAAATTATTACGCGGTGTTCTAACACAGGAAGTATCTATGAGGAGTTCGATTTCATATGTTGAACTTCCTTTTATTACCGAAATTACAGGTATTAAGATGTCTTTTGCCGACTTGAAGAAGAAGGTTCAAGATTTTGTTGGAACTTCTTCGGATGTCGAGTACAGAAGATTGACTTGCCGTCTAACTCACCTCACTCAACGTACTTCTCGTGTAACTTGCGAGGAGGACGAACAAGAACAAGTAAAGAGACATTTAACAACAGAAATATTTTGTTTAGAAGGTGAATTAGATAGCAAAATCAATGTTATCGATTCAGACAGACAATCCACTCCAGTAAATACAAGTCAAAGCTTTTCTTTTTCTAAACCCGTACCTGTACATAAATGGGGGATAAGATTCTCAGGAATAGATTCCAAAGAATCTGTACTTGGATTTTTAGAACGCGTAAATTGCCTCAAACTTTCGAGAGGTATCACAGATGCTGAATTGTTTTCTAGCTCAGCTGATTTATTTAGTGATCAGGCTTTTAATTGGTATCTTATTAACAGATGCAAAGTTCAGAATTGGGAACAATTAGTGACCAAATTAAAATCCGATTTCTTACCGTATAACTACCAAGATGATTTACTAGAGGAAATCAAGGCTAGAAAACAAGGTCAACATGAACGAGTTACCTTGTATATTAACGCCATGTGTGGTTTGTTCAACCGTCTTGATGACAAACCAAGTGAAAGTGCCATCATTCGCATTATTCGTAGAAATCTTTTACCTCATTATGCACAACCATTAGCTTTAATTGATATTGATACTGTTGATATTTTGACTGAAAAATGTAAACGACTAGAGGAAACATTAACTTGGGACCAACAGTTCACAGCTAATCATAAAAGCAGTCAATATTTACTTGAACCAGATTTGAGCATACCTAGTACCTCTTTTAAAGATAATTCTTGTTTTAAGCAAACACGAAAAAATCTATCTGTAGTATCTTCTACCTGGACTTGCTGGAATTGCAAACAAGCAGGTCATATGTATTATAACTGTCAAGTTCCTAGGAAACTGTTTTGTTTTGGTTGTGGACATCCTGATACAGTAAAAACGAAATGTCCAAAGTGTTCAAAAAACGAACAAAGCGGTGGTCGAACTTCCCACTCAACCACAGTCGCTCAGAAACCGGGAACATCAGGAAAATCCAACACCAAAGTAAAACCAAAACCTCAGGAAAAACCTACAAAAGACAAAAATTGAGGCTATCTCAAATAAATCCTGTAAATTCCAGTTCTGCAAGGAAAATTTCTCCTTCTATCTTAAAAAAGGTTCCTACTGTAAGTCGCTCCGACTGGAATTCATGGCTTTTATTTGTCAAAAATTTCTATAAATTAAATTCAAGATCAAGTTCAATAGTTTCAAATTCGAAGCATAAGTCTTTAGCAAATGTAGGGTCACTGTTGTATAACATGGAAAATGATAATCGACCTTATGTCGATATCATAATTTTTGATAAAACAATTTCTTGCCTTGTTGATACTGGTTCAAATATCTCATTGATTGGTTCTCGTGCACTAGATTTTATTCATAACTTATCGATACCTATCTTAGACGATGATAACTTAAAAATATCTACTGCAGATGGCAAGTTGCAGGACGTTCTTGGTTATATCGAAACATATGTCATCACAGACAAGATATCTAGGCTTATGAAATTTTATCTAATACCTTCTGTTAAACATGACATTATTCTCGGTATGGACTTTCTTAAGATTTTTAATGTAAAAATAAATTTCTCTAAATTATCTTTAACTGTAAATTCTCTCTCGTTGGCTGTAGTCAATACAATTCGGGATGTATCTCATTTAACTCCTAATCAAACTGGTAAATTAAATCAAACTATTGATCTCTTCAAGACTATTAGTCCTTCAGATAAAATCGGCAAAACTCATTTGATAGAGCATTTCATTGATACCGGAAATTCCCCTCCTTTTAAACAAACCCAATATCCCTTACCTCAGGCAATGCAAGCTTACCTGGAAAAGGAAGTAGATACTTTGCTTGAATTAGGTGTAATTCAGGAAAGTAAATCTTCATATTGTAGCCCTATCTGGTTAGTTCAAAAGGGAGATGGTAAATACAGAATGTGTTTTGATGGACGTAAATTAAATAGTGTAACTTTAAATAAAGATGCTTATCCCTTACCTTCAATCGAAGTTATACTGAGTCAACTTCGAGATACTCGTTATATATCTAGTATCGATCTGAAGCAAGCATTTTATCAAATTCCGTTGGAGAAATCATCTCGGGAAAAAACAGCTTTTGCAGTTAAGGGTAAAGGTTTATTCGAGTATGTCACTACCCCTTTCGGTTTAGTCTCTGCTCCTGCTAGTATGTGTCGTTTGATCGATTTGGTCATTGGTCCTTCCTTAGAACCTTATTGTTTTTACTACCTGGATGACATCATCATTTGTACTCCTGATTTTGACAAACACATGGAAATTCTCCAGAGTGTTTTTGAGAGATTACGAGATGCCGGCTTGACGGTGAATTTAGATAAATGTCAGTTTTGTCGTTCTTCCCTTAGATATCTAGGTTATGTCGTGGATGAAAATGGTCTTCGTACCGATCCTGAAAAGGTTTCTGCTATTTGTGAGTATCCTGTTCCGAAAACTGCCACTCAGGTGCGTAGATTCTTGGGAATGGTTTCGTATTATCGACGGTTTCTTAAAGATTTTTCTTCCTTATCTGCTCCAATTTCTGATCTTCTAAATGAGCGAAAGAAACACCAACCCATTACTTGGACACCCCAAGCAGATCAAGCTTTCGAAAAGGTGAAAACTGTCTTAACTACCGCTCCTATCTTAAGTAGTCCCGATTTCACCAAACCTTTCTTCCTTATGACAGATGCTAGTGATGTTGGGGTAGGAAGTGTTCTTTTTCAACTGGAAGATGGACTCGAACATCCCATAGCTTATATGAGTAAGAAACTCACAAAGGGTCAAAAGAAGTTCAGTACTACCGAAAAGGAACTGTTAGCAGTTTTGTTAGGGATCGATCATTTTAGGTATTATCTTATCGGACGTCATTTCACCGTAATTACCGATCATTCTTCTCTGGTTTGGTTGAATAACATGAAAAAACCTTCTCCTCGCTTAGCTAGATGGATATTGCAATTGTCGCAATACAACTTTTCTATCGTACACCGTAGATCTACCGGAACTGTAGTTGCTGATGCTTTATCTCGTATACCTGAAGTTAGTACTTTAGACTTATCTACCTTGCATCCTGATAAATGGTATAATGATATGATTTCTCATGTTCAGGATTTTCCGGAAAAATACCCAAGTTTTCGAGTTGAGAATAACATATTATATAAACATGTCTTTAATAAATTTGGACCAATTAGTAATATTTCCGATTGGAAAATTGTCGTTCCTACTAAAAATAGAAATGAAATTCTACATTATTTTCATGATAGTCCAACTTCTTCTCACTTCGGTGTTTTTAAAACATTAGAGAGAATTTCTGAAATTTATTATTGGCCAAATCTTAGAAAATCGGTTTATAAATATGTCACTCGTTGTAAAATATGTGCATCGTGCAAACCCTCTAACTTACCCCAAGCAGGATTAATGGGACAATATCGTAATATTAACTTCCCTTTTCAATTAATATCGTGTGATCTTTTAGGGCCATATCCCCGATCTCGCGAAGGTAATCAGTTCGCACTTGTTGTAGTTGACTGGTTCACTAAGTTCGTATTGGTTCATCCCTTACGTCAGGCTACCGCTCGTTCTATAGTGGATTTCTTAGAAAATCATGTTTTTCTCATTTTTGGAATACCTCAAATTGTTTCGTGTGATAATGGTTAACAGTTCACGAGTCATCTTTTCAAAAATCTCATGGAAAAATATTCTGTACAAAAGATATGGTATAATGCTAACTTTCATCCGCAAATTAATCATACTGAGCGTGTAAACAAATCCATTGTCACAGCTATACGATCTTATAGTTATGAAGATCATAGAACATGGGATGAAGAAATATATAAAATTGCTCAAGCAATTCGGCTGTCGAAACATGAGGTTACCGACTTCACCCCTTCCTTCCTTACCTTTGCTCGAAATGTACCTGTCTCGGGAAATTTTTATGGTAAAATTGCAGAAAATGCAAATAATCAGGTTACCATTTCTGACAAAGTTCACCGAATTCAGGATACACAAGAAATGCCTAAATTTTTCGAAGTGGTGAGAAAGAACTTGCAAACAGCATATCGACAAAGTAGTCAACGTTATAATTTGCGCAAACGTGATCATATGTTTTATGTAGGTGATCGGGTTTGGAAAAAGAACTACCCAAAATCGGACAAAGCCAGATATATTTCCGCAAAATTTTTACCGAAATATACACAATGTACCGTATATCGTGTTATCTCTCCCTTAGTGTATGAATTAAAAGATGAAACAGGAAAGTAATATATATATTTCATCGCTTCTTCAACGACTTCAATAAAAACTAGTCAATTTTTTTTTACTTTGTTTGTAACAAAAGTCAATATACAACTTGTAAATTTAATAACGTTGTTCATATAGTTTTTTTCCCTTCCAATCTTCCAGGATTTGTCGCTATAATGCAGAGGTGAATAACAAATAAACTAGTATTATTCAGAGTGGCGCCCACTTACCTTTCCTAATTTACATCATTTATCTTTATTTCACTTTAAATAAATTTCAAGTAGAATTACCCGCGAACCGGTAAGACTACTCTCTGAATTTATACTAGTTTGGTCTCAGAATCTACACCTGAGGTGCTCTCTAACCTGAGTAGCCGTTACACATGTCCATAAAGGGTTTAAATAAACTGATATTTTTCCCATCAAAATTAGGAATCTTTATATCAGGTAATTTAATGTTTGGAATGGCATCCAAAGTTTCATTTGGCAATGAACTTATTTCTTTTGGACCAATGATTGGTTCGCATTTATTAATAAATTGCTCAATATCGGCTAATAAATCATAACAAAGATCTGACAGTTCATCAATTTGAACCTCGCTAATTGAAGAATTTTTATCTATGCAAGTAATTTGTGCATCATAATCTTGCACTTGTCGAAAATATTCAACTAAATTATTTTTTCTTACAACTAGCTTACCCTTCTGATCTTCAGATGGATGATCGTGTTCATGTTCATTGATAAATCTTTTGATTCTTTTAATGTTTTTGACAGATTTATCAAATTTTACCTTTATTTCGGCTATTTCCTTAACCTTTGCAGTTGGAACCATGATTACAGTACTATTTGTGCAATATGTATGGAGTTATATGATATAAATATATATGTGAGACCTCATAAAAAAAGACTATAACTAAATTATACGAGGTCTCTTAATAAAATCAAAATATAACTTATTCAATAAACATTTAATTCAAGGCATACATAAAATGCAACGGCGAGCTTATGTACAACTTACAAAAACTAAGTTATTCTAAATAAATATCTGAATTATAACCAGGCTAGCCATCAATTCAATGAGGTATTCATGTGTAAAAGAAAGAAAAACAATATCTGAGCAAAAGAATTTGTCTGAATAAATGAATTTGACTTATTATGGTATATTGTGTTCTTTAATTATTATATTAGTGATTACAATTACAACGGACCAAAAATACTGAACGACAGTATGCGGCATGAACGACAATGCCTATAATATTCCGAACGACAGGAATAATGCGACCCTGAACGACAGCGTCTTGACACGAACGACAGCGTCTTGACACGAACGACAGCGTCTTATATCTGAACGACAGATAAAAAGGTCTAAGTATTGTAATCAGCAATTTATTGTTTAGTAAGATATCTATTGAGGAATAATTAAATAAAATGCATGTGCAAAGATAAATTCGGTTTGCCCGTGAGAAAACTAATTTGTAAGACAGCAAGCACAACCACAAAAGTCACAATTATTATTCAAATCACCTAGGTAACCAATTTTAAATAACACAGAATACCAAGAGTGGACACTTTTTTTGTTTAGTCTATCAAATGATTTATATTTCTCTTTAGAATCGGGTACCTATTCAATTTTCATGAAAGAAGGTTTGTTCTTAAAAAATGAATTCTTACAGTCGGCCATCCTGCAGATATCTCGTCTCGAGGTATCCTTATTCCTTTTGGTCATCCTCGGAAGAATTGTAATTATGTTTCACCACTCCAGAAGTTTCTGGTAACATCGAAAGATACGTATATAATGATTCCGGTGTCGCATGATTTCCTGCACTAGCTCCAGTTTTGACAACCACGTCAGTAATTCCTCCAATAATGCAAGACACAGCGTCTGACCCAAAAATCTTACAAACGTTGAGCATGGCGGTCTTTTCGTAGTAATATTTTGTATACGATTCTTCAAAGCGTTTCTTACGTTGTATCATTTCCGTCAGCTCTCCAAAATAATCTCTTTTCCCAGGGAACGCTACTTGTACTTTTTCCTTCCATTCTAACCAACTAAATTTAAGGGTTGGTAGACTTTTATACCATACCGACGCTAGGCCCCTTAGGTTTCACATAGCATAATATATTGTAGCTTCCTCAGACCAGCCATATATTTCTCGCAGTTCATCCACCTTTTGGCACCAAGTAATCGCAGTTTGCCCTTTTTCTTCAGGATTAAATTCAGGTACCACGTCACCTCTAACAGTGGTAGCATTACTATTGTTTTGTCGTATATTAAGTTGAAGAAAATTGTTCAGTGCTTCCGTAAACCGATCTACTGGATCATCGGTTCCGGCAGAGCTTCGGCTTCTCTGACGTGATGGACTACGCTCACTTGAATTTGAACGTGAATTTGGACGTACAGCTAACTGACGTTTATTATTTCGACGAGAACTCATAATTAGTGTACCTTCGTGATTTGGTTTAGAAATACTAATAAAGAAGAGAAAAAAAATAAACCTAAGACAAATTTGCCAATGATATAATGCAAATGTTATATTATATGAAGTTTACCTCAACAGACAGGCAGCCTAGTTATAAGACAGACAAACCAGGTTCTTAACTTTATTCAAATTAATCCTGACGATGATTATGATCTTTATCAATGTCCTGATATTTATCTTTCTGGCTGTTCATCCCACTTCTGATATGTGAGACCTCATAAAAAAGACTATAACTAAATTATACGAGGTCTCTTAATAAAATCAAAATATAACTTATTCAATAAACATTTAATTCAAGGCATACATAAAATGAAACGGCGAGCTTATGTACAACTTACAAAAACTAAGTTATTCTAAATAAATATCTGAATTATAACCAGGCTAGCCATCAATTCAATGAGGTATTCATCTGTAAAATAAAGAAAAACAATATCTGAGCAAAAGAATTTGTCTGAATAAATGAATTTGACTTATTATGGTATATTGTGTTCTTTAATTATTATATTAGTGATTACAATTACAACGGACCAAAAATTCTGAACGACAGTATGCGGCATGAACGACAATGCCTATAATATTCCGAACGACGGGAATAATGCGACCCTGAACGACAGCGTCTTGACACGAACGACAGTGTCTTATATCTGAACGACAGATAAAAAGGTCTAAGTATTGTAATCAGTAATTTATTGTTTAGTAAGATATCTATTGAGGAATAATTAAATAAAATGCATGTGCAAAGATAAATTCGGTTTGCCCGTGAGAAAACTCACCTAATTTGTAAGACAGCAAGCACAACCACAAAAGTCACAATTATTATTCAAATCACCTAGGTAACCAATTTTAAATAACACAGAATACCAAGAGTGGACAATTTTTTTGTTTAGTCTATCAAATGATTTATATTTCTCTTTAGAATCGGGTACCTATTTAATTTTTATGAAAGAAGGTTTGTCCTTAAAAAATGAATTCTTACAAATATAATTTTATAAAACTGGTATAATAAAGCGACCTGAAAGAGAAAATGAAGCAACTGACGGCTATGTTCGGATCACCAAATTTGTATCAATCTTGAAATTCTCCAATAAAGGAAAGATTTTTTGGTTGTTGAGTAGGTTATGGTGCAAGCGGCTTCTTCTGGCCCTACTCTGCTTAAATATTTCGAGCAGTTTGTAATTCTGCTTTGACTTCTAATCTTATTCGGCACTTGAAACACTATGACATGTGGAAAATATTGCTCTATCATCAACTCGGGAACTGAGATTTTAACTTTTATATCCGGTATGGAAGGACCAATATGTAGCGTACAACGCCAACGCTGGGTAATAAATGACGAAGTGGACTGTATTTTATATGTTTATATTAATTACAAGTAAATATAATGAGCAAAAGTATTATATGTGTTTCTACCTTTTTAGTTTTGACGCGAAGTGTCTTATATAATTTCCAAGTTATCCCCTTCGTACTCGTCACATTTTTGTTTTAGATATTTTAAAAGGCATGACCCTATTTCACTTTCGTTCGTTCACCCTGTCCTTTGTGCCACATGAAACAGTAAACAGGGCCCTGTCCCTTACTTGCAAGGTAGCATACAGTGAAATTGTACATTGAAAGTTTTGACTTGTAATAAAACGTGAATATCTTTATAGATGCGTACACATGACTAGAAAGTCAAGAAAACAGTGTATTCTGTGTAAAATAATTTAATTTTTCACAAATTGCAAAGCGCTTTCGGCTGTTAAGCCATCATCAGTGCGATACCTGCAAGTAAGTAGGAAAATAGTTGAAATTTTATCAATAGGGAAATTAGTAAAGTATTACTTACTCGTCAAGTATGTACAAGAAACCAAATTAAAAAGTCGACAACACATTGATTAAACAATCATAAAGAATTTAAAGTTTAAATTATTCCCCTGTTTTGGGGTACCCTATTGTTAATTTTTAAACATTTTCACATTCACATTTTCTTGACTTTGTAATAAAACGTCTAAACCTCTCCTTCTGGACTCGGTAACGTAGCTTCTAAGTCAAAATAGGTAACTTTTTATCAATCGCTAATTTTATCCTTATCGGCTTGCGTTTCTTGCCTACTTAAGGTTTTTTCTTGTTGATGGGACAAGTAATCATCTTCCATTCCTTTCTTTTCTTCCATATTAGTATTCTCATAGGAAACACATTTTTAACATTGGTCTTTTTTAGTGATAAAAAAGGCCAAGTTGAATTCGTAACTAAATATATCCCTGTAGGTACTAATACTCACAAAATCTTTTCCCTGTGTTCAACACAATTGTTTGTAATCTTTGTATAAATCAGCAATGGTTTTTCCACCTTCGATGTCTTTTTCAGAATGTGCTCTTATATAGTGAATTGATGCAATATGCGCATGAATATCATTTTTAGCATCGGGTATATTTCTCTTTTTACCACGTTTTCCTCTATTCTCTTGAAAGCTGCCTTCTTTTCTCTTGTTGATTACACTTCAAATACAACGATTTATTATTCCCAGTGTTGATACAAAAAATACTTTGCACACTCGTATTTTATTATGTTTTTTTGGGAAATAGAATGCGTTGTTATTTATTCGTTTTCTTTGCCCGCTGTTTACCGCTCGTATAATTTCTTTCATGAAAGACGAAATGAATGCTCTTTGCTTCTCAATATCGCCTAAACTCCAATACTTACTGAAGAAGTTTCCTCTCTCTTCTTCAGAAAACTTAGTCGCGCAATTAAGTTTACAGGTTTCACCACGGGTGGCCCTAAACTCGTCCCCGAGCAGGTACTATCAAATAATCCTACCCTGAATTTGTATCCATGCAAATTACAGTGCTCTGATGACACAACTAAATTCGTCAACGAGCAAGGGATTATAATTTATGAGAATATTTACAAGTTTGGGCATTTAGTATATATATAGCAAGATTGTTTAAAAATTAAATCTAGTCTACACCCAGCCTCCATTCTGGAAGAATAATAAGTATACTTGTGAAAAAAGATATTATGGAGAGCTTTGTAAGTTTTAGTGAACGTGTAAAACAAGTGTTAATAGTAGATTCTGTGAAATTTACCAAACATAAAGATCTAAAAGTGGTGAAATGTATTGGCGATGTTCGGATCGCTCCTGTAAGGCTAAAATTTATACTGTGGGCTCAGAAAATTTAATTAAGCGTAGCGAAATAGGCCATACCCATGAAAAAAATATTAAAAAGATAAACAGGCAGATAATTAGTGCTAGTGTTGAACGGAAAGCGACCAATGACATATGTGAGAAGTCTTCTAAAATAATATATTCAGCTTTAAAATAAAATACTGACCAATTAACTACGATAACTGTCAAAGACATTCATTGCATACGCAACAATCTATATAACAACAGACGAAGAACTTTACCATATTTACCAATTATTGAATAATTATTGAATGCACAAAAACACTGACTATTACGACATTAAAAGAAGAAAACTTTGTGTTCATTTCTGACGATATTAAAGAAATTGTCGTATTTACATGCCTAACAACCGTTACTGTTTTGTGCAAAACTGAGAAATTATATGTCGACGGTACATTCAACTTCTGACCCGATCATTTTTTGCAGTTGTTCACACTGCATATATTAGAAAATGGCCATTACATTCCACTAGCATTTTGTTTACTGCCGAATAAGAAGGAGTGTTCTTCCAAAAATATTTTTGAAATGTTACGAAACAAATGTCTAACTCTAGGTTTAAATCTCAGCCCAAAAGTTATTGTAGTGGACTTTGAAATAGCCATTCACAATGGTCTAAAAACGGTGTTTCCAAATTCCAGAGTAGTATAGGCTATAGGTTTCACTTAGCGCAAGCCTGGTTTCGCAAAATTCAAAATCTGGGACTTGTTCCTGATTATAATAACGAAAACAGTTAAGTTGGAAGATGGCTGCGCTATATATTTGGTTTACCATTTTTGAATCCATCGGAAGTACGTGATTGTTTGGCTTTCGATTTTGCGGAAATACAACTGGAAGACGAACGTTTATTACGGTTTGCCGATTATTTGGGGGACAATTATATTTCTGAAGATGCCGTTTTTCCGACCAGTTTGTGGGCTGAACTAAGAAATAGCATAGAAAGAAGTACAAACGCGTGCGAATCGTTCCACGCTAAATTTAATGCCAGTTTTTATTCCACGCACCCATCAATTTTTTCTTTTATTGAAATTTTAAAACAGTTCCAAACAGATGTTCATATAAAAATTCAAAATTTAGGGGAACATTGAAGGATACGTAATCCAATCGTGCGGAGATGTAAGCAGAGTATTCTTTAAAAAATAGATGAGTATAAAATTGGATCTATTTCAAGATTGGATTTCGTTAAATGTATATCATATTTTTATAATCATTAAAACAAGTGTTATTATTAGTCTATAAGAGGTTATTATTTTTACTCATTGTATAGTTAGTAAATCATTATTAATAATTAAAATTTGTTCTTGATATTGAGTATTTTTTAACATCATAGGTCGTGGAATTTTTACCCAGAATAAAATATATTCCAAGTTACAGAATCGTTTTATTTTTGATGGCCGGATAATAAAACAATTACCTCCATTACTTGTTTTTATAAAATAATTTATAATTAATAATTTAGGTACATTTTTTCAGGTAGAGGATTAACGAGTAGGCCATTTTAATCTTGGGGACGAATTTCCACATGGAGGTTTCATTTCTCTACCTGCTATATATTGACCTTTATTAAGTGTTTTATAGGCCTTTCTGCTGTTCCTTAAAATCTTTGTCCTGGACCTCTTCCATTCTAACGGCATCCGCTCTCTTTTCCTGGTTTGCTGCAGTATCCTCTAAATTTTCTTCTTGTAGAGTTCTTAATGGCACATGCTCCTCACTGGTTATTGAAGATGCTGATGAGTCGCTTTCATAGTTTGGATCGTTTATAAAATCATCTGAAAAACCGGTAATTTCTTCATCGGTATTTTCCATTTCTTCCGCTAAAGGGTCATTTATTGCGCTTTAAGATTATGATTTATTTTCACATCTTTCCAAGTCTTTTAATGTTCCTTCTAACGTAATCTGCTGTACTTCCAGTGGCACCAAAAGCACTGCCTAAGGTTCGATGTTTTCTTTAATTGCTTCATTAATCCTACCAGATAACTCTTGTTGTAGCTCGGTTACTTGGACGACTCTGTTTTCTTTCATTGCTTCATAAATCCTGTCGGAAGGTTCTTGCTGTAGCTCGGCAACTTGGGCGACGCTGTAATGTGTTTTCTAATATTTCACCAGAAACATACTCTTGCAGGACAGGTAACCCGGGGACACCATTACTGATAATCTGCTATGTGTTCTCCTGTTCAAAGTCACTTGGCTCAAAACGACTTGGTGCAATTTCCCAGGAATTCTCAGTTTTCTTTAGTTTAATACCCAACGCGCCCAATATTTTTCCACTTATAGATTGTGGTTCCATTTTTGGTGTAGAACTTTAGAACTGAAAGAAAAATATTTCGCTATTATGCAACTCTTATCTTGAAGCGACTACATAATGTCCATGGCATGACAACGAATGAGTATCAAAAATGTAGAGGTTATTTTGAGGATTCAAAATACGGAAAAAGTGCAGATACAACATGAAAGTTACTAAAAATTGGCCTTGATTTTATTGTTAAGTTCGTAACAATAATAGCACAAAAGAAATTACCGCTTAATAAACAACTTACTTTTAAAAAAGAAAAACTATAAAGGCACGACCACAGATGCTCCATAAAAAACACTTTATTTGTATAATTGTCTACGTTCAATAGTGGCACATTAAGGGATGTGCTGGTATTGTGACAAAAGATCAACAAAAATTGTAAAAACTTACCGGACTAAATAAATATGCCGCTGTTGCACGCCGTCCCTTCTGCACTGTTCGACAACTGCGACATTTAATAGGTAGTAATAATAATATAAATTAGTTATTATAATACTATAACAAATATTTAGAATAAAATAAATCACACACAGATGAAAAATATTTATTTAAAGGCATATAGTACACAATACAAAATATTCTTTGAAACATAAAATACAGGTACTTACATAAATATGATAGGAAATAGCTCTAACATTATTATACCATATTAAAAAAAATAACTAAATTAACAACATACTTTTACATAAACTAAAAAAAATTAATACATCATTGGTTCTTGAATAAAATCAATTTAGTTAATTGTTGCCTAACGGGGTTTGCCACTTCAGATTTTTTTTAGTTATTAAATGAATACTTATGTTCAAATATTTTAACATTACTGCTTCAACTAAGAAATAAATGTGATTATTACTCTCTTCAGCAACATGTTCTTTTAAACAAGAGAAGCTATTATCCTCTATACATTCATGAATAATTTTATTTATAATCTCTGAATGACATTTTTTTTGTCAAATGAGTTTCATTGTTTCGAACAAAATGTTCTGTAATTTTACAAATGTTTATTACATCGCTAGATGGATAGGTTATTCCACCTCGATCTTTTTTGGTGATTAGTGAATTTAAAAAATTTGCCTTATCTCCTGATAATGCTGTAATACACTCCTCACATTTGATTGTTTTTTGTAATTGTCTCGTAACAAAACCAGCGATATAAACAATAATTTGCAAAGAATACTCAATAAAGATATTTGTATTCATGATAATATTCATGGTCCTCCCATATTGTCAGCAAACTGCAATTTTCTGGTATTTGTTCAATAAGATGAGGAAATTCTTGATTAATGTTTTGCTCGGGTGTTTGCAATCGGCTTGACCCTACTAATATTGGTATATCCTCTAAGGGTATACACTTTCTCATCCCTCCTTCTTTAATTTCAGCCCTGACTAGCAATCTTTTATAAGATGCAGTAAATTGACGACAAGTGGGGTTATTGTTCCATCCACCTCTGGTACGTATTGAAGAATCTAAATCGTCCTGTCTTGCCTTGTAAAGTGGAAGATACAATATTCTTTCATTTATGACCATTTCATCATACATCAATAACGCACTTCTCATTGAACCAATAAATCCTACAAAACCAGTTTTACGATTGGAGTGTATCACTAGATCATTATTCAGAAATTTTAAATATAATCTATACTTTCAAATATGAAATCTCTGGTACCGACAATATTTTTTTCAAAAAGTGCTTTTTTGTATTTTGGAGGATGACTATTTAATATATCGAAAACATTATTTATGGTGTTAATAAATCTGATGGTTCCATTCACTTAAACCTAACTGTTCCTCACAGAAGCTCAATTCATCTGCAACAGATCTACTCAAAAGCTGCACTGCTAAACGCACCTTCATTTGCTGCTTAAAGAAATTAAGATGTGCTTTTCGAAGTTTGTTTCCTAAATGTAACCCTTCAGTCTCTTGTAATCTCTCTAATTGTTGAATATACTCCCACTTAATTAGATTACCCTTATCATCCTTTAGACATTTTTTTCCACCGAAAGTTTTTCTTATAAGCTTTATCATATGACAAGGGTCAAAAAAGATGAATACATTTTTACCATTCAACTGAAAATACGGTTTCATATTGGAGACATCTATGTTGCAACCTAGCATACGTGCCATAGTTCGTAGCCGCCACTGGTGTTTTGTCGCTGACAACGACCATTGTTTGTTGACGAATAAAGGAAATAAATAAGTTATCTGACCTTGAATATCCTTAGTGCTGCCGGCTGCGACTGATGCTAAATTTATAAATATATATACAAAAGGAAGAAGAAAAAAATAACTCACTCACACCTACATACTAGAAGAAAAGAAAAGTCGTAAGAACCTAATGATACAACAGGGATATAACAGGGTCACACGCTTCTTCTAGGGGCCCGTCAAGACTTTTTAATATGTCACAAACAAAAATAAGGTCACGGAAAGATAGGAATAAACAACAAATGGGATAAACAGAGGTAACAAATCTGGTTCACACATTCACAAACGTACCTTTGATTTATGTATGAATTTCATCAGACAATCATATATAGTAAATTTTATACCCATTTAGAATAAGACCATCCTTATTTATTATTAATAAATCGGTTGAAACAAAAAATTACCAACAAAAATGAACGTCGTAACTAATTTATTAGATGTCACGTTTTTGAAGTTACGTCAAATTTTGATTTCATGTTAATATCAGATGGTTCAAGAAGCCGCATACGTTAAGTTACTAAAACGGCTAGTACCTCTAAATAGGTATTAATTTTACTATACATTTTATTTAAGGAAAAAAGATGACAGATATTGAAAGGTGGGAAATAACCACTATTTATAAGATCTTTAATAGGGTTTTGTGATTCTAGCGAGTGAATACAGTTGAAGAAAATATGATTTAAATCACTTTTAATATGACAGTGTTGACACAAGTCTGTGTCTAAAATTTTTATTTTATACAAATGCGCTGGATAACATGCATGTCCAAAACGAAGTCTAAGTGCCGTTTCACATGGAACGTATGATCAGAACGTAACGTCAGTGCCGACCATACGCCCTGATGTACTATACGCGGCGTATACGTTTCACAATAACCGCGTACGGTGAGCAACGTGTTATTCGCTGTTGCCATAATTTGAATTTCGTGTTTTCATTTTGTGGTCATGTCTCGGCGTAACATAATAATCGCCGTGGCTAGGCTAATACAGCGAAGAAGACAGAAACAAAAAAGGTTATGGGTGCATCCTATTGTTAGTGAAAGGAGTTTAGTAGGTGCTTTTGTCACATTATATTCCAAATTACGAGAAAACGAAATGAAGTTTTTAAATTACTTTCGCATGTCCATAAAATCTTTTGATGAATTACATCATAAACTAGAAAATGCTTTGAAATTATCGGATATTGTAAGACCATCAATTTCATCAGTGGAAAGACTCTGTGTATGTTTGAGGTAAGTAATAAGTAATAATAAAAATAACAGTAAGTTATAGAAATAGCAGTTTATTTTATTTTAATTTTAAACACACCTAAACCTAAAGAGTGTCGTAAAAAATGCTGAAATTTTTAAGAAAAGGGCGGCTCATAGCCATTATCGTAATTTCCGAACTGCATTTCATCGAATTCTGTTCCGCTGAGTTGTAATAAAGTTGGGCGATTGGTGTCACCAGAAGATGAAGATGGTGGACATGAGTAATGTGAGGTCATTCTGTTAGGCGTGAATGAACAAGAAGAAGCTGAAGAGGTTCTAGATGACGGGTCCAAATTACTCGCTGATTGATTGTAAGACTTACGCTCGGAGTTGCTATACGGTTGAATTTTTTTTAGGTCCATTATAATTTTCAATACTTCAGATCGAAACGTAAGTGTTTGACATTCATCGAATGTTCTTAAACTTGGCAAAAGTGACATTAAAAAGGCTTTATGATCATCTCGGTCGCTGTCTTCACTGTTCTTTAGAAATTGCAGAAGTTTATCATCCACTGACTCTTTCTTCTTCCTTTTTTGTCGCGTGAAAGTCTGTGAAGCTCCGGGTGTTTTTTCTATTTCTTCGTCATTTTCGGAATGTGATAAAACGATAGAATTTTCAATATTATCTTCTGCACCGGTGTTACTATCCTGGTCACAAGTCAAACTTGATTCAGTTCTATAATAATATAATAATATAGAAATCAAAAATATTGTCGCAAGTCTCAAAAATCATATCTTACATATTTAAATCCATTGTTTTATCCAAAAACTTTAAATTCTCGAAGTATATATACTTTTTAACAGTTTTGGCAGCATCACCACTTTTCAATTTTTTCAATTTTGCTCGGTCTCTTACATAGGCGTCTCTTGAAGTTTTCCACCTCTTTTGTACCAACATGTCTAAAAGAGAGAAATGTTATAATTATAAAGCAATTAATAGTCGTCCGTAAAATAAGAAATAATAAAATATCTTAGTCCGCTATGCCCACTAAAATATTTTATTATTATAATTATACACTACGCAACAAAATTAACGCACAACCAAAAATTTGCCTTAAATTTAAAGCAATGTATTTTTGTTAGTTTTTGTTCGATTCTATTCATTTTTTTTTAAATTGTAGCCTGTTTCCTTGAAAATATCACTGCCTTAGTTGTTTTAACTACAAATGTCATTTTCATATAATACTGAGTGTTTTAAAAATGTCATGTATTTTTCCCAAATTTTGAAACATCCTGTGGGATATAATGGTTACTGCAAGTCATTGCGAATATAGCCAAGTTAAAGCCTCAAGTTTCCTTTACATTTTGTTTTTTTAATCATTTGTTTATCTCTGTTACTTTACGAGATATTCAATGTTATAAAGTAACGTGTTTTTTATTGAATTTTCCTAGCTATCGTTGTCCAAGTAAGCATTGCCACGGCCCTCTCTAAGCAGGCCATGAACAGGTGTTCGCGGCAGTGTTGCCAAGTTGCCAAAAATCGAACAAAAACTAACAAAAATCCATTGCTTTAAATTTAAGTTAAATTTTTGGTTGTGCGTTAATTTTGTTGCGTAGTGTATTTTGCCCTTAAAATTTTTCTCTATTAACAATTAATTTTATTTTTTAGGTACTTGGCTAGTGGTAATACGTTCACCGATATGCATTATACATACCGACTTGGAATTTCAACAATTAGCAGTATTGTCGAGGCAGTCTGCGACGAAGTTTGGAAAATAATGAAAAATGAATGTATGCCAGATCCTTCAACAGAAAAGTGGCAAGAGATTGCGTTTAATTTTCAAAAATATGCAAATTTCCCAAACTGCATCGGTGCTGTGGATGGGAAGCACATTAGAATAGTAAAACCTATTAATAGCGGTTCACTTTGTTACAATTATAAATCTTTTTTTTCATTAGTCCTTCTGGCTATATGCGATGCAAATTTCTGTTTCACATATATCGATGTTGGTGCATTTGGTAAATTCTCAGATTCAAATGTGTTTGGGAACAGCGAATTTTGGAATAAATTAGAAAACGACTTGTTACATATTCCTAAAGAAAGGCATATTTCAGGATATGAGGAAATGCGATCTTTTCCGTATGTACTAGTTGGTGACGAAGCATTTAAGCTCACCCCTCATCTAATGCGTCCATATGCAAGAAAAAATTTAAATCATAAAAAGAAAATCTTTAATTACCGCCTGACTCGTGCCCGTCGATACATCGAATGTTCGTTCGGAATTTTATCTAACAAATGGCGCATATTTCATAGGCCACTGAATGTATCTTTTCGTCTTGCAAAAAAAATAACTAAAGCTTGTTGCGTTTTGCATAATTTTGTTTGTTCTAGAGATGGATATGCATTCCATCATACCCTAAAGATAAAGGGATTTCGCCATATTAACCCAGCATTCATTGCTCAAAACAGAGTCGGTTACTCTGTAAGAGATAATTTTGCCAATTACTTTGTTAGCCCATCTGGTCAAGTTCCTTGGCAAGAATCAAGAATTTAATCAACTTCAACATAAACATTAACATCAACATAAACGAAATGGAATAAAATAGGATTAATTTTACCTACATCCCTGTTAACCGTTGAGAATTAAAAGTATATAATAGGTATAAGGGATGTAAAATGTAATAGTTCAATAAACAATATGATGTATTGTGTACTTACTAGCTTCATTTTTCTCCTTTTCTGTTAACCCATCAAAGTCCTGTACTACAACGGCGGCCACGTCCTTGAATGCATTGTTTTTAATGTCTCGATTTTTGTACTCTTCACATGATGTATCCCATATACACCTTTTGTTTTGAATAGTGCATATTAATAGTTCGGTATCAATTTTATAAGAATTATTATTATTCATCATGCTGTTTAGTACAACTGAGAGGCAAGTTAACAGAATGACATGGCAACTGGCAACATGCCGTACGCGACTGACGATCAGTTCTCATGTGAAGCTACGCGTATGAACAATAGCTCGTGAGCGCGCGGACGATACGACGACGCACGAGCTCGACGTAGGCCCGTCGTACCAAATGATACGAACTGACCATACGCGCTTCATGTGAAATAAGTCATTTAAACGCATGGTATTTGCTTATACGTCCTGACGATACGTTCTCACCATACGCTCCATGTGAAACGGCACTAATAATAGTTGTGATGTATTTACGTGGGCAGGAATATAAGTTGAACCAACATTTATGCGGAATTTCTTGTTGTATTAGGGAATATTGGGTATTAGATATTTTGCAATAATCAATCCAATATTTTTTCCAAAGACGAATTTGTTTTAGCCTGGAATTAGCAAAAGCGTCTGAAACAGTTAGCGGATAGATAGATGTGCCACCATTTTCTACTGCATCTTTAGCTAGATGATCTACATATTCATTATGTTTAAGTCCTATATGTGCTTTGACCCATATCAGCTGAACAAATTTATTGTTTTTTTTTAATTGAAATAAAAATTTTTTAATGTAAAATACATTGAGATTATCTGATAGAGCAGGAATCCTAGAATTTTGTATGGCTGTTAGCACCGACAGTGAATCACATAAAATAACCGCCGAACTTTTTCCGGAGGAAGAAAAAAATTTTAATGATTCATAAATACCAACGGCTTCAGCACTAAAAACTGAGAAGTCTGAGGGGAGCTTAAACAATTTTTCAACATTATTACCTGGAATGTAAAAGGCACAACCAGTACCATTCACAGTTTTGGAAGCGTCAGTATATATATGTATGGAATTGGGCCATTTTGCTAAAATTGAATTTAAAAGTGAAATGCTTATAATGGGATTTTCATGGTATCTGGGTTGAATGAAATTAAACATATGCAGAAAATAGTCGAAATCATCTAAAGCCATATTTTTATCTGAGCTAGATACACATAGATTATTGTTATTTTGGAAAGCATCACAGAGTGGCGGTGAATTTTTGCGGATCCAGTAGTTATTTGTTAAATCGAATTCATTTAGTTTACATATATTGTGGTATAGAATTTCGTTAGAAGACATAATTTTAATGAGGAATTTATGGCTAAGGTATTTTCTTCTATATTTTAATGGGGGCTCTAGGGCTTCAACGTGAAGTGGCTCAACGGGAGTAGATCTCATAGCACCCATACATGTACGTAGAGCTTTGTTCTGAAAAACATCAATTTTTTGTAAATTGTGTTTACTTGCGGATCCGTATAGTATACATCCATAATCTATTATAGATCTAATGTAAGATCTATAAAAAAGTAGCGAAGCCGATACATCAGCGCCCCACCACGTTTTAGAAATGGATTTTAAAAAATTCATACCTCTATTGCATCTATTCACTAAATATACGATATGTGGTTTCCAGGTTAACTTTCTATCAACTATCATTCCCAAGTACTTTATTGATTTACAAAAAGGAAAGGCTTGAGTGTTCAAGTGGATAGTATCAATATTGGGAATGTTATGTCTAGAAAAAATGCAAACTGATGATTTCGTAGGAGATATTTCAAAACCATTTTTAATGAACCATTTATTAGCCGAAACGAAAATTTTATCTAAAGTCTTTATACCATCATCATAATTTTGGGACTCTGAATATAAGCAAAAATCATCCGCATACTGAATAATTTTCGGTGTAATATATTCAACATAGATACTGTGGAAGTCAGCTGTAAATAAATTAAAGAGTATTGGACTCAACACTGAACCCTGAGGTAGTCCCAAGTTATTATAGCGAGGTCCTATGAGGTGATTGTTATGGGTTTTGATATACAATTTTCTGTTAGAATAAAAGTTAATGATTGCGTCAGTTAATCGAATCGGTACTAAGAAATTATTAATCATTTTTTCTCTCAGAATATGTAAACAGACGCTATCGTAGGCACCTTCGATATCCAGATATAATGTAGGTAAATATCTATTGGTGGAATAAGTATTTTGAATATCGATTACTAGAGTTGTTAGAGCATCTAGTGTTCCACAACCTCTTCTGTAGCCAAACTGAGATCTAGGAAGTACATTTTTTTTGTACAGCCACCATTCAAGTCTGTGTTTAATGATACTTTCTAAAGTTTTCAACATACACGACATGAGCGATATGGGACGGTAGGATTGAGAATGATTAGGGTCTTTTCCTGGCTTGAGAATAGGTATAATGATACTGAACACTGTTTACACTACCACTACACCAACACTAACACTTTACACTATCTTACGCGCGTTTCGATAACCAAGTTATCTTCTTCAGAGACTGAAGGTAAACTAACACTAGGGTGCTTCGTCATCCATATATACTAATCTTTTATCGCGCCAAACTAGTTAATCCGCGGGAACAAACCATTCTGGCGCGAAAAAATTTTTACAATTGTTTTTTTCCTAATAAACTATACAACGGACTATAAGGTATAGGTCCTTTGTCTTTATTCAAACTATTATTACATTTAACTATTTCTATACTTTCAAATGCATCCAACATTCTATTGTTAGATACATTTTTTAACAATTTTACACTATCTAAACTTATTGAATGATTATAATCTAAAACATGTTCAGCAACACTGGATTTCTCCGTACGCCCATATTTTAAATGAGCTACATGCTCAACACTGGACCCTGAGGTAGTCCCAAGTTATTATAGCGAGGTCCTATGAGGTGATTGTTATGGGTTTTGATATACAATTTTCTGTTAGAATAAAAGTTAATGATTGCGTCAGTTAATCGAATCGGTACTAAGAAATTATTAATCATTTTTTCTCTCAGAATATGTAAACAGACGCTATCGTAGGCACCTTCGATATCCAGATATAATGTAGGTAAATATCTATTGGTGGAATAAGTATTTTGAATATCGATTACTAGAGTTGTTAGAGCATCTAGTGTTCCACAACCTCTTCTGTAGCCAAACTGAGATCTAGGAAGTACATTTTTTTTGTACAGCCACCATATATAGAAGATGTTTATTTTACGTAAGAAACCTGGGAAATTAAAACCAAAAACCAAAACATTTCCTATGGAAACTATTAATATTGTTGAAAACATTTCATCCTAAACTTTTGACAGTGAAGAGATTGAATTGTTAAACAAAGGTTTGAACTTTGCGGTGCCTTCTGGTGACCTTGGTGAACTGATTTGACATATTGAGAGTTCTATTCAATATCTTCCTCATGTTGCTAAGGGTTTTGTTAGGGAGGCTTGCAGAAGTCAAATATCTAAGAATATATCAAATAATAAAAATAGGTTTCCATCTAAAAGGGATATGAATATTGTCAAAGTTTGAGGAAAAAGGATTGTTTTTATTTGAAAGCAGATAAAGGGAACAAAGTTGTTATAATGGACAAACAGGATTATTTCAATAGAGTGGATATTTGATTGAATCAGGTCCTTATTTGAATGTCGCAAAGAATCCATTAAATAAAATGATAACGAGTGTGAAAGATACTCTTAAATATTGTAACAACGTTGTTACCGGTAATTTAAAATATAAATTACCTGTTAGTAACCCTACGATGTCAAAGCTCTATTGTCTTCCTAAGATACATAAATCTGGGAAGGCAATGAGACCTATAGTTTCAGCTGTTTCTTCACCTAGTTATAATATTTCTAAGTGGCTATCAAAGGAGTTTGAACATTTACCCATTCAGCCAGAAAGTTTTGTAATTAAAAATTCATTGGAATTTATGAATAAAGTTAAAGATACGGTAATTCAAGATGGGGAAGTGTTGATCTCGTTTGATATTAGTTCATTATTTCCTAGTGTGCCAATTCCACAGACCTTGCAGTACTTGGAGGATTTACTTGTTTCCAATAGTTTGAGTCACAAAGTAACCGCAGATTATTTACGTTTGGTAAAGATGTGCATGGATCAAAATTATTTTCAGTATAGGGACCAATTTTATAAACAATATGAGGGAACGGCTATGGGTAATTGCTTATCGCCGTTTATGGCTAATTTATTCATGAGTTGCTTTGAGACACAGGTTAGAAAAGAATTTGAGTATTTTCCTAGAGTGTGGTATAGGTATGTGGATGATATTTTTGCTGTATTTGATACAAATAAAGCAAAAGTTGATGATTTTATTTTAAAATTAAATTCAAAGTTTTCAAGTATTAAATTTACTTATGAATTGGAAATAAATGGACAGTTACCATTTTTAGATACATTAGTAATTAGGAATAAGAATAGGTTAGAATTTGATATTTATAGAAAAGATACTGCTACTCACAGGTATATCCCAGCTGATTCTTTTCATTGTAATCAACATAAAATGGCTAGTCTTCATTTTTTGGTACATAGATTAACTTATTTTCCTCTTAATAAGGAAAGATATAATAATGAAAAGAATTTAATTGGGGATATAGCTGTTATTAACGGGTATGATAGGAAAATAGTAGATAAGTTAATTAATCGCCATAGGTTTAAGAAATCTCTCCATGATACCACTTTTTTCAAAAATGAAAATAGTAAAATAGAAAAATTTATTTCAGTACCCTTTAACCCTTGTTATACACAAGGTTTAAAAAACATTTTTAATGAAGCAGGATTAAATTTAGTTTATAAATTAAATAATACTTTAAAACAGATGTTAGGTAACCCAAAGGATAAAATAATGGAATTGGAAAAAAGTGGTATTTATGAAATTAGTTGTAATGATTGTGATATGAAATATGTTGGGCAGACTAAGAGGTCTGTAAAAGTTCGTTATAAAGAGCATGTAGCTCATTTAAAATATGGGCGTACGGAGAAATCCAGTGTTGCTGAACATGTTTTAGATTATAATCATTCAATAAGTTTAGATAGTGTAAAATTGTTAAAAAATGTATCTAACAATAGAATTTTGGATGCATTTGAAAGTATAGAAATAGTTGAATGTAATAATAGTTTGAATAAAGACAAAGGACCTATACCTTATAGTCCGTTGTATAGTTTATTAGGAAAAAAACAATTGTAAAATTTTTTTCGCGCCAGAATGGTTTGTTCCCGCGGATTAACTAGTTTGGCGCGATAAAAGATTAGTATATATGGATGACGAAGCACCCTAGTGTTAGTTTACCTTCAGTCTCTGAAGAAGATAACTTGGTTATCGAAACGCGCGTAAGATAGTGTAAAGTGTTAGTGTTGGTGTAGTGGTAGTGTAAACAGTGTTCAGTATCATTATACCTATTCTCAAGCCAGGAAAAGACCCTAATCATTCTCAATCCTACCGTCCCATATCGCTCATGTCGTGTATGTTGAAAACTTTAGAAAGTATCATTAAACACAGACTTGAATGGTGGCTGTACAAAAAAAATGTACTTCCTAGATCTCAGTTTGGCTACAGAAGAGGTTGTGGAACACTAGATGCTCTAACAACTCTAGTAATCGATATTCAAAATACTTATTCCACCAATAGATATTTACCTACATTATGTCTGGATATCGAAGGTGCCTACGATAGCGTCTGTTTACATATTCTGAGAGAAAAAATGATTAATAATTTCTTAGTACCGATTCGATTAACTGTCGCAATCATTAACTTTTATTCTAACAGAAAATTGTATATCAAAACCCATAACAATCACCTCATAGGACCTCGCTATAATAACTTGGGACTACCTCAGGGTTCAGTGTTGAGTCCAATACTCTTTAATTTATTTACAGCTGACTTCCACAGTATTTATGTTGAATATATTACACCGAAAATTATTCAGTATGCGGATGATTTTTGCTTATATTCAGAGTCCCAAAATTATGATGATGGTATAAAGACTTTAGATAAAATTTTCGTTTCGGCTAATAAATGGTTCATTAAAAATGGTTTTGAAATATCTCCTACGAAATCATCAGTTTGCATTTTTTCTAGACATAACATTCCCAATATTGATACTATCCACTTGAACACTCAAGCCTTTCCTTTTTGTAAATCAATAAAGTACTTGGGAATGATAGTTGATAGAAAGTTAACCTGGAAACCACATATCGAATATTTAGTGAATAGATGCAATAGAGGTATGAATTTTTTAAAATCCATTTCTAAAACGTGGTGGGGCGCTGATGTATCGGCTTCGCTACTTTTTTATAGATCTTACATTAGATCTATAATAGATTATGGATGTATACTATACGGATCCGCAAGTAAACACAATTTACAAAAAATTGATGTTTTTCAGAACAAAGCTCTACGTACATGTATGGGTGCTATGAGATCTACTCCCGTTGAGCCACTTCACGTTGAAGCCCTAGAGCCCCCATTAAAATATAGAAGAAAATACCTTAGCCATAAATTCCTCATTAAAAGTATGTCTTCTAACGAAATTCTATACCACATATATGTAAACTAAATGAGTTCGATTTAACAAATAACTACTGGATCCGCAAAAATTCACCGCCACTCTGTGATGCTTTCCAAAATAACAATAATCTATGTGTATCTAGCTCAGATAAAAATATGGCTTCAGATGATTTCGACTATTTTCTGCATATGTTTAATTTCATTCAACCCAGATACCATGAAAATCCCATTATAAGCATTTCACTTTTAAATTCAATTTTAGCAAAATGGCCCAATTCCATACATATATATACTGACGCTTCCAAAACTGTGAATGGTACTGGTTGTGCCTTTTACATTCCAGGTAATAATGTTGAAAAATTGTTTAAGCTCCCCTCAGACTTCTCAGTTTTTAGTGCTGAAGCCGTTGGTATTTATGAATCATTAAAATTTTTTTCTTCCTCCGGAAAAAGTTCGGCGGTTATTTTATGTGATTCACTGTCGGTGCTAACAGCCATACAAAATCCTAGGATTCCTGCTCTATCAGATAATCTCTATGTATTTTACATTAAAAATTTTTTATTTCAATTAAAAAAAAACAATAAATTTGTTCAGCTGATATGGGTCAAAGCACATATAGGACTTAAACATAATGAATATGTAGATCATCTAGCTAAAGATGCAGTAGAAAATGGTGGCACATCTATCTATCCGCTAACTGTTTCACACGCTTTTGCTAATTCCAAGCTAAAACAAATTCGTCTTTGGAAAAAATATTGGATTGATTATTGCAAAATATCTAATACCCAATATTCCCTAATACAACAAGAAATTCCGCATAAATGTTGGTTCAACTTATATTCCTCTCCACGTAAATACATCACAACTATTATTAGACTTCGTTGAGTTTGTAACTAAAAGATACATATGGGATATTGCAAAATCTCACGCATATAAAAATATCATGTCACAATATAGTTTAAACCCAAATCTTACTGACATTGAAGAGCTGGATAATCAATTAAATGATGCTATCATCAGATCCTGTAGATTTTTTGGCATGGAAAAACTACATACTCAAAAGAAGTCTCTACATTTTGATTCAAAACCATGGTTTGACAAAACTTGTATTCTCGCAAAAAAGCAGCTTAACTTGGCTAAAAAAGGTTCAAAAAAAATCTTGATCCTCACAGTATAAGATCTTATAACACAGCTAAAAAAGAATTTAAGAAAATCACAAAAAATAGGAAAAGTGCTTTTAAAAAAAGCAGGCTAACAAAATTCGAAAACATAAAAAACCCAATTCAGTTTTGGAAAGAAATCAAAATGAATAAAAGTAAAAATAAAAATGTATTCAATGCTTTAGGGATGGATCAATTTGTAATATATTACAAAGATTTTTATAAACTTACCTCACCCTTAGACTATCAATTCACGGATGTTCTACACCCATATTTAGATACCCCCTTTACCATGCAGGAGATCTATTATGTTCTGAATCTAGCAAAAAATAACAAAGCCCCTGGCGATGATAACATCTCTAATGAATTTTTGAAAAATTTACCCATGGATTGGATATACTGTTTGAAAAATATATTTAATAAAATTATTTCTGAAGAGAGACTACCCTCTACTTGGTGAATAACTAAAATGATCCACTTTCATAAAAAAGGCCCATTAAGCGAGCCAAATAATTATCGCAGCATAGCTCTGCTTAATCATAAAATAAAATTATTTACGCAGCTGATTAATGTAAGACTCACAAATTATACTGAAAATGCTGAAATACTCCCAGAATGCCAAGCAGGTTTCCGTAAATTTCGCAGCTGTGATGACAACGTTTTTGTTTTACATACAATTATTAATAATTACCTACGCTTACCCTCAAGAAAACTTTTCGCTCTATTTGTTAATTTCAGGAAAGCCTTCGATTCCTTGCATTACAGCATCCTCTGGGAAAAACGTTATTTACAAGGGGTTAGTGCAAAAATTATCAGAATTCTCCTAAATTTATATAACTCAGCTTATCTTTATATCGTAGGAAATGGCACATTTCAGATAAAATCAAAATAACCAATGGAGTTTCACAAGGTGACTCACTGATTCCACTTCTTTTTTCAATTTTTGTTTCAGATCTTGATAATTACTTTATAAACCATAATTCTAAAGGTGTTATACTTGACGGGAAAACTAACAGCTACATGCTAATGTATGCTGACGACCCTATCCTCTTTGCCGAATCACAAGTTGAAATGTCCCGAAATTTAAGAATCTTAGAGTCTTATTGCCATAAATTTAAACTGGAAGTTAACCCTTCAAAAACGAAAATAGTCGTTTTCCGTAAAGCAGCCAACTTGAGCAAACAACCCCAATTTACATATAAAAACTCTAAAGTAGAACTAGTAAACTCTTTTGAGTACCTAGGAGTAAAATTCACATTTAACGGACTTTTTTTAAATAATTTCAAATTTCGCGAACAAAAAGCAAGATTATCACAGGGAGTAGTGCTACAAATTATAAATTCCTCTCATATAGCAGACTTAAGTTCAATCAAAACCTTATACAATAACGTAGTTATACCCACCTTCACATAAGCAAGCAGTGTTTGGGCTCTTCGATACAGATTAATTTAGAATAGAGTTCAAAAAGCTCGTCATAATTATTACATCCCGCAAGGATGTCATCTACATAGCATTGAGATTTTAATGCTTTAGAAGCTAAAGGAAATTGGTGTTCGTTAGTATAAGCTACCTCTTGTATAACTCGAGTAGCAAGAAAAGGAGCTGAGTTAGTTCCATAAGTAACTGTTTGTAATTCAATACATTTGAAAGAATCAGAAGGATTCTCTCTCCATATAATATTTTGCAAAAAATTTTGTTTAGGATTAGTTTTGATTTGTCTATACATTTTTTGAATGTCTGATGTTAAAACATACAAGAAACATCTAAATCTGCATAAAATGTCAAAGAGATCTGGTTGTACTTGGTACCCTTTAAGTGTTATATCATTTAACGATAATCCTGATGTTGTTTTTGCTGAGGCGTCAAAAACCACTCTAAGTTTAGTAGTAGAACTAGACTCTCTTATTACACATAAATGGGGTATAAAATATTTATTTTCGTTATTTTCATTAGTTAAAGATGAGGGAACATATTTTGCATGACCTAAATCAATGTATTCATCCATGAACTTTTTATATTCTATAAACAAGTTATTATTATTTTGGAATCTTTTCTGCAATGATTCAAATCTTTTTTGTGCCATTTTATAAGAATCCTCTAGCTTTAGGTAATCCTAAGGGGAAATAATGGGCATATTCACTTGATATGTTCCACTGTCTAAAGTTTTAGTTGTAGATTTAAAAATATCTTCAGCTTTTTGCTCATCCTGAGTCAATAAATGTTCCTGAGGAATTTCCTCAATTTCCCAAAATTTGGTAATCGTGGATTCCAAATCCTGAGTTTGAATAAATAAAGAAACATTATTCAGTGAACTATCACTTTGAAAATTATCATTTTGAGATTCATTACCTCTAACATGAAAACATTTTGCTTTGAAATTAGGTAAAGTACACCTAGCTGGTACATTACTGCTATCACCCAACCGAAGTGTGTGTTTAATAAGGTAGGGAAGTTATTTCCCAGGCTATAAGAGCCTTCAGTCAAAATTGAGTAGAAAATATCCGCCCCAAGTAGTAAATCGATTTCAGAAGGAATATTAAAGGTGGGATCGGCCAAGTCTATTTTGTATTTTTGTGGTATAAGGAATCTAAATCAATTGGGATTTGAGGAAGCTTGGTGGTTATATTATTTAAAACTACGCACGAAACCAAAAATCTTGAATCATTCTTCTTTGAATGAATACATATGTCAGTGAGTTTATTTGATTCAATTGTATTTTGGGAGACACTAGAGATGTTAAAAGATTTGTTGTAAACTTTACATTGTAATTTATCAACTAATTGTTGCGTTATGAAGGTTGACTGGCTACCATTATCTAAAAGCGCCTTCACAGAAATTGTCTCACGACTTTTTGAAACAATGTTAACTTGGACTGTTTCCAAAAGAACTTGAGAACTTCTTGTAGACACCGCAGATAAAGAAACAGAATTATCATTTGTTTACTGGCTTGTGCCTGCACTTGAATTTTTTTGATTTTGTTTTCGAGGTACAAAAACAGGAGCAGTGACAGGATTGAGAGTACTAGTAGAACTTATTTGGGTTGAATCTGAATAATTATTTGTATTTAAATTTGAATTATTATTTGTTCTTTGCGGGTTGTTGGATTGACTATTAGTTGTAAAAGTTCTTGAATTATTATTATCATTGTTATTATTGTTTGAACTTATATTTTGTTTATGAAGCAAGGTATCATGCTTATTATTACAATATTTACATCGTACACTGACCTTGCATTGTGTCACGTTATGTTTCCCTAAACAGTTATAACAAAGATTTTTAGTTTTAATAAGTCTCTCCTTCTCACTTTGCGAAAGATCTCTAAATTTTTTACAATTAAAAAGTCTATGATCAGAATAACCACAAATATGACAGAAAAATTTATTATTTTGATTATTTTGCTGACTCGTATGTAAAGAAATTTTATCACTTTTCCTTTTATTTGGATTTTCGCTACTATCGATATTTTCAAAAATAAGACAACGTTTTTCTAAAAAGTAATAAAAATCTTGGAGCGAAGGCAACTCATTAGGATCTCTCTCAATCTCGAAAGCCCTTTTTGTATTGTAGTCTATTTTTTTTTTCAAACATAAACCAAAAAATATTCAAAAAGTTCGTCATTAGTTAATTTTAATTCCCTTAGAGATTCCAAATTTCTCTTTAAACTCGCTATAAAGTCTCTCAATATAGTCGAATTACATTTAACAATTGGTGGCATATCAAATAAATTATTTAAATGACTTTTAACAACACAAGTAATATTTTCATATCTTTTTGTTAAAATATCCAACGCTATTTGGAAATTGTCACCAATAACAGCTAGAGAGTCAACTAATTTTAGAGCTTCCCCCTTTAGAGCAGTTTTTAAGTAAATTAATCTTTGGATGTCCGTGAGACCACTATTATTAATAACTAAGGCTTCAAAAAGCTCAAAAAATGAACGCCATTCTGTTACGTCACCGTTAAAAGGGGAAATTCTCAAATCAGGTAATTTAACACATGGTGAGCTTTGGTTTTGCACCTGTTGTACAATAGTTGTCGATACATTTGGTAGAGAAGAATTTAATTTTGTTTTCTTATGAAATTTAGCTATTAATCCATGGTATTTATTATCAATTTCCTCCCTATCTTCAGAATTACTAGAATCAATATTCTCTATATTGTCCTGTACATTTTCATATTTGTCATAAGCCTTTCGTAGAGACTCTGCTCTAATTTCAAATTCATCAGCATCATCTAAATCTTGGTTTAGTTGATACCAGTTAAATACGGTTTATAGCCGCTTTGGCTCGTGAGCGTGTGTTTTTGAGTGTGTCTAAATCCATTTTTAATTAAATAAATTATTCAATTTTAAATAATATAAACTCAAAAAGTATGCAGAATTATCGTAGAACCCAGTCTACACAGTTGTAAGTACACAACTTTTAATTTAATTCACAAGGAATTTCAAAATTCAGGATTAAATTCAAATTATTTTTCAACAAAATTCTTCGTATATGATGTCAGTATTTGAAAATATTTAAATCATGCAACGAAAAAATTCAGCATCTGAATCTGAAAAATATCAGAAATATTTTGTCAAATACTTTGATTAGGTACACCTCGTATTAAATTCTTGTCAAAAAATAAGGTTCACTAGGTTCAATATTTTACCAAAAAACGAAGTAAAATAATAATAATTAACTAACAAAAAATGTGTATCAGTCTGTAAGCATTTACGCAAAAATCAAATCACTAGGAATTGATTATAAATGTGTTAAATGTTTGCCTATGATATGGATAAAATCTTGTCTACAGTACAGTAATTCAACAATACAACAATATATTATATTATTATCAAACATACCATGCTATTATACTTAAATCAAAAAAGCAATTTCCTAACAGGGATATGCCAGCCAATTAACATTTGTTTATATATAACCAATTTTTGTTAAATACTAAATTAAAATACATGAAATAAGAAATGTTTACCTATTTCTACTGAATTTTCTGAAGTGAGCTGTGTACTTATGCCCTCATCCAAACTCGAAGGACCAATGATTGAGCAATAGGCTTCAATTTGACTTGAAGAGCAGTAATAAGGATATCTTCTACCTATTACTCATCCAAGGGGAACTGCATTCCCAACTGCTTTCTTCTTGTCCTAAGAACTTGCAGTTAAACTGGGGTGCTCATTTACTGTAACACTCGGATTCCACTAGGACTGGATTTATTTTGGAACATAAACTCGTACTAACTTCTATTGAATTTATTACTGACGTACATTGACATTCAGGAATACAGATCTTTATACTCACAATATAAATTATATAAAAGTAATTGAGAGACGTTATAGCCTAACAAAAAACATATATGTAACACTCGTTTACATCCGAGAAAATAATAACTTTCTTCTTTCTTTGCGGTCACGGACCACACGTTAGCTTTTTTGGTCTAAAAAAGAATGCTGATGCGACTTTTACTTTGACAATACAATACTTTTTTTCACTCTTCCAGCGAGTGGGAGAGAGATACACAGTGACATTTCCAGAAATAATGATTTTTATTTTTTATCATATTTGATTGTAACGAGTTATTTTTTTTCTCTGCTTTTTGCAAGTTTAATTTTTTTATTTTTTTTATTATTCCGTAATATATTTTATTTTACCACTAGGGTGTATATAACTCGTTACTTTACAACCCTTTCGACTACCGCAGTGATTTATTTTTTTTGCTATTACCGGTGTATATTTTAGTATAAGTCCGAGTTACGCAAATCCAACTTCTACCATACACAATTTATTCATTTCCGATATTTAAATTTTTCAACTGAAAGGACGCCCGGTATATACAACATTTTAATTTAATCGAGAGCCGTCTAGTACACTTACAAGTTTTTGTCGAAACTAGATAGATTTCACGTTTTAATTCCCACACCGAAGAATGTAACTAAAATTTTGGATATAAATTCGGAAACAATTCATTTTTGGCTTCTTATTCGCGCTCCGAACTTCTTTCCGTCTGGCTTCTTATTTGCTCTCGAAAAGAATCAGTTCCTTTTTCGGCTTTAAGCATTCTCCGTTAAACGTTCTTCCGAAAAACCGAAAACCGTAGTGCGAAAAGTTTGTGTATTCCATATTCCGATTGTGTGTGGGCTGTATTTATTAAGGTAAATAAATTTTAACAAATAAACTGTGTATTCGAAACTTTCCGTATCGCCGCTTATTATTAAATTGTTGAATGTATTTTTTTTGAAAATTTTCCGACTGGCTATTTTTTTCTTTTGTTGTTGAACTGAAATTCGTTTTTTTATTTTGTTTCTCTTATCTGAAAATAAAGATTTGTCAACCGTAATTTGAGTTCGAATTTTTATTTACTGCGTTTATTATATATTAACTAACTGATCTGAATTATTAGTGGATTCTCGAATTATTTTATGCTTTTGGTTGTCAGTAGTTTTAAATTAAATTGATATCCAAGTGGATTAGGTATAATATTTTAAAGTTTATGCTAGTACGAATATTTTTACTCTGTGTGTCGATAGTTGGGTACCGTTTAACTCGTGGGAAAATATTTTTTTTTAATTGTTACCGGCTTTAGTTAGATTCAAGGGTTAATCAGACTTGGAAGAGGCTTAGCCACAATTTGTTTGATTTCCCGGCAGATCTAATTCGTTCTTAAATTTTTTTTTTTCGGAATAATAGTTACCGGCTTCAGTAGATTCAAGGGTTAATCAGACTTGGAAGAGGCTTAGCCACAATTTGTTTGATTTCCCGGCAGATCTAAATCGTTCTTTTCCCGTTTCGTAGAATCATTATTTATATTTTTTTTTCCTCCCCGTCGGAATAATAGTTGCCGGTTTCATTTGGATTCAAGGGTTAATCAGACTTGGAAGAGGCTTAGCCACAATTTGTTTGATTTCCCGGCAGATCTAAATCGTTCTTTTCCCGTTTCGTAGAATCATTATTTATATTTTTTTTTCCCGTCGGAATAATAGTTGCCGGTTTCATTTGGATTCAAGGGTTAATCAGACTTGGAAGAGGCTTAGCCACAATTTGTCTGATTACCCGGCAGATCTAAATCGTGCATTAGGGAACCCGTAAAACCCGGTAGATTTGAACCGTATTTGATAACCTGACCGTTAAGTCCGTTAAATCCCAGATATAGGTAATACATACCTCATTTTATTTTCCCTGTTAATTTGTTTGTCACTAAATAATTATTCGTAAAATAGACCACAGAGTATTAATAGATTAAAGTTTTGAATTCCTATTATTTTCATTTTTAACCGCAATTTATTGATTGGAGAACCAAGATTTGGCTTTTCCGGATTTTCACTAGTTAGTTAAATTTAATTCAACCAGACCCCTGGAATTTTCCGTAACCTCCATCTGAGGCTATCTGGAACTCTTGACGCTAAGGGTCAAGGGGCCGTGGAGCAAACCACGTTAATAATCTGGCGCCCGAGATTTAAAAACCCGAATTTTGCATCAAGGGTGTCCATAGTGACGTGTTCTTGTGGCAGGAGCCACGTGTAAGAAGGGAGGCACGTTACATGATACATAATATTAAGATTCATGTATAATTCAGTACAGTCGCGGGTCTTTTAATCAAAGGGGATATTGTTAAGTTGAGAAAAAGAATTTTAAGCTTGAAGATTTAGTATGAGAGATTATGTAGGTAAAAAATTATTTCATTTTAGAGGTGTGTTTCCACAACAAAGCCGCTAATGTTAATATAAAGTATAATTGGATATACCAAAAACAAACTTGAATACAAAAATACTGCCAACTCGACTTATTCACTACCAATATAGATTTAAATGATAAAGAACAAATCCTGACTAGATATTTGAACCTTAGTTATGAGGAAGATTTAAACAAAATTTTGCTTAGTACTTACCATCCACAATATGAATTTCTTTTAAGAGAATACTCACCATCTGTAACAACTAACTATCTCAATCACACACTTCCCCTCTATATCAAAAGATTAATTGCACAATTACGTACTACTAATACTGAAACTTTGTACATAATATATGTAAATAACTCGTATTTGATCAAAACAAAATCAATTTGCACAATCTGTAATCAACAAACACCTGAATCCCTTGAGCACGTCATCCTGACTTGTCCGATGTATAGTGGTTTACGAGGCTCGTTAGTAAAATTCGAGAGATATTCAGATGACCTTGACGCTTTATTGACTTTAAACGACGCTATGATAATGCGAAATCTTCACAGGTTTATGAGCGAGGCAATGAAACTCAACCAGTCCGAAATTTTCTTTTCTGTTATGTTTTTATTAATTATTCTTACTCTTTATCTCATCACTGTGTCATGTACTTTATGCATTAATAGATGTAACCTAAACTTCTCCTCTTGTTCATGTATCATTGTTATACTAGAGAACAATAAATTTATTTATTTATTTATTTAAGAAAGGTTTCGTAATTAATTTCATATCAAATACAACTTGTAGCTTAATTAAATATTAAACTCAAACTAACGTCAGTCGTACTAAAAACTTTACATGTTGGCAAAAATGCGCGCTGTTGCCGCTATTAAAATGGTTTATTTGGTTCAGTTGACGTCCTGACATTTTTGGGGTTATGTTGTGACAATTTTATATTGCTCATTCAATTTTTCGATTCTTTTATCTGCGTGTTATTAAAAAACTGCAAAGAACTGTGAGTAATTTTTCACAGACATTAATGAGTTATCAAAGTTGAAATCACATCCAAAAAACGTATAAATAATAATGATAATGCAGTAGTTAATGCATATACTCCCGATACTATTTATAGAGTGTATGAAACAAGTAAGTTTAAGTTTGATTTTATACCCAATCAACTGCATTCATTATATTCTGTTACATTATTCATAATAATGAACATTTATTTACAGATAATCATGTCACTCTAGGAATGTTACTGCAGCAATTGATGGGATAACAATTTTATTATATTCAATGTAGAATGTTCCTGAGTTGATTACTAAAATATGGTACACATCCACACAGAGGAATTATGGAATTTTCAACAAAAATAAACCATTGTATAAATTTGTTTTTATTAATGAATTTAGAATTCATGTCAAAAGGTATGTTACAATAATATATGTCAAATTTTAGAATGCAAAATTGTTTTTATTCAAGATATTTTGTATTTCTTGCTGAGAATGAAGATGGTTGTATTGATGGAGCAGTATATTTTCATATGAATCTCGGAATCTTTCTGAACCTTCAATAAATTATGGACAATGCACTTCGATAATATTAGGTTAATGCGACACAATATAGAATTCAATCAAAAAATGTTGAAGCTGAGCTTATTCATATTGTATCCTAGTGAGTAGATACAAACTGTATTTGAACAGTGATATAGCAAATTATATGTTGGAATTCAGTATACAACACAATTAGTTTGATACATTTTAAATTCTTACTTCAAATTATACCTAATAGACAATGAATGTTGTTTTACTTTTATTTTCACAAAAATAATAATATATATTTGAAAAGAAATGAATGTGCTATCTGAATACTGCTCTTTCAATAAATGTTTTTTTCAGAAACAAACCCCCATCAAAATACATTGTGGATTTGATAGAACAGTAAATTCACAAAGTATTACCTACAATTTTTTTTAGAATCCTATTGAGTTGATACAGGGTACTGCCAAGCAAGCCGATAGATGCATTCCAGAAGTTTCAGGTTAGAATTGGTTTGTCTGTGATCCTCAGAATTTTGAAGGATTCCTATTTGACAATTATTGTTCTACCTTATTTAAAAAAATAGTATTACAATCTTTCCGTTGTAACTAATTTAAACATTTTCAATGTTTCGTTTTAATAAAACAATTTCATAAGAATTGGGGTGGCATTATTTATTATTTTATTTTAATCATGATATTCAAAATAAGTATTTTCTAAAGGTAAATGTATTGTATATATCACAAAGTTTTATAAAAACTACAATGTACAATTTTCTTTTGCTATGAACTTTTTTATTTATAGGATGTCTGGAAACCTTACATAAATCTTTCATATTGTAGTGACAACATACTAGAAGCCAACATGTTGGTAATTGCTATTGTAACCTTAAAATTATATCAGATGATATTTTTTCCTTGATACTATATATACCTACATGCATCTTAAATACTTGAATAGTTCCATAATTTCTAAATAATTAAGTGTGTGGTTTAAACATACAAATAAAAATGTTAGTTATTCCATACTTACTTACCTTTTTAGTACTAGAAATAATTCCATAGTTTTTAAAATAAGAATTTCTGTACTGTTAACATACAAATAAAAGTTTTATATGTTATTGAAATAATTTGAAGTTTGTTTGCAAACAATAACTAAAACTAACCTATAGCCAAATAAAAAGAAGAATATTTGATAACTCCATTTGACATTTACTAGATTCTCATACTATTTCAAGGGCTTGGCAACATAGTCCAGTTATGACAGATATGACGTGCAACGGTTTTAATACTGAACGGGCTATAATCAGTTTTTATTTCAGAACTAAATCATCAAACATACGTAACAAAACACTTAAAAATATTGAAAATACTTAATAATAAAAATACTCAAAAAAACAACATAGATCTTTCAATAACAAACACAACAGTATACAATATTAATAAAAATGTACATAATTTAAAAAAAATCGATGTTGTCGGTTAATTTTTCAAAATTCCTCTCATATAAATTTATAAGTAATTTTGTCTCTTTGTTACTCCTCCTTTGCAAGTTTGCTGAAGAACTCTCTTCAGTTTCAGTTGCACTATTTGTTGCAACTGGTTCATCATCAACATTACCAATGAAAGAAGCTCCTGAAAAAAATACATACAACAGCTTATTATTTTTCAAACTAGAAAAATACGTTTCTCTTCTCATATTATAATATTCTAAATACGCGGCACATAGAAGACAAAGAACTTAAGTAGTCTGCCACATTACAAAAATATTTCGATTTTTGTATCCATGCAAAATCTACATTTAACATCCAATGTTTTGAAAACATTTAGAAAAATAGTTTTCCTACAACCACTATGCAAAACACGCTTTTCTACACAAATTTTTATACGCAAAGCAGGCCTTCTCTTAATTTCTTAGATAACTTTTGGAAGAGTAATACTAAAAGTACACATTATGGCACTTTTCCGCACAGAAATGTCAAACACAACACAAACAACAACACAACTATGACCTGTCAACTTTTTTTGACAATTCAACATATTTATTATAGTAAGTTTCTGGGTGTACAAAAATGTTCAAATCTCACTATTATCTATACATTTAACTGATTTTTAGGGTTCCCTACCCAAAGGGTAGACCTACTAAGACCCGCAGTCCATCTGTCTCCAGGCAGTATCTCATGAACCGTGATAGTTAGACAATTGAAATTTTCAAAGATGATGTATGTCAAATGATGAAATAAAACAATTTAATTTGTTTAAATCTTCATTTTATTTTGAACTAACGTTCAAATTAAATTAGTGACGCGTTTCGCTACACAGTAGCTTTTTCAAACTAGTGAAGATACAATGAAAAACTTTTAATTTATATAGTGCCTTAATACGGAATTCTAAGATTTTGACAAAAGTATTATAATATATTTAAATGGGGATAAGTACAAAAAGTGTCTAAATACGGAATTCTATGAATATTACAAAGGTAGTGAAAAGAGACCTGGAAAATTTATTCACAACCATCACATCTTCTAGGTAAAAAGGTTTAATAAGGGGGAATGATTGATATCTATTTGGTCGTTGAGCAGATTACCTGAATATTTGTTTTTGTTAATCTCGAGGGCTTCTAAAAGATTTAATTTAAAGGATTTGGGTTCTACATGCAAAATTTCAAAATTTGAGTCGAAAGTGTGTTGGTTTGTTGATAGATGATTTGAATAGCTGGAATCTAATTTGTTGTTGTCATAGCCTCGTTGGTGTTCTGAAATTCTAGTTTTAAAGTTCCTAAAAGTTCTACCTATTATATAAATTTTGTCACAGTTGTCGTTACCACATTTTAATTTATAAACATCTGATTTGTTCAACTTTGAGGATTTAGATTTGTTATTTTTAATGAATTTAGATAGATTGTAATCGATTTTAAAGCAAATATTTATATTTAAAGATTCTAAAAATTATTTGATTTTTAAGGATGGTGTTCCAAAGTATGTTAAGCTTTTAAATTGATTATTTTTATCTGAAAGATATTCTTGTTCTAAAGTGCGTTTATTTATCTTTTTATTTATGATATTGTCAATAAGCTAACATAACTTTTAAGGTTAAGGGTCGGTTTTTTAATCTTCGGCTATTTAGGATAGCTGGCAGATAAGGACACAGCCGTCAGATACTGACTGTCAAAACGTTTATCAATCTCTAGTTATATGGTAATTTCCAGATATTGTCACTGTAACCGTAACAAACACTGCCAAGTGACAGTTTTCACAAATAACCGAAAGCTATGTAATAGAGCAGGCGCATATCGATTGTTGTTAAATTCTATTAAAGGATAGGTTTAATGTTTATTCTGTTGGAATATAGAGAAGTTGGTGTGTGTCAGATGTTCTAGTGTTTTGTAAAAAAATGGAAGAGTTTTACGAATTTTTAGACGACGATGATGAGGAGATAATTGAGTTCATCAATTATCAAAGAATACCGTACACTGTAAAGGAAAGACCGAATTATATAGACAATCTGGATGATTTAGATTCTATAACAAGGCTTAGATTGACTAAGGACACTGTTTTAATTGTTTTAGAATTAATTGAGGATCAGATTGAAACACCCACAGGCAGGTATTTGTCAAAAAAGAGCCAATTAAAATGTAGGTAAAAGTTTTTTCAGCAGTCCCATTATTTTGGTTGTTCCAGGAATCATTCTGTTACACCCATTAATTAATTATTATTGGCTCTAAGGTTCTATGCAAGTGGAAGTTTCTTATTAACTATGGGTGACTACATGAATGTTAGTAAAGCAATAGCATGTAAAATAATAAAAAAAGTTACTAGAGCAATAGCTTCTCTATATCTACAATTTATTAAGATGCCCTATACAGAAGATGAAATAGCTGCACATCATTTTCACTTCTACAATATTTCAGGGTTTCCAAGAACAATTGGATCAATAGATTGTACTCATATTAAGATACAGAATCCAGGTAGGTACTATATTGTTATTAACAGGTCTAGAAAGTGATGAAAATCCTATAAATAGTAATTATGCGCCAAGGTAGAAAATTGAGGTATTATTGTCGAGGTCCATTAAAGACCGAGAAGCGAAGCTTCGAGGTCTTTAATGGATCCGAGACATTTATACACTTTTCTACCGTGGCTCATATAGCATTTTTTTCACTACTTCACTACTGGCATTTTATTTTTTTAAATATTAGTTTGTCGACTCCCGTTTCACATGACATGACAGCTGTGCACAAGTTAACCTCACATTCTATTAAATAGATTGAGATTTAGTTATAATCAAGTAGGCTCTGTATTTTTCTACCTTGGTTAATAATGAACAACTTTACTACCTCAACAAAAGTCAATAAAGTTAGGTTTAGAGGCTAGTAGTGAAAAACAGATATTTATTTGCTGTTTGGGTTTTTAGTATTTGTGATTTCATTGTCTTCCAAAACAGAAAGGGATACTTTTCAATAAATGTTCGAACTGTTTCTTCAGCAAATTTGGAAATTTTGGATTTAGTGGCCGGTTGGCCAGGGTCAACACATGATCAAAATGTATTTGAAAATTCTGCAGTTTACCAAAGGCTCCATGCTAACGAGTTTGGGAACAGTATTTTTGTTGGAGACAGAGGATATACAGATACTTCACATGTTGTAACTCCTGTTGATGTGGCGAGAAATGAGGTTGAAAACCTGTACAATGAAGCAGGTACTCAAATCATTTTGACTTTGGAGTTAATTGTAGGTTACATTCATGGAAAATTTAAGAAACATAAATATATTGTCAAATATTTGTTCCAGTAAGGCGAACTAGAAATCCTGTTGAAATGTCATATGGAGTGTGGAAAATATTTCCCATATTGTCATTGGGGTTGGGTTACAACTTAACACTTCATTGGCAGTTATTGTTGCTTGTGGAGTACTCCACAACATTGCACTTCAACAAAATGAAGAGTTGCCACCAAATGACCCAGAGCTGGGTGATATCATTTTAATGAAGATTTGGAAATGGATTGACTTCCACAGGTTCAGATAAATAATGCAAAAGATCAACTTTTGACAGAATAGCTTCCAATGCTAATAAATGGACAATAATAAAATGGAAAATATAATTTTAAATTTAATAAATAATAAAACTCTAAAAATGTTTATTTCGTATTTTCAAATAAACTTGCAACTCAAAAACAAACTATTTTATAAAGTTAGACCTAAAAAACAAACTATATTGTAAACTTTCAAATAAAACCAAACTAGAAAAAAGAAAAAAACAAAGACCAGGTAGATACATTTGCAACTAGAAAACAAAAATGATCTTAAAAATAAAACAAAAACCATGTATTCTACAAACTTAGAACTAATAAAACTATTTCAATCAAAATTCAGTTTTTGATTTTTAAGTTTTTATTCTTCTATTTGTAGATCTAGAAGTAAAACCCGTTTTTCGTGTTCTATTTTTCTATAATCACATTCTATGGCTAGCATATTCTCTTGAGCATCAACCAATTTAATTTTTTTGTCTGACAAAACCTCGAATTTAGAACCAGCTGATGTTAAACACCTTTTGTTTTTTATTACAGGTCTTCTTCTGCTTTGCCAAGTGGAACCTAATAACATAACATAACTAATAAAATCTAGCTTCTGAGAAATAAATATAATATATAATTTTATTTATTTTTAATAATACCTTGGAGTGGTGTATGCTTTGAGTAGCTATGGTCTGGTACTTTTCTTGGAGTATTTTCCTCAGTTGAGTCTCTACTCTGAAAAACCGAACTTGAGGCAAGAACAGTTACCCCCAGATCATCTGCCTGATTCGGAATTAAAAGTCTCGGATCTTTTTCTGTTTGGAGCAGATAACTGTATGGTTCACTCCAATCTACTTCAACTGATTCTACTGTTGAAATTTTATCTTCTACAATTGGAATTCCAGATTTCCCTAAAATAAATATTAACTCACCTATTTTCAGTCATAGTCATTGAGTTTCCACTATGACTCATAGTGGTCACTGTAACTTCATGTTTTTTATGGATTTCCCAGTTTTAGTCTGATAAAAAGTTATTAATTATAAAATATTTCAGTTCCATTACTTACCTACAGCAGCATCAGCATCAAATTCTGAGGTTAATCTCTTGATGGTTAGGATATTTTGCCAACATTTTTCCTCTGGTGTTCGTAATGGGGGAGGCTCCACAGATGGTTCTCCTCCGGTCCCTCGAAGGTAAGATGAGTATTGGCTTTGCTGTTTTCTTAGTTCTTTTTTGATCGACTCATATTTATTTTTTAATTGTTTATCGGAGCGTTGCTAAAATTTCAATATCCATTAATATATAGGTAATAACAAATGCAAAGTATTTTTTTTTACCACTCCATTTGTAGCATTAAATTTGTTTTAAATTTTTTTCCATTATTCACCCTTTTGCTTTCATGTTATTGCATCTGTTTTCTTGCATTCAATAATGTTTTTTGCTTCACTAGCCAATTTCAATAAGAGAGCCCTATCTGATGGTGAAAAATCCGTTGCTTTTTTTCTTTTTTCAGTATCACCCATTGCGAAAACATAAAATATAAAATGATAAAAACTGATAAACAAAGTGCAACATAAAAACAATTTGTCAAATAAGCAGAACACGTAACAGCGGTAAATATAACCAATAAAAACCTTTTTTTTAATTCAATATTGCCAACCTTCTTAAAATAAACAAAAACTAGCAGTTATGTGTGCTGGCACCTAAATTCGACTTGGAAAACGGTCCTACCAATAGCCGTAACTTTGACTACCAGCTACTCTATAACTGTCAGCTACTTAACAGGCACTTTTAACAGGACATTGAAAAACCGACCCTAAAGAAAACAAAACAAAGAAACAACCCGTCAGCTGATCGCATTTACTCACTGGTCACAAAACATTCACCTACAGACTTAGAAAGAGAACTTCAATATAATTGTCAGTTTATAAAAGATTAGTTCCCGGCCCAACCGCGTCTAGCGCAGCAACCGTGTTAGCGGGAAATTTAAATTTACCGCCATAGGTTGTTTCGAGATGTTTCAACAATAATTCAAACTGGATCGAAACCACGAAACATTAACCTACGTAGGTTAATGTTTTGTGATCGGAACCAGTCAGATTCTTGAATAATAATTTGCGGTAATAAATGCAAATCGCTCGATTATTTTTCGGAATCCGGTTAGTTCCAATTCAGTTTAAATTCTTGCTGGGCAGTGTAAGTGGAAAGTATTGCAGTTTTATACATATTTTCCGATTCGTTATTTATTTTTCCCACTCTCAACATGTGATTACAATGCTAGGTTTATTGTAAGCCTAAATAAATAATTTTTGGTTTCATGGGATTAAATAATACAAAATACTTTATAATTTATTTATTGTCATATTTTCTTTTCTTAGTAAACATGTGATAGGCATGGAGTTTCGCAGGATCAAAATGGGATGCAGGTGATTTTATTTTTACAAGGTATTTAAACTTTTTATCCTTGCCCGTAACTATTTTGTTAACTCACCTGCACCACCAAAACAAACAACATTTATTTATCACTTTTCTTAAAAGTCTATTTTGCTGAGAATGCTTTGAGCAATTTAATAGTTTGAATGATTCCATTTTGGTTTGTAAAATGGAATACAGAATTGGTATCACATTTAATCTATTACTGAATCTTGGAATCAAATAAAACAATCTGGAAATTGCTTCGCTAACAATAAATTTGAAAAATGTCCCTGGCACAGTTAAGTTACAGTTTCTATATTGCCTTGCCTCTATAAATTCAATATCTGAATTATGCTCTCGGAAGAGAAGAAAAGAAGAACTTTTTTGGCTATAAAACCAGTGATGTAGCTCATAACATTAGATGCAATTTTGGACTTTTCATTAATTGGCACATCTTGCAGATGAGGTACTGCAATATTTTCTGGGCATCTAATGTCAGGAGTTATCTCACTAGTCAGGTTATCTAAAGCCCCCTCACTGTGATCCTCTTGACAGTTGGCTCCTGGCGAATGGTTGGAAATAAAATTATTAATAATTATTGCCTTAGAAGAGGTTGTGTGTGTGTGTGGTAGCAGGAATGGCCTCAGCCGAAGGCTATTGGTCACAGAACTTTTATTTTATTATTTTTTTCTGCTCTATATTGAATGTGTCTAGGTTAAAGAACTATTTTTGATTGCTTAATGAAGTTTATTATAGAATCTAAAGTAGCTTTTTCTATGCATGCCAGGAGAGAACTAATATTAAGTGGAAGAGGAAAGTTATGGCCCATTAAAGACATATATAAATTAGATATAGCCGCTTCATTTTTCTTACACTCTAGAAATATATGATTAGTATCACCGATCGATACGTTGTCGCAGTCGCAAAATGGAGACTGTAGAATACCCAATTTATGAAGGTGCGCCGGAAAGCAACCATGGTTTAGTTTTAGTCGCGTTATAGTTGATGTGTATTTTCTACTATAATCAAACTTTGTTATGTGTGGAATATTATTTGGTAGGTTTGTATGAAGCTGGAAGTAGAAGCTTTTTGATGTTCTGCTTAGGTTATTGTAAGCTTCTCTCCATCTGATTCTAATAGATTTTTTATGCATGCTAATTACATTTCTTTGGCAGAAAAAGTTTAAGTATTCTTTTAATTTACAAGCTTCTTTTGCCTCCTGATCAGCCTTCTCGTTGCCTACAATGCCGCTGTGACCTTTTACCCATATGAGAATAATATGTTTATTATTAATTTTTAATTGGTATAGTAAGTTTCTTATTTCAAAAATTAGTTCCTGATTATAAATATTTATAGGAGACCCTTCTATAGCTTGTAAAACGGATTTTGAGTCTGTCATTATAGCAACTGTTTGAAATGGATTTAGTGTACACCATAATAAGCATTGTTTTAGTGCCAAAGCCTCGGCAGAGTAAACTGAAAAAATGTCTGCTATTCTAAATTTTTCAACATGATTTATGTTTGAGACAAAAAATGCTGCTCCTGTGCCATAGTCACATTTGGATCCATCTGTATATATTTTAGTTAAATTGTCTCCAAAATCATTCAGTATGGTTTCAAGAATGATATTATTTAGATTAGGAATTTCGGTGTATAAGGGGTATATGACGGTTGGCCGAAATATAGTACTTTTGTAACTATACTTATATATAGGGAATTTAGTACTATTTAAGATGAAAGCTTCATCATGATTGGTATTAATAAAGGCCTCTGCCAAAGGAGGGGATGATTTTATTCTCCAATAAGGTACTGTAAGATTACAAGTATTTATGTAGGCGACTTTTTGGATCATTTCCGTATTAAATGCTCTATATTTAATTATTTGTTTTTCAGCTAAAAATTGTCTACGTATGTTTAATGGTGGCTCTTGAATTTCTGCCAAAACTGCTTGGTTAGGAGATGATATCATTAGCCCCATACAAATTTTTAAGGCTTTATATTGAATACGATCAATAGTTAATAGATTTGTTTTAGATGTTGCACCATATAATGTACACCCATAATCCAATATGGAACGAATATAAGCCTTATAGAATGTATACGCAAGGTTGACATCTGCTCCCCATTTTCGTTTGGAAATTACTCTTAGCAAATTCATACCTTTTTCGCATTTTTTTTTAACATATTTTACGTGGTTCGTCCATAATAATTTTTTATCTAAGACAATGCCTAGATATTTAAATTCGTCGACAAAAGGGATCGTGAAATCTAACAGGGTAGTAGCTCTAGCAGTCTTAACTCGATGTCGAGTAAAACATACCAAAACAGTCTTATCCCGAGAAACACTGAATCCCATATCATTAAACCAGTTCATTAATAGCTGCATACATTCTCTCAGGTCTTCCAAACATTCTTCATACGAATCATGGGTGAAGTAGAAACATAGGTCGTCCGCGTATTGAATCATGTTACATTTATCGACTACTAACCTGTGCAGATCTGCAGTATAAATGTTAAATAAGATAGGACTCAGGATAGATCCCTGAGGTAAACCGTTATATACTGTATGTGGACCATGTAATACGTTATTATGATCACGTAAAAATATCTTTCTGTTATGAAAGAGATTAATAATATTGGCGCAAACCGTTTTATTAATTCCAATATTTTCCATTTTATTTGCTAATATATTTAGATCAACTACATCATAAGCCCCTGTTAAATCTACAAACAAACATAGTGTGTATTGATTTTTAGAAAAACTTATTTGTATATCTGAAACTAAATGAGTTACGGCGTCTATTGTACCATGTCCTCTGCGAAAACCATATTGAATGTTTGGCAAGATGGACCTACTTTCCACAAAATGTTCCAATCGAGTTTTTATCAATCTTTCGAAGGTTTTTGTGATACACGATATCAACGAGATAGGACGATATGATGATGACAATCCGGGATCTTTATTGGGTTTAAGTATGAGACAAACTATAATATTTTTGAAGCAATCAAAATACTTTTGATTCCTCCACCAGTCATTAAATAGTTGCAATAAAAATTTTTTTGCGGAAATAGGTAAATTATGAATTATTTTATAGGTAAAACCATCTAGTCCAGGAGCAGTGTTGAGACATTTTTTAATTACTAAATCCAGTTCGTCAATCGTAAAAGAAGCTGACAATTCGTCTTCATGTTTAAATATAAATTTATCAGATGTATTCACCACAAAATTAGAGGCAGATGGAGGAGCTATTTTATTTAGGATTTCATCTAATAATTCTTTTGAAATTGGTTTTTTGGGGCATTGGAAACTTTTATAATTAAGCCTTTTAACAAACTTCCAAATTTCTGTTAAAGGAGTGTTTTTATTGAGCTTATTTAGAAAGTTGATCCAACTGCCACGTTGTTTGTTTTTAAATAAACGTTTCGCTTGTGCAGCTATGTTTTGATATATTAGATAATAATTGTAATTGGAATGAGATCTGTAATTTTTCAAGGCCGTTTTCCGTTTTTCTACCATCCTTACGCATTCCTCATCCCACCAAATAGGCCTAGGAGAAATGGGAGAAAATGCCTTCTTGACAGGCATCGAGCAATCTGCTGCAGAAGAAATGATCTCAAAAAATGTTGCGGCTTTATCTCTAGGATTTCTATCATTATCAGCAAGTAATTGATTAATGTCTGCTTCCAACACATTATGGAATTTATCCCAATCTGCTCGCGAGTCATTCCATTTTGTAGACGGATTTACTGTAAAGGACTTTGGGATAATCTGAATCCCGATAGCTATTGGATAATGGTCTGATCCCATAGTGTCGTCTGAAACTTCCCAAGTTAACCTGTCTACTAAAACATGCGACGTTAATGATATATCAACTGCTGAATGATTCCCCCTGGGATTTACTCTAGTAGGAGTACCGTCATTTAACACAACAAGATCTAGATAATCGATTGCCTCTGCCAAAATTTTTCCATGCCGATCATCCGGTATAGGTCCCCACATATCATGGTGAGCATTAAGGTCGCCGCAAAAAATAGAATTGCCATCAAATTGCTGAAATAAATTCAACCAATCGTTGAATTTAACGACTACATCGGGAGGTCGATATAAAGAGACTATTGATATATTTAAAGAGGACAAGGTAATTGCGCACACTTCTAGATCTTTATTAAAGGACTGTATAATATCTACCTCTTCGTAATCTAAGCCCTGCCTTATAAAGATCCCTACTCCGCCATAACCATCTATTCTGCATTTTTTTATTAAGTTAAACCCTTTAAAATCAAATTTTTCGTCAGGCTTAAGCCATAGTTCTGCTACTACAATAATGTCAATATGTGTCTTATTAATAAGGTTACTCAAACTTGCTTTATTTGCTTTTAATGACCTGCTGTTCCACTGTAATACACATAATTTATTCTTCATAGTTTTATGATTAATAGACGGGAAGGTTAATATTCAGATTCGGATCCGGATCCGTTATAATTAAAATCCATCTTATCTGTAGGATTATCGGTATCGCAAATTTTATTAACAAATTCTCTTATTTCCGTATCTGCAAAAGTAACAGGAGTAGATGGCAAGTGTTTTTGCAATTCTTTAACAAATGTAGATAATATAAATACGGATTTTTCTTTAAAGCTCATATATTCATCCCTATACTTATTAGTATAAACTGAATTTAATTTTAATTGGGGAGTTTTTTTCAGTGGCATTGTTTCTGTAATGGGGGATATTGGAGAAGATTTACATTTTTTGGGAGAAGGAATATTGGATTTGATAACGGGTTTTCTTACGACTACTGGAGAACTTTGGAGAGTAGTATGGTTCAAATTAGGTAAGGGAGGAAAGTTATCAGTGTTATTTAATACTGAAAATCGGTTATTTGTAACAATTTTAGCGTAAGACGGGTTGATGTAAATGTTTTCAGCTTCCCTAAATGATACGTTTTGTTGTGCCATAATCTGTTTTATTTGTTTTTGTTTTGTAAATATGGGGCATTTCCGCGAGACTGAAGGATGATCGTTTGTTTTACAATATATACAGATATTGTCAGCTTTACATTCTTCCTCACGATGATTTATGTCAGTGCATTTTTTACATCTACTCTCTTTAAGGTGCATATCCACCAAAAAATAATTTTTAGCAAACGTTTGTGAACGTTTATTAATGCTTGCAAATGTTAGTTAGTTGTAGCGTCTCCACCAGCAACTATTCGCAAACAGCTGTACATTTGGCATCATTTGTTGGTGTTCCGTGTGTCGTCGACATGGCTCCGAAAGGAAAACGTATTGGTAGTGCCGCAGCTTTCATAATTATGTCGGTGTTAATTGAAAAAGAGAATAGAAAAAAGCAAAAAAGGAAACATAAGTTTTGGACATCCCAGTTTTTGAAAACAAGACGGTCAATGCAATTGCTAACTGACTTAACAACAAATGATAAGAGTGGATTATTTAAAAATTTTTGCCGTATGTCAGTGGAAGATTTTGATTTTATTCTTTCGTTAATCGGCCCAAAAATATGTAAACGCGATACAAATTATAGAGATTGTATTCCCGTAGAAGTTAGACTGGCAATCACACTTCGTTTTTTGGCTACAGGAGATTCCTACAATAGCCTTATGTATCTATTTAAAGTTTCCAAGCAATTAATTTCACAAATAATTCCTGAAGTGTGTGCGTGTATCATAGAAGCTCTGAAGGAATACATAAAAGTAAGTACACGATTGAGCATTAACTCTTTATTTATTCGTATAGGTGTTTTGTACTTTAATAATAAAACATATTATAATGTAAGTACATTCGGGTTGAAGCTCGCTACATAAGTTGCTACTGATCCTGAAGGCTGATTATCGAGATTCGCTGTGTTCACCACTGATGTTTCTTGCGATTTATCTTTTTGTAAAGTGGTCTCAATATTGTATGAGTTTTTTACCTGCTCTGTAGAAACACAAGGATATGGTGATTGTGGTTGAGCAAACGGTGTAGATGTTCTTGACCAATCATTGTTATTACTTGCAATGCTTGAATATGGTGAGGGATATGGACTTGTAATTGTTGACGGTGATTGTAGATGATTATAGTAGATCGCGTTAGAATCGGCATGCACGATGTGATTATCATATTGACCCAGATCGGCGTTAAATAAAATGTTATTGAACAAATGTTGGACCACTGCTTGTGTTCGTTTACTATAACTTCGCAGTTTCCCAGCAATATGCCATATATGCCATATATGTCACAACCATCACGTTGAGCACACTCTTGTAGAAGATTGAAAGCTTTGTCAATACGAGGATCAGGTGTGGCTTCAAGTTTGGGTTTTTTGTTTTTGGCGGTACATTCCTAGAGTGCTTTGCTTTTGTTTTTTCTGAGGCACTTGTATCAGTAATTTCCTGAGTGGCGCTATTATTTATCGACGCAAAATCTTCTGTATCTTGAAAACTTTCCTCTTCAGTCGCTACTTCTACTACATCATCAGCATCGTTATCCTAAAAAACAAATGATTGATTGAATATGGTTTTTTTTTTTAAATTGCAGATGCCAGATAGTGAACAGGAATGGCTGCAAGTAAGTGAAGAATTTGAACAACAATGGAATTTTCCTCATGCAATTGGTGCAATAGACGGAAAGCATGTAGTTATACAATGTCCTGGAGGCAGTGGAAGCGACTATTTTAACTACAAATCATTCTTTAGCATAGTGCTATTTGCGTTAGTTGATGCAAATTACAATTTTCTGTTTGTGGATGTCGGATGCCAAGGCAGGATATCGGATGGAGGTGTTTTTAAGAATACACAGCTATACAAAGGTCTAGAAAATGGCCAGTTTAATTTACCACAACCAGAAATATTGGCAGGACACGAAACGCCCCTACCTTACGTAATTTTAGGGGATGAAGCTTTTGCCTTGAATGATTATTTACTGAAGCCCTACTCAGGATTGCACGAAAAAGGCTCACAAGAAAGAATTTTTAATTACAGACTCAGTAGGGCGCGCAGAGTGGTTGAAAACGCGTTTGGGATTTGTTCATCTGTTTTTCGTGTTTTAAGGAAGGCATTGCTTTTAAAACCAGAAAACGCACAGTTGGTTGTGATGGCTTGCGTGTATCTACATAATTATTTACGTAAAAGCAAATCTTCAAAGAATATATATTGTCCCGAAGGTATGTTAGACAGCGAAGTAGATGGAGAAGTGACTCCTGGTACTTGGAGAAATGATACCAATACGTCATCTCTATTAAATTTAAGGAAAGTTCCAAGAAAATCATCGACACGTGCTCAACAATTTCGAGATGATTTTTCTAAATACTTTATGGGTAATGGCACTGTTAGCTGGCAGAATGAATATGCTTAACTTTTTTTATGTACTTTTGTTAAATAAAGTCAAATAACTGAAAATCTGTTTACCTTCACAGTATCCTTGTCTAGGTTAAGATCCGCTGTGGTAAGTGTTTTTCGACATTTATTTTTGTCAAGTAAGAACGCAAAAGCTCTATAACCAAACCATTTGCTCTCATACACCTCATCTCGACCTGTAAGAAAAGGTGCATTAGTGTTAAAATTGTAACTTAATCAAATGAACGCCAAAAATGGGTTGGGGGCAGAGGTTTTTTTTTAAATTATTATCTCCAAGTAAATTAGTCACTTGTCTTGTAGTTTATAATCTGGGGCCTTCAGATAATAAATTTGAAAAATTAACATACCACTTCCAGTCGTCATGGACTTTTCTTGCTTCGCTTTTTCTCTTCTGAAAGAGGAGAGCAGAGAATTTAGTTTTGCCTTTACAACATCCACAGTGGTTTTCGCATCTCTTGCAATTTCACTCCACGCATCGTGCTTTTTTGTTTTATTGTAATAAAACTTATGGGTACTTTGCCATATTTCTGGTTTCATTTCATAAAGTTCAATTAATTGCAAACATTTATCGTTATCCCACTCCATATTATTATTATTAAAACTTTCTCAATTTAGGTTATGCGTAGGTACTCGATCCGTTCCGAAAAATAACATTCCTTCACTGCGACCACGTCTCCACTAAACGCACAACGCGCGCACACAAACAACGAATCCCTTTTGATGTACCGACATCGCTCGGAACACGGACAAACCATTGCTAACGTTTGCGAATGCACGTCGATTTCGTCTCCACCAAACAAATATTGAGTTTGCAAATATCTGCTAACAATCGCAATCATTTTGCGCGCTTGGTGGATATGCACCTTTAGATTTGCACTGTTTGGCCGAATGGCCGTATCGTAAACAATTGTAGCATTGCACCACTGGTTGTATGTAAGGCTCTACCTGAAAGTTACACAGGTTGATCTGTATATTTTGTGGTATTTCATTACCCAGAAATTGTACGATCATTTGTCTTTTGACTAGACAAGCATTTCCATCTGAATCTATTATTTTTCTTTTCATCCGTTGTACGCCTACTACTTTTTTATTGGAAATGATGGCATTCAATAAATACTCTTCATCGAAGCAAGTGTCTACCATTCTTATAAGACCTTTTTTGTGAGTATAGAATCTAGGGATATATGCTATAAGATTGTTTTTTTGTATTACCAAATGATTGACAAGAGAATTTGCTGTTTCCAACGTTTTAAATATAACTTTTACACGATTTATTCCTACTGATTTGATATCCTCAACATCTTTCTTTAAAGCGTCATCCGTAAGAAGATAATGACCTATTTTAATAGGGAATAGCCTACCAATGTTTTTTTCTTTATGTTCCACAAAAACAAAATAAGGGCCTTTATCGCCTGGACTATAACGATTTTCTAAATCTATAATATTATAAATTTCATCTTTTTTCACTTGTTCCTTATTGATACCAGATTCTTTTAAATCGGGCGGCTTATCGCCGCCCGTTTTTTCTGCCATATTCGACTAATTAGACGTTTATTTTAGGTTTACAATGAATTAGTCCCAAAAGTATTATTAAATATAAATTACTTATCTGAATGAAAAACTTGTTTCAGTGAAATCTCAAACACTCGAACACGTCCACTCACTATGACTGTCGAATTCGAACTGTAGAAGAGGTTACAAAATGGGATGCACAAAATGGGATATTTCACGTGCTCCGTGACTACGGATGCTACTGAATTTTTTTTCCAAAGCATCTTGTTGGAAAGGCCTCGTCATTATATATCTGTTATATTTGCCTTCCAATAACAGAGGACATAATTATATGAAGTCCTCTAGGGTGAAAATAAAATTTTTCACAGTAGGTACTGGGCATTTTTTTACAAAAGTATTTCATTGTTTACAATGTTTCTATGCATCGCCTCCAAAAGAGCATATGAGCCGACGATAACTTTACTGCAGCTTTTAACGGCTTTCCAGGTGGACTGGAGTTTATGCCGACAAAAAGGTCATCAAAAAATAAAACAGCCTCAGCAGTGTCAATGGATTTCTCATCCAGCTTGATTTCGGGCTTTTCTAAAAAAATGAAATTATTATAACCATCAACATATATTCGATTTATAGCCAATTTTAAAGTGAATGTACCAAAAAGTTATAACCCTAAGTCACCGCTGTACTTACACCATTTCAAAATTCGCTTCATGAGATTTACCATTCGTCGACTGAAAAGTTGAGTGCAGCACTATACTTTCATTTTATAAATTTCCCCCCTGAAAATGAGATGGAGTATTAGATATAGCATTTAAAATATACAAAGTATTAAACAAAAAGAAATAAAATTGAAAAACTAACCTGTGGCTATCAGTCAAATTGCTGCAAATTTAGTCCTCATCCTCTGCATCCATCATATAAAATGACTCTAAATGCTCCCACCTGGCAATTCTTGGGACACCATCCTTGATAAAGTGCATTTCTTTATTCAATAAATTGTACCTTATTCCCTTAATGAGATGAGGACCATCAAAAAGCGGAACTATTTCCTTCCCATCAACGAAGAACCCAAAATTATTATATTTTTGATTCCTCCTCAAAAAGTCTGCCTTTGTGTCACCAATAAGGCTTCGAATGGCAGCTTGATTGGCACTTACCTGGTCGCAAACTATTGCTACAACATCTAGACCTGCTTTTTGACAGTTTTCAATGACCTGTGAAACAACATCTCATGAATAAAATCATATTATTATTATTATTAACAAAACAATAGCACATATGGCACAATAATAATGTGAATTTCAACAAAATTAGTTACATTTCTAATTTGACATTTCAAGTCGAATGTCTTGATTACCATTACTAAATGTGTAGGGAAGTGGCTTTTTCCATTGCCTGTAAAGTCTTTCTGTCATTGTCTCCTAGATCATGGAAGCCATAGATGTAGTCTTCTCTTTGATTATATATTAGTCCCATATCAATTGACATCTCATCAAATATAATAATTGATTTCTTGTCAATTATTTTTAATTTATCCTCTTGTGTTTTTAAAGATTCCATCAAAGGATTATCTATCCCTGTTTGTAAGTGGACTTTGTTTAAAAGGTTTGTTGGTGTTTTTTGTAGGTAAGGTGAAAACCTTGGAGAGGACTCGATAGCCTTTACCACTTGCTTTTAAAATGCTTAGACATAAAACTTTCTCTCTCATCTCCCTGCATTTGGTCTTTTTTTCAAGTCCTTACTTGGGACATTATGAAATTATAGGTAGGCTCATTGACTTTTTCCCTAATGCCTTGGAATTGAGAGCAAGTATTTTTAGCAGAATTTAGACGATCCTGAAAATTTTTCATTCTACCGTTCATCTGTGCCATTCTGTTCGCTGCCTTAACCACTTTTTTGTAAAAATGTTGCTGTTGGTGATAACTTTGACTGGCGAGTAACATTGACTTTAAAATTTGTGATTCTGTAATAAAACAATTTTATTAATAGTATTACAGATGAAAAATTATTATAAATATGATTGACTTTTAATTTAATATTGCATTTGGACAAAATGCTCTCTTCTTCTTCTTTTCCTTGCTGGCCTTTGCAATACGCTGATGTCAAGTTGTGTAGCGCCTGATAACTGTCAGTAGGATAAATTTTACTCAATAAACAGATACAAATTTATCTGAACTTTTACCGGAGGGATAAAATTTATACTGCTGGTAACTATCAGAGGTTTTAACAGCACTTTATTAAACCGGCCCTTAAGGGTACTTTAGACTATGTATTTATCACATGAGTTATCACATGATGTTATCACATGAAAATGGTATGATTTTGAGTGCCTTCCGAGTTAGGTTTCTGCAGTTTTGAAGTATATGACGTATACAATCGTTCCGAATAAGTCGGAATGGTTTCATACTCCACCACGTTGTCAAATGACTCAAATGTTAGTTATCAGCGTTTTGTGAGTAAACAAAAATCTTAACCTCTTTAATCTTATTCTTTGTTTCGTTACCTATGCTGTTTATTCTCCATTCATTTGCAAATCGCTTTTGTACAAACAGTCTCACAAGCTATTATGCATTTATAATTCTGAAATCGATACTAATGAAATTATGAACATCATCTTCGAGTCAAGTAAGAGTACTAGCAGCTCCAGTTTGTCCTTGGCCAGGATCTGCTCATGATTCGACAATATTCAACAACTCGAGATAAGGAGCAAGGTTTGAAAATGGTACCTTTGGTAATGCTCTACTTGTTGGTGATAGTGGCTATGGTGTAATAAACTACTTAATTTCTCCTTTGACAAATCCTGTGCTCCCAGCAGAACTTTTCAATGAGAGCCAGATAAGGACAAGGAATCCTATAGAAAGGTGTTTTGGTGTTTCAAAACGACGGTTTACTGTCTTGGCAATAGGTATTCGCCTTAATCTCAATAAAGTACAGGAAATTGTGGTTGCTTGCACAATATAGCATGCCAAAGAGGGGATCCAGTTGATCCAGCAATAGAAATGGCAATTCAGGAGACAAATAATATGGATTTCCAAGTAGTGCCAGATATACCTAGGTTTAACAACAACAATGCAACTATGTACAATTTAATACATCAGTATTTTCAACAATAATAATTATGTAATATTATTGTATCAATATATTTATTTTTGAAATGTTTTATAGTATCAATCTCTACAAATCAATGTTTATAATTTTGAGAGACACAATTCTGTATTATATAGATATTTATGCTAGTTATTTAATAGTTTTAGCTTCTTATTTTTTACTTGTACCGCCACCTGTGTATTGGACTGAAACTATGGACCACCGACCATAGTTGTAGCTCTGTAGTTCAACGGGTGACGAATGACAGGACAGCCATGTCGTTACCGCGGGCTTGTCAGTCAATGTACCGATTTAATGAATAAATGTAGTGTTTTATTCTTGAACTTATTTGTATGATTATTTTTTATCCGTTCGGGCCCTTACATCATACATGGTGTCAGGTGTAAAAAAAAAGTGTTTGTGAATAGCATGCAACGTGGTCTCTTCTGGATTGGTACCCATCGTTGGAAATAAAAAAACATTCTAGTTCTTGTTAGTTAGTTCAAAACTCTAGTAGTATATTCGTGAGAATAGCTGGTAAGTACACCTTTAAGAAAAAAGAAAAAAAATAGTATCCTCTACAATGGATTGGTACTTTAAACCGCCAGATCATTTGTCAATTGAAGGAAGCTTGGCTGATAACTGGCAAAAGTTTGAACAAAAATTTCAGAATTTTTTGACTGCTACAGGCTTGAGTAGTGGAGACGATGAAAAGAAAATTGCAATTTTATTGAATCTAGTAGGTGATGATGGCCTTGATCATTATAACTCATTTGATCCTTTACCGGCAGACCAACGAATGCTTAACAATGTCTTGAAAAAGTTCAAAGACCACTGTGAACCCAAGAAAAATGTTATATACGAGAGGTTCTTATTTAACAGCATTACTCAGCAAGGAGGACAAAGTTTTGATAGCTTCTTGACAGAATTAAGAACAGCAGGAAAAACAACTGGTTATGGTAATTTATTAGAGGAGTTCATAAGAGATAGGATAGTGATGGGCATCTACAACCAAAGCACAAGAGAAGAATTGTTAAGGAAATCTGACTTAAAGCTGACGCAAGCAATAGACATCTGTAGATCAAGAGAAGTTAGTCAAAAACAGTTAAAAGTTTTGCAGAATTAAGCCAGTGTGAGGTTCTGTAAAATCCAAGCAGTTTTTAATAGAAAAAAGAGAGAGGAAATGTGAGTTTTGTGGCTATGTACACCGAGAGAAGAATGTGTGTCCTGCCTGGAATAAAACATGTGCCAAGTGCCAGGGTCGCAATCATTTTGCCAATGTGTGCAAAAAAGTACAAAATACTGACCAGAAGGAGAAGAAATGGGAAAGAAAGAAAGGTGACAGAAGACTGGGCAAGAGAAAAGTGCAAACAGAAAATTACAGTGATAGTGAATCAGAAAATAGTGATTGTGAGAGCAGTTCGGATGAGTTGTATGTCCAGTCCACAAGAAAAGTTGATACTGTAAACAATGCAAAGAAGCCAGTGTCATGGTTGCAGGCAATTAATGTTGAAGGCCATAAGGTAACATTTAAGCTAGATACAGGATGTGAAGTAAGCATTTTAACGTTGAACATTGTTAGAAAACTAGGGTTACTTGATAAAATGAGAAAAACTAAAGTCAAACCAGCTCCGTATGGCAGTTCCGATTATGTATTCACTCCGATAGGAGAAGTCATCTTAAAATGTCAAGTTAACAACATAGTTAAAGATATATTTTTTACAGTTTGTGACAATGATGAATTGCCATTACTGAGTTGTGTTGATTGCGTCGATCTAAATTTAGTTAAAAGAGTAGACACAATTTTTGCAGAGTCTTGTCAGTTTACATCACTTGATAACGTTGTTAAAAGATATCCGGTAGTTTTTGGGGGGCTTGGTTCTTTTCCTAGAGAACATCACATAACATTGAAAGAAGGTGCATTTCCTATAGTTTAACCACTCAGACGGTTTCCAGTTGCACTGCATGATCGCCTAAAACTTAAGCTTGATGACCTTGAAAAACAAGGCATCATAAGAAAAATTGATAAACCGACTGAATGGTTGAACCCTCTAGTAATAGTTGAAAAGAAAAACAAAGACTTGCGCTTGTGCCTTGATCCAAAACACTTGAATTTGGCAATAAAACGAGAACGATTTTTAATACCTTCAGCTGAAGAAATAGCGATTAAACTCAACAATAAAAAGTATTTCACAGTCTTGGACATGAAAGACGGATACTTTCAAATTCGTATTGATGAACAGAGTCAAGAATATTGTGTCTTTGGAACGCCCTTTGGAAGGTATGCATTTTGTCGCTTACCTTTTGGAATTTGTTCAGCTCCTGAGGTCTTTCAAAAACATAACTATGAAATATTTGGCGATATTGAAGGCGTAGGCCTGTATTTTGATGACTTGATTATTACAGGCATTAATGAAACTGAACATGATAATAATTTACGGTTGGTTTTGGAAAGAGCACAAAAATATAATATTAGATTCAACGAAGACAAAATTCAATTTAAATCCAATTGTGTCAAGTTTATGGGTCAAATTTACTCAAAGGAAGGTGTCAAGCTGAATAAAAATTATGTCAAACCAATTCTAGAAATGCCAAAACCAAAAGACAAAACTGAGTTATTGAGAATATTGGGTATGGCTAAATATTTAGGCAAATTTTTGCCTAACGTGTCAAAAATAACAGCTCCTTTGAGAAATTTGACCAGAAATGATGTTGATTGGAATTGGACTAAATGGCACGATGAATCTCTAACAAACCTAAAAGACATGTTAACTAAGCCCCTATTTTGTCATTTTTTGATTCAACAAAACCTATTGAAATAGACACTGATGCATCTAAGGATGGTCTAGGTGCGTGTCTGACTCAAGAGGGTCACCCGATAGCTTTTGCGTCTAGGAGCTTAACTCCCTGTGAGCAAAAGTATGCACAAATAGAGAAAGAGATGCTAGCAATTGTGTTCGCTACACAAAAGTTTCATTATTTTATTTATGGCTTTGATATAAAAATGAACTCAGATCACAAACCATTGGAAACAATCATGAAAAAAGATCTAGCATCTACTTCTCCTCGCTTGCAAAGGATGAGACTACGTTTACTAAATTATAACATTACAGTGAATTATAAACCTGGTAAACTTCTCTATGTAGCTGATACTCTTTCAAGAGCCTTCTTGCCAGAAACTGGATTAAAGTCTGATCAAGAATTTAACTTTGCAGTACACTCTGTGTCAAAAAATTTGGCTATGTCGGGAGAGCGAAAAGAACAGTTTAGGCAAGAAATCTTGAAAGATGAAGTTCTCAAACTAGTTATTAACTTTCATAAAAAAGGCTGGCCCAATCATAAGAATGAAGTTCCTGTTTCTGTGAGGCATTACTATAAAATCAAAGATAACCTAAGCTATGTTGATAAATTGTTGTTTTATGGTGAGAAAATTGGTGTTCCATCTTCCGTAAAAAGTGATATGTTGAAATTATTGCACGAGGGTCATATTGGCATTGAAAAATGCAAGAATCGTGCGAGACAAATATTTTATTGGCCAGGGTCATCTGTTGATATTGAAGCCTATATTAAAAAATAAATAATAAATAAAAATAAAAAATTTGTGAAACGTTTGCTAAAAAACAGCAGAAAGAGTCGCTATTACCTTACGAATTACCTAAACGTCCGAGTGAAAGATTAGGGTTAGACATTTTTTCGTACGCTAATAAAAGTTTTCTCATTGTATTTGATTCGTACTCTAATTGGCTAGAAATGCCTCAAATCAAAGATAAATCTGCAAAATCAGTTATTTTGACTTTAAAATCTGTTTTTTCTGTACACGGATCACCTGATAAAGTAACTGCTGACAATGTACCATTCAATAGTCTAGAATTCAAGACATTTGCAAAAAAATGGAATTTTGAAATTATATTGCGCAGCCCTTATTACGCACAAGCTAATGGACTGGCAGAAAAAGAAGTAGATATAGGTAAGAAAATGCTAAAAAAATGTTTGAAAGAAAATTCTGATATACACACTGCTTTATTGCAATATAGAAATTCACCCCTCAAGTATATTGGTCACTCTCCTGCACAGTTATTAATGAATAGGATTTGTAAGACAAAGGTGCCGATAAATTCCAGTTTGTTGCAACCCAAACTCTGTGAAGACGTTTCTGAGAAATTGTCACATAGACAGAATATTTACAAGTCTCACTATGATGAAAATAGTAAAGATCTAAAACCTTTGGACCCTAAAGCCAATGTTACAATTTTTGACCATGTAAAGAATGAGTGGAAGCCTGCACAAATTGTTTCTAAACACAGCTCTCCTAGATCTTATCTCGTAAAAGATTCTTTTGGCAATATGGTCAGGCGTAATCGAATTGACCTTAAAGAATCCTTAAATGATTATATACCTAACACTAAGGAGCCTGACTTGGACGATAGTTGTGTTGAACCTTTGGTTCAGCCTGCTGTGTCGCTTAAAAAGACAAACCGGTCACTGGAAGCTTCACCAAAATCTTCATTATCCAGTCCAAAAGTTTTAGATCACGATGTTAAAACTAGATCTGGTCGGGTAATAAAAAAAACGGAAAAACTTAACTTATAGGAGGGGATGTATTATATAGGTATTTGTGCTAGTTAATTAATAGTTTTAGCTTCTTATTTTTTACTTGTTCCGCCACCTGTGTATTGGACTGAAACTATAGACCACCGACCATAGTTGTAGCTCTGTAGTTCAACGGGTGACGAATGACAGGACAGCCATGTCGTTACCGCGGGCTTGTCAATCAATGTACCGATTTAATGGATGTAGTGTTTCATTCTTGAACTTATTTGTATGATTATTTTCTATCCGTTCGGGCCCTTACATCATACAATCACTGGTAATAAGAATAAGATAATTTTTTTAACCATCAATTTATGATAGCATAATTTAAGTTATTAACTTTTTAGCTGTATATTAAAAATTTGTTGTAAATAATTATAATGTTTGCTTTATCTCTCTGTAATATTTGTATATGGACAGATGTATTTTTATTTATATAGGAGCATAATTTTTTTGTTAGAATACTAATTATTGGATTAAACGACTTACCTTAAGGAAGTTGAATCCAAATTATACGAGCATCTGGTTTCCAATATATAACACACTGTAGTATATTCATCATCTACAAAATGTCCACAACGTTAAAAGAAATAAATTTTTCGCACCCTGTATTGCCCGGCTATCCAGTCTATCTAGGTACCTCTGTCGTATCTCGTCGTCCCTTAACCCCTCATTATTAGTTGTGTTTAGATCGTATAAATCCATTGGGATAGTCTATATGGTAGACTAAGGTTGGGAGGGAGTTTATATATATTGGAAACCAGATGCTCGTATAATTTGGATTAAACTTCCTTAAGGTAAGTCGTTTAATCCATTAATTATACTTCACATCTGGTTTCCAATATATAACACACTGTAGATGTTCAAAGCAACGATATAATAGAAAGTGGTCACTCATAAAGAAAGTGTAATCCTGTTAAGATATGTTTAATAATAATTGTGAGATTATACATCAAGAACCACAAAACAAAAATAAAATAACACATCAACTTAAAAAGATACAAAAATTAATAAAAATGATATATAAAGGCGACAAAGTAGGAACACTTAAGCCTCTTTCACACAAGCAGGATATTTATCCGTCCGTATGATCGCCCGGCCGGGCGGCACCCTGGAGCTCTCTTCACACGGGAGTCTGCGAAAATCCGGACCACATGGTGCTAGATATTTTAGTTTGCCGCTGATTGTGATGGACAGTAGACGCAAAAAGATTTTGTTCGCTTTATTAAAACATCGGCGAAAAAACAAAGTAATAGGCAAATTTGGGTTCACCCTTTGCTAGAAAGCAGATATCTGGAAGGAGCATTCTTTGTGCTTTTTCAACAACTAAAAGAGGACGAAAATAAGTTTTTAAATTATTTCCGTATGAGCGTTTCTTCTTTTGATCAGTTGCTGCAACGTGTACAGACACAGCTACAAAGACAAGATACAAGTATGAGGAACTGCATCCAACCTGAACAAATGCTGGTTGTTACATTAAGGTAAGTTTCTTTAAAATAAATAAAAAACAAAATATACATTCTGGGTTAATATTCTTTATTTTTTAATGCAAAAATATATTTATTATTATAATACTTCAAAAGATCAAAAGTCAATATCTAAATTCTGTGAGATAGGGGATGACAAATTGTTATAATTACTACTCGTAGATTGTGTGTCGTTAGAATCAGGATACAGGTAAGGTGGAGATATGATATTAGTAGAATTGCTACTCGATGGAATCGTTTGATGATGTTGACAGGAGACCCTGGATAGCAGAGGAGTGTATGAAAGGTGAGAAGAGTTGCAGGGGCACTGTTGTGTGTGTTGTTGATAGTATGGAGGAGCATAAATCTACAGCTGTTGAGGTTGTGTTGTTGGAATAGAGACAGGGTTCTGAATGTTTTTAATCACCTGCAGAACTCCCATCTGAAAATCTACAATCTGGTTGTCAGTGAACTTTGGAACAGAAGGAAGAATGCCCTTAAAAAATTTCATATGACGGTCCTCTTGGTCTCCTGCCTCGATCGATTTAAGCATCCTAATTCAAATTCGTCGAGGGTGCGCTTCCTCTTTCTCTTTGACTGTTGCACAGATGTAGTCTTCACGGTAGGGATTTTTGCAGATGGAGTTTGCGAAGTCTGCTTAGTTGCATCTGGGGTCTCCGTCCCTTGATCTGCTGCCTATTGGTCTGGGGTCTCCGTCCCTTGATCTGCTGCTGATTGGAGTTCTTCAGTCTGCTGCTGACTTTCTGCCTCATCTGTGCGCTCATAGGCCATGCTGGAATCAGTTGACCGGTGATATAAGCCTTGCTCTAGAAAATGTAATTGTTCGTGATACAAATACTTCCGCAGTTTTGACGCAGCAGCTCCTGATTTTTTCGAGTTTTTGTCTCGGTTCTTCCATTTGAGCCACTGGTCTCTGATATTATTCCACCTTTTAACAACCAGTTGACCTGTAACAAAAAAATATTTAACAAATACTAGACTAGAATTTTTTATTTTCAATTTATTGTTTACTTTTTTTTACTTTCAGGTACCTGGCTAGTGGATGTAGCTTCACAGATCTGTATTATAGCTATCGATTGGGAATTTCTACAATTACAAAAATTGTTTGAGAGGTCTGTGACATTCTTTGGTCGTCCTTATTTGAAGAATTTATTCCTAAACTTACGAAAGAACATTGCGATTCAGTTGCTGCTGGATTCGAAAAACGAGCAAATGTTTTCCACAGCATTGGTGCTGTGGACGGGAAACACATTAGAATTGTAAAACCCGAGTTTAGTGGTTCCTTATACTATAATTATAAGTCCTATTTCTCGGTTGTGTTGATGGCAGTTGCTGACTCGAACTATCGATTCATTTATGTTGATGTAGGTGCATATGGGAGTGAGTGTGATTCAAGTATTTTCAAATAAAGTACTTTGTGGAAGAGTATACAACAAAAGTCCTTGGAATTGCCACCTGCAAAGCCTTTACCTGGTTCTGAAGCTCCAAACGTACCTTATTTTCTTATAGGAGACGAAGCTTTTGGATTAAATACTAATTTACTACGGCCTTTTGGAGGAAAGGAACTTTCACAGAAGAAAAGAATTTTAAATTATCGCCTCAGCCGAGCCAGGAGATATGTTGAGTGTTCCTTTGGTATACTGACAAACAAATGGAGAATTTTGCATCGACCTTTGAATGTTAATACAGATTTTGCCGTTAGTATTGTGAAATTGGGTATGAATAATTTGCCAGCACAACCTAATATGCAAGGTGGAAGGGCAGCTTATGATATCAGAAATGTTCTAAGTGACTATTTTCTAACTGAAGTAGGCAAAGTATCATGGCAGTTGTCGAAAATTTAGAAGTCTTGTTTTATTAATAATACTATTACCCAGTCATAACATATGTTTATTTCAATGTTCATAAGAAATAAGAGGCACATGATAAAATAATTTTTAACATACCAATTTTTTTTCTTTTCCCGTCACTTAAATTTTCAAAATTTTCCTTCAACTGGACACAAATACTTCTCCACGCTTCAGTTTTTTTATTACGATTTTTGTAATCCTCGGTAGCTTTGTTCCAGATTTCTGGTTTATCCTGAACTAAACTAATCAGGAATTCAGAATCTATTTCTTCTACTTCTTTCGACATGATCAAATGCTCGTAGCTACACTGCAGAGTACACACACAGTCTTCTCGACAACAGAATGCACGCTACTGGCCTGCAAACTAGTATAGACAAGTATAGACCAATCGGGCGATTAAACACCCGGATCATGTAAACGCATTCATAGCACACTGTGGTCCGCTAGGGCATAGTCCGGGCGATTGCCCGTCCGAGCTCCGTGATTTCCAGCGGGTACATCCGGGCGTTTTGTATGCCCGGACGGCGATTCACCCGTGTCCGGAAAGTGTGAAAGAACATATGCTAAACTGTGTATTGCTACTTGTCCGGCTAATGCCGAAAACTCGGACGGGCAAACACCCTGACCGTGTGAAAGAGGCCTCATTCTATGTAATAGTGTATTTATTGAGAAAAAAAAAGATAATAACTCTAACTACGAATACCAGATTTCAATAGCTTATTTGTTCATATTCGGTATGAAATCTGAAAAGTTTTGCTCATTGGTCACAGGTCTATCGTAAAATCTTGTGAAAACCTCAGATTTTTGAGTCCACCCTGCAGCTTCGCGAATTGTTTCTATGTTGAAACTAGCTCGTGCTGCGGCTGAAGTAGAAGCTTGCCTGGTAGAATGGCTCTTAAAAGTATTGATGTTGATGCCGATTTGTTCAAGTGTCGATTTTATCCAACGATTTACTGTTTGGGATGATGCGGGATGAATAGGTTTCTTAAGAGTAAGTAATAATTGCTGATTACTTCCATTTCTGAATTTAGAAGTGGCTTCCAAGTAGCGTAGCAATGTTGATGCTACACAAAGTTCAGGTTTTGATTTGAAAACGTCAAAAGAAAGAATTGGTTGGCATCTCTTTGGGTTTGATGAATTCAAAATGTCATCGATAAAAATATTAATACTTCCATTTTGATTAATCTTTATATTATTGATTTTTATTTTAGTTAGGTTTTGAACCCTTTGTGCTGTTGTGAGAGTAAGTAAGGTGCTTAGTTTTAATGTTAATTTCACGTTATTTTGTATTTTGGGAAAACTGGTTTTGTTTTAAAGACCCCTTTCAAAAACCTTTTAATTAATAGATTTTGTTCCTCTGAAAATGGAAACAGTAAAGTGAGAGCGGATTTATGTGTGTTAAGGCTGATGTAGGAAGCTCCATTTTCAAACTCTGTCTGAAGGAATTCCATGACCAGTTGAGCATTAGAGTTAATTAACTGTTGGTTGATATTTTTTTCCCGGCACCATTTCCACCATTTAGTGTATGTTGTGTTATATTGCTTCCGCGTGGAAGCACTTAACGATGCCAGCAAAGTAGTTAATGTGGATTCAGGTGCATTCCTTTGACGAAATGCTTGGCGCAAAGTTTCGCTGCAGCCAGGGTAAGGGTTGCACTCATTGGGTGTGGTTTCCTAAAAGGTGATAATAATAGTGTTGAAGAAGGTTTTAAAATCAGTGGGGTGGCAGCTAACAATTGTTGGAACAACGGATACCACGCTTGCGAAGACCAGTATGGTACAATTAATATGCCTGTTGCATTATCTAGGATTATTTTGTTTAACACTTGTGGAATCAAGGAAAAAGGTGGAAAAGCATAAAAATATATATCATACCATGAGATTGTAAAGGCATCTACTGCAAAAGAATCGGGATCTTTGTGACATGATACATATTTTTCACATTTGGTATTCAATTTTGAGGCAAATAAATCAAGTTCTGGTGTACCAAACTTGTTTATGACTTTGATGTACTCTTTTCCACATAAAGCGTACTCAGTTTCGATCGATGTAGACCTCGATTCTTTGTTAGCTTGTATGTTGCCTTTTGTATTGATGTATGATGCAAAGATATACATATTTCGCTCCTCGCACCAATCCCAGATTTGTGATGTGACTGAATTAAGATGTCTGTGTTTAACACCGCTCATGCGGTTTATATTAGAGATTGCAGTGGTATTATCTAATCTTAGCAAAATGCGACAGTTAGTTTTATTAAGAGCAAAACATTTCAATCCATAATACGCTGCTATTAATTCCAAATGGTTAATTTGCCAAGTTTGTTGATCTATAGTCCAAAAACGATGCGTGGCTTCCCCGTTAGCAAATGCACCCCAACCAGTTGTCGAGGCATCCGTAAATATTTCCATAATAAACTCTTTTCGCTTAAAATGGAAATTTGGATTCTTTTTCAATGTATCTATCCACCAATCGATTTCTGGGTGTGAATATTCTGGTAAGGACATAACCGCATTGTAAACCGAACGGGATTTTTTTAAGTTTAAATATTTATGTCTTTCAAAGGTTTTAGTGTGTGACCAACCATATGGTATTGCGGGACATGTGAAAATTAAAGACCCCAAGATCCCAGCAAATTCACGAATTCGGCACGTTTTCTTGGTCTTCAGTTTAATTAAAAGATGAAGTATTTTTTCTCTTTTTTCCCTGGGTAACGACATTAGTAGACATTAAATAAGAGAGCTCCTGAGCAGGATCCACGAGAGAGCTCCTGAGCAGGACCCATGAGAGGGCACCTGAGCAGAACTGGTTGACCTACTTTCATTCTGTATATAATGAGAGAGCACCTTTCTGACCGCATATGACCTCTAAGATATTAATGAGTCAGTTGAACTTTTATGTAACAGGAGGGGGACAAGTATATTATACGGGGGCAAGTCAATTATGTGTTTGTATCAAAATGGAAGAATTGAAAGAAGCAGTGCAAACTTTAGTATATGCGTTTAACAAACAACAACAAATGTTTGATCGGGAGCAGATATATGGTAGGGGGATTATATACACAGAGGAAGATTCTATGCAGCAGGTGAAGATGTATAGAAAAGGAGCTGACGCTTTCAAAAAGTTTCTAAAAGGATTAATTTGCATTGTATGTTTAGTGCAGTTATTAAAACACTTAGATTTGGAAAGATGGATATATGAATACAATCACTTACTTCCTGAGGAACTTCGCTTCAAGAATGAGGATGAAGAATATGAAAAATAATATCATGAAATAAAAAAATCAGTAAAATATTGTGTTTTATTTTAGTTATGAAAGATGAATAGGCTATAGATATTTAAAATATCCATGTATATGTGAATTACAAATCGTAAAAAAATGATTGTGAATTATTTTTAGGCCTTATCTGGATGCAAAATAATAATAGGAATGTAACTGTGTAGATAAAATCATATAAAAGATTAAACAAGTTATTATTTTAACCAATTTAAAAAGTTCTCCATTTAATAATAATTCGTTTTCATTCATCAGTAAGCTGGAGCAATTGAAATGTTTTAATTCGCGGTGAAAATAAGATTCTGATGTGAGACTAGTCAGCAAAGAAAGCAAGTTACCATTTTTGGAATAACACGGAAGATTCGATGAGATTTAAATTTATGTATGTCGTTTCAGAAGAAATGAATTGTTTAAGGATGAATAAGTAGTACCCGTATGTACTTGGAAAAACACACTGGGAACATGTAATCATTGAAATTAATTGAAATAAAATTCTGATGTGAGACTATTCTTTAAAGAAAGCAAGTTACCATTTTTGGAATAACACAGAAGATTTCGATGAGATTTAAATGTATGTATGTCATTTCAGTAGAAATGGGTTGTTTTCAAGGATGAATAAGTACCTAGTACCCGCATGTATTTGGAAGAACACACTGGGAACATGTTCTCATTAAAATAAATTGAAATGGTAATGCGGGGATGACAGAACCCATCTTGAAAATAACTTGTTTACAATGCAGTATTGTAGATATATAAGAGCTAAAGTTCAACTTGAAAGTATAGTTTATTTTATCTCGTGAAATGAGAAGTCGTATTAAAGTAAATATATTGAGTGATTACATGAAAACAAGTGAACAAACAATTTGAAAAGATGAATACAATTAAAAAAAGTATACCTATGATTATTAGAAGAGGACCTTCTGAGACAAAGTATCATATGAAAACAATAGATGATGACTGTTCATCACCAAATTCGATGATAATAATATCAGGAGACAGTGAGGAATCTGAAGAAATCCAAAATCGGCCAGTGGAGGATATAAAAAACCAGCCATTGCAAAATTCCGAATATGATAATATTTCTATGGACGGAATTTTGGAAAATGAAATAGATCAACTCTTCCAACCAGAAGACTGGAATAGTGATTTAACACTTACAGAAGAAGCGTTGGATGAAAATCAATCGAATGTGAAAACAATGATAACGAACCATAGTGATAACGTGACCAAGTTCTTCGAATCTAATAAAATCTTTTTGAGTGAAAGTCAAGAACAGAAAATAAGTTTGAAATTGAAGATTGAAAAATACAAAAGAAAATATATAACAACAAAGCACCTCTTGGAAAAGTTAAATCATAATATAAAATTAGCGGAATCAATCAATCGTTTAAACCTATAAATTGAGTACAAAATATATTTTATCGTTTGGAAGTTTTGAAAATGAAATAGATCAAATCCTCGAACCAGAAGACGGGACAACTACTGAAAATGCGTTGGATGAAACTCAATTGAATGTGAAAACAATGATAAAATGATAAATAAATTTGAAATTGTTTAAACCTATAAATTATGTACCTATTTTCATTTCACGAGATAAAATAAACTATCATATTATAACTAATTTTGTGGTTGATTTACCCTGTACATCCATTTAAAGTATATTTTTACAATATCGATATTTATAATTCGCTCTTTTTAAACAGTAACAAATCCATAAAATTAAGATATTGTATATATGTGAAAGAATCTTCAAGCATTTCTTTTTATCAGCCTACAACTCTCGAATCCAATTCAATCGATATAACTTGTTTGTAACTATATAATTAGTAGACACATTGCAATAACAGGGTCGGACTGACTTCTATGTAATATTGGAGTGGAAATTAAAGACGACATGAAATAAAGTATTTTATTCGATCAAACCCAAGTGTAGTAAAATAAAATCCACGGTTCTGGATATGCGACTAATGTCAAAAATTCATAAATTTTTATGTTGAAAAATATAAAAAGACACAATTGAATAGATATTAAAATGAATTAAATATAAAGTTGCATTAATATTAAAATTGTAGTGAAATAAAATCCACAGTACTGGATATGCGACTAATGTCAAAAATTCATAAATTTTTATGTTGAAAAATATAAAAAGACACAATTGAATAGATATTAAAATAAATTAAATATTAAGTTGCATTAATAATGAAATGAAGTCGAAATAAAATCAGCATTACTGGATGTGTTACTAAATTCCAAAAATTTTAAATTTTTGAACAATACAAAAAGATACAATTGATTTAAAACAAATTTATGGCGCAATAATGTTAAAATGTTTGTTGTTGCACAAAAAACAATGATCAACTAAGCAGTATAAAAATAGTTCTTTTTCACAAATAGAACATCTAAAACATGATTCTGGTAAAGTTCCTGCGCTACCGGTAAAATGTTCACTAATATGTTGTGATTCTATGCTTTCACCATGTCCATTATTCAAATCGAAAAAACAACAGGTACATAATCGATATTCACTTGTCGAATAATAGTATTGTAGGATACATATTGGTTTACCAAAACTGGCATTCATCCATTTCACAGTGTTTACTGATTCAATATGGAACGATTTACAATCAATAGTTGAAGTATCATATTCTTGTTCTGAGTTACCGGAACTGATAACTGAATCAACTTCACTGTCTTCATCATCTGCTTCAATTCCATTGTCGGCATTATCTTGGTTGTCTAACAAAACCGCAAAATCGATAGACTCATTATTACTATCCATAGTTTCTTCTTTTTTTGCACTACAGTTTTGGGTTTGATACGTTTTGCGGCGTTTAAACGTATTATATATAGAAATTCAGACATGCGCAAACAAGAGTATTTAGGGCATGCACAAAGGAAAGCAATATTCAGCGTCTCACAACAAAATCATTGATTACAATGTAAGCAAGTAAAAACAAATTTATTCGTAGATTTGTATTAAATATTTGTAGAGTATTCCAACGTCTTGTGTTATCTGTCTTGTTGTTGTTTTCTTTTTTGATTGATGTTTTCATCATCTTGGCAAACTTGCAGTCTGGGCTGAACTTTTAATGTTCTTCATGAACGCAATCTTCGGATTGCCACTCATGAATTTCCACATGACAATTATGACAACTATATCACTTACATCCAAAAAGTAAAATCCACTTAATGCTAACTCGATGGGGGACACTAAACCCTGCCAATTTTTAAATGATTGCAAGCGGTACTCATACAATGATAATAAATCGGAGAAATCTTCTAAACACATATTGATGGTGTGAGTCAAATTCATTTTGCTATAACTATTTATAGATTTCCCCATCCATTCCAATACTAGCATAATTTCTCCCACCACTTTTACATATCTATAAAAAGTCATGAAGATACCATATCGAGTACAGTTTTGTCTTGATAGTTGTGAGTAAAATGTCTTCAAATACTGTTCCAAAGGAAGTGTTTTTGGGAGAACATCGATTTTATTTGAATCAATCAAAATCAAAGTTTGTTACTGCGTGTTTATCAGCAGAATGCACTCCTTGTGTAATCATTTCAGGGAACAGGAATAATTATATAGTTTTTCACGAAAAGGAATGGGAGGAAATATTATGTTTCAAGGATTTAATTAACAATTTTTTCACTGCAGCGAAAACCTTAGACCCCATAGATGCGGGATACTTTTGGCTTCAATTTCAAAAGTTTGAGCAGAATAAAGTGCTAAAAATTTTAACTGGACACGCTAGTATCTGTTTGGGGTATGCAAGTATATCCGAGCTGTGGAAGATATTACCTCTAATAAAGAACACCATTGAAATATTAAAAAACCAGCAGTTTTTAGGAACTTTAAAAATTCTACAACTAGCTGTTACTAAATCACAAGACGTCCCGAAAACAGCACTAGAAGTTCTACAACCAATCAAAAAAATCAACCCAATTACATACAACCTAGGTCTTGAAGTAATTTATAAATATCCTGAATTACTACTAGATGAAAAAAGTCAGCTTTAATGAAAACTTTAACAAAATACATGTTCTATATGTCTGGCGATATGCGTATCATGCAGCAAGAAAAAATGATTGGCAAGCTAGATATCTTGATGAGTTACGCTTCAATCAACGAATTCAACAAACCGCCAAACTTATCAATTCTATTTTACATGTAATACATAGATGTAAAGTTTATAATAAAAGATATGCAGAAATTATATGTTTTATTTAAAAAATAAGTTTACAATACATTATTTATATTAATCCAAGAGTTGTGTGAGTTATCTAATCCCAACCATTTCACCAAAACCTTATTTCCTTTTTTTCTCAATACTTTTTCAACGAGATAAACGTCTGGGTGTTTCACTTTTAAAAGTTCTTCAGTGTAAAAAGCTCCTTGGATAGGTTGATTTCGTTCATCTTGTAAAAGATATGTAGTGGGGTTTGTCACCTTGACTTTAGAAATTTTGAAAATTTCAGTTGACCAGTTGGGTGTATAACGTTTGGAAAACGATTCACGATATTTACTTATGCGTACAAAATCACCTTTTTTTAATTATGTTAACGACTGAACAATTTATAAAGTAATCAAAGTATTTATGCAATTATACCACCCTCTCGCAATTCTTCAATCATAGATATAATTTCATTGTGATGACCTGTATTGCCTGAGAGACCGAGGGGCCGTACCAGCCCTCGGTCTAATCGGATTTGGTTTTAGTTCAGGCTTAATGATGAATGTATATTTATCTTTAATATCATTGGGGAATGTTCTGATGGGTAAATCGGGGTTATGTTCTCGACGAATAGCATTTGTTCGTTTAATAATATCTACATAATTATCCACATCTCGTTTAGTATATACAATAGGGTTTTTTTTTAAAAAGCAACTCGTACAACCCAGGTGTACCCAAATATGTTATATGCTTTACGACAATATCTTTATTTTTGAAGTCTAGTTCAGAGTCACCAATGTAAAACTTTTCTTCGTTGGGATTATGAAAAACGCCCAAAATATGATCATATACCCCTTCTGTATCTCGTATCATCCCCTCGATAAATTCTCTAGGAAGAGGTGTGTCAAACTGTTCAAAATACTCTCTCAAAACGTTTGGGTCGGTGATTGTAGGATGAAAATCACTTATGCTGTCATCGATAAATTGGTCTTGTCTGGTTCTATCTGGAATCTCCCCCGAATCATTTCGAGATTCATAAGTTGTTTCATCTGTTAAAAATCTCGTGTTGTCCTGGAAAGTACTGTGAAAATCTGGATCATTATCGGACTCAAAAAATGCTAGTTGATCGTAACGAGTTGTGGGTGATTTTTTAATGGTAATGTTACCTTTTGTCGGTGATATTTCTTGTTTAATAGATTTCCCCAAAGTTGAAACAAATTATTTAAGAGGTTGGTATGATTTTTCCAATTTACTTTGAGACTCATGCCTCTGCTGTTTGAGAAGTTTATATTTCTTTTTAATATCTTGACGTGATTTTATGAGCTGTTTCCCTAATCGTTCATTCATTGTGACTAATAGATTTCACATTTTTGAGGACTTATATATACATCAAACCCTTTTCGATATTTTCCAGAGGATAATGCACAGTCCTTATCAATAACTAAAAATCCAAACTTATCTTTCCAACAAAACGATCCCATGTTCTTGAATTGTTGAAAACTCATGTCGATATTTGCATGGTCGTCAAAAATATGTTTCAGATTAGTAACATCTTGGGGGAATACAATTAACAGATTAGCATTATCCCGAATTAGTTGTTTTGGAATCGCTGAATATGTTTGACATAAATAAAAACAATCGGTCTCTTTATGTCGACCAAAAAAAAATAAATTTTGATAATATTTTGGTCACAAGACGCCACATCGTCAAATATAACTATGGAATTATGTTTAATATTTTCGGGGAGCGGAAAATCTTCACTTTTACTAAATTCTTGGTAACCGATCTCTCGTATGGGTTGTAGTAATAATCGCAGATATTGATATTTTGGTTGCTGCAGTGATTTCGAATATAAATAAACCTTTTCCTATTTCATACCATTAGGATGTTCCAACAAAGATAACATTACGTTGGTTTTACCACTTCCATTAGGCCCTACTATAAGTGTTCGTTTAGAAGTACCTCCAAATAATACACCGTGATTATTTTCATTTGTCATAGTTTTTAACTGGTAAGGAAACTTGTTGTTTTACAAGCGTCATGTTGAAGACTGCTAGTATATAAAGAGAAACATACATATATAGGTGTTAGTATGAAAAATGAAGCAGTACCACTTGAACGTCGTAGGACGAGAGGTAAAGGGCTTGTTAATACATTGATAAATAAGCTCCCCTTTGAACTGCACGCCCCTGGGGGTATCGGTATTTAGGTCCTGGAACGAAGCTAGCAAAGAGATTAGCTCGAGGGGATAAACCAATAAATCCTTTAGACGAAGCAGGACTACAACACGATATAGCATATTCTCAGAGCAACGATCTAAGTGAACGCCACGTGGCTGATAAAATTTTAGAGAACAAAGCTTGGGATCGTGTTAAATCTAAGGACGCTAAATTAGGTGAAAAAGTAGCTGCCTGGTTGACAACAACAGTTATGAAAGGAAAACGCAAACTTGGAATGGGTCTCCGACGAAAACGTAAAACTAAGAAGCGTGTTATTAAACCACCTAAAATTGGAGGATTTTTACCATTTTTTATCCCTTTGATTGGGGCTTTAGCTGCTCGCAAAAGCCGTGAACGACGCTAAAGCTAATAGAGAGCAATTATGTAACGGTTGAATTTGTCACTACGTCTATTGTATATATTAAGTATTTGTATATAGTAATTACCTGACCGATATTGTCTCTATATTTCTAATATCATTTGATCACTACAAAAGAACTTCAGTAGTTAAATAGTTTCTGCCAGCCCAGAGTTTTAGAGACTACTCTGCCATCATCCTTCCGGTGAAGTGGTGCAGGCTGTAACCATACCTGTCTTCACATCTTGACAACAATTTTATATTTTGTCGCTAGGTAAGGTAAATAATAAAACTAGCGCCTACTTGGTAAATGTCCGTATAGATATATTCATGTTAGTTGTTTCTTTTTGTTTGTTATATTATAATTCATAATTAAGGGTAGTAAGGGGTTTTCTCTCTTGTGGATTTTACTTTAGTTTTTAGTTACCGTGGGACTACTGATTTTGTTTCCGGCTTTGATTATATCACCTTTGGGGTGTAGCCACAGTAGTCCAAATACTTTGTCCGCTTCAGCTTGATAAACGCTAAAGTTTATTAGGGTTCAGTTATAAATTATTACTGACTCCTTGACTTGAGTTCTAAAACATTTAAAGTAGTAATTAGGTTTCATAAAACTTACTGATCTATAAAGACATACTTTACTTTTGAGTTAAAGGTATATTTTCTTCATTTATCTACCATATTTTGGCTTAAGCAAATACATTCTAGCTAGAAATCTTCTGTGTAGGTTGGCAATCGAATATATTCTGAACATCTATTTATAATATAGTAGCTGTTATCGCCATGTGTTTTGTATGTTAAATCCGAGTGTTTGTTCTTGCTTTGTTTACGTTGGTTTGGTATTGTGGTACTATGTTTATTCAAATTTATTTGAATAAGTTTTAATACATCATTTATCTCCAATGTTTACAAGTGTTTATTTGTTGGATGACAATTACAATTGGCGTTGACAGCCGTGTCTTGGAGAAAAGCGTTCGTTCGTCATGCCGCTGAGTGTAGTCGTACTTGATGTTAGGCGTTGCTCTGTGACTTTACGAGTCCACAGACAACTAAGTTTGTCGCGCTGATGTTGTCAGCATAGATAGAGCAATGCTCTGTGACTTTACGAGTCCACAGACAACTAAGTTTGTCGCGCTGATGTTGTCGGCATAGATAGAGCAATGCTCTGTGACTTTAAGAGTCCACAGACAACTTAGTTTGTCGCGCCGATGTCAGCATAGATAGAGCAATGCTCTGTGACCTTAAGAGTCCACAGACAACTTAGTTTGTCGCGCCGAGGTTGGCGGCAGAGATAGAGCGTTTGCTCTGTGACTCTACGAGTCCAAAGACAAATGTTGTCGCTCCGTTTTACGGAATTGTTAGAGCGTTTATTCGATGCTACTCAGGAGTGTAGGCTGTTTTACTCGCGAATGCATATTGACTTACATGGAGGGAAGTGTAGCACTTTATGACTTGATCTGTGTGGAACACGCTCGGTGTAGTGAGCGGTGTAGTTCGGATGTATGTTTCGGGTAGGTTTCTTTATGGTAGTATTCTGTATTGACGTTGAGGAAGTGTCAGTCACCCTTCTTTCCGGTGTGGGCTCCTACTTGATCGTTGGTTTCGAAAAGTGCATGGAGCTTGGATCTGAATTTTATGATTGGCTGCTTAGTCATCTCCTGCTGGGATTTATAGATTCTCGTTCTGAATGAGTTGTGGAATATACGGCTAGTATTTTGGTTCTACGGGAGTTCGTATTGTTGAAGAATACCGTCCTGTTCTGGAAGCCGTTTTCACAAACCCTTATAGGGGATATATTGCACTAAAACTATTGTAAGTATTTTCTCTACTTACTGATTTCGCATCACTATGTATTATCACTATTTAAAGGAAATCGCCAACGTGAAGTTTTGAAATTGAAGGCGTGCCACATGCTGTTGTTGGTTCGTTATTTGTTGGTAGCCGCCCAATAAGAGGAAAATTTTGAGTATTGGACCCTTTTTGGAAAAGGTATGTCTCATAGATTTGTAGTTTTTGTAGATAAAACAGTTGGTGGTAAAAGACTACCTGTTGATTGTAAATTTTTGATTAAGACAGTCTATTCTGTTACCCTGTGTATATTTTGTTTTCTTTGCCCGTTTTAGTCTAACGAATACTATAATTCGTGGGTGGTTCTCCAAACTTACCCTGGTTACGACCAAAAACAGTTTATTTTAGATGCTTATCGCATTCTTATTATTTGATTTAAATTCAGTGTAGTATACTGTTACTGACACTGTTGATTGTAAGTAGACCTTATGACTACTTTGTGGGTTTGATTAAGTTAATTGGGGGTTGATTTTGACTTGTACGTTACTTCTGGCATAGGCCGAGACAAGCTTAACTTGTCGAGGTGTTTGATTGGTTCCTGTATAGGCTCAGTTTTTAGCTGATACCTGTTTTAATTTTTAAGGGTTCACCGGTGGGGCCAGGGTATACTTACCATCCTCAAGATACACACTTCACCTGTGGGGCCAGATTATACACACTTCACCTGTGGGGCCAGATACACACTTCGGGTTATTTGGAGTTTACCTGGTAGATCGATGGTGATGTCTTCTGCAATTTGCTGCTACTTGTCAACAACTTCTTGAAGAAGACCACATTGAGGGTAACCTGGTATCGGGGGTTTTTCTGGTTTATTTACTTATTTTTACTTTAGGCTTTACGCCAACATGTATATACATTAGCTAGGTAGTTTCTACTGATTTATTTTATTATGCAATTGTAATGGTGGAAATTAATATTTTGCGGTAAATTTTCACAATTTAATTTTCATAATTTTATCCACTTGCGCATGCGTCTCTGCCTTGGTACCAACGCCTTGACTACGGTGTCGCCTTGTATGGAATTTATTTTATAAACTATACGCTACTTTTCAGGTTCGTTTATAGAACATAGAATTAATACGTTCTTATTTAATCACTTCTGGTTCACTTGAACAGCCATATTAATTTCCCACTACGTAAGGTCAATTAACTGGAATTTAATTGTTAATCATTTGGTTTTTTTATTATGTGTGACAGAGGTTCTCACTACTTTCTTTAAGTGGGGGGGCATTGGCTAATAATTGTAAAATATCCCTTAAGGATATCAGGTATTTTTTTTTTTGGTTATTATAAGGAACATAAGCTGAGGTTTGCCTTTTCTTTTCATCCCTTGTTTTACTGGGTTATCGGGGGAATTTAGTTGCGCTAGGCCAAAGTGGAAAACTCAGTTGGCGCCCACACAAGTTGTCTACTATTTTGTCCGGAAGATCAATAAGAGGGATCCACCCCTACCTCCGTTCTGAGCGACGTCGAAGGCCTAAGGTTGTCACCGGAGCAACCGAAACTTATGTAACCAAGTAGACAAATTTATTCACAATCTTGCACTTTTTTTTTTAATTAATTAAATTTTAGGACTTTATTCCTATTCGGGCTTGAGCTCAATTTTAAGGTTACATTTTTGGCGCCCAACGTGGGGCACTTTTTTATTTAGTGGGGGCATGTTTTTGTTCATAAGATAGACTTGCTATAGTTTTTTTTTGGAAGTTATATGGCTGTTCTTCGTGAAACCAAGTATATTGAGTATATGGTTACCATTTTGATAAATTGATTATTGCATAGTAGTCGTAGTGTATTAAGTGTGCTATATATTATATTATTTTCCCTAACCCTGTTGTATTGCTCGTCATAGCTTGTAAATATCGTTTTTTTTATAACTGAGGGTAATTATATTGTTGTAATTTTTCTCGTATCCTTGACTCGTTGTTGATATTGACATCAATATGGCTCGAAAAATGTTTATTAATAGGTTGGAGAAAGAGAAGCTTGAGTGGGAGCTTAAGTTTAGGGGTCTTAAGATCGGAACTGCGGAGGAGATGCGTACTCAGCTTTTTATGGCTCTTCGTATGGAGAAATCTGGTGACAGTTTCAGGTATCCCAAATACTCATTTCCATTTGAGGAAGATGAGGCTGCTCTTATTAGGAAATGTACAGAGATCGAAACTTTGTTGGCTAGTTACAGTGGCAGTTCCAATATCAGTGAAACACAGAAGTTGCAGACGAAGGTATCTCACGCGTTGAATAGGTTTGATCAATTGGACGCTGCAGGGGATGCTGAGAAGGAAACAAAGAGGTCGGAGTTGCTAACTAAGTTGATAGGTCTCTATGATAGATTTAACGCCATATCCACTCGTATTACTGCTGAAGTTGTTGTGTCAGCAGCTTTAGATGTCATTACTGGCAATCTGACAGGTCAATTTTTGGCAGGTGTGCAGAATGTCGCTAGTTCGTCTCCCGTTGCAAATCACCCACCGATTAATACCACACACGGTAGCGTATCAAACAGCTTCCTTTCAAAGATGATTCCACCACATAAATGGGGTTTGGAGAAGTTTTCTGGTTCGTCTAGATCTTTGTCCATTACAGCTTTTCTTGAACGAGTAGAAGAACTTAAAATGGCTCGTCATGTTCCAGACGATGTGTTGTTGGGCTCTGGTGTAGATCTTTTTTCGGACAAGGCATACCAATTCTATAAGGATGTCAGACTGCGAGTGCATTCTTGGAACGAGTTGAAGGATGAATTCAGGAGAGAGTATTTGACCGCTCATCATACGGATGATTTGTTCGACGAGCTTAGGAAGAGGACTCAGCACTCGTCAGAATCAATAGGAGTTTATCTTGCGATCATGTCAAGTTATTTTAGTAGGTTAGGTTGTTTTGTTCCTGAGGGGGCCAAGATGGCGATTATTATAAAGAATTTGCACCCATTTTATCAAGACCGTTTAAGAGATCCACTACCTACTACTATTGAGGAGTTGAGGCATGTATGTCGTCGTATGGAGGATAGGCGCGATGCTATTAATAGTTATGTCGAGCCCAGTGTTCGTAGGGGTAATGTCTTAGAGAAGGACCTGGCTTTTGTCGAGGTTGATTCATCTCAGCCCGTAGATCGCTTGGATGTAGAGAATTTGTCGGGCGATAAAAAGTCTTCAGTTATTTGCTTTCGTTGTAAGAAGCCTGGCCATCGAGCCATTGGATGTGTTCTTCCCAAGCAATTGAAATGTTTTAAGTGTCAGCGAGAAGGTTATACTGTGAGGACCTGTCCCAAGTGTAGCCAGGGAAACGAGAACAGGCGCTCTTAACTGGTCGAAGAGGTAGCGCTGTAAGACGTTCGACCGAAGTTCAACCTATTCTTGATTTTATATTAGATCATGCTGTGAACGATGAGAGGCCGTATCTTAAGGTGAATGTTTTGGGGTCTGAGGTATTAGGACTTTTGGATTCGGGAGCTACGAGAACGATTTTGGGTAGTACTGGTTGGAAACTGTTGTAGACTTTAGGCTTAGAGGTGGACACCACTAAGAGAACTAGTTGCAGAGTTGCGAATGGACAGATGTGTGAGTCTATTGGTGAGTGTTTAGTTCCATTTTCTCTCCGCGATCAATTGAAGATCATCTCTGTCTTGGTGGTATTGGACGTCCCTCATACGCTTATCTTGAGAGCAGACTTTTGGAAAATCATGGGAGTTGTCCCAGATTTGAGACACAATGAATGGCATTTTTCAGAGTCACCCGTTGGGATTGCAACTGTAGATCATCTTCGTAGTAGATATTTGCTGAGCGACTTACAGAAGTCTCGTTTGGATGCAGTGATTGAGCATAATAAGGTTATATTGGGAACTAGTCTTGGTTGTACGAATGTTGCGGAACATACTATAGTTTGTCATTCCCCGCCCATTAAACAACGATATTATCCAGTTTCCCCAGTGATGCAGGGGCATATTGATAAGGAGTTAGAGGAAATGCTTCGTCTTGGTGTAGTTGAGAGGTCGAACAGTCCGTGGAGTTCTCCCATTTTATTAGTTAAAAAGAAGGACGGTACTTTCCGCTTCTGCGTGGATTATCGCAAATTAAACGCTGTCACTGAACGGGATAGTTACCCTCTCCCCCACATTTCTAACACTTTGGACAAGCTCCGGAATGCTCATTATATTTCTACCCTGGATATTAAGTCTGCTTATTGGCAGGTGAGGGTGGCGGAGTCTTCAAGGCCTTATACCGCTTTTACTGTTCCGGGACGTGGTCTATTTCAATTTAAACGGATGCCTTTTGGTCTCCATAATGCTCCAGCTACTTGGCAACGACTCATCGATCAAGTTCTTGGACCCGACTTGGAACCCAACGTTTTTACCTATCTCGATGATGTGGTTATTGTTACTCAAACCTTTGAAGAACACCTTGCCGTTTTGGAGGAAGTTTTTAGGCGGATTGGTAAAGCCAGTTTGACCGTCAGCTGGGATAAGTGTTTTTTCTGTCGACCTCAGTTGAACTACTTGGGTTATGTTGTGGATAGTACTGGACTTCATGTGGATCCTGATAAGGTCAAGGCTATGTTGATGTTACCGCCTCCGAAATGTGTGAAGGATGTGAGTTGTGTAATTGGCACTTTCTCGTGGTATCGCAGGTTTATTCCTGATTTCTCTACTTTGATTTCTCCGATCACAGCTTTGTTGCGTAAGGGTAGGAAGTTCGTCTGGACACCAGAGTGTGAAGCCTCTTTTAGTAAGATTAAGGAATGTTTGGTAAAGGCTCCTGTGTTAAGCTGTCCGGATTACAATCTTCCGTTTGAAGTTCATTGTGATGCTAGTGGGTATGGACTTGGGGCTGTTCTCGTCCAACCTCATCCTGAAGGAGACCGCGTTGTTTGTTATTTGAGTAGGTCATTGAGTAAGCAGGAGAGAGTCTATTCCACTACTGAACGGGAATGTCTGGCTGTGTTATGGGCAGTGGAGAAGTTACGACCGTACCTAGAAGGAGTCCCTTTTTCGGTTATCACAGATCACTATTCTCTGGTGTGGTTGCAGAATCTGAAGGACCCTGCAGGTCGTCTAGCGAGGTGGAGCGTAAGATTACAGCAATACGACTTTAAGATCATACACCGTAAGGGCAAAGAGCACGTCGTACCTGACACTTTGTCTAGGGCTATACCGGAGGTTCAGATCAGTGAGGTTTCAGTCGTTAGGGATCGTTGGTATGTCGGAATGATTCAGAAAGTCTCGAAGTATCCGATCAAGTATTCACAGTGGCGAGTTCTCGAGGGTAAGTTGTATAAGCACGTTCGCACAAATTCTGGTTCCTTAGGCGATGCTGCCGATGATTGGAAGGAGGTTGTTCCGAAGGCTGATAGATGGAGAGTGATGCAACAACTGCACGATCCGCCTTTAGCAGGACACATGGGTGTACTAAAAACCTTCAAACGTATCAGTGCTAGGTTTTATTGGCCTAAGATTAGGTCGGATGTAGCTTCTTTTGTTAGGAATTGTGTAGTGTGCGCGGCGCACAAGGTTGATCAAAGTGGACCGAAGGGGCAGATGACACCTCAGCCCAGAGCTACTCGACCATGGGAGATTATTTCTACTGACTTGATATAGGACCATTACCTCGTTCTATGGCTGGACAAGTTCATTTTGGTTGTGGTTGATTTGTTCACTAAATTTACTCTTACTTTTCCTTTGAGGTCTTCTACCACACAATTAGTAGGGAAAAGAATCGAGGAGGGCGTATTCTTGTTGTTTGGCGTGCCACGTTTGTTGATTTGCGACAATGGTCCTCAATTTACTTCGAGAGTGTTCTCGGCTTTGATGAAGGAGTATGGAGTGTCGGTACGTTTCAACGCCCATTACCATCCTCAGGCGAATCCCACGGAAAGGTATAATAGAACTTTGAAGACTATGTTAGCCATGTATGTTTCGGATAATCATCGGAAATGGGACGTTGATCTGGCTAAAGTTACTTGTGCGTTACGAACAGCTTTTAATGAGTCCACTAAACAGACTCCCTATTATCTCAATTTTGGTAGGAATATGGTTCTGAAAGGTGATGAATTTGCTTTAAAGGATAGGCTTAGGGATTGTTCTTCGGATAGGAGTTCTGCTGTTGACGAGGCAGGGAAGAGTAAAGCTTTTGACGCGTTGTTTAAGGAAGTTAGGGCTCGCTTGGACAAGGCTTCGCAGAAAAATGAGAGAACGTATAATCTCCGGCGGCGACGAGAGGAGTTGCTTCCTCACCAACTTGTTTGGCGTAAGAATTTTGTTTTGTCTGACGCGGCGCAGTTTTATACCAAGAAATTGGCACCCCGTTGGGTAGGTCCTTACTTAGTTAAAAAAAGAGTTTCACCATGGACATATGTACTGATGGATGACAAGGGTAACGACCGTGGTACCTGGAATATCAAGGACTTGAAGCCAGCTAGCGCTGGTGAGAATTCACCTGAGTGAATTCTCTTGAAGTAATGGGGGAATCTGTAACGGTTGAATTTGTCACTACGTCTATTGTATATATTAAGTATTTGTATATAGTAATTACCTGACCGATATTGTCTCTATATTTCTAATATCATTTGATCACTACAAAAGAACTTCAGTAGTTAAATAGTTTCTGTCAGCCCAGAGTTTTAGGGACTACTCTGCCATCATCCTTCCGGTGAAGTGGTGCAGGCTGTAACCATACCTGTCTTCACATCTTGACAACAATTTTATATTTTGTCGCTAGGTAAGGTAAATAATAAAACTAGCGCCTACTTGGTAAATGTCCGTATAGATATATTCATGTTAGTTGTTTATTTTTGTTTGTTATATTATAATTCATAATTAAGGGTAGTAAGGGGTTTTCTCTCTTGTGGATTTTACTTTAGTTTTTAGTTACCGTGGGACTACTGATTTTGTTTCCGGCTTTGATTATATCACCTTTGGGGTGTAGCCACAGTAGTCCAAATACTTTGACCGCTTCAGCTTGATAAACGCTAAAGTTTATTAGGGTTCAGTTATAAATTATTACTGACTCCTTGACTTGAGTTCTAAAACATTTAAAGTAGTAATTAGGTTTCATAAAACTTACTGATCTATAAAGACATACTTTACTTTTGAGTTAAAGGTATATTTTCTTCATTTATCTACCATATTTTGGCTTAAGCAAATACATTCTAGCTAGAAATCTTCTGTGTAGGTTGGCAATCGAATATATTCTGAACATCTATTTATAATATAGTAGCTGTTATCGCCATGTGTTTTGTATGTTAAATCCGAGTGTTTGTTCTTGCTTTGTTTACGTTGGTTTGGTATTGTGGTACTATGTTTATTCAAATTTATTTGAATAAGTTTCAATACATCATTTATCTCCAATGTTTACAAGTGTTTATTTGTTGGATGACAATTACAATTGGCGTTGACAGCCGTGTCTTGGAGAAAAGCGTTCGTTCGTCATGCCGCTGAGTGTAGTCGTACTTGATGTTAGGCGTTGCTCTGTGACTTTACGAGTCCACAGACAACTAAGTTTGTCGCGCTGATGTTGTCGGCATAGATAGAGCAATGCTCTGTTACTTTACGAGTCCACAGACAACTAAGTTTGTCGCGCTGATGTTGTCAGCATAGATAGAGCAATGCTCTGTGACTTTAAGAGTCTACAGACAACTTAGTTTGTCGCGCCGATGTCAGCATAGATAGAGCAATGCTCTGTGACCTTAAAAGTCCTCAGACAACTTAGTTTGTCGCGCCGAGGTTGGCGGCAGAGATAGAGCGTTTGCTCTGTGACTCTACGAGTCCAAAGACAAATGTTGTCGCTCCGTTTTACGGAATTGTTAGAGCGTTTATTCGATGCTACTCAGGAGTGTAGGCTGTTTTACTCGCGAATGCATATTGACTTACATGGAGGGAAGTGTAGCACTTTATGACTTGATCTGTGTGGAACACGCTCGGTGTAGTGAGCGGTGTAGTTCGGATGTATGTTTCGGGTAGGTTTCTTTATGGTAGTATTCTGTATTGACGTTGAGGAAGTGTCAGTCACCCTTCTTTCCGGTGTGGGCTCCTACTTGATAGTTGGTTTCGAAAAGTGCATGGAGCTTGGATCTGAATTTTATGATTGGCTGCTTAGTCATCTCCTGCTGGGATTTATAGATTCTCGTTCTGAATGAGTTGTGGAATATACGGCTAGTATTTTGGTTCTACGGGAGTTCGTATTGTTGAAGAATTCCGTCCTGTTCTGGAAGCCGTTTTCACAAACCCTTATAGGGGATATATTGCACTAAAACTATTGTAAGTATTTTCTCTACTTACTGATTTCGCATCACTATGTATTATCACTATTTAAAGGAAATCGCCAACGTGAAGTTTTGAAATTGAAGGCGTGCCACATGCTGTTGTTGGTTCGTTATTTGTTGGTAGCCGCCCAATAAGAGGAAAATTTTGAGTATTGGACCCTTTTTGGAAAAGGTATGTCTCATAGATTTGTAGTTTTTGTAGATAAAACAGTTGGTGGTAAAAGACTACCTGTTGATTGTAAATTTTTGATTAAGACAGTCTATTCTGTTACCCTGTTTATATTTTGTTTTCTTTGCCCGTTTTAGTCTAACGAATACTATAATTCGTGGGTGGTTCTCCAAACTTACCCTGGTTACGACCAAAAACAGTTTATTTTAGATGCTTATCGCATTCTTATTATTTGATTTAAATTCAGTGTAGTATACTGTTACTGACACTGTTGATTGTAAGTAGACCTTATGACTACTTTGTGGGTTTGATTAAGTTAATTGGGGGTCGATTTTGACTTGTACGTTACTTCTGGCATAGGCCGAGACAAGCTTAACTTGTCGAGGTGTTTGATTGGTTCCTGTATAGGCTCAGTTTTTAGCTGATACCTGTTTTAATTTTTAAGGGTTCACCGGTGGGGCCAGGGTATACTTACCATCCTCAAGATACACACTTCACCTGTGGGGCCAGATTATACACACTTCACCTGTGGGGCCAGATACACACTTCGGGTAATTTGGAGTTTACCTGGTAGATCGATGGTGATGTCTTCTGCAGTTTGCTGCTACTTGTCAACAACTTCTTGAAGAAGACCACATTGAGGGTAACCTGGTATCGGGGGTTTTTCTGGTTTATTTACTTATTTTTACTTTAGGCTTTACGCCAACATGTATATACATTAGCTAGGTAGTTTCTACTGATTTATTTTATTATGCAATTGTAATGGTGGAAATTAATATTTTGCGGTAAATTTTCACAATTTAATTTTCATGATTTTATCCACTTGCGCATGCGTCTCTGCCTTGGTACCAACGCCTTGACTACGGTGTCGCCTTGTATGGAATTTATTTTATAAACTATACGCTACTTTTCAGGTTCGTTTATAGAACATAGAATTAATACGTTCTTATTTAATCACTTCTGGTTCACTTGAACAGCCATATTAATTTCCCACTACGTAAGGTCAATTAACTGGAATTTAATTGTTAATCATTTGGTTTTTTTATTATGTGTGACAGAGGTTCTCACTACTTTCTTTAAGTGGGGGGGCATTGGCTAATAATTGTAAAATATCCCTTGAGGATATCAGGTATTTTTTTTTTGGTTATTATAAGGAACATAAGCTGAGGTTTGCCTTTTCTTTTCATCCCTTGTTTTACTGGGTTATCGGGGGAATTTAGTTGCGCTAGGCCAAAGTGGAAAACTCAGTTGGCGCCCACACAAGTTGTCTACTATTTTGTCCGGAAGATCAATAAGAGGGATCCACCCCTACCTCCGTTCTGAGCGACGTCGAAGGCCTAAGGTTGTCACCGGAGCAACCGAAACTTATGTAACCAAGTAGACAAATTTATTCACAATCTTGCACTTTTTTTTTTAATTAATTAAATTTTAGGACTTTATTCCTATTCGGGCTTGAGCTCAATTTTAAGGTTACAATTAGCCGAGCAGCAGCGACATAATCTTGAAATGGAGCAAGCTGCTAAAGGTGGTAAAGGGTTATATTTAAGACCATATAAAGGATATGGAATGAGGCAAAGAAAACAAAAAATATGTAAAAGGGGGCGGGGTTTTTATTTAAAACCATATTCAAGAAACTCCCGATAAAATTACCTCAGCATATAATGACAGACTTTGAACTTGGAAAATATATAACGTTATTGCAAATTCCTTATTTTCGTGGTATATACATGCGTAATTCCTTACCTACAAAAATTAACAAATACGAGTCGGGTATTATCAACTTGGATACACAGCAAGGTGATGGAACACATCGGACAGCATATACAAAGAAGAGTAAAGATATTACATATTTTGATAGCTATGGTAATTTACCACCACCATTAGAAGTCGTAAAGTATTTTACAAGTAATGGAAAAGTAGACATCCACTTCAATTACGAAACAGTACAAAGATTAGATTACCAATGTGGACAGTATTTTTCTTAGATTTTTATATAGTCAGTATAACTGAGTAGGCAACTCATTTCATAACCAACTGTCCAAGATGTCGTATACTTTTACGTTAAGTGGAGAGTCATCAATTCTAAGTGGTGACTTTAACCCGCCCATTTACTTAGATGAAAATTCCGAGTATGAGTTAGGATTAGCAGCTAATTTTGATACATTCAATAGTATTCCAAACGTAACTCAAACCAATAACGTATTAGTGTGGGGTCAGAAAAGTCAACACAGATATATCATCCCTATAGGCTCCTATGAACTGGATGATATAAAATTAATTGAAAAAGAAATGTTAAATATAGCGGGTACTACAACCCACATTGTGTCAGATAGTCGAACAGGGTCTGTATCAATTAAAAGCACTGAAACTATAAATTTTACAGTTGATAATTCACTAGGGTATCTGCTGGGTTTCTTAAAAGTCTTTCTTGAACCGAATAAGGTGAATACCTCAACAAAAAAAAAATATTTTAAAAGTTAATACTATATGTATTGACTGCAATATTGCAGTCGGATATTGCATCAAGGTAAATTACTGATAAAATGCCTTGAATTCTTGAATGTTGCATAATGGGTTTGAGAAGTTTAGTGAAAATGTATGGTGCTATATTTAAACCGAAACACAGACAAGAAAACTCATAATTTTTTATCAATTGAAAAACTTAAATATTTTTGATGACATTGGGCAATTGGAACTAAAAAATATGCGTCCCGTAGATCCAAAGAAGCCATGAAACAGTCTTTATACAAGAGATTTTGAACCATTCTGTAATCCTCTAATTTAAAATGTGGTGCTGATATATAATTGTTAAGATTTTTCAAATTAAGAATGAACCTGGAACTGCCACTTGGTTTTTTCCTAAGGAAAAAAGGCGATAAAAACCGTCCATTTTTCTCTTTGCATTCCTTCACAGCCCCCTTGCTTATTAATTCTTGAATAACTTTTTTCAAGGCAATTTTCTCAGTTATAGTGAATGTTTTATTATGGTAAACATTTCTTTGGATCAGTTTGGATTTGAGCGGTAGTTTGAAGCCTTTAATGCGATTTATAATGAAAGGGTTTTTAGTTATTTTAAGCCACTGAGGAACAAAATATTGCAGTCTACCTGCCAGGTTACCTACCTGCGTAACTTTTACAGATCCCTGCGATGTTGAAGGCTTCGTCGGTAGCACTCCCTCCTCAACTTCTACAAATTCTTGCGATGTTGACGGTTTCGTATATTTCGATAGGACGTGCGAAGGTTCGGTTGGCGTCCTTCCCAAGTCATTTTTGTAACTTGATCTGAATCTCGTTTCCTGTTTTTGAAATTCTGGCGCTTGTAGTTTAAATATTTCTGATTTTCGAAGGAATCAGGAATCTTGATATTCCGGCTGGTGTTTTCAACTTCTTTAGCCGCCTTGCATTTTTCGGAAAAATCATCGCCGAATAGATATTTTCCCGGAGGTGAGTCTTGGGCTGCTTTTTTGGCTGAAGCGGATAGTTTAGAAGACAATAAATACCGTCTGTGTGTATTTATTCCATGAATGCCTTCTGCTATGAGCCTTGCAGCATGCACTAGAATTTTTGTTCCTTCGCTTTTCTCCGGCTTGTCCAGTGAACTGTTCAGGGCTTGACCCAAAGCGGTTAATCCTTTTCCCAAATTATTTTGAACTTTGGATAAATATATATATATATATATATATATATATATATATATATATATATCGGTATTTTTCTGTTCATTTGAAAGCAGAATTTGTACTTCAGCATTGACCTGAGGAACTTGGAGTATGGTCCCATTAGAATGGGTTGGGTATTTTTTATATATTTCTTTCAGATGATCTTTATCGGTCCCTTTGATAATATAAGAAGACCAACGTGTTAAAATCTGATCATTTGAAGAAGGACCTGTTGCTCCCTCACTCTCCGGGTAAGCGCCTAGAAGATCATCTAGATCGCTTTCTTTTGTAGAGACCTGTTTCGGTCTTGTAGGCACATGAACCTGGTCCTGTGTGGTATTGTCTGAACTATAGTCGTATACCGAACCGCTTGAGGAAGATCCAGATCCATCACCTGAAAAATGGGAAATTCACCATTTTCAGGATGTCAAACAACAATAAAAAGTGTTTTATTCGCTTACTGTGTAGAAGCAGCGACAGAAATATATATTTTATAAACCATAAAATGTGAACCTTTTAATCTCATAACTGATAATGAAAACCCTGCATAATGAAATAAGCAAGCCAGGTAAGTTAAAGAAAAAAAAAATAAGGTCCACGTTACAGACGATCAATAAACGCATCGCTGATTTTTATTACAGCTTTTCACCCCCGGTGGCAGAATACGTAACATTCTATGCCACATAAAGCGGCAGTAGGAACGTTGGCTTACACAACCCACATAAAGTAGAGTTATTGCATATTCTGTTTATCAGTATTTCTTTGTGAAGAGAATTACCAAAAAGGACAACTCTTTCACGTTAAGTTAGCAATTACGTATATGTTTGTCTTCGTATTTATTACAACCAAAAAATAACAATGATTATTGTACTTACATTCTGAAGAACTGCTTGCCAGCTTACGCATTAACTTTTCAAATAATTGTTTGTACTTGTTTTTAGATTTTCTAGATTCGCGTATTCTTTTCGGCATTTTAAGTTTTTATAACACTGCACTTGTGAACACTTTCGCACAACAATGAATAGTGAGGGGTTAAGGGACGACGAGATACGACAGAGGTACCTAGATAGACTGGATAGCCGGGCAATACAGGGTGCGAAAAATTTATTTCTTTTAACGTTGTGGACATTTTGTAGATGGTGAATATACTACAGTGTGATATATATTGGAAACCAGATGTGAAGTATAATACATTTTGTTCTTTAATAATAGTTTTATTGAAGTATTTGTCTGCATGTAATTGCCTGTCGCCATGGGTATTTACCAGCCAAATATGAAAAAGATCATGTAGGTATCTATAAATAAAACTCTCAACATAATTTCAAGTTTTGCAATAATTTTTTCTCTTCCAATTTTAAAATTGAAATTCTAATTTCATGCTCTTCTTTTCTGCATTTAATTTCCAGACCATGTTTTTCTCTGGATTGCTCCATTTCCAATTCATGTTTCTCACAGTTATTACGTAACTTTTGTTTGTGCTCTTCGAGTGAGCAATGCTTTAGTGTTGCAGCACTGTCTTCTTTGGCTTTAGCCCAGTCTGACAACTTTGTTTTCAAACAATTGTCTTCAACAAAACATAATTAGTTAATTTTTATTATAAAACATAATACACAACCTACCTCTTGTCCTTGTTCCACTACTTTCATTAACCTGAAGTATTTTTGTAGTGGGTGTCCTTAAATTTTCGATAGATCCTTTGGACCAATCATTCAAAAATGAAAAACTTTCATTTGTAACATTAATTGAGCAAGAACAATTGTCCCTCATTCCAATAATGTTTTCTTCAGAGTCAATCGTATCATCGGCAATTTCTTCATTAACGAAATCTAGGAAATACAATTTTATTTAAATATGGGTCATTCGAGCTGCATTTGGAGCTAGAAATATGAGTATTTATAATAATAATTGTAGCTTAATTTCAGATTTTTAATGAATGTCTAGTTTTATATTATAGTCTTAGTAAATTGTATTAAATAAACACCATCAAATATCAAACATCAAATATTATATTTATATCCATATTTTAACAATTACATTGAACTGTAAATACTTATATAAATGGATGATTATATACGTGATTTTGAAATAGAAAAGATAGAAACATTCCCTTTATAATCATCAGAGGAAACCAAGAAGGTCCTTAAAATAAACGACAACAATATTAATTTTAAAATAATCCACACTAATATTCGCAGCATCGCTTATAACTTTAATGAATTTCGAATCTTTATAGAAGGGTTAGAAACAAAAGTTTAATGTATTATCCTAACAGAAACTCGTTTTACTCCAGACTTATCACTGTATAATATTGATGGTTACCGAACTTTATATACTAACTACGGAAAATTCAACCAGAGTGATGAAGTCGTTGTATACATAAAATCTGAACTGTATGAGTCGCATAACTTATTTGATTTAAGTGGTAATTCACTTCATAAAATAAAAGCCAATTTTAAAAATGAAACGTTTATTATAAATGCTTTCTATATATCACCAGCTCCTGAAAACAAAGTCGACTCGTTTGTTGAGTTAAATGACCTTTTAGATATACAAACTGAAAATTGTGATTTTAAACTTTTTGTTGGTGATATTAATATTGATCTATCAACCGAAAATGATAACAAGAGAAATTACTTAGACGTCTTAAACGAATGTGGTTATCAATCAGCCATTAATGTTTCAACAAGAGTTCAAAAAACTTCAAAAACATGTATAGATCATATTTTTATACATTCTAAGATTGATAATTTAATTCCTCTAACAATCAACACATCTGTAACTGATCATTATACAGTAATGCTACAACTAATTCTCTCTGAAAAAGATCATGTTATAAACTCTAAATCTTAATATTTTGCCCAGATAGATAAGAATAAACTTATTCGTAGATTTCAACATACTGATTGGAATGATATTATTTTTAATCCAAATTTGGACTCCGCAACTGATAAATTGGTTAGTACTATCCAAGATAATATTAGGCAGGCAACAACTTATACAAAGATTAAGAATAACGTAAGTAAAAGAAAAAATTGGATCACACCATCCCTCATAAAATCCGTTAACAAAAAAAATGAAATGTATAAAAAATAAAAAATAAATCCTCTAAATAATACGCTGAAAAAAGAGTACACCGATTACAAAAAGCTACTAAATAAATTAATACTCACTGCTAAAAATAATTGTTATGATAAACTTATAGAAGAGGAATAAAATTCGTCAAAAAAAATATGGAATGTGGTAAACTAAATATCTAAAAAATCAGAAAACATGGAAATTACAGATAATCAGGACAATAATGGAAAAACAGTATATAAAGCTGAGAAAATTTCTGAAATGTTTAATACTTTTTTTGTAAATATAGGTCGAAATCTAGCAAATACCATACAAAAACCAATAAATTATAATGAAAAATTGTGAATTGTCATTCCATCTTTTTCGCACCCACCAGTATTACAGAGATACAAAATATAATTAGTGAACTAAAAAATAAAAAAGCACCGGGTTGGGATGGAATAAAGGCTGAAACGCTCAAACATATTTCAGATTTTATTGCATATCCGCTAATGATTATAATAAATAAGTCATTAGAAATAGGACAATTTCCTACAGCTTTCAACACGTCGATTGTAAAACCTATTTATAAAAGTGGAGAAAAAGATGCGATGATAAGCTACAGACCAATATCATTAATAACTTGTCTATCAAAAATACTAGAAAAAGTGGTTAGTGCACGGCTTAACACATTTCTAGACAAATACCAGCTAATGTCAAGGTCTCAATTTGGTTTCCAAAAGCCTACAATTGCGGTCTTCCTAGACTTGGCAAAGGCCTTCGACACCGTGGACCACTGGCTTCTTTTGGAAACACTAGAAGATATTGGAGTTAGAGGTACAGCACATGCTTTTTTCAAAAGTTATCTAACAAATCGATCTCAAAAAGTAAGGGTGGGTAATAAATGCAGTAAAGAACAGACAATAACCTGTGGTGTACCACAAGGTACGGGTCTAGGCCCTGTTTTATTTAATATATTTTTAAATAACTAATTTATGGTTGAAAGTAGCAGTAAAATCATCAGTTTTGCAGACGATACAGTTCTCATATATAGTGATCAGAATTGGTACGATCTAAAGTTAAAAATTGAGAATGATTTAAATTGTGTAAAGCAGTGGTTTGATTATAGACTTCTTTCAATCAATTATAAAAAAACTGTTTACCTTCCTTTTGCATCCTTAGAACCAGATCTTCCGAACTACACCATTAATGTCCAAAAAAATACCAATATCCAACCTGCAAAACAAATAAAATATTTAGGAATTATGATAGACCCGCATCTTGTGTGGTGGGATAATCATGTGAACTATTTAGTTCAAAAATTGAGATGTATATTGTATAAATTCAAACATATCTCATATCACCTACAATATAAACAAAAACTAATGGTTTAAAGAAGTTTAGTTGAATCTCACCTAATTTACGGTCTGGTCAGCTGGGGTGGACTGGCGAAGACTTACTGTAACATTCTCCAGGTTTCGCAAAAAAGATTCCTTAAAATCCTTTTTGGAAAAACGAGAAGATACAGCAGTGAACTCCTATATACTGAAACGAAAATATTAGACGTTAGACAATTATATTTAAAAAAAGCAGTATTAAAACAACATAAACTTGAATCAAATCTGCAAATTCAAACTCACAATTATACGACAAAAAACAAACATATTTACCTGAATCCAGCAATGAAAAAAAACAGCTGGACAAAGAAGCTTTTTGTTTCTTGGACCTAAGCTATATAATGCTATACCCCAGAAAATTGAATGTGAATCTTCTGTAAAAGTACTTACTTCAAAACTGCATGAATATATTACCAAAACAAATAGACACGCTATTCACAACCTTATCGAAAATAATTACTGATATTGTTTCTATTTCATTAAATTATAGTATGAATTTTATTAATTATGTATTTGTTATTATTATTTTTTTGTCACCTAGTATAAGTTTTATATTACAATCGCAAGTTTATATATTTATTACAATATAATTTAAAAAAAATTAAGTGTAACAACGTCGACGTTTGGAAACTTTTTTAGTAAAATTAACCATTTATGTACACATCACGTACAGAAGCGTCCAGCTCCTTACAACTTCAGTGATTTTATTTGTTTGTTTACATTTTTTTTATCTATACACTGTACTTTTTATATTTCGTAAATAAACATTAATATTATATTACATACCTACACATCAAACTTTGTATCTGAACCTGTTTTAGGTGTGTCACCTGAACTTTATAAAATATCAGCAAAAGTACATATTTTAGATCTTGCTTTTATTTACTTTGTTTCGAAGAACTTGCAATCGATCCTTTTTCTGAAGCAGTTGCAATGGGCTTCATCCAAGTTTTTCTGGAAAATAATTCATCCAAGATCTATAAATATTGCAACGTTGCTTCATACGAAACTAGACGCTTTAAATAGCTCCTGAAATAAATTATATATTTTCTAAATTTGAACTGAAATTTAAATAGCCAAAGTTAGTAGAAAGGCTTATAAGTGTATCTGCTTAGAGTGCAAAAAAATTAACCTACAAGGTAAGCAGCAAATTGAATAAAACTCAATATAACCAAAAATAAACAATAATAAATATCAGATGTCAAAGAATAAAAATATATTATTCTACGCTTCACAACTAGTTTTGAAAAATATTTACGCTTTACTAAATACGACAATTTTACAGGAAACTGTATTAATTCAATAATAAATATCTTGAAAATATACAAAAACTGGTCAGTAGAGATAACGAAAGGATACCTTGTTTAAAACAAAAGAGGCGTTGCCAAATTTTAAGAAATATACCTATTGCTCACAAATTAAATTGTAAACAACAGTGGTGATAGTGTTATTGTCACTGTTTTAATGGGTTGTAAATAAATAACTCAAGCGGACTGTATAACTATGTTGCTTACAACCTTTAATTAATGTTAAAAATACGTTTATAATCGTAAAACTAATAAAAAATAATATGCAATCAAAAATTAATGACAACTTTTCAACGCTAACTAACTGACAATTCTCTTCATTTTTTCGTTGACACTTTTAGTACTGACACATTTTATTATACATTTTAAGTTTTGCGTTGTTGCTACACTTATTCACAATTCTCACCAGATAGAGAAAATGCCGTTCGAAGGAACAGATACCGATGAAGAATATGAAAGGAAAAGAGACGGTGAAGATGATAAAGGTCCAGACAAGGTATTCGGAAGAAGTAAGGTTACAAAAAGATCACCCGGAACTAAAAGAAACTCTAATGAGACTATGAATAATATGATCAAACAACTTATGAGTAAGAATGATGAAATAATGGAAGAATTAAGAGAACTACGAAAAGAACAGGCTAAGAATAATAAAGAACTGGTGGATATTAGGAAAGAAAATAAAGAACTGAAAGCAAAAATTAAAACATTAGATGACAAAATAGAATATATGGAAAGAGAAAATAAGAAGAAAAATCTAATCATAACTGGATTGCAGATAGGTACAAACAACGACCAAGAGATCAAAGAAAATATTGAGAATTTTATTGCAACTAATATGCAAATAACAACCAAACTTCGGAATGCAAGAAAGATTTCGGAAAAAATTTGTTTAATCGAGACCAAAAGTTTGACTGGAAAGATTGATATTTTGAAGAACAAAGGCAAATTAAGTAATCTTACGAATAAAGTCTTTATAAACTCTGAATTAACGAAAAAGGAACAAGAATTTTAGAAAAAATCAGGGATATCGCCACGAATGAAAGGGAAAATGGAAAACAAACGAAATTAGGGTACAAAAAAATCACCATAAACGGAAAACTATGGAAATGGGACGAAAATCAAGATCGGCTTTTAGAAGTGACTATAACGCAGCCCCAAAAAACTAGATGACCCGGAAAACCAAGAAAATTCGCAAGATATCGTTAAAAATGAAGATTAAGATTCCATGGAGGCTCCGCTTCCCCTACTTTTCTGGAACTGTCAAGGATTTAATACAATAACTTATTTTGATATGGAAGAAGTAAAGAATTTTTGTAAATTTTCAGTTATAAGAATAGTAGAAACATGGATAACTCTAGAAAATCCAAGTTTACCATATTTTTTAAATAATTATAACATTTTCCATTCCGTCGCAATAAAAGACAAACAGAGAGGTAGAGGAAGCGTAGGTTCAATGATTCTTTTGTCGAAATCACTAAAACTAGAAAATAAGGCTGATATTGTTGAAAAATCAAATCACTGGTTATTCATTACATTTGAAATTAATAACATTAAGTTTGTTTTAGGCATAGTTTACCTTAATAGTCCAGTAACTCAAGACCAAAAAACACCTCAACCTGGGCAACTGGTCCGGCGGTAAAATTTTTTTTTTAATTTGCAGGTATTTAGGGGTATATCAAATGTACAAAATCGCAGGTCCTTAGAATTTGTGGAACAGTGGGAAAATGGCTCTGAAGTTCCCGAAAATCCGTTTTTCGGCGATATCTGCCAAAATATGAGCATTTTTGTTTAGACGAAAAATGGAGAGCAGTTAATTACCAATAAAAGTTGTCCCTATGATTTTTTTCGCTACGCCAATATTTTTTGCAAAAACAGCGACTCAAAAATTTCCCTTTTTCAGAAACTTTAAATCTGTCGCTTGTAGATTATTGACAAACAAATAGGAGCAGAAAGCACCCATGCGTTCACGCACTATAGCAGCCAGCTCGACTACACTATACATGGATACCGCGTGGCGGCGTGCACGAGGAAAATGATAAACAACGTATAAATTGGAGAAAGTTTAAAGACAAAATACTTTTCCGTGCGATCAATAAAATGGGTCATATACATATCGATGAAAAGGTCAGAATGTGACCTTTCATTGAGTACTAAGCTTGGCCTGAAAAAATGTGCCCCTGAGGAGAAAATAACCCCAAAAAAAAAGTCCTTTTTTCAGTGGCCTGGAGATTTTCTCGATTTTCCTGGAAACCCGGGTACTTGGGCACAACATAATGGTGGTACCGGCAAGGGGACATCCCCACCTCTTTCATTAAAGACATTAAATGCCGGTTTCATGATCAATTATCAAGAAATTCCCGATAAACCGAAACATTTGCGAGAACTCCGAAAATCCATAAAAATTGCCCTTGGAAAAACACGTTGTTTATTGAAATACCGAGAAATTATTGTCTGATTTTTTTTGGAATCCATTAAGCACCCCCCAAAGCTCCTTTACTCATAAGGATTCGGGGGAATCGATCTCAATGACAAAAATATTAATAAATTCTTGGAAGGGTGAAAAAATCGAGAACAAACGAACTTTGGCCAGGTTTTCCCATAATCCCGAGAAATAAATTGAGGTAAAAAAAACACAATATTTTCGCCACAGTTTCCTTCTTTCATTTAAACTTTGGATCGTGAAAAAATATTAATTTTTACGCGAGTCATTCGAAAATTAGTAAATTTATTGGGGCGTCATTTCCTCAAAGCGTGCTCTCTAGATGGCGGCCATGAGCTGAAAACGGGGGCTTTGTTCAGGGCTCATTATCTCGAAAACTATCAAATTTTTTGCAAAAATGATAAGGACAATTTTTGTAGGGGACGAACTACTCGTCATTATTTGTTTGAGGAAAAATTCTCTAACTGGCCTATTTCCGGAAATATCGGCGAAGAAAGGCGGGAAACGCAAATTTTTTAGCGAAATGGGCCATTTTCCCACTGTTCCACAAATTCAAAGGACCTGCGATTTTGTCCATTTGATATACACCTGAATAGCTTCAAATTAAAAAAAAAAAGATCAACGCCGGACCAGTTGCCCAGGTCGACACCTTCGGTTACTGGACTATAAACCATGGTGACCTTTATGGTGATTTTAACGCAAGAATTGGCGAACTTATCAGTTTTAATAATAATGATCTTTTTGAAAATAATTTTCCCCTGGGAACGAGAAACTCAATGGACTTAACGACTAATAAACGAGGGACCTTACTTAATGAGATATTTGAAGACGCAGGTTTCTTTACACTTAATGGGCGATATGACGACCATTTAGGACACTACACTTACTTGAGCGAACGAGGCAATAGTGTGGTGGACTTAATATGGTCTAATCTCGATACCATAAATAATATAAAAACCTTTTATATAAATAGTGATTTTATCTTAGACCATCAAAGCTGCACACTAGTTCTAGACCTAAAAAATTATAAATTAAACCAGTCACAAATTCAACAAAAAGAAACGTTTTACTTTAAGTGGAACCCACAAAAAACACAAAATTATAAATCTTCAATGTCCAATACCGCTATGAATCCAGAGTCATATAATATCGAAGAACTCCATAAAAATTTGATAAACTGCATTTATGTTGCAGCTAAAACTTTAGATATGTGCAAATCACGCTCTTATAAAAATAAATTAATACATAAATCGAAACCTTGGTTTGATAAGGAATGTGTTGAAGGAAAAAAATTGCTAAAATCCAAGAAAAATAACATAAAGAAACATAATTATAACTTAAATGCAATCGAAGAATATAAAAAAGAACAAAAACAATTTAAATCTCTAATAAAAAATAAACAAAATAAATATCATCAGGAAATGCAAGTAAAAACTCTGAATATTAAAAATCCATCCGAATTCTGGAAGTATATAAAATTACACCAAAAAAGCCATATAACGAACACTCTATACCATAACGCAATGGGAAAACTTCTATAATCTATTTTATAGCTCCGTAAATATTAATATAAATTTATCTATAACAGATGCCAGACATCCATATCTAGATGCACCCTTTACAACCCAAGAGATATATAAGGTACTAACATTATCAAAAAATAATAAGGCTACAGGCGAGGATGAAATACCAAATGAATTTCACAAAAATTTGCCTATTTACTGGATCATATACTTAAAAGATTTGTTTAATAAAATATATATGGAAGAACACCTACCATGTAATTGGGCAAATATTAATATGATTCACTTTCATAAAAAAGGTCCTGAAAATGATCCACTAAATTTTCGGGGCATTGCTTTACTCAATCATAAAACTAAACTATTTACACAGCTAATAAATCAGAGGTTACAAACATATATTGAATCCATTGATGTGCTACCAGAATGTCAGGCTGGCTTCCGCAAGCAAAGAAGCACAAAAGATAATATATTTGTTCTGTACTCCGTAATAAGTAATCACCTGCGACTACCGGGGAGAAAAGTTTTTGCACTTTTTGTTGACTTCAAAAAAGCTTTTGATAATATTAATTTCGAGAAACTTTGGCAAAAACTTTATTCAAATGGTGTCAGCGGAAAGATGATTAGAATTATAAAAGAAATGTACTCCATGGCTGCACTTACAATTGATCAGAAAGGCTGTATCTCAAACAAAATCAAGATCACCAAAGGCATCCTTCAAGGCGACTCGCTAAGCCCACTATTATTTGCACTTTATGTTTCAGACAGACAGCTACTTCAAGCAACAAGGCGCTAGAGGTGTCTCTCTAGATCAAAGCACTGACATATATATTTTGGGGTATGCTGATGACTTTGTTGTACTGGCAGACTCAGAAATTCAGCTGAACAAATCTATGAAAATTCTAGCGGATTATAGCGATAGTAACAAACTGGTAGTTAATGTGAATAAACCAGGTAGTTATATTCAGGAAAAGTGCTAATAATAGACATAAACCTAAATTTTGGTACAAAAACACACTAATTGAGCAAGTAAATAACTATAATTATTTAGGAGTGATATTCTCATTTAATGGTACATTTTCAGAAAATTCAAAATCGCGGATAAAGAAAGCTAAAATAACACAAAACGCAATTCAGAATGTAATTAAATCTTCACACATGACCGATATTAAAAGTGTTAAGGCCCTATACTACAGCATCGTAGTTCCAACCTACTCGTACGCCAGTGAAATATGGGGACTTCGGTATATAAATGTAGGAGAAAAAATTCAAAATCACTTCTGTAAAAATTTTCTCCATTTACAGAAAACTACGCCCAGTTACATTTTGAGAGCTGAAATAAAATTGGTGAAACTTGGGTATTTTATTATAAAACAAGCTCTAGAATATTTATTAAAGATTAAAAAGTTACCTTTAAATAGATTTCCCAAGTTAGCACTAAAGAGAATCTGTCAACTAAACCAGCAGAATAAAATAGTATCAAAATCTAATTGGATCAGCCAAATTAATGACATTCTACATAAAATCGGAGCCACGGAACTTAATATTAATACTTTTGACTCGGACACAATCAGCATTATTTTAGAAAGATTTGAGCAACATAATCATATAGATGATTGGAACAAAATACTTTTAAGTACCTACTGCCCAATGTATAGGCAAATTCTACAAGGCAAACATCCTTTCCATTGTACAAATCACTTAGATCTCTCCATTCCTCTACATATTAAACGCTTAATTTCACAGATACGCACTCACAATTGTAATATAATATACATGTATGTTAATAGCAATGCATACACAATAAAAACCAATGAAGTATGTACTATTTGTAACTGCCTTGCTTTAGAATCCCTACAACACTTATTTTTTGTTTGTCCAGTTTATGAAATAATTAGACGTCCCTTTCTTGAAATATATCAATCCGTAACTGACATTGAATCAATAATAAATAATGAAGCTGAACCACAAATTCTCTATCAAATATATGACATAATAAAGAAAATATTAAAAATCAGGTATTTCATTCGTTTACAGAATATCACCTCACTCTTGTCGGGATATGTTATCCAAACCTAATTTGCTATAAAATTTATTATAATTTATTATCAAAATATATGTTTTGTAATAGCTAATAATATTATAAATGTTTTCACCCTTGTTCATGTATCCTCATACGAAAGAACAATAAGGATCTATCTATATATCTATCTATCTATCTATAAATATTTTTTAAAACGAGTTAAAACATTTTAGACTTACTGTACTTACTTAACATCATAATAAAACCAAGATTTTCTTGAATTCCCAGATTTGCTGTTTGTATCTTTCATATTTTTATACGTTCTTGTCAAACTGCAATCTTTGATGAACATATTTGCCCGGTTAATGAATGAAAAAAGCCATTGAGTTTTTTCATTTCATTTGAAATCTTATTCCACACTTCATGCCTTTTTGTTGTTGTTTCAAAGTCTTTTTCATAATTTTATTATTAAAACCCGGATAAGATTTTTGCCAATGATTTGGATGCTCTAACAGAAACTGGCAAGTTATTATAAATATTTGTAATACTATAACTAAACGAACTCTTGAATAATGCATTATGATGTAGCGGGGGAGTGAGTGTGCCCTTAAAACGGATATTTAAATTATGTACATCAGTTCTGAATTCTACTTCCCTGGCAAGGTAAACAGGTGTTTTATTAGAAATAAATTTATAAAATAAGCACCCGGAATGTAACAATCTTCGTTGCTTCATTTTTAACCACCCTAATTCACCATAGAATTTACTAATGTGATCATACTTCCTTGCTCCATAAATAAACCTCACATAACTGTTTTGCAATTTTTGTATCCTTTCTTCATCAAATTTACTTATATGTGAATTGTATAAAACGTCACAGTAATTGAATGTTGATAAAACTAAAGCTTCCGATAGCACTGTTTTCAATTTACTTGTTAACATATGTTTGATTTGATAAAGTAGGCGTAAATTTGTATATGCCTTTTGTAAATTTTAAGAAATCTGCTTTGTGAAACGAAGATCTTGTTCTAAAATTATGCCCAGATCCCTAACTTGTTCCTCTATTTTAATATGAGGCATGTCAATTGAAATACTTGAGTTCAACAATTTAGAGGATACCTTTACTCGATCAATTTTTTTTTCCCAAATAAAATTGCCGTTGACTTGATAGGGTTGAATGCTAGGCACTGGTCTATAGAAGCTTTATTCAAATTACCAAGATCATAATTAATTGCTGCCATAGCCTGGTCAAACTCTTCTGGATAAAAAGACAGATAAACTTGAGTATCGTCGGCATAGAAATGTTGTCTACAGGATAAGAAGAGTTTGGGAAAATTAGAAATATATAGACCTTTATCTAGACCTTTGGAATTATATAAAAAGAAGACAATTTTCCACCATATTCTACTGCTTGTACTTGATGACTGATATAGTCTTGAAGTAATAGAACAGTATCATTTGAAAAATTGTAATATCGTAGTAATGCTGTGAAGAGTTCGTGGTAAATGGTATCAAATGCTTTAGTGTAGTCCAACAGTACCAGCATAGTAAGTTTACCTTCATCACTCGATGAATGAATGTCATCAATTATTGATAGTAATGCTGTACAGCAACTGTGCTCTTAGACGTCAAAAAATAATAGTTCAATACTATTAAACGCCTTACCAAATTAGAAAAATTAATTTCCAAATAGCAGACCGTCCACTAAGAAACAACAACTACTTCTCGGGCTATATGCCCCGACAGACATTGAATTACACTTCTAAAGTAAACGGGGTTGGCATATCTGTTAAGATAGAACCAACTATTCTGGTTTGCGATTAGAAGGAATAACATCACTTGTGGACCGGTTTCGGCGTATTGCACCTCATCAGCACAAGGTAGATGCTATTCGTCCAGAAGCTCTAAGAGCATAATCCTGGACTAGAGACTACGTTGATACCACACCAATACATACAATTAAGGAAATGCTAAGAGTGCGATATCTGCGACATCTCTAATTTAATGTCTGTCGGGGCATATAGCCCGAGAAGTAGTTGTTGCTTCTTAGTGGACGGTCTGCTCTTTGGAAATTAATTTTTCTAATTTTGTAAAGCGTTTAATAGTATTGAACAATTATTTTTTGACGTCTATATATCACGCTTTACTAATATGACAATTATTTACAGTTAACTGTAATTGAGTAAAAAACTGTGCTCTTTTTTAAAACCTGACTGATTATCTGGAATTAACTTAAACTCTTCTATAAACGTATTCATTTGTAATTGTATTACTTTTTCAAAAAATTTTGACATGGTAGGAAGAATACTGATAGGTCTCAAGTCATTAAGGGATGATGGATTCGAAACTTTTGGTAAGGGGATAACTCTATTTTTTTTCAATTTGCAGGAAATACTGAATTATTCAAACAAAAATTAATCACATGGGTTAGGAAAGGTAAAATAAATGGAATGCAAAGATGGAGGGTTAATATATTAATGTCATCCAAGCCAGTTGCTTTTCTCTTCAATTCAACAATAATGTCTAAGATATCTTTTTCCGTAACAGTTTCAAAAGTGAACGATTTTGGAATACCCAAATTACTATCCTTATAAAGCGATAGAACCACAGGAAGTGGGGGGATATCTTTTCTATTGGAAATTGAATCTAATGATTTAGCAGTATTCCACACCTGTTCAGGTGTAGTTACAATAAATTTTAACTGGATGAATATTTTTTTTTCTCTTTTTCAACCGCTACATTTGTGGCATTTCTTGGAGTTTTGTAAACTGACCAATTAGATTTAGATTTATTTTGTTTATATATACTGAATGTTCAATCTCTATCCTTAATCATTAACCGCAGTGAAGCTGTTAACCATATTTTTTAGTAATTCTAAATGATCGTAACGGATCGTGTATATTAAGTAATTCTCTAATGTTTTCTGTTATGAACTCAATTTTCGAATTTGCATCATTCAAATCAAAAATATTTCTCCATGGAATAGACTGTAAATCTGCGTCAAACCTATCACAATTTAGGTGTTTGAAGTCGCTAGTGATAATAAATTTACTTTTATTGCTGTTAGTTGCATTAGCGTGTATATTAAAAAATGTTAGTTTATGATCAGCACTATTTTTATCACTAATAACATTCACACTGAACCATATCAACATCTGAAGTGAGTATATAATCTAATAAAGTTGCAGTATGATTTGTGACTCTCGTAGGCTGTTTAACAAGCTGGATAAGACCCAATCCCTCAAAAAAAGTTAAGATTTCACGGGTGTCATTATGAATTATAGTTTAGTAAGTCAATATTAAAATCCCCTACACAGAAAATATGATCACATGTGGGAACGATATCAGCGAAAGTAGTTTCTGATTCATTCACAAATGATTCCCGATTATATTTTGGAGGCCTGTAAATTACAGAAAATCCGTATATATTATTGTTTATTTCTATTTTGACCCACAATTGTTGATGTTACTCGTATCCAGAATACAGAATTTAATGTTGGAATTCATGTAGATACACACCCCTTCTCCTCTACTACCTCTATCCCTCCTAATTGAACTATATCCAGTAATTTCAAGCTGTTTTCCGTCAACCTGGTCATTGAGGCAACACTCACTAATACCAATAACATCAAAAGAATACTTTGAAATCAAATCTTTAATTGCCAAGAAATGTGCTACTAGTGACCTAGCATTAATATGCGCAAACGTTGGAGCTTTTCCCATTCTCCAATCAAAACGTAAAAAAAATAATGAATCTAAAAATAACAGAACACAAGAATATATGTATAGATAAACAATATAATAACATGAGAATGATTAATCTGTTAACACATTTACATTCAAGGAATTCGCAAATTCCTATAACCTGATAACATTCCGACAAGAAAGATAATGGTATGAATATACAAAATAAAGCAATTAGACTCGCGTCTAGGGAGACCGAGATACTATGGCAGATTGGCTGATTGACAACTATGACGTTTGACGGCGCGTATCACAGATAACCCACCTTGTATTCCTGAGTTCGATTTCGCGCGTAATATCGAGAATTTAAATATTTTTAATTTGTATATCAGGTATTGCGGAAGAAACTTCACTATATTAATTTGCATTAACACTTTAAAAGTAAAATATGCATTGAGCATTAGTTTTTTATTTACAGAAATTTATATGCACAAGCAATAATAAGTATATACCTACATAATAAGTATATATTGTAAAAAAAATATATATATATATATATATATTTTTTACAATATATACTTATTATGTAGGTATATACTTATTATTGCTATATATGCAGCAAATACTTTCACTACAGTTTTCTTCAAATAACCTTATATACAGTTTAAAGCAGCAAATAAAGTTGTGAGTATAGTAAAAACATTTACTTCTCTTGTGTGAAATATTTAATGTTAAATGGGGGCATCCCTTGCTAGCAATTATTTATTACAAACAAAATTATGACTTTTCCTTGTGTCTATATTTTCTATTGCGTGCTTCATATAAAACTGAACTAAACATCATTTGCTTCTACCGGGAGTTTGTGAAAAATGAATCGCCCCTATAACATTTTGTTATGGAAGGTATTTCATTAAAATATCATATGTAAAAAACACAAAGTCCTTTAGTATTTAAATTTATTTTAAAAACATTGGTTCTCCTGAACATGATTAATTTTTGGCCTAACAAATATATATTATGTCATTATTTTGACCAATGTGAACTTCCACTTGAGAAAAATAATAAAGCAGTTGCCAAAATATACTTGAAGATTGTATATACAGTAGAACCCCGATTATCCGGGACAGCCGGGACCGAACCTTTGCCAGATAATCGAAAACACGGATAATCCAAAAGCCTCATTTTTAATTTTTTGAAAATGTATTTAGACAAATAGGTCTGATTCTTTAGATAATCTTCATCCATAGTGTGATACCCTTCTTCTTCGTGATCACATTCTATTCATTCTTTTATCTTTTCGTTGTCTATTTCTTCCAAGCCTTCGATTTGTGAGGCTATAGATGCCATGTTTTCGATTGATAACTCATCTTCATTTAAGTGATTATCATCTTCAGTATCTTCTTCATCTGCTATATCTTCTAAGGTCATTGTTTTATCAAATGCTTTTTTAATGTTAGTCTCTTTCACTTTACTCCAAGCGCAAGCTACAGCATAAATAGCTTCTTTTAAATTCAGACGTTTTCAAAATCCCATAAAGTCACATTCTTCCAACAATTGAAGCATAGGGTCTTTCCTATAAAGCCTCTTCATGGTTTCTTTAACACCTTGGTCCATTGGCTGGGCAATAGATGTCAAATTCGGAGGAAAATATGCTACGAATATGTTTCCATCTGCTAACTTTAGTTGCTTTACATCGGGATGCGATGGAGCATTATCCAGTAACAGTTCAGCCTTGGGTGGAAGATTATTTCCTTGCAGATAAGTTTTAAGTTTTGTGGTATACATTTTTCGAAAAACCACTTTTTAAAAATCACTCGATCCATCCAAGCGGCCTTTTGATTATAGTAATCAACTGTCTTTTTACATTTTTAAAAGCCCTCGGATTTTTTTAATTTTCCAATGACAGCTAAACTAAGCTTATGAGTTCCTGTTGTATTAGCACAGCATAACAGTGTCAAACGGTCGTTGCTTACCTTCAAATAAAATAAAATACATATGTAACTTCAAAAATCTAACAGTAATACATATCGAGGGCGTCAACGCAGGACCTCGTAAGTTACGAAATGTAAATTTTACAGGAGAGCAATAAAACTGTTTCAAAATTAATAGGCAGTACCGAGTATGCTAACACTGCACAGATTAATTAAATAAAATGTAGTTTAAATGTTCTTTAATGACAAATAGCTTGAAATGACCATTTTCCAAAATTTTTATTAGTTACGAGGTACTGCATCTTACAAATCGATAGATACGTGGTAATGTTATTAATCGACGAATTATATTATTCTTGTAATTCTCACCGTAAATTAATGAGACTTTTGGAACTAGGAACTTTTATTAAAAAACAAATTATAAAACAAATCACAAATTCAGATCACATTTTTAAAATTCAAAAAAACTAAAAAAACAAAAACACTATATCAGTAGAAAACAAAATTAACTCAATCTCAATATTTGTCACAAAAAGTATTAATTGAAATTTCAACCAAATTTTGTTTTACAACATTAGAATTTATTTGAAAGGTAAGTTGTCGTAGAACGGCCAACAATCTTTTGGCAAACACTTCTTAATGCTCTGTAGGTGGTCATACTTTATTTTAGTAATTTTTTGTTGCTCCTTGTACAAAGCAGGAAATACTTCATTTGAGAAATCAATTTTTCTGGTCTTATCGGTAATTCTTCAAACTCAGATTCGAAGTTTAATTTGTAACGGATTTTGCCTCCAAAATATTCTAGGACACGAATATATGTTACATGACTTCTTGTAGCATTGGATCCGGATACACCATCTGGTCCTCGAACTGGTCTTATTGAATGATACTTCAGAAGATCTTCACTTCCATAGTTTAGAAAAAAAGTGTGATCCATGTTTTTCAGTGTAAGGCGACTTTTATCTGGCTTCCTTGGAAATCCTGAGGTAATCAATTGGTAAATATATTTCTTTATTTGTAAGGGCGTGCTCGATGGAGCTGTGAACTGAATCACACTCCATCTGCGTTGGTTTTTCGGCTTTGCTCTTACAACAACATCGTTGTTTAATTTTTCTCTCCTCTATATCTGTGTCATGAAATGTTTTTTTTTTGGTTTCTGGGTTTACTAAAACCTAAATAAGCTTTCCCAGACATTCTCAATTTTTTATTTAAGGGGATTCTCGAATAATATATGGAACTACTAAAACTTTCTGTAAATTTTTTGGGCTTAATTCTCAAACGATTCCAAAAATGGAAAGACTTTTGAATTCACAGAAATAATACCTATGCCTTGATGGCGTTCGATTTTTAAAATTCGAATCAGTTTTAGTTAAAAACAAAAATTAAAAAAGTGTGAATTTAAAAAAAATTAAAATTAGAAAATTCAATCCCATCAAAGCATAGGCATTATTTTTCGGAATTTAAAACTGTTTAAATTTTTAAAATCAGTTAAGTATTAAACTCAAAAAATTGATAATAAGTTTGATTGTTTTCTTCAAAAATTACTGAAACTTAAAAGTGAAAAATGGTATGCATGCACGTGTCTACTTCGTTATCGGCAGTGTGATGAGTCTTGTAGGGGAAAGTTGGGTCGACTACTGACGACAAGAAAGTATTTTTACCAAATCAATATATTAATTATAGTAATACATTAATGTTAGTTATATGTGATGAAAAAAACCAAAATATCAAGAAGTGAATACGAAATTCACATTTACTTAATTACAGTTACCCGTAAAAAATTGTCATATTTTAGTAAAGATTGATCAGAAAATAATAGTTTAATACTATTATAACGCTTTACAAAATTTGAAAAATAATCTTCAAAGAAGAGACCGTTCACTAAGAAGCAACAACAACTTCTCGGGCTATATGCCCCTACAGACATTGAATTACACTTCTAAAGTAAACGGGGTTGGTATATATGCAAGATAGAACCAACTATTCTGGTTTGTGATTAGAAGGAATAACATCACTTGTAGACCGGTTTCGGCGTATTTGCGCCTCATCAGTACAAGGTAGATGCTATTCGTCCAGAAGCACTGGGAGCATAATCCTGGACTGGCGACTACGTTGATACCTCACCAATACATTAACCTCAGTAAAGGAAATGCTAAGAGTGCGATATCAGCGAAAATCACAGTTCAATATTGAGAAATGTAGGGATTTATTGATGACTTGATGAGAGCGAACATTTTTAAAAGGAACATAAATACTGATTTTCAATTAAATTATGGGAATCGGTAAGTATGTTATAGTATAGCTAGAGCTAAATGAATTTTTATCATTTATAATTTCAAAAGAATATTGAATGGGGCATCCATAATGAAATACAAAGTATCCAAATAAAAATATGAAAAGAAAAAGAATTAAAAATAGTATACGTTTCCCTTCAAATTCTTTTGAATGAATGAATGTCTTTATTTTATTGTCATAATTAAAGTGCGGATTTATATTCAAGAAAAATTGAAAAAATATGCACATTTATATTCACTGCAAATGAAGAAAATATGCACAGTTTTAAATGAAATATGCAGGATTATATGCACAAATATTGTAACGAGTTATTTTGTGGGGCACCGATTTGGAGTTCATTTTTTAGTTTTCACTCTAGCATATTTTATTTTTATATAACTCGTTACTTACTTTCCGATCCTTTCTGCTACCACATTGATTGAATAATAATAATAATTGATTTCAGAGTCGTTAAGGGTTCTACTTGCATAAGCAATAGGAAGGTCAGAACCTATTTTACCCTGGCTAAGAACAGCGCCTAGAGCATAGTTTCTGGCATCTGTTGTAAGATTGAAAGGTTGAGAGAAATCTGGGTACTGAAGAATTGGATCGTTAATTAACAAGTTTTTACACATCTCAAAACAATTTATATAGTCTACATCTTTGATATTTATAATTGCTTTTTTCTTTAATCTCAAAGTTAAGGGTTTTGTTAATTTCGAAAAATCTTTAATAAATTTCCTATAATAACCTAATTAACCTAAAAATCCTTTCAATTGTTTAGCATTTTTTGGTATTGGAAAATTTTTAATAGCTATTATTTTGTCAGGGTTGGGCTTTACACCCTCCGAAGTGACAATATGCCCAAGATAAGCGACTTCCTTTCGTAGAAATTCGCACTTATCAATTTGAAGTTTAAAATTTGATTCTCTTAATCGGTCAAAAACTTCTTTTAAGTTGTTTACGTGTTCTTGTAGGCTTGTGCTGAACACAATAATATCGTCAAGGTAAACCAAACATTTTTCTTTTTGTATACCCCTTAGAATGTTGTCCATGACTCGTTGGAATGTTGAAGGACTATTCTTCATTCCAAAAGGCATGCGCAAGAACTCATATTTTCCGTGTTCTGTGCTAAAAGCTGTCTTCGGAATATCTTCCTCAGCCATCTCGATCTGGTGGAATCCAGAGGCAAGATCTAATGTTGAAAAATACTGACAACGCCCTGGTTTATCTAATATCGTCGTTATTTCCGGTAAAGGATACCGATCACAAATGGTAATAACGTTCAGCTTTCGATAGTCGATAACTATCCGAAATTTTGGTTTTTGAGAAGAATCTAGTTTTTTGGGTACAATCCAAATATTACTTGACCAAGGCGAATTAGAATGTCTTATGATATTTTGATCTAACATATTCTGGATTTGGTTTTGTACTTCTTTTCGGTAAATTTCAGGATATCTATAGGACTTTGAATATATTGGTACTTCATTAGTAGTTTTAATATGATGTTTAATTTTATTCGTAAAAGTTAATTGGTTTCCCTCAACATGAAAAATATCTGTATATTCTTTAACTAATTTCCTTATAGTTTCTACTTCTTCAGAATCCATGTGTTCTGTTCTAACTTTAGAAATATCAAACTTAAACTTCTCAGTATAATTCATATTTAAATTAGGGTGTGAAATACGTTCGTTTTCATCGAACGTTTCAGCTTCTATATAACAATTTAAATTTGCTTTAAAATAAGATTCTGTTGGGTTAAGAATTGTACAAATAGCCTTATTATTTTCAACCCTTGCTAAGCATTCAGGAATTTCTAATTTCCTTATTTGTGTGTATGGGATGATAACCTCGCCATGAGCTACATTTTTTATATTTAAACTTATTATTTGTTCGCAACGTGGGTGCACTACTATGCAATTCGTGTTCCCCTTTTTTATGTTGAAATAATTTAACTCAATCTGACTATTTGGTGTCACGAGAGAATTTTTTGTAAAATCAATAATAGCATTTAATTTTTTTAAATTATCTAATCCTAACAAACAGTCAAAGTGACTGTGGAATTTAAAAACACAATATTTTAAATTAAATTGTTTTTTATAATTAAATATACAGGATGTAGGAATTTTTGTACAGAAGTTTTGTCTAGATGCACCAAGTGCTGAAGTTACTTGAAATGGTTTTCGGATAAAAGATTTTTTAAAGTATTTTTCTGCGATTTCTGGTGTCACAAAAGATCTTGTGCTCCCAGTATCGATTGAAACTTTTAAATTATATTCTGGAAAAACTATGTATGGTAATTCACTTACTGGATCTGTTAAATTCAATAATTCTACTATAGTTCTTGTGGTCCCGAGGCTGTTATATCTAAAAAATCATCCTGGTCCTCACTAGAATTTTGACTATTATCTATTATCTTGACTATTGTGTAATTCTTCGGAAAAAAATTTTTGTTGTTGCCTTACAAAATTATTTTGATTCTGTGAGTGATATAGATTTTGAGCATTTTGCGTATGGATACACCGTGATACACCTTTGCCGTGGATACACTCATAGGTGTTGGTCTTTGAAACCGATGATTTTGACCGGGTTTAAAGACATTAGTACCATTTTTGTTAAAATTTGTATTATTCTGATCAGATGAATTTCTTGACGTATTTGCTATATTTTGCAAATTAGTATTTAATGGTTGATTTCTCTGTATAAAATTTACAGGAGTACCTTGATTATACTGATTTGATTTTGGTTGTTGTGGAGAATTTGAATTATTTTGATATTGATTTCTATTTTGGTTATTTACGTTACTAAATCTATTTTTTGGATAATTATTTTGACTTAAATATATTTGGAAATCATTTGTGAGAACACTTAAAGCTACATTTAAATTTTCTGGATTTTTGGTACGCATAAGTGTACCTAAAGGTTCTTTCAATCCTCTTAATAAAACTCTAAGAGCTAAATTTCTAAAATAACTACCTAAAATTATTTGTTCATTACAATTAGAGTGCGTCATTAAGTGGGATATTTGTAAATTTAAAATACATTGTATTTTATTATAAAATTCATAGGGAGATTCGTTACCCTGTTTTAATTAAGATAATTCTAAATTTAAAGTATAAATATCGCGTTTATCTGCGTATGTGTTCAATAACGCATCTTTAAGGTTTTCCCATGTTCTTATATCGCATGAGGAAATATTTATGGCGGCTTCGCCTTTAACTTTAGCTAGAATACTAGACATCAGATATTAATTCTGAAAGTCTCCTACATCTGCTGCATTATAAAATTTATTAACCAACTTTTCTGATATTTCCAGAAATCTTGGAAGAAGTGCATTATCACCATAAAATTCCGGTATCATGTCTAAAAATTCTTTCTTTAAAATTGGAACTTGTGGTGTAGCCATTTTGTTGAAAAAAAAATTTAGTTTTTATTATTATTCTCTTCAAATCGATAAATTTGAGCTAGAACTTGAACCAGAGTTTGAATCAGAATAATCAGAGTTTTCAAAATCAATTATTGGTAAAATTTTCTTTATACGACAATAAGCACTTACAGTAAAATTATCAACGTCCTCTCCATGGGCTCAGTAGTACAGGAACAATCCAATGTCCACTTGGGTCCTCTGTTTCTTGCACTAGGAGAATCTTCGAGTCAAGCTACTAAATTCACTCAACCAAGAGTTCAAACGTTATTCACTAAATAGTCAATAAATCGTTGACACGAACCGACTGTTATTTTCACTAACACTTCGTTTGACTATCCTACTGACTGCGCCAATTATATAAAAACACCCTGTAAATGCCTTTTTAAAAATTGGTATTATTAACTATATAAGACAACTTATCAAAACGGATACAAGTTCTAAACTAATCAATTTACATGAGAAATGAATTTAATGAAAAGAAAATGAAAAAGAACAACCATGCATAAAAATATCAACTAAGCAATTATTATTATACAACTATAAACTATAAATGATGACTATGCTACACCTAGGACATAGGCGTAGGTGACATATAGCTACCACGTCTATCGACTGTTGTTCATTATTTTTGAAAGACACTGTATAATTTGGAATAAATGGGGGTGCACTATTGCCTTTGCATCTTGTTTCCGTTATTATGATTATATCAGGATTTTTCCTAGCTGCAAGTTCTCTTAATTGATGAATTTTCTTTCTGATGCTACTGGCGTTCCATTGCATAATTTTTAAATTTTTAGTTGAATTATGGTCCATTGAAGAGTTGTTCATATATTAAAAATAATTGAGCTTTCTCATAGAAGTTATTCGCATGAATTAATTCTTGTTTAAGTTCTTTTAAAATTTTGATCATTTTATCTATATCACAGATTTGGTTTATTTCTTCCATTATTTCTTTTAATTCATCAGTTTTTCCATTTATTCTTGTTCTGTTTTGGTTATTACTTTGATTGTTACTTTGATTAATTGTGGCTTGTGCATAACTACGGTTTTCCATAGTTCTTGCACTTGTAAATGTTCTTGTTTGTATTTTCAGTGGCTGTTTTTTCTTATACCTTGACTCTTTTCGCTGTTCGATATTGTCTTGATATTCAATATATTTTACACATTGTGTGTAATTGGCAGTGTCGGGGTCACCACAATTTACACACAATAGTGTTGTGTCCTGTGACTTTTGACATTCTCTAGTATCGTGTTGCAATCCGCATTTAACGCAATTTGGCAGCGCAAAGCAATTTGCCTGAGAGTGGCCAAATCCTTGGCATTTAAAACATTGGGAGACCGTGCTCTTTTTCGAGTAGGTTTCCCATTTAATTCCAATGTTCTGGATGCCTCTTACATTCCTTACTATTTTTAGATTTGTATTTTGATTGAAATGTAATAGATAACTATGACTTTGTACATTACTCTTTCTAGACTTAAGCTCAATTATTTTATCGACTTTGATTCCATACTCTACCTGGAATTCTTGAATCATAGTTGCAATGTCAAGTCCGCAGCGCAGCTTTCATGACTAATTTCTTCATAATATCTTCTTTCTTGGCGTAGGTAAAGAACTCGCTTTGTGTTTTCTCCAGCTCGTTCTTAACCTTGTTGTACTGCTCTTGCGTTTTCAGGTATATTCTCGTTTCTTTTTTGTTCCTATTGATTATCAATCGGAAGTCTCTAGATCCAATTATTTTAGTCAACTCTAATGATTTCATCATAAACCGGAATTTGTCCCAGTAAAACTAGAGGAGGAATAGTTTTTTCCCTCCTTTCTTGTAGTTTCTCTTCAATTTCTTTTTGTTTATCATCATTAGTACTAAGAATTCCAAATTTGTTTTTCAATGGTATGTTTGGGTTAATTTCATTGATTTCATTGTCATGTTCCAAAGTTAGACTGCATCCAGCTGTTGCTTGGTCTGGTTTTTGTCGTTTATGACTACTCATTATGTTACTACTTTGGATTTTTGGGTAAGGTTTTGTTTTCAGGGATATTCTCCTTTTTTCACCAAACTTATTGGAATATGCTGAGGTTATACGCATACCTTCTGGTATTCCCGTATAGTGGGTGGGTCTTACGACCGCATTCGCTTTAAGTTGTGTTTTTCCCAATAAATTGATTATGTGACGTTTAGTGTTCTTAATATTTGATTTTACTTACTTTGTATTTGTGTTTGGTATTCCTCGCTGAACCTCACGGTCTGGCTCGTCAATACACACACTAACAGATCACTCACGTTTCTTTTTTAAAGCATAAATTGTGAAAATTATTTAAATTAATTTATCGAATGTCAAACTGACAGTACGTATTCAAAAGCGATGTGAACCGTGTCGCATCTAATTTGATACGTCTTGCTCGTCTTATTATTATTATTATTATTTGAAGTTGCCTTTTCTGTATGGCTTTTTTACTTTGTAGGGTTCTTAACTTCTTTTTCCGTAACGTCTATTATTATTATTATTTGATGTCGCCATTTCAGCATGACTTTTTTCCGTTTGTAGGGTACTTAAACTTCTTTCTCCGTACCGCTACCGCACCAGAGTTATTTCATTTTCTTTAATGTCTTGAAAATTTATGCTATGTGGTTTCTTTTCCCAACTTTTTCTCGGCTTAGCTGGGATTTTCATGTCATTAATGTTGTTTTTGTTTATTCAGGGAGGTGGTGAATCTCCCTGAATCGGTAATTTTTGTTTATAGGACTTTGTCCTATATGTTTCGTTAATGTGTTCTTCTTGATTTTTTCCTCATAGAAAAGTTTTGTTCTGGCTTCTATGGTCTCTCTAATATTGAATGTATCGAATTTATTGTGAAGTTCAGCATTAGTAATCTCTAATCTATTTTTGCCTGCTATTAATCTTGTGGAGGTACCCTACTCTCGACCCATGTCCAGTGAGCACTTGTGTCAAGAAGTAGTTCACCTCCCCGAATTTCCGGTCCATCCAATCTCTCCTATTCCCAATCGCTCCTTTGAGCGCGCCCTCATACTCTCTCCATTTCCTCCTCCTTCCATTCCCGTACCTCTTCTTTGGTCGCACCCCTCCAGCGTTTGCTCCTAGCTCTAGCCAACACGTCCAATGGGTAGGACCTTGCCAGCACCGCTGCTGCCAGTCCACCCACTGTCCTGTACTCCTGCACCACCCTCAGCAGTATTCCTCTCTGCACCCGCAGAAGTGACCTAACCCTCGCATTCACCCCCGCTCTTTCACCCCACACCTCCGCACCGTATAGCATACTCTGCTCTACCGTCCTACCAATTACCCTCCTCTTCCACTCTCCCGGCCCTTTCACATAACACATCAATCTCCCCAGCCATGCTGCCCTCACTTTACCCTTCTCTGCTGCCTTTACCATATGGGTTTTGAAGGATAATTGGCTATCCAACCACACCCCTAGGTATTTCACAGACTCCTCCATGCGGATTCTCCTTCCCTTAACCATCACCCCCACTTCCCTTGCCCTGCTCCGTCCCTTCACTAGCAACCCCACCGTCTTATCTTCCGCAACTTCCAGTCCGCACCGCTCTATCTTCTCCACAATCTTCCTGCACATTCTCTCCGCCTTTCCTCTCCCTTTGCCGTACATACCAGACACACATCATCCGCATACACCGTAATCTCACATCCCTCTTCACATACTATCCCACAAACCTCATCAAACACACACTTCCAGAGCGTCGGTCCAAGAACCGAGCCCTGAGGCACTCCAGCCTCCATCTCATATCTCCTCCCTTTGGAGTCTACAATCACACGCCCCGTTAGGTAGTCCTCCACCAAGTTAACCAACCCCTGCTCCACTCCAAGCCTCAGCAACGCGCTCAACACTGCCCGTTTGCTGACGCTGTTGAACGCGTTCCCGACGTCAAAGAACACGAGTAGGGTTCTTCTTCCTCCAGCTGCCCTTCCTAGCTCTTTCCACCAAACCCATCACCTTGCTCAGTGCCGAGATGCAAGATTTCCCCTTCGTGAACCCGTGCTGGTTTACCCTAAAACCCCCATTCCTACCAACTTCCTCCTCAATCCTATCCCTTATTATCCCCTCCATCAATTTACCCATACCACACAGCAGGCTGATAGGACTATATTCCCCTGCCCGCTTCCCCTCTCTACCCGCCTTCTTTATTAGTATCACCCTGGCTACCTTCCATCCTTCCGGGAACTCCTCCTCCCTCAGCACCCTGTTGAATAGTTCCCAGAAGTACTCCCTATTGTCATCCAACAGCCTCTTCACCACATCACCCCTCAGGCCATCTATCCCTGGGGCTTTCCTCACTTAAATGTTTCTCCCCCAATCCTCTACCTCCCACTTCTCTACCGGCCTTATCCCCCTCATTTTCACTACTCCCCTTGTATCTTGGATTTCCTGAATTCTGCCACCCACTCCTCCTTCTCCCACTTTGAACAATTTCTCAATAATCTCCTTCTCCCAATCCTCCTCTAGAACCTCGTTCCTATTTCCACCCATCCTCTTCACCGCTATCTCATACGCCTTTCCCCATGGATTGTTTTCCAATTCCCCCAGTAACTCTTCCCACTTCCCTCTTTTTTCCCCCTCCACTCTACGCTCCAGTTCCTTCTTCTCTTTATATCCCCCTCTTCCCTCTATCCTTCCTCTTCCCCTCAGCATCCGTCTTCGTTCTTTCGTACACTCCCTCCACAGCTCCTCTATTTCCCCATTCCACCAATAATTGGCCCTCCGCTCACGCCTATTGCCACTCTTTCCCTCTCTTTTGCAGCCTTGTATCACATTGTACAATTCATCTGCATCATGTGCATGTGTTCTTCCATTACATTTTGTATGGATTTTGTCAATTTCTCGACTTCTTGTTCGATTTGTTGTTTGCTATTTATGTATCTGTTTATTTCAATTTCTAAATTTAATTGTGTCCTAAATAGATGTCAATTGTGGAATTTGCATGACCTATTATATTACTGATTCTAGTGGCTTGATCAGGGGCATATACTTGATAGCCATTCTCATCTGCTAATTTGTGAAGTTTTTTGCCTGTGGCAGAGCTTTTATCGTTTACTCCCCAATCCGTGTGCCATGCATTTAAATCACCTGCTATAATAACTCTTTTATTATTTTCCATTAAATTTTCAATTTCTAAATTGTCTAAAGAGTCAATAGTATTGGTAGGTTTTCTATATGCAACATAAATATCTAATTTACCTATTTTAATGCCTGTCGTTATTATTGTTTTGGTGTTGGTGTCTAACTTATCATACTCAATATTAGATTTTGTGTAAATAGCCACCCCGTCATTTGACACATGTTCATTATTTTTAAAAGACAAAGTATAACTAGGTATAAAAGGGAGTGCACTATTACCTTTGCATCTAGTTTCTGTGATAAGTATAATGTCTGGGTTTTTTCTAGCTGCGAATTCTCTGAGTTGATGGGCTTTCTTCCTAATACTACAAGCATTCCATAATATTATTTTTAAATTTTTATTAATTTGTTTATGGTCCATTGAAGATTTCTTCGTATTTTGAAATTATTTGGGCTTTTTCATAGAAATTGCTAGCTTGGAGCAATTCTTGTTTGAGATCTTTCAAGATTTTGATCATTTTGTCAATGTCGCAAATTTGATTGATTTCTTTCAGTATTTCATTGAGTTCATTTACTTTACCATTATATGTTTTTGTATTATATTGTTTATTATTATTATTATTTTTATTTTGATTGGTTGCTGTAGCTTGAGCATAACTAAGATTTTCTCTAGTTTTTATACTTGTAAAAGTTTTCACATTTGTATTAGTAAATGATTCAGATGGTTGTTTAGGTTTATAACGTGTTTCTTTGCGTTTCTCTACCATATCTTGGTATTCGATATATTTTTCACATTGTGTGTAATTGGCAGTGTGTGGACCACCACAGTTTACACACAAAGGTGTTGTATCTTTAGTTTTTTGACATTCGTTAGTGTTGTGTGGTAAACCGCATTTTACACAATTTGGTTGTGCATAGCAGTTTGCCTGAGAATGCCCAAAACGTTGGCATTTGAAGCATTGGGATATCGTACTCTTTTTCGAGTACGTTTCCCATTTAACTCCAATGTTTTGAAAACCTTTTACATTTCTTACAATTTTAAGGTTGGTATCCTGTTTGAAGTGTAGCAAGTAACTATGACTCTGTACACTGCTTTTCCTTGATTTAAGTTCAATTATTTTATCAACTTTTATATCGTGTTTTTCAAGAAATTCTTGAATAATTGCTGCTGTATTGAGTCCAGGCTCTGCTTTCATAACCAATTTCTTCGATATTTCATCTCTCTTAGTATACGTGAAAAATTCACTTCTTGTTTTTTCAAGTTCGCTTTTTATTTGATTGTAATGTTCTTGAGTCTTGACATGTATTCTTGTTTCTCTTCTGTTTCTATTAATAATCAATCTAAAATCTCTGGAACCCATGATTTTTGCCAGTTCTTTGACAATCTCATCATAAACTGGGATTTGGCCCAGTAGGACTAGGGGAGGAATTGTTTTTTCCTTCCTTTCTCGAAGTTTCTCTTCTACGTTACTTTGTTTGTCGTCGTTCTTGCTTAAAATCCCAAATTTGTTTTAGAGTAGGATGTTCGGGTTGATTTCAATATCATTGTCTTCGTCATGTTCCATTATTGAGCTGCATGCAGCTGTTTCGTTGTCAGGTTTTTGCCTTTTACTGTAATTCATTTTGTCACTGTGCTGAATTATCGGAAAAGTCTCTGTTTTTAAGATTACTTTTCTTTTTTCACCAAATTTATTAATGTAAGTAATTATGCTATGACAGTTCTGGACCAATATCGAGTTTTTAACATGGTAATCTCCATAAGAAAATCTAAGGTTCAAAAACTCCGAAATTGGATGGGTTCATACCGGCAACCGGACGGCAACTAATCGCGGCAAACGACGTCTCGTTTGAAAGGCCTTAACGTCTAATACATGAAACATTGAAAAAATTCTACCCCCTTTCATACCCTACGACCATAAAAAGTTAACCAATCAAACGACGAAAGGCCTTAACGTTAAGTATATACATAAAATAATGAAAAAATTCTAACTACCCCTCGTAGTTAACCAATCAAGCGATGTCTCAAAGGCCTTAACGTCTAGTATATACTTTAAATCTAATTCCACCCCCCCCAATGCCCACCGGATTCTCAAATTCCTAGGACCCCCAAATCCACTATCCAAATTTACACTCACCTAAAATCATCATTATTTAAGACCCCAAATTCCAATACCCTCCTGGACCCCATTGGCTCACCCCCAAATGTTTAGGACCCCCAAATTCAACCTCCTAAATATCCATCCCAAATATTTAGAACCCACCATTGCCCCACCCCAAATGTTTAGGACAATCCACTCTCTCAATTACCCTAATATTTAAATTTTTAATTGAAAAAATTTTCACCGGAGTCTGGGCGCGAACCATCAACCTTCGCGTCTAACGAACATGGCTATTCACACTCATAAGTGTTAGTTATAAAATAAGGTATAAAAAAAAGTGCATTGGTTTGAAGTAAAATAGACTTAAGTCTAGTATGCATAGGTATATTGAAAATTAAAACAAACACATCATGATAAGTGGAATATCGTTGACCTCTAGTACATGATTCTTTTAAAATATACAGAGTGCTGTAAAATTATAGTAAAGAGAAACATTCTTTCATCATGGTATATCATTGGAGTATAAAGTCCTAAGTCCTAAGAGCCCAGCCTGCGTCACGCTCTTGGAACTCTTCTAATTCATTCATGATGGGATCATTAACCTCAGTGTCAAACCACTCATCTAAGTTGGTGTCTCTGTATATTGGTGAGTTCGATGTAGTAAAGTACTTGTACTCAGTCTGTACACTATCTCCCTTTACTACTATCAACTCTTCACAAAATATGGTATTAACCTTAACTGCAGCATCCTGCTTAAGAGCTTCCTGAATCTTATTTTTTAATGTTGATTTAGCGTCAACGAGAAATGATTTCGGATCCTTATGTTTTAAGTTCGAAATTACCCCCGTTCTTATTCGTGAGTTGAACGTAGATTCACTATCTTCTCATCTTACTCGATCCGAAGGAAACGCTTTTCTCAGGGAAAGCCCTGCCCCCTTCTTTTGAGCCGCTTTAAATTGTTGTCTCATGGTTTTTATATTTCTTAAGCAGGCCTCCAAATGCTGTTTTTCACCCATCGTCTTTGCAGTCTTCATTACATTCTGAATTCTTTTAATCCCTTTATGGCATTCAACCAGTCCCTCACGTATTTTTCTATCATTATTTGGGGTCACCAATCCCAACAATGTAGCTATAAATTTCACTAAATCAGTGAATTGAGCCATTCTGAAAAAAATGAGAATGAATGGAAAAAAAAATTATATCTTATACTTTTATGGAAAACTGAACGTTTAATTATTTTTTCGAATACATAACCTCAAATATTATGTTAATGAAAATAATTGATAACTTACTTTTAAATAAATTAAAAACTTTCTAAATAGGAAGAGCTGTCGGATGATTGAATGCCTCTCAAAGTTCTGAAATAAAAAAAAAATATTGAAAGATATAAGGTACATGGAAAACTGAACGGTTGATATTTTTTAAAAATATATAACCTCAAATATTATTTTTGAGAAAAATGAGAATAATTAATAACTTACTTGAAAATTAATAAAAATCCAAATTAATAGGAGCTGAGGATAATTCTAAACGCTTCAAAGTTCTGAAACAGAATGAAAAAAAATAATTATTAATAGGTGTAAAGTACTTTTTAGACTGATGGAAAACTAAACGGCTAACTATTTTTTCAAATACATAACCTCAAATATTACGTTAATGAAAATAATTGATAACTTACTTTAAAATTAATAAAAATCCAAATCAATAGGAGCTGAGGACAATTCTGAATGCTTCTCAAAGTTCTGGAACAGAATGAAAAAAAAAATGATTTGTTAGGTAAAAAATATACTTTTATACTGTAGTTAATTTTAGTCACTCCCGTTCTATTCTTTTTCGTGCGGCTCATTATAGCCCAAAGGTTGGCGTCACCCGGGTTAATGTTTGATAGGTAATTATTCCATTTGTTATTGCGTAACGTATTTGTGTCGGTATTAATTTGTCTTTGCAGCTCGTGCATGCGGTCTCTATAGAAAGGATCTCTTGTCCTTTGCCAGTCCTTTCTTGTTTTGTTTTTATCTTTAATTTTATTCAGTATTTCAGCCGGTAATTTTTCGTTTTTGTTATGATGTGTTACCTTTCTCGTTGACTCGTCCCTTGCTGCAATTATTTTATTTTGCAATTTCGTGATTAGTTTGTCAAGTTCGTCATTATTAGATATTTTGTTGGCTACATAAATGTTATTGTTTAGATATCTTCTGAAAAGCGTCCAGTTCGTAGTTCTGTAGTCGTAGTGAGTTTTATTTACAATGTTTATTTTGTGGTTAATTTTTATTGTTATTTGTATCGGGTCGTGGTCTGAGGAGAGCTCACACAGTGTTCTCATCCTCTGTATATAGTCAATGTTTTTACCGATTGCAATGTCCAGTGTACTCGGAGTACCACCTGTGAAAGGGTAATAGGTTGGATTCTGGGTACAGAAAACATTGCAATCGGCATTTTCGCAGTACTTTCGGAGAACATTTCCATTCGAATTTGACAAATTGCAGTTCGAGTCCCACTCTTGATGCTTGCAGTTGACATCTCCTACAATTAAAACTTTATGATGCTGTTGGAATAAGCATGCCAGGTCATTCTCTGAGATTTTATTATTCGGTGCGTTATAGGCGCCGATAATAACAATTTTATTCTCTATCAAGATAGAGATGTTTTCAATAGACGTGTTTACCGAATTTAATATTTTGAAATTAATATTTTTTTTAATTGCCACAAGTAAGCCCCCACCATGAGTGATTCGATCTTCCCTGTGAATGAAATACAATGAATTCCTAAGTTTTATGCTATCTTTACTATTTAGAAACGTTTCTGAAAGAAATAAAATATCCGGTTTATAAGACCTGAGTAGTTGCACAATATCATGAATTTTGTTTTTAATCCCTCTGACGTTAGCATAAATAATATTCAGATTACCATCAATATGTGTACCTGCACCCCACATAGCTCTAGATGTTGTATCTGTCAATGTTTTGAACGAATCTATTATAAATCGTAAATTTGTCGAGTTTAGTACTTGCCTTAAGTAGCTCGTTGTACAAATCCGTTACAGCCCTTGTCATCTCGTCTATATTGATGATCTCGTGCAGTTTGGCGAACATTTTATTTAAGTGGAACATTTTCTCCATGTCATCACCTTGATTTGTGGTGGTTGGATGTGCTGGGAGGGGTGTATCGCCGGAAGTGGTGGTAGCTGGCCTCTCATATGACGGCTTGGTTCTGAGCGAGGGGAAATCTGTTTGATTGTTAATATTTATATGTGTGTAAGGTTTTCTCTTCTCGTCCCATGGATTGGTCGTTGGGATTGGAGCTGCAACAAATTTGTTGTTTGTAGTTGTTGCTTTTCCTCTCCTTTCTTCCAGATATTCCTTCCTTTTGATGTAGACCGGACATGAGTCTGAATTGGCAGGGTGACTGCCCTGGCAGTTGCAGCATTTAGCGGGTTCCTGTAGGCTTTTCTTGCACTCAGACGTCTTGTGTGATCCGGCGCATTTCATACATCTGGGAGATCTGCCGCAATTTGACGTTGCGTGTCCCCACTGCTGACATATGTGACACTGGATGATTGATTTTTTTGTTCTGCGTAATTCCCAGATGATCCTTGTACTTTCTATGATTCTCACATGTTTGTTGAGGTAATCTAATGTTATGGAAGGAGCAGTGATAACCAGGAACAGTGGTCTTCCCTTAGTGTTCATTTGATATACTTCCTTGGGGGTGATCTGGTACATCTTTTTCATGTCGTCTATGATGTCGACAGGTTCCACGTCGCTCGCGAGGCCTCTGAGAACGAAGGCATGAGACTTATCATCCTTTTTTGAGTAGGTATGAAAGGGAAGCTTTTGGTCTGTTAGTATGTTTTTTAGATTTCTATGGTCTTCGTCATCATGTGTAAATACAACAACTGATTTGTTGTTGTATTTCATTTCAAACTTTCCTTTCATATCCTGTTTAAGCAGTTGTACAACGCTCTTGTGGCCACTGACTTGCCCATCAATGACAATGGGAGGACATGCTCTTTGGGTGGCTGGATTTGCGGCTTTCCCTTTCTTGACTTGCGAGGTTTTGGTGTCATCGGTCTTCGGATGGCTAGGGATGGCCGTAGTCTCCGAGTTCTTTACACTTTTATTTCTCGGCTTCCTCCTTTTTCTTTTTTTGTCTACTTGTTCTTCGTCGGGCATTTGTGTTATTTCGTCCACTTCGTCTTCAGAAAGCGATTCGTATGGATTATCGGTCGGGATAGTATTACTTTTCTCGGCATATTTCGCTATCAGTTGGGCGTAAGAAACCGTTTTCTTTGGTCTAACAAAGGTGTCAATTTCCATGTCCTCCTGGTCCGATTGTACCTTGTCCACTGTGATTTCATCCAGCGTTTCTTGGAAGTTCATAACTTTTCCGATTATCTTTTTGTTAGCAGTAGATAGCTTATTGTACTGCGAAACAAATAGGTCTTCATCGTTCTCTATACTTTTGTTTGTCAAAGCCATCGGTCTGAATTTCGAAGTTGACTGCCTGTTTTGATCGACTGCAGCGACATTCTTCCTTCTCTCGGTCTCTTCCACTTCATCACTCCAGTTCGGCGATGCGCTGTGGACTAGCGCCTGGGTTATGTGTTGCACATTCACTATGTTCGCCGGTCCATCTGACGAAGAGTTATCACTGGCGTTCTCGTCCATATTAATTGGAGTGCTTTCTATACACTTTTCATTTGCGTTAGGAAAGGTGTATAGAATGTCTTTTTCTCGGGTAACAGAGCCCGGTGGACTGGTAGCCGAAGTCTTGGTGTTTGTGAATTGTAGATTACTACTTACAGGAACTTCTGAGCATTTTTTGGTGCTTTCCATGCACTTTTTGTTTCTTTCGATACAGTTTTTGATATTTTCTGTATGTTTGTCAGAGTCCGTTTTTGTTTTCTTACAATTATGTTGGGCGGTAGGCGATGTATCGCTCGCTGTGTTGGACGATTCGGTACTAGACTCGTTGTTCTGTACACTTTTTAGAGTCGGACGGTGGTGTGAAAAGACTACCGTCGTCCCCTCTGTATTGGCGTCGAGCTGTGGTCTGTCCAAATTTTTGTTTACGACATCAACATAAGCGATCTGATATAAGCTTTTAACCCCTTCTTTATCAATCCTGCCGGCTTTAAGCAAGTTCTTCTTTGCTCTAACACGATCAATATGTTTCTTGTAGTTTTCTGTGTTGATTTCTGAAAAAGTGTATGGAAAGCTTTCCATACACTTTTTTAGTGGTTTTTCGTCCGCAGATTCCCCAGATTCTTCTGTTAATGTTTTATTAGGCTTAGTGGAAGAAAAGCCTTGCCATTTAAGGTTCTTAAACCGTTCCCTAGTCTTGTTAGAGACCACTGGGAATCTCGGTCTGTCGGCTTTTTTATTTAAATGAGGTTTCCTACCTTTTATTCTTTTCTTCTTCTTCGTGAGATCGATGACCTTCTCGTGAACTTTATACAGATGGCGGAGGTTTTCTGGATGAAAGTGGGCCGGCGAATGGTTGATGATGTTCTGTATTTTTTTCCTTAAGTTTAACGTGTACTGGGTGGGTTCACCCTGGCTGACATCACCCGGTTCATCGGGAATTGTAACTTTAATACCACTTATTATTTGGTGTTTTTTTATCACTTTAAATTTTTGAATCACTTTTTCTTGTATTTTAGCAGTAAAAAAAATGAATATAAAAACGACTTTCGTAAAAACAAACGTCTGTCTCCTAGCGAGAACAAATTGAACATAATACATAACATCAAATATTATGTTTGAGAAAAATGGAAATAATTGAAAACTTTCTTAAAAAATAATAAAAATCCAAATTAATAGGAGCTGAGGACAATTCTGAATGCTTCCCAAAGTTCCGAAACAGAATGAAAAAAATGATTTATAAAGTATAAAGTATACTTTTAGATAAATGGAAAACTGTTGATTATTTTTTAAATACATATCCTCAAATATCATGTTTGAGAAAAAATGGAAATAATTGATAACTCACTTTTAAAATAATAAAAATTATTATGAAGAGGAACGCTTCTAAAGCAAATAATTATTGTTAAGTATAACGCTTTTCAGTAAGACGGAGTAATTGATTACTTTTAATACTTAGACTCAAATATTTGATATCATGTTAGATATTAAAGTTAGAAAAATAAAGCTTACAATCAATTTCCAAAATATTGGAGGTTAATATAAAACTGTATGTGAAAAATGAGTGTAGAAACCATTTAAACCACCCTCAATAATGTTGTTTTTTCAGCTAAAATTGAACATGAGTCGGAGTAGTCAAACAATCAGTAAAAAAACGGAGTAGCTAGTCATACAATTGATAATTTAATTCACTTTTGGAATCAAAAAAATATTAGTTAGAGAATATGATATTTAAAACTTATTGTTAAGACTCACATAAATCATTCTACATCTAACCATCCTACAGTCATGATAAAAATTTGTAAGCGCTGTTCTATTGAGCACCCTTCTACTATTCATGAACTATGTGATAAATGTTATATTATAGGTGGAAAAAATAGTGGAGAATGGATTCCACTTAATGTGTATTCATGGTTGAGTTATGAAGATTTTAAAAAGTGGCAATTTAATTATGAATAGAACTGATATATATCGCCATATGAAAAACCGACATGATGTTGAAAACTTTTCGGTTAAGTTTACGTAGAATTTATCCGCTAAAAATATAATTGTTTGAAATATGTCTGTTCCTATCTTAATAAAATGTTAGATTAGGTTAGAATTTGTTTAAGCAAACTACTGTAACTCACTTCTATCAGAAATTGAAATATCTAATGAATTAACCTTAAATATAGAATATCTTCGATAGTAAAAGTGGGTATAGTGGAAAAAGATATGTAAAAGGTATAGCATTACGGATGGATTAAAATAAAAGAGCAGGGAACTTATTATTGAAGTTTTTTGAAGTATGTGTAGTCATGGTTGTAGCTAATCCTGTGTGAGAGCACAATCAACTCAACGTCTCAAAGTCTGTTTGCGTACACAGATTTACTTGAATGAAATGAAAATTACACCTCCTTTTTAGCACTACCAACCACATGATTTTAATATTTAATGAAGAAAAGGTGAATTTAAATGTAAAACCCTTGAAGATGTGAAAATGATTGGAGTTTTTTTAAGAATTTATGAAGAATGAGTCTACCGTTGAAGCCTATTCTGAAACTTCATAAAATCTATTGGAAATGTGTAAAAATATTCTTCAAAATGTATCTATAATATTTAGAAAATAGAATTTTAATTAATAATCATATTTTATTTTAATAATGTAAAGATACCTCTGTATTTATAGATTCCATAATGATAGTAACATAAAAATAATTTTATATTTTTAGTTACCTTTTTAAACATAAGAACAATGAAAATAAAATCACACCACTCTCAACAAGTCAATTACACAGACATTGATAGCTATACTATTGAAGTAGTAAGAAATTAATTAAAAGTTATTCTTTCTTCGATTTTTTATGAAATTAAACAATAATATTTATATTTCAACGTTCCAGATAATGATATCAAGAATAAATGGCTTTCTAAATTATATTCCTTACCTAACAATATAAAAAAAAACATAACTAGATAATTAATAATATTTTGAAGTTTAAGAAATTTAGAAAGCTAGCTTTAACTTATGAATTTTTTATTTATATATAGTAATAGTTTAATCAAATTTATATTGAAAAGGACTTAAAACTAGCATTTAAATAGAGTATTAGTAAATATATGAGGAACTATCATAGAACTAGAGTAGATTAATAATAGTATATATTTAAAAAATCGAATAATATTTACGTTTTACAAAGATGTTTAAATATTTTTAAAAACGTAACCATCCACTAAGATAAAGAAAAAATATTATAAATCTGCTTTATTCATAACAAAGAGGTTATTAAATTTCTAAAACTATTTCAAAAATCATAATTTTTTTTTTAAATAATCACTCTATAAAAATATATTCTAAAGTGAAAAAATCGGTGGATTTTACGGATTGGAAAAAAACAAATAATTACTCACCCACTAAAGATTCTCTTAACATAAAATTCTTGGTTAACATTTAAAATCACAAACATTAATAGCGTGAATTTGAGTATAAACTGAAAAATGAAAAATACTTCCACTTTATATATTCACTCGATTCAGTATAAAACAACTTTCAAAAGGTCAGATAAAAAATTCCCAGATGGATTGAAGAATAAACTTGTTTATGTAGGTGAACCTCGGAGAAACTTGATGTTGAAAAGTCGGTAAAGACAGAGAAACAGTTATTTTTAATTTTTATTAGAAAGTAAAATAATTGGTTAAGTGAAATGAGTGCAGTTTAAGCTGATTTTAAAAAATTCATATATAATTACACTTTAAATCATAATGGGCTGCATAAATAATTATGTGAGAAAGTTATCTCGCAAATAGATGTCTCGAGGTCGTCGGTTCACTTTACTTGATAAATCATGAAATTTATAAACTTTCAATATTTCTAATTTTTTTATATAATCTATACGATAAAATAAACTATTTTAACTAATTATTACTTATTTTTATCTATTCAGTGAAAGTAAGAAAATAAAGTTACAAATAAAAGAAAAATTCACCTAAAAACTGTTTTAATAATAAATAGGAGTCCGGTTCTGGCAAAGTATTATAAAGTTTGTTTTAACCTCGCTCTTAGATTTCTCGATTCAAAGGATAGCTAAAGTTTTTGCAAAAATTGTAATTTGTGCAACAGTGGTGCTGTTAAGGATCAACAATTGTACTGTAAGTGTTCCAGAAAAGTTTAACAACCAACTAACATTCGATCTTTGGAAATATTCTACGATACAACACAAGACCTTTTGTTATCAATAACCAGTTCAATTAATTGTCTGACATGGGCAGAGTTGTACTGGCCTATAACGGTTTGATAACTTGAGCAGTTTTACAAAATGGCAACATCTGAAAACTTGCAGAATACTTCTGACTACAGAAGCTCTGCAAGTGAAAATCCACAATCTTCACAACACAAAACCTACTCAAATGCATTAAACCAAGTAAAATTCCCGAATAAAGATCAAGCAATAATTTTCAGTTCATTAGATGGATGTTCAATTCAGGACTACCTAATACCATTGGGAGCTGTCATTCCACCCAAAAATATAATCTACTTATCTAAAATGACAAACAATCGAATATGTGTCTACTTAGCCAATAAGGACATTTTAGAAACTTTCATAAATGAAATTGGCGAAATAACAGTAAATGGAATAGTTTTAAAAGCTCGTAAACTGATATCTCCAGCTGAGAGAATAATTTTATCAAATGTTTGTCCATCTATCTCACATGAAACCATCATAAATGAACTTATCAAGTTAGGTCTTGAACCCATTTCACCAATGACCTCCTTAAAAATTAGCACTACACTTCCTGAATTCAGTCACATTTTAATCTTCAGAAGACAAGTCTTTATTAGTCCTCATAGTACTGAAATCCCTGAATCTTTTGTCCTAAATCTTGATAACACCTCTTACCGAATATTCATGACAAAAGATGGAATGACTTGTTTTCGATGCAAGAAAACAGGCCACCTTGCGTCACGTTGCCCAGAGCAAGCAAATACTAGCATCGACTCCATTTCCATTGATGCCCCTATACTACTTCTGTAAACAATGACAATAGTGAATCTGTTCCATCATCCCAAGTTGAATTGTTTAGTTCAATAGACTCTACTCATCCAATGGAAATAGTTCATTCACAACAAACCACTGACCCAGAAAAAAATACTAATAGTTGCAAACGACAATTATCAGAAGAATCAACGTCGCAATCTGATAGTGCATTAAACAATAGCAAAACAGATATGCCTCCCAAGTTTGTCAAACCATCAAGCAAACAAGTTATAAACTCCAAGAAGAAAATAAAAAATACAGTACCAGATCCACCAAAAAATTCAAACTTATCTATGCTCGAACCAGCCAAATCATACATTGACCAAAACTCAGAAAAACTGTCGCTCAACTTTGAAGAGCTTTCTGATCTTCTTGACAATATTGTCGGCTCTCATAACCCTGTTCCGATAATTCAAGATTACACGAATGACTTGCAATCACTAATAAATATGTTAACAAACATCCGCCCATTACTGAAAGAAAGAAGCATTAAAGTGAGAATTACAAAATTAAGAAATAAAATACTCAAAAAACTGGGTATTGACATTACTGGTACAGAAAGTGATTCCTCTTCTCAGGAATGTTGAACTTTTAAAATAATTTTCATATTCAATATTCAATTTAAATCTATACTGCAGTGGAACATCAATGGCTACTATTGTCATCTGCATTTACTACAGATTATTCTGGCAGAGCAGTCTCCAGATATTGTATGCCTTCAGGAGACCCACTTTAAAAACAATCTATTGTCATTTGTTAAAGAACTACCAACGTTTTTTCAAGAATAGAGTTGATAGAGATCACGCAAGTGGAGGAGTAGTGACATATGTATCAGATTTCTTGGATGCAGAAGAAATTCCAATTACCTCCAATCTTGAAGTAATTGCAGTTAAAATCTCGTTTTCTTCCACAAGAACCTTCAATGTTTGCAATTTTTATCTACCACATGGTCAAATACCATATCAAGACATTTGTGATGTTATCGACCAAATCCCCTCACCAAAATTAATACTTGGAGATTTCAATGGCCATCATATTATGTGGGGCTCTGAATATACAAACAGTAGAGGCCAAGCGATAGCAGACGTAATTGATAAATATAACCTCAACATTCTCAACAATGGATCCAAAACACGTTTCAATACAGCAACTGGAAATTCCTCAGCAATAGACTTGTCCTTTTGTGATCCAGCAATTCAATTGTTCGTTTCCTGGGAAGTACTACCATATTTATATGATAGTGATCACTTTCCCATTATTATAACTAATAACAACTATAGTATTAATCAAACTTCACCTGTCCTCAAGTGGAGGCTACATTCTGCAGACTGGAAAACCTTCTATCAAATCATCCAAGATCAAATGCCTACATGCACCATCACAAACAATATTGATACTACCCTCGAAAAGTTCGAAACTGTAATTATTCGTGCAGCTAAAACCGCTATTGGTAAATCAAGTAAAATTTTCCATAAGAACCCAGTCCCTTGGTGGAATGAAGCATGTAATGAGGCCCTCAAAGCAATTAAACACGCATTTAATAGATACAAAAAATATAATACTTTGGAAAATCTTACTGAATTTAAAAGATTGAGAGCTATATCAAGGCATGTGATAAAAAATTCAAAAAAAGATTCCTGGATGCAATTTGTTTCCACAACAACTAGAACAACTTCTGTTAGTGAAGTGTGGACAAAGATTAGGAAGATTTCCGGTACGAACTCCTACCAAAGAATACATACTCTTGAATATAACGGAACTTCAGTGTCAGATAACTTGGACATTGCAAACATGCTTGCAAGCACTTATGAAAGATACTCTACGGATAATAATAATTTGAAAACTGTGACAAAATCAGCCAAAGAACATAATGAAATTGAAATTGTGGATACGAATGATCCAATAAATGCATATATTACTAAAGAAGAATTTAACGAAGCTCTGTCTAACTTAAATAATACATGTGAAGGACCTGACGATATACCTGTGTTATTTTTAAAAAATTTACCACAAATTGCAAAAGATTTTCTGTTAACTATCTATAATACTGTATGGAACGAACATGTTTTTCCAAAGAAATGGTCTGAAGCTATTATACTTCCTATACTTGAACACAACAAACCAAAAACCAGCCCCGAATCGTACCGTCCCATATCTTTAACCTGCACCATGTGTAAGCTACTCGAAAAGATAATTAATGGGCGACTGGTATGGACTCTTGAAAACAGAGGACTAATTATGCCAGAACAAAGCGGTTTTAGAAAAAATAGATCCACATTAGATAATTTAGTTGTTCTTGAAAGCTACATACATGAAGCCTTAGCTATGAAACAGCATTGTCTAGCGGTATTTTTCGATATTAATAGAGCTTTTGACACTGTGAGGAGACATCATATACTCAATACCCTGAATGAATGGAACATAAATGGAAATATTTTATTTTTCATCAAAAATTTCCTAACCAACAGGACCTTCAGGGTGAGAGCGAATGGTTCGATTTCAGAGAGCAAGCACCAAGTAAACGGAACACCACAAGGATCAGGACTAAGTCCAACTCTTTTTGGGATTGCTATCAACAATATCATAAAAACTGTGAAATTGCCTGTCAAATCTGCGCTATACGCCGATGATTTGGTTGTTTTCCTCAAGGGAAAAAATCTACGATCTATGGAAAGTTTCATACAAAATGTTTTAGATGATCTCGAAAGCTGGAGTAACATCACAGGATTTACATTCAGTCCCCTAAAAACACACTGTGTACTGTTTTCCAAGACGATTACAAATTTTCAAACTACGTTAACAATACAAGGACATCTACTCAACGTCAAAGATTGCACTAAATTTCTAGACATGTACTTAGATTCAAAACTGAACTGGGGAAAACATATAAACAATCTAGTTCTAGAATCTCACAAGAGAATTAATATTATGAAAATGCTTGCCAACAAAAACTGGGGAGCAGATGGACCAACCCTAATGCTAACCTACAAGTCTATGATTAGATCTCGTCTATACTATGGTGCTATAGTATATGACTCCACCAGTACATCCAGAATTAATCAGCTGGAAATTATACAAAATACTGCATTTCGAATTATAACTGGGGCATTCAAAACAACTCCTACAAAATCTTTACGGTGGGAACTTGGAGAACCTGAGCTAACACTAAGACGTAAAGTCCTATGCATTAATTATGTAGCGACAACCTATGCAAATCATTTGAATCCTGCATATGTATTCTCTAACACAAACAGACTGTTGACTTCGTTTTCTGAAAGACCTAGACTTGCAAAACCATTTTATGAAAGAGTAAAAATATATCTAGAGCTTTTCCAAATCGCAATTCCAAATATATGTACACACACAATGGGTGCTATTGAGCCTTGGCTTCTTAAACCTCCTAAAGTGATTACTTCTCTCACAAACTTCAACAAACAGTACAAATTCAACTTTCATTGAGTCAAAGCTACTGGAACTACTTGACAGTTATAATAGTTATCAATGCATATACACAGATGCTTCTAAGGACGTTGGAGGCGTTGGAGCTGCCGTAGTCACGTCTTATCAAAAACTAATGTTTCATCTCCCAACTTGCACTACAATACTTTCAGCAGAACTCTTCGCAATCTATCAAGCCCTCATATATATTAACAAAGACGACAGCAATAGTAATCAGTTTATCATTTTAACTGACTCACTCAGTTCCATAACTTGTATAGAGCAATTATACCCGAATCACCAAACTGTAATTGACATAAAATTCGAATTGGCCATTGCTGGAAATCAAAATAAAACAGTAATTTTCATCTGGATTCCATCCCATATTGGTATCATCGGCAACGAAGAAGCAGATAAGTGTGCTCGCGACGCAATTGCCAACTGTAACTCTACGAGTGTAAATAGGGTTATTAGTGCGGATTTTAAGGTATTTGTCAAAAACAAAATGATTGAATTTTGGCAATCGGAGTGGAATAACGTCGTATCTAAATTGCAAGAAACTAAGCCGATGTTTCACAAGTGGCAGTGCTCTTTGATCAGTCGGTCGTGTCAAGTCAAAATAACAAGAATGCGTTCAGGTCACACAAGATTTACGTACGACTACCTAATGAAAAAAGAAGAGATTCCGATTTGTGATACATGTAATGTTATTATCACGGTAAAACACATATTGCTAGACTGTAAAAAATACGATATTCAGAGAAAAAATGCAAATGTACCACATGTACTACCATCAATTTTTGATAGAAAATACGAAAATAACCTGTGTCAATTTCTTAAGTCAACAAAGTTGTATAATGTTTTGTAATTCATGCATCTATATAATGTAAATTGAAAGGTTCCTGTCGCTAATAACCCTCAGCGGTTGATGCGACAATAAATCGGAGGGAAAAAAAAATAAATAAAATAAGCGTAAAAACGAGTTTCTTTTATCGTTTTGAGGTTATCATTCTAGTAAGTTAAAAAAGCAAATGGTTAAACAGACTTTAGGTAATAAAGTAGTAAAAATAAAAAAGATTTTTTAGATTATTTATTAAACCTAAAGTGTAGTTAACATAAACACTAATAGATATATGATTTATTGATTAAAAAACATTAAATTTCAGTTGTATTAATAATAAAAAATAATAATCAATGAAAGTGATATGATTAATTGCAGTTGAAAAAAATTTATATAATGCAGGACTAAAAATTCATAAATTTTATAATAAAAAAGAAAACTTAAAACTATGAAGGTACCTTTTAAAAAAACAAATAGTTAACATAAACACTAATGGATATATGATTGATTGTTTTTATAAAATAGATAATAAAACATAAAATTTTAGTTGTATTAATAATAAAAAATAATCAACGAAAGTGATATGATTAATAATAATCAATGAAAGTGATATGATTAATTGTAGTTGAAAAAAATTTATACTGTACAGGACTATAAATTCATAAATTTTATAAAAAAGAAAACTTAAAACTATCTATAAAGACTTAAAACTATGAAGGTACCTTTTAAAAAAACAAATAGTTAACATAAACACTAATGGATATATGATTTTTTGTTTTTTTAAAAAATAGATAATAAAACATTAAATTTCAGTTGTATTAATAATAAAAAATAATAATCAACGAAAGTGATATGATTAATTATAGTTGAAGAAAATTCATACTATGCAGGACTATAAATTGAAAAATTTTGAAATGAAAACTTAAAATTATCTATAAAAACTTAAAACTCTATAGATACCTATTTTTAAAAACAAATAACATATGAAAACTAATCAAAGACTATTAAAAATAAAAAAAATTAGAATGATTAGACTAACACTTATCTACAAATAATTAAAAAAATCATGAATAGAAGATTGAGAAGAAAGATAAACATTCATAAAATAACTATACTATATTAATTATTTAACTCTATTTGATTTTTTAATTTTCCTTCTCAATCTTCTATTTATAATTTTTATTTTTTGTTTCTTTAATAACATCTGCATTATCCGCATAATTCTTAGAGAAACTCTATTTGATTTTTTAATTTTCTAATTTTTCTTCTCAATCTTCTATTTGTGATTTTTAATTTTTCTTTTTCTTGAATAACATCTGAATTATCCGCTTCTAGAAGAAAAAGATCAGAATCTTTCGATTTAACTTTTTTTTCTAGAAGGGATACGTTTCCCAAACAATTATTGAAATTTGTCCAGATCAGGTTAATATTATCTTCTAAAAGAGAAATATTTTTTCCCTGATCTGAAATTATTTCCCTAAACATTTCACGCTGCTTAATATTTTCTACAGCGCAGTTTTCATTTAATATTGATAGCCTGTGAAGAAATGAAACCTTCATTAGCAATAATAATTAACAAAATTAAATTCATAACGTTAGAGAATTAAAAAAAAAACGTACCTGATAACATCTTTGTTAGTTGCATTGTTCTTCTCTTTCAGTAGATCGTTCAATAATTGCTTCTCTTCACTTAAGTTTTTATTCAATTTAAATTGGTAAGCTAATTCCCGCTCCAACATTGGAAGTCGTTAAATTAAAATTAGAGAATAAAATAAATATATTTAATAAATACATTGAAAAAAAAGATATAATGATAATAAAGGTATTTTGTTCAATTCAAATTTACAGTTGAAGTTAAACTAGTAGCAAAGAGCAAAATAGATATCTTTTTATACCATCCTAAAAGGGGGATTTATGCAACTAGACAAAATTCGAAAATATCAATAGATTTATGCAACTACATCAAAATTTCTAGATTTTAGTTATCATTAATTTAAAACATCATACGTTTTAGATAATAAAATTCTATTCTGAAATCATTAAATTATATTTGAAAAATATAATGAAAATAAACTTATTAAAACAATGGAGTAGGTAAAAAAATGGAACTCATAAGTTAGTAGGTTGAAGAATCGTGAAAATTATGTTTTTTACAATTATGAAAAATTAATGCTGTTTAATTAATTAGTATTTAAAGGTATATAGAGGTATATTAATATTTTTCTTTATCTTCTTTTTTTAAAAAATATTTTATTGATATGTTTTAGTATAATATAAAGTTTATATAAATGTAAGACATATGGTTCAAAAATTACTATGATGTAATCTCTTAAAAAATATGTTATTTTTTATTAAACATTTGATAAAATCACTTTAATGGAAAAATTATTGGAATTCTAAGCAATATAATTCAAATCTAGAGTCTTAATAAAGGTATATTAATATTTTTATTATCTTTTTTAAGAAAATTATGTTTTTTCATACTTTTTGAAATTATTAAAAAATCTAGATACATTTAAAATTTAAGCTCGAAGGACCATGAAAAGAATTGGGTAATGCTTTTAACCCATTTCTTCGAAGTTATAAGGTATCCACAGGCAAAAGAACACAATTAACTACAAATATATTTTCTTTTCCTTTAAAATGTACATGAAAATTGCATTTATGCTGTTTCGTTCTGACATCTTATTAGCAAACTGTCACAAAATTACTGACACTGTGTTGCTTCGCTGTTTAGACGGAACATGGGTTCAATAATGAAGATTTAATTTCAATTTGTATAAACACAGGTGGAATTATCTAAGAATTTCACCATACTGGGCCTGCCAGCAACGGGAAAAATGCCTTGGTCGACGCGCAAAGGGACCTTGCATTATTACTTATTCTCATACAGCTGGTGTTATTGCATAAATAAAAGGAAAGGGAAACTAAATATTTAAATAAATTATGACTAGTAATGTGTTTTATTATAGTAATTTGAGCAAAGGTAACCTATATGTCGAAGAGCTAACAACTTAATAGCATATTCGGCAAGAATACTTGGTAAAACACTAAATTGTTTGTAGAGTAGACACATCAGTGTCGTTGCCCTCAGTAAAGGGAAGAGGGACGATTTTTACTATGGGTCTGGTGTAAGTACCAGACGAAGTGCGAACTTGGACAGCACGAATTTTGCCATCCTTTCCAGGGATGATGTCCACAATTCGGGCTAAAAGCCATTTTAATGGTGGGGAATCATCATCTTTGATAAGTATCATGTCATTAATTCTAAGGTTTTTGCAGGGTGAAGTCCATTTGGGACGATTCTGGAGTTGATTTAAATAATCAACTGTCCATCTTTTCCAAAAGTTTTGTTGGATAAACGTACAACGTTGCCAAAATTTCAATCGACCCTCAGGTCTAGAAGAAATGTCTAGTTCAGGGAAGGATGTGAGAGGGGCTCCGATTAAGAAGTGACCAGGAGTTAAGGGCTGTAGGTCATTTGGATCACTGGAAGAGGGAAACAAAGGACGAGAATTGAGAATAGCTTCTATTTGCGTTAAAATTGTAGCAAATTGATCAAAAGTGTAATTAGGGTTTTGAAGCATTCGAACAATATGGTGTTTGGCACTTTTAATGGCTGATTCCCAGATTCCACCCCAATGTGAAGATCTGGGAGGAATAAATTTCCAGTCAATGGATAAAGAAAGAAGATAATCATTAATGGGTGAGGAGCTGTTCTTTAAGAACGTATGCAAGTCTTTAATATGATTACGGGCACCAACAAAATTAGTACCATTGTCACTGTGAATGACAGATGGCAAACCTCTACGAGAAATAAAACGCTTTAAAGCTGCTATGAATGCTTCGGTTGACAAGTCAGACACTAATTCAAGGTGGACTGCTTTAGTGGAAAGGCAAATGAACAGAGCTAAATAACACTTTGTAATAGGAGCCTTCCGCAGTGAAGAGGATTTAATATTAAAAGGACCTCCATAATCAACACCAACCAATTGAAACGGTCGTGAAGGCGTCACACGAGGTATGGGTAAATCGGCCATTATCTGTTTGGCTGTTATGGCTTTAAATCTATAGCAAATCAGACAATTGTTGATAAGTTTCTTTATGTCTCTAAGGCCATCTAACGGCCAGTATTGGAGTCTGACATTGTACAAAACATTTTGAGGACCGCTGTGTCCTAAACGTCTATGTTCTCTTAGTAAGAGTAATGAAGAGAAATGGTTATGTGAAGGCAAGAGAATAGGATATTTCTGTTGGAATGGAATATTCGCATGCTTGAGTCGACCTCCTACTCTTAATATCTTGTTGTGATCTAAGAATAAATTTAAAGATTGCATTTTTTTTGTTTGATGGTGTTTTGTTTAATCTAAGTTCCTGTATTATTGACACAAAACAATGTTGTTGCACTTGCAGTATTAAAAATCGTAAAGCAGCATCTAGCTCACCCGTAGAAAGAAGTGCAGTATCTTTCTTTTTGGTTTTTAAAATGCATACAAATCGTAAAACGTAGGCTAAATATTTAATTAATTTATTTAACGATGAAAATCTTTTGATAAATTCAATCCAAACGTTATCAGGAGATGATACAGCTATTAAAACCTTTTTCCTTTCTTCAGGTGGGTTTAATATTTCAGCAAATGTATCGTGACTTTTTGTGTCTTGAGTAGTTTTCCACAGAAAGTCCGGTCCTGAGAACCAAAATGTTGAAGGTGGTGGCAATGACTGCCCACGGGACAAAATATCTGCAGGGTTATGGTGGGAACGGATGTGACTCCAAGATTCCCGAGGAGTTAATTGTAATATTTGGGAGACACGGTTACAAACGAAAACTGACCAACGGTTGGGGATCCCTCGGACCCATGTCAGGGCTATCAGCGAGTCTGTCCAAAGAACTGATAAAGTGATGGTAAGTTGATCCTTGAGAATGCTCAGTACTCTAGAATGAAGATTAGCCAGAAGCGTCATGGCACAAAGTTCCAGTTTTGGAATGGTTAATGGCTTCCTAATTGGAGCAATACGGGATTTGGAAATAAGTAATTGAGATGAAGCAGTGTCATCATCATAAATGGCTCTAAGATACATGCACCCTCCGTAAGCCATTGAACTGGCATCGCAGAAACCATGCAGTTCAATATTAATGACTTTTTTATCTAATAAGGTAAATCTGGGAATATGAAGTTGAGAAAGTTGTGATATATTTTCTGTGTAAAGTTGCCATTTTTTAATAACAGAAGGGTCAGTTATGGGCTCATCCCATGAAACTTTCAGTGACCAAAGCTGCTGCATAATTGCCTTTCCAAAAACAATTACAGGATTAATTATTCCCATGGGGTCAAAACATTGTGAAACGGCTCTTAATATTTTTCTTTTTGTTAAGTTATGATCAATTAATGTGGAAGGTGAACAAATTTGTAATGTGTGTTTTTTAGGGTTCCAAGATACTCCCAAGACATTACATGGGTTTTCTTCTAGATTAAGATCTTTACCTAAAGGTGAATCAATAAAATGTTTATTTGCCATTTCTAATGAATTCGAGCAAAATTTATGTAATGTAAAACCCGCTGCATGTAAAATTTCTTTCAGGTTCAAATATAAGTTTTCAAGTTCCTGAACGGAGTTTGCTCCAGTTAGTACATCGTCGACGTACGTCTGAGTTAATAAAGCATTTTGTGCGTCAGGGTATTGAGGATTTCTAATTGCGATTTCTTTAAGGACTCTGCACGCTAAGAATGGGGCACTTTTGTGTCCGAAAGAAACAGTAGACAACTGTATGCAAGTAAATTTTTCAAGTGAAGAGTCTCTCCATAACACATTCTGCAAGAAATGAAATTTTGGATTTAACGCTATTTGGCGGTACATTTTTTCAATGTCTGCTGTCAATGCAAACTTGAAGTTTCTGAATCTTAGTAAAATGTCTAATAAGTCGGGTTGGACTCTTGGTCCTGTTAAAGATATATCATTCAATGAATGCTGAGATGATGATTTTGAAGAATAATCAAAAACTATACGAAGTTTTGTGGACGTGCTATTTTCTTTAATCACACACAAATGTGGTACAAAATAATTATGATCTAGTTCAGGGTTGTGAAGTGTTAATGGGACGATTTTCCCATGTCCTAATTCAATATGTTGAAATAAAATTTTTTTATACTCTTTTTTCAAGTGAATGTCTTTCTCAAGTCTTTTTTCTAAAGTAATAAATCTATGTCTTGCTGCAACAAACGAATCACCTAAGTTTTTATAAGCCTTTTCCCTTACAAGAGGGAGGTCAACTTGAAATCTTCCATTGGGAAGTATTTCTAGGGTTGAATTGAAAATGTTTTCCGCCTGAATGTCTTCCTCAGATTGGGATTCTGTATGAGTTGGCTCTTCTTGAATCCAAAACTTTTCTAGTAGTGCATCCACACAAAGCTCTTTCCGGGCCTCGGATGACGAAGAAACGTGGAAAGAAAGGGCATTTACGGAAGAAGGAGACTTTCTCAAACAGTGGGGTGGTACTACGCCCGAAATCACAAAACCAAGATGGGTATCTAAGAGAGTAGGTCCATATTTACCTAATCGATGGATGGTGGGTTTCAACAGCGAATAATAAATATCTGCACCTATCAAGAGTTGTATTTCAGAAGGTAAGAAAAACTTTTTATCCGCAAGGTACTCACTAAATTGAGGGGGTATTTTAAGAGCCTCGAAATCAATGAATACTTGTGGAAGGGTCTGAGTTATTTTCTCTACAATGGCACATGAGGTGTCAAAGCTCATGGTGGGGTCTACAAGTGAATAAAAAGTAATGTCAGACATTAAATTGATATCCTTACCATCACCAAATATGCCTGATACTTGTAAAGGTTGATTAAATGTAAAGCATTCTAATTTGTTTACAAGTGAAGAACAAATGAAACTATTTTGACTACCAGGGTCTAAAAGGGCTCTAGCTACTATCGGCGGGCCTCTTCTAGGGTAAATTTGAACGTTTGCTGTGGCCAAAAGCACATGGCCTCCGTTTATATTTAATGCAGATAATTGAGGTAAGGGTGATTGAGAGTGTCTCTGGTTTTCTGTAACAGGTGAAGATTGACTAGATGACAGTGTGGTTTGATTATTATAATTTTTTCTATCATTTGTGTTATGAAAATTATTTGTCGAATTCAGGGTTTCATTGCTGTGATTATAATTTGATAAATGGATTAGAACATGATGTTTTTTGTGACAAATTGAACACGACCCAGTCGACAAACAATCGGTAATTAAATGCTTCGATCCTAAGCAACCAAAACACATTTTGTGATCCTTCACAAACTTCTGCCTGTCCGTCACTGACATCGCACTAAATTTTGAACATGAATAAATTTTGTGCCCGGTTTCCTCACAGTAGCTGCAAAATTTCGGAATGAAATGTGGTGAATTTGAAATTCTATTTTGAAATTGTTTGGTATTATTCCCTATATTTCTATGATTATTGTTTCACTGAGCAAATAAAGTAACTCTATTGTTATGTTGTGGTGAACTAGAATTATATGATCTTTGGAAGTTCTTGTATTGATCTGGTCTTTGATTTTGTATCGCTAAATTTTCAAGTGTATTACATTTTTTGTCTAACAAATCGAAAAACGATTTTCGTTTCATTAATTCAGTGCTATTGTCCGATTCCTCTAAGCTTTTCCGTGTATTATAGTCTAATTTAGACTTTAAAATGTGAATTAATAAGTTATCTAAAAGATCCTCTTTTTTTATATCAAGATTATAAATTGAATTTATAGTAGCTTTTGCATTTGCAATAAAAGGTCTTAACGTAACAGCATCACATCTAGTCAAATTTGTACAATTTATAATGTCATTAAATAGCGCACAAACTGTTTGTCTTTCATTTTTATAACGTGAATTCAACAAATCTAAGGCGGTTTGAAAGTTTTGTTCGTTAACTTGTAGTTTTTCTATGAGCTTACTAGGTTCATCTCTCAAAGCATTTTTTAAATAGTAAAACTGTTCAATTTTAGATAAACTACCATTTTTTAAAATAAACGCGTCAAACAAATCCATAAAAGTATTAAATTCTGCATAATTGCCCCTAAAGACGGGCAATGAAATAGCCGGTAGCTTGAGGGAATTACTAGAGGTGCTACATTGAACATTTACCTCACTATTTGTTTTGTCATTATTTTGTGCTTTTTGTAAACAGTTTTGTAAGTCTCTTTTTAAAGCAAAATACTGGTCTTTGATATTCCCCCTCTCTCGAAATTCATCTTCGAGAGATTCTTCTTCTACCTCTTCCTCTATGGTGTCCTGTATTTTACAATATTTGAAAAATGTTTCGTTCAAATCTTGTATTCTAAATTCTAAATCTAATTTTTGAATTTCGGTATTTTTAAATTTTTCAAACCAATTACGCAATTTGGTTATTGATGCTTTCTGACAAGCACTTTTTCTAATTAACGTTTCCATTATTTATTTCAAGTACTACGAACGGACCAATAAAAAATTCACTTGAAAAGCTTTGAAACTGCCTTAGGTACAGACAAGGAAATTTACAATGACAAGTTATACGCATGAAATCAGTAAAATGTTTTTAAAGCACCTTCATAATCACGTTCATTATGTGATTAATTCGGTTTCAACTATGACGAAATCTATTTTTCAACAATATTTAACTCAAATCTAACATTAGCATACCCGTAGTACAAAAACTCCAAACAGTAAAATCAACTTATAACTACCACGAGTCGTCACTATTTTTCGCGTGCGAGATATTCACAAATCAAAGACCTTTCATTTGATTTCCAATCGACTGATATATTTTCATTTATTTTCGCACCTCAAAAATCAACAAAAGAAAAATCCTTAATGAATATGCAAGTGCCCAAAAAATGTTATGTAGATCCGTGAATATCGAATCAATAAAATAAACTTACGGTTTGCTACTCGACAATCCTGATTTTCCCATATAAAAGTAAATGAAGTTCACCTCACCAACTAACAAGTATTTCAACAAATTGCACTAAATGAAAATGTTTGTTTCCAACGTAGGTATTTTCACATATTCCAAGACCATGTAAAATGTGTTAACTCCATCGCACTTCAAAAGTTAGTTTTTTCCAGTAGGCAACAACATGAAATATTTTCAACTAGTAGGTACTTACACAATCAGCAACGTCTTCCACTATCAAGTATAATATTTATTTTCAACACTAATGTAGGTATTTTTAAATCTCCCAAGTAAATTCGTAAATTTTTTCCATGTAAATTCATCTGTCATGCAATAGAGGCTTCGAAGGACCATGAAAAGAATTGGGTAATGCTTTTAACCCTTTTCATCGAAGTTATAAGGTATCCATAGGCAAAAGAACACAATTAACTACAAATATATTTTCTTTTCCTTTAAAATGTACATGAAAATTGCATTTATGCTGTTTCGTTCTGACATCTTATTAGCAAACTGTCACAAAATTACTGACACTGTGTTGCTTCGCTGTTTAGACGGAACATGGGTTCAATAATGAAGATTTAATTTCAATTTGTATAAACTCAGGTGGAATTATCTAAGAATTTCACCAATATTATTTTAGGTATATTAATATTTTCTTTATCTTTTTGTGAAAAATAATGTTTATTATACTTTTATTTAAATTATTAAAAATTCTAGTTACACTTAAAATTAAAGCAAAAGATATTATTTTTAAATATTGCTAACATTTAAAAATTATCTTCGCCTGTAGGAAAAAATATAATTTTTAGATAAGAAAAAATATTGACAGATGGTTGGTAACAGTAACAATGTAATTATAGAGTTATATATGAATATTAATATTTTATCATCTTATTTGAAAATATTGTTTTATATAATGTACGCTTTAGAAAAAAATAATTTAAGATAATGATAAATGCTGACAGATGGAAAATAATAGTAATCTTAATTTACTTTTAAATATATTATATCAATAACCTAAAACCTTGGAACTTCACCTCCTGATAAAAAAAAACAATTTCACGAGAAAGGGTGGTGGAAAAAGAAGAATGAATATAAATCAGTGAATGTAGGATTCAGTCTTATTAACAATTTTGAAATGTAAGTATTAATATGTTGAAGTTTCAATCTAATAAATTATGTTTTTAGGGAGGAATTTATTAGAAAGTTCGAAACTTCAGCGGTTTACCAACTAGCTCCTGTGGGGACGCGATGGGTCTTTTGGCCCAAAATAATTATTAAAAATATTTGTAAGTGTCAGTATCTAATTGTTGGTAATTGAAAATTTTTATAATATATTTTTAGGGTGCCCTGTTCATCCAAGTGCGTGAGTAGGTAAGAGAAAAAAAAAACTAGGTTATTAATCTTTTAATTTTCAGTGAACAGACTGAATTGAAAGTATCTAGTAAGATTTAAAATATAAAATGAAAATATTATTTTTCTAGTAATAGATCAATAGATACTGGGATGGTACTCGTTAATGATCCGTAAGTATTAATGAAATTATTCTCTAAGCTTATCTCAACCTGTTCCTCGACTGGTCTTTAAACGTAAAAACTATCTGGGTAAAAATTGAAAATGTAAAATGAAAAAAATTATTTTTACTAGCACATCATCACATGTAGGGGTAATGATCATCAATGATCCGTAAGTATTAATGAATTTTTTTCTAATTTTTTTTTCTAATAAATAATACATTTTCAATGATATATGTTTTTGAAGAAAAGTATAAAATTTATCACTCAAAAGAATTAATATATTCTATTTTTTATGTGTTACAGCCCGAGTGAAAATTGAGGAGAAATATTTTTTCTTTTTCAAAGTGGTTTTCTGTAGGCCTATAGGGGATGTATTTGCCACTTTAAATATTAAATACAACGCGCCATGGTTCTATCTCCTTATATCAATTATTGTGATATATAAGATGGTGTGGAAATGAACCGTATTATATCAATTTAAAAAACTATTTGTTATTTTATTTAACTAACCTAATAGATGAAAATGGTTTTTTAGATTGTGGATTACCACAAATAGAAAAGATAACGCGCCGATATCTCACCCCATAAGTCTTCAAGGTGGTGTGTAGAATAAATCTTTTCATAATCCAAGAAATTTATAAAACATGAAGATTTAAATTGAAAAATTGAAACAATGACAGATACTAACACCATTTAAAATATATTCATTTCGTATATAATTAATGTATAATAGCCATGGGCGGGGGTTGTTTCCTATACTTTACATAACGCATTCCATTATATCGATTCATTTCTAGAGGGTGGTCCTACTAAAATATGGGGATTCACCAGTGAGTGTTGAATAACTCAGCATTCATTAACCATTTGTATTTTTTAATTAACATATTAAAATACTGTATTACCTTTATATAGATTTATTTAACAAATATTATTTAAACACCTTGTATATACCATATTAATTATAATAATAGTGGATTTTTTTATTTTATTAAAGTTTATAAAGGCTTTTCAAACGATACGTCGTTTTAAACATTCTGTTTATTCATCAACTTTTATGTGAAGATTCAAATTAAAACAAAGATAGATACTATTTCACATGTCATGAAAAAAAAACTAGATGGATATCACCTGATTTTTTCTATGTACTCCAATTATACACACTCTGTGAGATGTATCTAGATACCCTTTTCAACGATATGTCACTTAACTTTATACTCTAATGATATACCATGATGAAAGAATTAAAAATTTAAATATTTGGGTAATTTAGAGAGTGGATTGTCCTAAACATTTGGGGTGGGGCAATGGGGGGTTCTAAATATTTGGGATGGATATTTAGGAGGTTGAATTTGGGGGTCCTAAACATTTGGGGGTGGGCCAATGGGGTCCAGGAGGGTATTGGAATTTGGGGTCCTTAATAATGATGATTTTAGGTGAGTGTAAATTTGGATAGTGGATTTGGGGGTCCTAGGAATTTGAGAATCCGGTGGGCATTGGGGGGGGGGGGTGGGATTAGATTTAAAGTATATACTAGACGATAAGGCCTTTGAGACATCGCTTGATTGGTTAACTACGAGGGGTAATTAGAATTTTTTCATTGTTTTATGTATATACTTAACGTTAAGGCCTTTCGTCGTTTGATTGGTTAACTTTTTATGGTCGTAGGGTATGAAAGGGGGTAGAATTTTTTCAATATTTCATGTATTAGACGTTAAGGCCTTTTAAACGAGACGTCGTTTGCTATGATTGGTTAACTTTTAGTATGAGGGGTGCTGTATGGGGGATGAAAGGGGGTAGCTGGATTTTTTTCATTATTTTTTGTATACACTAGACGTTAAGGCCTTTCAAACGAGACGTCGTTTGCCGCGATTAGTTGCCGTCCGGTTGCCGGTGTGAACCCACCTTAGAATCCAATTTCGGAGTTTTTGAACCTTAGATTTTCTTATGGAGATTACCATGTTGAAAACTCGATATTGGTCCAGAACTGTCATAGCATAATTACTAGTGTATGATGGTGTATTTTGGTTACCTTCTGGTATTCCCGTGGAGTGGGTGGGTCTTACGACCGCATCCACTTTTTGTCGAGTATTTCCAAGTAGATTTATAATTTGTAATTTCGTATTTCTAATATTTGAATCTGATTTTAGTACACACTCAGTAATAAATATCACTCGCTGTACCTTACGGTCCAGTTCGTCGATAGTAGCACTGTTGTAGACACTCACGTTAACGTATAATTGCAAAAAGTTAAATTGAATCTCAATAAATTAATTTATCAAAATGAAATGTCAAAATGACAGGACGTATTCAAAAAACGATGTGTACCGTGCCACATCTAACTTGATACTCCGTACCGTCTATTATTATTATTATTATTTGAATTTGCCATTAGAGCATGTCTTTTTTCCCTTTGTGGGGTTCTTATTTCTGTCTCCGTACCGCAATCGCACCGGAGTTATTTGCTTTTTATTTTGTCATGAATTTTGGGCTATTTCATTTCTTATCCCATCTTTTTTTCGGCATTAGTTGGGATTGCTTGAATTTTGAGTTGGGGGGGTTTTATTCAGGGAGATGATGAATCTCCCTAAAGCGATAATTTTTGTTTATAGGACTTTGTCCTATATGTTTAGTCAAATTATTTTTCTTAACTTTCTCTTCATAGAATAGCTTTTTCCTAGCTTCTATGGTCTCTCTAATATTGAAAATATCAAACTTGTTATGTAGTTCTCTGTTTCTGGTCTATTCTTGCCTGCTATTAATCTATAGCAGGCATTTTCAGTAGCCTGTAGTTTCTCTAAGTTCTTTTTACTTGTGGAACACCATACTGTGCATCCATACAGTAGTATTGTTCTCACATATGTTTTGTACAATGAAATTTTTAATTTTTCATTAAGCTGGCTGGTTTTATATATATATATAGGGTTGTATAATTTTTTTGCTACCTAGTGCTTTCCTCCTAGTTGTATTAATATGCATATTAAAATTTAACCTTTTATCTAGATATACTCCTAGATACTTGAGTTCTTTATCTTCTTCAATTATGGTGTTGTTAATGTTTATTTTAGATTTTAATTTTGGAAAGTCATTAGCGAAAATTATAAATTGAGTTTTTTGGTTATTTATTTGGATCTTCCATTTATCACAAAATTTATTTATATCTTTAATGTGGTTTTCTAAATTATTTGTTATTATCTCTCGATGTTTCGAGGTTGTATATATAGCTGTATCATCAGCATATAATGCTAATTCAGTCTTTTCATTTGTAGGGATATCATTTATAAAAGATTAAATAGTGCAGGAGATAAAACACTACCTTGCGGTAGTCCTTCCGGCATTACATATCTATTTGACTTCCTTTGATTTCAAGTGACTTCGTATGTCCTCCCAGTTAGGTAGCTATTAGTTAACTTGATTAGTTTATTTGGAATATTCACTTCATTCATTTTGTATATAAGTGCTTTCTCCGTCACTGTGTCGTATGCTTTCTCAAGATCTAGGGTAGCCAATCCTGTTTTGCGCTTTTTATTGAGTTCAATCTTTGCGTGATTGATTATCCTAGCCAATTGTAGTTCAGTAGTATGCTGTTTCTTAAATGCAAATTGTTCTCTTCTTATAATATTGTTATTATATAAATGTTCATTTATACGTTTGATAACTATCCTCTCCCATATTTTCCCCATAGTACATAATAGGGATATTGGGCGATAGCTATCTGGCCTGTTTGCAGGTTTATTGGGTTTTCGTATGGGAGTGATTGCAGCATTCTTCCATACTAACGGGAAATGGTTGTTTTTAAGTGTAGCATTCATTATATAATACAATTGGACCAACGCTTTTTTCGGTAAATTTTTAAGAATAATTGCCTGTATACCATCTTCTCCAGGTGCTTTGTTCTTTAATTTCCTAATAATATTTTTAATTTCTTCTGGGCTCGTATATGTATCATCTACATTTTCTTCATTCATAATATCAATATATTTATTATTTACTATTAATTTTGTTTCTTCGTCAGATTTGTTCCTAGTTAGCAAGTGATGTCTGGTTAAGTGTTCTGCAATTGCATTTAATTTTTCCTTTGGGTCCTGAATTAAAATGTTATCCATTATTAATGGTGGTATTTCATTATTTATTTTTCTATTTTTGCGACTTTTAATCATCTTCCAGGCAAATTGTTTACTTTCATTAACTTTTCTGATTCTCTTATGCCATTGCTCAACTTCAATGGATTTGAGTCTCACTTCAATTTCAGTATTAAGTTCGTTAATTGTTTCTCTTAATTCAATAGTTGGATTTCTTTGGAATAATCTCCTTAACCTGTTTTTTGTAGTGATGATGTTTCTTGTTTCTGCATTGATTCTTATATTTTTTGCCGTATATTCTAATTTTGGTATATTATTTTCCATTGCCTTTTGTATTATTCTTGTTATTTCATTAACTTCTTGCTCAATTTGTTCATTATTATTAATGTGTCTATTTATTTTAATTTCTTCATTAAGTTGCAGTCTAAATTGGTCCCACCTGGCGTTTTTGTAATCCCATGTAGTTCTATTTCGGATATCTTTATATTTAATTTTATTTGTTGTTTCTGCTTCTACCGGCTTGTGGTCGGAATTCAGTTCATCCAATGCATTTATATTTTTCATTAAACTATTTTTAGCTAGATATATATCTATTGTTGAGTTAGCATGACCAATTATATTGCTGATTCTTGTGGCATCATCTGGGGCATATACTTGGTATCCATTATCATTAACTAATTTGTGAAGTTTTTTACCAATGGCGGAACATTTATCGTTTATTCCCCAGTCAGCATGCCATGCATTTAAATCTCCAGCTATAATGACTTTCTCATTGCTTTCCATTAGATTTTCTATTTCTAGATTGTCTAATGAATCAATTAGAGTAGTTGGTTTCCGATAGGCTGCATATATGTCTAGTTTTCCAATTCGAATGCCTGTTGTTATTATTGTCCTGGTATTAGTTTCAATTTTGTCATGCTCTATTTGTGATTTAGTATAAATAGCTACCCCGTCTATCGATTGTTGTTCATTATTTTTGAAGGATATTGTATAATTTGGAATGAATGGTGGTGCACTATTGCCTTTGCATCTTGTTTCAGTTACTATGATTATATCAGGATTTTTCCTACTTGTAAGTTCTCTTAATTGATGAATTTTTTCCCTGATACTATTAGCGTTCCATTGCATAATTTTAAATTTTTAGTTGAATTATGGTCCATTGAAAATTTGTTCATATTTTAAAAATAATTGAGCTTTCTCATAGAAGTTATTCGCATGAATTAATTCTTGTTTGAGTTCTTTTAAAATTTTTATCATTTTATTTATATCACAAATTTGGTTTATTTCCTCCATTATTTCTTTTAATTCATCAGTTTTTCCAATTATATTTGTTTTATTATGGTTATTACTTTGACTATTACTTTTATTAATAGTGGCTTGTGCATAACTACGGTTTTCTGAAGTTCTTGTACTTGTAAATGTTCTTGTTTGTGGCAGTTTTTTCTTATATTTTGATTCTTTACGTTGCTCAATATTGTCTTGATATTCGATGTATTTAACACATTTTGTGTAATTGGCAGTGTGGGGGCCACCGCAATTTACACACAATGGTGTTGTGTCCTGTGGTTTTTGGCATTCTCTGGTATCATGTTGCAATCCGCACTTCACACAATTTGGCATCGCAAAGCAATTTGCCTGTGAGTGGCCAAATCTTTGGCATTTGAAACATTGGGATACCGTACTCTTTTTTGAGTAGGTTTCCCATTTAATTCCAATATTCTGGATACCTCTTACATTCCTCACTGTTTTTAAGTTTGTATTCTGATTAAAATGTAATTAATAACTGTGACTCTGCACATTAATCTTTCTAGATTTAAGTTCAATGATTTTCTCGACTTTGACTCCATACTCTACCTGGAATTCTTGAGTTATAGCTGCAATGTCAAGTCCGGGTGCAGCTTTCATGACTAATTTCTTTGTAACGGTAATAGTAGTACCTCACAGGGCACCAGCTCGAAGGGCTCCGGCTAGAGACTCCTCTCAAGGGTGATTCGACCCCAAGTTTATGTCACACAGGGATAACAGAAGGGTTGTAAAAATTGAGGGCGCCACTACCTTTTTAACGATGAAAACTACAAAAAACTAAGGCGGAAAAGGTAGAAACGCCTTGTAAAATTTAAATAAAAGTTGATAATTAAAAAAAAAGTCACTAAAATTACCCCGGGCGATATCTCCCTCAACTAATAGTTGAGGATTTTAATAAAAAAAAAAGAATTAAAAACAAATTTACAATTTATTCTGCCACAGGAACTGAACAACGGAATTTACTAAAGGAATTTGTACTTTTATAGGTACTTAGCTTAGATGAAGTGGTTTCCTGGAGAAGAAGTCAGGTCTTGATCCGAACTGATGAGTTCTGTTCTAGGGCGGTAGTTTGAGGGTTCTATCCTTGGCTATATTCTTGGGGTTATATTCTTCGGTTTATATCCTCAGCGTTATATTCTAGCCTAGGGTTATATTCTCGGCGTTAAATTCTTGGGTTATATTCTTGGCTTATATTCTCGCCTAGGGGCTGTGCTTACCTAGAAGTACAAGTGGATCAGGGATATGAAGGAGCTTGAATGTAATGGCACATTATGTTGGTCAGCTTTTCAGGTTAAAGAAAAGGAAGGCAGTTATTTGAAAGTCAAAAAAATTGATTTAATTTACTGAAAGCTTTCCAACATTATATGTCCCATGTTAAAACAGTAAAAATAGCAATTATCGACTGAATTAAAAAAATATACTAATGATCCGAAAGAAACTAATAATAGCAAAAAGTTATTTATTTAGTTATATGAAAAAATATCGTGCTTAGGAAATATATGAAACCGACACTGGCGTTGCGAAAGAATATTTTATAGGTTAACGGTAATTTATAAAAAATGTTATTTTATAATTAAAAGAGTTATTTCGCAACTGAAAAAGATTGAAAATGTTTGTATGAAAGTAAAAAGTGAATTATAAAAGAATATTTGGCTTAAAACTACCATATTAGTACAAAAGAATAGTTTATGACCACGTGTTGAATTTAATTTCGTCTATCTCTGTAAAAAAATAAAGAATGCATACGAAAATTATATCAGACAGTACTTTAGAAGAAGCTTATTAATTATAGATTATGATTTTGGACTTACCACAGCAAAATTCATAAGATAGGTACTTGAGATATGAAAGATAGCGGAAGATGTGTCGCCTTCGGTGGTTGTTAACAAAAGGGGTGTTTAACGTGGCGGTGTGCAAAAAAATATGGAAGCGTCCGTTGGCAGGCGTCAATTGTCTTACGTTCGGGGTAGAAGAGTTTGGGGTCACAGAACTATAATTGGATGTGGCTAGTGACGACGAGCGCTAATTAAAAGGATTTATTCTGTAAAATCGAAACAGGTCGATAGACATGTTACACCCCCTCTCCTCCGGGAAAAAAATGATTCGAAGAATTATTTTTTTTTTGTGAAAAATGGGCTTAATAAGATAAAAGGAGGGGTGAAGTATCATTGCAAAATCTATGTATCTTAGGTAAGGTAAGGCAATTGTCAAAGGTAAAGGTAAGGCAGTTGTCAAAGGTAACGGTAAGGCAGTTTTGTCATCTTGTGATTATCATGTAGTTATGTCATCGTATAAGACAAAGCATACACTGAGAACGAAAGGTAACGATAGGGTGCGATAATTTCTCAGTGCAGGCGAAACGATAAGATAAGGTACGGTAGGGTGTGTTTTGATAAAACGCTGGGATCTCAGATACGCAGAGCGAAAAATTCCAGGAAATACCAAACCAATGTCTCCGGGAGGGACAAAAATAAACACGGTGAGTGATGTCAGCCTAAAATTGATTTAGAATGCAATTCCGTCGGAATTATAATTAATTCGTAAATCAGCCTAATTTTCACCGAGCAAAGAGTAATGATTTGTCATAATGACGTCACCAGGGGTGAAATACTACTTGACTTAGCAAAGATTATTGGCAGGGCGACAACACTTATAGTGTTCCACAAGGAACGGTTCTAAAATATACGATAACGGTAGGTAGTTCACAAGTATCACAATACGGCAACGCAAAAGGTATGTTAAGGGAGAGAAAGAAATACATAGATACTTACTTTGAATGGTTTACGGTAAAAGAGAATTGAAGATAAATAGGGTGATTCTGAAAAGTAAATCAAGGTCGAAATAAGGGCGTGTGAAGATAGGAATGGTTTGTGGCGACATTATAAGAAGAAAGACGATAGATTCTTATCACGTGATCGGACAAAGAGGTATTCTGGTTTATACGCCGAGAGCACAGGAAGAGGGCAGAAACAGCAGCGCGATCGACATTCGGTGAGGTTGCCAGTTAGCGTCCACAGTAGCCATTGGTCATCGATCCGAAAGTCAATCCAGCTACATGCATTCAGTCCGTTGATATGCTCTCTTTGTTAAATCGAACAAAGGTATTGTTACTAAAATTACACCCATGACCTTGTCAGGGAATACGGTACATCGGTCCAGAACTCTACAAGAGTGTGGCCAACCTGGTTAAACAAGATAAAAACGACTAAAAACTAAGGAAGAACTGCCATTGAAGGCAAGAGAAAGGGAAGAGATTGCTATAGGAGACAAGGTGAAGAGAAAGAGCGACTAAGCAGTCATTTAGAAAACGGAAAGGAAAAGAAAAAACTCCAGTATATCGTTTTTGTAGGAGAACGCTAGCGAAACTCCAAGAGAATGGCGCGGTTGCCTAAAGTAAGGAAGAAAACGAAAACGGAAGTAATAAAAATAGTGGTCAACTAAAACTCAGTTGTACCGTTTTTTAGGAGAACGATAGCGAAGCTCCATGAGAATGGCGCGGTTGTCTAAAGTAAGGAAGAAAACGAAAACGATAATGAACTAAAAACACAATTGTATCGTTTTTTTAGGAGAACGATAGCGAAACTCCAAGAGAATGGCGCGGTTGCCTAAAGTAAGGAAGAAAACGAAAACGATAATGAACTAAAACACAATTGTACCGTTTTTTAGGAGAACGATAGCGAAACTCCAAGAGAATGGCGCGGTTGCCTAAAGTAAGGAAGAAAACGAAAACGATAATGAACTAAAAACACAATTGTACCGTTTTTTTAGGAGAACGATAGCGAAACTCCAAGAGAATGAAACGGTTTCTGAAGTAAGTGACTCTACGTTAGTTGTAAAAAGCAAAACTTTCATATGCTAGTTCAAGTGACTTTAAATGATTGGCCTGCATCTTGAAAATATTTAAAATGAGAGGAAAAGAACAAGAGCCGGTATCCAAATCAACAGTACTAATCAAATAGCACTAGCGAAAGCAAAGGATCTAAAATCCGAGTGAACATAAATGCCTGGCAACGAGATATAGATATGGAAACTGTATGTACGTGAACGACTGTAGATATAAAAACAACAAATACTTTTTGCCGATAGACGTCAATTAAAATAAACAAAACCGTACCATATTTTCAACAAGTCATACTGTACTATATTTTCAACAAGTCATACGTAGTAATGAAAATGTTGCATAATAACTCCATAAAAATTATCAGTATATAAATGTATAGCTAATCAAGATCAAAAATGTATCATAAATTGATATTAAAATTTTTGTAGCACATCACAATCTCTCTGTCGTCAAAAAAACTGAACTGCAAAATATTTATAGTTAACGGTAAATTGTTAATTTGGCAACACTGCACTTTATATTAACAAGATTAGACAAGAAAAAGTAAGAGAGTTTAAAGATAAATTGTTACTTTGGCAACACTGCACTTGATTAACAATAGGTAAGATAAGATATTTCAGTTTGTGTAACTCGACACAATTCAACTGAACAAGATACAAACGGCAAGATATTTCAGTTTGTGTAACCAGACACAATTCAACTGAAAAAGATAATTTTACTATGCAGCTACATAAAATATAACAACTTATCAGAAAACAGACACCTTAAGAATTTACTTAAAACGTGGCAACATTGCAAACAAATCAGATGTAATTCACCTTTCCTAAAAAAATCAATAACAAAATTCCGTTTCGGAACAACAAAAGATTGTGCTACACTACGTTATCTCTTAAAAAAATAAACCCAGAGAATATTCCTTATCAGACCAAAATATATATTGTAAATAAGGCAGGTAGTTAGGATAAAATTAAAAAAACGTCCAGGGTCGGTACAAGATGGTTACTTGAAAAAGTGAAATTTTTTTTAAAAAAGTTAGTTGGAAGCAAAAATTCTAAATTGAACGATAAGAAAAAATTTTAAAGAGAATATGCAAAAATGAAAAAACTAAAATCCTTCCAACCCAACTGTTACACTGTGCAACAAAAACAATGGGCGCCAATTTGTAACGGTAATAGTAGTACCTCACAGGGCACCAGCTCGAAGGGCTCCGGCTAGAGACTCCTCTCAAGGGTGATTCGACCCCAAGTTTATGTCACACAGGGATAACAGAAGGGTTGTAAAAATTGAGGGCGCCACTACCTTTTTAACGATGAAAACTACAAAAAACTAAGGCGGAAAAGGTAGAAACGCCTTGTAAAATTTAAATAAAAGTTAATAATTAAAAAAAAAGTCACTAAAATTACCCCGGGCGATATCTCCCTCAACTTCTATAGTTGAGGATTTTAATAAAAAAAAAAGAATTAAAAACAAATTTACAATTTATTCTGCCACAGGAAATGAACAACGGAATTTACTAAAGGAATTTGTACTTTTATAGGTACTTAGCTTATGTTGGGTTTTACTTCGATTTTTTAATGATGTGGACTGTATATTGTGTGTAAGCAAAGCTTACTGGTGAAATAAAATAACATTTCGGTAAAGGTCATGTAATAGGTCATGTAACTAACGTATCACATTTGCAACTAACTACCTAACGGTAGCTCACTCAAATATCTCGCTACTCCGTGCTGTTACAGTATACATCGGGCAGCGGCGTAGCTGAGAATGGGGTTTAACATATATAAAAACTATAAACATTAAAAACTAAACATGGCGGCGGCCTTGAAACTATCCAGTTTTCAAAACAAAAATATAAACAAGAAAAAACTCAATTGTTTTTTTTTGTAAAAATTAAATTATAAGCAAAATTATTGTCTTAATCACTAATCGGAAGAACACAAATTTTAGAAATAGCACGTTTTGTGACACCGTTTACGGTTTTTATAGTCACTACCCGCACAATTCCGTCATGGCCAGGGTGTGTCTGCAGTACGCGACCCATCTTCCAGTTCATAGGAGGCACGTTGTCTTCACGCAGAATAACCATTGTACCAGTATTAATGGTATTTTGCTGTATGGACTGCCATTTCTGACGCTGTTGCAGGAAATTCAAATAATCATTGGACCATCTGGACCAAAAATGCTGTAACATCATTCTTAAGTGCTTGTAACGGGATATCTGAATTTTGTTATCATCAGGAACAGGGGGTTCTGGCAATAGTTGCATGCAAGAACCAATTAGAAAGTGGCCTGGAGTTAAAGGCTCCAAATCTTCTGAATCTTCTGTGAGGGGTAAAAGTGGACGGGAGTTTAGGACGCTTTCAATTTGTGATAAAAGCGTGTAAAATTCTTCGAATGTAAGATACGTTTCATGGACTATTCTTTTTAAATGGTATTTCGTAGAACGAACTGCTCGTTCCCATAAACCTCCCATATGGGGAGAATATGCAGGATTAAAATGCCAAGTGATTTGGGAATTTGTTAAATAATTTTGAACATTTCCATCTTTCCAAAATTTAAAATATTCTCGCAAGTCTTTCTCAGCCTTTGTAAAGTTACTAGCATTATCAGAATAAATATGGCGACACAACCCACGACGAGATATGAATCTCTTTAGCGCATTAAGAAACCCTTCTGAGGTCAAATCGCTTACTAATTCTAAATGTGTTGCTTTAGAAGAGAAACAAACAAAAACACAAACATAAGCCTTAACATATTTTTTGTTCCTTATTTTGCATTGCTTTATTAAGTAAGGTCCGGCGTAATCAATACCTACAGTGTGAAATGCTCTAGACGGAGTGACTCTAGAGGCTGGCAAATCAGCCATTTTTTGAAAATTATCATGAGGTTTGACCCTAAAACATTTAACACATTTTCTAAGGACTCGTCTTATCGCTTGACGTCCAGAGAGAGGCCAAAATTCCTTTCTTAAACTAGACAATACACTTTGGGTGCCAGCATGTAGTAATTTTTTATGCTCATAATTAATAATTAATTCAGTTAAAGGATTTTTTGCGGGTAATATTATTTGATGTTTCCTGTTATAATCTAAGTTGGCTTTATGAAGTCTACCTCCAACTCTCAGAATTTGATTTGAATCCAAAAACGGAGATAAGGATAGAATTTTGCTCTTATTAGAAATTGGTTTAGATGATCGAAGTTTATCTATTTCAGATTTAAAACTGTCAGACTGAACAAGTTTTATTAGAACAATTTTAGCATGATCAATTTCAGTAACTGTGAGTTTACCTAGTGTTCTATCTTCCAATGATTTTTTACAATTGAAAGCAAAACGGAGTAAGTATGCAACAATATGTAGTAATTTTGTATAACTTGAATATTTAGTCAATATATCAAATTTACTCGATACAATATTTTCTAAAGTAGTACAAGATATTACATTTTTAGTTTCAGGTAAATCACTAACGTGACTTGAAATACCTTGAGGAAGTTCCGGCCAATCGGCAGGATTTGATAGAAATGATGGTCCTTCCCACCATAATTTACAATCACCTATTTTGGGAGGTTCGACTCCCCTGGAAACAAGATCCGCAGGATTTTTGCTGGATGGTACATATCTCCATTCATTTTGATTAGTCTGGGTCTGTATTTGAGAAACTCTATTCGAAACAAATGTTTTTAATGTGCTTGGTTCTCTTTTTATCCAAGCTAATGTAATAGTAGAATCACACCAGTACAGAATTCTATCGAAAGACAACTTTAAAGACTCTACTACTTTTTTGCTTAACAGAACTCCCAGAAGTGCAGCCATAAGCTCAAGACGTGGCAACGTTACCGTTTTTAGAGGTGCTACTCTGGATTTTGCACATGCTAAACGCGATAGATGCTCACCCTTATCATTTTTTGATAATAAATAAACTGCAGTTCCATAAGCCGACATGGAGGCATCGCTAAAGCAATGCACTTCTATTATGGAGTATCTGGTAATTAGTAAATGCCTTGGAATTTCAAGTTTATTGATTTCGTAAATATTTTCATAAAATTTAAGAAATGAATCAACATATGACTTAGGCAATATATCATCCCAATCTACTTTCAGAGACCATAATTTTTGTAATAGGATTTTTGAGATTATAGTTACTGGACTAATTAATCCTAATGGATCGAAAACCTGTGATATTATAGATAACACAATTCTTTTAGATAGTTTGTTGAAATTAATTTTTGTTGCAGAATAACTAAAAATATCTTGCTCTGCGAACCAAAAAATTCCCAAAGTTTTTGTGCTATTTGTATCCTTCACCATAAATTGTGACGAGTTGTAATTTAGTTTCAAGCTATCAAAAATTCTAGGTTCATTTGAGGTCCATTGTCTCAGAGGAAATTGACCTGAATCGAGTATTTTTATTATATCTGAGACCAAATTTACAGCGCTATCTACATCATCAGAACCAGAAATCAAATCATCCATGTACAAATCAGCTTCAATGACTTCACTGGCCTGCGGAAAATTTTTTGAATTTTCTATAGACAATTGTTTTAAGCAACGAGTTGCCAAAAAGGAACTAGGACCTAAACCGTAAGTAACCGTTTTAAGTTTATATTCACATAACGAATGCGAAGTATTCTCGCGCCATAAAATGTTCTGATAAATGCAATCATCGGGATGTACATTGATTTGTCTATACATCTTTTCGATGTCGGCTGTGAATGCAATTGCATGTCTACGGAATCTGAGTAAAATATGGAAAATGTCTTGTTGTATGACGGGACCTACCATCAATACATCGTTTAGAGATAAGCCGGTACTGGATTTACACGAGCCGTCAAATACGACTCTTAACTTAGTAGTTAATGAATTTGATTTTAATACACAGTGATGCGGCAAAAACCATTTATTTTCAATATTCGATTCACCGTTTGAGATAACCATATGACCTAAGTTCAAATATTCTTGTATAAATTTTGAATATTCTAATTTCAAATAACTGTTTTGTTCTAATTTTTTCTCTAAGGTTTGAAATCTTTTCAATGCTATAGCTTTGTTTTGCCCTAACGATTCACAATTTTTCTTAAAAGGTAATCTAACTCCAAATCTACCGTTGCTTTCTCTATAAAAGTTTTTGGAAAAATGCTCTTCGCATTCATATTCTTCCTTTGTAAAAATAATATTTTTATCCGATATTTCTTCTATCTCCCAGAAAGATTCTAATTGTTGTTGAATATCTATCTTACTCAAATGGCAAAAGGAAACATTTGCTCTGACATTAAAATTTCCAGAAATGATCCATCCTAAATGAGACTCTTGTAGAATGGGAAGGTTTTTTCCTAGCTTAATTTGATTGCTTAATAGAAGGTCATAAAATATATTGCAACCAAGTAAAATGTCAATTTTAGAAGAAGTGTCAAAATTTTTATCTGCTAACATTAAATTTTCAGGTATTTTAATGTTGGCGCTATCTAAATTATATTGAGGAATATTTCCTGTGATTTTATCCATGACTAAAAATGGTAGTTTAACTTCATATGGTGTATGAATAGATTTTATTTGTGCATTCATTATTTTAGTTACGTTTGCTGAATCTAGCTCGCTAATACCTACTATGGGAATAGAAACTTTTTGAAATGGTAAATTTAATCTGTTAGCAATTTCTGTTGAACAGAAAGAACTTTGACTTCCAGAGTCCAATAGTGCTCTACACATCACGGGTTTATTATTGACGTCAAAGACCTTAACTATAGCTGTAGATAAAAGCACACAAGTATTTGTAATAATATTTGTTGAATTTAGGCTCATTTCCTTAATTGGTAAATTTAACTGTGACGACTCTGCAATAGCTGTTTCTGAATTGTTTTCTCCTCTTCCGGACTCGTTTCCAAAATCCGCGTTAAATTTAGCGGACATTACTTTGTGTTGATCGTTATCTAAATGTAGTAATGCATTATGTTTTTTATTACAGATTTTACAAGAATAACCTCTGCAAATGTTAGCCATGTGTCCTTTGCGAAGACAATTAACGCAAGCCTTTAATTTTCTTATATTATTTAATCTAGATAAATTGTCGAGTTTTAGAAATTTTTCACAGTAATAAATTAAATGATTTGTTCTATTGCAAAATAAACAATGTTGTTCTTTATTTTCCACTGAGGGATGACTTTGTATTTTTAAGTGTTTTGAATTAGTATTATTGATTTGGGTTTTGTTTATATCTGAATGTTTTTTATCTATTGCAGCTAAAATACTACAGTGATCCCTTAAAAAATCAACAAATGTATCAATTTTTGGAGATTTAATTTTATTTACCTTTGTTTCCCACTCTTTCCTAGTGAACTTATCTAATTTTTCTACCAATAAAAACAATAAAATTGTATCCCAAGTATCAACCGGTTCCTTTAACTGTTTCAACGCCCTATAATTTAACTGAAAAATGTCTAAAAAATTCCTCAACTCGGTGAAGTTTTCTTTACTTATTTTTGGTAAATCAACGATGTTCTGTAAGTGAGTTTTTATTAAAGCTTTAGTATCTTCATACCTTTCTTGCAGCATTGTCCATGCAATTGCATAGTTTGAGTCGGTGCTTTCAAGATCACTTATTAATTTTGCCGCTTCGCCTTTTAAAGCGGATTGCAGATAAAAGAACTTTTCCGTAACAGATAAATTTTGATCATCATGAATTAAGGATTTGAATCTGTCATAAAATGATGACCAACAATTTTCATCTCCCGCAAAGGTGGGTAATGATATTTTTGGCAACCTAACGTTTTGCGATAAGAACAGTCCTTGTCTAGAATTAACAGAATGATTGTTTATTGTACTGGTAACGAATGAACCTTGACTTTCATTTATTAACATTTTTGCATTTGACAGAAGTTCATAGTATTTATCTTCGAATTCCTTTCGGTCGGCATAATTTTTTAAAAGCGTTGCTGGTAAATCGTCGAGAACTTCTTCAATTTCCGATTGAATTGAATTGAAATCATCGTATAGTAATTTAAATTTTTCTAGTCTATCAGATATTCCACTATGTCTGGATTGATCTGGTTGGACTTCAATTAAATATGACTCAAATCTTTTTAAAGTACCTTTAATTGTGCCCCTTTTTTTATTAAGTATCTTAATTTTATCTGACTCGGCCATGTTGCACGGAAACTACGTACGCCTATGGAATTTCTGATTATAGATTTCGGTTAAAAACAATGCAGCGATAAGCCCCGCCCTTCAATGTAAAGATCAACTAGCGCCAAATTTTAAATTGAACCAATCACGAACCGTTTGTTGTATGGCGCCACAAAATCGCGGGATAACACTTTTCACCTTACAAAGTAAGAGACAATTACTTGTTATTTATGATATTTTCAGTACAAAGTACTGAATTTATTTGTTTTTGTTATTAAATTAAATGAACACAAAGTGCTCAAAGACTTTTTAAATATATTTCTTGTATTTATCAAACTTAACCTTCAAATTTAATATCAAATGAATAAGCTTTTATCACAAAGTGAATGCTAAAGGTAGTAAAAAATGATTAGGAATTAGTTAATAATGATAATATGGATTGGACTCACAGTAAAAAACGGTGGTATATGTTTTTTCTTCGCTGGAACTATCTAGTCTCCATGCTGGAACCGATGCGGTGACAAATTTTTGACGGTTCAGCTCTCTGTTTCGGCACTATTCCGGAACACTTTTTGATTTTATTTGGCTCGATTGACCAAATGTTGGGTTTTACTTCGATTTTTTAATGATGTGGACTGTATATTGTGTGTAAGCAAAGCTTACTGGTGAAATAAAATAACATTTCGGTAAAGGTCATGTAATAGGTCATGTAACTAACGTATCACATTTGCAACTAACTACCTAACGGTAGCTCACTCAAATATCTCGCTACTCCGTGCTGTTACAGTATACATCGGGCAGCGGCGTAGCTGAGAATGGGGTTTAACATATATAAAAACTATAAACATTAAAAACTAAACAGCTTAGATGAAGTGGTTTCCTGGAGAAGAAGTCAGGTCTTGATCCGAACTGATGAGTTCTGTTCTAGGGCGGTAGTTTGAGGGTTCTATCCTTGGCTATATTCTTGGGGTTATATTCTTCGGTTTATATCCTCAGCGTTATATTCTAGCCTAGGGTTATATTCTCGGCGTTAAATTATTGGGTTATATTCTTGGCTTATATTCTCGCCTAGGGGCTGTGCTTACCTAGAAGTACAAGTGGATCAGGGATATGAAGGAGCTTGAATGTAATGGCACATTATGTTGGTCAGCTTTTCAGGTTAAAGAAAAGGAAGGCAGTTATTTGAAAGTCAAAAAAATTGATTTAATTTACTGAAAGCTTTCCAACATTATATGTCCCATGTTAAAACAGTAAAAATAGCAATTATCGACTGAATTAAAAAAATATACTAATGATCCGAAAGAAACTAATAATAGCAAAAAGTTATTTATTTAGTTATATGAAAAAATATCGTGCTTAGGAAATATATGAAACCGACACTGGCGTTGCGAAAGAATATTTTATAGGTTAACGGTAATTTATAAAAAATGTTATTTTATAATTAAAAGAGTTATTTCGCAACTGAAAAAGATTGAAAATGTTTGTATGAAAGTAAAAAGTGAATTATAAAAGAATATTTGGCTTAAAACTACCATATTAGTACAAAAGAATAGTTTATGACCACGTGTTGAATTTAATTTCGTCTATCTCTGTAAAAAAATAAAGAATGCATACGAAAATTATATCAGACAGTACTTTAGAAGAAGCTTATTAATTATAGATTATGATTTTGGACTTACCACAGCAAAATTCATAAGATAGGTACTTGAGATATGAAAGATAGCGGAAGATGTGTCGCCTTCGGTGGTTGTTAACAAAAGGGGTGTTTAACGTGGCGGTGTGCAAAAAAATATGGAAGCGTCCGTTGGCAGGCGTCAATTGTCTTACGTTCGGGGTAGAAGAGTTTGGGGTCACAGAACTATAATTGGATGTGGCTAGTGACGACGAGCGCTAATTAAAAGGATTTATTCTGTAAAATCGAAACAGGTCGATAGACATGTTACATCTTCATGATATCTTCTTTTTTTTGTGTAGGTAAAGAACTCGCTTTGTGTTTTCTCCAGCTCATTCTTAACCTTGTCATATTGTTCTTGTGTTTTCAAGTGTATTTTTGTTTCCTTTTTGTTTCTGTTAATTATTAATCGGAAGTCTCTAGATCCAATTATTTTTGTTCATTCTTTAATTATTTCATCGTAAACTGGAATTTGGCCCAGTAGAACTACAGGAGGAATAGTTTTTTCCCTCCTTTCTTGTAGTTTTACTTCGATTTCCTTTTGTTTGTCGTCATTTGTACTGAGAATTCCAAATTTATTTTTCAAAGGTATGTTGGGGTTTACTTCAATGTCTTGTCCATCATCATGCTCCATATTTGAGCTGCATGCAATTGCATCGTCTTGTTTTTGACGTTTATGAATATTCATTATGTCACTTGGTTGGGTTTTTGGCTGGGTGTTTGTTTTGAGAGTTATTTGTCTCTTTTCACCAAATTTGTTAGAATAAGCTGCTAAATTTTGCATACCTTTTGGTATTACCGTTAATTGGGAGGGTCTTTCGACCACACCCGCTTTCGGTTGAGTTATTTTCAATAAAATATGACGTTTAGTGTTGTCAAAAATTGATATAATTTGAATTTACTTACTTTGAATGTGTTTGGTATTCCTTGCTGAACCTCACGGTCTGGCTCGTCAATACACACACTTACAGATCACTCACGTTTCGTATTTAATGCATACATTATGAAAAATTAATTGAATTAATTTATCAAATGTCAAAACTGACAGTAGTATTCAAGAACGATGTGAATCGCACTACTATGTATATACCAAGATGGCATCACTACCGGTAGGGCTTACGGAAATCTTGAGTGGCGCCATCCCACCAGTAACAGCAGAGACTCAGACGGGCACGGGCTTCGACATGAATGCGGTGCTGTAGATAGAGTTGCATAACCTAATGGCGATCGTTCTGCTACAATATGTAGGAGTTGACGGTCAAGATGCTCCGAGCGCGCTCCACGTCTACTTTTCCGTTTTTTTTACGCTCGAAGCGTGCTCAATCGCGTTCGTTTTGAAACAAAGAGAGAAGTTCGAGCGCGCTCGATGTGCCCCAAGCTTGAAGGTGGTGCACGGCGAGTTTTTTTCCAGCTGTCACCTGTCATAACTATTTTTGAATTACATTTTGGTTGTTTTTATTATTTAAGATAGAAAATATAACCGAATATGGCAGACAAATTTACGGGGGCGGAACTCGCGGCCTGTGGTGAGTGTGGCATCGAAGGAGCTCTGGAATGGGTTCATAAGCATTTTTGGAACACTATGCGACAGCGGAAGAAGATACTGAAAATGGAGGTATGTGAAATACATGAAATATTATGTTTTTAATACTTGCTAGTAGTAAATTTGTCATAGCAAATGAGACAGTTGAACTTGGTTCAACTTGAACCTGCGTTGAACTGTGCATCTACAACCGGCCCTAAATACTTACTTATTTCTTTGTTCACTTTTAATGCTAAGCAATACGCTATCTGGCGGAGTTAACTCGCATCAATGTCACGTGACCAGCAAGTGTGATTGTTTTGTATTTATTTACATCCAAGCGTGCATTTGTGTGAGGATTATAGTTGTTTGATAGTGATAAATAGTTTGTTAAAAGTGAAAATGACCAGCAGAGCAAATTGTTGTGTACCTGGATGTAACTCTGAGTATAAAAAAAACCCCGATTTGACCTTTCATCATTTTCCAAATGAGGGTCAGAGAGTCGAGAATATTGGAGAATCCGAAATGATGACTATGGTTGATAGAAAGAAACTATGGGAGATCAAATTGAAAATAGGAAAGAGAGTTACCAAAAACATGAGAGTTTGTTCTAAACATTTTGTCGAGGACGATTTCATAACTCCTAGTGATTGTAAGTATTTTGTTTTTTATATTATGTGGTTAAAACAATTATCTATCAATCTTTCAGGGGGCTATCAGAAACGGTACCTGAAAAAGATTTCTGTACCAAGTAAAAACTTACCTGTGTCCAGTGTTACAACAAAATCAAAAAGTCTGAAGATAGAAGAGAAAAACAGAAGATATGAAAAACTTATTGAAAGAAGACAGGCAAGTTCTCTTGTTGATTATTTTTATTGAAGTCAAAACTAAATAACTATACTTACTAACTATTGGTCATTTCAAGGATGACATGATATCAAACTCGTTTAGTGACTTCGATGGAGCTAAAGCACTACTGTTACCATTTGTTGAAGACACTTCCAAAGAAACTTTACATACCATGAAGATATTTGTTGATGTTGCCACTCAAACAGAAGATTTCAATGATCACAAGGAATTATGCAATGAGGAGATTCAAGTGAACACAAACTGGTCTTCAATTTCTGATTTTATCCAAACTGAGAAAGCTTTGAACATTCTAACAGGAATTCCATCATTCAGTTTATTATTTTTATTGGTTAATTTATTTACATCTTGTGAAAAGACTCAAGATGTCAAAGATTATCAGTGAAAGAAAGAGTTCTTTTAGTGTTTTTAAAATTCAAACTTGATTTGACATACTCTGCTTTGGGAGTCTTGTTTGTGGGTGTTAGTGTGACAACATGTAGAAGAATTTTTCAGGACACTATTGAAGTGCTTTCAGGTATTTTAGCCAATTTTGTTTATCCGCCATCTAAGGAAGATGTTTTGAAGAATATGCCAATATGTTTTAGCAAGTTACAGAATGTGAGAATTGTTTTAGATTGCACTGAAATAAAAGTGGAAGTACCAAAGAAACTATGTTGCAAAATTAAATTGTACTCCCATTATAAAAAAAATCATACTCTCAAATTCAGGACAGCAGTCACTCCTGCTGGCTTAATAGCCTATGCCAGTCCATCCTATGGGGGCAGAGCTTCAGATAAAAGTATTTTTGAACAGTCTCGAATAGTAGAACAATTAATTCCCTATGTGGATGAAGTTATGGTTGATAAAGGATTCCTGATTGAAAGTTCATGCGAAGAGTTTGGAATAAAAATTATAAGACCACCTTTTCTTCGAAAGAAAAAACAGTTTGATAGGGGTGAGGCCTCTATGAACAGAAGTATTGCCTTAGCAAGAGTGCACATTGAAAGAGTGAATGCGAGGATAAAGGTTTTCAGAATTTTCAGAAATACTTTTCCTTTGCATTTGGTACCAATTGTTGATGATATATTCACAATTATTTGTGGTATTGTTAATTTGGGTGGTCCTAGTTTGAGAGATGATTTGTTTTTGCACTAAGGATTATGCTATGGAAAAAAATGTTTGCAAACATTTATAAATTAAATAATATAGTCAAATGCAGTCTTATCATACGCGTCATACGATTCAACAAAGACATACCCACAGTTTTTGTTTTCTTTTATTGCGTTTAATCATAACTTCCAAATAAAATCCGTAAGACGAATAAGACAGACTTATGCAATTTTGACGGGATAAAAAAGGATATGTATTTAGTTTTCAGCGATTCTAAAAAATCTTTCACCAATTAAGTTTTCATTTAAATATGTCAGTTTTGTGACTTTGACAATTCAAAGTGACAATATGTGAATAATAAGAAGCAATTTTCTGGTTTTTTGCATCCTCAAGTAAGAAAAATGGTACTTGATCTGATAGATTATCTCGAGAATTGAAGAAAAAGTGGAAATTCGTCAACCAGTGTAATCTCACATTTTGGTAACTTCTGTGTTTTCTGATTTGATACATATGGTTAGTGACCTTTGAACCCGCATGATAAGAGCGCTTTTGACTATACACAGAAATTCCATATTTTTATTGTGTACAGGAAATGTCAGATTATTTTTGAAAAATATTGTTTTCTCATACAAGTGTGAAAAATCCCTTAAAAGAAGATAACTATTTTCCTGACTTGATGGATCTTGAAATAATTCTTCTAAAAAAATTGTTGTTCCTAACCAATAGTTTATATATCATTGAATATTTCAGAGATATAAATAAATCAATTGAAAGGCAAACCAGAATGGTTGGTTTAAATCTTGTAGATTTACCAACCCCGTTTGACTTAGAAGTGTAATTCAATGTCTGTCAGGGCATGTAACCCGGGAAGTAGTTGTTTCTTCTTCGTTGAACGGTCACTGTTTTTGGAAAAATTATTTTTCAAAACTTTGTCAAAGCGTTAGAATAATATATTTTTATTCTTCGACATCTATTGTTAAATAGTTGCAAACCAGAATGGTTGGTTTAAATCTTGTAGATTTACCAACCTCGTTTGACTTAGAAGTGTAATTCAATGTCTGTCGGGGCATGTAGCCCGGGAAGTAGTTGTTTCTTCTTCGTTGAACGGTCACTGTTTTTGGAAAAATTATTTTTCAAAACTTTGTCAAAGCATTAGAATAATATACTTTTATTCTTCGACAACCAAATATTTTATTCATGAAAATGATGTGGTTTTTGCAAAACAACTAACCACAAACAGTATGAATCATTTTCTCAAAATATTTCTTTGAAACTGTTTCAATTAGTTGTTTTGCAAATCCCTCATCAAATGGAACAGAAATCTGTAAATAGTGCTTTTCTTTTGGAAAATAAACTATGAATTCACACATTCTCATATTCAGCAAAGCCATCCCAAACTGAATTTGACCATAATAGGGATGGTTCTGTTTCAGAGTGCAGTCTGAATTCAGATACCTGAGTGTTGGTATCACCTCAGTTCCTGACTTGATTTTTCCTAAAAAAAAAAGTAATAAGAGTAAGGAAAGTCTTGAATCATTATTGACATTACCCAAATATGGACACTTGATCTCTATAAGTCTGCTTGGCTTTCCATCCTCAAATGCTATTCCATCAGGAGAATAAGCTAACCATGGATATTTTTGGCATATAATAATTCCTATTTTTTTAATTTGAAGATTAGGATTCATGTTTTGGAATGCTTCTAGTGCAAAAGATTCCTGTTCAGATCCATACCTCATTTCTTTTGTAATTAATGATTTGGGGTTGAAAAAGTTACCTAACATTTTTGTCCAATCCTGCTTTTTGAAGGTATAGATTGAATAACAAGTAGATCCTGGAAAATTAACACATTAACAATTACTGGGAGTGAATCAAGAGAACTTCATAGTAAATCAGTAGCAGCTAGATAAACATGGATAAATAGTGAATACAAGTTGTTTATAAACAGATATAATCTTGTAGGCATCATTTGCATGTCAATTTTAGATTAGGATTAGGATTAAGTTTTCATTGTGACTAATTATATATAAACTTTGTTGTTTGTCAAAAAGAAAAATAAAGAATTATTATTCAATACCTGTTATTTTATTCTTGCGCCTTCTTTTCCATTCCAATGTTCCTTGCTGGCAGCACATGCTTTCTAAAACATCTTCATTCTTAAATGATTCCAACACCATCAAACAGCAATCTGATAGGGATGGAATAGTTATATTCAAATTGTCTATAAATGGGGAATCTTTGGAATTGTCAAAAATCACTGTTATATGTGAAGGCATTTCTTTGGTCACTTTGGGTTTCTTGAAATTCTTTCTTCGCCCTTGTCTGTAACAATCAGATTTAAATATCTATGATATATTTCAATTGTTTATTAATAGTATACAGATGAAAGTTTACCTATTCAATGCAAAGGATTTGGGAGTGCTGATGAGGCCAACTGTAACATTTCTTCAACTTCTTCCTTTGAAAACGATCTTTTTCTAGCCAACATATTTGATGGCATGAAACATTGAGTTTTGTTCAGTGGCTGTGGCAAATATTTATCTGTTGCTTTGGTTTTCTGCACTTTCCATATACATTCAGTGTCTGTAGAAGACAACTCTTCTAATGGTTTTCTGAAACAAAAACACAAGCATAGAAAAAGGAAACCTAAAGTAAAAAAAGGTTGCAGAAACCTTATAAATTACAATGGGCAAGATAAGCCATCAAATAAATCAGTCATAATACCACCTTGAGCAAAACAGTGGTGTTGCTGCTACATGTTTGCAAGATTCTGAACTGCCTGCCTTTCAGCTGCAAGTAAATGTCTGTATTTCAACCTTGCAATCTGAAATAACTGAAAATATTCCATTGATTTCATGGGGATCACTTTTCACTGCACTAGTTTGCAAACAGTATGATCTGATCATCCACTTTTTGTCCACTTTTTCTCTGACTCCACACACAATAACATGGTTCGCTGCCAGAACAGCTTCACCTTCTACAATGCATCTGCTGTTTGGAGAAGCAGATAAATAGTCAAAAATTGACGACAGTGACAGAAACATCATTGGATCTCTTAAAAAAATATCAGAAAAATATATAACAGATTATCCCGTACGAAAAAAATAAAAAAGCTTGCTCAACCACAATAAACTCATAGGTTATATTACAATGCAATCACACTTGGCGTCAAAAACATATGTTTTTCGACAGAATAACAGCGCGGGAAAATTAAGGTTAAAATCTCAATAGCTATAAGAACATAAAATAATAATTTACCTACATTGTGTTTATTACGCACCTAAAACTTTCTATGTTTGACAAATACCATAAAGATATTAACATTTGTTTTTCCAATGTTAATTCGGGATTGTCAGATATTCTCATTCTCTTCCTATCAATAACAGAATGTAAGTTTTCCATGAGTATCTCATAAGTAGTCTTTGTCAGTCGGAAATCCTGCTTGAATTGCTGAAAATTGTACCTTGGCACAGTTTCTTCTACGAAAAATTGTATCTTTTCCAATCTCTGTATTCTTTCTTTATTTTTATCTTCATCATCGGAATCAAATACAAATAGTTCGGTTACAAGCCGAATTTCCAAATTTTCCATATTTATAGTAAGAATTGTGGGGTTTAATAATAATTATTATTACATTATGATGTTAATAATTACTTATATTTCTCAAAAACAAATTCAAATCTGTCACAAAACACAAAACCAAAACAATTTTTAGGTTAGGTTAGCAAGCTGGTGCCGTCGTCATTGGATTCAAACTCCACCGCGTTCGATTTCAAAAATGTGCTCGGAGCTCCTCTTTCATACCCGGTTTACTACTCTACTTGCTCCGCCGATCGTCAACTCGAACGCACCTTGTATTAGATTCTCATTCTCAACATGACAACTCACTTACCTATATTGTGGAGGATTCATAACTCGCAGCCAGGCATTAAAAAATGATTCTGCCATATCGCTCATGAAAACTTTTGGTGATATTTCTGATTTAGGACATTTTTCAATACAGCCAAAAAATATAGACATAACCTCCTCATCAGAACGGTTTGAAATCATAAACGTACATGGAAAGCCTTCTCTTAATTCACCCAGCACAAGTAATGTTATTAACTCAAATCCATAGCTGTTTAGACCATGCGTTCCATCTATACATACACGGTCATTCCCAAATATACTAAGCATGTCTTTTTGTCCATCGGTCATAAGAATTAGAACAAAATCATCTTTTTTCGGCAACCGTCCGGAAAGTTCCTACTTCCCGGACGCTTTTTCTGTGAGAAAGTAGCACTTTTCCGGCCTAGTCCGGAAAGTACGTATTTCCCGGACTAGGCCGGGAAGAATTACATCATTGCTGTCATTCAAACAAACTGAATCCCTTTAATATCAGCAATTGTTCATATTTCAATATAAATATTAATAAAAACAAGAATTAGAATGTTAGTAATATGAGTAGATTCCACAAAGTAAGGGTCCAAACAGTGAATTCAATTAGAATGTTCCTAATTTTGTTCTAAAAATTAGTTTTTTTAGCGTTTTGTCATCTGACAAACATGATCATTCAAATCGACGCCATTTTTAGACCATTTAGATATTACAAAGAAGCGTATTTTATTGATTTGTTATACCTACCACACGGTTGCCGCAGACTTCCAGGACTCGCCTACGGCTCGTCCTGTAATCTTGACCACTCGTCCAAAAAACAGTATTTCCCGGAATTGTTACGTAATATACTATTTTTAATTTTGGATATTCTTGTGATATTAGTTTTTGAGATTTGTAAAAAAGAACACAATTACTCATCTGCAGTTCGATAATGCACAATTGTACACTTATGGCATCACTCTAATGCCGAACAGAATTAGAATTTAAATTATAAGTTTGTTCTAAATTGTAGAGGTCTTTTTTAGTAAGAAGGTATAATCGGTCAAAATTTTTGTTGGATATTGAGCCACGAATCTCATCTAATATTATGGGCAAAGGAATTATTGAAACCAATTTTTTAGTCCAATTAAAAACAACGAAAGTAAACCGATTTTTGCTGAGGCGATGTCATGTATGAATTACTATAGGTTTTTATCTCAGGAATTTAGTTCTGAACAAATTTTTGAGATCCACCCTCGGGAAGGGGTTGAAAACCATTAATAAATCATAAAAATCGCAATATATTGAGAATCAAAGGAATTTCGTTAAAAAGTTTTTTATAAAAGTTGTAGAGAAAAAAAATCTGCTTCTGTAATGTTGAATCGATTTTTTTCTATTACCAACAGGAAAGACATTAAAATGTATTGAAATTTTTGTGCCTCCTCTATACTGAAACTGACCCGTGGCGCATTTACCTCTGTTATATTCGCACGTCTTGATCAGATTGCCATGATGTCAGGCTTACTTTCTGTCCTGAGAAATACAAGTCTTTTTATTTTTAATTGTATTTGTGATGTTATTTTTACTAGTTATTAATAAATGAAAATTACAGATATAAATCGTATGTAATGTGAGTTGATGGTTTTGTTTTTTGTTTGTATATGCTAAAAATAATTTATTGTTTTTTCATTACTTTAGAAACCTAATGCCTTGTTTTATTTTTCAAGGATTTATAGCATAACGTATGTAATGGACAGTTTATTATAAACACAAATGTCCATGGTTTACCGTCTCCCGAGAAATATTTATTGCCAGTGTTACTAAAAATTGTGTGATTTAGTGAATTGTGACAATATCTTATGGGACGTTTCTTTTACCAATAAAAAAACTTGTAAAAAAACTGGGTTTTATCATTATCAACCTGTTCTCACGACCCTTGTGCCGAGTGAAGATGGTAATGCAATCTCAATGAGAAGAGGGATGCATGTTTGTTTATGTTTGTGGGATGTCGAAGATAAATGAAGGCATATCTACAGTCTGTTGTTAGTATCCGTCGGAATAAGTTGATTACATGAACTTCGTGTTTTTACCCAACTGTGAGGTGGTTATTCTAAAATTAAGTTTTGTGATTAAGACCGTTGTTTTTAATAAACATTAAAATTAAGGGCACACATAAATCAACGTAGAAGTGCCCATCATTTGAATAAATAGTTACTCGTATACAGTGTGACTATTATCTTGTTTATTTTTTGGTAAGTAAAGGTCGATTCTCACATAGCAGTGTCGTGACAGTGCCGTAACCGGCACGTGATTTCTCCGGCGAGATCGAAATTATTCTTTTAGGAATTTGGTCGGGAATATTCATACTGTTCCAACGTAGGACCGCGACAGTGCAAACAGTGCTGACGCCGGCACCGTACCGTGATCTTCAAATTAGTTCCCGACTATATTTTTGAGTTTTCACGGCAGTCAAAATTCTTTCTTTTTACATTTAAACATGAATGATGAAAAACTTATTGAGTTGGTTCATGGTTATCCCGCCTTATATGACATGTCCAACTCAAAATATATGGACTCTGATTTTAAGAATGGTATTTGGAGTAAAGTAGGAGCAGAAGTGAAAATGGATGGTGAGTAAAAAATATTTACTGTTGGTCTGACCACAGAATTTAGATACTGAATATTTTTGAACTGATTTTTCAAAATCTCATATGAAGGGGTAAGGAAAAAACAAGGAATGTCACAATTGTTCCAAAATTGAGATATTATTGCCATCGATTAGGTATATTATAGACCGAATATTTACAGGACATTAGCGGGTAAAAACTAGAACTGTTCAGTTGATAGGCATGTTCAAAATATGGGCATGAAGGACAAAAATAAGGTAAACAAAAAATTCAAAAAATGTGATATTTCTTGTTTTTCCCTTAATCCTTTAATATGTATTCCTTTAACAAACAATTTGTAATTTAATTTACTTTTATTATCAGTAATAATAGGTATAATAATGTTGACAACTAGAATTACGTTAAGTTTATGAATTGTAATATAAAGTAACTGTCGGATATTTGGTAGCTATGGGACCGATCCGGCATCAGAATTAAAATAGTCAGTGAATGTTTCTCGTACCCGAAATGCATATGTCGTGGCATTTCCTCCTTGCAAATGTAAATTCTGTAATGTGCGATTCTGACCACTCAAATTTACTTCGGAAGTTACGTAATTATACGTATGACTGTCGTATTTTTTAATGAAATTGTGCAGCAAGCAGGTTCTCAAAATTATGTCATCCACTTATTTTTGGAAGGCCTGAATTCTGTAAAGTCTAAATTTTTGAATCAAAATACCAAAAGTGTTTTCTATGTCCTCCTGGCACGACATAAACGATAGTTGAAGTTACGTTTCCGATCATCTAGATTATCTCCTGGATAGGTCGCATTAAGTACGTTTTAAGAGGAAATGCCTCATCACCTACGATAATGTATGGAACTTGGATATCTGTATTAGGTGCAACGGCTACTCAGTTTAGAGAGCACCTCAGGTGTAGATTCTGAGACCAAACCAATATTGAATTGAATAGATAATACAAGAATTTTAATAAGATACAAAGTTAATTATTGAGATAAGTAAAGGTAAGTGGGCGCCACCCTGAATAATATTAGTCACCTTATTTCTCACATCAACAGTAACTATTGTTTCTTATAATAACGTTGGAGTGGTAGCAGACATTTCCAGGGAATTATTGATTTTTACATGTGACCTGCGCTTCTGTGGTTCTGCGCTAAGACAGAGAGGAAGTTGTAAAAGCAGGCTGGGTTGTCTCTCTGAATCTGTCGCTAAGAAAGGGCGAAATAAAATTCCTTTGAAGCCGCAGATATATTGAAGAATTATAATTTGTAAACAATAAATGGTTGTTATATAAATGGTTTAAACGATAATTCTTATCTCTGCGGCTTCTATGGGTTTCTACAGGCTTCAATTGTTCTACGGTTTTCTAAGGTTTTTTTTATGGTTTTCTGAAAAGTAATTTTATGGTTTCCTAAGAGGTTTGTGAAGCTTGGTTAACAGCTTGCCGGAATAAATTTGACAGTTGTCGAAAGACTTATCTGTGAGCAGAGAACTTGACACTTGCCTGGAGGTTCATCTGACCTAGCACTCACTGCAGGTTATCCATCAACCATCGCGGGACCTCACCTACCAGCTGCAAGAACCGCTACAGATTAGTAAATTAAGAGGATAATTTTTGTATGCGGCATTCATCTTACTTTTATATATTTTTCCTAATATTGAAAATATCCAAAAACTAACTAACCCTTACAAAAAGCAGTCAAGATTGTATTTTTTTTTGTATAACCATTGTATTTTTTTTATATAACTTCACCGTTTTTTCATTAGACTTAGTAATCATTGAGACTGTCTTTTATTTTTAATTTCAACTACCTACCTGCAGTAAACAAGTAAACTTCAAAATAGCTACTACCTAGAGTCTTTGTAGGTCTTTTCAAAGTTTTTGAGAATACTTTGTGGTGCCCATGGTCTTTACTTACAAGATATTATTACAATAGCTCTAAATCATGTTATCCGATTGGACTATTCTCTGCAATTTACTCTAGGTTCATAAGAACCCACGTTCATAACTTCATCCCTGAGAAGTGAACAAAAATATCTTTTTATTGGCTCATATTTCGGTGCTATAAACATCATTTAGTGGTGCAATCACCAACTCTAAATCAATAAACTCTGGAAAATTGGAAGGGAAGAAATAAACTCTATGAACAACGTTGTTAAATTTACAAGTTGTATATTGACTTTTTAAAAAAAATAGACTAGTTATTCACGATGTATGATGACATATGTTGTGTTGGAGAGCAATTCCGGAAATATTGTACTTTCCTTTCCTTTCTTTAGTTCATCTTGTTCCTGGTGAAGTTGTCCCAGATAGAAACCATTCTAAAGTTGTAAATAACGTTGTAGATAACGTTGTGGATAACGTTGTGGATAACGTTGTAGATAAAGTTGTAGAGAAACTTGTAGATAAAGTTGTAGAGAAACTTGTGGATAAAGTTGTAGAGAAACTTGTAGAGAAACTTGTAGATAAAGTTGTAGATAGAGTTCTGGTCCCCGAAAAAGTTGTAGATAGATTTCCAGTCCCAGATAAATTGGAGGTAGCTTTCTGGTCCCAGATAAGTGCTAGGAACAAGATACATGGTATCAGGAAAAGTTGACTAGTTTCTTAGTGTACAATCCAGGATATCTGAAGTGATTTTAACTTACAATATGATAGAAAATAGTCTACTGACAATATTTAAGAACGTGGTTCATAAAAAAAATGATATCCTGTATTCTACTATTGGAAAGGAAGCAATATAAAAAAAATATATATCCTCGTTAATTTCATTTGTCGAAGAAATATAAATCATAGTTAATTTCTTTTGTCTAAGAAATTAACAACAAGACCCTAGATAGTGAGAAACTAAAATTCATTCTATGATATTTTACATTGGAAAGACAAATAAGCAAAAACGTGAAGCTATTTCAACCATAAAAAGTATTAAAAAAAACTCAGCCTCATTGTAAGTATGCACCTGGTACTGGTGGCTAGGAAGAACCCAGATAAAAATAAGTAGATATCAAGAAGGAAATAATATAACGTTAATAATGCTATTAAGCAACTTACCATTCAATTTCTTGAATGCACTTCAATACAAGATGGTGGCTTTTATCACGAGTTAAATTTAAATTCTTTATTTCATCGTTCAAATTGGAAAGAAAGCTATTTCGTCCCAACTTGACTTAAATAGTCTCCTCGATCCCTGAATTAAATCAAATTTTACGTCCTAGCTTGCTATTCCGTCCGCAAGTCTTGACAACAAAAAGAACTAATATTCCGATAGTGTATTCTTAATTCAGCTTTAGTAAAAATTAAAAATCGATAATGTACAGCAAACCGAAGTGGCTATTTTCCACAAAGACGGTATCGACTTGACACGCAAAATAACGTAACATTTGGACTTTTATCGATGATATTTATATTCAGTTCGAACATTTCTCCGCGCTGGGTATGAGGAAGGACTGGCTATTCGTCGCCCATACGATGATTTATTATTAATTAAATAGAGGTATATTCAAAGTTCCTTCCTGAATTGCTTTTCCTAACTTTGATTTGGCAAACACGCCTCCATCGCTATCCTTCTCATATGCCCCTACATCGACAACAATAAAATTACAATTAGCGTCTACAAGAGCTAATAAAACTATAGAAAAAGTTTTCTTATAATTAAAAAACATTGATCCGGAGTTAGGAGGAGCCTGAATAACTTGCCATCCATAGCTCCTATACAGTTAGGAGAATTCCACATTTCATAAAAATCAGTAGCGATTTTCTGAAACATTTCCTGAGTTGGAGTAGGCATCAGTTATTTCTTGAGTTGTCTAGTCATAATCTTGCAAGTCTCTCGTATAATTTTGTGAACTGTACTATGTTCTAGACGATAGCTGAACGAAATTGTCTTCAGGGCATCTCCAGTGGCCAAATATCTGAAAAAAAAACAGTAGAGATAAAAAAATGTACAACAACAAGAGCAACATTATTAGCTTAATTCTAAATTTTTGTTTTAGGGTCTGTCTGTAAAAGTCGGTGGGCAAATATTAGAGGTAACTTCAGAAAATCTTTAAATAAACAAAAGACTAAGAGTGGACAACAAGCAACAAAAGTGAAACAATACAAATATTCAGAGCAGTTGAGCTTTTTGAAGAAATTTTTTGAGGAGAGTGAGACCAAAACGAACATTGAGATCGACGTAAATAGCGACGATGGTGATGGAAAAAGTGAAGAGGTATCCGAAAAGAAACAAAATACTCAAACACAAGACTATACCGCAGCAGAAATTAATGATGTCGTGACTACACAAGCAGAAGGGCAAAGTTTATTGAAATCAACACCAACAGGTAGCATTCCCCGAAAAACTCGAAAGCTGTCAGTGTCAAACCCCACTGTTCCCCCTAAAACGGCCGCTGAAACAGCTATGGAGTATATTATTGAACGAAATAAAAATATGAACTTTCCACCATCAACACAACATCCTGTTGATGCTTTTTAGCAGCAATAGCCCCATCTTTGGAAAACTTATCCCAACAAGACTTGCATTACGCAAAAGGTGAAATATTCACTACTGTTCAAAAATATGAACTTAATTTGCTGAACAGACAGCAACAGTATGCTGGCTCAGCGGGTTCTTCTGAAATGTGTGTGATTGGAGACCCGTCTCCTACAGGAAGCTACCAGTCTTCATGGGATGCCCAAAATTCAATCATATCTAGTGGTCACACTGCGGAGAATACAGCATCCAGCTTAACATTGAGGGGGTACTTCCAAACTCTTCCTTGGAAATATTCAGGGAACAATGAGTTTAAAATTTACTTTTCTTCTAATTTGTTCGTTTTAACATTTTTCTAAGAATAAAGGTTTCATTTGTTAATTGCTTTTATTAAATGCTAGTTAGTTGTCTACACCAGATTGAAAACAAACATTTTACCTACCTCAAACAAACAGCGAGTCTTTCCCTTGCTGTGATAGCTATTTTCCAGTGGGTGTTACGCCTTTTCAAATAAACTTCTAGCTTGCAAAACAATAAATTGAATGAATTTTCTGACATTCTAAAGTATTGAAAACATTTTTCTCCATCGTCTACCAGGTCCTTGTACAATGTACTATATTCTCCTTCGGTCCCTCTCTCTCTCCATGCTTGATGAACCCAGTAACGTCTTTCTACATGTTCTTCAACTTTTTCTTCCATTTCTTCATCCAAAATCAGTGCGATCTCCAAAAGTTCTACATCGGAAAATATTTCCATTTTTAAAACTTACTACACTGCTACTGCACAGCACTGATGGAACACTGACCAATGTGAATAGAGATCACGGTGAGTTTACGGCCGTTAAAATCACGCGCCGGTCACGTCACTGCTATGTGAGAATCGACCTGAACAATAAAATTAATTTTGATTTGGAGTGTAGGTAAATTAGTTTATTTTTTGTCCTATTTATACACTATAATACCTACAAGTGTTTTAAAAAGAAAAACAATGTCTGATAGCGGTTTATGTTATTTTAAAGTGTTCTGTTTGGGTTCGTTGTTTTTTGGTGATGAATAAATTAAGTTGATTTTTTTATGATATGGAAATATTTTGCTTCCTTCTCTTCCAAAGAAATTACTTATATTTTTCTATTCAAATTTTTTTAAATTTATACCTATAGCAGACATCTAGGCTGTTAGTTAAATTAGATTTCGAATTTTATTTTTCCAAAATCTTTTTGTCTACAACTACTAATAGAGGGTGTACTCATATTGTTTGTCGTTAAACTGAAATATTTAAATGTTTTTAATGCTTATTACACATTCAACATTATTCTTATATTTCAAATACAGTTATAATGGAGACGGCGATAAACCAGCCAAAATTTCAGTTGTGACCTTTATTAGACTTTTTGATATTAATCATAAAAATAAGTAATGCCATGGAGAACTGTCAAAGTTTATATACAATAAAAAATGTCTATTTCTAAAAGATGGAAATAATTCAGTTCCAATCATCAGTTTAGACCCTTCTCAGAATTATAATAATTGGCGACGAGTGAAAAAAAAATCATCCAATCCTCAAAAAACAAAGAGGAAATTTCAATATTTTTTTTTCAAATGGATGCAGAACAATTTAAACAACTTATGTCTGTAATGCGTGAGCAGCAGCAAAGTCTCATTAACAAGATTAAGAATCAATTACGTCCGGAACAACAACAGCCCTCAGCAACGTTTCCTGTGAATTTTTCAAGTATAGCACCGTTTGAAAATTTTTATGCCCACAAAGAAAAATTTTCCTGTTATCTTGAACGTTTTGAAAACTATTATAACATGAAAGGAATCAATGATGAATCGAAAATTGCTCAGCTGCTCTGTGTTTCAATAGGTTCCACACATTATAATAGTTTGGCAGCATTTCTTGGTCCCGACAAAGCAGTAAAACTTTTAAACTACAAAGATTTAGTGCAGGTTTTGAAACAAATGCTAATACCAAAGAAGAGAGTCATTGTTTCTCAACATTATTTTCTAAACGTTTACCAAAAAGAACGTCAGACAATTGCCGAATATGCTGCAACGCGATCTTGCAGATTGTGAGTTTTCAACTACATGTGAATGTACCAGGTCTGTTTCTATTGCAGACATTTTCCTCAGAGCTCAGTTTATTCGTGGGTTGAGCGATGATTGGTTAAGAGAACAAATTTTACAGTCAAACGTTACATCTTTCGAAAAAATATCAAAAAAGGCAACTGCTCTCGAAGCCTCGAAAATAGAGAGTAAACAATTATCTCAGCACTCCAGTTCGAATCACTCGAATTTCAAACAAGTGATATCAAAGCAATATCAAATTCTACAAGACATAACAAGAATCGTTCCAGTTTGCAATCAAATTATCGATCACAGAGTCCAAATCACCAGAATTTGCGATACCGCCGCAGTCAACCAGATTACAAGGCACTTGGTATCGAAAATCTTTGTATTCGATGTGGCAGAAAGAATCATAAAATCGGAGATTGTCGTGTCGATAGAAACAAAGTTTCCTGTCAATCCTGCAAGAAAATTGGACACGTTGCAAAAGTTTGTATTACAACATTGTTAAATGCCAATCGCAAAAGATCCGGTATAACAAACACAAGTTCCACATCAGTGCATGTTGTTTCTGACGATCAAACAAGTTCCGATTTTGAGTATGGTGTTAACCAGATGGACACATTATATAATCATTTTGAAGTGGTTGATTTATTCGAAATACGTCCTGATTCTGATAAATATTATATTACGGTGTACCTAAATGGGAAATCTCAACGTTTCGAAGTCGATTCAGGTGCAAAGTTTTCTTAACTAAATGAGAACGATTTCAATAATTTAAATTTGAATGTACCCATGAAAATTTCAAACATAGCTTTCTGATCCTATTCAGGCAATGTAATTCAATCCAAGGGAAAAGTCTCTGTTAATGTTGAGTACCGTGGGAAGGTGATTGAAAATGAATTACACATCGTTTCAGCGGGACATGATGCTCTACTTGGGCGACAATGGATTCGAGGACTAGGTATTGAACTTCATCAAATTGACACCGACATGAAAATCTCAGCTCCAGTATATACCATGCCGCACATCAACTGAATCGAAAGTATATTCAATCATTGTTCACCAATATTCCAAGCAAAAGTTGGATGTGTTCCAGGACTGAAACTTACACTTCAACTAAGAAAAGGCGTTAAGCCCTCGTTTACAAGAGAAAGAAGTGTACCATATGCACTCCGGGAGCTTGTAAACAAAGAACTGGATTCCCTAGAAGCAGATGGTATTATATCATTAGTTCCTACAAGCGACTGGGGTTCACCTTTAGTCGTGATTCCGAAAGCAGATGGAGGTGTTCGATTATGTGTCGATTACAAATGTGGGGTTAACGAAAAACTAGTTCAAGCAAATCACCCAATACGTCGCATAGATGATGTCTTGAACAGCCTTCGAAATTCTAAATACTTCTGTAAGCTTGATCTCTATAAAGCTTATCTACATCTACAAGTAAATGAAGAAAGCAGTGCAATTCGAACAATTTCAACCCACCGTGGCATTTATCGCATGAATCGTCTCAGTTTTGGAATAAAAACAGCTCCATCCAAATTTAATCGCATTCTTTCTCAAGGGTCTTACAAAAACAGAATCATATTTTGATGATATAATTGTGCATGGATTGACCATTGAAGAATGCACTGAAAATTTAAAATCATGCTTGCAAAAACTCATGGATTATGATCTTCATCTTAACAAAAATAAATATTCATTCTTTAAAGAAGGAATTGAATATCTGGGACATATTATAGAATTCAATAAAATTTCAAAATCTCCAGTCAAGATACGTGCAATTCAAGATATGCCACGTCCATCTAACGACCCAGATCTCGGCAAAATTGTTCAGATGTTGAAAAATCAATCGATGGACTCTGAATACACATTGATTGATGATATACTTTTTAGGATGGATAGAATTGTAATTCCAGGAAGTTTAAGATCCAGTACACTTGAAGAACGACATGAAACACATCTAGGAATTACAAAAATGGAGCAATTGCCACGCCACTATGTGTATTGGCCTAGCATTGACCGGGATATCAAACAACTGGTAAAAAGTTGTGAAAACTGTGCACTAACAAAATCAAATCCACCTAAGGTATTGGGAGAGAATCCATGTTGATTATGCAGGTCCTTTTGAGTCATGCTATTTCTTAGTATGCATTGATGCGAAATCAAAATGGGCAGAAGTTAAAATATTAAAGGATGCACCAAATAGTTTAACGACGATTTAGTCTAGGAGGAATCGGCGCATGAGTACCGAAAACTATTCCACCTCAATTTTTTTATGCGATCCTCTTCAAATTGCCCTCCTGATGATATAAATGCATGTTGCCAGGGGGCAACCCGGGGCCATATTGTTTAAACCGAAATTGTTTAAACAATTGCAAGGAATTGTTATTTTTCAACCGGACAAATTTTTTTATATTCTTCATTGAAATACAAATAAAAAAGGTCCTATGACTTTTCGCGATAAGGTTAATATTTTTAGAGATATGAATTTTTTTAGTTTCGAAAAATCTCAAATTTGGGTACTTTGGCCCAAGAAAAATATATTAAAAAATAAAATATACATAATATTTTTTTTTCAATTCTTCATACAATAGTCTTAATTGAGATTTCAAAAAATTTAATTGTTTATACCTGCTTTTTAATTGTTAATTTCGCGCGCTCACAAGTATGCGTCGCTTACTTTTAAGTATCGCCGTCTCTCTCTGACTCATACGCTGCATTCGCCTCTCTGTGTCAGAATCATTATTTATCATTTATCTTAAAAACTGTTAACTTTATCATAATTTTTTAAGAGAGCAATATTATCAATAATTAAATTGCCTACAATTTGTTTTCAACACATTTTTGTCTGAAATAAATTTTACAAAAGTTGTTTAAGCATGAAGTGGAACATATAATTAAAATTACTTTTTTATTGGTTTATATTACTTTTTTGTTATTATCATAGTAGTTTATGCATTTTTATCAAGAATATCAACAAACGATGCAGCGTATGAGTGTCAGAGAGAGACGGTGAAACTTAAAGGTAAGCGACTCATACTTGAGAGCGCGAGAAATTAACATTTGAAAAACCGGTATAAACAATGAAATTTTCTTGAATCTCTATTAACCCTTTCTTTACCGGCCACTTTTTTAGTGAAGTGCCACCAATCCCGCGCTTTTGAAAGTGCAATGAAACCCACTGCCGTATATATACGATATATGAATGAAAACTTTTTTTTATTAGTACAAACGGTATAAACATAAGACATAAAAGAAACTAACTAGAAAAAATGGTGATAAGCATAGACCTATTATACATCCTTCGTATGATATATTTGGAAACATGGGTGGACACAGAGACCAACATTGCACTCAGCACACATGTATCGTGATTCTCGCCTCTTTTTCTGGCCAGGTGTTTTGATTTTAGAACAAACGGTGCATCTACGAGATTTATTGTTAGGGACTAAGGCAGGAAAATGACGACCAGCAAGGCGTTCAAGATTTCGGATCGCTGTTGGAGGAGGAACTTCTTGTGGCACATAATATCTAAAAATAGATGGCATAATAAGAAAGAGAATCGGAAGATATGTAGTGTAACTTACCTTTCAAGAAGCTGCCGAATAAGGTCTAGCTGAAAGGTTGCCAGAGGTTGCTTTTCTGGATTCTGTGTCAGAAAGAGCGCATGACTGTTCAGAATACACAAGTCAACGATGTGGAAGAATAGTTTTTTGTACCATTTCACAGTTTTTCTGACACACTCTGTCGAACTGAGCATCATATCCGATCTATCAACTGCTCCCATGTTGTTGTTGTAATCTACAACACATCCAGGTTTTTTTTTGAACTCATTAGTTTTCAAGTCCTTTTTGTTCAGTTGTAACATTTCATCCCTATGCACGGTGGTCAACAATGTAACTTCTCTACGGTCACACCATTTCACTGCTAACAGATTATCACTACATTTTGAAGATGTTTTCCCTCGCTCTAATTTTTCTGATAAATCGGGCATGTGTTTCCTATTGGATTGAACTGTACCACATGAGTTTGTCTTATGCATAAGCAGATAAGTGGATAGACTAGGCGAAGTATACCAATTGTCCGTAAAAAGCGAATGACCCTTTTCCAGGTAAGGCCTCATAAGGGTAGTTACAACAAATCCAGATATTCCAAGATCATCATATTTATCTATTTCTGTACTTTTACCAGTGTAGTCAATAAAGTCCAAAACGTATCCAGTCTCGCAGTCACATAGCAGGAATAATTTGATTCCGAAACGATGGCGTTTAGTCCTTATGAATTGTTTGAAATGAAGTCTGCCTTTGAAAAGGACTAAACTCTCGTCAATTACAAGGTTTTGGAAAGGTCTAAAACTATTAGCAAAGGCTGATTTTATCTGCTGAAAAACTCTGCGTACTTTATGGTAAGAATCTCCTTGTATCTGTTCAGCATTATCTGCGAAGTGAAGCATGCGAAGTATAATCTGGAATCTGTTTCGTCCCATTATTTTTCCAAATATAGGGGTATGAAGCAACTCATCTGTTGACCAGTTTTCGACCAACTTAGCTTTTCTATGACGTGCTGTTAATATCAATAACGCGATAAATCTAAAGAAGTCTCGTTCTGTAATTGGTGTCCACTTGGTTGTGTTTTTTTGCGATTTTCTATAGCAGCAGTTGAATCAGCATATTTAATAGTTTCTGTTATTATTGTGCTTACAACTTCAGGATTCATGAAAAGAAGAAAATAGTCTATTGCCTTGGATGGATTAGGTAAATTGTTCAAAACAGCACCAGAATTTTCATCATCAAAAGCGTGTATTGTAGGAATAAAATCCCTCTGTTCCCATTTTACAGAAAAATTTTGTTGCAAAGCATTGTTTACCTCTGTTGTTCTCGCCAATTCGTAATCGTTAATATTGTTATCCATATCATCTCTATTGTCGTTCTGATCTTCGAGGCTTTGGTTCTCGTTGATTTCAAAATCCACCAAAACATTTCCGGGAATTTCTACATCACTATCACTATCGCCCGTATCTGGTTCGTATTCGCTACCGCTATCCGCGAACAGTTCATCTTCGGAGTCCCAACACTACAAAATCTGATCATATTCCTCACTTGTAAGTCCACACAAATTATTTCTTTCACGCGGAACACGTTTTCTTTTGCGCGACGTAGACGGTGCTTGATCAAACGACGACATTTTTTGGAGCGAAAAAGTGCAAGTGCGACTTTAGCAAGCGTTTAATTTATACTGCCGCATACACGTGCTTGTCGATTCCACAATTATGTTGATTCTTACTACCGAACATCCCCGCCTCGACCCGAATTACATAGCGACGGAGAAATACGGCGGTGGTTCTATAGCCACTTTCATTAGGCCGTCTCAATGCGGCGGTGGTTGCACAGGCACAAAAAAAACCTTGAAAAATGCCGCTTTAAAACGGCAATGGGGCCAGAGGCTGTTAAAACTTCTAGACTGACGGATATATATGTTCTTGGGATCTTATGAAATTTCAGCGGAGAACGTATATATACGGCGGCGGGTGAGGTGGCACTTTTGGCTCTTCCGGATATATCCGGCGACGGTAAAGAAAGGGTTAAGAATATTATTAACTATTGTATAAAGAATTAAAAAAAAATATTATTTATATTTTATTTTTTAATATATTTTTCTTGGGCCAAAGTACCCAAATTTGAGATTTTTCGAAACTTTAAAAATTCATATCTCTAAAAATATGAACCTTATCGCGAAAAGTCTTGGGACCTTTTTTATTTGTATTTCAAAAAAGAATATAAAAAAAAAATTGTCCGGTTGAAAAATAACAATTCCTTGCAATTGTTTAAACAATTTCGGTTTAAACAATATGGCCCCGGTTTTTTTTTTCTGGCTGAGATGGGAAACTCATGTTCGAATGGATCCAGGACCCAAACAGTGTTGGACTCATCCCCAAGGAGATGCCTACCAACCAAACCCACCTCAAACTCGCCGTTACCCCCGCCTCGGAATCACTACCCTAGCATACTTCGAGACAGGCGGCGGTCCCTCGCACACTCTCCGCTCACACCGTCATCTTCTCCCTCCTATCACTCCTGCCTCTCATGCCATATCGAGTCCTTCTCTCCCCCTTACCATGCTCTCTACTACTCCACTCACCTCCATCCATTCTTCCTCCCCCCTCAACATTATCTCCACCATGTTTTCCCAGTACACCGCCTCCCCTAGTTTCCTCTCCAACTTCTTCAGCACTTCCTCGTTCCTCCAGCATCTAAACACATGCCCCACCTCATCCTCCACTTCACACCTCTCGTTTCCCAATCTTGTGGAGGTACCCTACTCTCGACCCATGTCCAGTGAGCACTTGTGTCAAGAAGTAGTTCACCTCCCCGAATTTCCGGTCCATCTTATCTCTCCTATTCCCAATCGCTCCTTTTAGCACGCCCTCATACTCCTCTCACCTTCTCTCCATTTCCTCCTCCATCCATTCCCGTACCTCTTCTTTGGTCGCACCCCTCCAGCGTTTGCTCCTAGCTCTAGCCAACACGTCCAATGGGTAGGACCTTGCCAGCACCGCTGCTGCCAGTCCACCCACTGTCCTGTACCCCTGCACCACCCTCAGCAGTATCCCTCTCTGCACCCGCAGAAGTGGCCTAACCCTCGCATTCACCCCCGCTCTTTCACCCCACACCTCCGCACCGTACAGCATACTCTGCTCTACCGTCCTACCAATTACCCTCCTCTTCCACTCTCCCGGCCCTTTCACATTACACATCAATCTCCCCGGCCATGCTGCCCTCACTTTACCCTTCTCTGCCGCCTTTACCATATGGGTTTTGAAGGATAATTGGCTATCCAACCACACCCCTAGGTATTTCACAGACTCCTCCATGCGAATTCTCCTTCCCTTAACCATCACCCCCACTTCCCTTGCCCTGCTCCGTCCCTTCACTAGCAACCCCACCGTCTTATCTTCCGCACCGCTCTATCTTCTCAACAATCTTCCTGCACATTCTCTCCGCCTTTCTTTCTATCTCCGCCTCTCCCTTTGCCGTACATACCAGACACACATCATCCGCATACACCGTAATCTCACATCCCTCTTCACATACTATCCCGCAAACCTCATCAAACACACACTTCCAGAGCGTCGGTCCAAGAACCGAGCCCTGAAGCACTCCAGCCTCCATCTCATATCTCCTCCCTCTGGAGTCTACAATCACACGCCCCGTCAGGTAGTCCTCCACCAGGTTAACCAACCCCTGCTCCACTCCAAGCCTCAGCAACGCGCTCAACACTGCCCGTTTGCTGACACTGTTGAACGCGTTCCCGACGTCGAAGAACACGAGTAGGGCCAATTTCTTCTTCCTCCAGCTGCCCTCCCTAGCTCTTTCCACCAACCCCATCACCTTGCTCAGTGCCGAGATGCAAGATTTCCCCTTCGTAAACCCGTGCTGGTTTACCCTGAAACCCCCATTCCTACCAACTTCCTCCTCAATCCTATCCCTTATTATCCCCTCCATCAATTTTCCCATACCACACAGCAGGCTGATAGGCCTATAGTCCCCCGCCCGCTTCCTCTCTCTACCCGCCTTCTTCATTAGTATCACCCTGGCTACCTTCCATCCTTCCGGGAACTCTTCCTCCCTTAGCACCCTGTTGAAAAGCTCGCAGAAGTACTCCCCATTCTCATCCAACAGCCTTTTCACCATATCACCCCTCAGACCATCTATCTCTGGGGCTTTTCTCACTTTAATGTTTCTCCCCCAATCCTCTACCTCCCACTTCTCTACCGGCCTTATCCCCCTCGTTTTCCCTACCCCCATTGTATCTTGGATTTCCTGAATTCTGCCATCCACTCCTCCTTCTCCCCCTTTGAACAATTTCTCTATAATCTCCTCCCAATCCTCCTCTAGAACCTCGTTCCTATTTCCACCCATCCTCTTCACCGCTATCTCATACGCCTTTCCCCATGGATTGTTTTCCAATTCCCCCAGTAACTCTTCCCACTTCCCTCTTTTTCCCCTCTCCACTCCAGTTCCTTCTTCTTCTCTTTATATCTCCCTCTTCCCTCTATCCTTCCTCTTCCTCTCAGCATCCGTCTTCGTTCTTTCTTACACTCCCTCCACAGCTCCTCTATTTCCTCATTCCACCAGTAATTGGCCCTCCGCTTACGCCTATTGCCCCTCTACATCTCATTTAGAGCCCTGTATCACATTGTACAATTCATCCTATCTCTTCTCTTACTTTCTTCCTCATACCCTCTGCCTCGGCTTTCGTCCACTTCCATTCCCACTCTTCCTCTAAATCCTTTCTCTCTTTCCTTATATCCGTCTCCACATACCTATTTGAGCTCAAGCTTTCTTCATCCTCCAGCACCCCCCACTTAAACACTCTTTCCCACAGCCATTCATCACATGCTGTTATATCAATGAATGATGAACCCCCGTCACCCCTCACGAAGGTGGGCAGTAGTCCATCATTCAGCACCACCAACCCGTTGGATGTTAACACTTCCTCAAGGATCTCCCCTCTCCTGTCCGTTTTCTCCCCCCCCCATATAGTATTCTTCGCATTGAAGTCCCCTGCCACCATTCTCCTTATGATCCTCCTTTTTCCTTTTGACACCCTCAGATCGTCCTCTAATCCTGTCATGCTCCTCTCATATTCTTCCAGGCTGACATTTGGGCTTATATACACACTGTACTTCCTCACTTCATCCGCCCTCAATCCATTCCCCACCACTCTTATTCCTGCTTCTCCTGTATCGTCCATAATCCATCCCTGCTTCCCCACATATCTAGCATTCACCTCGGATCCACACACTACATCCACTTCCCTCCTAAAAATCACTTCATCCAATATATCATGCGCTATCCTGCATTTCCCTAAATTTATCTGTAACACTCTCCATACATCCCCTACATTCCTCCTTCCCGCGCAATGCTGTCCCCTTCCTCCTATTTGACCAGACTCGTCCCCTCTGAGGGGTCCAGAGGGTCCCTCCCATTTTTTCCTTCACCTTTTCCATCGTCTCCTTCTACTTCTTCCCTTCCCCTACTACATTCCATCTCCCCTGGCTTGTGTCCCCTTTCCCCACATACCCTACAAAGGAAAGCCTGCCGACAGTCTCTCGCCATGTGATCCTCGCTCTTACAAAGCCAACACTTACTCCTCTCCTTGACTACCTTCACCTTACACCCTGCTACTTTATGGCCCATCTGTCATCCTCTCTACCCTCTATAATATTCACCCTGTTCCACCCCAATCTAATCTCCTTTTTTTTCAACAAGGCTACCGCTTTTTCCCATTTCGCCCTCACCACCGCCATTTTCATCCCGTTCCTCTCCCTCACCACTTTAATCACCGTTGTCCCTTTCCTAATAAAATTCTCTATTTTCCCCCTCACCTTTTCATCTTCCATCCACGGTTCTATCCCTACCATTTTAATGGTTTTTGTTCCCCTCCCCGCTTCGACCACCCTAGCTCCTGTTACCCTTCCTACCTCCCCCAGAATTCCCCTAACCTCAACCTCCCTATTTCTTGAGACTCTGAGTCTATCCACCCACTCCCCTGTCATCTCCCTCAACCCCTTCTTAATCCTCTCGATCCCCTCCTGATCGACCTCTCCGATATCCTTCAGGATTATCGCCCCATTTCTACCCTCCTTTTCCTTCTCCCCATCTCTATAGATTGTTACCTCCGCCACCTCTCACCCACGCCACCATCTTCTTCAGCACCTCCAGTTCTACCTGCTCAAGCCTGTGGAGTCCAATGCTGTCCCCGCTCCCCACTACCCCAAACAGTCGACTCATCAGCTCAAACACCTTTTTCTCATCCCTACAATCTCCCTCCATCCGACAGATCAACTCCTCCGTCTTCACCCTTACCCCATTCCTTTCCGTAGTGCGTACCTCCTTGACCCACTCCATTTCCTCTCCTTTTCCCCTTAGCATCGGGTACCTATCCCTAAACATCCTCTGTATTCCCTTCTCCATTCCACTGTCTTCCTTGGTCACCCATACCACCTTTACCTTTTCATCCCCTAATATTGGATTTCCCACCCTCACCTCTATTCCCTCCCCCCTTTTACCATCCCAGTCCCTATCTCTAACCTCCAGCCATCCTTCCCAGTCTCTTTGCCCCACCTCCCATCGTGTTTGCATTATCCCGTTTCTATCGTCCTCCCCTCTCAACCTCTCCAATTCCTTGACCCGCCCCTCTGCTGCTGCCTTCTCTTCCTCCAGCCTTTCCACCTTCTCCTCCAGTCGCCTTACCATATCCCTCCATCTCTCTACACTCTCCCTCTCTTCTTCCTTCCAATTCTCCATTTCCTTCTTTCCTTTCTCCTTCAGTTTCCTCTTCTGTTCCTTGTCCTCCAGAGGCGATACCTCCTTTCTCTTTACTCCAGTATCACTCCACCCTCTCGTCTCCCCCGCCTTATCAGGCGTTCGTTTTACCTTCGTCGATTTACCAAAAATTCCATTTCCTTGCCTTTCTTCATCCATAACCTCCTGTTCTATTTTTCTTTCTTCTTTTTCCATATTCCATCCCACGAGTAGCTAGGCAATTGAATGTCCACCACCACAGCGCCCCGCTTGTGGTGGTAAGGCTGGTTACTCCGGGAGGTCACCAGGTATCCGGTGGTGGAGGGTGGTGCAGGGGTACAGGACAGTGGGTGGACTGGCAGCAGCGGTGCTGGTAAGGTCCTACCCATTGGACGTGTTGGCTAGAGCTAGGAGCAAACGCTGGAGGGGTGCGACCAAAGAAGAGGTACGGGAATGGATGGAGGAGGAAATGGAGAGAAGGTGGGAGGAGTATGAGGGCGCGCTAAAAGGAGCGATTGGGAATAGGAGAGATTGGATGGACCGGAAATTCGGGGAGGTGAACTACTTCTTGACACAAGTGCTCACTGGACATGGGTCGAGAGTAGGGTACCTCCACAAGATTGGGAAACGAGAGACTGGTGTGTGCGAGAGGTGTGAAGTGGAGGATGATGTGGGGCATGTGTTTAGATGCTGGAGGAACGAGGAAGTGCTGAAGAAGTTGGAGAGGAAACTAGGGGAGGCGGTGTACTGGGAAAACATGGTGGAGATAATGTTGAGGGGGGAGGAGGAATGGATGGAGGTGAGTGGAGTAGTAGAGAGCATGGTGAGGGGAAGAAAAGGACTCGATATGGCATGAGAGGTAGGAGTGATAGGAGGGAGAAGATGACGGTATGAGCGGAGAGTGTGCGAGGGACCGCCGCCTGTCTCGAAGTATGCTAGGGTAGTGATTCCGAGGCGGGGGTAACGGCGAGTTTGAGGTGGGTTTGGTTGGTAGGCTTGGGGATGAGTCCAACAAAAAAAATTGTCTTAAATCCACCAAAAATCAAAATTGAGGAAGGAGTGCACGTTCAACACGTGTTTGACAATACAGACCATAACGTTAATACTCTAGATGGCCACGACACGTTCCACTGCCTGGGTGGTATTGCAATTTACACGCCTGACAATGACTTATCATATGAAGGTCGTACTGAGAGGGTGAAAAAACATAATTCTGCTACATCTGCAGCAGTTGGAACGAAGAGCAGTATTAAAGCGATACATTATTCTTATTTAAATGCAAAAGGATTGGAGATGGTTACGTATAGTGACACTACAAAACTATCTTTGTCAACTTCAGTATCATTACCGTCGGCATACGCTGTGCATTTATGGGCTAAGGCATTTAATAAACCAAAATTGCCTAGTTGGTCGGGTTTCATGGAAGTTTTATGTGAAGACGAAATGCCTTTAGTATCAAGAGTTATATGTCTACCGTTTATTAACGAGCCACCCTCAAAACTGACTACAATTAACACAGCTTTACATTACGCTCTAGCTGAGGCTGAGAAACTTAAGCAAAAAGTGTGTTTTGTCACATTTGATAAGCCATTGTACCACAAAGCACGCACCATTGTCGCAGAGTCTCAAAGGCATGGAAAATTAACTAACGGTAGTGGTGAGGCTTGGTGGGTTTCATTGTTTGATGTCTTATCTTGGCGCTATAGATATATAATTAATGGAAGTGGTCTCGATAGTCTTTGGTCAACAGTATATGCTCACAATGGCTTAGTGGCCATGCATACTCTGGTGCAATACGAGCACATATTTTAACCTTAACTGCTCTTGGTATTGAAATTTGCAATAATGTAGAAAGTGACAAAACTGATCAATATAATACTTTTCTGGCTTCATTTCTGGAAAATTGGAACACCGACTTTCCTGAACAACCCACAATTAAACATTGTCGAATGAATCCTACTGTGGCCGAGATGATTTGACTGCAGAGTTCAAGAGGTTAAAGAATAATGGACCAACTGCACAGTTATGGATACAATATTTTGAACTAATGATAATCGCATTACAGTTCATAGAGGCCGAAAGATTAGTGACTGGAAATTGCATCTGCAAAGCATTAAAAAAATGTTACCAATTTTTCATGCAGCTGGACACCTGTCGTATGCAAAAAGTGCACAGTTGTATCTAGACGATATGGTCAAATTAGAAACCGATCTTATAGACGATGAAGCATATGACTTATTTGCAAAAGGTTGTTTTACTGTTCTAAGGTCGGATAAAACTTGGGCGGGGGTATGGACTGACATGACGATTGGACAAACGTTAAATAGATACTTTGGAACTGATTTGAAGCACGAAAGAGGTGTCATGTCAGGGGTAGTCGCTCGCTATTTACTAACCATGCCTACAATATTCAGTGTCATGTCATCAGTGGAAGAGTATTTTGACATAACCACTTCTTCAAGTGAGCAACATAAAGATCTCAGCTCTTCAAGGCAAAAACGAGATGAGAAAGACCTAGGAAAGTTTCGATTTTGGATAAATAAGCATAAACCCTTTGAACAACGGCCCCATTTAATTTCCTTATCTACAGGGGTAGCTGGTGGTCCTGAAATCAATTGTCACAGAGCGATTGAAAGAGGAGAGGTCATTATGCAAACCATGGTGGGAAAAAATGCTAAAGATATTTCCCTTTCGATGAAAAATAAGGTTACAAATTTGGAGTCCGCAAAATCAAGTATGCATGTAGGAGGAGCATCTCGCATAAAGGTTGACACGACACAATTATTTCATCGGATATCAGTCTTGTTCAAAGGTAATGTACAAAAATCACAGAATGCTTTTGATTATGAGCTTTCTTCCTTTCCATTGGCACTATTCGACGAAAATGGATTTATGCGCAAAACTTCGAAAGCCGAATTATACAAAATATTTAAAGCTCACAGCCTGCCCCGTCAAATGAGTTTAGAGGCTTTTTCATGTAATTTTACATATGTTATTGATGGAGGCTTTTTATTACACAACGTAAGTTGGTCCCATGGATCAACTTATCGTGACCTGTTTGAGAGATATCGCACTAACATTATTTCGCATTATCGAGACAGTGCGTATGTCGTATTTGATGGATATAGTAGTGACTGTATCGGCACTAAATCGAGAGATATCGACGTAATGAGAAGAGTTTTGCAGACGATATTGAAATCTCAGAGCATAATCTGGTTACAATGAAACAAGCCAAATTTTTCTCAAACACGGCCAACAAATTCCAATTTGTTAAACTTTTGACAGCATACCTAATTGAAAAAGGTATACAGGTGAAAGTAGCTGAGGAAGATGCGGATACTTTGATTGTGAAAACAGCCATGGAAGTAAATAATTTGTATGACGGTCCAGTGGCAGTTGTAGGAAATGATACAGATTTATTTGTGCTCCTTATAGCATTGAGCGATGACAAAAAGCCAATATTTTTCAAAAAAATTACTCTAAAAAGTGTAACATTATACTGCACCGTAGATAACAAGAGTTTGCGTGAATTTTTATTATTTGCGCAGGCATTTGTTGGATGTGATACGACCAGTAGTTTATATGGAAAGGGCAAAAAAAGTTGATGAATAGATTAGAAAAGAACGAAGAATTGCCAGCTTTGTCAAGTTTTTTTATAACCCTGATAGTTCGGTAGCCCAATTACGAGAGGCAGCGAAATGCTATAGAAGATAACACGATGTCTCTTGGTCTTATTCGCTCTACAAAATACCTCGACAATTTCCAACACCACTGTAACAGGGTTGGGCTGATTAAAATCACGATTGAAATCATGATTTAAATCGCTTGATTTTTAAAATTAAAATCATGATTTAAATCAATTTTTTTCTTTTTTATTCAGAACCAGGGTTCGGGCCCCACGTTGGGCGCCACTTTTTGTTCCCTGTCTTCCTTCAGGAAGCGAGACTCTGTGTTTTTTTTTGAATGTTGAGCTTCACGTCCACTCCAAGCTCCAATCGGAAGGGGTCATGGGCGGTAATTATTAACGATAAAATAAATACCAGGTTTGTTAGTAACTATTACTGTTCAATTTATTAACGTATCCGTCACAGATGGAGTTGGTGAGGAAAGCAAGAGAATAGTAAAAGTTTACTCCGTTAGCGACAATAGTTCTGTGATCCTGGATTGACAGTGTCAAGTCAAGTGTCATACATTAAAACAAATTATACTTATGTTATTTATAAATGATTGGGAAAGAAATTCAAATGAGGAAATTAACATTACCTACTCCTATTATAAATAATAATTATTACAGTAAGTTATATCCCCAAGAGTATATACTTTTAGTTCACAAGTTGTGAATTGTAGGTAAATCGTATCAATGTTATACTAAAAGTTCCAAATACTATGTATAGACGCACTGTGGTTTAATTCTGATGTGTTAATATAATGTCATATTAAGTCTGTTTGTAACGATGAGCCCCTAGTATATATAAATAGATGGATCCTACCTTGTTTACGCTGTTACTGGGACAAACAAATGAGGCTCCAAAGCCGGAAAACAGTCCAGGGGTGTAGTATCTCAGTGCAGGGTAGTCGACCAACCTTCCAGGCAAGTAAATGGTACTTGACAAATAGCTCTAACCAGATAACTGAGTAGCATGCAGAGGACAAGCAAAGTCAAAGCACCAGCCCAGTTGTGTAGGAAACAAAAAGAGAAGAGTAGAGTACGGTAGATTAGAGGCCTAAAATAGAAATACCTAGTAGTCTACAACTATAAACCGCTATGTAAAATAGTATGTAAATGGTTTCAATAAGTTATTTGAGCATCTACCTGTTGATAATGGTTCGGCCTCGTAGTATTCACTATTGGCAAGATCCACAATCGAATCCTTTTTCAAGAAATGACCAACTACTGGCTCATATGGAAATTATGGATCTCACAATCCTATTAGCACAAATCCTCAAATTGAGATTTTTAAAAGCACATGCTTCCAGTGTCAAGCTAATCAGGCAAGAAAAAGTGACAACATCGAGACCATTGACAGACAGGCATTTCCTGTGCGAATCAGGTAAGACACCTGATATTTCTATTAATTATTAGTCAATTTTAAGCAAGTATTGTTGTTATTTTAACCTTGACCTCAGTGGAGAGGTTGGTGAACCTGCTAGGTCAAGGGTCAAGTTCAAGGTTCCATGGCAATCAATTATTGACAAGCTGTCAACCATAACTGACAGGCCATAAACATAACCAAGAATCAGTCTAACAAAATAAGAGTCTGATAATTAATACGATTTATTAGAGATTGGTTTCTTACTCCACTAATCGATATTCCATTTCAGCTAAGATGCTATGGTCGCTATTTAGAAGAAGGACAATTCCCTTAACAATGAGAAACTGCAGTCAAGAAGAAATAGTGGTATTTGATTATATCGTTGGTTAGGCATTAAAACCGTAACAAACATAATATAAAAGTTTTCTCAAAAATCAAAAGAAGTATCTGCTCTTAGCAAAAACAACAAAAAAGAAGTACATAATTCCAAATTCTTAAACTAAACGTAACACCTAAATTTTATTACTGTATATTTTCAGTCTATTTCTTTTCGTTATACAATTTAAACAAAAACACGAGTTTTCCTCCTTTTTCTATGCCTAATCTGTTTCTAATATCCGAGTGTACAAGACCAAAAGAGCTAAATACGCGTTCTACTGAAGCTGAAGAAACAGTTGCACACAGGAACTGTTTTATTATTGGCAACTGTTTCAAGATTTCCGGCTCATCATTTTGTGATAACCACCATTGTAGTCCGTTTACATTTTTTATTACTTCGTCCGAAAACATAACTTGCTTAAATGGAGCACTGCGGGCATTTAACTTTATTACTAAAGGTAACAGTCCAGTGTTTTCATATAACTCGTTAATTGTTTCTAAAGCTATATTCTTTTCTTCTGGTGTTAACTGGTATTTTGTTTTTTGTGGATGGATATACGCTATAAAATGATATGGCGTTAGTGCTTGCTTATATCGATTATTAAATGGTTGTGTTTTTTGTAATGGTAATTCCACAGATTCATCAAATATATATTGTAAATGTTTCCACTGCTCTACAGCATCTGCGATAGTAGCATTTTTCCTCTGCACAGTATCAAGAGCAACTGATATAGGTTTTAAAATGTTTAAATAATCTTGCGCTGCATGTTTAATCGCAATATTTGAAACTTTTTGGTAAATAGTGGATTAAATCTCCTTTTTATTTTCTTCGCAGATTTTTAATATGTTGTCCCACTGAGTGACATACATCTCTAAGCAGTCACCAAGGCTATTCCATCGTACATCGCTTGGAAGGATTAAAGCGCTGCCTCCTGCTTGACTGAATTTAGCTCTAGTCAAATGGTTATTTCGAAAATACTTAACAATTTGGACCACCTGTTCTTTAACGTCTTTAACTTGAAAATCCTTGCACAGTAAATTGAAAATATGTGCAGAGCAGCCATATGTTATAACTTTTGCGTTCGTTTTTTCTTCTAATGTTTTTCTCATAAGTGTCATATTTGCGGCATTGTCTGTCACAAAAGATTTTACGGTACACTTGTATTTTAATTCACATGAAGAAATCAGGTTACAAACTATTTGAGTTAAATATTCTGAAGTATGTGGATTTCCTGATGTGTCTATAGTTTCGTAAAGGAGGGCTTGTCCATCTTCAGTGGTTATCGTTGCACATATCACTGGTTTGTTGAGCACGATTGACCACCCATCAATTAACATATTTACGGACTGTCCTGACAGGGAGGAGAAACATTTTTCTTTTTTCTCTTCATAGATTTCGTCCAAAAGACTTGTTGCTACCGTTTTTCTCGAGGGCGGTGTATAACCAGGCCTTGATAAGTGAATGGCTTTTTTCACCTTTAAATTCTCAATACATCTGAAGCTCGAATTAGTAGCAAAAATAGCCTTTGCTATTTGTTTGTCAATTTTATGTTTTTCAGCAGTTGAAGTCCGCATTACAAAACCACTCATGGTAGGCTGAGTTTCGATTGCTTTCTTTTTTTGGACTGGCTCAAAAGTTGTTGGACTTGTTGGTACTTTCGGTGGAGTTTTTCTAACATATGAACTATCCGTCATGAGTGAACTACAACTTGAGGCAGATGATGTGCTAGCAAAACTGTCAAGCGACATACGACTCTCTGGAAAGAGAAAAAACATAATTGAAAATTGAAATTAATTAATTGATGATATATTGATATAGTATTGAATTATTGATTTTAAAATAAAGTGAAAATGTTCAATAGAGATGTAAAAGCAAATTAATTTTTTTAAGTTGAAAAAAATTAAAAATTAAGTAAGTATAGAAGAGTAAAGATAATCTTTAATTAACCTGGGAAAGGTCGCAGACAAGTGCTTTCGCAATTTATTGCTAATTTGATTTTTCATCTTAAATAATTCCGACTTTCCCATCAATCCCACAAAATATTTTGAAGAATAATGCATACTTATTTTTGTAAATGATTTTAAAATACAAGACATTCATTTTTACCCTGAGCTTGATTCAGATCATCTTCTAAAAAATCTTTGCATAAATTACACATGTATTTATCTAATACCTTTTTACACAAATATCCTACAAAATAAACTTCTGAACTATTTTTAAGAGTAAATTCACAATCGCTTTCATATGAAGAAACTTCAGAATTTGTTGAAGAAGACAAATATGATGACAAATTTAATTTTGCCTTCTGATTTCAGGATAATTCATTATGTAGTAACATCACATCTTCATCTTCTTCACAATTTGATTATGGTGGCTTCAATAGGTTGATTGTGATATTTATTTCAAAAGCTGCTCTATAAGCTTTTGCTGTTGGATTTCTATTATAACTTCCACTTTGACGATATACAGTACTGTAACGTGCCTCCCTTCTTACACGTGGCTCCTGCCACAAGAACACGTCACTATGGACACCCTTGATGCAAAATTCGGGTTTTTAAATCTCGGGCGCCAGATTATTAACGTGGTTTGCTCCACGGCCCCTTGACCCTTAGCGTCAAGAGTTCCAGATAGCCTCAGATGGAGGTTACGGAAAATTCCAGGGGTCTGGTTGAATTAAATTTAACTAACTAGTGAAAATCCGGAAAAGCCAAATCTTGGTTCTCCAATCAATAAATTGCGGTTAAAAATGAAAATAATAGAAATTCAAAACTTTAATCTATTAATACTCTGTGGTCTATTTTACGAATAATTATTTAGTGACAAACAAATTAACAGGGAAAATAAAATGAGGTATGTATTACCTATATCTGGGATTTTAACGGACTTAACGGTCAGGTTATCAAATACAGTTCAAATCTACCGGGTTTTACGGGGTCCCTAATGCACGATTTAGATCTGCCGGGTAATCAGACAAATTGTGGCTAAGCCTCTTCCAAGTCTGATTAACCCTTGAATCCGAATGAAACCGGCAACTATTATTCCGACAATAAGAAAAAAAAATATAAATAATGATTCTACGAAACGGGAAAAGAACGATTTAGATCTGCCGGGAAATCAAACAAATTGTGGCTAAGCCTCTTCCAAGTCTGATGAACCCTTGAATCCAAATGAAACCGGCAACTATTATTCCGACGGGGAGAAAAAAAATATAAATAATGATTCTACGAAACGGGAAAAGAACGATTTAGATCTGCCGGGAAATCAAACAAATTGTGGCTAAGCCTCTTCCAAGTCTGATTAACCCTTGAATCTACTAAAGCCGGTAACTATTATTCCAAAAAAAATAAAATTTAAGAACGAGTTAGATCTGCCGGGAAATCAAACAAATTGTGGCTAAGCCTCTTCCAAGTCTGATTAACCCTTGAATCTACTAAGCCGGTAACTATTATTCCAAAAAAAATAAAATTTAAGAACGAATTAGATCTGCCGGGAAATCAAACAAATTGTGGCTAAGCCTCTTCCAAGTCTGATTAACCCTTGAATCTAACTAAAGCCGGTAACAATTAAAAAAAATATTTTCCCTCGAGTTAAACGGTACCCAACTATCGACACACAGAGTAAAAATATTCGTACTAGCATAAACTTTAAACTATTATACCTAATCCACTTGGATATCAATTTAATTTAAAACTACTGACAACCAAAAGCATAAAATAATTCGAGAATCCACTAATAATTCATATCAGTTAATTAAAACGCAGTAAATAAAAATTCGAAATCAAATTACGGTTGACAAATCTTTATTTTCAGATAAGAGAAACAAAATAAAAAAACGAATTTCAGTTCAACAACAAAAGAAAAAAATAGCCGGTCGGAAAATTTTCAAAAAAAAAATACATTCAACAATTTAATAATAAGCGGCGATACGGAAAGTTTCGAATACACAGTTTATTTGTTAAAATTTATTTACCTTAATAAATACAGCCCACACACAATCGGAATATGGAATACACCAACTTTTCGCACTACGGTTTTTCGGAAGAACGTTTAACGGAGAATGCTTAAAGCCGAAAAAAAAGGAACTGATTCTTTTGAGAGAGAGCCAGACGGAATGAAGTTCGGAGCGCGAAATAAGAAGAACCAAAAATGAATTGTTTTCGAATTTATATCCAAAATTTTAGTTACATTCTTCGGTGTGGGAATTAAAACGTGAAATCTATCTAGTTTCGACAAAAACTTGTAAGTATACTAGACGGCTCTCGATTAAATTAAAATGTTGTATATACCGGGCGTCCTTTCAGTTGAAAAATTTAAATATCGGAAATGAATAAATTGTGTATGGTAGAAGTTGGATTTGCGTAACTCGGACTTATACTAAAATATACACCGGTAATAGCAAAAAAAATAAATCACTGCGGTAGTCGAAAGGGTTGTAAAGTAACGAGTTATATACACCCTAGTGGTAAAATAAAATATATTACGGAATAAATAAAAAAAAAATAAAAAATTAAACTTGCAAAAAGCAGAAAAAAAATAACTCGTTACAGTACGATAACAATTTGTCGAGTATATCATCTTTGTGACTCTGTTTAACTAACGAAAAAAATAATTTATAACCATCCATTATGGCATCATAAGCATATTTATTTGATAAACTTAATGCTGCATTCCATGGTTTTACAGCAAAAAGTTGTTAGCTGTTTAAGGCGTCAAACAGTTTATCAACTTTTTCAACAAATTCTGCAGTGTATATAGCTGATTCGTGAACTTCTTTTGTCTTAACAGCAGTTCCTATAGCTGCAGACATCTTCTTAATATATATAAATTACGTGTCACGTTGTTTGTCCGCGATGCAGTTTGATCCAACTTGAAAGATAGGATAGCTTAAATCTTAATTTATAGTCGCAATATTATTTTATTGCAAATTATTTGTCTATTATTAGACATTCACAATTATCTGTTAACTCCAAACGATTTTAACAGATGGCGATATCTGTTGACTGGATTGGGTAAGTAATCAATAGATGGCGCTGATGTTAAACCTACAAACGTGTCATATAAGCCAATTATCTCTGATATAAGCTAAAATTCAATAGCATAACCACCACGTGTTGTTGAGGCTAAAGTAGTCAGCTTTGTTCAAAATTGGGGCCTTGACAAAATTGGGCATTGAGCATATCAATTGATTTGTTGAAGGGTTGAAAACATCAAGACCTCTTAGCTCAGGGATTATGGTATCAGGTAGTTTAAGCTCATTTCTATTTACTATCCTGACCTGTATATAATTTACTTCTTCATCAGAGCTTTCTATTTTGCGGATCAAATGTGTAAATTCTGGTTTAGTCCATTGCAGGACCATTTCTGGTTTTTCTTTCAAAATTCTGACTGTCTCCATCGCCATGACTTTTTCTGTTGGTGCCTTTGTGTCTTTGAATCCAATTTTGCAAAAATTTGCTATCCTGACTATGCTTTCAATGAATTCTTTTTTACTGGTTCTCATTATTGTCAAGTGACCCAGTAGATCTCCGTTGTGGTCAAAAAATCCATTTGTGGATGTGCCTTCAAAGAAAATTCTTTCCACCCCCATGTACTCTCTAAATGAGTGACCTCCCCTATTTTGAGTTAGTTTTGTGGTTATATTTGCTGAGGATACCGGATAAAATTTGTAGTTCCCTTTTACAACGCAGGGGTTTATAGGAAATTTGCAAATTGCTTTGCAGTATCTGGTGAACTTGTTTTCTATCGCAACTTATAAAAGTTTAGATGCAGGATAGTGATGTAGAAAAGCTGAATCGATGTACTTTTTTATTTTTTGAGTGTCAGATCTTGTGATGATGTAATATGTTCATACATAATTCAGTGATGAGTTGATTCTGTGTTGTAGTATGTGAGAAATATTCCCCCAAGCCTATTATTCTATAGTTGGGTTGTACTATTGCATGGATCAGATGCACTTCCTTTGGGTTCATTCCCTGAACAATGGGTAGGTGTCTGAATTTTGGGACCATTTGTGATTGAATGAAATTTATCAAGTTAGTAATGGAATTGAGTGACATGTGGCTGGTTCATGACATGTGGCATTTGGACTAAATTATAAATAAAATGTAGAATAAAAAAATTACCATATTCTCCCAGTGAAACGCCAGGGCTGACTTTCCAATTCGCTTCTGGCGAATAACTAGGTATTTTTAATGTAATGTGAAATTATTCCTTTCTTGAAATTCTTAGGTGGCCAGAAGCATTCATTACAATTTTTACACCATTCTATCGGTACTGCCTCCGCAGCATCCTCATTGATGAATATTACAACGGCCCAGGTCATCTCAGTCAGTTGTAAAAAAGAAATTCGTAATTATATAATTGAATAATATATAGAAAGGATGTTCTAAAATTAGAGAAATATTTCAAGACCATTATTTTTGAGATCTTACTCATAAAATTTTATATAAAATTATTCTCAGATCAGTTAGTTAAAATTGGTAGTTTTCTAAAATATATACCTTCAACGAACACAATTATCCTTGAAAACGACAGTTCATTTATGTATGTATCGTTGTCACTTAAATAAATAAATTTTTGTTTTTATGACTAACTTATTTTTTGTACTAAAAAACTAACAATTTAATCAAAGTGAATCAATATAGTAGCTTTTTGTCTTCAAAATGGTTGAATTTTATAAGTAGAATACAAAAATAATAAAAAAACAATAACAAATTTTAATAGTGGTGTTCCAGTAAGAATAAAATAATGACATTCTGATAGGTAGTTTTCGATGTAAAAACAAAAAAAACCTACTTTTGACACCAATTTTTTTCTGAAAAACCTGATACCTTTTTTTTTCTTATCAAATTTTATCAATAACATATGGTCACCATAAGTTGTCTCCCTAGAATCAGGTTATTCTATGTACACTTTTCTTACAAATTTCACATTTCTCTGCACCTTACATATACAATAATGGAAATGAAATAAATTCATTTTTGAAAGGTAAAATCATAATCTTCTTTTAATCATTGATGTTTTAAACATATTATGTTCATTATTAACTTTTTCAATAAAGGAGATGCCAAATACGGACGAACTACATGGTTTTTTTAAAAAATCACCTTTTCTTCTATAAACTAAGACTATCACAATAATATTTCCTTGATTAGTTGCAAAAATTTTTAATTTCAATTATTGTTCCCTTATCAAGTTCAACAAATCGATCACATATCTTAGCTACATTTAAACGATATTTTTCAGTTACCAGTACTTGAGTACTAAATTGAGGATAATGTCAATTTACTAATAATGGACCAGAATAATGTTCCATCATAAATATTCTGTTCTCCTTTAAGTCTAATTTTGAAACATATGTATTCCTTTCTTCATAAGTTCTACGAACAACTTGTTGAAAGGGCTTGCTAGTCTTACGAACTGAAATTATCAAGAGGACCAAACACTTTTACATAATCATTCAAATGTAGAGGATTGTGAACATTGTAAGATATAAAATCAAAACCATAAATTCTAATGGAATTAGATATAAAATGTTCAAAAAGCTTATATATAAAACGCGCATAAAAAGTTGGTCAGTTTATTTTGTTCATTGTTTTTAACCGCAGATTTTATAGTTGTAGTTTTTATCGAGAAGGGCAAGGAATATCATTGAAGAAGCTATACAGTGTTAAAAAATGGATTCTTCAATGATTTTCCTTGCCCTTCTTGATAAATTAATTAATGATCTGTTTCAACCAAGACAGAAATTCTAAATAGTGGGGCATAGGCATAATTATTTTATTTGCCATAGATTAATAATATTTGGGTATAGTACAAAATTCTATTACGGTCTTGTTTGTAGATGTAAATATTGAATTGTTTCACAAACTGCAATTACACAAATTCGGCGTAGCATACAATAATAATGTGACTGTCGTAAATTTATCTAAAACCGCTAGAATTACGACTGTCCTAACTATATCCACGGCCAAATTATAAATACCTGTCCAGTGTCATCAATTTTAGTGTACAATCAATAATCAAATTTTGAACGTTTAAAATTTTGACTTACCATGAATGTATGAAAGAGCTCATACCAATCTCGAGGACTTTCTTGTAGACCAGCAGTTCCCAACCTTTTTAGCTTGGGGGCCCAATAATATTTTCAAAACAATTTTGCGGCCCTCCCCGCTTTTATATATATATATATATATATATATATATATATATATATATATTTTATGTATCTTAGGGATTCCGTCGTAAGGAGGGCTGAATTAAACTCTTATTTACTACCCAACGTTTCGAAAATTTTTATTTTCTTTTTCAAGGCTGAAATATGAACATTTTCTTGGTAGGTATATCTTTTGTAAAATAATTTTTAAAAACTTACGTGTAAAGTGAGTCAATAATTTACAAAACTAAACTTCTTATTCAGCAAGTAAAACATTCTTTGTATGTAAGAAATTTCATATAATACATTGAAGGCACTATTTTGATGTGGAATGTCAAAACTCAAGTGACATTTTTTAATATTTTTTAAGATTGAGTAATAACAGAGTTGTTGTGACTAACTTAATAACTTAGAAGACAGTCTTGATTAATAGTACCATGACTTGTCACTTAATCATGATCCTATTAAAGAAGGAAGTCATATATATATTATCTATTCGCAATTGTTAAAAAGACACAGTTGTGAGACAATTTACTCTCACTAATTACCTCACTAAAATCTCAAGATAACAATAGCAAATGTAGTAGGGGAAAGAAGGGTAAGACCGGGTAGCTAACACTTTTCGGCATGTTGAAGCCAAATTACTTCAACTAGAGTTTGCTTGATAGAACGACCTGACGTATTGTTTATCGTATCACAATATAATGTTTCAGAAAAGTCGTAGATTCATTACTTTTTCCAGAAAAATATGTTTTTCTCAAAATGTCAAATCACCCGATCTTACCCCACTAGTGGGGTAAGATCGGGTGCACATATTAACTTTATGGAAAACTATAAAAATTACATTTTAATTCAGAAAACTTTAATTTTAACAAAAAATATTAATCTTACGAACAAAAATCACATTGAAAGAAGGTATCTTCTTCGCCCGCTCCACTGCAGCCTTCGTGAGCCCAGTCAAAACACTTTCCACATTGGATCCATCCTTCTCCTTGTTTTGAGTTAGAAAAAGATTCGTTGCAGTATAAACAATGATCGTCGGACTTGTTATCTTCCCCATCGGAAGAATCATCAGTCGAGATCGAGGTCGAGGTTACAAGAATTTTTGAGGAGACTTTTTTCTTTTTCTGAGCCTTGGTACGCTTGTGTTTTTGATTGTTTGGTTTCGATGTTGTCTGCTTATTTGGTTTATTTGAGTCATCAATAACCAATTTTCTTTTCTGTGACGTTATTTTTCTTTCATTTTCTTTTTTCTTTTCCTCTAACTGAGATTCGAGTTCTGTTTTGTATGGTGAAGAAGTTAATATTGCACATTTCCCTTTTCGTTTATCTGTTTTCTTTCTTTCAGCAGAAGGTGGTGGCATCAGATGTTTGGGTGATATATCAAAAGCTGTTGATGCAGCTGGCTTTGCATCCGTAAAAATTTGTGGTTCTAAACTTTTAGAACAGCAGGGTTCATTTGGAAATGGTTCGTCAATATTGGTTTGTATTGGTTCGTTAATCTCAACTACCGTTTCACACGTTGTTTGTGCAGGTTTTTCTTCTGTTGCTGGGTCCACTCGTAGAACAACATCTGCTTCTGCCTGTGGGGGTGGGTCTCCTTCTTGAACTGCATTTGTCTCTACCGAAACAGGTCTATCTGTGGTTGTTGAGGGAGCAAACAGGTGATCAGGAAAAATATTTCGGTTTAAAGGATATATTCCTGTTTGCTTGAATCCATTTACTGCCGTCCGCATTCCTGCTGCCTTAAGGAAAGCTGCACCATACAGTTTAGCTACTTGTTGAATTGTAACAGCTCTACCAGGATGTGTTGCAAGCCACTGGCGCACCTCCTGTTGATAATAGGTGCTCAATGGAGCCATGAAGGTCACGTCTAGCGGCTGGAGTCGATGAGAACAATGTGGTGGCAAGCACAACAACACAACATTGTTTTCTCTGGCCATATTAATAAGTTCGAGACTCTTTGTGTGGGTAGTATGACCGTCCAAAATCAGAAGGACTGGTTTTTCAGACGGTTTAGAAAACTCAATAAATCTTCGAAACCAATACACGAAAATGTCTGTTTGCATCCATCCAGAAGGGTGATATTGAGCGAAACTTCCCGGTGGTGCATCGTCAAGCAGCGCGGGATTTTCTCTCTTTCGAGGAAAAACAAACATTGTTGGCATAAAATTTCCGGCCGCATTCATGCAACTTTCAGCAGTAACCAAAACGCCTCGTTCGGCTGATACCAATGCTCCAACCTGTTTTTTTCCTCGTGAAGCTAGGATTTTGGATGGTTTGTTGGGAACTGTGGTTATTCCCGTCTCATCGACGTTATAAATATCACTAGGAGAAAAATTGTGTTTTTTATACAAACCCTCCAACAGATCGAAAAATTTATAAACAGCTTGTTTATTGAATCCCATGGCCCTTGCTATTGAAGTGTTTTCTGGAAATCGAAGAGAAATATTGTTCTTATGCCTCTTTAAAAAACCATATAACCAGTCTTTTCCGGCCATCTTAGTTTCTTCATTGAATTTGTGTTTCAAATTATTTTTAGTTGCAAGATCAAACGCTAATCTTCTGACATCACTCAAAGTTAAACCAAACAATCTACTCTCTAACAGCAATATGTGCTCTAGAAATTCTTTTTCTTGCTCTTCAGAAAATATCGTCGTACAAGGTCCCAAGCTACCTTTTCTAGCGGCTTGGCTAGAAGTTAGTTGATTTGTTCTAGCCTTTTTTACTCGATCTTCTAAAGTAGACTGCGGAACATTGAAGGCTTTTGAGGCTTTTAGGTATCCCATGCGTCCAGACAATACTTCCTCTATAGCGCCTTTCATACTTTCCTGGCTCCAGGATTGCCGATTTGTCTTTCTCTCGTAAGTTCTAGGCATATTGTCTCTGTAAAAATAAAATAATGGATTAAAATCGGAAATAATGGGGTAAGATCGGGTAGTACCCGATTTCGCCCCACTCGGACTACCCGGTCTTGCCCCAAGTACAGAATTTAAGAAAATGCTCTAAAACCACTCTGATATTTAAATTATTCCTTCATTCTTATGCATATATTGATCCTTATTTATCATATAATAGGTGATACTGAAGCAAGTTTTCATAACTATAAATGCCAATAAGTAATGATCGTTCAAATTGCAAGCAACATTAGAGAAGCGACATGCAAAACCAATCTTACCTCAACTGACAACGTACGTTCTCCAGCATCGACTCGATACTACTGCCGCTAAGTCGTCTCAGCTTACGGAATGTATTTCACGTTCTGTGCACCAGCTGGCATTAGTAGTAGCAGCACAGTCAAGGTACCCGATCTCACTCCACTACCCGGTCTTACCCTTCTTTCCCCTATGTACAAAACAAGCCTGTTATAACTTATTAGGTAGATGTTTATCGTTATAAATCTGAAATATCAACAATTCTACTATTATTATGGTGATTGTCTAATGAAAGAAGATATGCATAAGTGTGATTTACATGGTTGCTTTCTCTTTTTTTGTTCAATGAATTTTCATCTAGAGCGGTCTCAAACATTTCTAGGCAGGATCTTTTATGATAATTGGATTCTGAATGTATAACCTTGATGTTGTTGAAATTTGGATGATGACCAGTTTTTATACCTACTATGTTCAGCTATAGCACATGATTGTTTATCAAGTTTTATATCACTTTTATGTTGGGTCACCCTGTCTTTTAGTACTCTAGAAGTCTGTCCATAATACACTTGATCACAATTGTTACAAGAGATCTTGTATACTACATTAGATTTTTTCAAGTCTTCATCTTTATATTTTGTTTTTGTAAAAATATTATTAATTGTTGTTAACTCAAATTTATAAGTAAGTTTAATTTGATTTTCATGTTTAAAAACATTTAGTATTTTTGTTGAGACATCCTTTATATATTGAATCGATATATATTTTTTAGGTTCAGTTTCTTGGTTATTATCATTACTAACATTTGTGATTTTTTCTTCTTGTATTCTGGTGTTAAAAATTAATTTTTTAAGTAGTTGTGGTGGATATGAATTATTAATGAAAATTTCATACAATCTTTTAAAATTTCGTTGTTGTAATGTTGGATGGCAAATTTTTTGAATTCTATTTTTCATAGTCAATACCACTTTGTGGTGGACGGGACCTGAATTCCTAAAAATTTCTGGTTCTAATTTTCCTATGATAGACCAATTTATTCCCATTGACAGATTACCAGAGACGAAAAAGAAAGCTGCTATCCTACAGATTGTGAATATAGATAATTTCCCCTTATTCACTAAATATTCTTGTCTATCCAAGATAAAATGAACTACTGCTTTATGTATTCGATATATTCGTAACATTCAAAGAAAAAGAGATAATGAACCTCTAGTCAGTGGTCCAATTACCGCACATGAACTAGATGAAGCCAACATTTCGCTCCTTCGTCTTGCTCAATTTGAAAGCTTCAGTTCAGAAATTACAGTGTTATCTAGTAATTCCTTGTTAGATAAAATGCATAGGCTTTCTTCCTTAACTCCCTTTATAGATGATAAAGGTCTCATGCGCGTAGGGGGTCGCCTAAAAAATACATATTTGAGTTATGACGATAAGCACCCTATTTTATTGGATTCAAATCATCCGTATACTAAATTAATTTTTGAACATAAGCATAAGATTCTTCTGCATCCAGGTCCTCTATTCTTATTAGCCTCAATTAGACAGTTTTATTGGCCTATTAAAGGTCGTAATCTTGCAAAGAAAACAGTTAAGAACTGTTTAACATGTTTTCGATTTAATCCTACCCCACTAGTTTCGCCTATGTCCAGTCTACCAGATAGCCGTTTAAAATTTAAATTCCCTTTTGAAATAACTGGTATTGACTATGCGGGTCCCTTTTTAATTTTAAATAAACAGGGGAAAGGAGCTAGGCTAACTAAGTGTTATTTATGCATTTTTGTGTGCTTCTGTACCAAAGCCGTACATTTAGAAATCCTATCTAATTTAACTACTGAGAACTTCTTAGCCTGTTTATCACGTTTTACCTCTAGAAGAGGTCTTCCTGCAACTATTTGGTCCGATAATGGCAGTACATTTGTAGGAGCTAGAAATGAGTTAAGAGAATTAGGCAAATTTTTAAGAACAAACAAAGATTCAATTATTGATGGTACCAACGAAAAGGTCATAAACTGGATGTTTATCCCACCATATACTTCAAATTATGGTGGCTTATGGGAGGCAGCTGTGAAAAGTGCCAAACATCACTTAAAACGAGTACTTATTAGTAGGAATGTTACCTTCGAAGAATTAAACACCTTGGTTGTTCAAGTTGAAGGTATTCTCAATTCTAGACCGCTATTTGCTATGTCAAACGACCCTAATGATTTAATGCCAATTACTCCTTCACATTTCCTTCTTGGCCGTTCTCCTGATTTCATTCCGGAACCTGATTTGCAACGTATCAGGTCATTCAAATTATCAAGAATTCAACATGTCCAGAAATTGACTCAACAGCTGTGGGCACATTTTTCAAAACAGTATATATCACAGCTACATACTCAATATAAATGGAAGACACCACCTACAGAAGTTAATGAAGGCCGATTAGTGCTAATAAAAAACGATAAACAGCCCCCTTACAAGTGGTCTATTGGCAGAATTTCCAGATTAATCAAAGGCAAGGATGGTGTATCTGGCACAGCAGAAGTTAAAACAGCAAAAAGAAGTGTTTTAAGATCAATGCGTCACTTGTGCAAGTTACCATTGCAAGACGAAACAAACAATTAAACAGTTATTAAAAGGTTTTAATCATAATTAATAGCTATATTTGTTATATTTTAAATGAATGTTTATTTGTATGTATGACAATCATATTTCTTTTTGAAGGTACCCTTCAAAGGGGGAGTATGTATAATTTTACTTGTTATGTTTTTTGTCTCCTTCTGCTTATCAGGGCCCGGAGTCCTTATCAATGTGAAGCCTGGGATTAATCCTGTGTTTAACATTCTTTCATTTAATTCTTCTGTTCCGAAAATTAATGTTGGTTCTCCATCTATTGTTATGGCTTGTCTAGATAGATCTTTTTGGATTAGTCCTTCTCTTAAGTTTAGGTTTACATTTGCATTATAATAGATGAATTTGTGAGCTGGATGAGTGGATCTTGATCCAGAATGGTTTGAGGTGAAGTTGTAAAATATTGAAATAAATAACAAATCCGGGTCTTCTTTAACTGCTAACTCATTCAATAGATGTTTGAGGAAATTAGATATGTTTCTTCCCATTCCTCCAGGTACGTACGTCAAGACTTGAGGGAATGGAGGTTCAAATGAGTTTTCTTTTATTGATTTTAGTACATTTCCAATATTTTCTCTGTTTATGAGTGAAGCCTTTTTTAACAGTTTGAAGGGATGTAGGAGATAGTAAATTTCTGTTCTGTAATTGGAAAGCTTTGTTCAAAATTGGGGCCTTGACAAAATTGGGGCCTTGACAAAATTGGGCATTGAGCATATCAATTGATTTGTTGAAGGGTTGAAAACATCAAGACCTCTTAGCTCAGGGATTATGGTATCAGGTAGTTTAAGCTCATTTCTATTTACTATCCTGACCTGTCTATAATTTACTTCTTCATCAGAGCTTTCTATTTTGCGGATCAAATGTGTAAATTCTGGTTTAGTCCATTGCAGGACCATTTCTGGTTTTTCTTTCAAAATTCTGACTGTCTCCATCGCCATGACTTTTTCTGTTGGTGCCTTTGTGTCTTTGAATCCAATTTTGCAAAAATTTGCTATCCTGACTATGCTTTCAATGAATTCTTTTTTACTGGTTCTCATTATTGTTAAGTGACCCAGTAGATCTCCGTTGTGGTCAAAAAATCCATTCGTGGATGTGCCTTCAAAGAAAATTCTTTCCACCCCCATGTACTCTCTAAATGAGTGACCTCCCCTATTTTGAGTTAGTTTTGTGGTTATATTTGCTGAGGATACCGGATAAAATTTGTAGTTCCCTTTTACAACGCAGGGGTTTATGGGAAATTTGCAAATTGCTTTGCAGTATCTGGTGAACTTGTTTTCCATCGCAACTTCTAAAAGTTTAGATGCAGGATAGTGATGCAGAAAAGCTGAATCGATGTACTTTTTTATTTTTTGAGTGTCAGATCTTGTGCGGGCTGCATGATGTAATATGTTCATACATAATTCAGTGATGAGTTGATTCTGTGTTGTAGTATGTGAAAAATATTCCCCCAAGCCTATTATTCTATAGTTGGGTTGTACTATTGCATGGATCAGATGCACTTCCTTTGGGTTCATTCCCTGAACAATGGGTAGGTGTCTGAATTTTGGGTCCATTTGTGATTGAATGAAATTTATCATGTTAGTAATGGAATTGAGTGACATGTGGCTGGTTCATGACATGTGGCATTTGGACTAAATTATAAATAAAATGTAGAATAAAAAAAATTACCATATTCTCACAGTGAAACGCCAGGGCTGACTTTCCAATTCGCTTCTGGCGAATAACTAGGTATTTTTAATGTAATGTGAAATTATTCCTTTCTTGAAATTCTTAGGTGGCCAGAAGCATTCATTACAATTTTTACACCATTCTATCGGTACTGCCTCCGCAGCATCCTCTTTGATGAATATTACAACGGCCCAGGTCATCTCAGTCAGTTGTAAAAAAGAAATTCGTAATTATATAATTGAATAATATATAGAAAGGATGTTCTAAAATTAGAGAAATATTTCAAGACCATTATTTTTGAGATCTTACTCATAACATTTTATATAAAATTATTCTCAGATCAGTTAGTTAAAATTGGTAGTTTTCTGAAATATATACCTTCAACGAACACAATTATCCTTGAAAACGACAGTTCATTTATGTATGTATCGTTGTCACTTAAATAAATAAATTTTTGTTTTTATGACTAACTTATTTTTTGTACTAAAAAACTAACAATTTAATCAAAGTGAATCAATATAGTAGCTTTTTGTCTTCAAAATGGTTGAATTTTATAAGTAGAATAAAAAAATAATAAAAAAACAATAACAAATTTTAATAGTGGTGTTCCAGTAAGAATAAAATAATGACATTCTGATAGGTAGTTTTCGATGTAAAAACAAAAAAAACCTACTTTTGACACCAATTTTTTTCTGAAAAACCTGATACCTTTTTTTTTCTTATAAAATTTTATCAATAACATATGGTCACCATAAGTTGTCTCCCTAGAATCAGGTTATTTTATGTACACTTTTTTTACAAATTTCACATTTCTCTGCACCTTACATATACAATAATGGAAATGAAATAAATTCATTTTTGAAAGGTAAAATCATAATCTTCTTTTAATCATTGATGTTTTAAACATATTATGTTCATTATTAACTTTTTCAATAAAGGAGATGCCAAATACGGACGAACTACATGGTTTTTTTAAAAAATCACCTTTTCTTCTATAAACTAAGCCTATCACAATAATATTTCCTTGATTAGTTGCAAAATTTTTTAATTTCAATTATTGTTCCCTTATCAAGTTCAACAAATCGATCACATATCTTAGCTACATTTGAACGATATTTTTCAGTTACCAGTACTTGAGTACTAAATTGAGGATAATGTCAATTTACTAATAAGGGGCTGTCCATAAATCACGTAGCTCCATTTTTGACAATTTTTACCCCCCCCCCCATGTAGCTTACCGTAACTTTCGGTCAACCCCCCCCCTAAGAAACTACGTAGCACTTCAAAATCAAATTTACTATATTACATTAAAAAAAATAATTGTAGACTTTCAATATTATCTTTATTGCTCGAAGATATCGTTCAGTACAAATGGTGAAACAAGCCAATCATGTAAGTTATCAATTACAGGCAAGCTCGATTCTGCATTCTCATCGCTCTCTACTGGAATATTTACAAAATTTAAATCGAGGTCTTCTTCCTCAAACCATTCTAGAATAGGCTCCATCGCATCAAGCTCGCACAAAAGTTCACTGTCTCGTTTTTTAAGTACTTTTTTTACTTTCAGCTTCTCATTAATTATTCTACCATGTATCGTCTTGACATGTACATTTTTCTGTTTTTTTGAAGCATAGTACATTCCACACTCAGTGCAGGTCCTTCCTATTGAAAAAATTTCGTTTTTATTTGCTAAAAGATGCTGTACTAATAAATATAATGAAAGTAAACTTACCAGCAATTTCTGTTAACTTTTGTGTGACTTCTTTACCTCAGTTAATACGCCCGCGGTATTTGAAAAACTTATTAAATTTAAAATTAAAAAAGCTACGTACCGAGGTCTACGACCCCCCCCCCCCCCCAACGTGACCCAGCGTAGTCTTAGATTGCACCCCTCCCCCCCCCCAAAATTGGCTACGTGATTTATGGACAGCCCCTAATGGACCAGAATAATGTTCCATCATAAATATTCTGTTCTCCTTTAAGTCTAATTTTGAAACATATGTATTCCTTTCTTCATAAGTTCTACGAACAACTTGTTGAAAGGGCTTGCTAGTCTTACGAACTGAAATTATCAAGAGGACCAAACACTTTTACATAATCATTCAAATGTAGAGGATTGTGAACATTGTAAGATATAAAATCAAAACCATAAATTCTAATGGAATTAGATATAAAATGTTCAAAAAGCTTATATATAAAACGCGCATAAAAAGTTGGTCAGTTTATTTTGTTCATTGTTTTTAACCGCAGATTTTATAGTTGTAGTTTTTATCGAGAAGGGCAAGGAATATCATTGAAGAAGCTATACAGTGTTAAAAAAATGGATTCTTCAATGATTTTCCTTGCCCTTCTTGATAAATTAATTAATGATCTGTTTCAACCAAGACAGAAATTCTAAATAGTGGGGCATAGGAATAATTATTTTATTTGCCATAGATTAATAATATTTGGGTATAGTACAAAATTCTATTACGGTCTTGTTTGTAGATGTAAATATTGAATTGTTTCACAAACTGCAATTACACAAATTCGGCGTAACATACAATAATAATGTGACTGTCGTAAATTTATCTAAAACCGCTAGAATTACGACTGTCCTAACTATATCCACGGCCAAATTATAAATACCTGTCCAGTGTCCAGTGTCATCAATTTTAGTGTACAATCAATAATCAAATTTTGAACGTTTAAAATTTTGACTTACCATGAATGTATGAAAGAGCTCATACCAATCTCGAGGACTTTCTTGTAGACCAGCAGTTCCCAACCTTTTTAGCTTGGGGGCCCAATAATATTTTCAAAACAATTTTGCGGCCCACCCCGCTTTTATATATATATATATATATATATATATATATATAGATTGTATTGTTCATCTCTAGTAATATAATAACTCTTATTATATATTGTGGCTTTTTAGAGAAAAATACCTATTTTCAAAGTACACACTTTATTTTGTTTAGCTTTCGTTGCACTTCGTCAACTTCATCAGAACAAAATCCGTGATTAAAAAATAATATCAAAAATCTTCATCATAATAAAAAATACAGAATAATTTTATAGAAAACACGTTCAAATTTTGATTATTTTACCAAACTAATGTCAAACGTCAAAATAACGTTAAAAATTAAAAGTGACAAATGAAAAGTTTTAAATTTGTGTTGGTAAATAGCAATTTTAAAGGTGGTATCTTGTATTGAATTGTCCTGTAGTTCATTGATTGATCGGAGCTAATGTGTCAATGTTTTGACTGGTATTTCTTACGGAATTATAATTATGTTTCTTCTTTTTTTAGTTGCAAGTCTAAGTCTATCAGGTTTGAGTAAATTAAATTTAGTCCGTCAGTGTCTGTTTTGGTATTCATGGGATGTTTTTCTTGAGATATTCTAGCCATTTCAGTAAAAAGTCGTTCTGTATAATTTTTACATTTGTCAAGTATTTCAGTATTCTCAAAGTCTATACTATGTCCGGTGTTATGGGTATGTTGGGCTAATGCACATCGGTTCACATATCGTTTGCAATCACTTTTATGTGAAGTTATACGGTCTTTGAGATGTCTTGAAGTATGTCCTATGTAATTTTGTTCGCAATCTTTACAAGGAATTTTGTATATGATATTAGAATGTTGTTCTTTTTTAATTTTATCTTTCAATTTAGAAAATTTTTGATGTTAGATTTCTTACATATGGTAAAGGTTTATATGTAATTAACTGTAGTTCTTCTGGTAGTTGTTCTCCAGGTACATCGATGTTATTTTCTTGTATGTTGATGGTTTGGTGAATCGGCAAGTTGTACAATAATTTCCTAAGTAAATTTGGAGGGTAGCTGTTGTCTTTTAGAATATTCTCAATCAGCCGTATATTTTTATGGTATAAACTAGAATCAGATATTTTATAGATTCTGTTTTTGAGAGCCATAACGAGGTTGATTTTCATTGTATACGGGTGATATGAGTGAAAATTTAGAAATTTTCCTGAAGAACATGGTTTGATGTACCAGTCTAGAATAATTTCTTGTGATGTATTCCTTATCAAGAGTGTATCTAGAAAAGGTACTCTTCGGTTAGTTTCTCTTTCTAAGGTGAATTGGATGTTCTCATGAAAAATGTTGAATTGTTTTAAAAAATCTTCTTGTTTTTCTTCAGGTACTGCACAGATGATATCATCAACATATTTCTTAATGAAAGGTATTGGGTAAGGGATTTTTGATAATACGTTGTCTAGAATAAAATCCATAATGTATTGGGAAATTATAGGAGAAATAGTGCTACCCATAGGAGTACCAAAAATTTGTTTGTAGAATTTATTATTTAAACTAAAATAAGTATTATTGAAGATAAACCTTAATGTGATCATGAAATCATTAAAAGATATTTTACAATGGTTTGAAATACGGGTCCAATTTTGAGTTATACAAAGTTCTATCAATTCAAATGGAATATTAGTAAAAAGAGAAACTACATCTAAACTTATTATCACATAATTAGGTGGTAATATCTTATTTTTCATTAAGTTTACGAAATGAAATGTATCTTTAATAAAATATGGGTTATTGGTATCATAAGAGTTTGTTAAAATATCTGTTAAGAATTGGGAAATATTACTAGTTGGACTGTTAATGGAAGAAGTTATTGGACGGAGTGATAAAGACGGTTTGTGTATTTTAGGAAGACCATAGAATTTTGGAGCAACTGAATTGTAAATCATTAGTTGTTTTGCTGTTATATCGTCGATCTTCTTTTGTTTTTTAAATTGACTAATGTAAGCATTGGATTTTTGTTGAATAGTAGAAGTAGGATCCCTAGGAATACTGATGTAATATTTTTTGTCTTCTAATTGTGAAAGGGCTAATTTTACATATTCTTCTTTTTCTAATGCAACAGTTACGTTTCCTTTATCAGATTTAGTTATGTATATTTCAGGATGATGTTTCAGGAACTTCTTAGTTTTCAAGTATGATAATTCTATTTTTGAAAGGTTATGAATGGTTGGATTGTTAACAAAATTTGTAACAACATTTACTGCTTGTGCTTTTTTTATATTTCTGATTTGTGGATCCTGAATTTCTTTGGTGATATTCTCTATACTAGCAAGTAGAGAAACAATAACTTATATATATATAACTTATCTTTTCACACACGGAAAAGGCTTTTTAAAAAAAGATTTATTGATTGAGATAATACAATATATTTTACAAGATCGAAAGTAGATTCTAGACTGACTAACAAGTTTAACAATTGCTGGTATTAAAAATATAAACATAAGCAAAAACAAAGTTCATTGAAATTGAATATACTGACTAAACAATTTATTTATGCTACACTAAGAAATATAACTATATAACACCTCCCCCATTAGAATGAGGCTTCTTTTGGAAGCTGAATTTTCTTTTGTTGAAGTTCTATGGGTTTTTCTTCTAGCACCTTTGTCTTCGGTTTTTTCTTCAATAGTAGCCAAATAATAACTAATGCTATACCAGAGTATAGAATGATGGTCCATACGCTGGGAATATGCAGATTGAATTTTTCTTCTAGTATTGGTGTCAATTCTTGAGACGATATTTCTTTCAATTTCAAATTTTTTAAATTTATTTCCATAGGAGACATATTAATTTTGTTGAAGTTTGTCTGAAGTTTATTTAGTACGAGAGGTTGACCAAAGGTTTTATCTTGAAATGTGAGTTCGTTATTTTGAAAAATGATTTTACAGGGTGAATTTTTTATTAAGTAAATTCCTCTCAAATTTTTAATTTCTGTGTCTTGTGTACATTTGATTATTAACCTTTCTTCGATTGGAAATATTGCTAAATACTGGTTTATTTCTGGAATAACTTCTAAATGATTTTCTGAAATTTTGATTTTTGAGTATTCACAGTTGGTAGTGTTCCCTGTTGATAATATTTGTTCTTCGCATAGCTGTTTGTTATTGTCTTGAAGATAGGAAGGACATTGAAAAGTTTTACTTCGTGTACAAATGTCGTTTAGAGGTTTTATCTGATTTTCATATTTTAACAAATATTTTGAGCTTGGTATTTTTGTTACGTATTCTGATTCTAATTTAGTGGGTATTGGTGTTTAGTTTTTAATGTTTATAGTTTTTATATATGTTAAACCCCATTCTCAGCTACGCCGCTGCCCGATGTATACTGTAACAGCACGGAGTAGCGAGATATTTGAGTGAGCTACCGTTAGGTAGTTAGTTGCAAATGTGATACGTTAGTTACATGACCTATTACATGACCTTTACCGAAATGTTATTTTATTTCACCAGTAAGCTTTGCTTACACACAATATACAGTCCACATCATTAAAAAATCGAAGTAAAACCCAACATTTGGTCAATCGAGCCAAATAAAATCAAAAAGTGTTCCGGAATAGTGCCGAAACAGAGAGCTGAACCGTCAAAAATTTGTCACCGCATCGGTTCCAGCATGGAGACTAGATAGTTCCAGCGAAGAAAAAACATATACCACCGTTTTTTACTGTGAGTCCAATCCATATTATCATTATTAACTAATTCCTAATCATTTTTTACTACCTTTAGCATTCACTTTGTGATAAAAGCTTATTCATTTGATATTAAATTTGAAGGTTAGGTTTGATAAATACAAGAAATATATTTAAAAAGTCTTTGAGCACTTTGTGTTCATTTAATTTAATAACAAAAACAAATAAATTCAGTACTTTGTACTGAAAATATCATAAATAACAAGTAATTGTCTCTTACTTTGTAAGGTGAAAAGTGTTATCCCGCGATTTTGTGGCGCCATACAACAAACGGTTCGTGATTGGTTCAATTTAAAATTTGGCGCTAGTTGATCTTTACATTGAAGGGCGGGGCTTATCGCTGCATTGTTTTTAACCGAAATCTATAATCAGAAATTCCATAGGCGTACGTAGTTTCCGTGCAACATGGCCGAGTCAGATAAAATTAAGATACTTAATAAAAAAAGGGGCACAATTAAAGGTACTTTAAAAAGATTTGAGTCATATTTAATTGAAGTCCAACCAGATCAATCCAGACATAGTGGAATATCTGATAGACTAGAAAAATTTAAATTACTATACGATGATTTCAATTCAATTCAATCGGAAATTGAAGAAGTTCTCGACGATTTACCAGCAACGCTTTTAAAAAATTATGCCGACCGAAAGGAATTCGAAGATAAATACTATGAACTTCTGTCAAATGCAAAAATGTTAATAAATGAAAGTCAAGGTTCATTCGTTACCAGTACAATAAACAATCATTCTGTTAATTCTAGACAAGGACTGTTCTTATCGCAAAACGTTAGGTTGCCAAAAATATCATTACCCACCTTTGCGGGAGATGAAAATTGTTGGTCATCATTTTATGACAGATTCAAATCCTTAATTCATGATGATCAAAATTTATCTGTTACGGAAAAGTTCTTTTATCTGCAATCCGCTTTAAAAGGCGAAGCGGCAAAATTAATAAGTGATCTTGAAAGCACCGACTCAAACTATGCAATTGCATGGACAATGCTGCAAGAAAGGTATGAAGATACTAAAGCTTTAATAAAAACTCACTTACAGAACATCGTTGATTTACCAAAAATAAGTAAAGAAAACTTCACCGAGTTGAGGAATTTTTTAGACATTTTTCAGTTAAATTATAGGGCGTTGAAACAGTTAAAGGAACCGGTTGATACTTGGGATACAATTTTATTGTTTTTATTGGTAGAAAAATTAGATAAGTTCACTAGGAAAGAGTGGGAAACAAAGGTAAATAAAATTAAATCTCCAAAAATTGATACATTTGTTGATTTTTTAAGGGATCACTGTAGTATTTTAGCTGCAATAGATAAAAAACATTCAGATATAAACAAAACCCAAATCAATAATACTAATTCAAAACACTTAAAAATACAAAGTCATCCCTCAGTGGAAAATAAAGAACAACATTGTTTATTTTGCAATAGAACAAATCATTTAATTTATTACTGTGAAAAATTTCTAAAACTCGACAATTTATCTAGATTAAATAATATAAGAAAATTAAAGGCTTGCGTTAATTGTCTTCGCAAAGGACACATGGCTAACATTTGCAGAGGTTATTCTTGTAAAATCTGTAATAAAAAACATAATGCATTACTACATTTAGATAACGATCAACACAAAGTAATGTCCGCTAAATTTAACGCGGATTTTGGAAACGAGTCCGGAAGAGGAGAAAACAATTCAGAAACAGCTATTGCAGAGTCGTCACAGTTAAATTTACCAATTAAGGAAATGAGCCTAAATTCAACAAATATTATTACAAATACTTGTGTGCTTTTATCTACAGCTATAGTTAAGGTCTTTGACGTCAATAATAAACCCGTGATGTGTAGAGCACTATTGGACTCTGGAAGTCAAAGTTCTTTCTGTTCAACAGAAATTGCTAACAGATTAAATTTACCATTTCAAAAAGTTTCTATTCCCATAGTAGGTATTAGCGAGCTAGATTCAGCAAACGTAACTAAAATAATGAATGCACAAATAAAATCTATTCATACACCATATGAAGTTAAACTACCATTTTTAGTCATGGATAAAATCACAGGAAATATTCCTCAATATAATTTAGATAGCGCCAACATTAAAATACCTGAAAATTTAATGTTAGCAGATAAAAATTTTGACACTTCTTCTAAAATTGACATTTTACTTGGTTGCAATATATTTTATGACCTTCTATTAAGCAATCAAATTAAGCTAGGAAAAAACCTTCCCATTCTACAAGAGTCTCATTTAGGATGGATCATTTCTGGAAATTTTAATGTCAGAGCAAATGTTTCCTTTTGCCATTTGAGTAAGATAGATATTCAACAACAATTAGAATCTTTCTGGGAGATAGAAGAAATATCGGATAAAAATATTATTTTTACAAAGGAAGAATATGAATGCGAAGAGCATTTTTCCAAAAAACTTTTATAGAGAAAGCAACGGTAGATTTGGAGTTAGATTACCTTTTAAGAAAAATTGTGAATCGTTAGGGCAAAACAAAGCTATAGCATTGAAAAGATTTCAAACCTTAGAGAAAAAATTAGAACAAAACAGTTATTTGAAATTAGAATATTCAAAATTTATACAAGAATATTTGAACTTAGGTCATATGGTTATCTCAAACGGTGAATCGAATATTGAAAATAAATGGTTTTTGCCGCATCACTGTGTATTAAAATCAAATTCATTAACTACTAAGTTAAGAGTCGTATTTGACGGCTCGTGTAAATCCAGTACCGGCTTATCTCTAAACGATGTATTGATGGTAGGTCCCGTCATACAACAAGACATTTTCCATATTTTACTCAGATTCCGTAGACATGCAATTGCATTCACAGCCGACATCGAAAAGATGTATAGACAAATCAATGTACATCCCGATGATTGCATTTATCAGAACATTTTATGGCGCGAGAATACTTCGCATTCGTTATGTGAATATAAACTTAAAACGGTTACTTACGGTTTAGGTCCTAGTTCCTTTTTGGCAACTCGTTGCTTAAAACAATTGTCTATAGAAAATTCAAAAAATTTTCCGCAGGCCAGTGAAGTCATTGAAGCTGATTTTTACATGGATGATTTGATTTCTGGTTCTGATGATGTAGATAGCGCTGTAAATTTGGTCTCAGATATAATAAAAATACTCGATTCAGGTCAATTCCCTCTGAGACAATGGACCTCAAATGAACCTAGAATTTTTGATAGCTTGAAACTAAATTACAACTCGTCACAATTTATGGTGAAGGATACAAATAGCACAAAAACTTTGGGAATTTTTTGGTTCGCAGAGCAAGATATTTTTAGTTATTCTGCAACAAAAATTAATTTCAACAAACTATCTAAAAGAATTGTGTTATCTATAATATCACAGGTTTTCGATCCATTAGGATTAATTAGTCCAGTAACTATAATCTCAAAAATCCTATTACAAAAATTATGGTCTCTGAAAGTAGATTGGGATGATATATTGCCTAAGTCATATGTTGATTCATTTCTTAAATTTTATGAAAATATTTACGAAATCAATAAACTTGAAATTCCAAGGCATTTACTAATTACCAGATACTCCATAATAGAAGTGCATTGCTTTAGCGATGCCTCCATGTCGGCTTATGGAACTGCAGTTTATTTATTATCAAAAAATGATAAGGGTGAGCATCTATCGCGTTTAGCATGTGCAAAATCCAGAGTAGCACCTCTAAAAACGGTAACGTTGCCACGTCTTGAGCTTATGGCTGCACTTCTGGGAGTTCTGTTAAGCAAAAAAGTAGTAGAGTCTTTAAAGTTGTCTTTCGATAGAATTCTGTACTGGTGTGATTCTACTATTACATTAGCTTGGATAAAAAGAGAACCAAGCACATTAAAAACATTTGTTTCGAATAGAGTTTCTCAAATACAGACCCAGACTAATCAAAATGAATGGAGATATGTACCATCCAGCAAAAATCCTGCGGATCTTGTTTCCAGGGGAGTCGAACCTCCCAAAATAGGTGATTGTAAATTATGGTGGGAAGGACCATCATTTCTATCAAATCCTGCCGATTGGCCGGAACTTCCTCAAGGTATTTCAAGTCACGTTAGTGATTTACCTGAAACTAAAAATGTAATATCTTGTACTACTTTAGAAAATATTGTATCGAGTAAATTTGATATATTGACTAAATATTCAAGTTATACAAAATTACTACATATTGTTGCATACTTACTCCGTTTTGCTTTCAATTGTAAAAAATCATTGGAAGATAGAACACTAGGTAAACTCACAGTTACTGAAATTGATCATGCTAAAATTGTTCTAATAAAACTTGTTCAGTCTGACAGTTTTAAATCTGAAATAGATAAACTTCGATCATCTAAACTAATTTCTAATAAGAGCAAAATTCTATCCTTATCTCCGTTTTTGGATTCAAATCAAATTCTGAGAGTTGGAGGTAGACTTCATAAAGCCAACTTAGATTATAACAGGAAACATCAAATAATATTACCCGCAAAAAATCCTTTAACTGAATTAATTATTAATTATGAGCATAAAAAATTACTACATGCTGGCACCCAAAGTGTATTGTCTAGTTTAAGAAAGGAATTTTGGCTTCTCTCTGGACGTCAAGCGATAAGACGAGTCCTTAGAAAATGTGTTAAATGTTTTAGGGTCAAACCTCATGATAATTTTCAAAAAATGGCTGATTTGCCAGCCTCTAGAGTCACTCCGTCTAGAGCATTTCACACTGTAGGTATTGATTACGCCGGACCTTACTTAATAAAGCAATGCAAAATAAGGAACAAAAAATATGTTAAGGCTTATGTTTGTGTTTTTGTTTGTTTCTCTTCTAAAGCAACACATTTAGAATTAGTAAGCGATTTGACCTCAGAAGGGTTTCTTAATGCGCTAAAGAGATTCATATCTCGTCGTGGGTTGTGTCGCCATATTTATTCTGATAATGCTAGTAACTTTACAAAGGCTGAGAAAGACTTGCGAGAATATTTTAAATTTTGGAAAGATGGAAATGTTCAAAATTATTTAACAAATTCCCAAATCACTTGGCATTTTAATCCTGCATATTCTCCCCATATGGGAGGTTTATGGGAACGAGCAGTTCGTTCTACGAAATACCATTTAAAAAGAATAGTCCATGAAACGTATCTTACATTCGAAGAATTTTACACGCTTTTATCACAAATTGAAAGCGTCCTAAACTCCCGTCCACTTTTACCCCTCACAGAAGATTCAGAAGATTTGGAGCCTTTAACTCCAGGCCACTTTCTAATTGGTTCTTGCATGCAACTATTGCCAGAACCCCCTGTTCCTGATGATAACAAAATTCAGATATCCCGTTACAAGCACTTAAGAATGATGTTACAGCATTTTTGGTCCAGATGGTCCAATGATTATTTGAATTTCCTGCAACAGCGTCAGAAATGGCAGTCCATACAGCAAAATACCATTAATACTGGTACAATGGTTATTCTGCGTGAAGACAACGTGCCTCCTATGAACTGGAAGATGGGTCGCGTACTGCAGACACACCCTGGCCATGACGGAATTGTGCGGGTAGTGACTATAAAAACCGTAAACGGTGTCACAAAACGTGCTATTTCTAAAATTTGTGTTCTTCCGATTAGTGATTAAGACAATAATTTTGCTTATAATTTAATTTTTACAAAAAAAAACAATTGAGTTTTTTCTTGTTTATATTTTTGTTTTGAAAACTGGATAGTTTCAAGGCCGCCGCCATGTTTAGTTTTTAATGTTTATAGTTTTTATATATGTTAAACCCCATTCTCAGCTACGCCGCTGCCCGATGTATACTGTAACAGCACGGAGTAGCGAGATATTTGAGTGAGCTACCGTTAGGTAGTTAGTTGCAAATGTGATACGTTAGTTACATGACCTATTACATGACCTTTACCGAAATGTTATTTTATTTCACCAGTAAGCTTTGCTTACACACAATATACAGTCCACATCATTAAAAAATCGAAGTAAAACCCAACAATTGGTAATAAATAATATAGTTCAAACTCAATATTAAAATCAATAGGAATAGATAAAAAGTATTCTATTTGATTTTTTCTTAGTCTACATGTTATATCTAAAATTGATTCGAAGTTTAAAATATTCTCATATTTTAATTCAAACGGAAGTTGCAGTTTGTAATATGAAGATATTTTTTGCAATTCTGTAAATAATTCTTTCGACGTAATTATACTAGGGTGTAATGTTCTTAGTTTGCAGAACGTTAAAGAATTTTCTACTGTTTGCATTGTTTCTAAAATTACGTTATAAATAATTAAAAGTTCGTTAATCATATCTTTAAGATAAATGAGGTTCTCATATTCGGCTTGAAAGTCTAACATATCTTTTATTTCCAAGATTTTTTATTTGAGCAGTATTTCATTATTTTGTATGTCTTGAATAGTGTTATTAAAATTATTTATTATTTGATGACTGACACTATATTGCATTTTAATTTGATTTTCGAGATTTGCTTGATTTTGTTTCAAATGTTCTAAGATTGAATCTATTCTTTCTTCATCTTGAGAATCGAGGTTGCCGGTTATGGCTTTTATCAAAGAACCAAATCCATTTATTAAACCTCTTTTGTTTCTAATTGTTGTGGAGTGAATATTTAAATTTTCAAATTTTTCATCAATATTATTTTGAACATTTTGGATAAGATTAACAAGATTTCCAGTCTGTTGTATGAAAAATGTGTTATTTGAGATGTCACGTGTAATATTTTTAAAATGTTTATTCAAAGAATTATACTATTCTAGCAATGGGTTCAAGTTATAGAAATGCACAAATGTATGACTTGATTTTTGTAGTTTGGCAGGGCCAAGATTAATTGGTAAAATTCCTAAATTATGACTGATGTCTTTGATTTCTACTGTTGCTTGTCCGATTGAGACGACTCTGTAATAAAAGTATATGGTTTTTGTTTAGGTCGTTTTATATTTGATAAGTGAATATCTTCAGTGGTATTGACGTGTCTAGTTACAATTTTTGCAGTTTTATGATTTTTATTAGTACTTTTAATCTGTTCAGGTCGGTATTTATTTTTTGTTTTACTTTGAATTTGTTTATTTTTGATAAATACCTTTGTAGGTATTGGGTTTGGCAATTCTTCTCTATTTTCGTTTGCTTTTGAGATAACTTTGTCTTTAGTCTCTTGTAATTTTGTGTTTATTCTAGAATAGAGTAATTTCATTTTTTCTCTATGATTATGAATATAATTATTAACTAGCTGCCTATCAATATCTAAGTCAAAAGAAGAATTAATTTCTAAATGTCCCGTAATAATTTCGTATGGTTTTAGCTTGGTTGCAGAGTGGATGCTGTTGTTATATGCTAAAAGTGCATAATTAATTTCTATTTCAATGGGTTCTTCCTTAAATTCATTTTGATTATTTAGAAGTCTAATATGTTCAATAATTGTCGAGTGAAATCGTTCGGCAATGCCGTTTGATTCCGGATGCTGTGAACTTATAAAGTGTATCTTTATTTTATGAGTGTCTAATAAATCTTTAACTACGCTATTTTTTAATTCTGTTCCGTTATCAGCTATTATCTGATCTGGTATACAGTGGTGGGTGAAATATTTGATTGAATTATTAACAATTTCTATGCCTTGAGCGGAATTTAGTTTATAAAGATGTCCGTATTTTGAAAATGAGTCTATGATAGTTAAAAATTTTGTGTTTTCTAGGGTTATAGTATCTAAGTGAATTATTTGAAAAGGTTTAACGGCTGTTGGGGTTACGTTAAAAAGCGGTTTCAAAGGTTTCCTATCATATTTTGTTGCTTGGCATATTTCGCATTCGTTAATGTAGGTTTGAATAGACGATCTTTGATTTGGCCAATAATAACGTGTTTTTATATTATTTTCAGTTTCGTCTAACCCTCTATGATTTCGTTTACCTTCATGATAATTTTGGATGACTTCTTTTATTTCGTTTAAGGGAATATCGATTAATTTTTTGTTACATTTAATAAATGAAATTTGTGAATTTTTAAAATAAGATTGTAAAACTGTACTAAATTTTTCATATAAAGGATCTTCAAGGTAAATATGATATTTTAATTTTGGTACAACATAATCTTTTACAAAATTTATAACATCTTGTTCAAAATTATTTTCTGAAAATTGTACGAGAATTCTTTGTTTTAAATCATATAGCTTAATAATCGTTGGTGCTGCGGGTTCAAAATTTACTTCAGAGATTATTATTTGATTTTTTCCTATATTTACTGAAGATTCGGAAATTGGTATTCCTACTACAGGGTTCTCTATGTTAGTGTGAATAGTATTGTTATCATCGTCAATGTCGTCGTTTATTTCTTCTGCTTCTACGATAAGTGACTCGGTTTCTACATTATTAATTTTAGAAGTACTTGCAAATTTGTCATTAAATTTTTCCATATAGTCTAGTAAATTTTTGGGGTTATTTTCAGAAGAATTAACTTCATTTATATTTAGTTGTATGCGTGACAGACAGTCACTATTGGTGTTTAATGCACCTTTTTTGTAAACTATATCATAGTCGTACTCTTCGAGTTTCAGACGCCATCTAACTAATTTAGAACTGGGGTCTTTTAAGGAAAATAGCCACTGAAGCGGCTTGTGATCAGTTACGATAGTGAATTTTCTCCCAAAGAGATAGGGGCGAAAATATTTTACGGCCCAAACAATTGCAAGGAGTTCCTTTTCAATTGTTGAGTAATTTACTTCAGAATCGTTAAGTGTTCTACTAGCATATGCTACAGGTAAATCAGATCCGATTTTTCCTTGGCTAAGGCCAGCGCCTAGAGCGAAGTTGCTCGCATCTGCCGTAAGATTAAATGGTTGAGAAAAGTCCGGATATTGCAATATGGGATCATTTATTAACATATTTTTACATAATTCAAAGCAATTAATTTAATCAGTATCGTTAATGTTAATTACGGCATTTTTCTTTAAACGGTTAGTTAATGGTTTGGTTAATTTTGAAAAATCTGCAACAAATTTCCTATAATATCCAAGTAATCCTAAAAACGCTTTAATTTGTTTGATAGTTTTTGGAATCGGAAAATTTTGAATGGCACTTATTTTATCAGGATTGGGCTTGACGCCTTCTGGAGTTACGATGTGTCCCAAATAAGCGACTTCTTTTCTTAAAAATTCAGATTTATCAATTTGTATTTTGAAATTAGATTCACGTAATCTTTTAAATACTTCTTTTAAATTATTTATGTGCTCTTGCAAGCTTGTACTAAAAACTATAATGTCATCAAGATATACTAAACATTTTTCGTTTTGAATACCTCTTAAAATGTTGTCCATTACTCTCTGAAAGGTTGCAGGGGCTCCTTTCAGACCAAATGGCATTCACAAAAATTCCCAGTGGCCATTTTCTGTGGTAAAGGCCGTTTTTGGAATATCTTCTTGAGCCATCTCAATTTGGTGAAATCCAGAGGCAAGATCCAAGGTAGTAAAGTACTGACAACGACCTAGTTTGTCTAGTAGGGTAGTTATATTAGGTAGGGGGTATCTATCTCCTAAGGTTATTTCATTAAGCTTGCGATAATCTACTACAACTCTAAATTTTGGTTTACCTGAAGAATCTAATTTTTTTGGAACAACCCAAATGCTACTTGACCAAGGTGAGCATGAAGGTCTTATAATATTTTGATCTAACATATTTTTTATCTGACTTTGAACTTCCTTTCTATATATTTCGGGATACCTATATGACTTAGAATAAATAGGTAACTCATTGGTGGTTCTTATTTGATGTTTAATTTTACTTGTAAATGTTAGCTGATTACCGTCGACATGAAATATGTCAGAATACTCTTTTATTAATTTAAGAACAGCTTCGCGCTCTTCTTTGTTCATGTGTTCTGTACGAACCTTTGTTATATCAAATTTAAATCTTTCCGCATAAATTGCATTAAAATTTGGACTGATGTTTTGTTCGTATTCGTCGAACAATTCTACTTCTATAAGAGCACTTAAATCTACTTTAAAATATGACTCAGACGGATTTAAAATAGTGCATAAAGCCTGACTATTTTCCGCTTTAGTAAGACATTCCGGAATTTCTAGTTTTCCTATTTTTGTATAAGGTATAATTATATCGCCATTATTGGTATTTTCTATATTTAATTTAATTATTTGTTCTGTGCGTGGAGCCACTACTATACAATTCGTGTTCTCGCAGTTTATTTTAAAATATTTTATTTTAATTTTACTATTAGGCGTAATTAAAATATTATTCACTAAATCGATTGTTGCATTTAGTTTTTTAAGATTATCTAACCCTAATAAGCAATCGAAATGATTGTGAAATTTAAATATACAATATTCTAACCTAATTTTATTCCCTATATTAAATATTTCTGAACATGGAATTGCTGTACAATATTTTTGTTGACTTGTACCGAGAGCTGACGATACTTTGAAGGGTTTTTGCATGATAGATTTTGAAAAAAAATTTTTAGCAATTTCCGGAGTTACAAAAGATTTTGTGCTGCCGGTGTCTATTAAAACTCTTAAATTTTGTTCGGGAAATATATTGTACGGTAATTCACTTTCAGAATGAGTAAAATTAAATAGTTCTACGTTTCTGTTGTGTCCGAGGCTGCTTCCTCTAAAAAACGATTTTCATCTTCAATATGACATTCAGTATTGTCGATATTATGTAATTCTTCAGAAATGAAATTTCTTCTTTGATTTGTAAATTGTTTTTGATTTTGCCCATTATTTCTATTTTGAGCGTTGAATGGATTATAGGTATTCGCTGTAGTTATACTCATTGGAGTAGGTTTTGGATAATTTTGGTTTGGATTCGGTTTGAAAACGTTAGTATTTCTAGTTTGAATATTTGTTGCTCTACTTGTACTAGGTAAATTATTTGAATTAAAACCTCTGTTAAATTGTGTCTGAGCTGGACTATTACTAGAGTTAAAATTTTTATTAAATTGAGGCTGATAATTTTGTGGTGAATTTGGAGTATATGTGGGTCTTTGTATTTGATTATTTTGGAAATTATCTTTGTTTTGTGCTACAAAATAATTTTTTGGCCTAGGTTTAATAAATGAATTTTTTGAATGGTTATTATTATTATTATTATTTAAATATATTTGAAAGTCATTCGTTAGAACATTTAAGGCTGTGTTCAAATCACTAGGGTTTTTGGTACGCATTAAAGTGCCTAACGGTTCCTTTAATCCACGTAACAACACTCTAAGTGCTAAGTTCCTAAAATAATTGCCTAATATGACTTGCTCGTTGGCATTTGATCGTGTCATTAATAGTGATGTCTGCAAGTTTAAAAGATGCTGTATTCTGTTATAAAATTCAAAAGGTGATTCATTTCCTTGTGTTAATTCCGAAATTTCTATGCTTAGCGTGTAAACATCTCTTTTATCTGCGTAAGTATTTAATAAAGCATCCTTCAAATTTTGCCAATTACTTATACTACATGCAGAAATATTTATCGCTGCTTGACCCTTAATTTTAGATAAAATGCTAGACATTAAGTATTCATTTTGAAAATCTCCTATATCTACCGGATTATAAAATTTATTCACTATTTTTTCTGAAATTTCTATAAATCTAGGTAATAAGGCATTATCGCCGTGGAAATCTGGGATCATATCCAAATATTCCTTTTTTAATTGTGGTACTACGTTATCTGTAGGCATTTTAAAATTTGTATTTAAATTAATTATGGGTTTTACAAATTTAAAATTTATTTCTTTACTTAAATTAGTTTGTGAGTCAGAATCTAAATCAGAATCAGAATTTTCAGAGCTTCCTGAATTAAATAAATTATTATTATCTCTATACGACATAAGGTACTTACATTAGGAACAGGACTGCTTTCTCCATCTAGTCGAATTTGTAAGCAGGGAATTGACAATATTCGTTTGGAATTCCTCTTCTTAACAGGTCGAACTATCTTCTAGTTGAGCTACTCAGTTCACTCAACTAAGAGTCCCAAATTTCACTTTTTTAGGTATGTTAACAAATCGTTGAAACGAACCGTGGGTTATTTACGCTAACGCCCGTTTAACATATCCTACTGACTGCGCCACTTATCTTTTCACACACGGAAAATGCTTTTCAAAAAAAGATTTATTTATTGAGATGATACAATATATGTTACAAGATCGAAAGTAGATTCTAGACTGACTAACAAGTTTAACAATTGCTGGTATTAAAAATATAAACATAAGCAAAAACAAAGTTCATTGAAATTGAATATACTGACTAAACAATTTATTTATGCTACACTAAGAAATATAACTATATAACATATATATATATATATTTTATATATCTTAGGGATTCCGTCGTAAGGAGGGCTGAATTAAACTCTTATTTACTACCCAACGTTTCGAAAATTTTTATTTTCTTTTTCAAGGCTGAAATATGAACATTTTTTTGGTAGGTATATCTTTTGTAAAATAATTTTTAAAAACTTACGTGTAAAGTGAGTCAATAATTTACAAAACTAAACTTCTTATTCAGCAAGTAAAACATTCTTTGTATGTAAGAAATTTCATATAATACATTGAAGGCACTATTTTGATAACTTAGAAGACAGTCTTGATTAATAGTACCATGACTTTTCACTTAATCATGATCCTATTAAAGAAGGAAGTCATATATATATATTATCTATTCGCAATTGTTAAAAAGACACAGTTGTGAGACAATTTACTCTCACTAATTACCTCACTAAAATCTCAAGATAACAATAGCAAATGTAGTATGTACAAAACAAGCCTGTTATAACTTATTAGGTAGATGTTTATCGTTATAAATCTGAAATATCAACAATTCTACTATTATTATGGTGATTGTCTAATGAAAGAAGATATGCATAAGTGTGATTTACATGGTTGCTTTCTCTTTTTTTGATCAATGAATTTTCATCTAGAGCGGTCTCAAACATTTCTAGGCAGGATCTTTTATGATAATTGGATTCTGAATGTATAACCTTGATGTTGTTGAAATTTGGATGATGACCAGTTTTTATACTATGTTCAGCTATAGCACATGATTGTTTATCAAGTTTTATATCACTTTTATGTTGGGTCACCCTGTCTTTTAGTACTCTAGATGTCTGTCCATAATACACTTGATCACAATTGTTACAAGAGATCTTGAATACTACATTAGATTTTTTCAAGTCTTCATCTTTATATTTTGTTTTTGTAAAAATATTATTAATTGTTGTTAACTCAAATTTATAAGTAAGTTTAATTTGATTTTCATGTTTAAAAACATTCAGTATTTTTGTTGAGACATCCTTTATATATTGAATCGATATATATTTTTTAGGTTCAGTTTCTTGGTTATTATCATTACTAACATTTGTGATTTTTTCTTCTTGTATTCTGGTGTTAAAAATTAATTTTTTAAGTAGTTGTGGTGGATATGAATTATTAATGAAAATTTCATACAATCTTTTAAAATTTTGTTGTTGTAATGTTGGATGGCAAATTTTTTGAATTCTATTTTTCATAGTCAATACCACTTTGTGGTGGACGGGACCTGAATTCATAAAAATTTCTGGTTCTAATTTTCCTATGATAGACCAATTTATTCCCATTGACAGATTACCAGAGACGAAAAAGAAAGCTGCTATCCTACAGATTGTGAATATAGATAATTTCCCCTTATTCACTAAATATTCTTGTCTATCCAAGTTAAAACGAACTACTGCTTTATGTATTCGATATATTCGTAACATTCAAAGAAAAAGAGATAATGAACCTCTAGTCAGTGGTCCAATTACCGCACATGAACTAGATGAAGCCAACATTTCGCTCCTTCGTCTTGCTCAATTTGAAAGCTTCAGTTCAGAAATTACAGTGTTATCTAGTAATTCCTTGTTAGATAAAATGCATAGGCTTTCTTCCTTAACTCCCTTTATAGATGATAAAGGTCTCATGCGCGTAGGGGGTCGCCTAAAAAATACATATTTGAGTTATGACGTTAAGCACCCTATTTTATTGGATTCAAATCCTCCGTATACTAAATTAATTTTTGAACATAAGCATAAGATTCTTCTGCATCCAGGTCCTCTATTCTTATTAGCCTCAATTAGACAGTTTTATTGGCCTATTAAAGGTCGTAATCTTGCAAAGAAAACAGTTAAGAACTGTTTAACATGTTTTCGATTTAATCCTACCCCACTAGTTTCGCCTATGTCCAGTCTACCAGATAGCCGTTTAAAATTTAAATTCCCTTTTGAAATAACTGGTATTGACTATGCGGGTCCCTTTTTAATTTTAAATAAACAGGGGAAAGGAGCTAGGCTAACTAAGTGTTATTTATGCATTTTTGTGTGCTTCTGTACCAAAGCCGTACATTTAGAAATCCTATCTAATTTAACTACTGAGAACTTCTTAGCCTGTTTATCACGTTTTACCTCTAGAAGAGGTCTTCCTGCAACTATTTGGTCCGATAATGGCAGTACATTTGTAGGAGCTAGAAATGAGTTAAGAGAATTAGGCAAATTTTTAAGAACAAACAAAGATTCAATTATTGATGGTACCAACGAAAAGGTCATAAACTGGATGTTTATCCCACCATATACTTCAAATTATGGTGGCTTATGGGAGGCAGCTGTGAAAAGTGCCAAACATCACTTAAAACGAGTACTTATTAGTAGGAATGTTACCTTCGAAGAATTAAACACCTTGGTTGTTCAAGTTGAAGGTATTCTCAATTCTAGACCGCTATTTGCTATGTCAAACGACCCTAATGATTTAATGCCAATTACTCCTTCACATTTCCTTCTTGGCCGTTCTCCTAATTTCATTCCGGAACCTGATTTGCAACATATCAGGTCATTCAAATTATCAAGAATTCAACATGTCCAGAAATTGACTCAACAGCTGTGGGCACATTTTTCAAAACAGTATATATCACAGCTACATACTCAATATAAATGGAAGACACCACCTACAGAAGTTAATGAAGGCCGATTAGTGCTAATAAAAAACGATAAACAGCCCCCTTACAAGTGGCCTATTGGCAGAATTTCCAGATTAATCAAAGGCAAGGATGGTGTATCTCGCACAGCAGAAGTTAAAACAGCAAAAAGAGGTGTTTTAAGATCAATGCGTCACTTGTGCAAGTTACCATTGCAAGACGAAACAAACAATTAAACAGTTATTAAAAGGTTTTAATCATAATTAATAGCTATATTTGTTATATTTTAAATGAATGTTTATTTGTATGTATGACAATCATATTTCTTTTTGAAGGTACCCTTCAAAGGGGGAGTATGTATAATTTTACTTGTTATGTTTTTTGTCTCCTTCTGCTTATCAGGGCCCGGAGTCCTTATCAATGTGAAGCCTGGGATTAATCCTGTGTTTAACATTCTTTCATTTAATTCTTCTGTTCCGAAAATTAATGTTGGTTCTCCATCTATTGTTATGGCTTGTCTAGATAGATCTTTTTGGATTAGTCCTTCTCTTAAGTTTAGGTTTACATTTGCATTATAATAGATGAATTTGTGAGTTGGATGAGTGGATCTTGATCCAGAATGGTTTGAGGTGAAGTTGTAAAATATTGAAATAAATAACAAATCCGGGTCTTCTTTAACTGCTAACTCATTCAATAGATGTTTGAGGAAATTAGATATGTTTCTTCCCATTCCTCCAGGTACGTACGTCAAGACTTGAGGGAATGGAGGTTCAAATGAGTTTCCTTTTATTGATTTTAGTACATTTCCAATATTTTCTCTGTTTATGAGTGAAGCCCTTTTTAACAGTTTGAAGGGATGTAGGAGATAGTAAATTTCACGGTTCTGTAATTGGAAAGCTTTGTTCAAAATTGGGGCCTTGACAAAATTGGGCATTGAGCATATCAATTGATTTGTTGAAGGGTTGAAAACATCAAGACCTCTTAGCTCAGGGATTATGGTATCAGGTAGTTTAAGCTCATTTCTATTTACTATACTGACCTGTCTATAATTTACTTCTTCATCAGAGCTTTCTATTTTGCGGATCAAATGTGTAAATTCTGGTTTAGTCCATTGCAGGACCATTTCTGGTTTTTCTTTCAAAATTCTGACTGTCTCCATCGCCATGACTTTTTCTGTTGGTGCCTTTGTGTCTTTGAATCCAATTTTGCAAAAATTTGCTATCCTGACTATGCTTTCAATGAATTCTTTTTTACTGGTTCTCATTATTGTTAAGTGTCCCAGTAGATCTCCGTTGTGGTCAAAAAATCCATTTGTGGATGTGCCTTCAAAGAAAATTCTTTCCACCCCCATGTACTCTCTAAATGAGTGACCTCCCCTATTTTGAGTTAGTTTTGTGGTTATATTTGCTGAGGATACTGGATAAAATTTGTAGTTCCCTTTTACAACGCAGGGGTTTATGGGAAATTTGCAAATTGCTTTGCAGTATCTGGTGAACTTGTTTTCCATCGCAACTTCTAAAAGGTTAGATGCAGGATAGTGATGTAGAAAAGCTGAATCGATGTACTTTTTTATTTTTTGAGTGTCAGATCTTGTGCGGGCTGCATGATGTAATATGTTCATACATAATTCAGTGATGAGTTGATTCTGTGTTGTAGTATGTGAGAAATATTCCCCCAAGCCTATTATTCTATAGTTGGGTTGTACTATTGCATGGATCAGATGCACTTCCTTTGGGTTCATTCCCTGAACAATGGGTAGGTGAATTGAATGAAATTTATCATGTTAGTAATGGAATTGAGTGACATGTGGCTGGTTCATGACATGTGGCATTTGGACTAAATTATAAATAAAATGTAGAATAAAAAAAATTACCATATTCTCCCAGTGAAACGCCAGGGCTGACTTTCCAATTCGCTTCTGGCGAATAACTAGGTATTTTTAATGTAATGTGAAATTATTCCTTTCTTGAAATTCTTAGGTGGCCAGAAGCATTCATTACAATTTTTACACCATTCTATCGGTACTGCCTCCGCAGCATCCTCATTGATGAATATTACAACGGCCCAGGTCATCTCAGTCAGTTGTAAAAAAGAAATTCGTAATTATATAATTGAATAATATATAGAAAGGATGTTCTAAAATTAGAGAAATATTTCAAGACCATTATTTTTGAGATCTTACTCATAAAATTTTATATAAAATTATTCTCAGATCAGTTAGTTAAAATTGGTAGTTTTCTAAAATATATACCTTCAACGAACACAATTATCCTTGAAAACGACAGTTCATTTATGTATGTATCGTTGTCACTTCAATAAATAAATTTTTGTTTTTATGACTAACTTATTTTTTGTACTAAAAAACTAACAATTTAATCAAAGTGAATCAATATAGTAGCTTTTTGTCTTCAAAATGGTTGAATTTTATAAGTAGAATAAAAAAATAATAAAAAAACAATAACAAATTTTAATAGTGGTGTTCCAGTAAGAATAAAATAATGACATTCTGATAGGTAGTTTTCGATGTAAAAACAAAAAAAACCTACTTTTGACACCAATTTTTTTCTGAAAAACCTGATACCTTTTTTTTCTTATAAAATTTTATCAATAACATATGGTCACCATAAGTTGTCTCCCTAGAATCAGGTTATTCTATGTACACTTTTTTTACAAATTTCACATTTCTCTGCACCTTACATATACAATAATGGAAATGAAATAAATTCATTTTTGAAAGGTAAAATCATAATCTTCTTTTAATCATTGATGTTTTAAACATATTATGTTCATTATTAACTTTTTCAATAAAGGAGATGCCAAATACGGACGAACTACATGGTTTTTTTAAAAAATCACCTTTTCTTCTATAAACTAAGCCTATCACAATAATATTTCCTTGATTAGTTGCAAAATTTTTTAATTTCAATTATTGTTCCCTTATCAAGTTCAACAAATCGATCACATATCTTAGCTACATTTAAACGATATTTTTCAGTTACCAGTACTTGAGTACTAAATTGAGGATAATGTCAATTTACTAATAATGGACCAGAATAATGTTCCATCATAAATATTCTGTTCTCCTTTAAGTCTAATTTTGAAACATATGTATTCCTTTCTTCATAAGTTCTACGAACAACTTGTTGAAAGGGCTTGCTAGTCTTACGAACTGAAATTATCAAGAGGACCAATCACTTTTACATAATCATTCAAATGTAGAGGATTGTGAACATTGTAAGATATAAAATCAAAACCATAAATTCTAATGGAATTAGATATAAAATGTTCAAAAAGCTTATATATAAAACGCGCATAAAAAGTTGGTCAGTTTATTTTGTTCATTGTTTTTAACCGCAGATTTCATAGTTGTAGTTTTTATCGAGAAGGGCAAGGAATATCATTGAAGAAGCTATACAGTGTTAAAAAAATGGATTCTTCAATGATTTTCCTTGCCCTTCTTGATAAATTAATTAATGATCTGTTTCAACCAAGACAGAAATTCTAAATAGTGAGGCATAGGAATAATTATTTTATTTGCCATAGATTAATAATATTTGGGTATAGTACAAAATTCTATTACGGTCTTGTTTGTAGATGTAAATATTGAATAACTGCAATTACACAAATTCGGCGTAACATACAATAATAATGTGACTGTCGTAAATTTATCTAAAACCGCTAGAATTACGACTGTCCTAACTATATCCACGGCCAAATTATAAATACCTGTCCAGAGTCATCAATTTTAGTGTACAATCAATAATCAAATTTTGAACGTTTAAAATTTTGACTTACCATGAATGTATGAAAGAGCTCATACCAATCTCGAGGACTTTCTTGTAGACCAGCAGTTCCCAACCTTTTTAGCTTGGGGGCCCAATAATATTTTCAAAACAATTTTGTGGCCCACCCCGCTTTTATATATATATATATATATATATATATATATATATATATATATATATATATATTCCTGTCCTTGTATATATATATATATATATATATATATATATATATATATATATATATATATATATATTATATATCTTAGGGATTCCGTCGTAAGGAGGGCTGAATTAAACTCTTATTTACTACCCAACGTTTCGAAAATTTTTATTTTCTTTTTCAAGGCTGAAATATGAACATTTTTTTGGTAGGTATATCTTTTGTAAAATAATTTTTAAAAACTTACGTGTAAAGTGAGTCAATAATTTACAAAACTAAACTTCTTATTCAGCAAGTAAAACATTCTTTGTATGTAAGAAATTTCATATAATACATTGAAGGCACTATTTTGATGTGGAATGTCAAAACTCAAGTGACATTTTTTTAATATTTTTTAAGATTGAGTAATAACAGAGTTGTTGTGACTAACTTAATAACTTAGAAGACAGTCTTGATTAATAGTACCATGACTTGTCACTTAATCATGATCCTATTAAAGAAGGAAGTCATATATATATCATCTATTCGCAATTGTTAAAAAGACACAGTTGTGAGACAATTTACTCTCACTAATTACCTCACTAAAATCTCAAGATAACAATAGCAAATGTAGTATGTACAAAACAAGCCTGTTATAACTTATTAGGTAGATGTTTATCGTTATAAATCTGAAATATCAACAATTCTACTATTATTATGGTGATTGTCTAATGAAAGAAGATATGCATAAGTGTGATTTACATGGTTGCTTTCTCTTTTTTTGTTCAATGAATTTTCATCTAGAGCGGTCTCAAACATTTCTAGGCAGGATCTTTTATGATAATTGGATTCTGAATGTATAACCTTGATGTTGTTGAAATTTGGATGATGACCAGTTTTTATACTATGTTCAGCTATAGCACATGATTGTTTATCAAGTTTTATATCACTTTTATGTTGGGTCACCCTGTTTTTTAGTACTCTAGATGTCTGTCCATAATACACTTGATCACAATTGTTACAAGAGATCTTGTATACTACATTAGATTTTTTCAAGTCTTCATCTTTATATTTTGTTTTTGTAAAAATATTATTAATTGTTGTTAACTCAAATTTATAAGTAAGTTTAATTTGATTTTCATGTTTAAAAACATTTAGTATTTTTGTTGAGAAATCCTTTATATATTGAATCGATATATATTTTTTAGGTTCAGTTTCTTGGTTATTATCATTACTAACATTTGTGATTTTTTCTTCTTGTATTCTGGTGTTAAAAATTAATTTTTTAAGTAGTTGTGGTGGATATGAATTATTAATGAAAATTTCATACAATCTTTTAAAATTTTGTTGTTGTAATGTTGGATGGCAAATTTTTTGAATTCTATTTTTCATAGTCAATACCACTTTGTGGTGGACGGGACCTGAATTCCTAAAAATTTCTGGTTCTAATTTTCCTATGATAGACCAATTTATTCCCATTGACAGATTACCAGAGACGAAAAAGAAAGCTGCTATCCTACAGATTGTGAATATAGATAATTTCCCCTTATTCACTAAATATTCTTGTCTATCCAAGTTAAAACGAACTACTGCTTTATGTATTCGATATATTCGTAACATTCAAAGAAAAAGAGATAATGAACCTCTAGTGAGTGGTCCAATTACCGCACATGAACTAGATGAAGCCAACATTTCGCTCCTTCGTCTTGCTCAATTTGAAAGCTTCAGTTCAGAAATTACAGTGTTATCTAGTAATTCCTTGTTAGATAAAATGCATAGGCTTTCTTCCTTAACTCCCTTTATAGATGATAAAGGTCTCATGCGCGTAGGGGGTCGCCTAAAAAATACATATTTGAGTTATGACGATAAGCACCCTATTTTATTGGATTCAAATCATCCGTATACTAAATTAATTTTTGAACATAAGCATAAGATTCTTCTGCATCCAGGTCCTCTATTCTTATTAGCCTCAATTAGACAGTTTTATTGGCCTATTAAAGGTCGTAATCTTGCAAAGAAAACAGTTAAGAACTGTTTAACATGTTTTCGATTTAATCCTACCCCACTAGTTTCGCCTATGTCCAGTCTACCAGATAGCCGTTTAAAATTTAAATTCCCTTTTGAAATAACTGGTATTGACTATGCGGGTCCCTTTTTAATTTTAAATAAACAGGGGAAAGGAGCTAGGCTAACTAAGTGTTATTTATGCATTTTTGTGTGCTTCTGTACCAAAGCCGTACATTTAGAAATCCTATCTAATTTAACTACTGAGAACTTCTTAGCCTGTTTATCACGTTTTACCTCTAGAAGAGGTCTTCCTGCAACTATTTGGTTCGATAATGGCAGTACATTTGTAGGAGCTAGAAATGAGTTAAGAGAATTAGGCAAATTTTTAAGAACAAACAAAGATTCAATTATTGATGGTACCAACGAAAAGGTCATAAACTGGATGTTTATCCCACCATATACTTCAAATTATGGTGGCTTATGGGAGGCAGCTGTGAAAAGTGCCAAACATCACTTAAAACGAGTACTTATTAGTAGGAATGTTACCTTCGAAGAATTAAATATTAGATTGAAGCATTATACTCGATGCAATACTATGCAACCCACATCACGTTGAAACGGTAAACTGGATGATGGCGCCTCGGTTGAGAAGGAGGTGAACGAGTGAGACAGAACTTGTCAAAACGTATATAAGATTCTTTGGTAGTTGTACGAAAGGTTGATTAAATATAACTCGTAAATCCTTACTACTTTATTATTTAATAACCACAAAACCATAGGTTATGGGCCCAGTTATAATATAGTAGTATTGGTGGGAAACGAGGCTATAAAAATCAGTTACAAAAAGTTGTGTTGTTCCGCTTGTCGTATTCGAGTAAAGTGAAATGGCGGCATCTGGAAACATCGTGGCACATAATGTTACACCATTCAACGGCACAGGATTCTCAAATTGGGAGTTTCGCGTAAAACTTCTCATGGAACAAGGTGGTTGTTTAAATGTTTTAACAACTAATTGCCCTACTACAGCCGAAGAACAAGAGGATTGGAAAAAGAGAGATGTGAAAGCTCGAAATATTATCGTTCAGTGTCTGGCCGATAATATGTTGGAAATAATAAAATGCAAGGAAACAGCCAAAGACATTCTTGAAGCTTTAAGTAAGACATATACCAAGAAAGGCATATCAAATCAGGTAATGCTGCAGAAGAAATTAAGAAGCATGAAATTTTCTGGTGGGTCACCATTAACAAATTTTTTAACAGAATATGAGCAAACTGTCTGCGAACTTAAAGCAGCTGGTGGGAAGCTTGAAAACAATGAGATTATTTCTCAGCTGTTATCCTCCATGCCTGATTCGTATGATGCTGTAGTCACAGCCATTGATGTTCTTTTTTGCAATGATGAAGATAAAGTCACTCTGGATTTTGTTAAAAATAAATTGCTACTTGAGGAGTCCAGAAAAAACAGTAAACTTTGTGAAGATGAAGACAGTAATGCAGCAGTGTTCACAGGCAAGTCAAAAAGTCTTTTTAAGAAAACGAATACCACTAAGCGAAAACCTTTTCCATTCAAATGTCATTACTGTCAAAATAAAGGTCATATGAAGTTTGAGTGCCCAATTCTGAAAATCAATAAAGAAAGAAACAAGGCAAGTATCGCTCAAACGAACGATGAAGAGAGCGAAGAAGATATTGCCTTTATAACATCAGCCAATCTGGAACCCCCAACTATGTTAGTAGCCCAGACGAATAAAAATGAAATCAAATTCATCATCGACAGTGGTGCAACCAACCACTTAGTGAATGAAGATGTTGGGAGACACTTATATGACGTGAAAGACGTGTCAGTCTCTACAAACATAGCCAATCAGGGAGAAACAATAAAAGCAACTAAACAAGGGAACTTACATTTGAGAAGCGATGACAATAAAACTGTATTGTTGAAAGATGTTTGGGTTTGTGATAATCTTTTTTATAATCTGCTCAGTGTAAGAAAATTGGAACAGAACAATTTCCAAGTTATCTTTGGAGATGAACAAGTAAAAATTATGAGAGATGGAAAAACTGTCCTACAAGGAAAACTAAATGGAAACTTGTATAGTATAGAACTAAAATTGAAAGAAAACTTACAGGCCAATCTAACAGAAATTGACAGCATGCTGCAGCATAGACGAATGGGTCATTCATGCAAATATCCGGCTCCAGGCATTTGTGAAGTTTGTCTACAAGGAAAGCAGACAAGACAACCTTTCAAATCAATTTCTGAAGAAAGAAAACCAAAACGTATCTTGGAGGTGGTATCAACAGACGTGTGTGGACCTATAGTGCCAGCAACTTTTAATGGGATGCGATACTATGTAAGTTTTATTGACCATTTTTCACATTTTGCTATCTGCTATTTGATTTCACAGAAAAGTGAAGTAATAAATAAACTAAAAGAGTATGTAGCTCATGTCGAAGCAAAATTTAATACGAAAATTGGACGTTTAAGGTGCGGCAACGGAGGGGAATATGTGTCCGCTGATTTTAAGAATTTCTGTTTAAAGAAAGGTATAAAAATTCAATATACCATCCCTCGCAATCCCGAACAGAACGCAGTCGCAGAACGCTATAATCGTACAGCAATGGAAAAAGCACGATGCCTCATTTTTGATGCAAAAATGGAGAAAAGAATGTGGGGCGAAGCACTGCGAACTGGTGTTTACTTGATAAACAGAACTGTCACTTCCACACTAAACAACGAAAAATGTCCAGCTGAAGTTTGGTTTGGAGAAAAGCCCAACCTGAACAAAATCAAACTTTTCGGTGCAACAGCCTACAACCACATACCAAAAGAGGATCGTAAATCAAAGCTTGATTCCCGAAGTCAAAAATTAATAATGGTCGGCTATACAGACAATGGATACAGGTTGTGGGATGAGTCCAATGGAAAAATTATTGTAGGCCGAAACGTTATTTTTGACGAACTGAAAGGTAACCCAATAATGATAGATGTAAATGACAGCGAAAATTTCAAAGAAACAACAGAAAAAGAAAAACAAACTGAAAACACAAACAAAAATCTTGAAACAGATGAAATTGAAACCGAGACAGAAGAAAACCGAAATAAAAGACCTACTTCTACACGAAAAAAACAATTACCTAAACACTTTAATGACTATGAGCTAGATCTTGAAGAAAACTTGTTAGCAGCTTTTTCTGTGGGAAATTTTATGTCCGAAGTTCCGCAGACATATGAAGAAGCAGTCCAAGACAATGAATGGAAAGCTGCAATACAGGATGAACTCGATTCTCTCAAAGAAAACGGTACTTGGGAGCTCGTACCTTACCCCGAAGAAGAAGAAATTATTAACTCCAAATGGGTGTTTCGAGAGAAAACACTTCAAGGAAAACAAATCAAAAAAGCAAGACTCTGTGCGCGTGGTTTTAAGCAGTGGTCATTTAACGATGACATCTATGCACCGGTCGCGAAAATGTTGTCTATTCGAGTGTTATTGTGTCTTTATCTTGAGTTAGATTTAAAAGTGTTACAATTAGATGTAAGTTCTGCATTTTTGTATGGCACGTTAGATAAGGCAGTATACATGGAACAACCTAAAGGGCTTCTCGCTGAGAAAAATCTTGTGTGCAAACTAGTAAAATCATTATATGGTCTCAAGCAAGCCCCGAAATGTTGGAATATGTTACTGCATAAAAACCTTACTGATTTAGGTCTTGAACGTTCTCAGAAAGATCCATGTCTGTACTTCAACATGGACACATTCCTCTTAATTTATGTTGATGACCTAATTTGTTTTTCTAAAAGCACTAAGACTTTAAATTTCATTAAAGAAGCACTTTCTAGAAATTTCAATATGAAAGAATATAAAAATTCAAAACTCATTTTTCTAGGACTTGAAATAGAAAAAAATGGAAATACATTGCATATCAGTCAGAAAGATTTAATCAATAGAATTCTAAATCGTTTTAACATGCAAGACAGTAAATTCTCCAATATTCCAATGCAACCAAAGTTACAGTTATCAACAAAAATTAGTAATTCTGAAAATTTATGTAATGAAAAACTACCTTACCGAGAGCTTATAGGTTGCTTAATGTATGTGATGCTCGGATCTAGGCCTGATTTATGTTTTTCTGTAACCTATTATAGCCAATTTCAAAACTGTTTTTCACATGAACATTTGAAAGGTGTACTTAGATATTTAAACCAAACAAAAAATGTTGGTTTAAAATTTGTCAAAAGTGGAAATCCTACTATTTGTTTATTATCATTCGTTGACGCAGATTTTGCAAACAGCATTAACGACAGGAAAAGCATTTCTGGATATTTGATAAAACTTAACAATAATTTAGTATTCTGGAAAACTAAGAAGCAAAATCTTGTGACACTATCTAGTGCTGAATCTGAATATGTCGCTCTTTCCACATGTATAACAGAAAACCTGTTTCTGGGGCAGATGATATTTGAAATTTTAAATACAGATGTTTTCCCTATAACAATCTTCGAAGACAATCAGTCTTGTATCAAAATGGCATCTACCCTTGAATCGAAACGTACAAAACACATTGATGTTAGACATCATTTTGTACGCAATTGCATTTCTGAAAATAAAATAAAATTATTGTATGTCGAAACTGCTAATCAGGAGGCAGACATTTTGACAAAACCTTTGTCAAATACAAAATTTGTTTATTTTAGAAATATCTTAAACATTGTACCTGTCTAAAGATAACTTCTCGATTATTAATTGATATATAGTTAAGTTTAGTTTGTAACTATTTTTTTTATTTGAAGTTTAGACTTAATGTGAGGTTCTAAGTATTGAGGGGTAGTATTAGATTGAAGCATTATACTCGATGCAATACTATTCAACCCACATCACGTTGAAACGGTAAACTGGATGATGGCGCCTCGGTTGAGAAGGAGGTGAACGAGTGAGACAGAACTTGTCAAAACGTATATAAGATTCTTTGGTAGTTGTACGAAAGGTTGATTAAATATAACTCGTAAATCCTTACTACTTTATTATTTAATAACCACAAAACCATATTAAACACCTTGGTTGTTCAAGTTGAAGGTATTCTCAATTCTAGACCGCTATTTGCTATGTCAAACGACCCTAATGATTTAATGCCAATTACTCCTTCACATTTCCTTCTTGGCCGTTCTCCTGATTTCATTCCGGAACCTGATTTGCAACATATCAGGTCATTCAAATTATCAAGAATTCAACATGTCCAGAAATTGACTCAACAGCTGTGGGCACATTTTTCAAAACAGTATATATCACAGCTACATACTCAATATAAATGGAAGACACCACCTACAGAAGTTAATGAAGGCCGATTAGTGCTAATAATCGCTAAAAACGATAAACAGCCCCCTTACAAGTGGCCTATTGACAGAATTTCCAGATTAATCAAAGGCAAGGATGGTGTATCTCGCACAGCAGAAGTTAAAACAGCAAAAAGAGGTGTTTTAAGATCAATGCGTCACTTGTGCAAGTTACCATTGCAAGACGAAACAAACAATTAAACAGTTATTAAAAGGTTTTAATCATAATTAATAGCTATATTTGTTATATTTTAAATGAATGTTTATTTGTATGTATGACAATCATATTTCTTTTTGAAGGTACCCTTCAAAGGGGGAGTATGTATAATTTTACTTGTTATGTTTTTTGTCTCCTTCTGCTTATCAGGGCCCGGAGTCCTTATCAATGTGAAGCCTGGGATTAATCCTGTGTTTAACATTCTTTCATTTAATTCTTCTGTTCCGAAAATTAATGTTGGTTCTCCATCTATTGTTATGGCTTGTCTAGATAGATCTTTTTGGATTAGTCCTTCTCTTAAGTTTAGGTTTACATTTGCATTATAATAGATGAATTTGTGAGTTGGATGAGTGGATCTTGATCCAGAATGGTTTGAGGTGAAGTTGTAAAATATTGAAATAAATAACAAATCCGGGTCTTCTTTAACTGCTAACTCATGTTTCTTCCCATTCCTCCAGGTACGTACGTCAAGACTTGAGGGAATGGAGGTTCAAATGAGTTTCCTTTTATTGATTTTAGTACATTTCCAATATTTTCTCTGTTTATGAGTGAAGCCCTTTTTAACAGTTTGAAGGGATGTAGGAGATAGTAAATTTCACGGTTCTGTAATTGGAAAGCTTTGTTCAAAATTGGGGCCTTGACAAAATTGGGCATTGAGCATATCAATTGATTTGTTGAAGGGTTGAAAACATCAAGACCTCTTAGCTCAGGGATTATGGTATCAGGTAGTTTAAGCTCATTTCTATTTACTATACTGACCTGTCTATAATTTACTTCTTCATCAGAGCTTTCTATTTTGCGGATCAAATGTGTAAATTCTGGTTTAGTCCATTGCAGGACCATTTCTGGTTTTTCTTTCAAAATTCTGACTGTCTCCATCGCCATGACTTTTTCTGTTGGTGCCTTTGTGTCTTTGAATCCAATTTTGCAAAAATTTGCTATCCTGACTATGCTTTCAATGAATTCTTTTTTACTGGTTCTCATTATTGTTAAGTGACCCAGTAGATCTCCGTTGTGGTCAAAAAATCCATTTGTGGATGTGCCTTCAAAGAAAATTCTTTCCACCCCCATGTACTCTCTAAATGAGTGACCTCCCCTATTTTGAGTTAGTTTTGTGGTTATATTTGCTGAGGATACTGGATAAAATTTGTAGTTCCCTTTTACAACGCAGGGGTTTATGGGAAATTTGCAAATTGCTTTGCAGTATCTGGTGAACTTGTTTTCCATCGCAACTTCTAAAAGGTTAGATGCAGGATAGTGATGTAGAAAAGCTGAATCGATGTACTTTTTTATTTTTTGAGTGTCAGATCTTGTGCGGGCTGCATGATGTAATATGTTCATACATAATTCAGTGATGAGTTGATTCTGTGTTGTAGTATGTGAGAAATATTCCCCCAAGCCTATTATTCTATAGTTGGGTTGTACTATTGCATGGATCAGATGCACTTCCTTTGGGTTCATTCCCTGAACAATGGGTAGGTGAATTGAATGAAATTTATCATGTTAGTAATGGAATTGAGTGACATGTGGCTGGTTCATGACATGTGGCATTTGGACTAAATTATAAATAAAATGTAGAATAAAAAAAATTACCATATTCTCCCAGTGAAACGCCAGGGCTGACTTTCCAATTCGCTTCTGGCGAATAACTAGGTATTTTTAATGTAATGTGAAATTATTCCTTTCTTGAAATTCTTAGGTGGCCAGAAGCATTCATTACAATTTTTACACCATTCTATCGGTACTGCCTCCGCAGCATCCTCATTGATGAATATTACAACGGCCCAGGTCATCTCAGTCAGTTGTAAAAAAGAAATTCGTAATTATATAATTGAATAATATATAGAAAGGATGTTCTAAAATTAGAGAAATATTTCAAGACCATTATTTTTGAGATCTTACTCATAAAATTTTATATAAAATTATTCTCAGATCAGTTAGTTAAAATTGGTAGTAATGGAATTGAGTGACATGTGGCTGGTTCCAATTATCTCTTTTACTTTAGAAAGGTAATATTCGGGGACTTCTTCATATTCAATATAGTTTTCCAGATCAAGGCTTTTTGCTATTGCTGATTTCCTCAATTCTTTAGGGACCTCTACACAATCAGGATTAGTTGGAACCAACTGTCTGGAATATGATGTTTCTCCGACAATGAATTTTGTATTTTCCCAATTTATCTCATTTATTGTTCTCAATTTTTTCAAATTGTTTTGGAGCAAAGCTTCTATTGAAGCCCTTGTTTCTTTTGGTGGTGTTTCCGAATGCTTCACCCAATGGTTGATTGCTTCCATTTTGCAAAGATTTCTATCTTTTCTTCTTGAGTCTTTTATGTTTGAGAATAGATTGGGGTCAGGGATGTAACTAGGTTTTAGCAACTCTGGGATGTAAGTTATTGGGTATTTCATGTTGACATTTGTCATTGCAGACATTAAGGGGTTGGGATCTTTTATCGATCTTGAGTTTCGTTCTATTGATCTTATATTACATATTGAGTTTTCTCGCAAAACTTTTATGGTTTCTTCATCACTGTTTATTATTTCCTCACAAGCATTTAATAATCGTTTCTTCCTTTCTATTGCTTTTTGATCAGTATTATTTTCCATTTTGTTGATTATAGATTCTTATTGTTACGCATACCATCTGTTATAAATAAACAAAAGGGTATTCTCGACGGTAGATAATTCAATAGGTTTTATATATCTTAAGGATTCCGTCATAAGGAGGGCTTAATAAAACTCTTATCTACTACCCAACGTTTCGAAAATTTTTATTTTCTTTTTCAAGACTGAAATATGAACATTTTTTTTTTGGTAGGTATATCTTTTGTGAAATAATTTTTTAAAACTTACGTGTTAAGTGAGTTAATAATTTACAAAACTAAACTTCTTATTCAGAAAGTAAAACATATTCTTTGTATGTAAGAAATTTCATATAATACATTGAAGGCACTATTTTGATGTGGAATGTCAAAACTCAAGTGACATTTTTTAATATTTTTTAAGGTTGAGTAATAACAGAGTTGTTGTGACTAACTTTATAACTTAGAAGTCTTGATTAATAGTACCATGACTTGTCACTTAATCATGATCCTATTAAAGAAGGGAGTCATATATATATTATCTATTCGCAATTGTTGAAAAGACACAGTTGTGATACAATTTACTCTCACTAATTACCTCACTAAAATCTCAAGATAACAATAGCCCTCCTTACGACGGAATCCCTAAGATATATAAAACCTATTATATTGTTATTATATAAAATGTCAAATAATAAATAAGAAAATAAAAAGAAACATCAATGTAAATAATTATAATATAATATAAATTGTAAAATTTAGCATAGGAAAGTGTTCGTTTATCACTAACGCGAATAGAGTTAAAGTGACAGCGACAAGCGCGAAATAATTGGATAATACAATTATTTAAAAAAATCAAGCAACTAGTTATTTGGATACAGGTAACTAAATACAGAAAAAGAAAAAATGAGGGAGTTTGTTGAGTAGGAACAGGGAGAGTAACGAGAGAAAAGAAAAAGGGTTGGTGTGTGAGAATTAAATTTTGAAAACTAAAATTAAAATAAGTGAAATGTTAACAAAATTCTTAAAATTAGAGAAGAATAAACATGGAAAGCATGGTAAAGGACAATTAACACTTACCTGTTCATTTATAACATGTAAAGTTGTATTCCTGGTAAGACAAATTTATTACTTTGTATAAAATAGCAAAGTGAATAATTAATTCACATTCCAAGACATAGACTAGATCCAGAAACATAATATTGTTATGTTGATAGCTGTATTTTGATATTGGAGATTTCAAAATCCATCTCTAATTTCGAGAGAGAACCGCCATTGTGGTATTTTATCACCTAGAATAACAAACAATTTCGTTTATAAAACATACCTATTTTTAATGTTTGACAAACAATTAGTGAATATCTTTTGTTCAATAAATAAAATAAACTTAAATGTGTTCAAATAAAGTTTATCAAAGTTCAACATAAATTCATTTGTCTATTTCTTTAATCTTAGAAAAGAGCCGCCCCAAGAGATATAGAGTTATAAAAAAGGATAAGTACTAATAATTGAATAATTATTGTATTGAATCAAGCAATAATATAATAATAATATAATATATATATATATATATATATATATATATATATATATATATATATATATAAATTACTAGAAATATTTGCCAACTCAGTAACGGAGACGATTTATGTGGGGATGTGGCAATAAAATACCAGAGAGTACTCTTTTTAAAATATATTCCAAGCTTTCGAATATAACATATTCATTCTCAAGAAATTATTTAAACGAGGATGTCGGTATAATTGTAAAAATAGATAAAAATAAAATTTTATAATTGACATAAACGTTCATTACAAATTAAACTCAAAAAACCTCAATACGGAATGTGTAACCTACAACAAGATTTGATGCGGACCGCTGAGCCCAAAAGCCGAAATGAGAGCTGACTTTGTAACACCTCCTTCTTTAGATATGGGGATAGTTGCGTGTCCTAGTCTTAGCTCATTTATTCTCAGTGAGAATGCCACAAACATGTCTAGATATGGGCCCATTGTCCCGTACCAATTCGTTCTGTCTCCTGGGGTGAAATTCTTATATATCAAACCTTCTTTGCTAGCAGCGTCCAACCATACCTTTTTGATGGACTCTCTCTCTATGTTGTACTCAAGGGTTTTATAACTTAACTTATAGCCGCTTTCTTGATCATGTTGCTATTGGTTCCCAAGACACCCTGCCTTTGGATGTTGTGAGCGGTAAGAAGAATTGTTGTTATATAACTGCTCAGACTAATATCTGCCTGCATGTCAGCTGCGGTGTTTGCTAGTAAAGTTTGATGTGCTTGGCTTTCTGCAGCATCGTCTGTTTCCATTCGTGGGTTCACCATTTTGGCCAACTCGGTAATAATGCTTTCGTATGCCCTCAGGATTGCTCCTAGACATTTCTGTTTCAATGTAGTGTCTAATTCCAGCCTTGGTCATTTGGGATTTGGCATAGCCGTTAGAGTGTCTGGATCAACCAATGTGTTTTGTGCCATTATTCTTGTCGATTAGTCTCTCGATTATTTCAAAGATTTTATCTTATTTGCTTCAGGATCGGTTTCTACTCCCATATTTCAATTATATCATTAGATACGCACAACATTCAAGAATTTACAAGTAAATTGCAAATAGCTAGGCGTTTTTTCCCGATAAATTGAAACGCTTATTTCTTTCGAAATTACTACCGAATTTTGAATCGAATCATCTTATTATTTGAGCAAATTGTTATGACTTTTTCACTACGCAGGTATTATTTGATATTGTTTGAAATGAACTTAAACTTTCGTTCTATGTATGGTTTTGGTCATTAGGGATAGATATAAGTGGATAGGTATGGAACCATTTATCATATTTTTAGTACCCGCGGTTCAGTACACTTCATATATATATATATATATATATATATATATATATATATTTATCCCTCTAATATAGTTTAGTGGAACTAAATAACACAAGTATTGGATTATAGTAGCACCCTCTGGATGTTAGTGATGCTACGGCTGGATAATAGTGGTGCCGAACTATATTTGACTTAATATTCGGTGGTCTGAATAAATTAATCGTTTCGATCTAGTAGGATCCTGTCATTGCTGTTGGTATGGACTAGGCGAATAAGGTTCAAAAAAATAGAAGTAAATAAAATAAAACCAATGTAGTAACGATGGTTGCCTATTGTATAGCTAAAGTACAGCAATCAGATACTATTTTCCTGAGTCCTATACGTAGTGTGTTCATAAATGTTGATTTTGTGCAATGTTACCTTTATTTTTAGCAATATCAGAAATTGGCAAACCACTTATTTTGACAAACCGCGAATACGACTAAAACAAAATTTATATGGTTATATATGTTAGGATTAAGAGAATGAAGACCTTGTATAAAGAATAACTTTTTTCTGAAAAGTAATAATAAAAAAGTGTTTCACATTATTTCAACCTGCGAACAAGTGTCATATTCGATCACCAATAGAGTTGCCGCACTGAAATGATTGAAAGTTATCCTCGAGATGAAAGAAGAATACGAAAAAAATATAATCATTCCAACAAATTACCTACTATGTTGTGAAATGACATTTTTATTATTAGTTGTAGGGAAAAAACATACAAAAGCCAATGATGAGTAGCTTAGACAACACTGCACTTCGATGTCCAAAGGATATATAATAGAAGCAGACAGTGACAGATAATGTTTCTGACATTTTTCAGTTTTGAATTGATATGTTGATTTCAAAACGCCAGGAAATCTATTTAATACGATTTTGACACATGATATTGTGTGCACACTGAGCCAACATCATTATTCATTGATTGGAATATATTTGAAAGGATTTCATCTCTTAGTGGGGTCTTCCCCATTATGGTAGATGTTTTAAATAGTTTTTAGTTACCACAGTGTACATAAATCTTCTCTCTTTTAGATTTTCCGAAAAATATACCTACTATTATTTTTTATTTAATTTCTTTCTTAATATTGAATTTGTTTGAATTAATACAAAAACCAATTGATTTTAGTCGGAAATAATTTGTTCATTCGAACTACTGCAGTTTTTACGTACCAGACCACACACATATTGTTCTATTTTTTTTGCGAAATAACCCTTTTTATTTCGTTTTAAAAATTGAATTTATTTGAATTTAAAAAAACAACTAATATTTGACAGCAACATAAATAACAGATCTACATATTTTGTCGCGGGTACAAGCTAATGAGTCTATAGGTATATTTGTGCTGCTTCTCTTATCTGCGGAGGGGTTACATTCATTTCAGTGTCTGATTCGCTTTCCATATTAAATTTTCTTGTAATTTTGATTTAAATTCAGTATAATAATTAAAATTCTAGCTATCAGCTATATTGTAATCGCTAGAACTCACCCTGTGACGGCCGGTCTGGGCCTCACCCTGTAGATGCAGATAAGCCCAAACCTCTTAGCAATTGTCTTTCACCCTTGAAATGTAGAGCGATGAGTTGTTATCGCAAAAACCCTTGACGAAGGGATGTTAGGGATGACGCATTTATATTTTGTTTTCCATAAAGTAATACCTATACTGATTTGAGTTACCTACATTTAATTACTTATATTATTGTAATGTTTTTTTTTGTTATTTATTTAAATAGTTTTTACCGGTGCAGGGATAAAATTATATACACTATGGCTAATTACTATCTATTTATTCAAAGAAACACACACACTGTATTGAACTTAATTTATATACACGCTCTACTTAATGTCTACTAATTTATTTACACTCGGTAAATTAGTTTTAATTTATTTTCACCACTTGGATTTTTACACTATTTATCTGCACTATTTAATTCACTGTAACTAACTCTTTACTGTCCGTTCACTAATTTCGAACTAACTAACTAACTAACTATTTACGCACTCGAAAACCCGCGTATATATAGTCCTTATCGGTTCTGGAAAGTTCTAGTATTTTATGACGCTCCACATATGCGTAAATACTGCAATAGACCAGAAGGTTCTGGAAAGCGCATTCGCCAAAATTTATGATCGAGGGACAGGACCGGCTTTGAGTTGGTGACCTAGCAACATTGCCCCCTCCTTAATAGGAAGTTCCTCCTGGAACTTCTGTGTGGCCAGGACTGCATGTTTAAATCGGCAACTGGACCCATTTCTACACTTTCCGGTCGTATGGAAATAACAGGGCACTGTCTTCATTGTACAATGATAACGGGGGGTACAGCTGCAGATTTATATGTGGACACCGGTACCTTCGAAGATCACTTCCATCATATTCCTGATGGGTCGCCAATCCAACTGGTTGCTCTCTAACTTAGGCATAGCTAGTTTCTTCACGTTGGATTCCAGCACATGGTCTCGAAGGCTACGTAGCGCTTCCCACACATTCCGGTAGGTGGATTGATCTTGAAATTCGTTCTTTGTTTCCAGGTAGAAGATGTACCGTAAATAGTGTTTGAGTCTCCGTGTCTTGCCAGGGGTGGGAATCTGTTCTTCTAGTTTTTCTAGTTGCCCAAACTTCTTTCGGAAGACGGTTGCCAGGCCTCGTGCGTTTTTAACCCATTAGCGCCCAGATTATTTTTGTGCCTCCTATCATTATTTCCTTCGGTGAAAATACTAAAAAATACATAATAAGACTGGAAAAAATATCAACAAGTTAGTTTTCGAGATATCTGATGTTGCCATATGGCAACACTGGGCGCCCATGATGAGTAAAATATCTAATTAGGTATCTTGATCGGAAATATAAATTCCAGTCTTCGATTCATGGAAGGCAGTTGAAGTACGATTTATTTTCATTAGGAATTTATTCGTGAACTCATATGACAAACGAAAATATTGAACTAACGTAGGTGGAAAGGCTTGAAACAGTTTATACACAATGCAACATCGCACTTCGCACACATGGTTCTGATGATTGATTTGCATGTACTTGCAGCGCACCGTCTCTTCTTATTTTCCGGGGTATGTTGGACGAAGTGGTCAGTTCGATCGAATCTGATGTCATTTGATATTCGGCTATCAGAAGAAGATTCTATAGAAGCTGTTCTTCTCCCAGTTCTTTTAGGAAGGACTTGATATTTTTTCAAATATACATTGGCTATTTCTCTTCTAAAATCCAATTGCGACACTTTTTCTTTCCGAGATTTGTTATACAATAGCCAACTGTTTTGCAACGCTACGTCTAGGAGCCAAGTAAATAGAGGCCAGTACCATTTCTTGCCCCTGGCTCCTATTCGATAGCATGCTAGATTTTGATCCATTTGATCAGTTCCCCCCATAAATGTGTTATAATTTGCGATAGCGAATGGCCGAGGAATCTATTACGCTTTTGCTGCTGAGAAAATCTTTGAACTTGTCCCACCTCTTGAGTACCGCTAGACGAAGAGATTATTGTGACGACAGCATTATCCATCCATCTGATGTATAGATGACCATCTGTTTTTTCTACAGCAGTTTCAAAAGTACCACGAGCTTTTTTAGCGAACAAATTTTTGTTCGTTATAGGGCATTGAGCTGGAATTCGGTTTTCCCGTATTGTGCCAATAGCAGAGTATCCTCTAAATCTCAGGAAGGAATATAATGCAGGATTTGAAAATAAATTGTCCATATAAAAATGATAACGTTGATCTCTTTTTATCATTGGAAGTTCATCCAATATAATCAGCAGTGGGCTCGCAGCTTTACCAAATAAGATATCATCTTGCGTAATTGCTTTGCGACTTTTTCCCTGATAGAGGTCGAAATTCACTAGGTAGCCATCTTTGGTATTGATGCTCCATACTTTATAACCGAATCTTATGGGCTTGCCCCTGATAAATTGTTTGCAGCTATGCCTACCATAATATTTCACCATGCTTTCGTCATAAGATAGGTCTCTCTCTGGGATGAAATTTTGTATACATTTTTTCTTCAGCATTTCCATAAAAGGCCTTATCTTCCATGCTTTATCCATTTGATCCATTTTGGTGTTATCCGCACAATGTATGAATCGACAAATCTCCAGATAACGGTTACGGCGCATCGCATGAAAGACAGCTGTATTGCGCATATCGTCACCGGAGTCCCAGTAGTTTCTCTTTGCAGGAAGATTGTTGTAGCCACTGACGAATAGAATAGCAATGAAACAACGAATTTCATCACTAGAGATTTTTGGATCCGGGCGGTTCAAGAACAAAGCATATCGTCGGCTCTCATTCACTAAATAGTCTATAATATCCGCATCAATGAATTGTTCGAAAATTTCAACTGCATATTCTGAATAGTTTGCTTGAGGAAATATGGAATTTTGTTCAACATCAAAATCTGCACCTAACTCCCAGGTTGGTTTGAAACTTTTTTTTCTATTGATTCTCTTGTCCAACCAATGTTTCACATTTTCGTCCAACAGAGTTGACGCAGCAGTAGGCTCAATCGTCTCAAACTCCTGAGCGCCCGTAGGTATTTCATTCTGCACAATGACTTCAACTCCCCCTATTCTGTCATTGTTTGGCATCTTGATTTCGGCAGGAGCGCGTAATTGCCGAGAAGTAAGGTTATCAACTAACCTACGAAAGAAATTATTATTATTTTATTGCAATGAAAAAATATAAAAATTATATGATTTACCCTCCCTCGTCTTCATCTGCGGAATCTTCATCTGTATCCACATTCGGCTCTGGTGGCTCAATGTAAATATCACCTTCGATATCATCATTGAATGCGATGTCTAATGCTTCTGCCAACGATAAACCGTTCCTGGAGTGAAAATATAAAACTATCAGATTTGCAGAGCATAAGCGCCTAGTGTTGCCATATGGCAACAGTGAGATTCTGATATATATAACTCGTGTGAATTTCATCTGAACGTTCACCAATTATCAGGATGAGAAATATGTATGTACCTATAATAACATTTATACTATAGCATCACCATCTATTTGCATTCAATCAGTCAAAAAAATACTGACGTGAAACGAATATCCATAATTTCTCGAGTTCACGTACCACTAATATTCTGGAACCACACAAACCAAGCCTATTACGTCAAGAATGCAACTGCTGTTACAGACTCGACGAATGGTCTATTGAGCATCGAATAGATTCCCCACCGTTACTTTAAATTGTGCCCCACTCTCTCGAAAGCTATTAAAATGCAGCGTGTATACTGTTGTCATATGGCAACACTGGGCGCTAATGGGTTAATACTGGCTGGGATGTTGTGTGCCAGTGAATAGTCTTCCGGGAGCGTGAACAAGTCTTATCGCTGCTCTGTAGTGACTCCAAATCTAGCCTTACCGGTACCTCCATATGCGCCCATAAACTCTTCGAAGGCAGGGTCAGAATCTTCCTGGACATGGTTCACTCTTTCTTCTATGTCATGGTCTCCTCCGAATGGCGCTAGTCGATTTTGGTGAACTACTTTCGGTTTTCCATTGGGGATCTTGCTTATGCGATAGATGACGTCATTGATCCTCTTCTTGATCAAGTACGGACCCTCCCAAAATCTTTGTAATTTTGGAGAAACGCCTTTTCTCCTCGTCGGGTTGTGTAACCATACTTTGTCCCCTTCTTGGAAACTGCCTTCTGTGGCCTGCGTGTCGTACCGTTTTTCATTCTGTCGCTGGCAACTTGAAGATTCGTTCGGATCAATTCGTGTACGTCGTCCATCCTTCTTCTCAACTGGATTACGTAATCTTCTCCAGCTAGATCCTTTCCAGGTCGACAACCAAATTCTAGGTCACAAGGAAGCCTCATTTCGCGTCAAAATAAAATTTTTGCAGGTGTTTGACCTGTGGACTCATTGATGGCGGATCGACAAGCCAGTGCAAACAGGGAAAGATATTGGTCCCAATCTCTCTGGTGGCTGGAGACTACCTTGGACAGGTATTTTCCAATAGTCCTGTTCATTCTCTCGACCATTCCGTCTGACTGTGGATGCAACGCCGTTGTCCTGGTCTTCTTCATTCCCAGCTTGTTACAAATTTCCTGGAATACATGGCTTTCGAAATTCCTTCCCTGATCGCTGTGGACTTCCAAGGGCACTCCATATCGGCAGATGAATTCCTTCACCAATACATCCGCGACAGTTGTGGCTTCTTGATTCGGGATCGCGTAAACTTCTACCCACTTTGTGAAATAATCCATCACGACCAGGATGTATTTACCACCATTTTCTGTCGTCGGGAATGGTCCAGCGATGTCTAAAACAATCCTTTCGAATGGGCTTTCAACATTATACTGCTTCATGGGGGCCGTCCTCTTGCGATGTGGTCCATTACCCGTAGCACAAGTCGTACACTTCTTACACCAGTCCTTCACATCGTCGGAGCTATTCATTCAATAAACCTTTCACGGACTCGCTGAAGGGTTTTCTTCACTCCCAGATGACCTCCTGTTGGACTGTCGTGTAACTTCCTCAGTACCTCAGCTACTCTCGTTCTCGGGATGACTAACTGTCTTCTATTCTCGGAGCCATCATCATTTTCAAGAATTCGTTTCAACAGGCCTTCTTCCAATACAAGGGAGTCCCACTGAGCTCAATATGTCTTGAGTGTCGGTGAAAGTCTTGACACTTCTTGCCAGGTGGGTCGCCGATTTTCTTCCTTCCATTGCCGGATCATCTTCAGGTGAGGATCATTCTCCTGATCTTCTCTGATCCTGGTTGGTGACCATTCTTCATTAACAACTGTAGTTCTTGAAACTGCAGCTTCCTTAGATTCTGCCTTGTTGCAGTGGGAACAGTCTGCTGGGCATGGTTGTCTAGACAGAGAGTCGGCATTTCGGTGGCTCACACCAGCCCGATGTTCGATGTTGAAATCGTTCTCTTGAAGTCGTTCAATCCATCTAGCGATCTGGCCCTCGGGATTCTTGAACTGCATCAACCACTTGAGTGCTGCATGATCAGTCCGTATCAAGAAATTTCTCCCATAGAGATACTGGTGAAAGTGTTCCACAGACTCCACTACCGCCAAAAGGTATCTTCACGTGACGCAGTCGTTTCGTTCTGGTTTGGAGAGCACTTTACTGAAATATCCCAGCACTCTTTCCTGTCCTCCTTGGATCTGTGAGAGCACTCCTCCAATCCCTACGTTGCTTGCATCAGTGTCAAGGATGAAGTCTCCCTCTGGTAGCGGATATCCTAGTATCGGCGCCGTGGTTAAACGTCTCTTCAGGGTTTCAAAAGCATTTTGACATTCTTCATCCTAATGAAAGGTCTGGTTTCTTCTGTGAGTCGAGTTAGTGGCTTGGCAATGTCTCCAAACTTCCTTATGAGCCTTCGGTAGTATGTGCGAAGTCCAAGGAAGCTCCTAACTTGATGTTTGTCGGTAGGTTGCGGCCATTGCTTGATGGAAGCAATTTTCTCTGGATCCACGGATCCACCGCCACTCCTTCATTGCTCACAATATGACCCAGATAGTTGACTCGGTTTTGGAATATTTGACATTTCTTCGGGTTCAACATGAGCTGGACAACATTATTATACTAATTTTTCGGATAAACTTTCGTTTAGCTGAAATGAGTTCTGTAAGAAATATTCATTTATTCACGAATTTTTTTTGCGGAAATGCATAATTTTCTTTTTTTCGACTTCAGAATAGCTGAAACCAGTTACAAGAAAAAACGTTTCTGTTTTATATTTCAGATAATTCTCTAAACATAAACACGCAAAAAACTTCTTGCGGAATATACCATTTTCATTTATTGATAAAATATCGTAGAATTCAGAATGATTCGAACTATACTCGGAAATTGGACTCCGTAAACAGGCGTATACAAAAACGTTTGTCTCTTGAGATTTTTGAAGCGATATAAGCTGATGAGAATAGATATTATTCATTGATCTGTGTTAAAGGTCGGGAAGAGGATTAAACTCAATTTGGCGTACTCAATTCATACGAAATTTCATGCAAATATGTCCAAGGAATAAAAAGTTTCATCCAAACTTTTATCGCCTATTTCACCCCCTTGGGGGTTGAATTTTGAAAAATCCTTCTTTTGTGGATGCCTACGTCATATGAGGAATACGTGTGCGGAATTTCAATTTTCTAACCTCAAGGGTTTGGCCTGTGCATTGATACCTCAGTCAATCACTTTTGCCTTTTATATATATATAGAAGATAGATAGATAAATAAGATGGAGTGACGAAGCGCCCACTTCAATAGTTTAGATTACTTAGGAAACACCCTGTATATAGATCACTAATCGGCTGTAGCAAAACCATTTGTTTTTATTTTTAAATGAAATGATTTTATTTCATATATTATATTCTATTTTTTTGAAGTTTAAACGCGGGCACATTTTGTTTATTGCTAGTTGGATGATTCCAAAAATAGAATGTTTGTTGTAACACATCTTTATTGCTTTCTTTGCATAACATTAATAAATTTATTTCTGTTAATTCGTTGGATAGACTACTAATATGTGAATCTTGGTTGAGTAACTGTATAATAGTTCATGATTTATTAAATATTGTTGGGCTAACGATATCCGGGGGACCCACGAACCAGTAAAAAAATACAAATCAAAAATATTTGCCATTTTTCGATATACATTGAACACTAGATAAAAAAACTTTCAACTGCATTATGAAACAGCTTATACAGGGTTATTTATAAGTAATGGGGCATATGGTAACCGTAGGTTAAGAAGATGAAAATAAAACTATTTTACTAAATAATGAGGGGTCTGAGGTCACTCCTTCCTGATATACAGGGTGTTGAAGTTAGAAAAAATCTAATATTTTTGTTAATTATTCAGCTATTTTTCTAGATTCAGGCATGAAAATTAAGGTAGGGCTATTTTTTGGAACGACGAATAAAAATATGATAGTATATTCAAGGTATAAATAATATGTCTCCACTTACACCGTATTGAATAAAAGAAATCAGCCATAATTTTTTTCATAGTTGAAAAAAGTTAAAAATACAATTTAGAAAGACCTAACCTAACGGAACGAGTTGTGGAATAGAATTGTAGAAGTGAAAAAACTAAAAAACACGCTTTATAGGTAATCGAACTGAAAAGTTAAAAATAATTCTTAATTTAAGAATAAAATGATTAACGAGAAAATTAATGTCATTGTGATAATGACAAAGTTTTATGTGGTTTACCACATTTATAATAACCTTTGTAGGTACATCGAGTACTTAGATGGTTACTTTTAAAACAATTGAGACATAAATACATTCTTTCAGATTCCGTTAAACTTAAAAATCGTTCACAACGAAATAAAGGATGTTTACTCAATTTATCCCTGGGTATTATTATTATCATATGCAAAAAAACTTTTACCTTTTGACGTCTATTGATCACGCTTTACTAAAATATGACAATTTTTTACAGGTTATCCTGGATATCCCCATAGGGCTGATAATACCTAAGCTTTAATATTTGTACATTCAAATCTTCTTCTTTTTCCTATTCATATGTATTAACTCAATCACAAGATAGGTCACTTACTATTTGGTCTAGCCAAAATATTAAACATCAAGTAGGTATTACATAAAATGTAACTTCTGTCATTCTGACGATGATATGTCAATATCGAAATAATTATCAATATCCTTTCATAATTTTTTCATTAAATAATGGAATTAATTAGAAACAGTTAGTTTCATTTATAACATTAATATGAGTAGATTCCACAAAGTAAGGGTCCAAACAGTAAATTCAGTTGTAAATATCTTATAAAAATCATTTGAATTAACTTCAACTGAATTCATTATTTAAATAAATTTGAGTTTTGATCTAAATTTACTTTCTAGTAGTTTTCATATTTTATGTGTTTTACTTTCTTGCTACATACTCGTATAACTAATATAGATAAGGCATATATAAAAATCTGGTAAAAAAACCGATTTTGATTGGAAGAATTTGCTTTTTTCTCGTTTAAACAACTATATCCCAAAATTTTATCAGTTCTTTCTTGAAGTCATAAAAACTAAATGCGAACAAGAATTCTGATTCTTGGGGTATACAACATAGACATTTTTTTTCGAGAAAACTCATTTTTGGACATACCTAACTAGCATTTGTTAAAACTAATAAAATTTTTATATTATGATTATCCCTATTTGTTCTACTCTATTAAAAATAATATCAAACTCGTTGATTAATTAACCTAGACAATAATTAAACTATATCTCAGTTCTTCCAACGAGTGATTATATTGCTTTCAATTTTGTAAAAAAAACAAATATCTACATATCTTAGAAAACTACTCAATTTTTAGTGATTTAAAATCGTTTGTCTAACTCGATACTTTTTGAGGGTGTGTGATTCAAAGATATAACTAAATGAAACCTACATAATTTTGTAGAGGACTCTTTAATCACAGGAAAAGCAATTCTACAACTTTTCTTGGTAGGACCGAATTTTGAAAATATCCCTTAAAGGCCAATCTAAAATTCTAATTGTTGGTACACCTGTACTTGAAATGTGAGCGCAAACGCAAAAACTTAGAATAATACAATGATTATTGTTAAGAAAAATGTTGTTTATCAAATTCGAGCTCAGAGCTATTTTCAAAGTTCGGTCCTACTAAAAAAAAGTTGTGGAATTTCATTTCCCATGCTCCAGAGTGTCCACTGCAAGATTATATAGGTTCCATTTGTTATACTTCCGAATCACTCAAACTCATAATTTCACTGTGATTTTACTCCACTATTTACCCAATATACTAGTATGTTGAGTTTCAAAGTTTCCGCCGGTATGCAACTTAGTCCGCACGAAAACTCACTAAATAAACGAACCAGGTTTTTTGCATTTTGGTTTGTATCAGTTCCAATTATTAATAAATCTGATGACAGACCTTTATTGGAAAATAATACCAGCTATTGTCACATTTCCATGTCTTGGCTAATTATGTTTTACACGTGGAAACACAAAACTCTAGTTCACCGGCAACTGTCAAATTGCTGTTGAAAACCAGCAGTCCGAAAAAGCTACTTTAAATATCAGTCGTCCAAAAAATATGATGAAGTTCATAAAGTCATTTCGCAAGTCTTGCAGAGAGTTGCTACAAAATGAAATCAATGAAAAAAAAACAAATAAACTGAATTTGTGATAGGTATTTGCATTGTTATCTAAATGATCATTAGGCCGAATGGTCACTTCTGGAAGAATTAGTTCTATAATAATGGATAAAAAAACAAAGAAAAAAGGAAAATATCAATACAGTATTACTAAATTAATGTATTTCTCTACTACCGTTCTTAAAGTACAATCTTTTCGCACATTTCAGAGTTCGTGAAACTTTATTTTACGCACTTAGTGAGTGAATAAATAAGTTCTAATTTAATCTTATTGAAAGTTCTTATAAAAATAAATAATGATGGATATTAAATCTTTAATTTTTTTGAGTTTAATCATACATTAAAACTTATTTGAATTCAGTATAAATACCTGCATATTAAATGATGAAATAAAACAAGTTAATTTGTATAAATCTCCATTTTATTTTGAACTGGCGTTCAATTTATAATTGAATGCAGCTATGCAATGTAAGGGTAAAGTCAGGTGCAAATATTGCGGAGAAAATCACGATCAGGAAGCATGCGAATTAAAAAATAATCCAAAATGTATAATGTGCGGGGGCGAACACAACGCTATGGAGAGAAATAAATGTGATGAATACAACAATCAAAAATCTAATAAAGAAACGATGGTAGTTGAAATGTATCATATAATGAGGCAAAAGAAAAATATAAAAATAGTTATGCAACGGTAGTAAAAAACAAAGTAGTAGGATCTTGTTATACGGTAACAAAAAAATCAAAACCGAACGAGTATATACCGAGAAAAAGAGTTCTATCAGAAGAACACCGGGAAATTTTGGAAATTCCAAATGTAGAGTCTCAGACGGCTTATGAGACGTTTAGAAACGTAACGTCTTATCATAATATGTTAAAAAATGAAAAACATAAAATTAGCTTTGTTAATGAAATATTAAATATAATTAATAGCTTTTTAGAAAAAAATTCAGTAAATAAAAATGAAAATCTAATTTGTGATGATCTTAGAAACGATCTATTAAAATACATTACTGAAATTGAACATGTTTAAGGTGGTCCAGTCGAACGGCAGATCGGTAGTTTCAAATAAGGGAGTTCTGGAAAAATTTATATTTGATAAAAACATTCAGGTAGCTTTGCTTAATGAAACTTGGTTCAAACCAAGTTCAATTATTAATTTCACAGGTTTTAATATGATAAGGAGTGATAGAGAAGATGGGTATGCAGGAGTCGCTATTTTAATAAAGAAAAGTTTTTGTTTTAAAGAGATAATATTGACAAAAACTATAGAAGGAGTGATGTGCATAGGAGCGGAAATACATTTTTCAGACAGTAATAAAATAAACTTTTATTATGAATTAATACAGTTTCCTGTAAAATTGTCGTATTTAGTAAAGCGTTTTAACAACAGATGTCGAAGAATAAAAATATATTATTCTACGCTTCACAACAAGTTTTGAAAAATATTTTTCAAAAACAGTGACCGTTCAACAAAGAAGAAACAACTACTTCCCGGGCTACATGCCCCGACAGATATTGAATTACACTTCTAAGTCAAACGGGGTTGGTAAATCTACAAGATTTAAACCAACCATTCTGGTTTGCAACTAGAAGGGATAACACAACTTGTAGACCGGTTTCGGCGTATTGCGCCTCATCAGTACAAGGTATATGTTATCGTCCGAGAGTTAATCTCGGACTGAAATGTGACTATAATCAACAACGGTACATATTGTCCAGTTACGGAAATATTTTTGTTGCGAAAATAGCGACATCTCACCTCTAAGTCACAAACCAAAATTCGAACGAGACAACAAATCACGTGGATTCGAGACAAAAATGAATTAATACAGTTTCCTGTAAAATTGTCGTATTTAGTAAAGCGTTTTAACAACAGATGTCGAAGAATAAAAATATATTATTCTACGCTTCACAACAAGTTTTGAAAAATATTTTTCAAAAACAGTGACCGTTCAACAAAGAAGAAACAACTACTTCCCGGGCTACATGCCCCGACAGATATTGAATTACACTTCTAAGTCAAACGGGGTTGGTAAATCTACAAGATTTAAACCAACCATTCTGGTTTGCAACTAGAAGGGATAACACAACTTGTAGACCGGTTTCGGCGTATTGCGCCTCATCAGTACAAGGTATATGTTATCGTCCGAGAGTTAATCTCGGACTGAAATGTGACTATAATCAACAACGGTACATATTGTCCAGTTACGGAAATATTTTTGTTGCGAAAATAGCGACATCTCACCTCTAAGTCACAAACCAAAATTCGAACGAGACAACAAATCACGTGGATTCGAGACAAAAATGAATTAATACAGTTTCCTGTAAAATTGTCGTATTTAGTAAAGCGTTTTAACAACAGATGTCGAAGAATAAAAATATATTATTCTACGCTTCACAACAAGTTTTGAAAAATATTTTTCAAAAACAGTGACCGTTCAACAAAGAAGAAACAACTACTTCCCGGGCTACATGCCCCGACAGATATTGAATTACACTTCTAAGTCAAACGGGGTTGGTAAATCTACAAGATTTAAACCAACCATTCTGGTTTGCAACTAGAAGGGATAACACAACTTGTAGACCGGTTTCGGCGTATTGCGCCTCATCAGTACAAGGTATATGTTATCGTCCGAGAGTTAATCTCGGACTGAAATGTGACTATAATCAACAACGGTACATATTGTCCAGTTACGGAAATATTTTTGTTGCGAAAATGTTTGTGACTTAGAGGTGAGATGTCGCTATTTTCGCAACAAAAATATTTCCGTAACTGGACAATATGTACCGTTGTTGATTATAGTCACATTTCAGTCCGAGATTAACTCTCGGACGATAACATATACCTTGTACTGATGAGGCGCAATACGCCGAAACCGGTCTACAAGTTGTGTTATCCCTTCTAGTTGCAAACCAGAATGGTTGGTTTAAATCTTGTAGATTTACCAACCCCGTTTGACTTAGAAGTGTAATTCAATATCTGTCGGGGCATGTAGCCCGGGAAGTAGTTGTTTCTTCTTTGTTGAACGGTCACTGTTTTTGAAAAATATTTTTCAAAACTTGTTGTGAAGCGTAGAATAATATATTTTTATTCTTCGACATCTGTTGTTAAAACGCTTTACTAAATACGACAATTTTACAGGAAACTGTATTAATTCATTTTTGTCTCGAATCCACGTGATTTGTTGTCTCGTTCGAATTTTGGTTTGTGACTTAGAGGTGAGATGTCGCTATTTTCGCAACAAAAATATTTCCGTAACTGGACAATATGTACCGTTGTTGATTATAGTCACATTTCAGTCCGAGATTAACTCTCGGACGATAACATATACCTTGTACTGATGAGGCGCAATACGCCGAAACCGGTCTACAAGTTGTGTTATCCCTTCTAGTTGCAAACCAGAATGGTTGGTTTAAATCTTGTAGATTTACCAACCCCGTTTGACTTAGAAGTGTAATTCAATATCTGTCGGGGCATGTAGCCCGGGAAGTAGTTGTTTCTTCTTTGTTGAACGGTCACTGTTTTTGAAAAATATTTTTCAAAACTTGTTGTGAAGCGTAGAATAATATATTTTTATTCTTCGACATCTGTTGTTAAAACGCTTTACTAAATACGACAATTTTACAGGAAACTGTATTAATTCATTTTTGTCTCGAATCCACGTGATTTGTTGTCTCGTTCGAATTTTGGTTTGTGACTTAGAGGTGAGATGTCGCTATTTTCGCAACAAAAATATTTCCGTAACTGGACAATATGTACCGTTGTTGATTATAGTCACATTTCAGTCCGAGATTAACTCTCGGACGATAACATATACCTTGTACTGATGAGGCGCAATACGCCGAAACCGGTCTACAAGTTGTGTTATCCCTTCTAGTTGCAAACCAGAATGGTTGGTTTAAATCTTGTAGATTTACCAACCCCGTTTGACTTAGAAGTGTAATTCAATATCTGTCGGGGCATGTAGCCCGGGAAGTAGTTGTTTCTTCTTTGTTGAACGGTCACTGTTTTTGAAAAATATTTTTCAAAACTTGTTGTGAAGCGTAGAATAATATATTTTTATTCTTCGACATCTGTTAAACTTTTATTCTTTATACAATGATGAATTAATACAGTTTCCTGTAAAATTGTCGTATTTAGTAGAGCGTTTTAACAATAGATGTCGAAGAATAAAAATATATTATTCTACGCTTCACAACTAGTTTTGAAAAATATTTTTTACATCTCTCTTATTTTATAGATCCTTCATCATATCAATTTTAGATTACGGGTCTGTATTTTATTCACAAGCAGCACCAACCCATCTAAAAAAATTGGAAATAGTAACGAATAAGTGCGTGCGTCTATCACTAGGAGCAATGAAAACTACACCAATTAGTAATTTATCGGTAGAAGCGGTAGAAATGCCACTAAAGTATAGAAGACAATATCTAACATTCAAATTCATTTTCAAATTGCACGAAAAACAAAGTAAACTGCTAAATGAGATTCATGAATTATATATATTAGATTTAACAACAAAATATTGGCAGAAAAAAGCAACTTTACCAATACTAGAAGTTTATGCACAATACTTACCTGTTTCCAACGAAACAGAAATAAAAACAAGAAATTACGTAGAGCTAGATACAGATCCTAAGGTTTATTATCTAAGAAACTACACAGAATATCCAGAAAAGATAAGAAATTTGATGTTTAGAGGTGATATACAAACACTTTTTCTTCAGATATACACTGATGCTTCAAAAATTAGATCGCAAGTGGGTATCGCTTACTGGGATCCAGTCAACCAAATCAGAAGACAATGCAGTTTGAATGACAAATTTTCTATATACTCTGCTGAATTAATAGCCATACTGGAAGCCCTACAGTACATTCAAAAATTAGATAACAACAAGTTCGTTATTATCTCCGATTGTAGAAGTGCCTTAGAAAAAATCAATAATATAAACAATATATTAGACAAAACAAAAATCAATAACATCATAGGGGATATAGTAAAAACGTTACATGAATTGGAACTAACTCAGAAACATATAAAATTTGTCTGGGTTAAGTCTCATTGTGGTATAGCTAACAACGAGGAAGTAGATAAGCTAGCAAAAGGCGCCATAAAAGAGGGTGAAGGGTCCAATTATAAATGCTCAAAAGAAGACATGTGTGCGTGGGCGAAAGCTAAGGTTTTAAGCAGTTGGAACGATGATTATAAAAATTCAACGAAAGGACTTTTTTATAAAAGTATTCAACCAGATATTCCAAGCAAACCATGGTTCCAAAAATCACAATTGAATAAGGTAGTTATATATAAAATTTGTAGACTCAGATTCAATCACACATTAGTTCAGTCACATCTATTTAAAATTAATCTTGAAGATTCACCTATGTGCGATTGCGGAGAGGAAGGAAACGCAGAGCATAAAATTTTAGGATGCATATTGATTCAAAATCAAGTTAAAGAGCTGAATAAATTTATTTATAATAAGAACAATCAAATAATGGTCCCTTATAATTTAACAGAATTAACTAGATCAAATAACTTTGAATTATACAAAAAACTATATTCGCATATATGTAAAATCGGAATTAAAATTTAAATAGATATAAATACTAGAATACTTATATTATGTACATTATAAACCATATCCATGAATGTATCTCCATACCTATTGTGTATCCTAATCAATCCGTGGTCCTCTTGTTTGTTGAAGTCGCTCTGATCGACCCCTGAGCGCAGTGTCCCTGTTAAAAAAAATTTGAAAAATTAAAAAAAGAAAAAAAAAAAGAAAAAAATTTGAAGGATTAGAAAAAGAAAAAAAAAAAAAAGGTGTCAATTCTAAAATGTAGAAAAAAAATATCATAGTAGAATAGGTATAGGATTTAAGTTAAAAAATATGTACATTCATGAGCAAATTGTTAAGCTGGCGAATGGACATAGTATCCGCAGCCAAGGTAAACCAAATCACACACACATGATTGACTGACGGTTCCACAAAACACGTACAAATAGTTTTTTAATTTTTGAACTTTCGATAAATTCAAATAAAATTGAATAAATTCAAATAAAATTGAATGAATTCAAATAATTGAATAAATTAAAATAAAATTGAACGTCAGTTCAAAATAAAATTGAGATTTAAACAAATTAAATTGTTTTGTTTCATCATTTAGTATGGATCTTCATCAAGTAAAAGCCTCATATATTCAATACCTGCATATTAGTGAATATAAAGATAAATTAAATAATAACAAAACAAAAATTGTAAATTGCAAATTTCTATTTATCTAATTGGCTATGCTTGACTGACGGTTCCACAAAACACGTACAAATAGTTTTTTATTTTTGAACTTTCGATGTCTAACCTGACATCGTTTTCAAAAATTACAATTTTGACTCTATAAAATATGACATTTCAAAACCTTAGTTAAACACCAAAAATTCTTTTTAATTTTAATAAGGCCACAAGAAGGAACATACAGGGTGTATCATGAGGAACTGTACATACTCCTACCTCGTATGGAGACCCCTATGGGGAATGTCAAATGGCCATTAAAAAGTGTCTGCTCCCATATTTTAATAATATACAGGTGGAATTGTGAATTTTGACTGATATTTCTTTTGATCATAACTTTTGAACGGTAGGTAATTTCGATGAGTCTCGTATTTTGGTGAAACGTTACACTACTATCACCTAATCAACTGATTTATTCACACTAGCAAAAAATCAGGGCCGGTTTTGGAAAATTAGTTTGTTTTGTTATATAAAAAATTTCACCCTGTATATGGATTTTCAAAACTCTAATGAGGATCATACAAAGTACACAAATAGATAACAAAAATGGTGTATTTATTTTTCTCCCCACCCGATTGCTCAATTTTTAACAAGAAAATCAAATTCAACTATAAATTAAAAGTTTAGCAACATGAGCCATGAATTTCAAAATAATAATTTTCTTGCAAAAATATAATTTTGGCAGATGAAAATCTTTATGCGATTCGCGAATCTCGTTCACAGTATATATTTCCAGTGAATCTTTGGATATGAGTAATAGACAGACAACTAATAGGCCACTTCTTTAATGGATCACTGACAGGTGCTGTGTACTTGGATTTTTTGCAAAATATTTTGCCGAATCTACTAGCCAATGTAGCCATTCGAGGTATTAACTTTATGCACGACGGGGCATCACCACATTTCTCAGTTGCTGTTCGCCAACATCTTCATGCCACTTCGGAAATACTCGTAGGTGGATAGGACGCGGGAGTCCCCATGCATGGCCACCTAGATCCCCCGACTTCAACCCCGTCGACTATTCCATATGGGGTCGATTGAAAGAAATAGTTTATGGATAAAATATACATACACGACAAGAATTAATTGACAGAATTATTGATTCTTGTAATACAATTAGAAATGATCCCTTAACACTCAGGAAGTCAATTAGACATTTGAAAGTTTGACAAAGAAGTTGTTTAGAAGCACGTGGAATTCATTTCGAAAAATTATATTTTTTGAAATTTATGGCTCATGTTGCTAAACTTTTAACTTATAGTTAAATTTGATTTTCTTGTTAAAAATTGAGCAATCGTCTGGGGAGAAAAATAAATACGCCACTTTTGTTGTCTATTTGTGTACTTTGTAAGATCCTTATTAGAGTTTTGAAAATCCATATACAGAGTGAACTTTTTTATATGAACAAAACAAACTAATTTTCCAAGACCGGCCCTGATTTTTTTCTAGTTTGAATAAATCAGTTAATTAGGTGATAGTAGTATAACGTTTTACCAAAATATGAGACAAATCGAAATTACCGTTCAAAAGTTATGATCAAGAGAAATATCGTTCAATACTATTAAACGCTTTACAAAATCAGAAAAATTAATTTCAAAAGAGAGGACCGTCCACTAAAAAGCAACAACTACTTCTCGGGCTATATGCCCCGACAGACATTGAATTACACTACTAAAGTAAACGGGGTTGGTATATCTGGATAGAACCAACCATTCTGGTTTGCGATTAGAAGGAATAACTTCACTTGTAGAGCTTCTGGAATAGCATCTACCTTGTGCTGATGAGGCGCAAAAACGTCAAAACCGGTCTACAAGTGATGTTATTCCTTCTAATCGCAAACCAGAATGGTTGGTTCTACCTTAACAGATATACCAACCCCGTTCACTTTAGAAGTGTAATTCAATGTCTGTCGGGGCATATAGCCCGAGAAGAAGTTGTTGCTTGTTAGTGGACGGTCTGCTCTGTGGAAATTAATTTTTCTGATTTTGTAAAGCGTTTAATGGTATTGAACTATTATTTTTTGACGTCTATAGATCATGCTTTACTGATATGACAATTATTTACAGGTAACTGTAATTAAGTAAAGAGAAATATCAATCAAAATTCACGATTCCCCCTGTATATTAGTAAAATATGGGAGCAGACACATTTTAATTGCCATTTGACATTCCCCATAGGGGTCTCCATACGAGGTAGGAGTATGTACAGTTCCTCATGATACACCCTGTATAGATCATATAAAAATACAACTTTAACAACGATTAAACAATGAATTGAAGTGAAATTGAGCGGTTTTACGATAGCAAAAGTAAAAATAAAATATTTTAGTTCACCTACTAAAACTATAAAAACAATTTAAAAACGAATAAAATTTAAAACCATACATGAAATTAGAATTTGAATCTTAAAAACTTATATCTATAACTTTCAGAATATTTACTTCTTGATATAACTGTCATTATAATACTATTATCCCTAAATTTCAGTAAAATGTTATATCAGTTTATTTTACATTACAATGACGACAGTATTCTATTTGGATAAAAAATATTTTCAGTTATTGGTTTAGCTCGCCATCTAGGAACGACTAGTCGATGCATAAATCATTACCCAAAAGGAAAGGCCATAGCTCCGCCTACTTTTCCACCACTACCTATACTGTCGGTACCATTATCATCCGGCTGTCGGCCGCACTATCATCCGGTTCCACTAACCTACACTAGAGGAATATATATATATATATATATATATATATATATATATATATATATATATATTTGTCAGCCGTCAAGTTCGGCCTCGTTTTATCGTATAAGACGTAAAGTTCGGGATCCGAACGTCAAGTTTGGCTACGTAGCCGAAGTTACACATATATTTACTCAATAAAGTGTGAAGTTCGGCTACGCAAGTTTGACTACACGGGCATATAAAATTTATATATCCACTGACGCCGAAGTTACAGTTTTAGGACGGAGGTGTGGGTGGGTAATAGGGTATCTATAAAAATGAATGTTTGTTTGTATGTATCCCGTTGATACGATTGCTAGGAGACTTTGGTAAGTTGTTGCTGACACCTTGGGGAAGGTTTCTGGTTTGTTTACAAAGGGGTTGAATCATTGGGGGTGCTACTACCCCAAAATTTTAAGTCCTAAAAATAGCTGTGAGGTATTGTATTAAGATAAATAGAGTTCAGATTGTAGAGCGTATTTTTTAAACTGATTTTAAATTAGTAAGATTGTAAAACTACCCCAATATTTTTGACAGTCAAAATATAGGTTGTGGGGTGAAAGATTTATAGAAAATATATCAGAGGGAGTAATTAAGAAGAAAATAGAGGTCAACATTTTTGAAATCCTCTCATTTCATAGCGATGACGCGGATTTCAGTAAGTTATTTGATTATGAAGGATTTACAAATTAAGAAAGAAGAATGACGTTTCTGTCAAGTTTTAATCAATAAGTTTTACCAGATGATCAGTCGGGATTTCTGCCCGCATATACACATTTATAATTTGAGAATCAAAAGTAAATTGATTAGTTTTTTGAAAATATGATATAACTTAAGCAATATGATTGAAAAATATATTTAACGTTAATAAATGAATGACCTATAACCTTCGTAAAAACTGAAAAATTGAAAGGAATGTAGGGACCTACCTATAGGTATCTAAAAAAATTTTGAGAAATGAACCAAATAATATAATAGGGATATGGAGATAAGAATTGATAAGGAATTACCCTAGGGACCACGTTTATCAAGAAACAAATGGTGCATATTATTAGTTATTGTGCATTTTAAATTTACAAAAGGAGCTATGATAGATTGGAATGAGAAAAAATAGAACAGACAAAGGATACATATAGATGGATTTAGTTATAAAAAATATTGGGCTGGTGGAAAAAAAGCAGTAGAAGAGAAAATGGTTGGAAAATGAGTTTTTTGTGTTGTGAACTAGAACATTTTTCTATACTTAACTAAATATTAAATATTGATATAAGTAATATATTAACTGAGATTGTTGGACATTTGTATTAAACAAAAAAAGTACCTACAAATTTTGAAAGTTTATTAATAATCATTCTTAATTAAACTAATATAGTGCTTATTCTTAATTATATTTACCAAAAGTGTAACCATTTTGTGAAAATATGCCATGGGGATAGCAATAAGTTAGCGGTTGGTAAAGTATATGTAGGTAGGTAGGTAGGTTCGTAGTGCTATATTTAATAAACAATTCTAATTATTACAAGATATCTCTGGAAAGGAGTATATGTGTATGAAACAAATAAATTTGAAAGAAGGTAGGATAGGTATATTCTAAAGGTATAAACATATAAAGCATGATAATAATGTACTAATTTATCGGTTTTAGTATAACTGTAATGTATAAATAAAACATTACAATCAAAACTAACAGCTAAAAACATTCTCAAGACAATTATCATCTCAAAAATAACTGACAACCAAAGATCTGATTATTTTGTATGTACCTATATGATAATTTGTGTTTATTTCTTAAGCTTTATTAAGGTTCTTTCTGCTGTGTGAAAATATTGGTCCAATTTCAGATTGTATTTACTACTTTTTATTACAAATTAAAAATATTCCTTTCAGTTTCACAATATACATTTGAACAACACACTTTAGTAAAATCTAAGTAATTGTGTGAAATTATGTTTTGTGTAATGTATAACCAATTTTTGCTAGTTAAGTAGGTAGTACATAAATTAAATTTAATATTTTTGTTTCATATTTACTACAGTAACAGTTAAATGTAGTTATGTGCCTAGTTATTACAAAAATCTATTGTTAAGGTGGAACTACACAAGCAGTTTATATTAATTTTAGATCAGAAAAAATGTCATGGAGTGTTCAAATATAGATATCTTCAATAGTACTAATGGAAAATTTGTTTATATGATGAATAATTGTTTTGAAATGTTGAGGTATTCAAGACGAGATTTCATTGTGGAAAGTGTTACCCTATACCACCTGCTGCTGTCTTAAGAATTAAAGATTATCCTGTACATAAATATGACTACCTAATTCAGTAGAACGTACAATACTGCTAGAGTGTCCCACTGTTGGTTGGTGTTTGTTTGCAATTTTCCAACTTTCATTCTGTTAATGGGGCTGATTGTTTTTTATTGTAAAACAATATATTCCAAATAAATCCTACATTTTTGAATATATTCTTTAAAAAATAAAATTTGTTTCCGTCGATTTTTATTGACTCAATAAACAAAAACATTTTCATTTCATATTCAATATTCAACAACAATGGGGGTTCAGGGTTGCGGGATAATAATGAACAGTAGATTTTTTCGGTGTATTTCATCTACACCAGCCCATTTGCCTACCTACATTTTTAACGTGTAAATTGCCAAATGTACAGGATCCTGAACAATTTAAAACGTTTCTGAGAATGAGTAAAATAAGCTCTTAAACCTAGTAACTCATCACATAAAAAACACAGATCACTATAATACGCTATTGTCAATATCTCCCCGTGGTAAAGCTTACAATTGCCCAAAATTTTTTTGCTACAAACGACTTTGTGGATTCCAGGAGACACTGGAATAGAAGGAAATGATATTAGAAGCCTTATGTTTACATTTTATGTGCATGAATAAACAATTTTGCTTTTTGTGCCTAGAATCTGCCACGTGATACCTATTCAATGTACTTCAAGAAGAGTACCTACTTAAATATAAAAATAAAATAATTTTACAGTCCATTTCAGGTTATATGATTATTAAGTTTACAATATAGTTGATCGTAATAAAGGCAGATAGTTTTAACAGGCCTCGAAAAACGGTTTTTTGAGAAATAAATTTAAAAAGTAGGTACGTTTGTCAAATTTATTTCACCATAATTTCTTTATTATTTAGGTACTATTATTAAAGATTTTTATACTCAGTTTAATGTGATGCTATATAGATACTGACATATTCTTACAAACAAAAAACCATAAGATTATAAAAATTTTGTAAATTGTAGAGTGAAGGACTCCTTCGAGTATATTTAAATTATATAAATTTTAGGTTCCACATACTGCTGCAGATTGGTTAAATATTTCAAAATATTTAAAAAAAATTGATGGAAAGCATATTGCCTTCAGAAAACATGGGCCAGCATTCCACAATTATAAAAATAAACATTGCATTGTGTTCTTAGACCTAGTTGGGAAAAATATCTACCACAAATGTTTTGAATTCATTTCTTTTTTAATGTTTTGTTAACTTTAATAATTTGCATTATGAACTCAAATGTTCAATAAACTAAGAATCTTCTGCTACACTTACGTAATGTCACTTTTACTCTTGCATTAAATGTTATTGTTGAACTATGTAATTGAAATAGTTTGTTTCTTTCGTTTGTGTTTTAAATTTTTATGAAGTATTATGAAAATTTTATCATTTTTGACCATATTGTTCATGTATTACCCAATTTATTAAATAAATTTTGTCTTACAAACTATTACTAGGGATATAACTTTTTATTCTCAGTTTGTACAAGATTAAAAAAAATTAATTATTGTATATATTTATATAATTAACATACATGAATGTAGATAGGCATTACATATAAACATCTCGGGTAATATTCATTTACCTCCTCTTCTTCAATTATTTTGGAGACCACATTAATAAATTATCTCTTGAGCTTATTTACTTTTCTTGTATTCTTTATTCTTCTCATTTCCGCAGCCAATTTTGTGTATATATAAAAAATGATATAATGGAAAAATTAACTATAAATATTTAAAGTTTGTTTTAAAAACCAATCTAAAAAGAAATAATATTTATGAATTCTATACTTGTTCCTATTTGACAAATTTTACTTACAAAATATACACTTCATCAGTGTATGAGGTCCCTAAAGCATCTGTAGCTTCTCCCAGTAAATTTTTGGTAGATAAATACATCTTGTTCTCCAGATTTCCATTTTCTTTTCTTACTATCAACTGACTCTATAGAGGCTAACGGTAAAGGGGAATTATATTATCTGGATGATCTTGGTCCAGGGTTTGTTGGGGTACGACAGAGGAAAACTAAAGCTGTTCATTAAAAAATCACTTTGGCTCAGTTTGTCTAAAAGGCTACCAAATTTCAGTTCAGATTCTGACTCAGCCTTTAAGCAGGTTTAAAAACTTTTGATATTGCAAATATTTAGAAACCATACATTAAATATATAACTTCCAAATTGCATGAGAGTATTTCATTTTCGTTTCAACTAACTTGAAAAGTACTCTCTTTTGTTTGTTATCAGTTTCAGTTTAGGGATGGCGATCTGAAATCGATTAATCGAAGAATCGATTCCTCGGGCCAAATATATCGATTTTTTAAATCGATATGTTGTACTGAATCGATTCAGTGGATCGATATTTCACCCTTTAAAATCGACATTCGATTTTTTCTGGTTTGGTTTTGGGAACTGTAAGCTATATTATCTATTTTCTTAACTTTTTAATGTAAAAAATACATTTAGAAAATAAATGTCTTCTTTTATATCTGATCTGATTCTTTGATATGGTAATAAAAATAATTGTTATTATCGAATTCCCTGAACTAAAAAATTCCTGATTTTACTAATAAGAGATCCCAGAGATTGTATATTATGGTATCTTTCTTGTTTTTCATAAAATGGATTTATATTTACATTGAAATACAAACTTGAAAAAATCGATTTTTTAGAAATCGATCTTTTAGACCTCGATTTTTTTATGAATCGATTCATCAGGTTACGATTCGAATCGATTTAAAAATCGATCTTTTTTGGAAAGAATCGCCAACCCTATTTCAGTTATCAAAAACATAAGCTAGTCTTCTTCTTCTCTTTGTTAGATTTTTAGTGGATTCACGTCGATTAGGGAAATAGGGAGTCAAAACACCACCAACTTGGTTTAATTGGTTGAAAAAAATAAAAATTTTAGGTTACCTTTTTTTATTTTAGAAATGTAACTTTTATAAAACTGATAGATATGTTAATGCTAAAGTTGACTTGACTGTTAAAATTAACTTCTAAAGATGTTTATAATGCCGACCCTTAAACAATAAACAATCGTTCTTATAAAAATATAAAATTCAATCAAGGACCAACATTTCATAGTGATGATGCGGATTTCAGTAAGTTATTTGGTTATGAAATATTGTAATAGAGTTATATAATCTTATTTTAGATACAGGAAGTGGTGTCCAAGAGGCAGATGCATGAAAGTGCAGCTTCTTTCTATGTAAATTGAAGAGACAAATGGTACTGGGTAGATAACTTGATAGAGTTAAGCCCAATAAAGGGAAAGAAGAAGAAGAAGGATTTACTAAGAAAGAAGAATGACGTTTTTGTCAAGTTTTAATCAAGGTTATCTATGATTTTATTTATAATTTTTGTTTTACGAGAAGACTAGTCAGGTTTTTCTGCCCGCATATGAACTTTTATAATTTGAGAATCAAAAGTAAATTGATTAGTTTTTTGAAAATATAATATAACAAACGATATGATTGAAAAATATTCCTAACGTTAATTAATGAAAAACCTATAACCTTCGTAAAAACTATAGGTACCCAAAAAATTTTGAGAAATGAACCAAATAATATATAGGGATATGGAGAAGAATTCATAAGAAGGAATTAGAATATGTTAAATTACCCTAGAGACCACGTTTATCAAGAAACAAATGGTGCATATTATTAGGTACAATGTGCATTTTAAATTTACAAAAGGAGCTATGAGGGATGGAATGAGTAAAAATAGAACAAGCAAAGGATAAATAAATGGATTTAGTTATAAAAAATATTGGACTGGTGGAAAAAAAGCAGTAGAAGAGAAAATGGTTGGAAAATGAGTTTTTTGTGTTGTGAACTAGAAAATTTTTTTAACTAAATATTAAATATTGATATAAGTTATATATTAACAGAGATTGTTGGACATTTGTATTAAACAAAAAAAGTACAAATTATGAAATTTTATTTTAAAAATCATTCCTAATTAAACTAGTATAGTGTTTTATTCTTAATTATATATTTACCAAAAGTGTAACCATTTTGTAAAAATATGCCATGGGGTCAGCAATGAGTTAGCGGTTAGTAAAGTATATGTAGGTAGGTTCGTTGTGCTATATTTAATAAACAATTCTAATTATTACAAGATATCTCTGGAAAGGAGTATATGTGTATGAAACAAATAAATTTGAAAGAAGGTAGGATAGGTATATTCTAAAGGTATAAACATATAAAGCATGATAATAATGTACTAATTTATCTGTTTTAGTATAACTGTAATGTATAAATAAAACATTACAATCAAAACTAACAGCTAAAAACATTCTCAAGACAATTATCATCTCAAAAATAACTGACAACCAAAGATCTGATTATTTTATATGTACCTATGATAATTTGTGTTTATTTCTTAAGCTTTATTAAGGTTCTTTCTGCTGCATGAAAATATTGGTCCAATTTCAGATTGTATTTACTTACTATATTTTATTACAAATTAAAAATATTCCTTTCAGTTTCACAATATACATTTTGAACAACACACTTTAGTAAAATCTAGGTAATTGTGTGAAAATATGTTTTGTGTAATGTATAACCAATTTTTGCTAGTACATAAAAATTAAATTAAATATTTGTTTCATTTACTACAGTAACAGTTAAATGTACCTAGTTATTACAATAAGTAAATCTATTGTTAAAGTGGAACTACACAAGCAGTTTATATTAGTTTCAGATCAGAATAAATTGTCGTGCTGCTTCTATCCTACGCAGCCTCAGTCTCCTCAAACCCTCTCAATCCTGTCTATTCTCTGTTCACATCAACTGCCAGCCCTCTTAATAATCCTTCACCAATAATTAAACCTATCGCTCTTATATTAGCTTCATTAACAAATAACATTAACCTCTCACTCACAAACCCCATTCCTTTTTCTACATCTCCTTCCTGGATTATGCACCCTCCTCAGGTCAATACTTATTTATCCAAATTTAATAAACACGAAACACCTAAAAAGCTCATGATTAAATCATTTTTTGAAATCATTCATAACAATCATTACGACTTTGTATTATACTCCGACGCTTCCAAAAGTGATACTGGCGTTGGCTGCTCAGTAACCACAGCAAACAAACTCATCAGCACTTCCCTAATACCTCCTTTGTGCAGTGTGCATACTGGAGAATTGTACAGTATTCTACAAGCTTTTAAGCACATCAACCATTCCAATAAAAAAGTTGCCATTTGTACAGACTCTCTAGCGTCTATCCTATCTATCCAAGAATTATTTACTGAACATCCCATTGTCCAAGAAATCCATCACTCTTATCACCATATTTATTCCCTAAACACCACAGTCACCATTATATGGATACCCTCACACATTGGTATACCTGGAAATGAACTGGCCGATCAGCATGCCAAAACAGCGTCAACAACTGCCACAATTACTTCTCACATCCAAATTTGCAAGGATGTTAAGGCAGAAGCAAAAAGGAACGTTAGATATATGTGGCAAACTCACTGGAGCTCCACCAAGACTTCCCTACTATCTATCCAGCCTATTCTCAACACACCTCTGTATACTGACCCCACTGGACTCTCTAGACAAGATGTATCAATACTACATAGACTTCGAATAGGTCACACCAAACTCACACACAGCTACTTAATGACCTCAAGCAACAGACCTTCCTGTCAAAGTTGCCAGTGCCCACTTACTGTTAAACACATCCTGGTTGATTGTCGCCAATTTAGCACAAGAAGACGACAACATAATCTCAAATGCCAGCTGCAAGACATCCTAGGGGACCCAAACCAAATCGAGGCAACACTGAAATTCTTAAAAGATATGTCACTCTATCATAAACTTTAAGCTATGTTTTTAACTATTCTGTAATAACTACTGTTTTTCTGTAATCGCTCTGTGCAAGTGGCCATAGTTGCCGAGCACGTCAATTGAATAAAAAAAAATAAAAAATTGTCGTGGAGTGTTCAAATATAGATATCTCCAACAGTACTAGTGTAAAATTTGGTTAAATGATGAATAATTGTTTTGAAATGTTGGGGGTATTCAAGACGAGATTTCATTCTGAAAAGTGTTACCCTACACCACCTGCTGCTGCCTCAAGAATTAAAGATTATCCTGTACATAAATATGACTACCTAATTCAGTAGAACCTACAATACTGCTATAGAGTTGGTTGGTGTTTGTTTGCAATTATCCAACTTTCATTTTGGTAATGGGGCCGATTGTTTTTTATTGTAAAACAATATATTCCAAGTAAATCCTACATTTTTGAATATATTCTTCAAAAAATAAAATATTTATACCTAAGTATAGGTATATATTTTTTAAAAAATAAAATTTGTTTTCGTCGATTTTTATTGACTCCATAAACAAAAACATTTTCATTTCATATTCAACCACAGATCACTATTCAACAACAATGGGGGTTCAGGGTTGCGGGATAATAGGTAATAAACAGTAGATTTTTTCAGTGTATTTCATCTACCTACCTACATTTTTAACGTGTAAAGTGCCAAATGTATCGTGAATTTATTATACAATTTGTTCAGAAATATGAATGAATTGGAGGATATGTTATCTCCCCGTGGTAAAGCTTACAATTGTCCAAAGATTTTTTGCTACAAACGACTTTGTGGATTCCAGGAGACGCTGGAATAGAAGGAAATGATATTAGAAGCCTTATGTTTACATTTCATGTGCATGAATCAACAATTTTGCTTTTTGTGCCTAGAATCTGCCACGTGATACCTATACAATGTACTTCAAGAATAGTACCTACTTAAATATAAGAATAAAATAATTTTACAGTCCATTTCAGGTTATATGTTCATTAAGTTTACAATATAGTTGATCGTAATGAAGGCAGATAGTTTTAACAGGCACCGAAAAAGGGTTTTTTGAGAAATAAATTTAAAAAGTAGAGGTACGTTTGTCAAATTTATTTCACCATAATTTCTTTATTATTTAGGTACTATTATTAAAGATTTTTATACTCAGTTTAATGTGATGCTATATAGATACTGACATATTTTTATAAACAAAAAACCATAAGATTATAAAATTTTTGTAAATTGTAGAGTGAAGGACTCCTTTGAGTATATTAATTATATAAATTTTAGGTTCCACATACTGCTGCAGATTGGTTAAATATTTCAAAAGATTAAAAAAAGAAAAGAATTTTCCCTATGCATTGGGAGCAATTGATGGAAAGCATATTGCCTTCAGAAAATATGGTCCAGAATTTCACAATTATAAAAATACACATTGCATTGTGTTCTTAGACCTAGTTTTGGAACAAATATCTACCACAAATGATTTGAATTTTTTTTAATGTTTTGTTAACTTTAATAATTTGCATTATGAACTCAAATGCTCAATAAACTAAGAATCTTCTGCTACACTTACGTAATGTCACTTTTACTCTTGCATTAAATGTTATTGTTTAACTATATATAATTGAAATAGTTTTGTTTCTTTCGTTTCTGTTTTCAACTTTTGTGAAGTATTATGAAAATTTTATAATTTTTGACGATATTGCTCTTGTATAACCTAATTTATTAAATAAATTTTGTCTTGCAAACTATTACTGGGGATATAATTTTTTATTCTCACTTTGTACAAAATTTAAAAAAATTATTATTCTATAGGTATATTAATTTAGATAATTAACATACATCCATGAATGTAGATAAGTATTGTTCTACTTAATATTTACATTCCTATAATATTTGTAAGCTACAAATGAGAAGTGTCAAATGTTAGTTATTATAAAACGGTTTTAAACAATACTAGTTTGTGTTTAATAGGTACCTAAATAAGCTGTAGATATTTTCTCTAAGTAAATCATACTTGCATAAAGTTCATTGTAACTTGAATTGATCATGTTTGTATGTACCTAGCTTAGACCTTGAAGGTAGACTGATTTTAGAAATGATTACATTTGTAATTTACCAAATGTTAGGGTTTGTTTTTATTAAATGTATCAGTTTCTTTTTGTGGTAAAAAAAGTGCATCATGATTGATAATACAAAAAGTAGCAAATATAATCTAAAATTGGACCAATATTTTCACGCAGAAAGAACCTTAATAAAGCTTAAGAAATGAACACAAATTATCATAGGTACATGTAAAATAATCAGATCCTTGGTTGCCAGTTATATTTGAAATGATACTAATTGTCTTGAGAATGTTTTTTTAGCTGTTAGTTTTGATTGTAATGTTTTATTTATACATTACAGTTATACTAAAACGGATAAATTAGTACATTATTATCATGCTTTATATGTTTATACCTTTAGAATCTACCTACCCTACCTTCTTTAAAATTTATTTGTTTCATACTCATATACTCCTTTCCAGAGATATCTTGTAATAATTAGAATTGTTTATTACATATATAACTACAATACATACCTACCTACCTATTGAAAAATATCCATAAACTTTACTAACCGCTAACTCATTGCTGACTCTATGGCATATTTTTACAAAATGGTTACTTTTGGTAAATATAATTAAGAATAAAACACTATATTAGTTTAATTAAGAATGATTTTTAAAATAAACTTTCAAAATTTGTACTTTTTTTGTTTAATACAAATGTCCAACAATCTCAATTAATGTATTACTCATATCAATATTTAATATTTAGTTAAGTATATAAAAATGTTCTAGTTCACAACACAAAAAACTCATTTTCCAACCATTTTCTCTTCTACTGCTTTTTTTCCACCAGCCCAATATTTTTTATAACTAAATCCATTTATTTATCCTTTGCTTGTTCTATTTTTACTCATTCCATCCATCATAGCTCCTTTTGTAAATTTAAAATGCACATTGTACCTAATATAATAATATGCACCATTTGTTTCTTGATAAACGTGGTCTCTAGGGTAATTTAACATATTCTAATTCCTTCTTATGAATTCTTCTCCATATCCCTATATATTATTTGGTTCATTTCTCAAATTTTTTTAGGTACCTACAGTCCTTTCAAATTTTTCAGTTTTTACGAAGGTTATAATTCATTTATTATTTAATATTTACTTTTGATTCTCAAATTATTAAAGTGTATATGCGGGCTGAAAAACATAACCTTGATTAAAACTTGACAAAAAAGTCATTCTTCTTTCTTAATATGTTCTTCTTCTTTTTTCCTTTATTGGGCTTATTATATGTAAATCCTTCATAACCAAATAACTTGCTGAAATCCGCGTCAACTCTATGAAATGAGAGGATTTGCTCCTTGATTGAATTTTATATTTTTATAAAAATGTTTGTTTATTGTTTAAGGGTTGGCATTATAAACATATTTAGAAGTCAATTTTAACAGTCAAGTCAACTTTAGCATTAAAATATCTATCAGTTTTATAAAAGTTCCATTTCTTAAATAAAAAGAATGAAGGCAAAAAGGTAACCTAGAACAGAGACAACCCTAGAATTTTTATTTTTTATAAACCATTAAACCAAGTTGGTGGTGTTTGGACTCCCTATTTCCCTAATCGACGCGAGTCCACTAACAGTCTAACAAAGAGAAGAAGACTATATACCTTATTTGATAACTAATAGACCATTTAAGGTCACATGACTTTGACAGATCGGCCATCTTGTCTGGGAGCAAACAAAGCGGTTTAAAGCTGTTAGCGTTCTATTAGTTTGTGCATCTAAGTCCATTTTATTTTAAAATTTTGTGTTTGTGGTGAGTAGACGAGTTCGTGATAATTATTAATAATGTGTGCTCTTCGAAGTTTTTATTATTCAACTTTAAGTGAAGATGTGAAGAAACGTTATGACGAGAAAATAAAGATTGTTTGCGACATAGACCCATACATTCTTTCGAAAAGTTCTATAGTGGAGAACAGATGAAAGCTTACAAGTCATTGGAAGCTTACAAATATTATGAAGCTGGATTTGTCCGTGATGTCTTGGCTGCTCAGATGAATTCTGAAGCATACTTAGTGGTTGCAAAGGTAAGAATCTGAACTTTTTCCGGTAAAATACACTCCAATCTATGATTCCTTATACCTTCAGAGATTTTCATTCAATATTTTTTTCAGGTCAGACATTCCCAAAGAATGAATCAGAAGCCGTTGAGTACCTGGATAGCAATAATGTCAGATGGGTCAATATCTTGTGCCCACTGTAACTGTATGGCTGGTTTGGGGGAAGTTTGTAGCCATGTTGCAGCTGTTCTATTTTATTTAAAAGCAAGGTCTGATGGTCCATCACAATCTGAAGTTGCCTGTACAGATAACCTTGCTCAATGGCCAGTGCCCTCAACCTCAAGAGGTGCAGACATGATGAGAATTAGAGATATGGACTGGTCAAGAATCGGGAAGTCTATATCCACTCCCCAAATCAAACCCTTAGAAGTAGGCGAAATGGACAAATTATTAGGGAATATTAGCAAACTTGAAATAACGCCTGCTATATTTCGGATTAGGGAACCGTATGCTACTGAAATGGCAGAAGCTACGACTTCCCATTCAAATCTTCCAAGTGGTTTGAATGAATTATATAACGAAGAGGCTATTGATATAACCTATAATGAGATTCTTTGCGCTACAAGAGCAATAGATCTGCAATTAAGTGAGGATGATATCAAGAAAATTGAGGAAGTCACAAGGAAACAAGCAAAGAGTACCCTATGGTACAAATACAGAGCAGGAAGAATCACTGCATCAAAATTCAAGAGTGTTTCCAAGGGACAAATATCAAAACCTTCCTTGTCTGTAGTGAAGGGAATTTGTTACCCTCAGAAAGTTCAGTTCCATTCCAAACAAACAGAATATGGTTTGAAGAATGAAAATAAAGCAATAACAGAAGTACAAGAAATGAAAAAAAAACGTGAATTTTTCTATAAAAAGTGTGGGCTTTGTAATTTCTGTTCAACACTCAGAATTTGGGGCTTCTCCAGACAGTGTAGTGAACTGTGAGTGCTGCTCAGAAGGGTGTGTTGAAGTGAAGTGCCCTTACACCCTGAAAAATGTAAACCTTCAACAATATGTTTTGAGCAAATATTCTTGTTTATCGGACTCGTACTGTTTGAAGGATTCACATACATACTATTATCAAGTCCAATTACAAATGTATGTAACAAATACAAAATATTGTGACTTTGTAATTTGGTCCAAAAATGTTTTATTAATACAAAGAATTACATACAATGAACAATTTTTGTTGTCAAATTTAAATAAATGTATGGATTATTTCAAATTTGTCATCAAACCAGAGCTTTATGCTCAATTTTTTACAAAAAAATCTGGCCTTGCAAGAGTTGAATTGTGGTGCTCGTGCAAGAAACCTGATGATGGCCGTCCAATGCTGAGATGTGATAATGACTAATGCAGCATTGGGTGGTATCATTTTGATTGTATGGGCTTTTTTGACATTCCAAATGACTCTTGGTTTTGTCCAATTTGTATATAATTGTAATTTTGTAAGAAGGTATTTTATAATATACATTCATAAGCATATTTTATCGTATTATTTAGAACTTGCCTCTCATTCAGCATTTGACATGTTAAATTTCAGTTTGGTACGTTCATCATAAGTAAATATAAAGACAGCACATTTCTTTCTACAAGTATTTAATAATTTGAAATCAAAAGATACAAAAATTCAGTAATTTCACATGATAAACATTATTTTTAAAACTTAACATTATATCAGTGTAGAAAAACAACTTTTTCTACATCCATTTTGTTTATTCCATAGGAATTTGTGACGGACATAAATTAATGAAGGCACTACAAACAACTAAAATTTTGTCAATAGCACTTAAACTATCTTTTTCATCATCTCTATTTATTGAGAGCATACCAATAGGAATAGGACCTGAACAAATTTAAAAATTTTTTTTAGAAGTCCTATAACTCTCTCTACATGTATTCTAACATTGGCAATTTTTCAGGTACTTTCTGCATCAGTTGGATGAAGCTGATCTTTATTTTTAGTGAATGCTGGTATTTCTAAATGAGCTCCTAATATCTCTACAGCATCTTGTATTAAAAACCCTCTATCGGCTAATATAATATCACCAGGTAAAATACAATTTAAGAACCCACAGTTTTCCGTCAAGAATTTATCACTTGTTCTTCCACCCCAAGCTGAAGAAATATATGATATTGTACCATGCGGTGTTATTCCTATTAAAAATTTTATTGTTTGGTGGTGTTTGTAGTTAGACCAGCATTGGGCAGCATTAAAAAAACCCCAAGGAGTTTCTGTGAAAATTTCAAAACAGTGAATTATAACTACTACACGACTACCAAAATTTTCTTTAAAACATGCTGGTACATTTTTTTTAATTGTTCCCTATTGGGCCATTCAACAAGTTCTTTGAATACTGTATAAAGAACATCTAAGCATTTATAAAATGTGTCCGAGGCTGTTGGTGGAGAAACAGAGAATTTGTATGATAGATATTTGAAAAGTAAATTCAGTCTTAATTTCATTAATGTTAATAAAAACTGTTGGAATGGAGACAATACACTTTTAGTTGACAAATGCACAGCTACTACTTCAAACACCTCAAACATCATTGCTGCCAATGGAAAACCAGTGAAATATAGCACTTTAGAATCATTTCCTACAAATGTGTCTTCACTGATTTCAAATTTGTTCAGCTTCTCTTGCAATTTATGAACTTTTTCATTGCAGAAATTAATGTCCTGAAATACTTTTTCCAAATAATCCATCTCTAGGTCAGTCTGAATGGCGATACTACACTTCCCACTTTGTTCTTCAATTATTTCTTCTGGTGGATCTGTTACATCAATACTTGTTGAACAGCTTGCAATAGGTACATCTTCTGCTTGTAAATCAGTATCATCAACAGGATCATTCTGTGATTGAAAAATAAAATAAACTCTGTTTTCAATTAATTAAAAATTGAAAAAATGATTTAAATGTCAATACTGAGTTTACAGACTTACGAAAAAGTACTTACTAGCATACGTCTTTTTTTTCTTTCATGTCTTTGAAAAGCCTGCTGGTTTTTGGTGTTTATACTTCTGTACCCCATATTAACAGATGGAATCCAGTCAGGATTATCCTTATCCAATAATGTAGCAGGTTCTCCTGGTGATTAAATTAATATACAGATAAGTAAGGTTTAATAATCACAATCATAATGTTCACCTACCTTTAATGAAATGTTCGGAACATATACTTGCGTTCTTCAAGAAAGTTTCTGAATCTCCACGTTTTAATGCTCTAATCCAACAGGCTCTACGCTCTTTTGATAATTCATCTAATAATTCACCCCTATCTTTTAACGCTGCTGGGATTCTAAATAATCGTACATTGTCCCTTTCTCTTCTCTTTGAACATCCAACAACAGAACAAAACGACGGTATTATTCTTAATAATTTATCCACACAAACTTGATATAATCACAACATAAACAAAGCGAAATTCAGGTTTGTTTGCTCCCAAGCAATATGGCGGACGGTATGTGACGTCATCCTTTAATGGTCAATAACAAATAAAACAAAAAAACAACCCTACCACGGAATGTTTACTTACCTAGCGAGGGTACTTTTCAGGTTAGTTGAAACGAAAATAAAATACTCTCATGCAATTTGGAAGTTTTCTAAATATTTGCAATATCAAAAGTTTTAAACCTGCTTATAGGCTGAGTCAGAATCTGAACTGATTTTTGATGGCCTCTTAGACGAATTGAGCCAAAATGATTTTATAATGAAATGAGCTCTAGTTTTTCCCCTGTCGTACCCAACAAACCCTGAACCAAGCTCATCTAGATAATATAATTCCCCCTTACCGTTAGCCTCTATAGAGTCAGTTGATGTTGATAGTAAGAAAAGAAAATTGAAATCTGTAGAACAAGATGTATTTATCTACCAAAAATTTACTGGGAGATGCTACAGATTCTTTAAGGACCTCATACACTGATAAGTGTATATTTTGTAAGTAAAATTTGTCAAATAGGAACAAGCACAGAATTCATAAATATTATTTGTTTTTAGATTGGTTTTTAAAACAAACTTCAAATATTTATAGTTAATTTTTCCATTATATCATTTTTTATATATACACAAACTTGGCTGCAGAAATGAGACTTGATGAATAATGAATACCTACTTGTTATAAAGGACATTGTAACTTGAATTGATGATGTTTCATATGTAGCTTAGTTCACATGCATGTTCTTGGTAGATTAGTGCTAAATTGGATAACACCATATGTAGGTACTTAAATAAATAAAAAAGTTTAAAAAAACTGGAAGGCACTTTTCCACATTCAATTTTGATCAAAAAATTGTATTTTAGGAAGCATGTAACTCATTTATTTATTTTGAATAAATGCTTTCAATTACAAATGTGTTTTAAATATTCATGTCCTCGATATTTTAATAGTCAACACCGGTTTTTCAATACCAGCATAAATCGAGATGGAGTCTTTCATCACTATTCGACTTTGACTAATGATTTAGTCTATAAATTGTTCTCTCATTGTAGAACCTTGGTCAAGACTTTGAAAATACAGTAAAGAGCAAAAGTGATATTGCGCCAATAAATATGTGCTGTGAAAAAATTACCTTTGTTTAAAATAACTATGACAATCGATAAGAGGGATGTATTTTAAGCAGAGTTTCCACATATTTTTGTATTTTTCCTATTAACTTTTCAAAATATATTATAAATTTAAAGTGCAGAACAATTTTAGTGATTAGGGGTGGTTTCTATTGGTTGAAAATTTTTATTAGCAGTTTTAAAATGATCTCAACTTATCCAACACTATAATTTCAATCGTTTAAATTTCATATTTGGAGGAGATTTTTAATAGTTAAAATATAGTGCCACTTTTCTTCCCTCAGATGTATACTGAGCGGAGGGCAGTAAACATCCAAGGACACAAAGGCACTTTACTCTTGTGTAATTGATTGATTTTTCCTCCTGCCACTTATTAATCTTGTCTTTAGCACATTGCTTATAAATGTATAATGTTTTTCATACCTACGGATTTCAGATTTTTGTGGTAGTAATGTTGGCTCTTGTTCTTTAATATTAGGTCACTTTCCATTATTCAAATATTTAATCAAGTTTAATAAACATAACGTTTGCACTACTATAATTTTCTGACTTTTAACTCAAAAAAGGTATCTAAGAATCCTGAAGTTGACATTTTCATTTAAAAATCTAACGTTAAGGAGGAAAAGTACTTTTTTCACTACTAACCTCTAATTACTATTTCCTACCTGATGTGGGGGAGGAAACAATTATTTTCTATTTTGTTATAAAGAACTTTAAGAATCTTCTGCTACATTTACGTAATTCCACTTTTACTCTTGTATTAAATGTATCATTTAATTATCTGTATTGTAAGTACATGAAATAATTGGTTTTCATTCTTCTGTACAAAATTAAAAATGTTTTAAGGTACATCCACAAATGTAGATAAGCATTACATAAACAACTGGTGTAATATTAATTTTCCTCCTCTTCATCAAATATGTTGTAGACCACATTAATAAATTATCACTTGAGCTTATTTACTTTTTTTGTATCCTTTATTCTCCATTTTTCGGCACCCAAGTTTGTGTATATTAAATAAAAAACATTTAATGGAAAAATTAACTATAGGTAAATATTGTAAAGTCTGTTTTTAAAACCAATCTGAAAGCAAATATATTTATGAATTCTGTAGGTTCTTGGTCTACAGATTTTCTTTTCTTATTAAATTGACTTTATAGAGGCTGACATTAAGGGATAATTAAATTCTCTAGTTGAGCTTGGTCCAGTATGACAATGGAGAAACTAGAGCTGTTCATTAATACATCACTCTGGCTCAGTTCTAAAAGCACGTAGCACAAAACTTTTGATATTGCAAATATTTAGAAACCCTACATTGTCATTAAGTACATTAAATATATAATTTCCAAAAGATGCGGGTGAGTGTTTCATTGCCATAGACTCTATGGCATAGAGAAATCTATGCTTTTATTGCTTTTTGCCTTCTTCTTTTTATTTTAGAAATGGTACTTTTATAAAACCATAAGACAATTGATAAAACTGTTATTTTAATGCTAAAGTTAACTTGACTGTTTAAATTAACATCGATGTTTATAATCGTGTTACCTATGTTTATAATGCCGACCCTTAAACAATAAATAATCACTTTTTTAAAAAGATAAAATTTAATCAAGGACCAAAATAAAAATTAGTTTTCAAACTGGCTACATGCATAGACAAAAATATATATATTATTTCTCTATGGCTACATGCTAGCAAGATGTCATAATCGCAATCAAGATAAGGGCTACGTTCATAAACTTACTCAGAGTAAGGATAGTTTACTCCGAAGCGTTCATAAATTTACTCTACCAGTATAGAGTATGCTTCTATAAACGTTCAGAAACCTACCCGGAGTAAACTCTGCATACTCCGCTTTTTAATGGAGTATTATATACTCTGTCAGTTATGACAGTTTGGCTTATACAGTAGTTCAGTTCAGATTACTGCCAGGTTATTTTTATTGATAAATTGATATTATTTGATTATTAATATTCAACTCATCCATGGTTAATTAATTTCTATTTTCGAAATGAACAATATAACCCCAAATTCATACACAACACAATGACATTTGATTTGCCTTCGGCCGGTGAAGCCTCTGAACGGTTACTCCGAGTAACCATCAAACATACTTTTCTAATCACGTGATCATACTCTTCTCTACTCACTGGAGTAAGTTTATGAACGCAGAAGAAGAAACTGGTTAAATTGTCAATTGTCTTGCTTTTATTTTTATTTCTATAAAAAATAAAAACAATAAAAAAACCAAAAGCTGCTTATTTATATTCTTAAACAAAAACTATGAAAGGTAGATATTGTCATAAAAAGAATTCTAAAAGTTTTTTATCTCTTTATCTATGTAACATTTTGTTCATAGGTGAAAAGCCTAATAAAATGGAAATTGCAATATTTAGATTATAATTGAAGTCTTGATTATTTTATAATACTAACAGGTTTGAAAATTTATAATAACTTACACAAACATTAAACATTTTTTCTCGATTTTTAAATCTGGGTAAATTAATGGTGATTGTTCCAAACCTTGCAAGTGAAGTATGTACCTATGTCCATGATAATTAAAATAAAATGAAAATTCCACTACACTTTTAAACTTCAATCAATAATTGTTTTATAGAGCAAGTCTCCATCATCAGGATAGACATGACAGAAGAGGTATAGTTCATGTATAGTTGAATTTGAAGTTATTTTTTGTGTTTGATTCATATAATTTAAACTTTGTTTTCAGTAATCACAAACGTTCTATTAATGTAAGTACCTAATAAACAGCAGACTTTTAATTAGTGTTAGATGATAAATAATAAAGTTTTTCAACAGATAACATAGAAAAAGTTTTAATTGTACATTGTAATCAAAATTATTATAGGTACTTAATATTTATATTCCTATCTTTGTAAGCAACAAATAAAATTGTATGTCCAGTGAACTTTTTATTTTATTCACCTATTCAGAACATTTACTCTATTGCAAAATAGTCAATCTAATCAAATCACATATATGTTAACTAATATGGGGTTTCATCCCCAATAAAACTCGCAAAATACTCAACTCTAACGACTATTTATTTAAGAGCGTACAGTATATTCTTTGGTAACATATCTTTCTAAACTAAAGCATGTTTTTGTTTTTTTATTAAATGTCAGTTTTATTTTTGTGGTAAAAAGATATATAGGTTTATATATGATAACACAATTTTTTGGGAATACGTATTTTTAAATCATTAATATACCTCAAGTATTCCAATTAAAAAGGGCCTATTATATAATTTTAAAGTTTATAATAAGTACCTACTTACTTTTATTATCAATTTACATATTAAAATTGTATGTGGAAAATTGCCTTCCAGTTTGTTTAAACTTTTAGCACTAATTTAAGCTACATATGAAACATCATCAATTCAGGTTAAAATGTTCTTTATATCAAGTATTATTTACTTACACAACAAATATCTCCATATACGAGATGATATGTTTTGTTCATGGAAAGTCAATAATAACGAAGAAAATAATGCTTGAGAATAGATTTTAATTTTTTTAAATATAATTGAAAATGTAGGATAGGATCGATTAAAAAAGTATCATAATTACAACAAAAACCAATTAGCATCAGTAGATACCAAAATGAAAGTTAGCTGATTGCAAATGAAAACTAATCAACAGTGGGACACTGGCAGTATTTTAGCTGATGATAAATTCATTTATTCCCAAAAATCAGATCTCGTCCCAAGGGATGCATGTCTTTACTTTCATTTTAAAAATGTATCCCAAAAGTTACAATTTGTATAAGTAAAAAGCCATAGGTTGAGTGTCCTAAATCTAAAAAACCATAGGTTGAATGTAAATCTAACAGGATTAAATGAATACTTAGTTCATGTCATAGAACAAGCTAAAACATATGATGTTCCTATTTCTATTTAAAAACTAGATATGAATTTTTCCTCTATCGGATACTTTCAACAGTCACTCTGTAATAGGCTAGAAGAATTGGTTTCAATTCTTGTTTGATGTAACTTTTGTATTGTAAAGATTTTTTATTACATTTTGACCAGAATCAATGAAAAGGTATTTAATGCGATTACATTGCTGTTGCATAATGAAATATATATCTCAATGAATAAAGAACTCTGTAAATATTTATATTCCATTTTTGGACCTCAATGAAATGTTATTACATGTACCCACTTATATGAAAGCAAGTAGGTAATTTATACAATGGCAATGCTTTGGTTTAAACAAAATAAAGAGCATAAAAATTGTCCGATCCCGAATTACTTTAAACTGGTTGTGTAGTTTTATTTTGACAGTTACCCAATTTACCTCTATTTTAGGTGTTGTTGGCATTATATATTTTGTGTTTTATTGTAATTTACTTATTAATGACTACACTATATTAACTGTTACCATATAATAAATAAAACAAAAATTATAATTCAGTTATGTACCAGGAAGGATGAATTGGTTGCACAGAACATAATTTCACACAATTAAATATATACTAGTAAAGGATATTACTCGTTGTATTATTTCTAAACTGAAAGGAATATTTCTAACTTCTACTATAGATAAGTAGCAAATACAAAGTCTGAAATTGGTCATTTATTTCCACATTGCAGGTTTTAATAAAAAAAGCTAAATAATAATCAGTTTTTTAACTATTAGTTATTATTATAAATTATAATTAGTAGTAAATTATTAGCAACCTATATCTGTTTATACCTTTAGTATATACTTACCTATTGACTACTCTTTCAAATTTATTTTTTCATAATCGCATTCACCTTTCAAAAGAATTTTTGTGATAATTCAAATGGTTTATTATACATAGTTACAATCCATAGGTATTGAAAAACATCCAGATAGTTTACTAGCAATTAACCCATTACTGACCTTATGGCTAACAGATTGTAAATAAAATGAAACTCTTGAACTTTTGGTAAATATGTGGAATGAGCTGCAATGGTCTAATCTAGAACACTTTTGTGAAATTTCACTAGTTAAACTTTATTTATATTTATTAGTACTTTTTTATTGTCCATCCGTGAGAGGTATGTCAGTTAAAATATTAATTAATATGTCTTAACTAATTACATTATTATTATTTGTATATTGTGGAGAACATTTCAATAGAGGTTGTTTGTCCTAGATCCCATCACATTCACTAACTCCTTTTCTACCACTAGTTATTTAATGTTTTTAATACTAGCCAAATATTTCCTATGGCAACTGCATCTACTCCTTTTGTAAGTTTATACATGCTTCATCAATTTTTCACTCTGTTCCCCGATAAAAGGTGTTGTATAGTGTAATTTAACATTAATTCCCTATTCATTTTTCTTCTCCATAGGTATATAGTCATTTATATCATTTGGTTTATCCATAAAAAATATTTTTCAATTACCGTGTAGGTACATTTCTTGAAACTTTTCAGATTATAGATTTCCTTTGCTTGTGTTTCATATATCGTTTAATTATTAACGATATTATTATTCAATTCTATTTTTCATAAACTATGCAATTTAATTTTAGTTTTCCAATGTTACTTTTTGTACCATAGGTATACTTCTTCTTCTCTTTTAAAGTTGTCTTCACGAATTCACGATTGTCTTTACCTATCAGGCAACACTAAAAAATGTAATTATCAGTTACCGCGTTTATTGTTAATAATTAACTACTTCAAATATCTAAGGTTTTTAATAATATACATAAACCTGCCTTTTTACGAAGGTATATTACAAACTACCAATAGGAATGTCAACTCTCGATGAAGAAACTTCTGTTACCATAGTTTTATCATTCAAATTTCGATTATATTATCCCCTTAAGAAATTAAATATACGTACGTCCTATGTAGCCAAACTTGACAGTATATGATGAAAAAAAGTGAATTCAAACTCACCACTTTACACAAAACATATACCGGTATAAGTATATACTAGTATACGATATACTGGGACGCCGAACTTGACGGAGGACAAACATATATATATATATATATATATATATATATATATATAAAAGAAGCAGTAGGGTAGTTACGGCTGACTAGTTGAAAAATAAACTATAAAATTTTGTATGGGGCACAGCCAAAATGATTTGTTGATGGTAAAGAAGACTCTTTTTTACTAATCCAAGCTTTCGATAATGTTTATTATCATTTTCAAGGCTAAAATTATAAATTATTTGTTACAATTTAGATAAAGAATATATTTTTTATAACAAACTTACTAGCAAGTGAGTTAATTCCTTTGAGAATGTAAATTCGTTTGTAAAACATGGAAACTAATCTTAACAAACTATTATTGAAAATTTACACATATTTTAAAAAAATTAAAACTACTAAAATTGTTAAAAATGACAAAATTCAGTCATCTTGGTTCCATTATAAACTACACAAAACAAGTAACTGACCAAGTTTTTCATAGTGTAGAAATAATAAAAAAGTCATCAGCTCGAAAATATAAAATACCTGTTTTAAGAAAAATACATTGTTACCAACAAAACTAGTACCAACTGAAATCAAGGCACCAATTTTTGAATAATTTAAGATTTAATTTATATTATTTTAATTCAATATCTTTGAAAATAGAAAAAATATTAAAATTATTAATATATCTGTTAGTGTTGGATTTGAAATCTACATAACATTTCTTACTTTTGTTTTTATTTGATTTTATAAATCCCTTTTTACAGTTGCCAATTGCAAAAGTCCTACTAGTGGAAAGAAATTGAAAAATTAGGAATTTCACTCAACCAACTTACAGTCACTAACCTATCACATCAGAAACTATGAGTTGTCAAAGTGAAATGGAAGTTTGGTTTAAGAAACATCAGTTTGTCGAATTAAAGTCAACTCTCAAAAATTGCAAACAAGTGATTCAAACACAATAGGTAGTTGCTAATTACCTATCCTCTTTTTTATAATTATTAAAAATATTTTTGAATGTTATAAAAGAAAATTCTGCAATCCTTATCCTATATAAAATACCTGTTTTTTCAGTTGGTACTAGTTTTGTTGGTAACAATGTATTTTTCTTAAAACAGGTATTTTATATTTTCGAGCTGATGACTTTTTTATTATTTCTACACTATGAAAAACTTGGTCAGTTACTTGTTTTGTGTAGTTTATAATGGAACCAAGATGACTGAATTTTGTCATTTTTAACAATTTTAGTAGTTTTAATTTTTTTAAAATATGTGTAAATTTTCAATAATAGTTTGTTAAGATTAGTTTCCATGTTTTACAAACGAATTTACATTCTCAAAGGAATTAACTCACTTGCTAGTAAGTTTGTTATAAAAAATATATTCTTTATCTAAATTGTAACAAATAATTTATAATTTTAGCCTTGAAAATGATAATAAACATTATCGAAAGCTTGGATTAGTAAAAAAGAGTCTTCTTTACCATCAACAAATCATTTTGGCTGTGCCCCATAAAAAATTTTATATATATATTGTAGCCTTCCCTTTTTCTCTCAAGACAAAAAGTAGCCTATAGGGTTACAAGTAAGTCCAGTTGTCCCGGTGTCAACCTTTAGGGCCTTCAGCTCACTCAGAACGGTGGCAGGGTGTGAGTATAAAATTTACCGGAAATATTTATGGGTGCCAGCGAAGTTTAAATGACCTCAAGAACTGTTTTCCCCCACCCTAAACTTGCAAAGGGTACATGAGGAAGAAATGAGACTAAACCTTACCTTACAATAGAGTATTTAATTAAGTAAACGAAGCTAACAGCATCCAACTTGCAAGTCGCGACAAAATGCTTGAAATTAAAAAAAAATTACAAATTATAAGTATCTTCACGCTGAAGAACCAAACTCCACTGAGTACTTAAAATTCAATGTGATGATACAAAACGAACTGTTATTCCTGAATTGAGATTATTACAAAAACTACCCCTTTACAACCCTAATTATTATTAACCCAAAATATACATATATTTACTTGCACTCATCAGTTACAATAAATCTACATCTGCAATATCATAAATCAATGATCACAATGAGCAAGACTCAAAAAAAAAGAAACCGTGGCGCACGACTATGTTGGATCCAAAACAACCGCACGCTACGCAAATAAATGTCTGAAAGGTGATAAGTAGTGTTAACAATAATATACAGCCTTAGTGGGCCAAGAACCTGTTAATGACATTAATCTCATAATGATGTAAATTTGAGTTATCCAAATTAGTCTTACTGACCATAGATGACCAAATAATATTGGCGTAATAGTACTGAAGTACGCAACCAAAAACTAAATTATTAAAATCCAACAACCCCCCGTATATAATCGTTACACTAAAGAAGTTCTTTCATATATATATACACTTAAAACTATTGAAATCCTATACCCCCCGTAATATCCTAAAACTAATAAAATCCAATATACCCCCCGTAATATCCTAAAACTAATAATAGCCAATTAACCCCCCGTATTCAGGTTCTTGCTCTACTGTAGGTAAAAACTATAAACTAAATAACCATAAGTAAAAAAAATAAGAAACGGAAATAAAATGAAATGGGATTACACCTCATCCCCTGTGACCATCTTCCTCCTAGGATCTCCGTCGTCCCCACTGTCTATCCTCAACTTGTCCATTCTACTGGTCCTTACTTGCTCCCGATTGTACAGCCAAAAGCCAAAAGATGTACCTGACCAGGAACGTGTACTTGAACGTTAACTTGAACTTGAACCCTTCAAAAACAATACAACCCATTACCAAAATTGTATAAAATCTTGACAATTATTGTGTCCCACAAAATTGATTTGACAACTCCCAGTTAAGACAAAAGTTTCAAAAGGTACTTTACCTTTCTAGGAAAACTAAACTAACCCCCCATCAACTTCAAAAGTTACTATAAACAAACTGAGCTTACTATACTAGCCATCCCACTTGATCGTTCCACCTTACACGAATAGTAAAGTAAACGTATAAACCTTAGAATGTAAATTTTGATTAAATACTAAATGTAGCCTATACTGATCCTTTTGTAGAATACCCTGTATGCTAACGAAAACTCTTATCTGAAGAATCATAACCTAACCAATATAAATAACTAAAATGAAATAATAAGTCAGGCGTTACCTGCTTTACCTAATGTGGTCGTTACATAAAATCATAGTTGAAAGAATATGAGAATTAGTTTCTTACATCATAGCTGAAGTGAATACTACAAAACTACTTTACTAACTTTATAAAATATGACAATTAAAGTGTCCCTAAGAAGGCGTTTATATTAGTCTGAAGGACATGCCTTTAGCAGAACCAGTAGTAGGACTGTGGACTATGAGCCCTTACAAGTCCCCATCTGAATGTAACTTTATTCCCAAAAATATTGAGTAATATATACTTAGTAATTGACTTATTATTAGGTATATTTCGTTCAATAATGAAATTGTTGGAAATAGATACTAAAATTCACCCAAAAATCAGTATAGGTACTATAATTACAATGGAAAGAAAACTATCTACAACGTTATGTACTGGCAACTTTTATATATAAATACAACAAATGAAGTCTAGTCATGTAAGCAATTTTACTAACCTTCTATCGCGAAGGGTTCCAACAGACCAACAAACCCTTACTCCGGTAGCCTCACTTACTCCAGTGACCTCACCTACTCGGCCTAGTCCAAATACGACAAATACCACCAAAACGATTATTCCCATCTAGAAATGTAAACGGTACTATAGAAAGGGTCTTTAGATAAGACTACCTTTACTTACCAATTGGTAACAGATCCACAAAAAAATTCCAAAAATGGCGTGGGAAAAGGATTTCACTCCACTTCCTTCAAACTACGCCCTCCTTCAAAAATACGTCCAACACCCAAATCCCACTTTAAAATGGTAGAGATAATAATCCCGAATAATATCGGATGGCTTTGTGCCAGTCAAGATTCTTGCAGAATCCTGATTCTCCAACCCAGATCTTTCATCCAACTTTTCGTACCACTCAGTAGTCGGAAGATAACTCCATCCACTACCCAGAACACCAAACGTCGTTAGCGACTTCCGTTAGGGAAATATTCGCGAACAACAAATATATAAAAGTCCCAGTAACTATAACCGACCAAATTAGGCGCTAATCTATTTAACTTCTAACAACTAACACTAAAATCTAAAAACCAAATATATACCCTCCCCGTATATACATCAAATTGACAGAAAAAGAAAAATAGGACATCGATCGATTAAAAATTAAGACTATCCCTAGTTGTTTGTATGTGGAACTTAAAACCAAAACCACAGAATCTAGTTCATCCCAAGCCACTACATAACCCATATCTGACTCCAATGTAGCGGTTAAGTAGCATACTATGTTCTACTTGACACGTTAGCCTCGTAAAACGTTTCTACTACACCCAAAAGACCAACTAAAATTCCCATCCCACAAAGCCAAAGCTAAAACCACTCTCTTCATTCCTTCCACATAACAAAAAAAGGTGTTACCCCTTTCCAACAATCTAGAAAAATCAACATTTTAAACTTTAAACCATCGCCCAACCGGATATGACATTCAAAACAATCGCAAGGTCATCGATCTTTACGCTCCAAGTTCACTAACAACCACAGATCGGTATGCTAATTCATCAAAATCAAGTCCACAGACTAATCCATTTCATTCGTAGAACCATCACTGTTTACCAAACCCTATTAGATAAAAACGAAGAAGACTCGCCCAAAAATAGTTGACATATGATAATGTAAACAAAGTTTAATACACTCAAGTACCTTGTATTCCATAAATTATGTGATCGATACCAATTAACTGAACTATCCCCGCATAATATCATAAAATAAGCCCACTTTAAGATATTTAGTAAGCACACAGGTATGTAAATCGTACAATTACGTCTAGAATACAACAGGTTACTTTTAATTTCCCAGTGGTGTTAACTTGAATTTGTACCAATGATGTCCTTACAACATCTAAAGACACGAGCATTACTTATTCCTTACCAAAGCTCAAAACGGTTTCGCTTACTTTAAACTTGCTATCAAAATAGTTATTGGAGATACTGCTGATTAATTACCATAACACTATTTCTGTAGTCCCTTGACCTGACAATGAAGGTATCATCCAATGGCGTACGCAAAAATTTAAAATAATACAAAATTAGTAAAATGATGAAGAAAGAAAAAGAACTACAATACTAATGAAATCCTCGAAATATTCTAATAATTCAATACTATATATACAAAAAAAACGGAACGTTACAGACCCCCCTTACTTCAAGCGCTAGCTATTTTGATATCTTTGATATTCCAAGTTCCTTTATTAACACCATCCTCGTCCATTAAGACGTAGGTCCAAGGTGAAACTTTTTTCTGTACTAGAAAAGGTCCGACCCACCGAGGAGCCAGCTTACTAGTGTAATACTGCGCCGCGTCTGATGCAACGAAATTCTTCCGCCATACTTATTGGTTGGGATACAACTCTTCTGGACGACAACGTAGGTTGTAAAATTTCTCATTCTTCTTCGATGCCTTGTCTAGACGCAACCTTACATCCTGAAATAAAACATCAAGCCCTTTCTCTCTATCACTAGTAACGACTTGAGCATTTTCCTCCATGTTTTCAGCCAGTAAACCCTCTTTGTCAGCAAAATACTTCCCATCTAACACCATGTTTCTACCAAAGTTAATGAAATACGGTGTCTGCTTGGTGGATTCATTAAAAGAAGTCCGAATCGCGCAAGTCACTTTAGCTAGAGCAACACTCCATTTCCGGTGATTATCAGAGATGTACATCGACAACATAGTCTTCAAAGTACGATTGTATCGCTCAGTAGGATTAGCTTGCGGATGATGAAAAGCATTATAACGTATTGATACCCCATACTCCTTCATTAAATCCGAGAACACTCTCGAGGTGTATTGAGGGCCGTTATCACATAATATAAGCTTAGGCACACCAAACATCAGAAACATACTATCTTCTATCCTACGACAGACATGTGGAGCAGTAGAAGATCTAAGAGGAAAGGTAAGTGTAAACTTACTGAATATATCTACTACTACCAAGATAAATCGATATCCTTCCGACGGGCGTGGGAAAGGTCCCATAAGATCAGTTGAAATTATTTCCCAAGGACGCATAGCCCTAGGTTGAGAAGTCATATGCCCTTTAGGTGGTCCTTGATCAACCTTATGCGCTGCACATACTGCACAAGCCCTGACATACCTAGCAACTTCCGATTTGAGTTTTGGCCAATAATAACGCTCACTAACTCGTTTGAATGACTTTAAAACTCCCGTATGGCCAGCCAGAGGTGACTCATGACATTGCTTTAAAACTCTTGTCCTGTTTTCCTTTGCGACAACCTCCTTCCAGTTATCTACTACCTCCCCCAATGATCCAAAATTTGTTTTAATGTATTTGTATAACTTTCCATCCAATATTCTCCACTGTGGATAACGAATAGGATTTTTATGAACTCTATCCAACATATTTATGTACCAACGATCTTTAATGACAGATACTTCGGCAACATCTACCTCCGGGATTATCCGTGACAAGGTGTCCGGTACGACATGATCTTTGCCCTTGCGGTGAATTATTTTGAAATCATACTGCTGTAATCGCACGCTCCAGCGCGCCAATCGTCCCGTAGGATCTTTCAAATTTTGAAGCCACACCAATGAATAGTGATCAGTAACAACGGTGAAAGGTACTCCTTCCAAATAAGGACGCAACTTCTCGACAGCCCATAAAACAGCCAAACACTCCCTTTCGGTTGTGGAATAATTACGCTCTTGTTTACTAAGAGATCTGCTCAAGTAACTGATAACCCTATCTCCCTCCGGATGCGTCTGTAAAAGTACAGCTCCGACACCATATCCTGACGCATCACATTGCACCACAAACGGTAGATTATAATCCGGGCATCCCAACACAGGAGCCTTTACCAAACATTCTTTAATTTTACAAAACGATGACTCGCAGTCTACTGTCCAAGAAAACTTTCTACCTTTACGTAATAACACAGTTATGGGAGAAATTAAAGTGGAAAAATCTGGAATGAAACGACGATACCACGAAAAAGTTCCTATAACACATCTCACATCTTTAACATTTTTGGGTGACGGTAACATAAGCATTGCCTTAACCTTATCAGGATCGACATGGAGTCCATTAGCATCGATCACATAACCTAAATACTTCAATTGCGGACGACAAAAATGACATTTATCCCAGCTAACCGTTAAATTTGCTTCCCTAATCCTTTTAAAAACTTCCTCAAGTATAGAAATATGTTCCTCAAAAGTTTGAGACACGATCACTACATCATCTAAGTAGGTCAAAACGTTTGGTTCTAAATCAGGACCAAGTACTTGGTCTATAAGGCGTTGCCACGTCGCAGGGGCATTATGCAAACCAAAAGGCATACGCGAGAACTCAAATAATCCACGTCCTGGAACAGTAAATGCCGTAAAAGGCCTAGATGACTCAGCAACACCAACTTGCCAATACGCAGACTTTATGTCAAGTGTGGACAAATAGTGCGCATTACGCAGTTTGTCTAAGGTATGGGTGATGTACGGAAGAGGGTAGCTGTCTCTCTCGGTTACCGCATTCAAACGACGGTAGTCGACACAAAATCGATACGACCCATCTTTCTTCTTTACAAGAAGAATAGGAGAACTCCACGGACTCTTAGACTTTTGAACTACTCCCAATTGTAGCATTTCGTCCAACTCTTTATTAATGTGCTCTTGCATCACTGGAGATACTGGGTAATACCTTTGTTTTATAGGTGCGGCGTGACACACGATCGTATGCTCCGTCACTGTAGTACAGCCTAACGTTGTCCCCATTAATTCCTTATTTCGATCAACCACTGCATCTAATCGAGCTTTTTGAAGGTCGTTTAAAGTTGTTTTACCCCGTAAACTATCGACTGTCGAAATTGTGGTAGGTACTTCAGAAAAATGCCATTCATTATGTCGAAGGTCGGGTACAATACCCATGATCCTCCAAAAATCTGCTCCTAAAATTAACATATGGGGTACTTCCATCACAATCATAACTGATATAATCCGCAACTGTTCTCTAAGACTAAAAGGAATAAAACACTCTCCAATACTTTCACATGACTGCCCATTTGCAACTCTACAGCATGTCTTTTTAGAACGATCTACTTCAAAACCAAGATCCCGTAAATACTTCCAACCAGTACTACCAACAATAGTCCTCGAAGCACCTGAATCCAATAAACCCAAAAAATCATAACCTAAAACTTGAACTTTTAAATAAGGTCTTTCGTCACCCGTAGCATGATCGAGTATATAGTCTAGAATTGGTTTAACATTGGTCGAACATCCTTCAGCGCCTCCTCCTCGACCAGTTAGGAGCGCTGCGTCCCGTTTCCCTTATTACAATTTGGACATGACTTAACTGTAAAACTTTCCTTCTTGCACTTGAAACAATGTAACGACTTCGGAAGTACACAACCTACAGCTCGATGACCAGGCTTGTTGCATCTGAAACAAATAATCTGACTGCCCTTATTACCTACCGCAGAAGACGTTGAAGCAGTGTCAAGACGATCCAACTGTTCACTATTATCTACCTCTACAAAAGCTAAGTCCCTCTCTAGAGCATTACCCCTTTTTACATTGGGTTCCACATAGTTGTTTATGGCATCGCGCCTGTCTTCCATTCGACGACAAACTTTTCGTAACTCTTCAATACAATCTGGCATTGGGTCCCTAAGACGATCTAGATAGAATGGATGCAAGTTTCTCATGATGATAGATAATTTTGCCTCCTCCGGAATAAAACAACCCAACCTATTGAAATAGCTAGACATGACTGCCAAATAGACACCAATAGATTCTGAACTATGCTGAGTTCGTTTGCGTAGTTCATCAAAAAGAACATCGGTATGATACGCGGATAGATACTCTCGCCTAAACTCATCGCGCAATTCTTCCCAAGTATTAACTCTAAGCCTGACATCCTTGTAAAATTGATACGCTTTATCTTGGAAAAGGTCAACTCCTGAATCCAACAACACTTCGGTAGGAACATTCCTAGCAACCCTTAACTCCTCAACTCTCTCGAAAAATGCAGTGACCGATAATGATTTTGGAGTGCCTGAAAATTTGTCCAAGCCCCATTTGTGCGGTGGTACCATCTTACTAAATGAATTGCGTGAAACATTGGTTGGTGCTGTAGCAACGACTGGAGAAGATGTAAAACCAGCTTGCACACCAGCCTGAAATTGTCCTGCCGTAACAATGCTTAAAGCAGCGGGAATATGCACACCAACGGAAGATGTCGGAGTCATCTTACTATGAAATTCATCATACAGGGTTAAAACCTTAGCCAGTAAGTCGGATTTCTTGTTCTCCATTTCAGGATCTTCAGTTATCATCTGGTCTAACCGGTTCATCACATGTGACAACTTAGTTTGAAGCTTTTGGGTTTCATTCACATTAGAGCCACCAACATAACCAAGCAACAAATTTTCAATATCGGTACATTTCCGAGTAACAACAACCACTTCATCATCAAAAACAAAAGGATACCTCGGGTAACGAAAACTGTCACCAGACTTTTCCAAGCGAAGAGCCATAGTGAGACTAGTGCGCATCTCTTCAACTGTACCAATCTTTACACCCCTAAACTTCAGCTCCCATTCCAGCTCATCCTTCTCCAAGCGATTCACGACAATTTTACGCGACATTTTAGATGTAAAAATGTTACTATCAAATACCAAAAAGATTTAGAATAAGTTAAATATACAAATATCACTAAATGTTCAGTTTTGTAAATCAAATGTGTTACGCTGTGAGTAAAAATATGCAATTTTTAAATATGAAATACTAATTTCATCCGAAAACTATATTCAATTAAGATCAATTACCTTAGATATCAAAATAAGTACCTCAGCTCGTAGCTCATAGCTGTGATAATAAAATATCCGCAGAAATACAATATGCAAGCAAATATATATACCTAGTTAAGTCAAATACAATGTTCAAAGACTAAAGTTCAGATTAAATTTGCTACTATCTATTATTTACAATCAATCAAAAAAAGTTTCCCAAACCATTCAGGAATAACCAGTTTACGCGATATTTTCAATGATACGCTTTCAACAATAAATCTTGCCAAGCCACGCCCCACGTTGGGCGCCAAAAATGTAACCTTCCCTTTTTCTCTCAAGACAAAAAGTAGTCTATAGGGTTACAAGTAAGTCCAGTTGTCCCGGTGTCAACCTTTAGGGCCTTCAGCTCACTCAGAACGGTGGCAGGGTGTGAGTATAAAATTTACCGGAAATATTTATGGGCGCCAGCGAAGTTTAAATGACCTCAAGAACTGTTTTCCCCCACCCTAAACTTGCAAAGGGTACATGAGGAAGAAATGAGACTAAACCTTACCTTACAATAGAGTATTTAATTAAGTAAACGAAGCTAACAGCATCCAACTTGCAAGTCGCGACAAAATGCTTAAAATTAAAAAAAAATTACAAATTATAAGTATCTTCACGCTGAAGAACCAAACTCCACTGAGTACTTAAAATTCAATGTGATGATACAAAACGAACTGTTATTCCTGAATTGAGATTAATACAAAACCTACCCCTTCACAACCCTTATTATTATTAACCCAAAATATACATATATTTACTTGCACTCATCAGATACAATAAATCTACATCCGCAATATCATAAATCAATGATCACAATGAGCAAGACTCAAAAAAAAGAAACCGTGGCGCACGACTATGTTGGATCCAAAACAACCGCACGCTACGCAAATAAATGTCTGAAAGGTGATAAGTAGTGTTAACAATAATATACAGCCTTAGTGGGCCAAGAACCTATTAATGACATTTATCTCATAATGATGTAAATTTGAGATCCAAATTAGTCTTACTGACCATAGATGACCAAATAATATTGGCGTAATAGTACTGAAGTACGCAACCAAAAACTAAATTATTAAAATCCAACAACCCCCCGTATATAATCGTTACACTAAAGAAGTTCTTTCATATATATACACTTAAAACTATTGAAATCCTATACCCCCCGTAATATCCTAAAACTAATAAAATCCAATATACCCCCCGTAATATCCTAAAACTAATAATAGCCAATTAACCCCCCGTATTCAGGTTCTTGCTCTACTGTAGGTAAAAACTATAAACTAAATAACCATAAGTAAAAAAAATAAGAAACGGAAATAAAATGAGATGGGATTACACCTCATCCCCTGTGACCATCTTCCTCCTAGGATCTCCGTCGTCCCCACTGTCTATCCTCAACTTGTCCATTCTACTGGACCTTACTTGCTCCCGATTATACAGCCAAAAGCCAAAAGATGTACCTGACCAGGAACGTGTACTTGAACGTTAACTTGAACTTGAACCCTTCAAAAACAATACAACCCATTACCAAAATTGTATAAAATCTTGACAATTATTGTGTCCCACAAAATTGATTTGACAACTCCCAGTTAAGACAAAAGTTTCAAAAGGTACTTTACCTTTCTAGGAAAACTAAACTAACCCCCCATCAACTTCAAAAGTTACTATAAACAAACTGAGCTTACTATACTAGCCATCCCACTTGATCGTTCCACCTTACACGAATAGTAAAATAAACGTATAAACCTTAGAATGTGAATTTTGATTAAATTCTAAATGTAGCCTATACTGATCCTTTTGTAGAATACCCTGTATGCTAACGAAAACTCTTATCTGAAGAATCATAACCTAACCAATATAAATAACTAAAATGAAATAATAAGTCAGGCGTTACCTGCTTTACCTAATGTGGTCGTTACATAAAATCATAGTTGAAAGAATATGAGAATTAGTTTCTTACATCATAGCTGAAGTGAATACTACAAAACTACTTTACTAACTTTATAAAATATGACAATTAAAGTGTCCCTAAGAAGGCGTTTATATTAGTCTGAAGGACATGCCTTTAGCAGAACCAGTAGTAGGACTGTGGACTATGAGCCCTTACAAGTCCCCATCTGAATGTAACTTTATTCCCAAAAATATTAAGTAATATATACTTAGTAATTGACTTATTATTAGGTATATTTCGTTCAATAATGAAATTGTTGGAAATAGATACTAAAATTCACCCAAAAATCAGTATAGGTACTATAATTACAATGGAAAGAAAACTATCTACAACGTTATGTACTGGCAACTTTTATATATAAATACAACAAATGAAGTCTAGTCATGTAAGCAATTTTACTAACCTTCTATCGCGAAGGGTTCCAACAGACCAACAAACGCAGACCCCGAATCTACTCCAGTAGCCTCCCTTACTCCGGTAGCCTCACTTACTCCAGTGACCTCACCTACTCGGCCTAGTCCAAATACGACAAATACCACCAAAACGATTATTCCCATCTAGAAATGTAAACGGTACTATAGAAAGGGTCTTTAGATAAGACTACCTTTACTTACCAATTGGTAACAGATCCACAAAAAAATTCCAAAAATGGCGTGGGAAAAGGATTTCACTCCACTTCCTTCAAACTACGCCCTCCTTCAAAAATACGTCCAACACCCAAATCCCACTTTAAAATGGTAGAGATAATAATCCCGAATAATATCGGATGGCTTTGTGCCAGTCAAGATTCTTGCAGAATCCTGATTCTCCAACCCAGATCTTTCATCCAACTTTTCGTACCACTCAGTAGTCGGAAGATAACTCCATCCACTACCCAGAACACCAAACGTCGTTAGCGACTTCCGTTAGGGAAATATTCGCGAACAACAAATATATAAAAGTCCCAGTAACTATAACCGACCAAATTAGGCGCTAATCTATTTAACGTCTAACAACTAACACTAAAATCTAAAAACCAAATATATACCCTCCCCGTATATACATCAAATTGACAGAAAAAGAAAAATAGGACATCGATCGATTAAAAATTAAGACTATCCCTAGTTGTTTGTATGTGGAACTTAAAACCAAAACCTCAGAATCTAGTTCATCCCAAGCCACTACATAACCCATATCTGACTCCAATGTAGCGGTTAAGTAGCATACTATGTTCTACTTGACACGTTAGCCTCGTAAAACGTTTCTACTACACCCAAAAGACCAACTAAAATTCCCATCCCACAAAGCCAAAGCTAAAACCACTCTCTTCATTCCTTCCACATAACCAAAAAAGGTGTTACCCCTTTCCAACAATCTAGAAAAATCAACATTTTAAACTTTAAACCATCGCCCAACCAGATATGACATTCAAAACAATCGCAAGGTCATCGATCTTTACGCTCCAAGTTCACTAACAACCACAGATCGGCATGCCAATTCATCAAAATCAAGTCCACAGACTAATCCATTTCATTCGTAGAACCATCACTGTTTACCAAACCCTATTAGATAAAAACGAAGAAGACTCGCCCAAAAATAGTTGACATATGATAATGTAAACAAAGTTTAATACACTCAAGTACCTTGTATTCCATAAATTATGTGATCGATACCAATTAACTGAACTATCCCCGCATAATATCATAAAATAAGCCCACTTTAAGATATTTAGTAAGCACACAGGTATGTAAATCGTACAATTACGTCTAGAATACAACAGGTTACTTTTAATTTCCCAGTGGTGTTAACTTGAATTTGTACCAATGATGTCCTTACAACATCTAAAGACACGAGCATTACTTATTCCTTACCAAAGCTCAAAACGGTTTCGCTTACTTTAAACTTGCTATCAAAATAGTTATTGGAGATACTGCTGATTAATTACCATAACACTATTTCTGTAGTCCCTTGACCTGACAATGAAGGTATCATCCAATGGCGTACGCAAAAATTTAAAATAATACAAAATTAGTAAAATGATGAAGAAAGAAAAAGAACTACAATACTAATGAAATCCTCGAAATATTCTAATAATTCAATACTATATATACAAAAAAAACGGAACGTTACAATATATATATATATATATATATAATAGGTTTTATATATCTTAGGGATTCCGTCGTAAGGAGGGCTGAATTAAACTCTTATTTACTACCCAACGTTTCGAAAAATTTTAGTTTCTTTTTCAAGGCTGAAATATGAACATTTTTTTGGTGGGTATATCTTTTGTAAAATAATTTTTTTAAAACTTACGTGTAAAGTGAGTCAATAATTTACAAAACTAAACTTCTTATTCAGCAAGTAAAACATTCTTTGTATGTAAGAAATTTCATATAATACATTGAAGGCACTATTTTGATGTGGAATGTCAAAACTCAAGTGACATTTTTTAATATTTTTTATATATATTTATATATATATATTTATTTTTTTCACACTTATGCATATCTTCTTTCATTAGACAATCACCATAATAATAGTAGAATTGTTGATATTTCAGATTTATAACGATAAACATCTACCTAATAAGTTATAACAGGCTTGTTTTGTACATACTACATTTGCTATTGTTATCTTGAGATTTTAGTGAGGTAATTAGTGAGAGTAAATTGTCTCACAACTGTGTCTTTTTAACAATTGCGAATAGATAATATATATATGACTTCCTTCTTTAATAGGATCATGATTAAGTGACAAGTCATGGTACTATTAATCAAGACTGTCTTCTAAGTTATTAAGTTAGTCACAACAACTCTGTTATTACTCAATCTTAAAAAATATTAAAAAATGTCACTTGAGTTTTGACATTCCACATCAAAATAGTGCCTTCAATGTATTATATGAAATTTCTTACATACAAAGAATGTTTTACTTGCTGAATAAGAAGTTTAGTTTTGTAAATTATTGACTCACTTTACACGTAAGTTTTTAAAAATTATTTTACAAAAGATATACCTACCAAGAAAATGTTCATATTTCAGCCTTGAAAAAGAAAATAAAAATTTTCGAAACGTTGGGTAGTAAATAAGAGTTTAATTCAGCCCTCCTTACGACGGAATCCCTAAGATATATAAAACCTATTGAATTATCTACCGTCAAGAATTCCCTTTTGTTTATTTATATATATATATATATATATATATATATATATATAAAACCAGAAATATTGGGGAAACGGCAAGTTTATAAAAGTGAACTCTTCTTACTAATTTAACAAGCTTTCGGAAACTTTTATTTCCATTATCAAGTTACAGTAAATTGAGGATTGATATAAAATGGTAAATATATATTAAATGCTAAAATTGGTATTTGAATTTTTTAAAAAATATTGAAATATTGTCATTATGACAGATAAACAATTTCATTTTTTTTCCTTCTAATAAGTTATAAAAATTATGTCAAAAAATGGAGAGTGTAGGTTATGATAATGTCAAATTATTATAAAAGTTTTTTTAAAAAAATTAATTTTTGATTAAGAATTGAAATTTGAAATCTTATTATTGTGATCCATTGATAGTAAGTAGTGATAAATATCACTGAGATTCTTATGGTCACTCTTCTTGTTAATAGTACAAGGTTCTTGTGATATGTGAGCCATTTCTAAGAAAAGTCTTTTTTTAGTATTTGTTTGTATGTCTAAAATATTAACAGATTCAAAATCCATAACGTGGTCTTTATCAATTACATGTTCTGCTAATGCACATCTGTCAGGATGTAATCTACAATCACTTTTATGTAAACTTAAACGACTTTTTAATTTTTGACTAGTGTGGCCAATGTATTTATTATTACAGTTTTTACATGGTATACAATATATTACATTTGATAGATTGAGAATCGGAGTTTTGTCTTTCAATTTTGTAAAAATAGATTTTATCGTAAAACATGTTTTATTGGCAATTTTAATGTTATTTATTGGTTTGAAATGCCTACTCAACTTTGGTGTTATTTCTTTAATATATGGAAAAGATATATATTTATTTATATGTACTGTATTATGGGATGTATTATTATTGTCTGCAATGTCTACAGTTGGAAAATAATTATACAATATGTTTTTGATTAAATTATTAGGGTATCCATTTTCTAAAAATAATTTATGAAGAATTTTTAGGTTCTTTTCATGAAAATTGGGATCTGAAATTTTGGTTATTCTGTTCTTCATTTGTCTAATCAAGTTAATTTTTATTGAATATTTATGATAAGACCAATAGTTCATTAATCTTCCAGAGCTTATTGGTTTAATGTACCAATCAATAGATAATGTATTATCAGTATTTCTTATAAATTTTCTGTCTAAAAATTGTACACTTTGTTCACTGTCTTCTTTTTCCATAGTGTATTGAATATATGGATTATAGCTATTGAAAATGAAAAGAACCTCATCTAAGTTAGTTTTTGGTATTGACATAATAATGTCATCAACATATTTTTTTATAAAAATTATTTCAAATGGTAATAATGGTATAATAGAATCCAACATATTATCCATTACATAACAAGCTATAATTGGAGAAATTGCAGCTCCCATTGGAGTACCAAAAGTTTGTTTGTATATTTGGGAATTAAAAGTAAAATAGGTATTTTCAAAGAGTAATGTAACAATTTCTAGAAAATATTTTTTTGATATTTTACAATGTTGACTGATTTCATTCCATTTTTTATCAATTGCTATTAGAGCAATTTCTAAATAAATAGACTTAAAGAACAAGAATTTGAAATGAAATTAAATACAAACCCTAAATGGATAAAAAATCTCACCAACATCGAAATTCCACATGACATTTTATGTCTTTTATCCTTGGGACCTAAATTTAGTATAGAGCCAGTTCTAGGAAAAGATATTCAAATAAAACATTTACTAGCAGATGTTGAATATATTACATCACAAACATCAGATGACAACTTAAGAAAAACATTAATAGCAAAATTAACTAATATCATAACTAATCAAATAAACCATAAATTAAATATTTCATTCTTTCGTAATTTATACTATAAAACAAAGAAATTTCTAAAAACACATTCTAATATAGTTGTTACTAATAGTGATAAAGGTAACTGCACTGTTATAATGTTGAAAGAAAACTATGTTGAACTATCTTCAGAAATTCTGAATAATTCTTCTTACATCAGATTAAACAAAGATCCTACAACAACAATTCAAAATAAATGCAATAATATAATTAAAAAACTTTTTAATACCAAACAAATAGATAAAATTACGAAAGACAAACTTACTTGTTATAATGGCATACCTGCTAAATTTTATGGCCTTCCAAAAATTCATAAACCAATATTATCAATTAGACCTATAGTTGCTTGTATAGGTACCCCAACTAATTTATTAAGTTCATATATCACTGAAATTTTAACAAAAGCTTACGACTTTAATACAAAATATTACATCAATTCGATGTTTTTAATCAATTTAACAAATTTCAACTACCTGATAATCATGTAATTTGCAGTTTAGATGTTATATCTTTATTTAGTAATGTCTATTTAGAAATTGCTCTAATAGCAATTGATAAAAAATGGAATGAAATCAGTCAACATTGTAAAATATCAAAAAAATATTTTCTAGAAATTGTTACATTACTCTTTGAAAATACCTATTTCACTTTTAATTCCCAAATATACAAACAAACTTTTGGTACTCCAATGGGAGCTGCAATTTCTCCAATTATAGCTTGTTATGTAATGGATAATATGTTGGATTCTATTATACCAATATTACCATTTGAAATAATTTTTATAAAAAAATATGTTGATAACATTATTATGTCAATACCAAAAACTAACTTAGATGAGGTTCTTTTCATTTTCAATAGCTATAATCCATATATTCAATACACTATGGAAAAAGAAGACAGTGAACAAAGTGTACCATTTTTAGACACAAAATTTATAAGAAATACTGATAATACATTATCTATTGATTGGTACATTAAACCAATAAGCTCTGGAAGATTAATGAACTATTGGTCTTATCATAAATATTCAATAAAAATTAACTTGATTAGACAAATGAAGAACAGAATAACCAAAATTTCAGATCCCAATTTTCATGAAAAGAACCTAAAAATTCTTCATAAATTATTTTTAGAAAATGGATACCCTAATAATTTAATCAAAAACATATTGTATAATTATTTTCCAACTGTAGACATTGCAGACAATAATAATACATCCCATAATACAGTACATATAAATAAATATATATCTTTTCCATATATTAAAGAAATAACACCAAAGTTGAGTAGGATTTTCAAACCAATAAATAACATTAAAATTGCCAATAAAACATGTTTTACGATAAAATCTATTTTTACAAAATTGAAAGACAAAACTCCGATTCTCAATCTATCAAATGTAATATATTGTATACCATGTAAAAACTGTAATAATAAATACATTGGCCACACTAGTCAAAAATTAAAAAGTCGTTTAAGTTTACATAAAAGTGATTGTAGATTACATCCTGACAGATGTGCATTAGCAGAACATGTAATTGATAAAGACCACGTTATGGATTTTGAATCTGTTAATATTTTAGACATACAAACAAATACTAAAAAAAGACTTTTCTTAGAAATGGCTCACATATCACAAGAACCTTGTACTATTAACAAGAAGAGTGACCATAAGAATCTCAGTGATATTTATCACTACTTACTATCAATGGATCACAATAATAAGATTTCAAATTTCAATTCTTAATCAAAAATTAATTTTTTTAAAAAAACTTTTATAATAATTTGACATTATCATAACCTACACTCTCCATTTTTTGACATAATTTTTATAACTTATTAGAAGGAAAAAAATGAAATTGTTTATCTGTCATAATGACAATATTTCAATATTTTTAAAAAAATTCAAATACCAATTTTAGCATTTAATATATATTCACCATTTTATATCAATCCTCAATTTACTGTAACTTGATTGAAGTTTCCGAAAGCTTGTTAAATTAGTAAGAAGAGTTCACTTTTATAAACTTGCCGTTTCCCCAATATTTCTGGTTTTATACCTAATTAGTCGGCAAAGACTATCCTATATATATATATATATATATATATATATATATATATACATCCTTCTATCGTTAAAGCGTCCAGACAAAAATGTGCTTTATGGCGTCCGACGTTGTTTTCTGCAGATATAGTGTTAATTGAGCTGAATACTTTTTAATATAGATAAAGGATGGTTAAAATAAATGGAAAAAGGACTTTGGCACGGAAAACACAACATTGCTGTATATTTTCCTAACATTATGGCGCCCTTTCAGTCGATGTACAATTGGGCGTCTCTTATATTCAGCATTACGTATATATGATAGCCTTTAGGGCGTCAATTTTGTTATTGCGTTGTTGCCGCAGTAAGTACATATCTGCTATTTACAGAAAATAGGAGGACAAATAAGATATAATGTGGTTATTGTAAGTAGGAGGGAACTATATTATGTTATTGCAATGTTACAAATACTCAAAATATTGAAGACAGTGAACTTAAATAAATCTTGAAATGGACAATTTCTTCACAAAATTGCATTAATTTCGGAATTACATGATAGTTATTTTATATGGTGTTTGTTAGGTACTAGTTGAAGAATAGCTATTTATGTAGGCAGTTACAAAAAATATGATTTTTTGTGACATTTGTGATCATTCAGGACACGAGTATTGTCGGTGAAAAGTTTTAACCCTAGTTGAGAACTAATATTTTTCCTGCGTAGATAAATAATTAATTTCCTTAAAATTGTGGGTTACGGGAAAATACTATAAGGGAAGTGATGTGATGGAGTGATTTTGACGTTTCGAGATTCGAATGGATCTACACGTTTCATATTAGTCCAAAAAACCCATTTTTAAAAAATGTCGGTCGGTCAGTTGTCAACACGATAACTCAAAAACACTACCGAATTTTTCAATGAAATTTTATAAGTAGGTTCAGAACATAAAAACTGAGGCTAAGTTCGTAAATGATTAAAATCTGATTTACAGTTTTTCGGAAAATTCCATTTTCATGCAGTTTTCTCAATTTTCCACCCGAAATAATTTTTTTAACGAATAACTGACAAATTTGTTGGAATCTTCGTATCAAAAAACCTCCTATACAAAATTTCTCCGAAATCGGAATCAAATTTTTTTTGGAAATTTCCTTCAGCTTTAATCCTGTATATTATCTACAATATAAAATGAAAGAATTCAAATGTAGTAAGTAATTGAGATGCATGTTAAACATTTTGCAGTCCTGACCCAAAAATTGTAAATTTTGGTTTATATTGAATGTATGGAAAAAATTATGCAGTATCATGTATTTTAATACGCGGAATCCATTTCTTGTAGTAGTGTTATGAAATTTTTGTTATTAAAAAAATGTTTTCTTAGTTTTTTTCAAGTAAAGTATTAGAAAACAAATTTTGGGTGAAAACTAATAGCCTCGTGCATAAGGTGAAGTCATCTGGATACATCAACTGGTTCAAATAATATTCTAATACATCAGTCGGAGCTAGATATCTCGTTTATCCTTAGTGCCACGAAACAACATTATTAACAAAAGAAGTAAGTAGATATCGTCAAGGACCAGATTTTAAAAATATTCATACATACAGTCTGCTCCAAAATTCAGTGACGAAACAAACACATATTTTTTATGTAACACCCTATATTTCTTAATATCTTTCGATTCTCTTCGAAGGGCTGATTTCGAAAAACTATAGCACTTGGAGTCAAATGGTTATAGTTTCTAAATTCCAGGGTGTTGAAAATCACTTTTTTAACTTCAAAGATTTTTCAGCTAAAACAATTGATTATTTAAAAAAGAATGGATGTCCCTATATTTACTTGGGTTTAGTTGGGTTCTTCAATCAATTTTGGAACATCCTATATATTCATGAATACTTATAAAATCTGCCTTTTGGCGATATCGGCTACTTTTATGTTTCATACATCAATATTGTGTATAGGAAAAGGTATAACTTTTGACCCTTGTACTAATATTTCTGTTGTTAAAAAAAATTGAATTTTTTGATATTAATCTAATGAAATTATGTCATATCAACCTGTCTTTCAGTCTTTCAGTTGGTTCTTGCTGATTTGCCATTCCAAATGAAGCATTATATACAGGGTGGTCCGTAAGCAATGGTCCAAAGTGAAATGGGAGATTTTTGGCCTGAAAATATTACAATCTCTTGCAACTTGCTTTAATCAAATATTGATAATAGAAAAGATACAGGGTGGCAAAGTTTGAATGTAAAATATGTTTTTTCTCAGTAAATTGAAAGATTTTGGATATACAAATGTAAAAATTAAGAGATGGGGGTTTTAAGGCATGAGAAATCGTAATGTGATATCCGTTTTGATGTATTTCCTAGAGGGCGCCAAATGAGCTATGTTGTTGGTGTAACTGTGCGCTTAACTTTTTCATCGTTAACGCTATCTCTCTTTTTATTGAAAAATATCAAAACTACATCATTTGCGACAAAAATAAATATGTATCATTAGTCTCAAAAATTACTAGTTTTCGCATTTTAAAAACCCCCTACATAATTATTATTTTATTTATTAGCACAAATAACACCGTACACTAACTAACGTCGTTAGTTAGTGAACGATGCAAATAATAGCGTTAATAGGCGCTGATGTCAGCAAATTTATCATCACAAGAATTAACATAGTAGGTGCCGATGTCAACAATACTCCTGTCAGTTAATCATTCGTGTTTTGATAGTTAATCTCATTACACTCTTGAAGTACGAAACTATTAAAACACCTTGTTTCCTGAAAGCTGGATTGGTCGTGGTAGTCCCTTTCCTTGGCCAACACGCAGTCCCGAATATAACCCTTTGGATTTCAGTATATGGGGCACAATGAAGGAAATAGTTCACAGAAACCCTATAAATAGTCGAGTTCAACTTTGGCAAGAAATCAGAGCAGCAACAAATTTTTTTACGCCAATGACATTGATTAATATTAGGCGATCTTTCATGAAACGCATGGATAAATGTATCGAGATGAATGGCGGACATATTGAACAATTACTGTGAAATAATATTTAAATTTTGTTGTATTTTTCAATAAATTTTTCTTTTTTCTCTTGATTAAAAGTTATTGAGTTCATAATGGTTGCTTTATTAATATGTCAAAGTACTAATAAATAAAATGCAAATTACGTAGAGGGTTTTTAAGATGCGAATATCTTGAAAACTAGCAACCTTTGAGACTTATGATAGGTATACATTTTTTTCACAAAAATGATGTCATTTTAATATTGTTCAATGAAAAGCGAGATAGTGTTAACGATAAAAAAGTTAAGTGCACAGTTACACCAAGAACGTAGCTCATGTGGCTCCCTCTAAAAAATACATCAAAACGGATATGATATTATGATTTCTCAGGAACTAAAACCCCTATCATCAAATTTTTACGTTTGTATATCCAAAATCTTTCAATTTACTGAGAAAAAACATTTTTGACATTTCAACTTTGCCACCCTGTATCTTTTTTATTATCAAGATTTTATTGAAGCAAGTTGCGTCAGATTGTAATATTTTCAGGCCAAGAATCTTCCATTTCACTTTGGACCATTACTTACGGACCACCCTGTATATATATTTTTATTGTTTAAAAGTATATTTTGCAAATTTTTTTAATTTCATTCAACTATTCGAGAGCTATAAGACCGAGGTAGGAATAAATGCGGAACATAACACCCTCTATGCTACAAAGTGTTAGAGTAGACCTTAATGCCCGGTTAAGTCATGTCTACTGGTCAATGATGAACAAGCTGAACATTTATTGTAAATTTTCTTTTGTTTATTTTGGTAATTTAAAATCAAAAACTGACCTATTTGGGGAATTTTTAATAGTACTTTTTATTTAGCTTATAATAAATTTATGCGTTACTTGGACGCACCCTATATACAGGAACGTATTTAAGAAATTAAGATCTGGGAAGTAACTTGGGACTTCGATTTTAAACGAAAAAGAGATTCATTCATATTGTTTCATGTATAATTTGCGTATATTGTTTCGCGTTTACGGCGTCCACTGACCATCCGCATACAACGTGCTAACTCTTTTTTTTAAGAAAACTAAATATTTTTATGATCGAAGAATACGTACATGCAATGGAAACGCACAAAGAAGTAAGAGATGAAGGCTGTAGTTCATTAAATTCGAATGATTTTGATTTTTGTATCCCTGCAGGATTTTTTTTCAATCTGAATAACTTTGTAGTACCTATTGTAGGACTTTTAAGTTTCTCTGTGTATATGTAGATTTTATAGTAGAAAACTTTTTTTTGTATTGTGTAAAAATTTACCTTTTATTTGTCCCATATTCGACATTGTTTTATAATTACTACTTACTAGGTATTAAAACAATAAAATCTAGATTTATAACCTAATTAAAGTGGGTTTCTTTAACACGTTTTAGCTTCCAAATAAATTTAGGGGTAGTCAACATAATATAATATTGACATTATACTTGTCTTTTAGATGACCGAGAATAGTTTGTATATAATGTCCTACTCAATAATTAATTATACAGTGAACGTCTAAATTATGGAATATTATCATTGTTCTGAGAACCGTCGAGTTTTAAGGGAATTCCCGAAACAGGTCGATTTTTGTTGTACAATGCCCATGTTATAACGTACATGGAGTAGGGATGACGTAACCGGTGTAGGTGTAATGATATTAGTCGTTAATTTTTTTAAATGGAAATCGGTATAATGTGACACCTCATTTGAACGAGATTTTAATTATCTATTTAACGACATTACATTTTTAACTAAAATATTTTTTTAAGGGTACGAAAACAATTTTTTTTAATTTATATTCAATCAAATTACAATTAATGCTTGAATCCATGACTTTCTGAAATACTTAAAAAAGCAAAAATAAGTAAAAATAATAATGGACACGAAAAGTTCTCTCATAAACACTGAAACTTTTTGTCATATGTTAATTCAAGCAAGTGATAGTGGCATAATCACTGTAATATTTATTGTCGTAAATGTTTTGATTTTGTGAATTGTTATCAGTTGTGTCAATTGTAATTTTTACTTTTGAATAGTGAATTATGGCTCACCTAAATGAATCACAACGCATAGAAATATTAATCCTTAGCGGATGCGGAGATAAAAAAAAGAACACAGAACGAGGTATGCAATTTATTCAACGCAAAATATCCCGTCAGACCCATCAGCCAATCAACAGTAAGTAAAATAGTCCGAAAATTTGGAGAAACTAGGCACGTTAAACAGATTCCAAACGCAGGGCGTCCTAAAATTGAAGACAATGTGAAACTTGATATTTTATTAAATGTACATGACAATCCTCACAGTAGTTCAACACAAATGGGTGAATAAGCTGGAGTTTCCCAAAGATCGGTATTACATATTTAAAAAAAAGAAAAATACCATCCCTACAAAATTCAACTACATCAGGAGTTAAACGACGACGATCCCGATCGCCGGCTTCAATTTTCTGAAATTATTCAGGATTTATGTATCCCCAATCCACTTTTCATCAATCAAATCCTGTTTTCCGATGAAGCAACATTTTTTATACATGGTACCTTGAATCGTCAAAATTGCAGATATTGGAGTCAAGAAAACCCGTATTGGATGACTGAGGCACACTCGCAATATCCTCAGAAAGTGAATGTATGAGGTTTGTTCCAACCAGCGTCAGAAACCGTCAGGATTCTGCGCAGTAACTTAAATACGTTCCAACCAGACATACAAACGATTAGTTAACGATCAGTTTCTTGTTCCAACCAAAATTTAAAACGGTTTGAAAACTATCAGAACGGTTTACGGATTTTCTTCTGACCACTAATCTGGAGCATGCGAATCGCTGTGTTTTTATTTTACAGTTTCTTTCACTGTTTCATTGAATTGCAGCATAATCTTAAAGTGTGAATTGTGTTTGTATTTAGATATAATTAAAACTAGAACTTTTAAAGTGTGAATTGTGTTTGTATTTAGATATAATTAAAAAGCTTGGTTTTATTCCTAATTTTGATCATAATAAAAATCGTGTAAGCCTTTGGATCAGCTGATTAACGATGCCAACACAAGCGCATGTACAGTACAGACTGAAGTTGTAAGATGTTCCAACCAAAAACATAAATTGATCAGGGATCAGATTATTTGATAGACATGCGCGTTGAAAACGATTTGAAAATAGTCGGAAATCAGTTTGTGATTTGTGGTTGGAACAAATCTATGGGCAGGGATCATCAATGACAGAATCATTGGCCCTTTTTTCTTTGAAGAAAATCTAACAGGAAGACGCTATTTAACTTTTTTGAGAAATCAACTTATACCTGTCCTTGCTAACATATATCCAAATGCCAATAATCCAAATTAACCTAGTGAAAATATCTGGTTTCAACAAGATGGATCCCCTCCGCATTACGCACGTGAAGTACGTCAATTTTTAAATAATTACTTTCCCGGGAGGTGGATCAGAAGACTAGGTTTTATAGAGTTGCCAGAAAGGTCGCCAGATCTAACACCTCTAGATTTTTTCCTGTGGGGTTACATAAAATCAAAAGTTTATGTCAATAGACCCCAAAACTTACAGGACTTGAAAGATAGAATTAGGCATGAAAAGAGTCTAATTACTCCAGAAGTCATCCGCAATGTACTTGATGAATGTGTCCGTACATTCGCATATTGTCAAGAAACCGATGGATGGCAGTTCGAACATTTAATTTAAAATAATTGTTATGCATAATTTGGTTACTTTAAAGAACATTATTAATTAAATCATTCGTTGAAATTTGGTTGAATTTAAATTAAAAAAATTGATTTCGTACTCTTAAAAAAATATTTTAGTTGAAAATGTAATGTCGTTAAATAAGGAATTAAATTCTCGTTCAAATGAGGTGTCACATTATACCGATTTATATTTAAAAAATTAACGATTACGTCACTACACCTACACCGGTGACGTCATCCCTACTCCATGTACGTTATAACATGGGTATTTTACAACAAAAAAATGGATCTGTTTCGGGATTTCCCTTAAAACTCGACGGTTCTCGAAATAATAATAATATTCCATAATTTAGCCGTTCACTGTAGAATACTATTAATAAAGAAATGCGCCAGCTCACTGACCTTCCTACCTCATATCTAAACCTTTACTCACGTTAATGTATCGGACTTTCTTAATTTGGCGCTATTAGAGGAGAGTGGTTGACGTGACGCTCTAAAGACGAGAGCATGTATTTGAGAGAATACTCAAAGTTGAGTAATGTACCAGAAATGTATTTTTCTAACTGTTGCATTCAACAATATAAGCAGTTTAACGTTCTACTGAAACGGCAGTGTTGTCAAATCTCGGGACGCTCTAAGGGCGAATAACTATCAAGATAAAATGTATACTCTATATACAACTTAATACTCCTAGCGTCTCTGCCGGAGAGCTGCGCGAACTAAATATATTCGGGAACCGTATATTTTCGTTCATTTCATGATCAAAAAAGCGTCCCCCAAAAATTTTGTTGGTAGGTTCGTGACGTAATTTCAAGTCACTGGACAAATTATTACAAGGGGTGTGCATAGAGCGTCCGTATACGGACGCTGTATGCACTTGGACGCTCTATTGAATGCGATTTCAGAATGTATGGACGCTTTAACGATAGAAGGATATATATATATATATATATATATATATATATATATATATATATATATATATATATATATATATATATATACATATATATATATATACATATATATAGGAAATAGTTCGTTGCCGATACTAGTTAGGTCTAACTATTATTGTGGGGGATGCCGCATCCCCCACAATAATAGTTAGACCTATATATATATATATATAGGATAGTCTTTGCCGACTAATTAGGTATAAAACCAGAAATATTGGGGAAACGGGGCAAGTTTATAAAAATGAAATTGTTTATCTGTCATAATGACAATATTTCAATATTTTTTAAAAAATTCAAATACCAATTTTAGCATTTAATATATATTTACCATTTATATATATATATATATATATATATATATATTGATATGGTTTGATGATATTGACAATAATTGTATGAGTTCAAAATATGGAAAGCAATATTGATGTATGATTTATTTATTATTATAGTGTTTAATACTTACCTTTTTCTAATTATTATTTTTGAAAAATTTTATTCAGATTTGATATTTTAATTGTGAGGTCAAATTACAAAATTTGAAGACCGACTCTGTTCTTTGGCCTTCGTGTTTAAAGTTGGCAATCTAATATTTTATTTCAATGGTGTCACAGAAATGTAAACAAACAGTCACATTCAACTTGAATAAATAGTATCTTTATTCAAACAAACAACTATTTATATTATGTTTTTATAATAAAATATTCAAAAACATTTAACTTATTTACATTCAATTTGCCTACCTAAATTTCATTCATTCATACAGGCGCACTATTAAAAAAAATATACTCACAGAACTAAATTCAATTACGTGGATATGAGCTTATTTATCATAGGATATTTTACTCCATAAAAAAGAAGAAGTTTTATTATGTTTGTTCCTTTGGATCGTGAAATGTTAATTTAACGAATTGATTTTATCAAATGCTCTGTAAGTATTTTTTATCTAATTATAACTAAATAAACAAATTAAAAAGCAACAATTTATACTATATTATGAAAAATAACTTAAAAATTAATATGAACAGTACCTGAATGTCTATTTGGTTATAGCTATTCTATCTTCAAATTTGAAGGTTTCAATGGTGTTGGAAATGTGGAAAAGGCCTGCAGAAAACTACAGACGGTCCAGTGTAGATAAAATCTTGTAAATTCCTTTTTTAAAATGTGGATTTTACACAGTCCGTTCGTTGTCCAAATTTATTCTATAGTGGATTTTTTTGTTATATCATAACAAAACGATGCCAGATATATTAGTTCGTGGTGGATTATACAAGGTGCGGCATCATAACTTTCTTATTTCAAAACGCAATAAATTCCATTTTATAGATTAGAAGTTTTTATTATTTTTTTAATAATGTAGGTACATATTTAAAGTTTTGCTTCACACAGTTTTAAAAATCATGTCCGGTAGATGACGCCCCCCATTGTCAATACACTGAATGAGCCGATTTCTGGCGTTTATCATAACCCTTTCCAGCAAGTCAACTGGTATGTTGGCAATTTCAGCCCGAATATTGGCTTTGAGATCTTCTAATGTTCTGGGACGGTTGACATAAACACGGGATTTTAAAAATCCCCACAAAAAAAAATCGCACGGGGCCAAATCCGGGGAGCGGGCTGGCCATTCCAAATCGCCCCTAATTGAGATGAGGCGCCCCGGAAAGTGTTCCCTCAATACAGCCATCGATGCCCTTGAAGTGTGGGCCGTTGCGCCATCTTGTTGATCCAAACGTCCCCTAAATCTAGTTCATCAAGTCGGGGGAATAAAAAATCATCCAACATGTTCACATACCGGTCAGAATTCACTGTCACTGTTTCCCCATTTTCTTCAAAAAACCAGGGACCAATTATCCCAGCAGAGGAAATTGCACACCACACTGTAACTTTAGGGGAATGCAGGGGTCGTTGATGCAACTCGCGGGGGTTGGTGTCGGCCCAGTAACGCATGTTTTGTTTGTTAACGTATCCACTTAAGTGGAAATGGGCCTCATCACTGAAAAAAACAATTGCGTCCTCAGGAACATTTTCGAGAAAAACCTCACACGCATTCCTCCGAGAATTGAAGTCACGCACGAAGAGTTGTTGAACACACGCCAACTTGTACGGATGGTAATGAAGATCATCGTGAAGAATTCGCCTCACTGAACGATCGGAAAGTCTAAGGGCAGACGCATGTTTGCGGGCAGAGCGCCGTGGGGATCGCAATATTGAGGCTCTCACGGCTTCAATGTTTTCAGGTGTTCTAATGGGTCGATGAACTCCAATTCTTCGTCTGGTCACACTACCGGTTTGTCTGAATGTACCGATCCATGTAACGATTGATTTCCGATCTGGTACAGGCCCTGCCGGGGCTATATTGAAACGATTTCGAAAGGCACGCTGAGTTGCGATCACAGAACGTCCATTCGAAAAGTACGCCTCAACGGCAAATGCACGCTGCTCACTGTTCCAACGCATCGTGGCGACTGACCGGATGGGGAACAAAACTTTAGATGTACGCCTACCGAATAAGAGCCGTCTCCGCCCACTACGATCTTTACAGTCTAAATGGTGCGCATTTCAAAAAAGGAAGTTATGATGCCGCACCTTGTATATGATGGTTCAAAAAGTTGCTCGCTTACCGGCACTTTGTAAGTATTGTTTTTTTTTTATTTCACTTTCACTTTAAATCACTGGATTCTTATATTAGATTTTCTTAAAAACATGATTATACATTTTTTTGAATATTTTATATTAATATTCCTAAAGATTTTTCTTTATAAATATCAAATTAAATTCTCTAGTCTTTTACCTTTTTAGAAATCTTTTCAAGTTGTTGATTTTTTTTTATTGTTTTGTTTTCTCAACAAATTTATTTTTTTATTTTTCAATCAATCAGATTCATTTTGAGAGTTTGTTACTAATTTGATATTTACAATCTTTGAAAATATTGTAGCTTTATTCAAATGAAATTATGTTATAGTTTCTATATGATATTTGTTTCATTTCTATGTTGTTAATTTTATAATTGCAGTGGTCAAAATTTTTATATTTGTATTTTTATACCCTTAAGTTTTAAGTTGGTATTTTACACAATTTTTTTGAAATTGGTGCTCCTGTTTTTAATCTGTCAATTTATGACTTAAATTATTTGATTATACGGGGTTTTTCAAAATTGATTATTAAAATTTAGTATATAGTGTTCGCGCCAAAACTTATTATGTTTCTTTTGCTAGGATGAATTTATTTAAATTAAGTAAACAAATAACAGAGTTGGTCGTATTGCTTTAATTATACCTTATGATTAGTTAATATTTTATTTAGGGTATTTTCATACCATAACAATATACATCCCGCTATCTATTGTGCGTCCGTACAAGGAAATGTATTTGTGCGTCCACTAGAAAGACTAAATTTTTGAATATTTTGGTTGCGTATATTTACTCTTTTGTGCATCTAGAATACCACTGTCGGTTTAAATTACTTTATATATACAAAAAAAAAATTTGCATTTTTGACATTCCAAAGTACTTCCAGCTCCTCCCAGCCGTAAGTATTTGAACTTCCAACATATACGTTTTTGTCTGATTTGCATTCAATCATACGTCCATGCAAGGTTGCCAAGTTTTTCACATACCTATACACCAATTATTTCAGTGATACACTATTCTGCGTCCGTTCAAAGCATAACAAAATTTGAGAAATTGTAGATTATGTCCATACAGGATAAATCGCGTATAAAAGTGTGTAGTGGTCCAACTGAAAATGTTTTAAAATTTAATGTAGTTAATTAATGAGTATAAATTGAGAAATTATTGGTTGAATTTTTTTCAAGCATTCTCATAAATAAAAACACGATATTATTATTGTGACGCATGTAAAAAAAATTCTAGAGAATCTTTTTACAATTTTTTATTTATTTTTGTTGTTCATATTTACTCTTACTGCACTACACTGACAAGCCAGTATAAATAAAATGATTCTTTAAGTTAAATGTTGAACTACGTAATATTAGCACTGATTTTTGCTGAAATATTTATTTCGAAAAAAATGTAGATATACAGTGATAAGATTAAATCTTATCGTCGACTATCGAATTTCTTTAAATATCCGTTACTATAATAAGTTTCGATATTTTGTTGAACCCTTTTCAGGTAATATTCATCCCTTCAATGTTTTTAAATAGCAAAAGGGGTCAAGTGAGTAACACTTCATTTGGAAGGGTATGAATAGAAGATTTAAAAATTAACACATAGGGTATATTTATAGTCAATAATTTACGATCTTTAGACAGTTTATATTCGTATGTTTTGAACTTCAAGTAACAGCTGAAGCTAAACTGTTCAAAGTTTATTAAAATGGCTTATATTGACCTATATTAATTTTTCAAGCACTATCTAATGCTATAAGAAAAACCATAATACAAAGTGGTCAAAAACTCTAAAATTTTGATTACCTTGTATTATGTTTTATATTATATCATTATATAGTGCTTAAAAAATTAGAACAGGACCATGTAGGTATGCATTTTTAATAAAAGCGTTCAGCTTCAACTGTCACAAATTTCAATCATTTAATTATTGATTTAAGACAATGTTAATCGGCTTTGTTAAGAAGTTTAATTTGTTTGGCAAAATTTGAATGAGACGTTATTCTGTATATTTAAGAGCAAATGTCAAATGTTTTTGACGTCAGCGTTTTGCATACGGCTGCCATCTTGAATTTTTTGAAATGGCAACCTAGGTCGAGTGACATATCACAAAGAAGCTTATTTTTTTATTTTCAGAAATAGGAGCAATGTATCGCTTTAATACAAAATATCTTATAGAATATCAGTTTTATTTTCCTAAATTTTATTGTACTGTACTAATGATATGACTTTGTAAGTTTTTAAAATTAAACAAAAAACAATAGTAATCATTAAAAACGTGAACCACATTTATGTACAAATTGTGAAAACTGATACCAATTTCAAATTAGCATAAAGTTTAAAAGTAAATTAAGAATAACGGCACATTTATCGGAAAAACAACGAATCGAAATCTTAAAGTTGAATATGGTGATCGCAAACGTTCCCATGACGAAGCAGCTCATATTTTTAACGATTTAAATCCAGAATGCCCTCATATAAGTGGATCTACAGTGACAAGGTTGATAAAAAATAAGCATTTACGCAATAACTTTTCGGAAAGCCTGCCTTATTCTATATTTCCTATCGTCTGGTGTACTTTGTACCCCTGATCTTTAGCATATCCTCTAAAGAACAAATCACTTTATTCAATTCTGGTGATCTTGGTGCCCAGAAAACTGGTCCTTATCGTCCAATCCAACTTTCAGGAAACATCATTCAATTGACTAAATGAGTGCATTATGTTGAGTAGGAGCTTCGTCATGTAGATACCCCATTTGTTGAAAAACGAATTAGGTAAATGTAAATGTTTGTTGATATTTCGGAACCTACCTAATTACTAAGTGCGACAATAATAGTGTGGATCTAATTTTACTATTTGGGAAAACTACATCAAGAAAGCTGTCCCTTATATGGCACTGTTATCGACGTTTTAAAAAATGTTTCTAAAATCCTAACTCGTTAATTGTTCTGAATGAATTTTATATAGCTGTTTTTCATTGATTTTTTGTTGGAAATAAAATTTTGGATCATAAAATTGAAATATCACAGAAACCATTCAGTTTGGGTATAGGGAATACTTATCAAATTTGAAGTATAGTAAAGTAACTTTCATTTGCGGATATGAATTACAAGGTGATCCGTATAAAAAAATTGTGAAGCCGATGTATTCCACTTTGAACTCGCCCTGTATACGGATATCTATATATATTGAGGCAGGTCTAGTGAATTATGATATTATGGTTTTTTCAACAAGTAGGTACCTACATAGAGTATTGGAATGCAATACTCCCCTAACTAACAGATGTTTATCGGATATCACAGAGTTGTACTCAGAATTGACGAAATATTTTGCAATAATTTAATGGTAACTTAGGTAGGTACTATTGAAAAATAAATACTTTTAGGCGTCACAATTTTTAAGTTTATAAAAGAAAACTTGAGGTGGATCACTTCGAATAAAAAATTTTGTACTATAAAATATTATAGCTTCCGTTCCCATTGTAAACAAACTTTCACTATCGATTTGACATGTTATGAATGAACGCAGAAAGATTATCTATTGTTCTCCAATTCGCAGGTAGAAAAACAAAAAACTGGTTACGTATTTTGAGAAATATTAATGTACAGGGTTATTCATTATAAATTACCCACCCCCTATCATCGTTATTATTGCTTTTAGAAAAAAAAGTCTTATATAAAAGTTTTTTGGTTACAGCTGAATTTTGTTAATATGCTATGAAAAGTTCAGTAGCGTGCAAATTTAAGGGGATACAAAAAAGAATATTTTTTTTTAAATGGGATACCCTGTATATTTTTACATTTTTGGAATGGTCTTTTTTTATGATTTCAAAAGTATATATGATGTTACCCCTACCTTGTACCGTTTTTGAGATATTAAATGTTCAAAATCTTAGTTTTAGTAGTTAATGTAAATATGAAAAAGATAACATCATTAAAGTAAGCTATGAAAATGACAACTAATATGTTTGATAATTGACATTTTTCTGATAAAGTTATTAAAATGGTTTAAAGTAGGGAAGAAAAAAATCCAAATTTCTACACGTTTTATAGAAAATATCAAAAATAAGCGTGCAGCACGAAGACCATATAGGGTGTTGTATCCCAATCGTCCAACACCATCAGAAAATACTTTTAAGAATGTTTACCAAATGGTAACAAACCAGGAAGAACAGCTAGATATATTGCTTCATTTCGAAGGTAAATTCATCCATTATAAGTATTTGCCCCGAGTAGACTTTTTTGAAACATTCTATTCTTTTTTAGAAAATACTCAATGTAGTATATATACTGCGGTTAATCAATTAGGTAAGAGTTATTCTAAAATTCAACGTACTTTGAAGAATAACAACTATAAACCCTATAAAATTTTAGCGGTACAAGTTTTAACAAAGGCTTATAAAAGGAAAAGGCTTGACTTTTGCCGCCAGATTATTCAAAAGTTGGATTAAGATTTTACAAAGATATTATGGACTGATGAATCAACTTTTTCTACGGCAGGAGTTTTTAACTGGAAAAATCGAAGGTCGTGGGAAAATAAGCATAACAGAAAAATTCCAGTGAAACAAATACAAAAATCAGGAAGAAAAACTGTTGGCGTTTGGTGTGGAATTTTTAGAAATAAAATTGTTGGGACTATATATTATGATTATATCTTAACTGGAGTTACCTAATTGGAAATACTTATCCCATTACTTGTCGATATGATTTGGATGCAGGATGGCGCACTTCCGCAAAAAATTCCCATTTCTTTGTGATTTCTGAAACATATTGTTAATAATAATATTATACAGGTGATTAAAGAAATGATTCAACTTGAAATTGACAAACTAAATGGAAATAATGAAGTCATCTGCAATGTTATTATAAATATAAGAAGGCGTTATCAATTATGCATTGACAATAATGGTGGACACATCGAACATCTTTTATGAATTATTTATTTATAATTTTTTTCAAATAAATCTTTGTTTTCTATTTTGTATATATATTTTGACTTTTTCTTCCTCACTGTAAACCATTTTAATAACTCTATCAGAAAAATGTCAATTATCAAACATATCAGTTGTCATTTTCTTAGCTTACTTTAATAAAATTTATATAAAAATTTTATATAAGACTTTTTTTTCTAAAAGCAATAATAACGATGATAGGGGGTGGGTAATTTATAATGAATAACCCTGTACAATTTCGTCATTATGACCTATAGGTTTTCATATTAGTTTTAATTATGGTTTTAGTTTTGTAATAACCGTCTTTGAGAAGGGTTGTGCTTATTTGTAAAATTTTGCACCATTAGGACTAAACGAACAAACGATGATTTTAAACGTATTTCGGTATATACAGAAAGAAAATCGCATGTCCTTAAACACACCTTCTTCTAATGCTTACTGTTTGCAAAACAGCACTATAGAAAAATGTGCACAAATTACTGGAGTGGGGATATCGACTATTTACAAAGTAATACGTGAACAGAAAACAAATCAGGTTTTAAGCGAACCTAAGGAGAAACCAGGACGAAAAGTAAAGAAAACCAATGAATTTATAAACAACGCAATCAGAAGATACATCCATTCATTTTATATGAAAAATGAAGTACTAATATTAAATAAAATATTTCAATTATTAAAAACTGATGCGAATTTGTCGCTTATAAGTAAAACAACGTTTTGTTGCATTTGCATAAAATAGGTTTTAAGTGTAAGCAACGGAGTAGGAATAGTTTCTTACTGGAAAACGTATAATCAGATTATCTTCGCGAGATAATGGCAGCAAGACGATGAGGAAAACAAATTTTTTATCTTGATGAAACTTGGGTTAACGAAGGACATACCCCTTCTAAGATTTGGCAGGATTCTAATATTAACAGCGGTAAACAGGCGTTTATGGATAATGGTCAACCGGCATTGTAGGTCCTTGTGGTCGCTGTTTGATTATTGGACATATTGGTTCCGCATCTGGTTTTACTGAAAATGGTTTGTAACTATTTACTTCAAAAACTGACGGCGACTATCATAAAGATATGAACGCACAAATGTTAAAATTGGTTTAAGTCGTTTTTGGAAAATATACCACTATCACTCATAGCTCTTGATAATAGTGCCCTGCAAGAAAAATGACCAACATGCTCATGGAGAAAGGCTGAATTAATGAAATGGCGACAAAATAAAGGTATATCATTCAATAACAGCGTTACCAAAGCCTGTCTCTATGAGATTGCTAAGCAACATAAGTGAAAATATAAAAAAATATGTGATAGATGGACTTGTGAGTGTTTTACGGCTCCTCCCTCACCACTGCGAGTTAATCCCAATAGAGTTGGTTTGGGCAGAAATTAAACAGTTCGGTGCGAGAAACAATATTACATACAAATTCGAATATGTGAAGAAATTACTATTAAGTCACGTTGAAAAAATTGAAAATGATGTGGAATATGGATCATAATGTTATTAAAAGTGTGAAAGTAAATCCTTTAATTATTAATGTAGATAGTTCTAACACAAGTGATAGTGAATCAAGTACAAGTGACACTGATAACGATGACGACCAGTAACTTTCTGCTTATATGGTGTGTATTTTTCGTTTTTCATTGAAGGAATTATTCTTACAGTACCTATGTTGTTTTTTACATTTTAATGCGATTATATTTATCACACAGTTATTTTAGTATTTCGTCAATTTTGAGTAAAACTCCGATAAACGCCTGTTAGTTAGGGGATTATTGAATTCCAATACTTTATGTACTTGTTGGGATAAACTATGGAAGACAATCACAGACGTATGGCTGTAACTGATAATTTAAAAATGTGCAGTTTAAAGTATACATGGGCATTGAACTCATTACGATTTTCAGGAACAAGTGGTCAGAACTTCTTAAAAACACTGTGTAACCTAGTACAACCTCATATCATTGCAATAGAGAAATCAAGCAGAATTCAAATTAGAAGTAGAATACAGGGTGTCCCATTTAAGAAACTGTAGCTTTAATCTGGCATGGCGTTCTGGAACACACTGTACAATTGCAACCAATTTTAAAATATGAACCTTCAGGGTGGAGAGCACCGGTCAAACTTTTATTCGAAAATCTTCGAGGATTTACAATATATTGAACTCTATGGTACTAATGAATTACCCTGTATACAATTTGCATCTGCTTTCACCGAGGACCAATCTTTCAACATTATGTTAATTTTCTCTCAATAAACTAATTAACTTAAGAACACTCCAATTTCACACAAAAATATATTCACTACAAAACCCAATGTACGTTATTAGTAATCTCACGGTAACACGATAATATTTTGACCCCTACTAGGTGAAAAATGGAAATTCTAATAGATAATTAGTTTCTCACTTAAATATTACATTATGATTATTTTATCTATTTGGTAACGTGGTACAAATATGACGAAGAAGTTAGTTTGTGTTTGGTTACGTATAACGGATATTGTACTGGATATACTTCAATTTACATAATCCTTTTAAATTTCAATAGTTCAATTTTCAGTTTTCTCAACTTAAAAAAAACTATCCAATATTTTTTTCTACGAGCGCGCGGAAAAGTTTACTATGGCGCACGATTCTACTTTGCCGCACGCAAGGTATCATTTGTTGTCTTTTATAATTATTTTTCTCGTTTCATTGAAATTTTGTTTAATATGGCGTTAATAACTATTATTGATTACATCAATAACCAGACGGTAACTAATAAACTTGTTAGTTTGTATCCGTCCGCTCGTAGAAAAAATGTTGTTTCAAACATATGCGTTGAGCGTTAGGAAAATAACTTTTTCAAGGGAAAATGTACGTTTGTTAATATTATAAGTTGCGGCGTCAACAAAACATGTCTAAAACAGAAAGATAATCCGTTCATATCTCCGGTAAAAGATACTTTCTTGAAACTTTGAAGAGCCATAAGAGGTGAGAGGGGCTATAAAGTACCGACCATAGCGTTTACATCGTTTTCAGTTACTGTCAAACGTTTAAAGATACAACCTGTACAATTTAAAAATTTTAAATTATACAAAAATAACCAATTAAAAAATGCTATAATACATGGTGTCTGATTTGAACGATTGCTTCCTCAAAATCACTGGTCACGGAGTTCATGCATCCTGATCTCCGAAATAATAAAATGATACTTTGCGGGTTGATGAAAAATTAGACCAGCCATGCAACCACAAAAAACATATTCAATTTAATGACGTAATTTTTTATCACGTGTCTCAACTTTCAAATTACAAATGACACTTCCTGTATCTTTTGAGACTTATTGGATAAGCGCTTAGTGTTAAAATCAAAGATCAGAATGAAATTTTTTTCTCTATAGTTACCTGTAAAATTTTAATATATTTGACATTAGTTACTAATTCATTGTATTGTTATTAGTTCACTTACGTTTACGTTTTTATCTTTTATGGATCGTAAAATTTGCAGTGTTTTGTCTTCCCAGCGACATAAGCTGAATTAAACAAGAAAACAAAATTATGTAATTATGCTGTTATGGGCACAGAGTACTAGTGAATTATGTAAGTTTATAAAAGTTTCCTATGAAACGACCACCGAAGAAATATTCAGAAATAAAGTCACTTAAGACGTCAAAAAATAATAGTTCAATACTATTAAACGCTCTACAAAATTAGAAAAATAAATTTCCAAAGAGCAGACCGTCCACTAAGAAGCAACAACTACTTCTCGGGCTATATGCCCCGACAGACATTGAATTACACTTCTAAAGTAAACGGGGTCGGCGTTTTTGCGCCTCATCAGCACAAGGTAGATGCCACTCGTCCAAGAGCTCTGAGAGCATAATCCTGGACTAAAGACTACGTTGATACCACACTAATACATTAGCCTTAGTAAAGGAAATGTTAAGAGTGCGATATCGGCGACATCTCTACATCTAATCACAAACCAAAATTCTATATCGACAAAAAACCATCTCGGTTTTGTAGGTATTTACTTAATTACAGTTACCTGTAAATAATTGTCATATAAGTAAAGCGTGATCTAAAGACGTCAAAAAATAATAGTTCAATACTATTAAACGCTCTACAAAATTAGAAAAATAAATTTCCAAAGAGCAGACCGTCCACTAAGAAGCAACAACTACTTCTCGGGCTATATGCCCCGACAGACATTGAATTACACTTCTAAAGTAAACGGGGTTGGTATATCTGTTAAGATAGAACCAACCATTCTGGTTTGCGATCAGAAGGAATAACATCACTTGTGGACCGGTTTCGGCGTTTTTGCGCCTCATCAGCACAAGGTAGATGCCACTCGTCCAAGAGCTCTGAGAGCATAATCCTGGACTAAAGACTACGTTGATACCACACTAATACATTAGCCTTAGTAAAGGAAATGTTAAGAGTGCGATATCGGCGACATCTCTACATCTAATCACAAACCAAAATTCTATATCGACAAAAAACCATCTCGGTTTTGTAGGTATTTACTTAATTACAGTTACCTGTAAATAATTGTCATATAAGTAAAGCGTGATCTAAAGACGTCAAAAAATAATAGTTCAATACTATTAAACGCTCTACAAAATTAGAAAAATAAATTTCCAAAGAGCAGACCGTCCACTAAGAAGCAACAACTACTTCTCGGGCTATATGCCCCGACAGACATTGAATTACACTTCTAAAGTAAACGGGGTTGGTATATCTGTTAAGATAGAACCAACCATTCTGGTTTGCGATCAGAAGGAATAACATCACTTGTGGACCGGTTTCGGCGTTTTTGCGCCTCATCAGCACAAGGTAGATGCCACTCGTCCAAGAGCTCTGAGAGCATAATCCTGGACTAAAGACTACGTTGATACCACACTAATACATTAGCCTTAGTAAAGGAAATGTTAAGAGTGCGATATCGGCGACATCTCTACATCTAATCACAAACCAAAATTCTATATCGACAAAAAACCATCTCGGTTTTGTAGGTATTTACTTAATTACAGTTACCTGTAAATAATTGTCATATAAGTAAAGCGTGATCTAAAGACGTCAAAAAATAATAGTTCAATACTATTAAACGCTCTACAAAATTAGAAAAATAAATTTCCAAAGAGCAGACCGTCCACTAAGAAGCAACAACTACTTCTCGGGCTATATGCCCCGACAGACATTGAATTACACTTCTAAAGTAAACGGGGTTGGTATATCTGTTAAGATAGAACCAACCATTCTGGTTTGCGATCAGAAGGAATAACATCACTTGTGGACCGGTTTCGGCGTTTTTGCGCCTCATCAGCACAAGGTAGATGCCACTCGTCCAAGAGCTCTGAGAGCATAATCCTGGACTAAAGACTACGTTGATACCACACTAATACATTAGCCTTAGTAAAGGAAATGTTAAGAGTGCGATATCGGCGACATCTCTACATCTAATCACAAACCAAAATTCTATATCGACAAAAAACCATCTCGGTTTTGTAGGTATTTACTTAATTACAGTTACCTGTAAATAATTGTCATATAAGTAAAGCGTGATCTAAAGACGTCAAAAAATAATAGTTCAATACTATTAAACGCTCTACAAAATTAGAAAAATAAATTTCCAAAGAGCAGACCGTCCACTAAGAAGCAACAACTACTTCTCGGGCTATATGCCCCGACAGACATTGAATTACACTTCTAAAGTAAACGGGGTTGGTATATCTGTTAAGATAGAACCAACCATTCTGGTTTGCGATCAGAAGGAATAACATCACTTGTGGACCGGTTTCGGCGTTTTTGCGCCTCATCAGCACAAGGTAGATGCCACTCGTCCAAGAGCTCTGAGAGCATAATCCTGGACTAAAGACTACGTTGATACCACACTAATACATTAGCCTTAGTAAAGGAAATGTTAAGAGTGCGATATAGAATTTTGGTTTGTGATTAGATGTAGAGATGTCGCCGATATCGCACTCTTAACATTTCCTTTACTAAGGCTAATGTATTAGTGTGGTATCAACGTAGTCTTTAGTCCAGGATTATGCTCTCAGAGCTCTTGGACGAGTGGCATCTACCTTGTGCTGATGAGGCGCAAAAACGCCGAAACCGGTCCACAAGTGATGTTATTCCTTCTGATCGCAAACCAGAATGGTTGGTTCTATCTTAACAGATATACCAACCCCGTTTACTTTAGAAGTGTAATTCAATGTCTGTCGGGGCATATAGCCCGAGAAGTAGTTGTTGCTTCTTAGTGGACGGTCTGCTCTTTGGAAATTTATTTTTCTAATTTTGTAGAGCGTTTAATAGTATTGAACTATTATTTTTTGACGTCTTTAGATCACGCTTTACTTATATGACAATTATTTACAGGTAACTGTAATTAAGTAAATACCTACAAAACCGAGATGGTTTTTTGTCGATATAGAATTTTGGTTTGTGATTAGATGTAGAGATGTCGCCGATATCGCACTCTTAACATTTCCTTTACTAAGGCTAATGTATTAGTGTGGTATCAACGTAGTCTTTAGTCCAGGATTATGCTCTCAGAGCTCTTGGACGAGTGGCATCTACCTTGTGCTGATGAGGCGCAAAAACGCCGAAACCGGTCCACAAGTGATGTTATTCCTTCTGATCGCAAACCAGAATGGTTGGTTCTATCTTAACAGATATACCAACCCCGTTTACTTTAGAAGTGTAATTCAATGTCTGTCGGGGCATATAGCCCGAGAAGTAGTTGTTGCTTCTTAGTGGACGGTCTGCTCTTTGGAAATTTATTTTTCTAATTTTGTAGAGCGTTTAATAGTATTGAACTATTATTTTTTGACGTCTTTAGATCACGCTTTACTTATATGACAATTATTTACAGGTAACTGTAATTAAGTAAATACCTACAAAACCGAGATGGTTTTTTGTCGATATAGAATTTTGGTTTGTGATTAGATGTAGAGATGTCGCCGATATCGCACTCTTAACATTTCCTTTACTAAGGCTAATGTATTAGTGTGGTATCAACGTAGTCTTTAGTCCAGGATTATGCTCTCAGAGCTCTTGGACGAGTGGCATCTACCTTGTGCTGATGAGGCGCAAAAACGCCGAAACCGGTCCACAAGTGATGTTATTCCTTCTGATCGCAAACCAGAATGGTTGGTTCTATCTTAACAGATATACCAACCCCGTTTACTTTAGAAGTGTAATTCAATGTCTGTCGGGGCATATAGCCCGAGAAGTAGTTGTTGCTTCTTAGTGGACGGTCTGCTCTTTGGAAATTTATTTTTCTAATTTTGTAGAGCGTTTAATAGTATTGAACTATTATTTTTTGACGTCTTTAGATCACGCTTTACTTATATGACAATTATTTACAGGTAACTGTAATTAAGTAAATACCTACAAAACCGAGATGGTTTTTTGTCGATATAGAATTTTGGTTTGTGATTAGATGTAGAGATGTCGCCGATATCGCACTCTTAACATTTCCTTTACTAAGGCTAATGTATTAGTGTGGTATCAACGTAGTCTTTAGTCCAGGATTATGCTCTCAGAGCTCTTGGACGAGTGGCATCTACCTTGTGCTGATGAGGCGCAAAAACGCCGAAACCGGTCCACAAGTGATGTTATTCCTTCTGATCGCAAACCAGAATGGTTGGTTCTATCTTAACAGATATACCAACCCCGTTTACTTTAGAAGTGTAATTCAATGTCTGTCGGGGCATATAGCCCGAGAAGTAGTTGTTGCTTCTTAGTGGACGGTCTGCTCTTTGGAAATTTATTTTTCTAATTTTGTAGAGCGTTTAATAGTATTGAACTATTATTTTTTGACGTCTTTAGATCACGCTTTACTTATATGACAATTATTTACAGGTAACTGTAATTAAGTAAATACCTACAAAACCGAGATGGTTTTTTGTCGATATAGAATTTTGGTTTGTGATTAGATGTAGAGATGTCGCCGATATCGCACTCTTAACATTTCCTTTACTAAGGCTAATGTATTAGTGTGGTATCAACGTAGTCTTTAGTCCAGGATTATGCTCTCAGAGCTCTTGGACGAGTGGCATCTACCTTGTGCTGATGAGGCGCAAAAACGCCGAAACCGGTCCACAAGTGATGTTATTCCTTCTGATCGCAAACCAGAATGGTTGGTTCTATCTTAACAGATATACCAACCCCGTTTACTTTAGAAGTGTAATTCAATGTCTGTCGGGGCATATAGCCCGAGAAGTAGTTGTTGCTTCTTAGTGGACGGTCTGCTCTTTGGAAATTTATTTTTCTAATTTTGTAGAGCGTTTAATAGTATTGAACTATTATTTTTTGACGTCTTTAGATCACGCTTTACTTATATGACAATTATTTACAGGTAACTGTAATTAAGTAAAGTCACTTAATTCTTAAAATTGCGGTGTTGCCACCAGCGGACGCACAAGTCGCTTGGTTTGGCTAAAAAATATTTTAGTATATTCACATCGTGTATATACAAGTGCGCCAGTGCGGAAATTCATGGAACTCACATATTATATACTCCACTCATTTTGTCGTATTTTGACGTCCACCATAAAATTTGCAAGAATGCTTGTTATGATGTAAAACTATCGAAAAAGTAGTTTAAATTGGAAAATAATTGTGCGTCCGTATATCGGACGCACAACTACCATCGGACGCACGATTAAATGTAAAAGGACAATGTACGGACGCACAAAGGCGTAAAGATAAATATATATATATATATATATATATATATATATATACCCCATCATGCACATAAGCTGAAAAGCGATAAACGCATGTGATTGTTGCTGATCAATAAGGACACAAACAGACCAATACTATTGAGGTTAGCAGCAAAAAAGGAAAAGTGTACTCTTTTTAAATTTCCAAGCTTTCGTAAATCTTTATTTACATCATCAGGGAACTACAAAAGTGAGAAAAAACATAAATTATAAAGCAGTCCGCTACAACAGTTTCATAACTTACATTAATCGAGAATGATTCCTTGATCTTAACATTGGGAAAAGTGTTAAACAGTTAGCACTGAAGAATGAGACAAGTCCAGCTTGCATTATCAGCAATAGCTAACAGTCACATAATAAAATATATTAAAAAATCATTAAAAAGTTAAAATATTAAAAATGAAAGAATTCACACAAACACGTGGATTTATACATGTTTTTTAATTAAGCAATGATTGAAAATAGGTTAAGGACAAATTCTCCTTTTCTTTGAAGTAGATAAGAAGAAATACTAAGACTTTAATGACATTAACCAAAAACAATAGAAATATAAATTATTTTTTTTTTTTTTTTTTTTTTTATTCAATTGACGTGCTCGGCAACTATGGCCACTTGCACAGAGCGATTACAGAAAAACAGTAGTTATTACAGAATAGGTAAAAACATAGCTTAAAGTTTATGATAGAGTGACATATCTTTTAAGAATTTCAGTGTTGCCTCGATTTGGTTTGGGTCCCCTAGGATGTCTTGCAGCTGGCATTTGAGATTATGTTGTCGTCTTCTTGTGCTAAATTGGCGACAATCAACCAGGATGTGTTTAACAGTAAGTGGGCACTGGCAGCTTTGACAGGAAGGTCTGTTGCTTGAGGTCATTAAGTAGCTGTGTGTGAGTTTGGTGTGACCTATTCGAAGTCTATGTAGTATTGATACATCTTGTCTAGAGAGTCCAGTGTGGTCAGTATACAGAGGTGTGTTGAGAATAGGCTGGATAGATAGTAGGGAAGTCTTGGTGGAGCTCCAGTGAGTTTGCCACATATATCTAACGTTCCTTTTTGCTTCTGCCTTAACATCCTTGCAAATTTGGATGTGAGAAGTAATTGTGGCAGTAGTTGACGCTGTTTTGGCATGCTGATCGGCCAGTTCATTTCCAGGTATACCAATGTGTGAGGGTATCCATATAATGGTGACTGTGGTGTTTAGGGAATAAATATGGTGATAAGAGTGATGGATTTCTTGGACAATGGGATGTTCAGTAAATAATTCTTGGATAGATAGGATAGACGCTAGAGAGTCTGTACAAATGGCAACTTTTTTATTGGAATGGTTGATGTGCTTAAAAGCTTGTAGAATACTGTACAATTCTCCAGTATGCACACTGCACAAAGGAGGGATTAGGGAAGTGCTGATGAGTTTGTTTGCTGTGGTTACTGAGCAGCCAACGCCAGTATCACTTTTGGAAGCGTCGGAGTATAATACAAAGTCGTAATGATTGTTATGAATGATTTCAAAAAATGATTTAATCATGAGCTTTTTAGGTGTTTCGTGTTTATTAAATTTGGATAAATAAGTATTGACCTGAGGAGGGTGCATAATCCAGGAAGGAGATGTAGAAAAAGGAATGGGGTTTGTGAGTGAGAGGTTAATGTTATTTGTTAATGAAGCTAATATAAGAGCGATAGGTTTAATTATTGGTGAAGGATTATTAAGAGGGCTGGCAGTTGATGTGAACAGAGAATAGACAGGATTGAGAGGGTTTGAGGAGACTGAGGCTGCGTAGGATAGAAGCAGATATTGTCGTCTAATCCATAGTGGGGGTTCATCAGCTTCGCAGTAGAGGCTTTCAGATGGGCTGCTACGGAAAGCGCCTAAGCAAAGTCGCAGGGCCGTGTTATGAATAGAATTAAGGGATCCTAGGTCTGTTTTAGATGCTGACATGTAAACGATGCAGCCGTAATCTAATTTGGAGCGAATTAGTGCTTTATAAATTTTCATCAAGGATTTCTCGTCTGCACCCCAGTGATAATGAGACAGTGTTTTAATTATATTTAATCGTTTGTAACAGATACCTTTTGTTTCAAGAATATGCTGTTTCCAAGAGAGACGAGAATCAAATGTCATACCTAGAATTTTGCAGTGATTAACCATAGGAAGGGGAGAATCATCAATAAATATGTGTGAGATAGGAGATTGAGGTCGCCTGCCAAATTTAATGGTTTTTGATTTTGTTGAAGATAAGGTTAATCCTATAGAACGTGTCCGCGCGAGTAAAAGATTCACCGCGGTTTGTAGAATTTTGGAGCTAGTGGTTGCTGAACGACCATGACAGTATAGTATTAAATCGTCAGCGTAAGCTACATATTTGGTAGGAGAAGGAAAGTTATGGCACATATCACTTATTGCTAAGTTGAATAGAGTTGGGCTTAAGACTGATCCTTGAGGAGCACCATCGGTCTGGGTGTACAAAGATGAAAAATGGCCGTTTACAGAAACCCTAAAGGACCTTTGAGTTAGAAAATTTTGTATAAAATAAAATATATTTCCGTTAATATGGTATTGATTTAGTTTAGAGATTATGGCTTGACGACTTATTCTGTCAAAAGCTCCTTCGATATCAAAGATAGCGGCGATAACTTCATATTTGTTATTTATTGAGTTGGCAATATCATTTTGTAGCAGAACAAGATTATCGCGGGTAGATCTATGTCGTCGAAAGCCTGATTGTTCTTTTGGTATAATGTTGTATTTGTCAAGGAACCAAACGAGGCGTTTGTTAATTATTTTCTCTAGTATTTTACACAAGGTACATGTGAGTGATATAGGTCTGTAAGAATTAGGAGAAGTAGCAGGTTGATCAGGTTTTTTTATTGGTATTATTATGGAAGACCGCCATTCATTTGGAAATTTTTGGGATAGCCAGATATTATTATACAATTCGAGAAGTTTTTGGAGACTTGGGAAGGAAAGTTTTTTGAAAAATATATAGGGGAGATCATCTGGGCCAGAAGCAGTGTTTTTACAGGATTTTAGTGCAGATTTTAATTCTGGAAACGTGAGAGGAGAGTTGAGCATATCAATATCTTCAATGGAAGAGGATGAGCAAGGCAAAGGTGGTTGGAGAAGCGACTTCGATAAAATAGGACTGCGTTTACTGCGAAACTTCGCTGCATAGCTTTCAGCTAGGACCTTGGCAATATCTTGATTATCAGTGACATTGGTTTGGTTGTGAAATAGACTGGTAATTTTTATATTACTTTTCTTGCCCTGGATTTGTCCAATTTTTTTCCACACTTGATTGGGGTTAGTGTTTTCATTTACGGAAGAGACGAAATTTCTCCAGGAAGATTTTTTACTTTGTTTTATAATGTATCTGGCTTTTGCTCTTGCTCTTTTGAGATTGATGAGGTTTTCTTGAGTTTTATCACGGCGGAATAATTTTAGTGCAGTTTTTTGCTGCTGAACTACATGTTTGCATGATGAGTTCCACCATGGAACAGTTTTTTGTGAAGGAGAGATGACTGATTTCCCAATGTGAGCCTCCGCAGCAAGTCGAATAGTATTTGCGAACAAGGTAACAGACTCATCAATGTTGTTGGTAAGAGAGAGATTGGGTATGGATTGTTCAGTTTTAGTAATATATTCAGGCCAATTAGCATATTTTAAACGCCAGTAACTTTTTGTTAGAGCTCGGTCATTTGAATTATCGGTGTTAGTTATGAAGATGGGAAAATGATTACTGTCGTGAAGGTCATCATCAGTAAACCATGTTAATGAAGGAGCTAGTTTAGGGTCACTAAAACTAAGATCGATTTTAGAAAAGGAGCCAGATGAAATGTTGAAGTGGGTATTGGAACCGGTGTTCAAGATACAGATACCTGTGCAATCTATAACGTTTTCAACAATCTTTCCTTTACCAAATGTATGATTGGAACCCCATATTGTATTGTGAGCATTGAAATCTCCTACGAGAACGTAGGGTTGCGGAAGTTCAAATATGAGATTCGCAAGCTCTTCCTCTTTAAGAGGGTGATTTGGTGGAACGTACAGACTACAAATAGTGAGTTTATCGGGACACCAACAGGTTATGGCTATGGCTTCTAATTCAGAGGAAAGCGGAAGGTGAACAGAAAAAAAGTCAGAGGAGACAAATATTGAGGTACCACCACTAGCTCTTAGGCAATTGGTTCTAATATTATGATATCCCTCAAAATTTTTCAATAGGGGAAGTTTGGAACTTTTCGCATTGGTTTCCTGAAGGCATACAATGTCTGGTGTAGATTCTGATATTAAATGTTGGATTCTCTCCAATCGGGGAAAGAATCCATCACAGTTCCATTGTAATAATTTGAAAATAGAAGGTTATAAAAGATAAAAGGATTAAAAGAGTTAATGTTCGTTCTGTGAGCTGTGGTTCGATTCTGTATCTGTAAGGTTATCCGAAGAGATGCTTACGTTGTCGGGGAAATCAATTGGGTTAAGCTGATGTTTTAATTTGTTTAAAAGTCTGGTGAGACGATTTTTTAGTGCTCTTTCCCTTGTAGCAGTGTAAAGCTGTGCTAAGTCCTTTTGTATGCCATCTACATCAGAGGAGAATTTTTGTGCTTCCTGTAGCGGGTGAGGACATCCAAAAGAATTTTCGAGAAAAGCGATTAGTTGAGTTGAGGTTAGAGTAAAGTTAGATGGGTTGTCTTTGTAGAGATTTTGGATAACAGAAACACAGTTAAGTCCTAATGAATGATCTGAGCGATTATTAGCTTTGGTTTTGGACTTTTTCTTTATTGGTTTGGGTGGTGCAGTGAAAGAAGGAGGTAATGTGGAGGTTGAGGCTGATAAAGTAATGGAGGGAGACAGTATTGGAGGAGTGTCAAGAGGGCTGTCGGTAGAAGAGTGGCCTCTTTTTTGGCCTGTGGCTATTGGAGGGAAAGTAGCAGGAGAGGTAGTTGGAAGTTCAGGATTCTTTGTAAGAGGTAGAGTGGAATCATCTAGGGAGGACTCAGGTTCTATAGGTGTAGGGCTAATCAGTGTAGTTGAAGAGTAAACAGGGGAGGAAGAGGAATGGGGAGGATTAGTTGAGAGTAAATTGGTATCAGGGCCACTAGGGACTTTAGGGCAGGAGTCTGCGGTATGCCCGGTGAGTTTACAGAGAAAACATTCAAGTCTGTCGGTGGATATGAATATTCTAAAGGATGTATTTTCGTGATTAATTAGTAAGGAGGTTTGTAACTCAAAGTCATCCTTATCGGGGATGATGAAGGTTACCCTACGAAAACTCATGACATGATCATAATGATCGTCAATTGGTCCACATTTCACAAAAGTGACTGGAGTTGCAAGCTGCAAACCAAGATCTTTTAGAGATTGCTCAATTAGAGTATGTGGGATGGAAGGACATACGTTTGAGATCAGAATTCTCTTAGAAGGTGAGATTAGTCTCCGGATGGGAACGACAGTGGAGTTAATCGTGATGTATGGTGTACTGTTCAGAAGTTGATCTACAATTTGAGTGGAAGAGAGGAAAATGCAAATTCTGTTATTGGAAATACGAGAAGCAAATGTGATATTTTTTGGAGTAACTATTTCACCAATGGATTTAATATATTCACTTAGTACAGTGTTTGGTATTGAGTGCATAACAATAGCTTGGTCCCTTTTGGGAAATGAAGGAGGAGGAGGTTTGGTGAGTGCGGCAGCGACATATGATTTTGGTTTGGTGATAGGATTGTTGTTTGATGAATGTAAGTTATTGTGGGTACTCATTGTTTATGTGTGTGTGATCCTGGTTACCAAGATCACTACACAGAATGAGAAGAGAAAATTGAAAAATAAAAATGAATACAAAAGGGGGGGATGGTACAGACTCTCTTCCAGAGCGGAAGAGGTTGAGAAGGAACTCACCTTAGTCTAGTAGAATTTTATAGCGATACACCACTGGAATTCACTAATAATTACTAGGATAATAAGAATCCAATATAATTGTAAAAATATTGCAACAAAAAACTCGTTTACTTATCACATTTTGGTGATAAAACTCGTAGACGAATTAGCAAAAATTTGTTGTTTGCTTTAACGATGTTTACTCGATGAAGCTCAACACGTGAATGATAAATTATTTGAAATACGAGGGAGGTACAAAAATTAGGTAGGAGCTATGATGAAATATTATTTGAATTGATATCAATTTGTTCATGAAAATTATGTTTATCCAAAGTTAATAAAAGTGAGTAAAGATTACTTAAATTTTGAATGTCTGTTTTCTTATTAATATGATCATCCTCCTGAAAAATGAAAGCCATTTCTAGAAATAATCTTTTACTGTAGTTATTTTCACGGGATAAGATCTTAATCCCTTCAAAATCTAATCTATGATCTAAAGAGGAAACATGATTTGCAAGAGAACATCTTTCAGGATGTAATCTTATATCACTCTTGTGGAGAGATATACGACTAGCAAGTTTTTGAGAAGTTTGACCAAAATAAGAAAGATCACAGCTATTGCAACCAATTTTATAAATCACATTACTATTATCTAATGTAGGAATTTTATCTTTTAACGGATTGTATATAGATTTTACTACTAAGGCACTCTTACATGCAAACTTAACATTTTGTAAATATTGAGAAAAAATCTTAGTAAGTCTGGGAGTAACTTCCCTTATATATGGTAAAGAAACAAGTGAAGTGGTAGGAACCCTTTCTGAAATCGAAACTCCCCAACTGAACTTATTGCTACTTTTCTAACTGATATTTTGACAAAGGCATACAATGCTGATAATGATTATTTCATTAAGGACTCTTTTCAAGTTTTTGAACTATTTAACAGGAAGGTTCTTCCTCATGATTATGTTTTGGTCAGTCTGGATGTGGTTTCACTTTTTAGTAATGTTTATTTGCAAGCTGTCATACGGTTAATACACAAACATTGGTCCTCAATCAGTGTTCAGTGCAATATTGACAAAGATACTTTCATCGAGTTGATTGACTTCCTTTTCAGTTCTACGTGTTTTTCTTTCAAAATAAATTTTATAAACAAACTTTTGGTACTCCTATGGGAGCTAGCATTTCTCCCATATTGGCTTGTTACGTAATAGATGATCTGTTGGATGTAGTCATTCCGGTACTTCCTTTCAATATCCCTTTCATCAAGAAATATGTCGATGATATTATCTTGGCTTGTCCTAAGGACTCTACAGATGATCTCCTTTTCACTTTTAATAGTTATGATCCCTATATCCAGTTCACCCTTGAAGTGGAAAACCCAAATATGGCTGTGCCTTTTCTTGATACACTTTTTACCAGGACACCTGATAATGTGATGATAATTGATTGGTATAGAAAACCATGTAGCTCTGGGAGATACATCAACTACAATTCTTACCATAAATTTAGCATAAAGGTTAACTTGGTTAAACAAATGACAGCTAGGGTTATGAGTCTTTCCGACCCCATTTTTAAGAATAAGAACCGGGATATTCTTTTCAATTTGTTCCTTGATAATTCCTATCCCAAATCGTTACTAAGAAAGATTATTTTCAATACATCATCTGTCATGACACAAATTCCTACACTTTCAGTAGTTGAAGCAGGTGTAACTGATCAGGATGCTCGTTCGATTTCAGAAAGGGTTCCTACCACTTCAATTGTTTCTTAACCATATATAAGGGAAGCTACTCCCAGACTTACTAAGATGTTTTCTCAATATTTACAAAATGTTAAGTTTGCATGTAAGAGTGCCTTAGTAGTAAAATCTATTTACAATCCGTTAAAAGATAAAATTCCTACTGATGAAATAAAACAAATTAATTTGTTTAAATCTTCATTATTTATTTTGAACTAACGTTCAAATTAAAATTAGTGACGCGTTTCGCTACACAGTAGCTTTTTCAAACTTGTGAAGCTACAATGAAAAACTTTCAATTTATATAGTGCCTTAATACGGAATTCTAAGATATTGACAAAAGTAATCAAAATGGGGATAAGTACAAAAAGTGCCTAAATACGGAATTCTAAGATATTGACAAAAGTATTATAATATATTTAAATAGGGATAAGTACAAAAAGTGTCTAAATACGGAATTCTAAGAATGTTACAAAGGTATTGAAAAAGAGTACCTGGGAAATTTATCAACAACTATCACATTTTCTAGGTAAAAAGGTTTAATAAGGGAGAATGATTGATATCTATTTGGTCGTTAAGCAGATTACCTGAATATTTGTTTTTGTTAATCTCGAGGGCTTCTAAAAGATTTAATTCAAAGGATTTGGGTTCTACATGCAAAATTTCAAAATTTGAGTCGAAAGTGTGTTGGTTTGTTAATAGATGATTTCAATAGTTGGAATCTAATTTCTTATTGTCATAGCTGCGTTTGTGTTCTGAAATTCTAGATTTAAAGTTCCTAAAAGTTCTACCGATATAAATTTTGTCACAGTTGTCGTTACCACATTTTAATTTATAAACACCTGATTTGTTTAATTTTGAGGATTTAGATTTGTTATTTTTAATGAATTTAGATAGATTGTAGTCGGTTTTAAAGCAAATATTCATATTTAAAGATTCTAAAAATGATTTGATTTTTAAGGATGGTGTTCCAAAGTATGTTAAGCTTTTAAATTGATTATTTTTATTTTTATCTGAAGGATATACTTGTTCTAAAGTGCGTTTCTTTATCTTTTTATTTATGATATTGTCAATTAAGTTTGGATCGTAATTATTATTAACTGCTATTTGTTTAGCGATATTTAGTTCTTTGTTGAAATTATTATTATTTAAAGGGACTGTTAAAAGTCTGTGAATCATACTATTGAAAGCTGCTAATTTATGACTGAATGGGTGGACCGAACTATTATGAATTGTAATGTCTGTATGTGATGGTTTGCGAAATATAGAAAAATCATGTTTATTGTTTATATTTGAAATTGTAAGGTCTAAAAAGTTTATAGACTTATTTTCAAATAGATATCAATCATTCTCCCTTATTAAACCTTTTTACCTAGAAAATGTGATAGTTGTTGATAAATTTCCCAGGTACTCTTTTTCAATACCTTTGTAACTTTCTTAGAATTCCGTATTCTGACACTTTTTGTACTTTTCCCTATTTAAATATATTATAATACTTTTGTCAATATCTTAGAATTCCGTATTTAGGCACTTTTTGTACTTATCCCCATTTTGATTACTTTTGTCAATATCTTAGAATTCCGTATTAAGGCACTATATAAATTAAAAGTTTTTCATTGTAGCTTCACTAGTTTGAAAAAGCTACTGTGTAGCGAAACGCGTCACTAATTTTAATTTGAACGTTAGTTCAAAATAAATAATGAAGAATTAAACAAATTAATTTGTTTTATTTCATCAGTAGTATGGATCTTCATCAAGTAAAAGCCTCATCTATTCAATTTATAAAATTCCTACATTAGATAATAGTAATGTGATTTATAAAATTGGTTGCAATAGCTGTGATATTTCTTATATTGGTCAAACTTCTCAAAAACTTGCTAGTCGTATATCTCTCCACAAGAGTGATATAAGATTACATCCTGAAAGATGTTCTCTTGCAAATCATGTTTCCTCTTTAGATCGTAGATTAGATTTTGAAGGGATTAAGATCTTATCCCGTGAAAATAACTACAGTAAAAGATTATTTCTAGAAATGGCTTTCATTTTTCAGGAGGATGATCATATTAATAAGAAAACAGACATTCAAAATTTAAGTAATCTTTACTCACTTTTATTAACTTTGGATAAACATAATTTTCACGAACAAATTGATATAAATTCAAATAATATTTCATTATAGCTCCTACCTAATTTTTGTACCTCCCTCGTATTTCAAATAATTTATATTTCTATTGTTTTTGGTTAATGTCATTAAAGTCTCAGTATTTCTTCTTTTCTACTTCAAAGAAAAGAAGAATTTGTCCTTAACCTATTTTCAATCATTGTTTAATTAAAAAACATGTATAAATCCACGTGTTTGTGCGAATTCTTTCATTTTTAATATTTTAACTTTTTAATGATTTTTTAATATATTTTATTATGTGACTGTTAGCTATTGCTGATAATGCAAGCTGGACTTGTCTCATTCTTCAGTGCTAACTGTTTAACACTTTTCCCAATGTTAAGATCAAGGAATCATTCTCGATTAATGTAAGTTATGAAACTGTTGTAGCGGACTGCTTTATAATTTATGTTTTTTCTCACTTTTGTAGTTCCCTGATGATGTAAATAAAGATTTACGAAAGCTTGGAAATTTAAAAAGAGTACACTTTTCCTTTTTTGCTGCTAACCTCAATAGTATTTGTCTGTTTGTATATATATATATATTTATATATATATGTATATATATATATATATATATATATATATATATATATATACCTCATACCGGACTTTTGAGTCCTTTTAAAAATGGGAGGAGTTATATATTTCTTTACTCATAGCATCTACAGTTTCGGTCCACGCGATGTTGCCACATGTACAGTGGTCTGAATGTGCCTATTGCATATCTCAATTAATAAAAACAACTCTCGAAAATAAGGACAGCTTTTAGGCCGGTCTTTCCACAAAGATAACTCTACAATTAGTTTTGGGATTATAAAAATGGGTATACTTGTATAGTATTGGTGTTTCATATGAATTCCAAAAATATTTTCCACTTGATTATTGAAATGTGAAAATATTCACGCGAAAATCTGCTATAATTCGTGGTACGGTTGAAGTTCTATTCGACCGACTTGCACAAATGGTTAAACGGATATTCTTATGTCTGCGATTAAAATTTAACTTTTATGGAATGATGTAGAATGTTTATGCAGCTTGACTGAGAATAATTATGCTTAATGTGACTACAAAAGAGGAGGTATGTTTGGCAATAAACAAGTTTAAAGATGCCGAAATAAATGGTTTACAAGTTGTCTTGTATTGGAAAAGAATAAAAAAAACCATATTTCGGCTAATCACAAAAATGCAATCAGTCGCAAGGTTACTATAAAAAGTTGTTAACTTGATGACTTATTGGTAAGTTTTCAACGGATTACACCTCAATCTCTTAATGCTTATTTACGAGATATTTTAACCTAGGCAACTGTTTTCAATAAAGATGAAATGATAAATGTATTTAGAAAAGTGACCAGGAGAAAATTATGGAAATACTTTTTAATTTGCAAACTGTATCACCATGATATCAACCTTAGCTAAACAATGGAAAAATGTTACGTGGAACAGCAGAAGAATATACATTATCATAATGTTCCAAAAAAAATTAACATCAGCCACGATGCTTACGTATCTAGCAAATTGGTATTCATCACGTTATTAGAACGTTACCCACTCAGTGGCCCGATGGTGACAGAAGTTATTTCATTATTATAAATTCAATTGCAATTATTATTTTGTGCATTTGGTAAATGATAAAGTCTTCCATTATTGCATAATTGGAAACATGCCCCCAGCCACCAATAATAATTATGTTTGGTAATATATTTGACGAAACTCTAAGTGGATGAATTTATTTTAAATTTTTCCATCACAGTCAAAGTCGTGTATGTGATGTGATGCCAGATAGTATTTAGAAAACGTGAGAATCGTTTGTCCCATTCATATGATTTTATTCGGTTATAAGAAAAATCTAGGCGGAATTAGTATGTGTATATCTAGAAAACGGGAATGATATTGCGGTATGTTTCAGTTTTCCCTTGCTTAATAGGCTAAGCAATAATTATGTTCCAAATTTGAAGCTTGTATGTCTGCTAGAAGTACCTACCTTAGAATTTTGATGAACGGTGAGTGAGTGAGTCACTGAAAAAATCAAGGAACTTTGACTTAATAGCAATAGTTCTTAATCCACAGAATCAAATTGAATAGAATTTGGGAATAGACCTAGTTTCCCTCTTCATCACAGACAACTCAGGCTTCTAGCTCCATCCATAACGAAGTTACAGGGGGGTCGAAAATGTCCTGAATCGCTTCAAGAAAAGTATAGTACAGCGATTTTTTCTCGATTTTGCATTTTTTCTGTTTTTGCTCGACTTGGCTACAGATTATTTCGGTTATCTGTGTTGTAAACTAGCACGAAATTTCGTGCTAGTTTGAATTTACTGTTTGGACCCTTTTAATATTAGGTCTGCTACCAAATAATTTTGTTATTGATATTTTCCTGGAATTAATAAGTTGTCCACCCATAAGTGCAAAAAACGGATTTTCAGAATTTTCTAGAAAATACGTAGCGAGAATTAAAAATGTTCGATTTTTTTGTTTACCAATAACAAAATATCATATTAATCATAAGTACGCATAGTAATGCTGGTATCCCAAAGATAAAATTTGATGATTTGCCAAACATGATTTCAGGTGAATTCTTCAATAAATTTATTTGGAATTATATACATATTAATAAAATTCGATATTTGAAGTATTTTTGAAACTGGATGCAATCTGACTAATCAGAGGTCTACAGAATTGCCAACTTAAAATCAAACTACTCCTCTTGGTTTTTGAATGAGGTATATATTTTCTTAATAAAATGTGTTCCAGTGTAGATTCATTGTTTAAAGAATGTAGTGCTATTTAATAAAGACTGAAAAAACTTCAGCTTATTTCATAAGTATCTTCAGGTCCATGGACTCGAAAGTCACAAAAAATGGACTTAAAAAGAATAATACTTAATGGACTGGAAGTGTCGATATAAGATATTTATGTCTTATATACAGGGTGTTTTCAAATGACACTTACAACGTTTGCATGTAGATACCTCTCGTGAAATTTGACAAAATGATATAAGAAATGAGGGGTCCAGAAAAGTAAATAGTCGAGGTACAGGGTGTTAAAGTTATGAAAAATTAAATTTTTTAATTTGATAACTTTAAAATGGATGAATATATTGATTTGACATTTGGCATGTTGTTTTTAAATTTAAAAGGGCATATTTTTATGGAAAAACATGTTCCAATTCTTGATCCAGTGGTGTACATTGTGAAGAATATGTCACCTTTCCCCTCCCATTTGTTACGCCACTGGCATTTGGAGCTATTTTCATTTTATTTTGTATCCCTCAATGGTTTTTACGTTAAAAACGCATAACCTTTACATATCAAAAAATGATTGCCGGAAATAATTTCTGTAGCTGCATGGATTCTTAATATCAGTTCCTCCTCCGTTTCTAATAATGTATAGCTGTGGATGTCATTTTGTTTAACGTCAAAACCAAAATAAATTATTTACAATTAAATTTGTTTGTGCAACTTTCATAAACTTTTTGTTATGATCGATTCTACTTTTGAAGAAATGGCTGATAAGCAGCTAATATACGGGGAAGTCAGAAAAAATGGTAGACGTTCCGAGCGCTTATATAGAGAAATATATCCAAATCGACCTAGATTTCCATGTCACACTTTTGCTGAAATTGACAGGAGATTGCGAAAATTTGGACAATTTAATTCAAAATTACAAGGTAGCGGTAGAAAACGAACTGTAAGAACTGTGCAATTAGAGGAGACTGTTCTAAACCGTATTGAAAATAGACCCGATTCAAGCACTCGCACCATTGGCAAATCTTTAAATGTAAGTAACTTATCTGTGTGGAATATTTCAAATGAACAGCAGTTGTATCCTTATAAGTATTCACAAGTGGACACTGAAAGTCACAAATCCGGGAATGACCTTTGTCATAATGCCTCCAACAGTAAACTACGACCTGCCTTATACCGTCCTAATTCCAAATAGAGACGAATGGGTCCTCCGTAAGGATGAATTATTAAGAGCAGGCAGCTGTTGGTACACAGCTGGATCAAAAACACCCTCAGGCTCTGGTGCAGGTGAATACGGGCGCAGACCTGGAACAGAAATTTCAATCTCTCTAGGATCCTATACAACCGTATTTCAGTCGGAAATTTACGCCATTGCTTCATGTGTGAAGAGATTGGAGCAAACCAATCTCACACATAAATCAATAGAAATTTTCACGGACAGCCAAGCGGCTTTGAAAGCACTTAGCTCGTACCGTGTCACGTCGAAACTAGTTTTATATTGCCAAAAAAGGCTCTCCTCGATAGAATATCGCTGGTCTGGATCTCTGGCCATTCTGGCATGGATGGTAATGAGAAGGCGGACTTTTTTGCAAGGGAGGGAGCCGCACGCGTTTTTATCGGACCAGAACCTACAACTGGCATCGCAATAAGCTTTGCCAAACAAACACTATATACCACAGCAAGAAGAGCTTTAGACGTCTATATTATGCCAGACGTTTAGACTTTATATCATTTTGTCCAATTTTACGAGAGGTATCTACATGCAAACGTTGTAAGTGTCATTTGAAAACACCCTGTATATTTTACAGAGTACAAATAAGTTTTATAATATAAGGAGTATCTTTAGGTCCGTGGACTCGAAAGTCACAAATAATGGACTTAAAAAGGGTAAGAATTGACTGAAAGTGTCGATATAAGATATTCATGTCTTATATATATTATATGTTACAGAGTACAAATAAGTTTTATAACATAAGAAGTATCTTTAGGCCCATGGACTCGAAAGACACAAATAATGGACTATAAAGAATAAGAATTGACCGAAAGTGTCGATATAAGATATTCATGTCTAACATTTATGTTACAGTCAATATATGAAATTAGGCATTATATATATACTGTCTAGCCGGTATATATATATATTGCATGAACTGCTCCGCTTTATATGAAATAAGGCACAAATTATAAACTTACTAGGCATTACATAAAACGCGCATAAAAAGTTAGTCAGTTTATTTTGTTCATTGTTTTTAACCGCCAGGAGATTTTATAGTTGTAGTTTTTATCGAGAAGGGCAAGGAAAATCATTGAAAAAGCTATACAGTGTTGAAAAAATCGCTTCTTCAATCATTTTCCTGACCCTTCTCGATAAATTAATCAATGATCTGTTTTAACCAAGACATAAATTCTAAATAGTGGGGGACATCGAAATAATTATTTAATTTGCCATAGATTAGGAATATTTGGGTATAGTTCAAAATTCTATTACGGTCCTGTTTGTAGATGTAAATATTGAATTGTTTCACAAACTGCCTAAAAATAAGTACAATACGGCCGACGCAGTTTATATAATAACTAGTCGATTTATGAAATAAATATTTTTTATATAAACGGTCTGATATGGGCAGTCTGTATATAAACGGTCTGCACGGTATATATACTGCGTCTTTTCACAAATTGACTGTAACATATATACAGAGTGGGCCACAGAAAACAGTCCACCCCGATATTTTGCAGTATACCTTAGATTTTAAGGAAATTAGGAAACACGACAAAAGTAAATGTGACAGAAAAAATTACACATTAGCAAACCATAGGCGTTGCGTTCCATTTTTAAGAGGTGTTGTACTCTCAATTAATTAAGACTTTTTTATGCAAAGATGGTATAAATATCGAAAAAAATTCGTGGACGATCATGATGTCTGAATACTCTAAATGCCTTTCTAATTATGTGGCGCACATGGTATATTCCCTATTTAAAAATAAGGGGTTGGTGAAGTAGAAGGCAGGGGGTTGACAAATGTCAGATACCTGTATCGTAAAAATGTGTCCCCCTTAGAACAAAAATCGACGTGTTTCCTAATTTCCTTAAAATCTAAGGAATACTGCCAAATATCGGGGGGGACTGTTTTCTGTGGCCCACGCTGTATATACAGAGCATTTCAATGGAAAAAATCCACCCCACACAATTCTGATGGCATCATATTTATGAAAAAATAAAAAAAAACGTCAAAAATCATATAAAGGAGGACGTCTTTTTGTAGACTTTATAACTTTAACCCCCTCTCCCCTATGGCCACCCTACCGAATTTTTTAAATGGAACACCCTATATTTAACTTCAAAAATGAAATCTGCTCTTCTTCGCCATTAGAACAATATAAGATTGTAATCTGTTATACGGGGTATTTTAAAAGTTATAACCAATTTTCTGTCAAAATCGTAACTAGTTCAACATCCTGTATAATTGGATAGTGGATCACATTGTATTTTATATCATTGTCGAAGATTACTATTACTATACTCCTATTTGTATCAAGCATTTCCCATATCTAAAGTAATTAGTTTTTAAGATATTATTTTCATTTTTCTAAGCAAAGTAGTTATTAGGTATGAAATAGTTTACCAGATGCTAGTTTACAGTTTGAAGTTTACAAAATATTATACTTATGAGGAAATAAGAAAAAACACGCAAAAAATCAACACTATTTTCACTAAAAATTAATATGTCTTAATTACATTACATCTGGTAAACTATTTCATACATAATTACTACTTTGCTTAGAAAAATGAATATGTTTGATGAAAATAGAAGGTATGGTAATAGTACTTTTCGATAATGTTATAAGATACAATGTGATCCATTTAAAATTACTGAGAAAATAATGTACTTGAGTTTTGACTCACCATGTATTTGATTTAATGAATATTGGCAAAATATTGTAAATTTTGATAATCATTAAAAATCTTGGGCTTGAATAGATTATTATTCTTTTCCTCCCATCCAATTATACAGGGCGTTGAACTTGTTACGACTTTGACAGAAAATTGGTTATAACTTTTAAGATACCCCGTATAACAGATTACAACCTCACATTGTTCTAGTGGCGAAGTGAAGCAGATTTCATTTTTGAAGTAAAATATAGGGTATTCCGTTTAAAAAATTGGGAGGGGTGACCATAGGGGAGAGTTAGAGTACAAATAAACTTTTTTGTTTACTTATTTTGCAATTAGGTACATTATATTATCAAAAGTTTATTTCTTCATTGACTAAGGACCTTATAGTTAAAATAAGTTATGTACTTAGATAAAATAACCAAAAAAAATATTTAGACAATCCTGTTAAATTTTTCAAATTAAACAATGAACTCCTGATAAATATTTGAAAGTGGAATAATTCAAAATATAATAATAATGATGTCTCTTCATGACTCTTATGATGGAAAATTGCAAAGTTTAGGACAGATCTTCACCATTTCTCTAATCCGATGGAGACATTTGCCTTTTTCATAGGAAGAATCTTTAGGTACATCACTTAAAAGTCACGAGTGGACTTAACGAATTATTGAAAAGGAAAACCATGGACTCAAAGTGCCGATATAAGATATTTTCAGTGAGGTCCTAACGGATAAATTCGATATTTCCTAAACGAAAAGCCTTTTCTTAAGAATCTGAGGCACATCGATTTTTAATTTTAATGCTCTACATATAACAACATTTGATTATGTAGGGTGTTTCGAATTACTCATTTTTTTACCACCCTGTAATAATTTTTCCCTATTACGATTGAACAGGAAGAAAGTTGAGATAGGATACTTAAGCCGTTTTGACAAGTATTCAGTAGTTTTGTCAAAACAACGACCTGAAGTTGAAACATGTGCTTCTTTATTGACATTTGGACGTTCTATATTCATGGTAACTTCTTCATAATAAAAGTTTGAATTTATTAAAATGACTAACCTCCACCAACGAATTCTGATTGGCGGTCGTCTCTAACGATATTAAATCCTGGGAAACTCACAAATTTTTCAGGTTTAAATCTAGTTTCTGATAATAATACAATTCTGTTCTTCTAATAGATGCAGAAGGTTTTCTCTATAAGAGCTAGCCGATCCACAATTCCATTGACATCAAACTATTCATTATTGTATAATAGATGATAAATTAGATATAGACATATATTGTTTAATTTTTTTTGCGTTCGAATTCTGGACACGAATTCCATTCATTTGTGAAGTGTTCTCCTTCAAACGAAAAACATGTTTTATCCGATTGTGTCAAAAAATGACGTTTTATAAAGATAATATAAGATGTATCAAATGTCAAGCGCTACATTGACATTACCAGGTCGAAAATACAACCTTTTCTCCCGGGTCTAAAGTGAAAGTAAATAATTGTATACTTTCCAACTTTAAAACCAGCTAAAAATGACGTTTTTACATATATGGTTGTAAATAAAAAAAACATTTCGTGTATTTGGCAACACAGCAATTGGTGGACTTGATGTGTATATTAAATACAAATTAACGCCACGCCCAATCTTCACCTTCTGACCAATCATATTGCAGTAGTGGACCCAATGAACTGATAAAAAGAAATTTCTTGGAATGTCTCTTTGGGTCCATGGACTCAAAAGTCACAAATGGACCCAATCATCGGCTGAAAGGGAAATTATTGGACTCAAAGTGCCGATATGAGGTATATATATATATATATATTTATATATATATGTATATATATATATATATATATATATATATATATATATACATCCTTCTATCGTTAAAGCGTCCAGACAAAAATGTGCTTTATGGCGTCCGACATTGTTTTCTGCAGATATAGTGTTAATTGAGCTGAATACTTTTTAATGTAGATAAAGGATGGTTAAAATAAATGGAAAAAAGGACTTTGACACGGAAAACACAACCTTGCTGTATATTTTCTAAACATTATGGCGCCCTTTCAGTCGATGGACAATTGGGCGTCTCTTATATTCAGCATAACGTATATATGATAGCCTTTAGGGCGTCAATTTTGTTATTGCGTTGTTGCCGCAGTAAGTACATATCTGCTATTTACAGAAAATAGGAGGACAAATAAGATATAATGTGTTTATTGTAAGTAGGAGGGATCTATATTATGTTATTGCAATGAAATTTCAGAAGTATTCATTTAACAAGCTACAAATACTCAAAATATTGAAGACAGTGAACTTAAATAAATCTTCAAATGGACAATTTCTTCACAAAATTGCATTAATTTCAGAATTACATGATAGTTATTATTTTATATGGTGTTTGTTAGGTACTAGTTGAAGAATAGCTATTTATGTAGGAAGTTACAAAAAATATGATTTTTTGTGACATTTGTGATCATTCAGGACACGAGTATTGTCGGGGAAAAGTTTTAACCCTAGTTGAGAACTAATATTTTTCCTGCGTAGATAAATAATTTATTTCCTTAAAATTGTGGGTTACGGGAAAATACTATAAGGGAAGTGATGTGATGGAGTGATTTTGACGTTTCGAGATTCGAATGGATCTACACGTTTCATATTAGTCCAAAAAACCCATTTTTAAAAAATGTCGGTCGGTCAGTTGTCAACACGATAACTCAAAAACACTACCGAATTTTTCAATGAAATTTTATAAGTAGGTTCAGAACATAAAAACTGAGGCTAATTCTGTAAATGATTAAAATCTGATTTACAGTTTTTCGGAAAATTCCATTTTCATGCAGTTTTCTCAATTTTCCACCCGAAATAATTTTTTTAACGAATAACTGACAAATTTGTTGGAATCTTCGTATCAAAAAACCTCCTATACAAAATTTCTCCGAAATCGGAATCAAATTTTTTTTGGAAATTTCCTTCAGCTTTAATTCTGTATATTATCTACAATATAAAATGAAAGAATTCAAATGTAGTAAGTAATTGAGATGCATGTTAAACATTTTGCAGTCCTGACCCAAAAATTGTAAATTCTGGTTTATATTGAATGTATGAAAAAATTATGCAGTATCATGTATTTTAATACGCGGAATCCATTTCTTGTAGTAGTGTTATGAAATTTTTGTTATTAAAAAAATGTTTTCTTAGTTTTTTTCAAGTAAAGTATTAGAAAACAAATTTTGGGTGAAAACTAATAGCCTCGTGCATAAGGTGAAGTCATCTGGGTACATCAACTGGTTCAAATAATATTCTAATACATCAGTCGGAGCTAGATATCTTGTTTATCCTTAGTGCCACGAAACAACATTATTAACAACAGAAGTAAATAGATATCGTCAAGGACCAGATTTTAAAAATATTCATACATACAGTCTGCTCCAAAATTCAGTGACGAAACAAACACATATTTTTTATGTAACACCCTGTATTTCTTAATATCTTTCGATTCTCTTCGAAGAGCTGATTTCGAAAAACTATAGCAGTTGGGGTCAAATGGTTGTAGTTTCTAAATTCCAGGGTGTTGAAAATCACTTTTTTAACTTCAAAGATTTTTCAGCTAAAACAATTGATTATTTAAAAAAGAATGGATGTCCCTATATTTACTTGGGTTTAGTTGGGTTCTTCAATCAATTTTGGAACATCCTATATATTCATGAATACTTATAAAATCTGCCTCTTGGCGATATCGGCTACTTTTATGTTTCATACATCAATATTGTGTATAGGAAAAGGAATAACTTTTGGCCCTTGTACTAATATTTCTGTTGTTAAAAAAAATTGAATTTTTTGTTATTAATCTAATGAAATTATGTCATATCAACCTGTTGTTGGTTTTCCAATGAGTTCTTCAGTTGGTTCTTGCTGATTTGCCATTCCAAATGAAGTATTATATACAGGGTGGTCCGTAAGCAATGGTCCAAAATGACATGGGAGATTTTTGGCCTGAAAATATTACAATCTCTTGCAACTTGCTTTAATCAAATATTGATAATGGAAAAGATACAGGGTGGCAAAGTTTAAATGTGAAAGATGTTTTTTCTCAGTAAATTGGAAGATTTTGGATATACAAACGTAAAAATTAAGAGATGGGGGTTTTAAGGCATGAGAAATCGTAATATGATATCCGTTTTGATGTATTTCCTAGAGGGCGCCACATGAGCTATGTTGTTGGTGTAACTGTGCGCTTAACTTTTTCATCGTTAACGCTATCTCTCTTTTTATTGAAAAATATCAAAACTACATCATTTGCGACAAAAATAAATATGTATCATTAGTCTCAAAAATTACTAGTTTTCGCATTTTAAAAACCCCCTACATAATTATTATTTTATTTATTAGCACAAATAACACCGTACACTAACTAACGTCGTTAGTTAGTGAACGATGCAAATAATAGCGTTAGTAGGCGCTGATGTCAGCAAATTTATCATCACAAGAATTAACATAGTAGGTGCCGATATCAACAATACTCCTGTCAGTTAATCATTCGTGTTTTGACAGTTAATCTCATTACACTCTTGGACTACGAAACTATTTAAACACCTTGTTTCCTGAACGCTGGATTGGTCGTGGTAGTTCCTTTCCTTGGCCACCACGCAGTCCAGAATATAACCCCTTGGATTTCAGTATATGGGGCACAATGCAGGAAATAGTCCACAGAAACCCTATAAATAGTCGAGTTCAACTTTGGCAAGAAATCAGAAAAATTTTTTACGCCAATGACATTGTTTAATATTAGGCGATCTTTCATGAAACGCATGGATAAATGTATCGAGATGAATGGCGGACATATTGAACAATTACTGTGAAATAATATTTAAATTTTGTTGTTGTATTTTTCAATAAATTGTTCTTTTTTTTCTTGATTAAAAGTTATTGAGTTCATAATGGTTGCTTTATTAATATGACAAAGTACTAATAAATAAAATGCAAATTACGTAGAGGGTTTTTAAGATGCGAATATCTTGAAAACTAGCAACCTTTGAGACTTATGATAGGTATACATTTTTTTCACAAAAATTATGTCATATTAATATTTATTAATGAAAAGCGAGATAGTGTTAACGATAAAAAAGTTAAGTGCACAGTTACACCAATAACGTAGCTCATGTGGCGCCCTCTAAAAAATACATCAAAACGGATATGATATTATGATTTCTCAGGAACTAAAACCCCTATCTTCAAATTTTTACGTTTGTTTATCCAAAATCTTTCAATTTACTGAGAAAAAACATTTTTGACATTTCAACTTTGCCACCCTGTATCTTTTTTATTATCAATATTTTATTGAAGCAAGTTGCGTCAGATTGTTATATTTTCAGGCCAAGAATCTTCCATTTCACTTTGGACCATTACTTACGGACCACCCTGTATATATATTTTTATTGTTTAAAAGTATATTTTGCAATTTTTTTTAAATTTCATTCAACTATTCGAGAGCTATAAGACCGAGACAGGCAATAAATGCGGAACATAACACCCTCTATACTATAAAGTGTTAGAGTAGACCTTAATGCCCGGTTAAGTCATGTCTACTGGTCAATGATGAACAAGTTGAACATTTATTGTAAATTTTCTTTTGTTTATTTTGGTAATTTAAAATAAAAAATTGACCTGTTTGGGGAATTTTTAATAGTACTTTTTATTTAGCTTATAATAAATTTATGCGTTACTTGGACGCACCCTATATACAGGAACGTATCTAAGAAATTAAGAACTGGGAAGTAACTTGGGACTTCGATTTTAAATGAAATGGAGATTCATTCATATTGTTTCATGTATAATTTGCGTATATTGCTTCGCGTTTACGGCGTCCACTGACCATCCGCATACAACGTGCTAACTCATTTTTTTTTTAAGAAAACTAAATATTTTTATGATCGAAGAATACGTACAAGTACATGCAATGGAAACGCACAAAGAAGTAAGAGATGAAGGCTGTAGTTCATTAAATTCGAATGATTTTGATTTTTGTATCCCTGCAGGATTTTTTTTCAATCTGAATAACTTTGTAGTACCTGTTGTAGGACTATTGTTTCTCTGTGTATATGTAGATTTTATAGTAGAAAACTTTTTTTTGTATTGTGTAAAAATTCACTTTTTATTTGTCCCATATTCGACATTGTTTTATATTTACTACTTACTAGGTATTAAAACAATAAAATCTAGATTTATAACCTAATTAAAGTGGTTTTCTTTAACACGTTTTAGCTTCCAAATAAATTTAGGGGTAGTCAACATAATATAATTTAGATGACCGAGAATAGTTTGTATATAATGTCCTACTCAATAATTAATTATACAGTGAACGTCTAAATTATGGAATATTATCATTATTCCGAGAACCGTCGAGTTTTAAGGGAATTCCCGAAACAGGTCGATTTTTGTTGTAAAATGCCCATGTTATAACGTACATGGAGTAGGGATGATGTAACCGGTGTGGGTGTAATGACGTAATCGTTAATTTTTTTTAATAGAAATCGGTATAATGTGACACCTCATTTGAACGAGAATTTAATTATCTATTTAACGACATTACATTTTTAACTAAAATATTTTTTGAGGGTACGAAAACAATTTTTTTTAATTTAAATTCAATCAAATTACAATTAATGCTTGAATCCATGACTTTCTGAAATACTTGAAAAGCAAAAATAAGTAAAAATAATAATGGACACGGAAAGTACTCTCATAAACACTGAAACTTTTTGTCATATGTTAATTCAAGCAAGTGATAGTGGCATAGTTACTGTAATATTTATTGTCGTAAATGTTTTGATTTTGTGAATTGTTATCAGTTGTCAATTGTAATTTTTACTTTTGAATAGTAAATTATAGCTCACCTAAATGAATCACAACGCATAGAAATATTAATCCTTAGCGGATGCGAGATAAAAAAAAGAACACAGAACGAGGTATGCAATTTATTCAACGCAAAATATCCCGACAGACCCATCAGCCAATCAACAGTAAGTAAAATAGTCCGAAAATTTGGAGAAACTGGGCACGTTAAACATGTTCCAAACGCTGGGCGTCCTAAAATTGAGGACAATGTGAAACTTGATATTTTATTAAATGTACATGACAATCCTCACAGTAGTTGAACACAAATGGGTGAATATGCTGGAGTTTCCCAAAGATCGGTATTACATATTTTAAAAAAAGAAAAATACCATCCCTACAAAATTCAACTACATCAGGAATTAAACGACGACGATCCCGATCGCCGGCTTCAATTTTCTGAAATTATGCACGATTTATGTATCCCCAATCCACTTTTCATCAATCAAATCCTTTTTTCCGATGAAGCAACATTTTTCATACATGGTACCGTGAATCGTCAAAATTGCAGATATTGGAGTCAAGAAAACCCGTATTGGATGACTGAGGCACACACGCAATATCCTCAGAAAGTGAATGTATGGGCAGGGATCATCAATGACAGAATCATTGGCCCTTTTTTCTTTGAAGAAAATCTAACAGGAAGACGCTATTTAACTTTTTTGAGAAATCAACTTATACCTGTCCTTGCTAACATGTATCCAAATGCCAATAATCCAAATTTACCTAGTGAAAATATCCGGTTGCAACAAGATGGATCCCCTCCGCATTACGCACGTGAAGTACGACAATTTTTAAATAATTACTTTCCCGGGAGGTGGATCAGAAGACGAGGTTTTATAGAGTGGCCAGAAAGGTCGCCAGATCTAACTCCTCTAGATTTTTTCCTGTGGGGTTACATGAAATCAAAAGTTTATGTCAATAGACCCCAAAACTTACAGGACTTGAAAGATAGAATTAGGCATGAAAAGAGTCTAATTACTCCAGAAGTCATCCGCAATGTACTTGACGAATGTGTCCGTACATTCCCATATTGTCAAGAAACCGATGGATGGCATTTCGAACACTTAATTTAAAATAATTGTTATGCATAATTTGGTTACTTCAAAGTACATTATTAATTAAATCATTAGTTGAAATTTGGTTAAATTTAAATTAAAAAAATTGATTTCGTACTCTCAAAAAAATATTTTAGTTGAAAATGTAATGTCGTTAAATAAGGAATTAAATTCTCGTTCAAATGAGGTGTCACATTATACCGATTTCTATTTGAAAAAATTAACGATTACGTCACTACACCTACACCGGTGACGTCATCCCTACTCCATGAACGTTATAACATGGGTATTTTACAACAAAAATCGATCTGTTTCGGGATTTCCCTTAAAACTCGACGGTTCTCGAAATAATAATAATATTCCATAATTTAGCCGTTCACTGTAGAATACTATTAATAATGAAATGCGCCAGCTCACTGACCTTCCTACCTCATATCTAAACCTTTACTCACGTTAATGTATCGGACTTTCTTAATTTGGCGCTATTAGAGGAGAGTGGTTGACGTGACGCTCTAAAGACGAGAGCATGTATTTGAGAGAATACTCAGAGTTGAGTAATGTACCAGAAATGTATTTTTCTAACTGCTGCATTCAACAATATAAGCAATTTAACGTTCTACTGAAACGGCAGTGTTGTCAAATCTCGGGACGCTCTAAGCGCGAATAACTATCAAGATAAAATGTATACTCTATATACAACTTAATACTCCTAGCGTCTCTGCCGGAGAGTTGCGCGAACTAAATATATTCGGGAACCGTATATTTTCGTTCATTTCATGATCAAAAAAGCGTCCCCCAAAAATTTTGTTGGTAGGTTCGTGACGTAATTTCAAGTCCCTGGACAAATTATTACAAGGGGTGTGCATAGAGCGTCCGTATACGGACGCTGTATGCACTTGGACGCTCTATTGAATGCGATTTCAGAATGTATGGACGCTTTAACGATAGAAGGATATATATATATTTATATATATATGTATATATATATATATATATATATATATATATATATATATATATATATATATATATATATATATATATATATATATATATATATATATATATATATATATATATATATATATATATATATATATATATATATAGAATAGTCTTTGCCGACTAATTAGGTATAAAACCAGAAATATTATAATGTATTATATATATTTTTGTATGTGAATAATTATAGATCTTTTTATATATTTGAGGTGATGATTGATACGTATACGTGTTAGGGTTCGTTTTAATTGTCAAGTATAATTGTACACTCTTGCCACAGCTTCTCAGAAAGAGATTTGACAATTTACCTCAAGGTCGTGCTTCAAAGATACTATAGATGATGGTACGTAGATGGCGCTCCAATTTAATTACCTAATTTATGTTTCCTTGAATGTAAGAAATGAAATAGTGATATACTCTAATTTTGATTTAGTAAACAACTATAAAAATGAATATGAAATCAAACAATGAAATGGCATATTACAAACAACAATACAACATAACTATTTGTCATACCGAAAACAATAAAACTTTGAAATACTCTCCCACTAATATTTGCACTACTCAAAATTACGGAACGTACTGTTCGCTCCGATGAATACAGCTGTTGAATTTTCCTCACAGAAAAGTAAGGACGTAACCTAAATCAAATATAATATCCCTTACTTCAATACAATGCAAATATTAGAAAAATTTGATATCAAATTTTAACGTAGGTAAGTGTGAAACTACTAATAATAATAAATACAACTCTTAATTCTTTACAAAACACTAGTCCCTTTATCACAACCTAAGATTCAGGATGCAAATAAATTCTTGTAAATAGGATCTGTAATAATTTTTATTTCTTTTAGCTCCTGGTCTCAGCATACAACTCCTTTAAATATTTATCAATCAATCGATGTGATATATATCTCGTACAAAAATTGACTGGATCACAAATTATATAGAAATAAAGTTGGTTATCTCACCATCTGTTTTAACAGGTCGTCCTAATGTGGACAAATACACCACGACTTACTCGTAGACCTCGTTTTGGAATCCAACACACAAATAACTTTTTCCTTCTGGATTTTTTTACCAGACAAAATATTCACACCAAAAATTATTTTTTTTCACTACTAGCCTCTAAACCTAACTTTATTGACTTTTGTTGAGGTAGTAAAGTTGTTCATTTTCCACTCGCGTTCCCAAAATTCAACAACCCCTTAGTTTCCCCTTAACAACCGTCCTTATCATTTTTTTTTCATCATTTCCATTTCCTTTTTTAAATCATCTTACCAACCCCTGTCATTTAATATTTGGTGTCAGTACTTAAATTTTTACTTTGACATTTTTCTATAAAATATTTATTTACACTATTACTATCTAAAATTCATAAATTAAGCAGAATCAGAGTATTATTACCACTGTTTCAAAGCTTTATAAATTTTATTATTTATAATTCATGATTTACAATAGTGACATACAAACATTATTTTCTGATTGTGCACCCTATTGACATATACTTCAAAAAATTATTATTATGAATCAGCCTTTATATATAAAATGTTGTCATCCGTCCTTATATAAAAAATGTATATAGGATGTATCAAAATTGTTCAAAATAATTATTAACTTTTGTTAATATAAAATAATTTAAATTTTTATTCTAAATGTGATCATACATTTAATTTGATGCAATCGTATTACGATTCCTCAAATCCCATAACAATATATATATATATATATATATATATATATATATATATATATATATATCCTTCTATCGTTAAAGCGTCCATACATTCTGAAATCGCATTCAATAGAGCGTCCAAGTGCATACAGCGTCCGTATACGGACGCTCTATGCACACCCCTTGTAATAATTTGTCCAGGGACTTGAAATTACGTCACGAACCTACCAACAAAATTTTTGGGGGACGCTTTTTTGATCATGAAATGAACGAAAATATACGGTTCCCGAATATATTTAGTTCGCGCAACTCTCCGGCAGAGACGCTAGGAGTATTAAGTTGTATATAGAGTATACATTTTATCTTGATAGTTATTCGCGCTTAGAGCGTCCCGAGATTTGACAACACTGCCGTTTCAGTAGAACGTTAAATTGCTTATATTGTTGAATGCAACAGTTAGAAAAATACATTTCTGGTACATTACTCAACTCTGAGTATTCTCTCAAATACATGCTCTCGTCTTTAGAGCGTCACGTCAACCACTCTCCTCTAATAGCGCCAAATTAAGAAAGTCCGATACATTAACGTGAGTAAAGGTTTAGATATGAGGTAGGAAGGTCAGTGAGCTGGCGCATTTCTTTATTAATAGTATTCTAGAGTGAACGGCTAAATTATGGAATATTATTATTATTTCGAGAACCGTCGAGTTTTAAGGGAAATCCCGAAACAGGTCGATTTTTGTTGTAAAATACCCATGTTATAACGTACATGGAGTAGGGATGACGTCACCGGTGTAGGTGTAGTGACGTAATCGTTAATTTTTTTAAATAGAAATCGGTATAATGTGACACCTCATTTGAACGAGAATTTAATTCCTTATTTAACGACATTACATTTTCAACTAAAATATTTTTTTAAGAGTACGAAATCAATTTTTTTAATTTAAATTCAACCAAATTTCAACTAATGATTTAATTAATAATGTACTTTAAAGTAACCAAATTATGCATAACAATTATTTTAAATTAAATGTACGAACTGCCATCCATCGGTTTCTTGACAATATGCGAATGTACGGACACATTCATCAAGTACATTGCGGATGACTTCTGGAGTAATTAGACTCTTTTCATGCCTAATTCTATCTTTCAAGTCCTGTAAGTTTTGGGGTCTATTGACATAAACTTTTGATTTTATGTAACCCCACAGGAAAAAATCTAGAGGTGTTAGATCTGGCGACCTTTCTGGCCACTCTATAAAACCTCGACTTCTGATCCACCTCCCGGGAAAGTAATTATTTAAAAATTGACGTACTTCACGTGCGTAATGCGGAGGGGATCCATCTTGTTGAAACCAGATATTTTCACTAGGTAAATTTGGATTATTGGCATTTGGATACATGTTAGCAAGGACAGGTATAAGTTGATTTCTCAAAAAAGTTAAATAGCGTCTTCCTGTTAGATTTTCTTCAAAGAAAAAAGGGCCAATGATTCTGTCATTGATGATCCCTGCCCATAGGTTTGTTCCAACCACAAATCACAAACTGATTTCCAACTATTTTCAAATCGTTTTCAACGCGCATGTCTATCAAATAATCTGATCCCTGATCAATTTATGTTTTTGGTTGGAACATCTTACAACTTCAGTCTGTACTGTACATGCGCTTGTGTTGGCATCGTTAATCAGCTGATCCAAGGGCTTACACGATTTTTATTATGATCAAAATTAGGAATAAAACCAAGCTTTTTAATTATATCTAAATACAAACACAATTCACACTTTAAAAGTTCTAGTTTTAATTATATCTAAATACAAACACAATTCACACTTTAAAAGTTCTAGTTTTAATTATATCTAAATACAAACACAATTCACACTTTAAAAGTTCTAGTTTTAATTATATCTAAATACAAACACAATTCACACTTTAAAAGTTCTAGTTTTAATTATATCTAAATACAAACACAATTCACACTTTAAGGTTATGCTGCAATTCAATGAAACAGTGAAAGAAACTGTAAAATAAAAACACAGCGATTCGCATGCGCCAGATTAGTGGTCAGAAGAAAATCCGTAAACCGTTCTGATAGTTTTCAAACCGTTTTAAATTTTGGTTGGAACAAGAAACTGATCGTTAACTAATCGTTTGTATGTCTGGTTGGAACGTATTTAAGTTACTGCGCAGAATCCTAACGGTTTCTGACGCTGGTTGGAACAAACCTCATACATTCACTTTCTGAGGATATTGCGTGTGTGCCTCAGTCATCCAATACGGGTTTTCTTGACTCCAATATCTGCAATTTTGACGATTTACGGTACCATGTATAAAAAATGTTGCTTCATCGGAAAAAAGGATTTGATTGATGAAAAGTGGATTGGGGATACATAAATCCTGAATAATTTCAGAAAATTGAAGCCGGCGATCGGGATCGTCGTCGTTTAACTCCTGATGTAGTTGAATTTAGTAGGGATGGTATTTTCCTTTTTTTTTAAATATGTAATACCGATCTTTGGGAAACTCCAGCATATTCACCCATTTGTGTTGAACTACTGTGAGGATTGTCATGTACATTTAATAAAATATCAAGTTTCACATTGTCTTCAATTTTAGGACGCCCTGCGTTTGGAATCTGTTTAACGTGCCTAGTTTCTCCAAATTTTCGGACTATTTTACTTACTGTTGATTGGCTGATGGGTCTGACGGGATATTTTGCGTTGAATAAATTGCATACCTCGTTCTGTGTTCTTTTTTTTATCTCCGCATCCGCTAAGGATTAATATTTCTATGCGTTGTGATTCATTTAGGTGAGGCATAATTCACTATTCAAAAGTAAAAATTACAATTGACAACTGATAACAATTCACAAAATCAAAACATTTACGACAATAAATATTACAGTAATTATGCCACTATCACTTGCTTGAATTACATATGACAAAAAGTTTCAGTGTTTATGAGAGAACTTTTCGTGTCCATTATTATTTTTACTTATTTTTGCTTTTTTAAGTATTTCAGAAAGTCATGGATTCAAGCATTAATTGTAATTTGATTGAATTTAAATTAAAAAAAATTGTTTTCTTACCCTTAAAAAAATATTTTAGTTAAAAATTTAATGTCGTTAAATAGATAATTAAATTCTCGTTCAAATGAGGTGTCACATTATACCGATTTCTATTTAAAAAAATTAACGATTACGTCATTACACCTACACCGGTTACGTCATCCCTACTCCATGTACGTTATAACATGGGCATTGTACAACAAAAATCGACCTGTTTCGGGATTTCCCTTAAAACTCGACGGTTCTCGGAACAATGATAATATTCCATAATTTAGACGTTCACTGTATAATTAATTATTGAGTAGGGCATTATATACAAACTATTCTCGGTCATCTAAAAGACAAGTATAATGTCTATATTAGATTATGTTGACTACCCCTAAATTTATTTGGAAGCTAAAACGTGTTAAAGAAACCCACTTTAATTAGGTTATAAATCTAGATTTTATTGTTTTAATACCTAGTAAGTAGTAATTATAAAACAATGTCGAATATGGGACAAATAAAAAGTAAATTTTTACACAATACAAAAAAAAGTTTTCTACTATAAAATCTACATATACACAGAGAAACTTAAAAGTCCTACAATAGGTACTACAAAGTTATTCAGATTGAAAAAAAATCCTGCAGGGATACAAAAATCAAAATCATTCGAATTTAATGAACTACAGCCTTCATCTCTTACTTCTTTGTGCGTTTCCATTGCATGTACTTGTACGTATTCTTCGATCATAAAAATATTTAGTTTTCTTAAAAAAAAAGAGTTAGCACGTTGTATGCAGATGGTCAGTGGACGCCGTAAACGCGAAACAATATACGCAAATTATACATGAAACAATATGAATGAATCTCTTTTTCATTTAAAATCGAAGTCCCAAGTTACTTCCCAGATCTTAATTTCTTAGATACGTTCCTGTATATAGGGTGCGTCCAAGTAACGCATAAATTTATTATAAGCTAAATAAAAAGTACTATTAAAAATTCCCCAAATAGGTCAGTTTTTGATTTTAAATTACCAAAATAAACAAAAGAAAATTTACAATAAATGTTCAGCTTGTTCATCATTGACCAGTAGACATGACTTAACCGGGCATTAAGGTCTACTCTAACACTTTGTAGCATAGATGGTGTTATGTTCCGCATTTATTCCTGCCTCGGTCTTATAGCTCTCGAATAGTTGAATGAAATTAAAAAAATTTGCAAAATATACTTTTAAACAATAAAAATATATATACAGGGTGGTCCGTAAGTAATGGTCCAAAGTGAAATGGAAGATTCTTGGCTTGAAAATATTACAATCTGACGCAACTTGCTTCAATAAAATATTGATAATAAAAAAGATACAGGGAGGCAAAGTTGAAATGTCAAAAATGTTTTTTCTCAGTAAATTGAAAGATTTTGGATATACAAACGTAAAAATTTGATGATAGGGGTTTTAGTTCCTGAGAAATCATAATATCATATCCGTTTTGATGTATTTTTTAGAGGGAGCCACATGAGCTACGTTCTTGGTGTAACTGTGCACTTAACTTTTTTATCGTTAACACTATCTCGCTTTTCATTGAAAAATATTAAAATGACATCATTTTTGTGAAAAAAATGTATACCTATCATAAGTCTCAAAGGTTGCTAGTTTTCAAGATATTCGCATCTTAAAAACCCTCTACGTAATTTGCATTTTAGTTATTAGTACTTTGACATATTAATAAAGCAACCATTATGAACTCAATAACTTTTAATCAAGAGAAAAAAGAAAAATTTATTGAAAAATACAACAACAAAATTTAAATATTATTTCACAGTAATTGTTCAATATGTCCGCCATTCATCTCGATACATTTATCCATGCGTTTCATGAAAGATCGCCTAATATTAAACAATGTCATTGGCGTAAAAAAATTTGTTGCTGCTCTGATTTCTTGCCAAAGTTGAACTCGACTATTTATAGGGTTTCTGTGAACTATTTCCCTCATTGTGCCCCATAAACTGAAATCCAAAGGGTTATATTCTGGACTGCGTGTTGGCCAAGGAAAGGGACTACCACGACCAATCCAGCTTTCAGGAAACAAGGTGTTTAAATAGTTTCGTACTTCAAGAGTGTAATGAGATTAACTGTCAAAACACGAATGATTAACTTGTTGACATCGGCACCTACTATGTTAATTCTTGTGATGATAAATTTGCTGACATCAGCGCCTACTAACGCTATTATTTGCATCGTTCACTAACTAACGACGTTAGTTAGTGTACGGTGTTATTTGTGCTAATAAATAAAATAATAATTATGTAGGGGGTTTTTAAAATGCGAAAACTATTAATTTTTGAGACTAATGATACATATTTATTTTTGTCGCAAATGATGTAGTTTTAATATTTTTCAATAAAAAGAGAGATAGCGTTAACGATGAAAAAGTTAAGCGCACAGTTACACCAACAACTTAGCTCATTTGGCGCCCTCTAGGAAATACATCAAAACGGATATCATATTACGATTTCTCATGCCTTAAAACCCCCATCTCTTAATTTTTACGTTTGTATATCTAAAATCTTTCAATTTACTGAGAAAAAACATCTTTTACATTCAAACTTTGCCACCCTGTATCTTTTCTATTATCAATATTTGATTAAAGCAAGTTGCAAGAGATTGTAATATTTTCAGGCCAAAAATCTCCCATTTCACTTTTGACCATTGCTTACGGACCACCCTGTATATAATACTTCATTTGGAATGGCAAATCAGCAAGAACCAACTGAAAGACTCATTGGAAAACCAACAACAGGTTGATATGACATAATTTCATTAGATTAATAACAAGAAATTCAATTTTTTTTAACAACAGAAATATTAGTACAAGGGTCAAAAGTTATTCCTTTTCCTATACACAATATTGATGTATGAAACATAAAAGTAGCCGATATCGCCAAGAGGCAGATTTTATAAGTATTCATGAATATATAGGATGTTCCAAAATTGATTGATAATCAATTGTTTTAGCTGAAAAATCTTTGAAGTTAAAAAAGTGATTTTCAACACCCTGGAATTTAGAAACTATAACCATTTGACTCCAAGTGCTATAGTTTTTCGAAATCAGCTCTTCGAAGAGAATCGAAAGATATTAAGAAATACAGGGTGTTACATAAAAAATATGTGTTTGTTTCGTCACTGAATTTTGGAGCAGACTGTATGTATGAATATTTTTAAAATCTGGTCCTTGACGATAGCTACTTACTTCTTTTGTTAATGTTGTTGTTTCGTGGCACTAAGGATAAACGTGATATCTAGCTCCGACTGATGTATTAGAATATTATTTGAACCAGTTGATGTACCCAGATGACTTCACCTTATGCACGAGGCTATTAGTTTTCACCCAAAATTTGTTTTCTAATACTTTACTTGAAAAAAACTAAGAAAACATTTTTTTAATAACAAAAATTTCATAACACTACTACAAGAAATGGATTCCGCGTATTAAAATACATGATACTGCATAATTTTTTCCATACATTCAATATAAACCAAAATTTACAATTTTTGGGTCAGGACTGCAAAATGTTTAACATGCATCTCAATTACTTACTACATTTGAATTCTTTCATTTTATATTGTAGATAATATACAGGATTAAAGCTGAAGGAAATTTCCAAAAAAAATTTGATTCCGATTTCGGAGAAATTTTGTATAGGAGGTTTTTTGATACGAAGATTCCAACAAATTTGTCAGTTATTCGTTAAAAAAATTATTTCGGGTGGAAAATTGAGAAAACTGCATGAAAATGGAATTTTCCGAAAAACTGTAAATCAGATTTTAATCATTTACGAACTTAGCCTCAGTTTTTATGTTCTGAACCTACTTATAAAATTTCATTGAAAAATTCGGTAGTGTTTTTGAGTTATCGTGTTGACAACTGACCGACCGACATTTTTTAAAAATGGGTTTTTTGGACTAATATGAAACGTGTAGATCCATTCGAATCTCGAAACGTCAAAATCACTCCATCACATCACTTCCCTTATAGTATTTTCCCGTAACCCACAATTTTAAGGAAATAAATTATTTATCTACGCAGGAAAAATATTAGTTCTCAACTAGGGTTAAAACTTTTCACCGACAATACTCGTGTCCTGAATGATCACAAATGTCACAAAAAATCATATTTTTTGTAACTGCCTACATAAATAGCTATTCTTCAACTAGTACCTAACAAACACCATATAAAATAATAACTATCATGTAATTCTGAAATTAATGCAATTTTGTGAAGAAATTGTCCATTCGAAGATTTATTTAAGTTCACTGTCTTCAATATTTTGAGTATTTGTAACTTGTTAAATGAATACCTCTGAAATTTCATTGCAATAACATATTATAGTTCCCTCCTACTTACAATAACCACATTATATCTTATTTGTCCTTCTATTTTCTGTAAATAGCAGATATGTACTTACTGCGGCAACAACGCAATAACAAAATTGACGCCCTAAAGGCTATCATATATACGTAATGCTGAATATAAGAGACGCCCAATTGTCCATCGACTGAAAGGGCGCCATAATGTTAGGAAAATATACAGCAATGTTGTGTTTTCCGTGCCAAAGTCCTTTTTTCCATTTATTTTAACCATCCTTTATCTATATTAAAAAGTATTCACCTCAATTAACACTATATCTGCAGAAAACGACGTCGGACGCTATAAAGCACATTTTTGTCTGGACGCTCTAACGATAGAAGGATGTATATATATATATATATAGGTCTAACTATTATTGTGGGGGATGCGGCAATGTGAATAAGTGAACTCTTTTTAGTTTGTTCTGAGCTTTCGGTAATTTATTATCACCATTATCAAAGAACTACAAAAGATACATTTATAGATATTTCAAACAGTTCTTTGATAATGGTGATAATAAATAAATAGTTAGACATATATATATATATATATATATATATATATTTGCGGCAATGCTTTGCGATCTTTCCAGCAACTTCGTTGTGTCGCTTGATACGTTCCCAGTGGGTGGCGGGACATTGTTGTAAGACGTGACAAATTGTTTCGTTTTTATTACATCCAGCTCGGCATCGGCGGGCATCAACAGGGTTAGACATTATACCCGCCACCGGTAAGTTGTTATTCCGTAGCTGGATGGCCCTAACATAGTCACGTCCCGTCCACCTTCTGGGAACGTTTGTGATCCAAGACCTGGAGGCTGAGCTCTCACAGGTCTGTTGCAGCCCCGATAACGTTGGGGCCGCTATAAGTTTTTCGCGCCACAACTGATTGCCGGGAACATCGCCAGCAAGAAGCTACAAACGGTTGAATAACTGTCTACAGCAGTCCGCCTGCAATGAAGCACTTAGGACTCCATCATTTTGGTTGTTTAATAGGTTTGTCAGTCTATTGAGAAAAATCTGAGGAATGTGATGCCTGAGCTCCAGAATCCCTAGACCACCGTCTCTCAACCTGGCGTAAAGCGCCGGGTCTGGGGTATGTATATTTAAGTGGAGCATACCTTTTACGGCTCTTTTTATAAGTCGGTCAGCCGATCTTAGAATCTGACCGTTGATCTTTGGATTCTGGAGTCCATACAACATTTTGGGTATCACGAAGTCGCGCACCAGAGCCAGCTTTTGGTCCGGTTTCAGAGCAGCGGCGTTAACGCGACCCAGCCACTGTGGAAGGTTAGCTAGCGATGGTTTCAAAATACCGGTTGAATTAACACAGTGGCCGAGATATTTGAACGAATTCAACTCGTCGACCATTGGTATCGGTTTGCCAGCCACCTCGAAAAGTGGTCGGGTGTGCGTTTTCTTGATGCCTGTCTTTCACTCGATGCAAGCGGACGAGCACTTCTCCGAGTTGAGAACCATTTCCCTCCCGGCAAAAAACTCCTCCGCCTCAGCGAGCAGTAGAGGCGGCGAATCCCAGAGCTGTAACCTTTGCACCATTTGCTATGGATGCCGCTTGGTTTGGTCCAGCGTTGGCCCCGCTCAGGTATTCGTCGACGACAAGATTGAACAAAAGCGGGCTCAGGGGATCGCCCTGTTTTACCCCGCGTCTGATTTGGATTTCACGGGTATACTCATTACCCACGCGTATTGATGTAGTAGAATTCCTCAGGTTTTCCTCAATATAACTGATTACCTCCGTCTCGACACCAGCTCGGCTGAGGGCCCTACTGATGGAGTGGTGCGAGACTGAATCGAACGCCTTGCGTATGTCAAGCGCAGCGACGGCAAACGATCTTTGCCCGAGACGTCGTGTGCGAATATATGTGTCTACTATAGCGGCATTGCCTAACGTACCGTTGATGTCTGTAAAGCCGCGTTGGTTCATGTTAAGAGAGATTGCTGACTTGAGCCGATTGGATATGCAACGATGTAGTAATCGCTCAAGTGCCGAACCGATGGTAATCGGTCGGTAGTTGTTGGGGTTCGCTCGGTCCCCATGTTTGAATACGAGGGTAGTTCTTGATTTTACAAACCTCCGCATTCGTACGCTCCGCATGAAAATAATGGAAAAAAGAATGCTTAAAGCTTTATTGTCGCACCTTTTGACCTGGTCCACTCGCAGACCATCGGCGCCGGGCGCCGAGTTTGCCCAGTTGTTTTTGGCGACAACAATGTCGTCAGCGGTAAAGGGTTTAAATACGGTGCAAGCAGGAGTGCCTGAGAGTACGACACTCTCGTCGTCAAGAGGAGAATCCTCGCTCAACATAGTCCCAAAGAGGTCTTCCACCTGGGTCAATGAGGGAAGCACGTCCGTCTCGTCAAGTGGGCGGCCCGATAAAATTTTGTCGGCGAGGCCAGAGCGATTGCGGGAGTATAGATCCTGCGTTTTTTTGAACAAAGCAGTTCTTCTATTACTCCCGGAAACTCTCTGGCCGTAATTTTTCGATGGTTTTTTGGGCCTAGTGCCCGACGTGACGTTCGCGCTCGCCTAATTTGCACCCACTACCCCACTATTCCCCTTAATTTTCCCCCTGACCTGGATGGTTTCGAGGATCTACTTTTCTATGTTTTTTTGTAGATCCTCACCAGAACTGGTAAGTCCAGAACGGATTAGGTCGGTTAGGCCATTTCTCCTGTCAGTATCCGTCAGCTCCAGCATATGCTGCGTTAAGAAATAATGGAGCCGAGCGTTGACAGGAGCCATGCTCGAGCAGCTGCTCGTTGAGGCTTCGCTGTTGGGTGCCTCAATAGAGGGCTCTATCCGACGTTTTTGTAGTGGTAGTGGTAGTGGTGGTAGTCTCTTTGCGGCTATGTTGGACGAGGGGTCCTCGGACGTAGAATCGTCCTCTCTCGCACGCTTGCTTGCTCGCGGCGTTGTTTGTGTGTTGCGCACTGACACTGGTGGTTCGGCTAGTACAGGTGTTGGTACTAACCCTTTTGTTGTGTTTCCTGCTGACGTTGGTGAGCCGTTTGGTGCCGTGGTAGATGTTCGCCTTTCTGGGCTGGCAGATGGAGGGTGTGGCTGCAGTTTTTGTGCGAAGGGCGTAAGCTTCTTGTTTTGGGAGCTTCGAAGCTTAAGCATGTTCTTGTATTCCGGCTTCTCACGACGGTGTCGCACCTGGTGTTTGGTCAGACCAGTGGCCGTCGACAGAATGTTGAGTACCTGGCTGTTAGGAGGCAGCGACGCCTCAATAGCAGCCATGTCGCGAAACAACTCTATCTCAGACTTACCAGCCTGACTCGCAGCGCTCTCCAAATTGCTGGAGGCGGCTAACGATATTTTTTGGAGATGTTTCCCCTGCCTTGTCGAAGCCGCGGCCGATAGTTTGCCGGGCGGTGTCGTGTTTCTGCTCTTAAGGCCGGGAGGGAGCGACATTTTCCCACTCGACGAGCTTGGGCCCGATGTTGATGGGCCCTGCAATGGGTGGTTACTTGTACCACCCTTTGTCAATGATGTCACCTTCCTGCTTGGCTGCAGAGACGCTCTCCTGAGATCCATGATGTTATATGGATATAATTGTTGGGTTGGGGGTAAATCGTATCGAGGATACGGCCGTGTATACCTTCGGTCAGACTGTCAAGTCCTAAAACCGAAAATTCTCCGAGAATCAAAATTTGCGAAAAATTTCTCTAAGTCGATCAAAACATCTCCGAATTATTCCAAGTCCAAAAAGAACAAGAATTTTTCAGAGTCCACACATGACTGTCTTTTGTTCGATTTAGACAAAAAATTCATCAGAGTCCGTAAAAATATTCCGAGGGTTTTCTGAGGGAAAATCACGCCTATCCCAAAAACCGTTCCAGGCGACTGTCCAAGGGAAAATACGACCAAGAAGAACGATTTTTAGGGGTAGGGGTAGTTTGGGGGTGGGGGGGTGGAAATTTTTGGAGGTGCTCCCCGGACCGCCAGACGTCCAGAAAAAGCACTTTTAACGATTTTTATTCTTAAAATAGGGGTGGATTTTAGGGGTGGGGGGTAGTTTTTTCGAATTTTCTCGAGCAACTGTTGGGAAAAAAGTTTGGGAGAAATTTTTCAACCTTCGGGACTTAGAATAATTCCGTATGGTCAGATTCCAAACTTAGAATATTCTAGAAGTTTTTAAATCAACTCAGAAAATTTTCAATTTATGTACTAACGGACAGATTAAGAGAAAATAAGAAAAATTGGGGCCCCAGTTGAACTAACAACTAGGACTTCTCTATACGAAAGGTGGTTTTTACTGACCGAAAAACAACTATTTTAGGTTATAATTAAAAACAAACACTAAAATTTACCGTATCCTGGTTTCTGGAGGACACTCACGCGAAATTTTCACTACGAAATATTAGTTTAGTTTACACCGTGTGGAGCAATTTGGTCCGTGGACTTATTTAGCTTAGAACATAAGTGTTTATACTGACAGTTTTGCTGGATTAAAATAGTCCAGGTTTAAAGCCTTGGACCAAAATTGACATTTTCATATTAAAATGACATAACCTTAAATCTTTAGGTAATTTGATGGTAGATTTTGATTTTATTTGAAAATGGATACAAAAATAGTTGCAGGTTGCAGTGGTAATAGAGTTTCTGAAAAAGAAAAAAATATTCAAAGACTTAAAAGATTTAAATAAGAGTTATCGAAGTCTCCATATTTAAGAAGCAATTTAGTTTATTTGCTTTTGAGTAGCAGTAATTTTGTGGGATTGTTAAACAATCAAAAAATATGGATGAAACCTAGAAGTAGTGAAAATTGGATAATAATGTTAAATCAGTACAGTACAGTACTCTCACTTTGCTCCATGAATACTAATGTGACGTGTTTACACTGTTAAAAATTGAATTTGAACTACCCTAGATGAGATGGATCAAATTCGAGTACCTACCAAATTTTACTCCTTGAGTGTTTACACCGAAAGTAAAGTACATGTGACGTCATTTAGACCTTGGACTAAAAATTTGGTATGCCCAGTGTAAACGTACCTATTGATTAAGGAATACACTTCGCACCTACTAATTTACGCGTGAAAAAATAAAGAACTTCCGGAGATTTACCCCTTTAACACAGGAGCACGTGTTCTCTCTACAACGGTCGCGAAGATATACATATATATATATATATATATATATGCCACATCCCCAAATAAATCGTCTCCTATATATATATATATATAATGCGCATACATTTCAGTAAATATTAAATTAAATTAAAACATACCATGCAAAAAGGAAAAAAGAACTTTTTACTGAAGAGCCTTTAGTTATTAATTATTAATAGATATATTAACATGGCTGTCCAAACTTAATGAGATTTCTGACATTGTTTGTCCCCTACTATTGCATCAATATCGGGATCGAAACTTGACAATTTCAGCCTTAAGTCACTTTCCACGTTCAACTTATTTCTATACGTATTTTTCAAATAAACTAAAGTAGAAAAGGCTCTTTCACACAGATAAGTAGTTGGAAATGCCATCAATTGCCTCAGTGCAATTATGCCAATCACGGGATAGTCTTTCCGCACATTTATCCAAAAAGGAATCAATGGGGTTGTTTTAAAACTTGATTTCAGATCCTGATCACAAGACAGCTCAATTAAAGAGTCCTCTTCACTTGAAGACATGTTAACAAACATGTTTTCAAACAATCTTGATAACACTGCACCTCTGGATAGCCACCGAACTTCACAGTGCAGTAGAAGCTGTTTGTGGTCGCTGCCCATTTCGTCACACAAAACACCGAACAGTCTCGAGTTTTTTGGCCTTGCTTTGATAAAGTTGACGATTTTTACTCCATCGTCAAGAGTTTTTTTTAGACACTCGCCCAAACCTTTAACTGCAAGAGCTTCTCTATGTATGCTGCAATATGTCCATTTAACAAAGGGAGCTACTGCTCTAACTCTGGCGATTAACCCGGTATGAGTACCAGACATAGCTCTTGCCCCGTCAGTTGTCAAACCTACACACTTTGACCAATCTAATTCATTTTCTGTTATAAAATTGTCAAGCGACTTGAAAATTTCCTCGGCAGTGGTTGTTGACGGCAAGTAATGGCAAAACAACATTTCTTCTTCAATATTTCCATTGAATTCAAAACGAACAGAAGCTAATAAATTTGCCTGACCAGCTATGTCTGTACTTTCGTCAAGTTGTAGCGCAAAATATTCACTTTGTTTCAAAACGTTAATGATAGCTTCCTTTACACATTGTGACATTTCATCAATTCTTCTTTTTACGGTAGTATTTGATAGTGGAGTTTCACTAATTTTTTTGGTACTTTTTTCATCAAACAAAGCATTACTTATTATTTTTGCTGTAGGTATAATTAGGTCTTCTCCCACAGTGTGAGCTGATCCCTTCTTTGCAATTAACAAAGATAGTTCACATGAAACTTTGGTAGATATTTTGTTTTGTTTGTAACATTTTTCCATGGTAGATTTAGTTATTGATAAATTTCTTTTCTTAATTTGAAAATAATCGAGGGACTTTCCAACACATTCTGGATGTTTAGTTGATAGATGCCTTTCAAATTTTGACACTTTCAAACATCCATTGGATAGCATTTCAAAACAAATTATACATTGAGGCAAAGGCTCTTCTTCAGAACCAGAACACACGAAACCGAATTTCAAAAAATCTGGATTATATTTACGAAAGTATGTTTTAGTTTTCTTGGCCATTACGTTAGTACTCGAACTTGGCTTACATACAGTCTCACTAATTGTAGAACTGGATGTGGAAGGTTTATCATTTGATATATTCCTCTTACGGCAAGATCCCGTCCGAAACCAAGCAACCATATTGACGTGAAGCAACCACTGCCTCTAATAATGTTACTTCCAGCACACACAACGTTATAATTATCCGAAACAACAACACAACTACTGTCACAATGCAACTCGCCACTGACAAAGGGCAGACTGTTGAGTACCAGTTTTGATAGTTGGCAGGAGGTGGGCGGGGGATGGGGTGGGAGAGAGGAGAGAGGGATGACCTAGCTAGGCGACAGCCTTGACGAACAACAAACAATTGACGCTCTTGCTCTTCCGCCAAGTTAATTGAATGACTGAGCTTACACTATCAAAGAGAACGCCTAAATTAATATTTTATCACGACGACCGATTTATTAATACCGTACTTATTTTGCAATATTTTAATATTATTTCTTGAGTTTTGGCCAGCATCCGCGGCCCAGTAGCGAGCTACCCGCGGCCCACCGGTTGGGAACCGTTGTCGTAGACCATATACATATAAACTGATATAACATTTTACTGAAATTTAGGGATAATAGTATTATAATAACAGTTATATCAAGAAGTAAATATTCTGAAAGTTATATATATAATAAGTTTTTAAGATTCAAATTCCAATTTTTAGTATGGTTTTAAATTTCATTCGTTTTTAAATTGTTTTTATAGTTTTAGTAGGTGAACTAAAATATTTTATTTTAATTTCACTTCAATTCATTGTTTAATCGTTGTTAAAGTTGTATTTTTATATGATCTATACAGGGTGTATCATGAGGAACTGTACATACTCCTACCTCGTATGGAGACCCCTATGGGGAAAATCAAATGGCAATTAAAATGTGTCTACTCCCATATTTTACTAATATACAGGGGGAATCGTGAATTTTGATTGATATTTCTCTTTACTTAATTACAGTTACCTGTAAATAATTGTCATATTAGTAAAGCATGATCTATAGACGTCAAAAAATAATAGTTCAATACCATTAAACGCTTTACAAAATCATAAAAATTAATGTACACAGAGCAGACCGTCCACTAACAAGCAACAACTTCTTCTCGGGCTATGCCCCGACAGACATTGAATTACACTAAAGTAAACAGGGTTGGTATATCAGTTAAGATAGAACCAACCATTCTGGTTTGCGATTAGAAGGAATAACATCACTTGTAGACCGGTTTTGGCATTTTTGCGCCTCATCAGCACAAGGTAGATGCTATTCGTCCAAAAGCTCTACAAGTGATGTTATTCCTTCTAATCGCAAACCAGAATGGTTGGTTCTATCCAGATATACCAACCCCGTTTACTTTAGTACTGTAATTCGATGTCTGTCGGGGCATATAGCCCGAGAAGTAGTTGTTGCTTTTTAGTGGACGGTCTGCTCTGTGGAAATTAAAATTTCTGATTTTGTAAAGCGTTTAATAGTATTGAACGATATTTCTCTTGATCATAACTTTTGAACGGTAATTTCGATTTGTCTCATATGTTGGTAAAACGTTACACTACTATCACCTAATTAACTGATTTATTCAAACTAGAAAAACATCAGGGCCGGTCTTGGAAAATTAGTTTGTTTTGTTCATATAAAAAAGTTCACTCTGTATATAGATTTTCAAAACTCTAATAGACAACAAAAGTGGCGTATTTATTTTTCTCCCCACACGATTGCTCAATTTTTAACAAGAAAATCAAATTTAACTATAAGTTAAAAGTTTAGCAACATGAGCCATACATTTCAAAAAATATAATTTTTCGAAATGAAGTCCACGTGCTTCTGAACAACTTCTTTGTCAAACTTTCAAATGTCTAATTGACTTCCTGAGTGTTAAGGGATCATTTATAATTGTATTACAAGAATCAATCATTCTGTCAATTAATTCTTGTCGTGTATGTATATTTTCTCCATAAACTATTTCTTTCAATCGACCCCATATGGAATAGTCGACGGGGTTGAAGTCAGGGGATCTAGATGGCCATGCATGGGGACTCCCGCGTCCTATCCACCTATTTCCGTAAGTGGCATGAAGATGTTGGCGAACAGCAACTGAGAAATGTGGCGATGCCCTGTCGTGCATAAAGCTAATACCTCGGATGGCTACATTGGCTAGTAGATTCGGCAAAATATTTTGCAAAAAATCTAAGTACACAGCACCTGTCAGTGATCCATTGAAGAAGTGGCCTATTAGTTGTCTGTCTATTACTCCTATTCAAAGATTCACTGAAAATATATACTGTGAACGAGATTCGCGAATCGCATAAGGATTTTCATCTGCCAAAATTATATTTTTGCAAGAAAATTATATTTTTTGAAATTCATGGCTCATGTTGCTAAACTTTTAATTTATAGTTAAATTTGATTTTCTTGTTAAAAATTGAGCAATCGTGTGGGGAGAAAAATAAATACACCATTTTTGTTGTCTATTTGTGTACTTTGTATGATCCGTATTAGAGTTTTGAAAATCCATATACAGGGTGAAATTTTTTATATAACAAAACAAACTAATTTTCCAAAACCGGCCCTGATTTTTTGCTAGTTTGAGTAAATCAGTTAATTAGGTGATAGTAGTATTTCATCATTTAATACGCAGGTATTTATACTGAATTCAAATAAGTTTTAATGTATGATTAAACTCAAAAAAATTAAAGATTTAATATCCATCATTATTTATTTATATAAGAACTTTCAATAAGTTTAAATTAGAACTTATTTATTCACTCACTAAGTGCGTAAAATAAAGTTTCACGAACTCTGAAATGTGCGAAAAGATAGTACTTTAAGAACGGTAGTAGAGAAATATATTAATTTAGTAATACTGTATTGATATTTTCCTTTTTTCTTTGTTATTTTATTCATTATTATGTAACTAATTCTTCCAGAAGTGACCATTCGGCCTAATAATCATTTAGATTACAATGCAAATACCTATCACAAATTCAGTTTATTTGTTTTTTTTTCATTGATTTCATTTTGTAGCAACTGTCTGCAAGACTTGCGAAATGACTTTATGAACTTCATCATATTTTTTGGACGACTGATATTTAAAGTAGCTTTTTCGGACTGCTGGTTTTCAACAGCAATTTGACAGTTGCCGTTGAACTGGAGTTTTGTGTTTCCACGTGTAAAACATAATTAGCCAAAACATGGAAATGTGACAATAGCTGGTATTATTTTCTAATAAAGATCTGTCATCAGATTTATTAATAATTGAAACTGATACAAACCAAAATGCAAAAAACCTGGTTCGCTTATTTAGTATACTAGTATAGTATAGTAGTATAGTATACTAGTATATTGGGTAAATAGTGGAGTAAAATCACAGTGAAATTATGAGTTTGAGTGATTCGGAAGTATAACAAATGGAACCTATATAATCTTGCAGTGGACACTCTGGAGCATGGTAAATGAAATTCTACAACTTTTTTTAGTAGGACCGAACTTTGAAAATAGCTCTGAGCTCGAATTTGATAAACAACATTTTTCTTAACATCAATCATTGTATTATTTTAAGTTTTTGCGTTTGCGCTCACATTTCAAGTACAGGTGTACCAAAAATCAGAATTTTAGATTGGCCTTTAAGGGATATTTTCAAAATTCGGACCTACCAAGAAAAGTTGTAGAATTGCTTTTCCTGTGATTAAAGAGTCCTCTACAAAATTATGTAGGTTTCATTTAGTTATATCTTTGAATCACACACCCTCAAAAAGTATCGAGTTAGACAAACGATTTTAAATCACTAAAAATTGAGTAGTTTTCTAAGATATGTAGATATTTGTTTTTTTTTTACAAAATTGAAAGCAATATAATCACTCGTTGGAAGAACTGAGATATAGTTTAATTATTGTCTAGGTTAATTAATCAACGAGTTTGATATTATTTTTAATAGAGTAGAACAAATAGGGATAATCATAATATAAAAATTTTATTAGTTTTAACAAATGCTAGTTAGGTATGTCCAAAAATGAGTTATCTCGAAAAAAAATTTCTAGGTTGTATTCCCCAAGAATCAGAATTCTTGTTCGCATTTAGTTTTTATGACTTCAAGAAAAAACTGATAAAATTTTGGGATATAGTTGTTTAAACGGGAAAAAAGCAAATTCTTCCAATCAAAATCGGTTTTTTTACCAGATTTTTATATATGCCTTATCTATATTAGTTGTACCAGTATGTAGCAAGAAAGTAAAACACATAAAATATGAAAACTACTAGAAAGTAAATTTAGATCAAAACTCGAATTTATTCAAATAATGAATTCAGTTGAAGTTAATTCAAATGATTTTTATAAGATATTTACAACTGAATTTACTGTTTGGACCCTTACTTTGTGGAATCTACTCATATTAATGTTATAAATGAAACTAACTGTTTCTAATTAATTCCACTATTTAATGAAAAAATTATGAAAATTATGAAAGGATATTGATAATTATTTCGATATTGACATATCATCGTCAGAATGACAGAAGTTACATTTTATGTGATACCTACTTGATGTATATTTTGGCTAGACCAAATAGTAAGTGACCTATCTTGTGATTGACTTAATATGTATGAATAGAAAAAAGAAGAAGATTTGATTTTACAAATATTAAAGCTTAGGTATGACTGAAAAGGAAAGGACAAGAATAATGAAAATTGAAGAAAAAAGACAATAATTAGGGCACCAGATCTTTATTAATCAGTAGCATTATCACTAAAAGCAATGCTGTTATTTACAGTAATAATAAGTGGTTGAATTATTTGGTCAATAATATTGAGCTCGACTTTTAGTTGAACATGCTTCACATATTTTTTCTACTTTTCTGGAGTACTTAATATTCAAAACAGCCTATCGAAATTTTTTTTCATGTCAGAAAATATAAAAGTGCTATTTTCATTGGCCACAAATTGTTTCACACTTGCCCAATAAACCCATATTCTTATAATTCGCTTTTTTAAACGTTTAAAGTCATTTCTTTCGTTTTAATATCAAAATGATCTCTTTTTATCTTTTCCTTGATGGTCTGAATGTAGTTCATTATTAAATGTATACTGAATCAGTACTGGACATTGCGGAAGTTTTATTTATCATTCAGTTCCACACATAGAACCTCTAAAAGAAATAAAAAATTGAATTTAAAGCAATATCTTTAATACTTCTTCCAATGTTGGGTTAAAAATTTACCGACCAGCCACTTGGTTCAAGCTTGAAACGAAGCCGACCAGTTGGTAGTCGGTTTCGTTTCAAGGCATTTTTTCATAAATTTTTAAACTAACATTGGAAGAAGTATAGATACATTTTCTTAATCACAGTAACCTGTAAAGAATTGTCATATTTTAATAAGGCGTGATCAATAGACGTCAAAAGGTAAAAGTTTTTTTGCATATGATAATAATAATACCCAGGGATAAATTGAGTCCTTTATTTCGTTGTGAACGATTTTTAAGTTTAACGGAATCTGAAAGAATAAATGAAGTCAAAAAAATGTATTTATGTCTCAATTGTTTTGAAAGTAACCATCTAAGTACTCGATGTACCTACAAAGGTTATCATAAACATGGTAAACCACATAACACTTTGTCATTATCACAATGACATTAATTTTCTCGTTAATCATTTTATTCTTAAATTAAGAATTATTTTCAGTTCGATTACCTATAAAGCGTGTTTTTTAGTTTTTTCACTTCTACAATTCTATTCCACAACTCGTTCCGTTAGGTTAGGTCTTTCTAAATTTTATTCTGAACTCTTTTCAACTATGAGAAAAATTATGGCTGATTTCTTTTATTCAATACGGTGTAAGTGGAGACATATTATTTATACCTTGAATATACTATCATATTTTCATTCGTCGTTCCAAAAAATAGCCCTACCTTAATTTTGATGCCTGTATCTAGAAAAATAGCTGAATAATTAACAAAAATATTAGATTTTTTCTAACTTCATCACCCTGTATATCAGGAAGGAGTGACCTCAGACCCCTCATTATTTAGTAAAATAGCTTTATTTTCATCTTCTTAACCTACGGTTACCATATGGCCCATTACTTATGAATAACCCTGTATAAGCTGTTTCATAATGCAGTTGAAAGTTTTTTTATCTAGTGTTCAATGTATATCGTAATTGAGACTAAACAATTGGCAGTTTGAATAATTTTGTAATCTCCTTTTATTTTATCATAGAAAAATTGGGTGAAATTTTTTTTAGCTGAAACCAGTTTGAAAAAAATTTTTTTTCAGTATATAGATGCCTCCCCAAACACAAAATCACAAAAAACTTTCTGCGGAAATGCATCATTTTCCCGACTTTAGAATAACTGAAACTAATAAATAAACTATAATAAATAATATAAACAATGTAAAAATTGATTCTAATCCTCAGGACCGGATCTACGTATGGGCTTAATGGGCTCCAGCCCAGGGCCCCCGGGTTCCAGGGGCCCTGAATAATGAAATAATAAACCAGTAAAAAAATACAAATCAAAAATATATGTTTAATTTTCCCGCATAATCCTTTTTTTTTAGGAAAATGGCAAATATTTTTGATTTGTATTTTTTTACTGGTTCGTGAGTCCCCCGGATATCGTTAGCCCAACAATATTTAATAAATCATGAACTATTATACAGTCACTCAACCAAGATTCACATATTAGTAGTATATCCAACGAATTAACAGAAATAAATTCATTTATGTTATGCAAAGAAAGCAATAAAGATCTCGTGTTACAACAAACATTCTATTTTTGGAATCATCCAACTAGCAATAAGCAAAATATGTGCCCGCGTTTAAACTTCAAAAAAATAGAATATAATATATGAAATAAAATCATTTCATTTAAAAATTAAAACAAATGGTTTTGCTACAGCCGATTAGTGATCTAAATACAGGGTGTTTCCTAAGTAATATAAAATATTGTAGTGGGCGCTTCGTCACTCCATCTTATTTATCTATCTATCTTCTATATATATAAAAGGCAAAAATGATTGACTGAGGTTTCAACGCACAGGCCAAACACTTGAGGCTAGAAAATTGAAATTCCGCACACGTATTCCTCATATGACGTAGGCATTCACAAAAGAAGGATTTTTCAAAATTCAACCCCCAAGGGGGTGAAATAGGCGATAAAACTTTGTATGAAACTTCTTATTCCTTGGACATATTTGCAGGAAATTTCGTATGAATTGAGTACGGCAAATTGAGTTTAATCCTCTTCCCGACCTTTAACACAGATCAATGAATAATATCTATTCTTATCAGCTTATATCGCTTCAAAAATCTCAAGAGACAAACGTTTTTGTATACGCCTGTTTACGGAGTCCAATTTCCGAGTATAGTTCGAATCATTCTGAATTCTACGATATATTTTATCAATAAGTAAATGAAAATGGTATATTCCGCAAGAAGTTTTTTGCGTGTTTATGTTTAGAGAATTATCTGAAATATAAAACAGAAACGTTTTTTCTTGTAACTGGTTTCAGCTATTCTGAAGTCGAAAAAATGGAAATTATGCATTTCCGCAAAAAAAATTCGACTCTTTCTTTTTAGAAAAGGTTCCAAATAGTGAATAAATGAATATTTCTTACGTAACTCATTCCAGCTAAACGAAAGTTTTTCCGAAAAATTGGTATAATAATGTTGTCCAGCTCATGTTGAACCCGAAGAAATGTCAAATATTCCAAAACCGAGTTAACTATCTGGGTCATATTGTGAGCAATGAAGGAGTGGCGGTGGATCCGTGGATCCAGAGAAAATTGCTTCCATCAAGCAATGGCCGCAACCTACCGACAAACATTAAGTTAGGAGCTTCCTTGGACTTTGCACATACTATCGGAGGTTCATAAGGAAGTTTGGAGACATTGAACACTTTCACCAGTATCTCTATTGGAGGAATTTCTTGATACGGACTGATCATGCAGACCATGACATAGAAGAAAGAGTGAACCATGTCCAGGAAGATTCTGACCCTGCCTTCGAAGAGTTTATGGGCGCATATGGAGGTACCGGTAAGGCTAGATTTGAAGTCACTACAGAGCAGCGATAAGACTTGTTCACGCTCCCGGAAGACTATTCACTGGCACACAACATCCCAGTCAGTATTAAAAACGCACGAGGCCTGGCAACCGTCTTCCGAAAGAACTTTGGGCAACTAGAAAAACTAGAAGAACAGATTCCAACCCCTGGCAAGACACTGAGACTCAAACACAATTTACGGTACATCTTCTACCTGGTAACAAAGAACGAATTTCAAGATCAATCCACCTGTTATTTCCATACGACCGGAAAGTGTAGAAATGGGTCCAGTTGCCGATTTAAACATGCAGTCCCGGCCACACAGAAGTTCCAGGAGGAACTTCTTATTAAGGAGGGACAATGCTGCTAGGTCACCAACTCAAAGCCGGTCCTGTCCCTCGATTATAAATTTTGGTGAATGCGCTTTACAGAACCTTCTGGTCTATTGCAGTATTTACGCATATGAGGAGCGTCATAAAATACTAGAACTTTCCAGAACCGATAAGGACTATATATACGCGGGTTTTCGAGTGCGTAAATAGTTAGTTAGTTCGAAATTAGTGAACGGACAGTAAAGAGTTAGTTACAGTGAATTAAATAGTGCAGATAAATAGTGTAAAAATCCAAGTGGTAAAAATAAATTAAAACTAATATACCGACTGTAAATAAATCAGTAGACATTAAGTAGAGCGTGTATATAAATTAAGTTCAATACAGTGTGTGTGTTTCTTTGAATAAATAGATAGTAATTAGCCATAGTGTATATAATTTTATCCCTGCACCGGTAAAAACTATTTAAATAAATAACAAAAAAAACATTACAATAATATAAGTAATTAAATGTAGGTAACTCAAATCAGTATAGGTATTACTTTATGGAAAACAAAATATAAATGCGTCATCCCTAACATCCATTCGTCAAGCGTTTTTGCGATAACCACTCATCGCTCTAGATTTCAAGGGTGAAGGACAATTGCTAAGAGGTTTGGGCTTATCTGCATCTACAGGGTAAGGCCCAGACCGGCCGTCACAGGGCGTTTCTAGCGATTACAATTATTATACTGAATTTAAATCAAAATTACAAGAAAATTTAATATGGAAAGCGAATCAGTCACTGAAATGAATGTAACCCTTCCGCAGATGAGAGAAGCAGCACAAATATACCTATAGACTCATTACCTTGTACCCGCGACAAAATATGTAGATCTGTTATTTATGTTGCTGCCAAATATTAGTTGTTTTTTAAATTCAAATAAATTCAATATTTAAAACGAAATAAAAAGGGTTATTTCGCAAAAAAAATAGAACAATATGTGTGTGGTCTGGGACTGTATGTTTGAGTTCACTCGACTTAATATCGCATGCGATTTTCGCACTTTATCGAAGGATATCTGAAAAAGGGTATGTTCGAATATCGCAAGCGATAATTATCGACCATAAAACAACGAGCGGATATTTAGCATGCGATAACAATTATCGAAGGGCGTGGCTTAAATCCTAACCTCAATTCATTGTTTACTTTACTGGGGATTAGCTGGTGTATTCTTTGATATAACGAAATGGCAAATTTTGATAAAATTGTAATGATCGCTATTGCAGAAGTAGTAGACGAAGCTGCGGGTGTCGTAGCAGGCCAGCGAAGGCCCTTTTACCCTCGTATGAATGCATTCGAACTTGGAGATAGACAATTTGTGAGAATGTTTTGTCTATCAAAAAACTTAGTTCGTGAAGTGATTCGACTAGTGTCTCCATATATAGAGGAGAGAAGTAGAGAATCAGCTATAAATATTGAGACAAAAGTATGTCACTTTAATTCTCAATAGGTAGGTATATAATTTATAATAAAACATGCTTATGAAGGTTTTAGTAAGTCTTCGATTCCTCGCAAGTGGCAGCTATCAGTTAGACTCGGCTTCTAATGTACATGTAGCATTAAGTCAGTCATCTGTTTCAAGGTGTCTTGATGAAGTAATTAATGCTTTAAATCAACCAGATATTTTCAATCAGTTGGTTAGTTTTCCAAGAAATATGCACGAGCTTGAGAGAAACCGTGATGGGTATGTAAACAATTTTTATTCGTATTAATTAATTCATAAATGTGAAACTACCATTTATTCTGAACACATTCTACACTATTACTACACCATCACACACACACACTGAGTGTGATGCGCGTTTCGATAACCGAGTTATTGCCTTCAGAAACAGAAAGTTGAGAGTGTTGATGTAGCAGTAGTGTAAAGTTTGTTCAGTATGGATATAACCAAAGGTTCCAGTAATTCCAACTTAGTATGTACTAGCATTTACTGTTGCAGGTTCTATCAAAAGTTTCATTTTCCTGGTGTAGTGGGTTGTATCGATTGCACCCATGCTGCAATCATTGCACCGCCTAAAAATGATCCCATATACAATGAATACATGTATGTGAATAGGAAGAACTACCATTCCATAAATGTACAGTTGGTATGTATTTGATTATTCTTAGGGATAGTATTAATACAGGGTTATTTTGTTTAGATATGTGATTCTCAGATGAAAATTATTAATGTAAATGCTCTTTATCCTGGCAGTACAAACGACGCCTTCCTATGGAATAACTCGAACGTGCAGGAGACTATGCAACAAATACATCACAACAATCCAAATCAGTTTCACTTACTTGGTAAAAAATACAAATATATATTAGCAATGCTATGCCCAATGATATTTTTATAATGTACCTATATAACATATTTTAGGAGACTCTGGATATCCATTAATGCCATATCCATTGACACCTTTGGAAAATGAACCCTTGCCAGGATCTCCAGAAGCAGAATATGATCATTGTCATAAACGTACACGATGTATTATTGAAAGATGGAATGGTCTTCTCAAAATGAGGTTCCAATGCCTTTTAAAACATAGAGTACTTCACTATCATCTGGAGAAAGCTGCTCGTATAATTAATGCTTGCATAGTTCTACACAATCTTTGTATAGAACATAATATGCCTGCGCCTGAACCAGAAGATATCGATGAGTATCTTGATTTGGGCATACTAGATGATGAAGAAAGAGGACGAGAAGAAGGTATTGGTGCAAGAGTTAATCCTCAACTTCAAGAAGGTCGAAGATGGCAAAGAAGACTGATTCAAAATTATTTAGCCAACTAATTTTTTTATTATAATAAAGAAATAATTCTGTGCACATTTAATTTTTTTATTTATGTAAATAAATATTATAAAATATGTTTGTTTTATTGTTCAAGATAAAATAAATTTTATCGATTTTCACTCATTTTTTCAAGGGCACGTGCCTTTCTTTCTTCTATTATTAATTTTTTTCCTTTATTTCAATCATCTTGTTGTAGTAGCATTTTTTTCTATCTTCTGCAGCTTTCATGATATCTAATTTTCTTGCATAGTACTCCCCTTTCATTACTAATTTTTCTTTTGCTGACTCACTGAGTAATTCTGCTGCAGAAGCAGCCACCTGTAACTTCTTGGCAGAGGAATATGTGTGCTTCTTAACTGAAATTGATACAAATGAGCAATTTTCTCAATCGTGGGAGAATTATTCATACCTGAATTTGGTGTATAGAAAGACCCAGGTGCCACTATGGGTGCAATATTTTCTGTTTCCTGTGTATTTATATCAGGCGCTGACTGCACATCCAATACTGAAAGCACAAAATTAGATTTTACTTAGAATACTTTAGTAGTAGGTAGCTACATACCTATTTCTTCAACACAATCTTCATTTTCATAATCATTTTTGCAGTAATAATGATCCATGATTATATCATCATTATTAAGTACTTGAGATGAATCAACCATGGTGGGTAATGCAGGTACTGTAGTATTTGATTCTTCAGTATTTTCGAAATCCTAAAAACCACTATCTGATTAAATGATAGGTAACATTGGAGTATTTGTTTATAATTCATTGCATTTCTGTCTGCTGAACAAAAACCTGTTGCAAAGTTGTGAGGTGAGATAAAGCTCCAAATAAATATATTATTTGACATTATAAATATTTTATTAAGATATTAAAAGAAGTTAAGGTCACGAGAATTCAAGAATAGTTAAGTTTGAAGTCTAAGTAATCCATTACTTATTAATAATTAAATACATACAAAATGTGCAACGGATTCTTGAACTGAAGAGTTACTTATGAGACTTAATATGGCCTCCTCATTCTGCTTCAATTTTGTTGGTAAAGGAGGTCCTCCACCTGTGCCACAAGCATGTCTTTTAATAGAGGCTTGCTTTGATTTCACTTTGCTTCTCATATCCTGCCAAGTCTAAAATAATAGTGGTTATTAACCATTTTGTATTATCATCTAAATATTTGACATTAAACATGTTTCTAAATTTCATAACATTTGGCATGTAATTAATTACTCACTTTTCTCCATTGCGTCCAACTTTTCTTCCCACCTGGAATTGCATTTAATGTGGTTGCAATGTTCAGCCATTCCTTTTGGCCATCTTTTTTAGAAAAACTTGTGGAGAACCGACCACTACATAACGCTGGACGGTCTTGCATTAATGTAAAGAGTCTATTCTTTTGCTCCGTGGACACATAACCGGCACGTTTCTCCTTCGTTTCGTTCATAGTTAAAAATGAAAGATTTTTGTCTCTGGATTTGGTAAATATAATTAACTTATTCAAAAAAAGCACAAAACAAGAAATACACAGAACAAGAAAAAATATAGCAGAACAGACAACGAGACAAACCAAGTCATGTGATTTATATACCTTTCGGCTATTGGTTGAATTTGTACCCAAGCTAAGACTTCCCTCACAATATATCACATTCTTCGAAATCGACCAACTCTTTACCGCATTCGGTTCGGGAATAGGGTATCGAACGAAAAGAGTATCGCATGCGAAATTTTGGTGATACAAATATCACCTTCGAAATTTATCACGTAAACTCAAACATACGGGCCCTGGTACGTAAAAACTTTAGTAGTTCGAATGAACAAATTATTTCTGACTAAAATCAATTGGTTTTTGTAATAATTCAAACAAATTCAATATTTAGAAAGAAATTAAATAAAAAATAATAGGTATATTTTTCGGAAAATCTAAAAGGGAGAAGATTTATATACACTGTGGTAACTAAAAACTATTTAAAACATCTACCATAATGGGGAGGACCCCACTAAGAGATGAAATCCTTTCAAATATATTCCAATCAATGAATAATGATGTTGGCTCGATGTGCACACAATATAATGTGTCAAAATCGTATTAAATAGATTTCCAGGCGTTTTGAAATCAACATATCAATTCAAAACTGAAAAATGTCAGAAACATTATCTGTCACTGTCTGCTTCTATTATATATCCTTTGGACACCGAAGTGCAGTGTTGTCTAAGCTAGGTACTCATCATTGGCTTTTGTATGTTTTTTCCCTACAACTAATAATAAAAATGTCATTTCACAACATAGTAGGTAATTTGTTGGAATGATTATATTTTGTTCGTATTCTTCTTTTATCTCGAGGATAACTTCTATCATTTTAGTGCGGCAACTCTGTTGGTGATCGAATATGACACTTGTTCGCAGGTTGAAATAATGTGAAACACTTTTTTATTATTACTTTTGAGAAAAAAGTTATTCTTTATACAAGGTCTTCATTCTCTTAATCCTAACATATAACCATATAAATTTTGTTTTAGTCGTAATCGCGGTTTGTCAAAATAAGTGGTTTGCCAATTTCTGATATTGCTAAAAATAAAGGTTACATTGCACAAAATCAACATTTATGAACACACTACGTATAAGACTCAGAAAAATAGTATCTGATTGCTGTACTTTAGGTTCCAGACCCTGCAGAACCTTTAATGTAGACTTTTCTCTATAACTTGAGTTTATAATAAAAAGTTTTCCATATACTTCAAACTTAAATAGACACACTGTATAAAATGTATACGCCACTGGAGTCGCCATGCAAGTACCTACCGGATATGTTGGCTGTTGAAACATATATAAGCTATTCAATAGGCAACCATCGTTACTACATTGGTTTTATTTTATTTACTTTTATTTTTTTTAAACCTTATTCGCCTAGTCCATACCAACAGCAATGACAGGATCCTACTAGATCGAAACGATTAATTTATTCAGACCAAAGCCAACTACACCTTGTAACTCAGTAAGGAGCCACATTTTATTTAAGTAATTTAGGTCAAATCTCAATATTTTGAGCTCAAGATTCACCAGTAAAAATATTTCTGGTTAATAATTAAACACTCTGTATATTATATTATTTAAAATAAAAGTTGATCATAAGATTGAGATTAATTACAGGGTTACTACGCACTGCAACCAAAAGGTTTATTGTGCCCCCCTATCATAGCTGTTCTCGCTATTCACTTATTATTTATCATAAAAGTTTACCATAGTAATACCTAACAATAATAACGTTGATTGAAGAGTTTGGGAAGATACGCAATGCAATACATTTATTTGTAGCAGTCGACGTTTCTCATTCTCCTTAAGCCGGGAACAGACGAGCGTTTATTTTACGTGCGTTTCAACGCACGTTAAAACGTACGTTTCAGCATTATTATACTTACAATATAACTAGTCACACAGCAGCGCGCGTCTGGTTTAACGTCCGTTTCAACGCAGACGACGTCTGTAACATGCTGAAACGTGTCTGCGTGCGTTGTAGCTTTCTATTTGCTTATACCATTTCGGTCACACACAGGTCTAGTGTGTTTTTTCAACGGCCGTTTTGTCGTAATATAGCATATAATTTTTCGATTTCAGTGAGAAATAATATTAAATATGATTGACCCTGAACTTGTAATAAGTGAAGTTGAAAAACGGGTAGTTTTGTGGGATTCTTCTTCTGAGGATTATAAAGATAAGAATAAAAAAAACAATGCGTGGAAAGAAGTTGCTTCATATTTATTTGAAACTTTTGCCAGTAAAACAGATGCAGAACAGAAAATATTAGGTAAGTAGATTATCTATACATATATCATTTTGAAACACAATTGTGACCAACTAAACACCAAATTTGAATATAGGCCCTATAGTAAATATCGAGGTAGATATCAATTGATAGAGCTTAATTCTAGATTTTATTATACTGCCAAGGCAACTCTCCAGCTTCACTAACAAAATAATTTGCAAGTGCATCTCGATAGCGATTAATAGATCTATTTACGGTTATTATCTCATCATTAATAAAATCTTCTAAGCCAACAATAGTTAGAGTATCGTCAAAACTGTAACCGTCGCGTTTGCGTACAAAGTTGTGCAATACACAGCAACTCTTTACTATGTCAATAGCAAACTCTACATCTACATCAATTGGCCTGTGAAGAATGCGCCACTTATTGCTCAAAATTCCAAAAGTACATTCCACATAACGCCGAGCCCTTGATAACCTGTAGTTAAAAACTCTTTTTGGCACTGACAAATGTTTGCCAGAGTATGGCCGAAGATTAGGTGATAATCCAAAAGCCTCATCTCCTACAAACGCAAACGGTAAAGGTATCGCAACACCTGGCACTTCATTTGGTTTAGGAAGCAATAATGTGTTATTTTCTATCCCTCTATATAAAGACGAATTTCTAAAAATCGTAGAATCAGAGTCTTTACCATAGGATCCAATATCAACGTAAATAAAATTATAATTTGAATCAGCTACAGCTAATAAAACGATGGAAAAGTAATGTTTGTAGTTGATATAAGAAGATCCACTTGCGATTGGCTTTATAATTCGGATGTGCTTTCCGTCTACAGCCCCCACGCAGTTGGGAAAATTAGCTCGATTTCGGAAACCCTCCGTTGTATTATTCCAATCCAAGTCGTTAGGAATAGGTATACATTTTCCTTTCATTACATCCCAAATTGTCCGACATACAGTTTTTACTATTTCGCCTGCTGTTGAACGTCCAATTCTGAAGTTATAGTGTAAATCCTTTAAACTACACCCACTGCCAAGATACCTGAAAATTTACAATAAATTATTTGATTTATGTTTTTCAATCTGTTTATTGATGTTATTATTGTCTTACAGCACAAGATTTGGAGAAGAAATGGAGAAGCATAAGAGACAATTACGTCCGAAATCGAAGAAAAAATAATGAAGCGTGCAAATCGGGATCTGGCGCGAGTAAAAAAAAGAAGTACATTTATGAAGAACAACTACGTTTTTTAGAGAAGACTATGGAACTACGGACGATAAACACCAGCATTCCAGAAGATCCAACACTGGATAATTGTTCTGTCGATATTGAGAGTAATGGAAATAATAGCGGCCATGAGAATGATGAAGAAAGTGTAGTTGAAGTTACCCCAACAACTTCTACAAAACGTCCATCAGTAAACGTGAAAAGATGTACACGAAAAAGTAACTTCGTTGAAGAAAAATTGGTCAGTTTTATGGAGGCACATCAACCAAGGCAAGATTTATTGATTGAAGATGAAGACCTGTCATTTTTTAAATCTTTACTGCCCACAGTTCGAAAACTGAATGCGGACAAGAAATTTACATTTAGAATGCAGACTATGGCAATTTTGCAAAATTTGCAACAAGGTACATCTGCGACAATAGAGGCTAGACCAAATAATTTTATTTCGTTCCCCCCCAACAGTCTACTGCTTCGTATGCCAACACTAATACAAATTATCAACCTGAATCTAGACCGTCATCAACGGCTACATATTTTTCACATTTTTCACCAAGCTACCATTCTACTGATGATTCACATTCGCGAGCCGAATATGACCGAGACAATCTTCAATATTCAAACTTAGACCTTACATAAGTTTTTTTCTTAGTGTTCTTATTTTTTAAAATCAATAAAAATAAATTTTATAATCAAAAATTTATTTGTACTTAAATACTTATTTGTATAATCAAAATAAATTTAATGTTTATGTAACAAATTGTATTGACTGTCTTACGTACCTTAAAGTAACAGCGAGCATTTCTTCTGGTGGAATTGCGCTTCTCATGTTGGTATCCTGCTTTATTATGTACTCTCTTATAGAATCCAACAATTCATCGAAAGATTTTATAGACATCCGAAAATAGTTAAAAAATTTATCTTCATCTGCTTTAAGACGTGCATATAAGGTGTAGAAATGACCATATAAATGTCTTTCAGAATTGATAGGGTGCACCCACCACTTTCTGTTGCTGCGGTTCTTTTTATTTTTTAAGTATTGTACCACCAGATATGAAAATTGACACATTTGAACAGCGTTCATCATGAATCAAGACCGTCGAGTCGTTTCCTATGTACATAAAACGTACGTTAGAAATTACGCACGTTTACGCATTCGTGTGACATCCTTTCCGACGTCCGTCAGAAATTACGTGCGTCCGAAACGCACGTAAAATAAACGCTCGTCTGTTCCCGGCCTTACGCCGCTTGTCCCCTGGCCCTAGTCACGACATTTGTAAGGTGGAGCCTCTGGTGGCCCAACAAGGAAACTCTCATTTTATCTCACATCTCGCCAGCTGCAGCATAACAGAAGGTTTAAAATAAATAAATACGTATTCATTTCTATGAAATGGGCAACAATACGGGATTCGTACTCGGCGCTTAGCGTTGATTGAGATGATGACGTTAGGATAATGTTTTGAGGAACTATTTGTCGTCGATTTATGTATGAAAACCGTATGTAAAATTCGCACTAAACGCCAAATCATAATTTCCAGTATTATGAAATGAATTAATGTAGGTATATCCGCTGAAAAATAACATTTTACCGTTCAATCAACGGTTTCATCTAATGCTAATGGTAAAAGGAGTAAAGTAGGTACCTACCACCTTAAAAAGTAAATAAAACAAAAATCTGTTCATATATTAGTATATCTTTATTTAATTATTATTATTATTAGTATATCTTTATTTAACAAGAATAACTTAACATGATACCTATCTATTATTAAGTCGAAAATACTTGAATAAAGGAAATTTTTTTCAGTAGGTACAATTAATATGATAAAAATGAAATCATACAAAAATAGGAATACAATGTATACACATGTATATGTCTACGTTTCAAATATCAACCATGACCAAGAAAAAAAAAATTAAGTAAAGATTTATAAATACCTACATATTTACAATTTGAAATAAAAAAAAAGTATCAACTAGAAAATAATTATAAATAGTACAAATAAAATATCTTATATCTAAATACTGTTGCAACGTTACCAAAAAAAAGTATCCAAAACCAAAATATAAGTATCTACAGATGGTGCTGACTTGTGCTTGTTTTTTTAGATAAAATACATATCTTTCGGTGAGGTTTACCATTTTTCATTAAATTTGATTTCAGATTTTGACTTTCCCATTTCAAGTTGTTATAAATCATAGTCTTAATTAATAATTTTAAATATTTTTCGATATGCAGAGGACAAAAGTTTGTCTTATGTAAGTGAATTATTTCTAATAGTCTGTTATAAATTAATTTGGATAGATTATCACTAACTTTTAATATCTGGTAAACTTCATTAAAATATTTTATCATTTTTTGGCATAGACTTACAAAACTGTTTGTCGGGTTCTTAAGAGAAGATACGTTATTTTTTGTAGCAAAGCTTTTATTAATTAACAAAATTTCTTTTTTGTCATTTATATCAATTTGATCTTTTATTAGAAAATGATAACAATCGTTTTCACATTTTGTTTTTTCTACCAACATTTTGGCAAAATATCCGGCAACATGAACATTAGAACAAGTTTCTAAATTAATTTTGTTAGTCTCATTAAGAATGTTCAAATCAGTAGAAATAAAGCCGCTGATATCAGTTTGCAATAATATATTTTCCGAAGAATTAGTTGCATGGTTATTAGCTTCCATAACTGGAAGGTCAGTTTTTTTTTGACTTATTTTCGTCTAATTCTAAAAACTCTTGTAAATCTTCTTCGCAATTTCCACTATCTAATGCTTTTTGGAATCTAATGTTTATGTTGCACTGCAAAGATATTCGAAATTGTTGGACACTTGGTTTTGCATTGTATCCACACCTATTTCTAATTACAGAAAATAGATTTTCTAATGGATCCTGATTTAGATGGCTAGTTATTATATACTTACAGTTGAAGGTATTTCTCAAATGATCAAATAAACCAAGAACTGAATTAAGTGTCCAAATGAAACCGTTAATACAGTGGATATTATTTCTTTTGATATTATTTTCAAAAATCTCAATTGAATTAAAATAATCGAGTCCAAATTTTAAGTGATTCAATGAGGTGGGATTTTTAAGAGAAAGGGGTCGTCTATCAGGATTTGGATCATATAAAGTTCTGCTGTTGAGGGAATCAAATAAAACGTTTATTTTCTTTAGGAAGTCTGCAGTATTTTCGGCTGTTGCACTTTGAAATGTATTAATTTGGGAACATGTCCTTATTGCAGCACTAAAAGAATTTGAGAAAATCTGAGCTGCAAATTTGACTCTCATTTTTTGCCATGTATTTGGATGTAAGTGGGTATCCGTAATTTTTGGCAATGCCCTAGTGGTTTTGCTTTATTTATCTTGCGAATATGTTTTGACTAAATCTTGCCAAGATACAGGATTTCCATCAATTCGAAAATATAACTTCGGATTCATAAAGTTATTTCTTAGGCTTTTTAATAGGTGTGGAACGTCAAATATGGTAAACAACTTACAACTATTAATAGAAATTAATGGATATTTTTCTGTTGCACCTAAAATTTTTAAAGCACTTCTGTTACAGGTGCCCTGATCACAAACTAGAGCTACTGGAATAAGTTGTATCTTCTCTAAACCTTGAATAACGTATGTTATTATCTGTGCCAAGATATCTCCTTTTATGGACCCATTTGAGGTAAAATAGCATAAAGGCATTTTCCAATTATCCAAAATGCCTCTAATATAAAATACTAGCGCTGAATTGGCGGCTTTGTTTTTTTCGACCAAGAAATCCTAAATCCTCGTAACCTTCAATGCAGTCATAAAACTGATTATACTGTAATTTGGATTCTAAATGAATTTCATCAAATAGAACCACACAAGCTCGTTCTCTTTCAGGCATAGTTTTAACTTTTAATTCAAGTTTCTTTGTTAAGCTGTTCTCCAAACCAGTTTTTAAATTGATTACTCGAAGCCAAGACTGGATAGTACGAACTGATGGCAAAGAAAATGACAAACATTGCCTTAAGAATTTATAACATCCAGGTGACTTATAATAAAGAGAAAGAGCCAAATGGCGTTCGTTTGTTTTCCATACTTTTTTTTAATTGAAGATAACTGCATATTGACAAATGTTTTCACAGAAGGACTTTTGTCTTTTAACAAATTGGCCAGGAGATGTTCAGTCGTTACCTTTGATTTTCTTTTTAATCGAAAATTTTGCGTTCTTTCAGCTCTAAACTTTTTTCTCAATGAACATAACTTTACACTTAAAATACTAGACCTTTTTTTCACCTCAGATTTAGTTGAAGATGGAAATTCTATTGTATTTTTTGGCGCTGCCTCAGTAGTTGGGCTCTTGCAACTTGGACTGTAATCAACAAATTCTACAAGTTCGTCAACCTCTATGTCATCTTCATGGGGCCTCTTTCTAGAATATGTTTTCAAGTGCCCTTCTGAAATATAAAATATTAAATTATTACTGTTATGAATGGAACTGTTTATAATTAATTCCACTATATTGAAAAAATTAGGAAAATTTTACTTGATGAAGATCCATACTGAACGATGCAATAAAACAATTTAATTGGTTATTATTATTTGAACTAATGTTCACTTTAAACTTGTGATGCGCTTCGCTAAAACAGTAGCTTCATCAAACGAGGGAAGGTATAATGAAAAAATTTTAATTTATACAGTGCATAAATACATACGGAATTTTAGGAATTTAACAAGAGTATTAGAAAATGTTTACATGGAAATAAAGTGCAAAAAGTATAGTCCGTCCGGAAATATAAGATCCCAACTTTATAATCTCCAATTAAGATGTAACTTCTTGTAAACAGCCTAGCAGTATACCGTTTCTATAAAAATCAATATATACCTATAAACTAAGTACTAAATCTTATCAAAGATATTTATAGCTTGCAAAAACAACTATAATTATTGGTATATTGATTTAAACAGAAAGGGACCTGCTGAATTGTGAGGTCATAAATAATCTTTAACAATAAGTTTGGTTCTTATATTTCCGGACGGACTTTACCTAAACACGGAATTCTGCGAATATTAATAAAATTATTGAATAAGTTTACCTGGAAATTCACTCACAACAATAATTCCCGAACTATTTTCTAGATAAATAGGTTTAATAAGTGAGAGTGATTGATATTTATTTGGTCGTTAAGAAGATTACTTGAATATTTATTTTTATTCATCTCAAGAGCTTCTAATAGATTTAATTCAAAAGATTCAGGTAATCTCCTTAACTACCAAATAAATATCAACCATTATCTCTTCAATATTTTTGTAAATATTCCTAGAATTCCGTATTTAGGCACTTTTTGCACTTTATTTCCATTTAATCAATTTCTATCCTAGTCAGCAATATCTTTGAAATTTCGTATAAATAAATTTAAAAAAATTGAGAAAATGTTCATTACACCTTCACTTGTTTGATAAAGCTACTGTTTTAGCGAAACGTTTATAGTTTATTTCATTGTAAAAATTCTAAGATAGTGTTTTGTCATTGATATATAATCTTCAGAATGACAGAAGTTACATTCTGTCAGTATCGAAACAATTGTCAATATTAATATGTTTTTTAATATACTCATTGTGGAATTAATTAGAAACATCATCGTTGATTGCTAAATTTTATGCATTTCCTACCTCTGCATGCGATTGGGACGAACTGCGAAGTATCCTCTTGCATTTGAAAAGTACCAGGAATATTTTTAGTAACTGGAAGAAAAAAAATTTCGCCTATTCAATAAAAAAGTGAAACACTTATTTTAAAACAGAAAAATATGAACAGGCATGATGAAAATCACTATTGCCAAGGTATTATTTTCAGTAAAAATTAAATACAAAATATGACAATCCGCTATCTGAGCTAAAAAACCGATCACAAATGTGTGACGTCAACCTTTTGTATATCGTTCGAACTTTTATCGTATTTTCTGGTTTTGCATCGTTTAAATGATATTTAGGTACTCGTTTTATAGAATTCATGACAATCACACAAAATAATTCAAATTATAGTAGGTAGGTAATCAAAATAAACTTCTAATTTGCTAACTGTGAAATATTTTTGGAGCATTTACAGATGTGTGATGTCATGGAGACGCCATTTTACTATTTTAGCGTTTTGGTGCGAAATTTTAATTATATTTTAAAAACGTAAATTTCTCCTTTTAGCCTTTATTTTTGCAAGAAACAACTTTTTTTAATTAAACTTATGCGAACAAACATCGTAGAGCAGTTTTTCAAAATCAGTCATCATGCCTATTGATATCTAATTATTTAATAATTTTCATTTAGTTTAAATAAAAATTAGCAGACAAAAATATAAGTAACCTACATACCTTTCCAAGAAACGGGTACTGCATCTTTTCTTAGTAATTTTCTTTTGCCACTGAGGCGAACATCATTTTTTGAAAAATGATTTTCGCATATACGAAGATTTTTTAGCAATGTCTCCTCCATCATAAAAAGATCCATATTTCCACAGTTCTGTATCCACTCAGAAATTAAATTTGATTTAGACACAGGGAATTTAAAAAAACTGATTATATTGTCTTTATTTTTCTTTTTATTACAACATCCCCTATAACAATGGTAATTCTGTAAGGAATATGTTAAATTTTAACCCTACGTTAATTCTCACAATTTTAACCTAAAAAGCAATTCTGTAATACTTACAAATAAGCTACCGGTAAATTTCAATATTATAACAGATACGTTAAAAATTAGTTCAAATTCGTGTCTCTAGTAAAAAAGAAGATTAAGTGAGGTTAATTTTTCGAATTTATTTCACTTTGTTGACTTTATTTTTGTGGTTTGTATGTTATTTTCATAAAAAAAATATGGAAAATATAAAAAGATCAAGCAGAATGAGTAAAAAACAGAAAGAACATTTAATAAGATATTTAGAATGTCATAAAGTTATGTTGGACGCAAAAGTTGCTCCAAGAGAACTCACAAAAATAAAAGAGTACTGGACAGAACTAGTTACGCAATTAAATTCTATACCAGGAGCTAAAAAGGACGTTAGACACTGGAAAGATGTAAGTATACTATTCAGGATAAACTTCAGATTTGTTTGGGAATCTAATATTAAAAATAAATTATCTGAATCAAAAAAATCTTTTAAGGCATTAAATGAAGTTAAGACTACGGCCAGGAAAAAGGCACGGCTACTTCATATAGAACATACTGGCACTGGCGGAGGTCCCAAAACTGCCAAAGATCTAAATGACTTAGAAGAAAGGTTGCTGGCTTTACTCTCAAAAACAGTAATAACTGGAATTCCAGCAGTTCAAGAATTGGGATTTGCAGGAAATGAAGAAGGTAACAATTCAGAACCTGGCCCAGAACAAGTAGAAATTGTAAGTACATTTACACAACTATATGCAAATAACTTCTTATTTAATAGTGCTCTTAATTAAATATAGCTAAAAGTTCTTAATTTTTTTTTTGTTCAAAGTTAAATACCTACTTATGTTCTCTGAGACTTCTTTCATAAAACTGATTGGTATTGTTTTTAATATGCAAGTCAACTATTTCTGTTTTACTTTCAATATTCTTCTACCTATATCTTTCACTGAATATTTGAATTTTTTAAATAGTCATATTTTCATAGCTATAAATCTTTTTTTTCTTCCAGGATGAAAATATTGAATACATATTTGAAGATGCAGAGGCAGTCCTTTCTACTTCTAGGGCAGATTCAATACCAGTATTGAATGTATTACATACCGAAAATGTAATTGTGAGTAAACTTAAGTATTAACACCTACTTTAATAATGAAATATTTATAGTAACTTTTACACTTTTACTTTAACCATGCTGTCGTTTTATATATTTGCTTAAACTTCTTAGTATATTTAACACGTTCGCTACCGACTTAAAAAATGATCACTTCCCTGCACCTCTACCAAGACAGTATTTTCAGAAGTACTTGGAGATTTGGATTAATCATTATAATAATAATAATAAATGCCTTTACTTATTTGTACTTAAATATAATTGTAAAATTTACTTGGGCGAGACTTAGCCTAAGGACAGTCTTACATGAAGTACTTGAAATTCAAATTAAAACTATATATTGCTTCTTTTTTTAGACAAACAAGAGAGCACCCTCCCGTAAAGAGAAAAGAATGGAGGCCCAACTTGGAAAAATAGCAACCAACCATGAAGAATGTCTAAAAAATCTTGCCAAATCAAACAACAGGCTCGCTGAGTCCAACGGCAGATTAGCTGATGCTGTGTTGCGCACAAATAAACATAAAATAAAGAGTCCAGTGTTCTCATTAACATTTTAAAATCTTTTTTGTTTGGTTTTTAAAAAAAGTTTTGTTTGTTTTCGATTTTTCTCTTTTTGTTTTTAAAATGTTTAATTTGATTTTTTTTAAATCAATTTTTGTTTTTAGAGGTTTAAGTTTTGTTTTTGAAATGTTTTTTATTTTAAAATATTGTTTTTTAAAATAAATAATTATTTTCTCATTTGTCTACATTTTTATTTGGAATTACTACATATACAATATTACATATGAAATGTTAAATAATAATTTTTGTTTAAGAGCTATGCGTACTGTGAAAATAATCGAGCTCTTTTAATTTTGAACATTTTATTTTAATTCCTAAGGGCACAATTATTACTTAAATATTTTAATATTTTTTTACAGAATGATATGAAAATGAACTACACTTTGACACACGTTTTTGATAAAAAAACTAAATAGTTTGACCAGAAATGTTTTGCTAAGATTGTTAAAACACCTAGCTTCACATTTTTTCCTTCTTAAATCAATACATTTTTTTAGTGTAAAATTATATATTATTGAAGTTCGTTTCAATCCCATCCTGTAAAAAATTATTAAAATATATAAATATAATTGTGCACTTAGGAATCAAAACAAAATGTTCGAAATTAGAAAAGCTCTATTGTTTTCGCAGCGGGCAACCCGTTTTGAGTATACTAAATAAATTTAAAAATAAAGTTCAAATCAAAAATGTTACCTACATAAAATATCTATGAATTGTTTCCTCTCTTCGTGCTTCACCTGCATTATACCAATCATTATTTTCAATTAGCCCTGGATTTTCATTTTCTGGATCTTCATCTAATATATCTTCATCAGGCATTTCCACTGCCCTTGCTCTTGCAATGTTGTGTAAAATGACACAACTGTGTATAATTTCAGTCACTTTATTAGGGCTGTAATACAACGCCCTTTGTCCATGTATGCAGCGAAACCTATTTTTTAGTAGCCCTATTGAATGTTCAATTTTAACCCTTAAACTTGACATTCTGGTGTTGAACCTTGAGTGAGGAGAGTTCGGAGGAGGAGCATTCACTGGAACTAGTAACCATGGTTCTAGCGGATACCCACTATCTCCTATTAAGTAGTTTTCTGAATTATTGTTTACATAGTCTCTTTCCAATTCTTCCCTAACTCTAGACATCATCCAAATTGCTGAATCATGGACTGATCCAGGAAAACGGGCATTTATTGCCAGAAATTTGCTATTGTGGTCACAGATGACTTGTTTATTAAGGGCATAAAAGTTTTTCCGGCAGTAAAATATTGGCCCTGGAAAAAGTGGATTGTGTGCAGGAGGTGATACTATTCTAATCAGGCTACCATCTACGATTCCTATACAGTTTTCAAAACAAGCAGCACGTTCTCTAAAGCCCTGTTTTATTATTCGCTTTTCTTCATAAGTCGATGGAAATCTGATCCACTGATTGGCAAGTTGTTGATTTATTATTCTTGTTACTTCCTCCAAACATCTACTAACTATTGGTTGGCTAACTGCAAAACACCACCCCATACCAATTCCTGTCTGGTAACTTCCTTGTCCAAAGAAATTGAGGACTAGTAATATTCGTAAGTGTAAAGGTATCCTGGTAATTCTTGCATGCTGATGCTGAATAAAATGAGGAGATAACGTATCAATTAGGTATAGGCATGTTTCTTTATTCAGCCTAAACAGCTTTAAAAAGAGCCGGTCTGGCATTTCAAAAGGATTACTGGCATCGCGTAAATTTCTACATCTCCAATTATTAAGGGTTCTAAAAAATAGGTTAGGTAACATGTGTCTCAAAAGTTTCTATAATAGGCAAAATAATACTTACATTCTTTGCCAATTATCATTTAAATATTCAATAAAGAGATGTATTAATCCATCTAATGCCATTTTCTACGATATTTAACTATTTAAACTGACTGCCTAATTTTTAAAGGGTACTGTGTAGGTACATGTTAAAAATATCATTCTAACGTACGATTTTAACATCTTTCCGGTATTTTTTAACGTGAAAAATATTACGGAATAGGAAATATTGGATTATTTGAACTACTGTTAATAACATCAGTTTAATATTCACCAGTAACAGTACAGAATAACTTTTTTATTTTACCGTACGTTATTTTTTTAACGTCCGTTAAAATTTAACATATTCGTTACAGAATCACAGCTAACAACAGGTATTTTGTTTTTTCATCTCCATAATTCAATAAATTTAAAAAGCACAACGAAACTCAAAAATAAAAAACACTGATACTGCTGGTACCGATCAACTGCCGACTCAAACAAAATGCAAAACCGATTATAAATAGCGAAGTGCACGTTCAAAAACTACCCTGTCTACTGATCACAGCTCGCCTGACAAAATTCTCGGTCTCGACGATAGTGTCGCCATTCTCGGGCACTTTACGCGCTACATTTTGGCTCGTAAGGTTGCGTATCTTCCCAAACTCTTCAATCAACGATAATAATTTATATTTGATTATTTTGCATGTCAAACATATTACACATATTCCAAAAACCTGGCATAACTTCAGAATTGAATGGACTAGAACAGCTGATATTTTAATCAAAACAATAATATCACCCAACCTTAACTCACGACTCGTTATAAAAAAAAGCAATTGTATAGGTAAAAATGGATCATTTGACAAATATATACGATAACTACAGTTTGTTTACTAAGTGATTCTAGCGGTCAAAGGCAGAACTAGTCTAATTAGCCAAACCTAGCGGCCAGTAGCAGTACTGATCGAAATATTACCATAAACTCCACCCATTAAATTGTTGATATTGTTAATACACGCCTACCAAATATTAAGTCAAATATAGTTCGGCACCACTATTATCCAGCCGTAGCATCACTAACAACCAGAGGGTGCCACTATAATCCAATACTTGTGTTATTTAGCTCCACTAAACTACATTAGAGGGATATATATATATATATATATATATATATGGAAAATAATATATATATATATATATATATATATATTATTTTCCAAGCTTTCGGAATATCTTTATTTCCATTCTCAAGGACAGCATTCAAATCAAAATAATTATTATTAGATGTATTTACCATTTGAAACAACTTGTAATACAATCTCGAATGCTGTCCTTGAGAATGGAAATAAAGATATTCCGAAAGCTTGGAAAATAGTATAAAGAGTACTCATTTTACAATTTTGCCGCTTCCCCAATATTCCTGTCCTTGTACATTATTATTCGGCAAATATCTACTATAACTTTATATATATATATATATATATATATATATATATATATATATATATATTTATATATATTTATTTTTACGCCTTTGTGCGTCCGTACACTGTCCTTTTACATTTAATCGTGCGTCCGATGGTAGTTGTGCGTCCGATATACGGACGCACAATTATTTTTCAATTTAAACTACTTTTCAGATAGTTTTACATCATAACAAGCATTCTTGCAAATTTTATGGTGGACGTCAAAATACGACAAAATGAGTGGAGTATATAATATGTGAGTTCCATAAATTTCCGCACTGGCGCACTTGTATATACACAATGTGAATATACTAAAATATTTTTTAGCCAAACCAAGCGACTTGTGCGTCCGCTGGTGGCAACACCGCAATTTTAAGAATTAAGTGACTATATTTCTGAATATTTCTTCGGCGGTCGTTTCATAGGAAACTTTTATAAACTTACATAATTTACTAGGACTCTGGGCCCATAGCAGCATAATTACATAATTTTGTTTTCTTGTTTATTGACGCAGTTTAATTCAGCTTATGTCGCTGGGAAGACAAAACACTGCAAATTTTACGATCCATAAAAGATAAAACGTAAATGTAAGTGAACTAATAACAATACAAGGAATTAGTAACTAATGTCAAATATATAAAAAAATTTCAGGTAACTATAGTGAAAAAAAATTCATTCTGATCTTTGATTTCAACACTAAGCGCTTACCCAATAATTCTCAAAATATACAGGAAGTGTCATTTGAAATTTTAAAGTTGAGACACGTGATAAAAAATTACGTCATTAAATTGAATATGTTTTTCGTGGTTGTATGGCTGGTCTAATTTTTCTCCAACCCGCAGAGTCTGATTTTATTATTTCGGAGATCAGGATGCATGAACTCGTGACCAGTGATTTTAAGGAAGCAATCGTTCAAATTAGACACCAAGTATTACATCATTTTTTAATTGGTTATTTTTGTATAATTTAAAATTTTTAAATTGTACAGGTTGTATCTTTAAACGTTCGATAGTAACTGAAAACGTTGTAAACGCTATGGTCGGTACTTTATAGCCCCTCTCACCTCTTATGGCTCCTCAAAGTTTCAAGAAAGTTTCTTTTACCGGAGATATAAACGGATTATCTTTTTGTATTAGACATGTTTTGTTGACGCCGCAACTTATAATATTAACAAACATACATTTTCCCTTGAAATAGTTATTTTCCTAACGCTTAACGCATATGTTTGAAACAACATTTTTTCTACGAGCGGACGGATACAAACTAACAAGTTTATTAGTTACCGTCTGGTTATTGATGTAATCAATAATAGTTATTAACGCCATATTAAACTAAATTTCAATGAAACGAGAAAAATAATTATAAAAGACAATAAGTGATACCTTGCGTGCGGCAAAGTAGAATCGTGCGCCATAGTATACTTTTCCGCGCGCTCGTAGAAAAAAATATTGGATAGTTTTTTTTAAGTTGCGAAAACTGAAAATTGAACTATTGAAATTTAAAAAGATTATGTAAATTGAAGTACATATATCCAGTACAATATCTGTTATACGAAACCAAACACAGATTACTAATAACGTACATTGGGTTTTGTAGTGAATATATTTTTGTGTGAAATTGGAGTGTACTTAAATTAATTAGTTTATTGAGAGAAAATTAACATATTGTTAAAAGATTGGTCCTCGGTGAAAGCAGATGCAAATTGTATACAGGGTAATTCATTAGTACCATAGAGTCCAATATATTGTAAATCCTCGAAGATTTTCGAATAAAAGTTTGACCGGTGCTCTCCACCCGGAAGGTTCATATTTTAAAATTGGTTGCAATTGTACAGTGTGTTCCAGAACGCCGTGCCAGATGAAAGCTACAGTTTTTCAAAAGGGACACCCTGTATTCTACTTCTAATTTGAATTCTGCTTGATTTCTCTATTGCAATGATATAAGGTTGTACTTGCACTTGTTCCTGAAAATCGTAATGAGTTCAATGCCCATGTATACTTTAAACTGCTCATTTTGAAATTAATCAGTTACAGCCATACGCCTGTGATTTTCTTCTATAGTTTATTCCAACAAGTACATAAAGTATTGGAATTTAATAATTCCCTAACTAACAGGTGTTTATCGGAGTTTTACTCAAAATTGACGAAATATGTTAGTTATATAAGCAGAAAGTTACTGGTCGTCATCGTTATCAGTGTCACTTGTACTTGATTCACTATCACTTGTGTTAGAACTATCTACATTAATAATTAAAGGATTTACTTTCACACTTTTAATAACATTATGATCCATATTCCACACCATTTTCAATTTTTTCAACGTGACTTGATAGTAATTTTTTTACATATTCTAATTTGTATGTAATATTGTTTCTCGCACCGAACTGTTTAATTTCTGCCCAAACCAACTCTATTGGGTTTAACTCGCAGTGGTGAGGGGGGAGCCGTAAAACACTGACAAGTCCATCTATCACATATTTTTTATATTTTCACTTATGTTCCTTAGCAATCTCATAGAGACAGGCTTTGGTAACGCTGTGATTAAATGATATACCTTTATTTTGTCGCCATTTCATTAATTTAGCGTTTCTCCATGAGCAGGTTGGTCATTTTTCTTGCAGGGCACTATAAGAGCTATGAGTGATGGTGGTATATTTTCCAAAAATGACTTAAACCAATTTTAACATTTGTGCGTTCATATCTTTATGATAGTCGCCGTCAGTTTTTGAAGTGAATAGTAACAAACCATTTTCAGTAAAACCAGATGCGGAACCAATATGTCCAATAATCAAACAGCGACCACAAGGACCTACAATGCCGGTTGACCATTATTCATAAACGCCTGTTTACCGCTGTTAATATTAGAATCCTGCCAAATCTTAGAAGGGGTATGTCCTTCGTTAACCCAAGTTTCATCAAGATAAAAAATTTGTTTTCCTCAACGTCTTGCTGCCATTATCTCGCGAAGGTAATCTGATTATACGTTTTCCAGTAAGACAATTATTCCTACTCCGTTGCTTACACTTAAAACCTCTTTATGCAAATGCAACAAAACGTTGTTTTACTTATAAGCGACAAATTCGCATCAGTTTTTAATAATTGAAATATTTTATTTAATGTTAGTACTTCATTTTTCATATAAAATGAATGGATGTATCTTCTGATTGCGTCGTTTATAAATTCATTGGTTTTCTTTACTTTTCGTCCTGGTTTCTCCTTAGGTTCGCTTAAAACCTGATTTGATTTTTGTTCACATATTACTTTGTAAATAGTCGATATCCCCACTCCAGTAATTTGTGTACATTTTTCTATAGTGCTGTCAACACTGTTTTGCAAACAGTGAGCATTAGAAGAAGGTGTGCTTAAGGACATGCGATTTTCTTTCGGTATATACCGAAATACGTTTAAAATCATCGTTTGTTCGTTTAGTCCTAATGGTCCAAAATTTTACAAATAGGTACAACCCTTCTCAAAGACGGTTATTACAAAACTAAAACCATAATTAAAACTAATATGAAAACCTATAGGACATAATGACGAAATTGTACAGGGTTATTCATTATAAATTACTCACCCCCTATCATCGTTATTATTGCTTTTAGAAAAAAAAGTCTTATATAAAACTTTTTTGGTTACAAAAGTTGAGTAGCGTGCAAATTTAAGAGGATACAAGAAATAATAGTTTTTTTTTTAAATGGGATACCCTGTATATTTTTACATTTTTGGAATGTTATTTTTTTTCTGATTTCAAAAATATATAATATGTTACCCCTACCTTGTACCGTTTTTGAGTTATTAAATGTCGAAAATCTTGGTTTTAGTAGTTAGGTACTGTAAATATGAAAAAGATAACATTATTAAAGTAAGCCATGAAAATGACAACTAATATGTTTGATAATTGACATTTTTCTGATAAAGGTATTAAAATGGTTTACAGTGAGGAAGAAAAAGACAAAATATATATACAAAATAGAAAACAAAGATTCATTTAAAAGAATTAATAAATAAATAATTTTTTAGAAGATGTTCGATGTGTCCACCATTATTGTCAATGCATAATTGATAACGCCTTCTTATATTTAAAATAACATTGCAGATTACTTCATTATTTCCATTTAGTTCGTTAATTTCAAGTTGAATCCTTTCTTTAATCACCTGTATAATATTATTATTAACAATATCTTTTAGAAATCTCCAAAGAAATGGGAATTTTTTGCGGAAGTGCGCCATCCTGCATCCAAATCATATCGACAATCAATGGGATAAGTATTTCCAATTAGGTAACTCCAGTAGTTAAGGTATAATCATAATATATAGTCCCAACAATTTTATTTCTAAAAATTCCACACCAAACGCCAACAGTTTTTCTTCCTGATTTTTGTATTTGTTTCACTAATATTTTTCTGTTATGCTTATTTTCCCACGACCTTCGATTTTCCTCTTAAAAACTCCTGCCGCAGAAAAAGTTGATTCATCAGTCCATAATATTTTTGTAAAATACTCGGGATCTTCATCCAACTTATGAATCATCTGGCGGCAAAAGTCAAGCCTTTTCCTTTTATGAGCCTCTGTTAAAACTTGTACCGCTAAAATTTTATAGGGTTTATAGTTGTTATTTTTTAAAGTACGTTGAATTTTAGAATAACTCTTACCTAATTGATTAACCGCAGTATATATACTAGAATATATATACTATATACTATATACTATATACTGAGAATTTTCTAAAAAAGAATAGAATGTTTCAAAAAAGTCTACTCGGGGCAAATACTTATAATGGATGAGTTTACCTTCGAAATGAAGCAATATATCTAGCTGTTCTTCCTGGTTTGTTACCATTTGGTTACCATTTGGTAAACATTCTTAAAAGTATTTTCTGACGATTGGGATACAACACCCTATATGCTCTTCGGGCTGCACGCTTATTTTTGTTATTTTCTATAAAACATGTAGAAATTTGGATTTTTTCTTCCTTACTGTAAACCATTTTAATAACTTTATCAGAAAAATGTCAATTATCAAACATATTAGTTGTCATTTTCATAGCTTACTTTAATAATGTTATCTTTTTCATATTTACTACTAAAACTAAGATTTTGAACATTTAATAACCCAAAAACGGTACAAGGTAGGGGTAACATCTTATATACTTTTGAAATCATAAAAAAGACCATTCCAAAAATGTAAAAATATACAGGGTATCCCATTTAAAAAAACCCTATTCTTTTTTGTATCCCCTTAAATTTGCACGCTACTGAACTTTTGATAGCAAATTAACAAAATTCAGCTGTAACCAAAAAACTTTTATATAAGACTTTTTTTTAAACGCAATAATAACGATGATAGGGGGTGGGTAATTTATAATGAATAACCCTGTACATTAATATTTCTTAAAATACGTAACCAGTTTTTTGTTTTTCTACCTGTGAATTGGGGAACAATAGATAATATTTCTGCGTTTATTCATAACATGTCAAATCGATAGTGAAAGTTTGTTTACAATGCGTACGGAAGCTATAATATTTTATAGTACAAATTTTTTATTCGAAGTGATCCACCTCAAGTTTTCTTTTATAAACTTAAAAATTGTGACGCCTAAAAGTATTTATTTTTCAATAGTACCTACCTAAGTTACCATTAAATTATTGCAAAATATTTCGTCAATTTTGAGTACAACTCTGTGATGTCCGATAAACATCTGTTAGTTAGGGGAGTATCGCATTCCAATACTCTATGTACCTACTTGTTGAAAAAAACCATAATATCATAATTCACTAGACCTGCTTCAATATATATAGATATCCGTATACAGGGCGAGTTCAAACTGGAATACATCGGCTTCACAATTTTTTTATACGGAACACCTTGTAATTCATATCCGTAAATGAAAGTTACTTTACTATTCTTCAAATTTGATAAGTATTCCCTATACCCAAACTGAATGGTTTCTGTGATATTTCAATTTTATGATCAAAAATTTTATTTCCAACAAAAAATCAATGAAAAACAGCTATATAAAATTCATTCAGAACAATTAACGAGTTAGGATTTTAGAAAATGTTTTTAAAACATCGATAACAGTGCCATATAAGGGACAGATTTCTTGATGTACTTCTTCCAAATAGTAAAATTAGATCCACACTATAATTGTCGCACTTAGTAATTAGGTAGGTTCCGAAATATCAACAAACATTTACATTTACCTAATTCGTTTGTTAACAAATGGAGTATCTACATGACGAAGCTCCTACTCATCATAAGGCTCTCATTTAGTCAATTGAATGATGTTTCCTGAAAGTTGGATTGGACGATAAGGACCAGTTTTCTGGGCACCAAGATCACCAGAATTGAATAAAGTGATTTGTTCTTTAGAGGATATGCTAAAGATCAGGGGTACAAAGTACACCAGACGATAGGAAATATAGAATAAGGCAGGCTTTCCGAAAAGTTAATGCGCAAATCCGTATTTTTTATCAACCTTGTCACTGTAGATCCACTTATATGAGGGCATTCTGGATTTAAATCGTTAAACATATGAGCTGCTTCGTCATGGGAACTAACATTAAGATTTCGATTCGTTGTTTTTCCGATAAATGTGCCGTTATTCTTAATTTACATTTAAACTTTATGCTAATTTGAAATTGGTATCAGTTTTCACAATTTGTACATAAATGTGGTTCACGTTTTTAATGACTACTATTGTTTTTTGTTTAATTTTAAAAACCTACAAAGTCATATCATTAGTACAGTACAATTCAATTTAGAAAAATAAAACTGATATTCTATAAGATATTTTGTATTAAAGCGATACATTGCTCCTATTTCTGGAAATAAAAAAATAAGCTTCTTTGTGATATGTCACTCGACCTAGGTTGCTATTTCAAAAAATTCAAGATGGCAGCCGTACGCAAAACGCTGACGTCAAAAACATTTGACATTTGCTCTAAAATATGCAGATTCAAAAAATATAATTTTTCGAAATGAAGTCCACGTGCTTCTAAACAACTTCTTTGTCACACTTTGAAATGTCTAATTGACTTCCTGAGTGTTAAGGGATCATTTCTAATTGTATTACAAAAATCAATAATTCTGTCAAAATTAATTCTTGTCGTGTATGTATATTTTCTCCATAAACTATTTCTTTCAATCGACCCCATATGGAATAGTCGAAGGGGTTGAAGTCAGGGGATCTAGGTGGCCATGCATGGGGACTCCCGCGTCCTATTCACCTATTTCCGTAAGTGGCATGAAGATGTTGGCTACATTGGCTAGTAGATTCGGCAAAATATAAGTACACAGCACCTGTCAGTGATCCATTAAGGAAGTGGCCTACTAGTTGTCTGTCTATTACTCCTATCCATAGATTCACTAAAATATATACTGTGAACGAGATTCGCGAATCGCATAAGGATTTTCATCTGCCAAAATTATATTTTTGCAAGAAAATTATATTTTTTGAAATTCATGGCTCATGTTGCTAAACTTTTAATTTATAGTTAAATTTGATTTTCTTGTTAAAAATTGAGCAATCGTGTGGGGAGAAAAATAAATACTCCATTTTTGTTGTCTATTTGTGTACTTTGTATGATCCTTATTAGAGTTTTGAAAATCCATATACAGAGTGAACTTTTTATATTAACAAAACAAACAAATTTTCCAAGACCGGCCCTGAATTTTTTCTAGTTTGAATGAATCAGTTAATTAGGTGATAGTAGTGTAACGTTTTACCAAAATATGAGACAAATCGAAATTACCTACCGTTCAAAAGTTATGATCAAAAGAAATATCAGTCAAAATTCACAATTCCATCTGTATATTATTAAAATATGGGAGCAGACACTTTTTAATGGCCATTTGACATTCCCCATAGGGGTCTCCATACGAGGTAGGAGTATGTACAGTTCCTCATGATACACCTTGTATGTTCCTTCTTGTGGCCTTATCAAAATTAAAAAGAATTTTTGGTGTTTAACTAAGGTTTTGGAATGTCATATTTTATAGAGTCAAAATTGTAATTTTTGAAAACGATGTCAGGTTAGACATCGAAAGTTCAAAAATAAAAAACTATTTGTACGTGTTTTGTGGAACCGTCAGTCAAGCATAGCCAATTAGATAAATAGAAATTTGCAATTTACAATTTTTGTTTTGTTATTATTTAATTTATCTTTATATTCACTAATATGCAGGTATTGAATATATGAGGCTTTTACTTGATGAAGATCCATACTAAATGATGAAACAAAACAATTTAATTTGTTTAAATCTCAATTTTATTTTGAACTGACGTTCAATTTTATTTTAATTTATTCAATTATTTGAATTCATTCAATTTTATTTGAATTTATTCAATTTTATTTGAATTTATTCAATTATTTGAATTTATTCAATTATTTGAATTCATTCAATTATAAATTAAACGTCAGTTCAAAATAAAATAGAGATTTAAACAAATTAAATTGTTTTATTTCATCATTTAATATGCAGGTATTTATACTGAATTCAAATAAGTTTTAATGTATGATTAAACTCAAAAAAATTAAAGATTTAATATCCATCATTATTTATTTTTATAAGAACTTTCAATAAGTATAAATTAGAACTTACTTATTCACTCACTAAGTGCGTAAAATAAAGTTTCACGAACTCTGAAATGTGCGAAAAGATTGTACTTTAAGAACGGTAGTAGAGAAATATATTAATTTAGTAATACTGTATTGATATTTTCCTTTTTTCTTTGTTATTTTATTCATTATTATGGAACTAATTCTTCCAGAAGTGACCATTCGGCCTAATAATCATTTAGATAACAATGCAAATACCTATCACAAATTCAGTTTATTTGTTTTTTTTTTCATTGATTTCATTTTGTAGCAACTCTCTGCAAGACTTGCGAAATGACTTTATGAACTTCATCATATTTTTTGGACGACTGATATTTAAAGTAGCTTTTTCGGACTGCTGGTTTTCAACAGCAATTTGACAGATGCCGGTGAACTAGAGTTTTGTGTTTCCACGTGTAGAACATAATTAGCCAAGACATGGAAATGTGACAATAGCTGGTATTATTTTCTAATAAAGGTCTGTCATCAGATTTATTAATAATTGGAACTGATACAAACCAAAATGCAAAAAACCTGGTACGTTTATTTAGTGAGTTTTCGTGCGGACTAAGTTGCATACCGGCGGAAACTTTGAAACTCAACATACTAGTATATTGGGTAAATAGTGGAGTAAAATCACAGTGAAATTACGAGTTTGAGTGATTCGGAAGTATAACAAATGGAACCTATATAATCTTGCAGTGGACACTCTGGAGCATGGGAAATGAAATTCCACAACTTTTTTTTAGTAGGACCGAACTTTGAAAATAGCTCTGAGCTCGAATTTGATAAACAACATTTTTCTTAACAATAATCATTGTATTATTCTAAGTTTTTGCGTTTGCGCTCACATTTCAAGTACAGGTGTACCAACAATTAGAATTTTAGATTGGCCTTTAAGGGATATTTTCAAAATTCGGTCCTACCAAGAAAAGTTGTAGAATTGCTTTTCCTGTGATTAAAGAGTCCTCTACAAAATTATGTAGGTTTCATTTAGTTATATCTTTGAATCACACACCCTCAAAAAGTATCGAGTTAGACAAACGATTTTAAATCACTAAAAATTTAGTAGTTTTCTAAGATATGTAGATATTTGTTTTTTTTTTACAAAATTGAAAGCAATATAATCACTCGTTGGAAGAACTGAGATATAGTTTAATTATTGTCTAGGTTAATTAATCAATGAGTTTGATATTATTTTTAATAGAGTAGAACAAATAGGGATAATCATAATATAAAAATTTTATTAGTTTTAACAAATGCTAGTTAGGTATGTCCAAAAATGAGTTTTCTCGAAAAAAAATTTCTAGGTTGTATTCCCCAAGAATCAGAATTCTTGTTCGCATTTAGTTTTTATGACTTCAAGAAAAAACTGATAAAATTTTGGGATATAGTTGTTTAAACGGGAAAAAAGCAAATTCTTCCAATCAAAATCGGTTTTTTTACCAGATTTTTATATATGCCTTATCTATATTAGTTGTACCAGTATGTAGCAAGAAAGTTAAACACATAAAATATGAAAACTACTAGAAAGTAAATTTAGATCAAAACTCGAATTTATTCAAATAATGAATTCAGTTGAAGTTAATTCAAATGATTTTTATAAGATATTTACAACTGAATTTACTGTTTGGACCCTTACTTTGTGGAATCTACTCATATTAATGTTATAAATGAAACTAACTGTTTCTAATTAATTCCACTATTTAATGAAAAAATTATGAAAATTATGAAAGGATATTGATAATTATTTCGATATTGACATATCATCGTCAGAATGACAGAAGTTACATTTTATGTGATACCTACTTGATGTATATTTTGGCTAGACCAAATAGTAAGTGACCTATCTTGTGATTGACTTAATATGTATGAATAGAAAAAAGAAGAAGATTTGATTTTACAAATATTAAAGCTTAGGTATGACTGAAAAGGAAAGGACAAGAATAATGAAAATTGAAGAAAAAATACAATAATTAGGGCACCAGATCTTTATTAATCAGTAGCATTATCACTAAAAGCAATGCTGTTATTTACAGTAATCATAAGTGGTTGAATTATTTGGTCAATAATATTGAGCTCGACTTTTAGTTGAACATGCTTCACATATTTTTTCTACTTTTCTGGAGTACTTAATATTCACAACAGCCTATCGAAATTTTTTTTCATGTCAGAAAATATAAAAGTGCTATTTTCATTGGCCACAAATTGTTTCACACTTGCCCAATAAACCCATATTCTTATAATTCGCTTTTTTAAACGTTTAAAGTCATTTCTTTCGTTTTAATATCAAAATGATCTCTTTTTATCTTTTCCTTGATGGTCTGAATGTAGTTCATTATTAAATTTATACTGAATCAGTACTGGACATTGCGGAAGTTTTATTTATTATTCAATTCCACACATAGTACCTCTACAAGAAATGAAAAAATTGAATTTAAAGCAATATCTATAATACTTCTTCCAATGTTAGTTTAAAAATTTACCGACCAGCCACTTGGTTCAAGCTTGAAACGAAACCGACCAGTTGGTAGTCGGTTTCGTTTCAAGATTATGCCGGCATTTTTTCATAAATATTTAAACTAACATTGGAAGAAGTATAGATACATTTTCTTAATTACAGTAACCTGTAAAAAATTGTCATATTTTAGTAAAGCGTGATCAATAGACGTCAAAAGGTAAAAGTTTTTTTGCATATGATAATAATAATACCCAGGGATAGATTGAGTGAACATCCTTTATTTCGTTGTGAACGATTTTTAAGTTTAACGGAATCTGAAAGAATAAATGAAGTCAAAAAAATATATTTATGTCTCAATTGTTTTAAAAGTAACCATCTAAGTACAAAAAACTTTCTGCGGAAATGCATCATTTTCCCGACTTAAGAATAACTGAAACTAGTAAATAAACTATAATAAATACTATAAACAATGTAAAAATTGAGTCTAATGCTCAGGGCCGGATCTTCGTATGGGCTTAATGGGCACCAGCCCAAAGCCCCCGGGTTCCAGGGGCCCTGAATAATAAAATAATAAACCAGTAAAAAAATACAAATCAAAAATATATGTTTAACTTTCCCGCATAATCCTTTTTTTTAGGAAAATGGCAAATATTTTTGATTTGTATTTTTTTACTGGTTCGTGGGTCCCCCGGATATCGTTAGCCCAACAATATTTAATAAATCATGAACTATTATACAGTCACTCAACCAAGATTCACATATTAGTAGTATATCCAACGAATTAACAGAAATAAATTCATTTATGTTATGCAAAGAAAGCAATAAAGATCTCGTGTTACAACAAACATTCTATTTTTGGAATCATCCAACTAGCAATAAACAAAATATGTGCCCGCGTTTAAACTTCAAAAAAATAGAATATAATGTATGAAATAAAATCATTCCATTTAAAAATAAAAACAAATGGTTTTGCTACAGCTGATTAGTGATCTATATACAGGGTGTTTCCTAAGTAATCTAAAATATTGTAGTGGGCGCTTCGTCACTCCATCTTATTTATCTATCTATCTTCTATATATATAAAAGGCAAAAGTGATTGACTGAGGATTCAACGCACATGCCAAACCCTTGAGGCTAGAAAATTGAAATTCCGCACACGTATTCCTCATATGACGTAGGCATCCACAAAAGAAGGATTTTTCAAAATTCAACCCCCAAGGGGGTGAAATAGGCGATAAAAGTTTGGATGAAACTTTTTATTCCTTGGACATATTTGCATGAAATTTCGTATGAATTGCAAATTGAGTTTAATCCTCTTCCCGACCTTTAACACAGATCAATGAATAATATCTATTCTTATCAGCTTATATCGCTTCAAAAATCTCAAGAGACAAACGTTTTTGTACACGCCTGTTTGCGGAGTCCAATTTCCGAGTATAGTTCGAATCATTCTGAATTCTACGATATTTTATCAATAAATGAAAATGGTATATTCCGCAAGAAGTTTTTTGCGTGTTTATGTTTAGAGAATTATCTGAAATATAAAACAGAAACGTTTTTTCTTGTAACTGGTTTCAGCTATTCTGAAGTCGAAAAAATGGAAATTATGCATTTCCGCAAAAAAAATTCGACTCTTTCTGTTTAGAAAAGGTTCCAAATAGTGAATAAATGAATATTTCCTACGTAACTCATTCCAGCTAAACGAAAGTTTTTCCGAAAAATTAGTATAATAATGTTGTCCAGCTCATGTTGAACCCGAAGAAATGTCAAATATTCCAAAACCGAGTTAACTATCTGGGTCATATTGTGAGCAATGAAGGAGTGGCGGTGGATCCGTGGATCTAGAGAAAATTGCTTCCATCAAGCAATGGCCGCAACCTACCGACAAACATCAAGTTAGGAGCTTCCTTGGACTTTGCACATACTATCGAAGGTTCATAAGGAAGTTTGGAGACATTGCCAAGCCACTAACTCGACTCACAGAAGAAACCAGACCTTTCATTGGGAAGAAGAATGTCAAAATGCTTTTGAAACCCTGAAGATGTAACGTTAATTTCGTTCACTTTACTTCCCTCGATTGAATTAATAAATTATCGTATGGGCGGCGAATAGCCAGTCCTTTCTCATGCCCAACACCGAGAAATGTTTCAAGGCTGAATATATTTACTGTCGACGAGAGTCGAAATCAACGTTTCTATGCGCGATGATCGAGGCCCGTCTGTCGGAAAATAGTCACGCCCATCTTGAAATTCCCACTTCGATTTCGTGTCTCTTCTTCTTCTACCAATTATAAATCAAATATGAATCAAGAATTCACTACTGAAAGGTAAATTCCTTTCCTGGTCAAATCGTATGAGCGTGACACGAACATGAGACGTAAGTCGGTTGTCGTTCACATGATTTAGTGTATTTAAACAAGTGGCAAAGGGGTTTCGTTCTTTTTCTTTCCTGCATACATGTGCTATTGAAGCCTTATGGCTTATATTATCTTATCTTAGAAGTGCATTCATTTGAGTGCACTTTACCTGGGACTAAACTTTACCTGGGACTAAATTTTACCTGAGACACTTCCTGGAACTTTACCTGGGCCAGGACTTTTACCTGGAATACTCTACCTGGGAATATTATCTGGGACAAGATATGTAACTTCAAAAGGACACCAAGGACACCATCTCCTCACCATCACTCCAGGAAAGTAATATATATATTTAATCGCTTCTTCAACGACTTCAATAAAACTAGTCAATTTTTTTTTACTTTGTTTGTAACAAAAGTCAATATACAACTTGTAAATTTAATAACGTTGTTCATATAGTTTTTTTCCCTTCCAATCTTCCAGGATTTGTCGCTATAATGCAGAGGTGAATAACAAATAAACTAGTATTATTCAGAGTGGCGCCCACTTACCTTTCCTAATTTACATAGTTTATCTTTATTTCACTTTAAATAAATTTCAAGTAGAATTACCCGCGAACCGGTAAGACTACTCTCTGAATTTATACTAGTTTGGTCTCAGAATCTACACCTGAGGTGCTCTCTAACCTGAGCAGCCGTTACAAATTGGCACCCGAACGTGTGTGGGCCTTGTTTTACACATCTGCTTTATATCGATAAATCTTGAAACTTGGAAGTTTGGACAGTAGTTGAAGTCAGAAGCAATATCTTTTCTTTCACTTATCGTATTATTTATCTTTCTATCTTTTACTTATCATATCGTTCATATGTTGAGTTGGTAATATCTATTTTTATTATCGTTTATCTAACATATCTTTATATTTTTATCGTATATCTTCACGTATCGTACCTATAAAATTTTCTTTTTCGTCAATATCAACAGTACTCGTTTTTTCTCTTTTATCTTATATTTTTAATACCGTCAATTAACGTATAATAACATGGCTCGAATTTTCAAATTAAATGTTGATTATCTTTTATCTCATGAATTGGATTACGAACTTTCTTATCGTGGCTTGGAAATCCCTTCACTGGTTACAGAGAAGAGGAAATTATTACGCGGTGTTCTAACACAGGAAGTATCTATGAGGAGTTCGATTTCATATGTTGAACTTCCTTTTATTACCGAAATTACAGGTATTAAGATGTCTTTTGCCGACTTGAAGAAGAAGGTTCAAGATTTTGTTGGAACTTCTTCGGATGTCGAGTACAGAAGATTGACTTGCCGTCTAACTCACCTCACTCAACGTACTTCTCGTGTAACTTGCGAGGAGGACGAACAAGAACAAGTAAAGAGACATTTAACAACAGAAATATTTTGTTTAGAAGGTGAATTAGATAGCAAAATCAATGTTATCGATTCAGACAGACAATCCACTCCAGTAAATACAAGTCAAAGCTTTTCTTTTTCTAAACCTGTACCTGTACATAAATGGGGGATAAGATTCTCAGGAATAGATTCCAAAGAATCTGTACTTGGATTTTTAGAACGCGTAAATTGCCTCAAACTTTCGAGAGGTATCACAGATGCTGAATTGTTTTCTAGCTCAGCTGATTTATTTAGTGATCAGGCTTTTAATTGGTATCTTATTAACAGATGCAAAGTTCAGAATTGGGAACAATTAGTGACCAAATTAAAATCCGATTTCTTACCGTATAACTACCAAGATGATTTACTAGAGGAAATCAAAGCTAGAAAACAAGGTCAACATGAACGAGTTACCTTGTATATTAACGCCATGTGTGGTTTGTTCAACCGTCTTGATGACAAACCAAGTGAAAGTGCCATCATTCGTATTATTCGTAGAAATATTTTACCTCATTATGCACAACCATTAGCTTTAATTGATATTGATACTGTTGATATTTTGACTGAAAAATGTAAACGACTAGAGGAAACATTAACTTGGGACCAACAGTTCACAGCTAATCATAAAAGCAGTCAATATTTACTTGAACCAGATTTGAGCATACCTAGTACCTCTTTTAAGGATAATTCTTGTTTTAAGCAAACACGAAAAAATCTATCTGTAGTATCTTCTACCTGGACTTGCTGGAATTGCAAACAAGCAGGTCATATGTATTATAACTGTCAAGTTCCTAGGAAACTGTTTTGTTTTGGTTGTGGACATCCTGATACAGTAAAAACGAAATGTCCAAAGTGTTCAAAAAACGAACAAAGCGGTGGTCGAACTTCCCACTCAACCACAGTCGCTCAGAAACCGGGAACATCAGGAAAATCCAGCACCAAAGTAAAACCAAAACCTCAGGAAAAACCTACAAAAGACAAAAATTGAGGCTATCTCAAATAAATCCTGTAAATTCCAGTTCTGCAAGGAAAATTTCTCCTTCTATCTTAAAAAAGGTTCCTACTGTAAGTCGCTCCGACTGGAATTCATGGCTTTTATTTGTCAAAAATTTCTATAAAATAAATTCAAGATCAAATCCAATAGTTTCAAATTCGAAGCATAAGTCTTTAGCAAATGTAGGGTCACTGTTGTATAACATGGAAAATGATAATCGACCTTATGTCGATATCATAATTTTTGATAAAACAATTTCTTGCCTTGTTGATACTGGTTCAAATATCTCATTGATTGGTTCTCGTGCACTAGATTTTATTCATAACTTATCGATACCTATCTTAGACGATGATAACTTAAAAATATCTACTGCAGATGGCAAGTTGCAGGACGTTCTTGGTTATATCGAAACATATGTCATCACAGACAAGATATCTAGGCTTATGAAATTTTATCTAATACCTTCTGTTAAACATGACATTATTCTCGGTATGGACTTTCTTAAGATTTTTAATGTAAAAATAAATTTCTCTAAATTATCTTTAACTGTAAATTCTCTCTCGTTGGCTGTAGTCAATACAATTCGGGATGTATCTCATTTAACTCCTAATCAAACTGGTAAATTAAATCAAACTATTGATCTCTTCAAGACTATTAGTCCTTCAGATAAAATCGGCAAAACTCATTTGATAGAGCATTTCATTGATACCGGAAATTCCCCTCCTTTTAAACAAACCCAATATCCCTTACCTCAGGCAATGCAAGCTTACCTGGAAAAGGAAGTAGATACTTTGCTTGAATTAGGTGTAATTCAGGAAAGTAAATCTTCATATTGTAGCCCTACCTGGTTAGTTCAAAAGGGAGATGGTAAATACAGAATGTGTTTTGATGGACGTAAATTAAATAGTGTAACTTTAAATAAAGATGCTTATCCCTTACCTTCAATCGAAGTTATACTGAGTCAACTTCGAGATACTCGTTATATATCTAGTATCGATCTGAAGCAAGCATTTTATCAAATTCCGTTGGAGAAATCATCTCGGGAAAAAACAGCTTTTGCAGTTAAGGGTAAAGGTTTATTCGAGTATGTCACTACCCCTTTCGGTTTAGTCTCTGCTCCTGCTAGTATGTGTCGTTTGATCGATTTGGTCATTGGTCCTTCCTTAGAACCTTATTGTTTTTACTACCTGGATGACATCATCATTTGTACTCCTGATTTTGACAAACACATGGAAATTCTCCAGAGTGTTTTTGAGAGATTACGAGATGCCGGCTTGACGGTGAATTTAGATAAATGTCAGTTTTGTCGTTCTTCCCTTAGATATCTAGGTTATGTCGTGGATGAAAATGGTCTTCGTACCGATCCTGAAAAGGTTTCTGCTATTTGTGAGTATCCTGTTCCGAAAACTGCCACTCAGGTGCGTAGATTCTTGGGAATGGTTTCGTATTATCGACGGTTTCTTAAAGATTTTTCTTCCTTATCTGCTCCAATTTCTGATCTTCTAAGTGAGCGAAAGAAACACCAACCCATTACTTGGACACCCCAAGCAGATCAAGCTTTCGAAAAGGTGAAAACAGTCTTAACTACCGCTCCTATCTTAAGTAGTCCCGATTTCACCAAACCTTTCTTCCTTATGACAGATGCTAGTGATGTTGGGGTAGGAAGTGTTCTTTTTCAACTGGAAGATGGACTCGAACATCCCATAGCTTATATGAGTAAGAAACTCACAAAGGGTCAAAAGAAGTTCAGTACTACCGAAAAGGAACTGTTAGCAGTTTTGTTAGGGATCGATCATTTTAGGTATTATCTTATCGGTCGTCATTTCACCGTAATTACCGATCATTCTTCTCTGGTTTGGTTGAATAACATGAAAAAACCTTCTCCTCGCTTAGCTAGATGGATATTGCAATTGTCGCAATACAACTTTTCTATCGTACACCGTAGATCTACCGGAACTGTAGTTGCTGATGCTTTATCTCGTATACCTGAAGTTAGTATTTTAGACTTATCTACCTTGCATCCTGATAAATGGTATAATGATATGATTTCTCATGTTCAGGATTTTCCGGAAAAATACCCAAGTTTTCGAGTTGAGAATAACATATTATATAAACATGTCTTTAATAAATTTGGACCAATTAGTAATATTTCCGATTGGAAAATTGTCGTTCCTACTAAAAATAGAAATGAAATTCTACATTATTTTCATGATAGTCCAACTTCTTCTCACTTCGGTGTTTTTAAAACATTAGAGAGAATTTCTGAAATTTATTATTGGCCAAATCTTAGAAAATCGGTTTATAAATATGTCACTCGTTGTAAAATATGTGCATCGTGCAAACCCTCTAACTTACCCCAAGCAGGATTAATGGGACAATATCGTAATATTAACTTCCCTTTTCAATTAATATCGTGTGATCTTTTAGGGCCATATCCCCGATCTCGCAAAGGTAATCAGTTCGCACTTGTTGTAGTTGACTGGTTCACTAAGTTCGTATTGGTTCATCCCTTACGTCAGGCTACCGCTCGTTCTATAGTTGATTTCTTAGAAAATCATGTTTTTCTCATTTTTGGAATACCTCAAATTGTTTCGTGTGATAATGGTAAACAGTTCACGAGTCATCTTTTCAAAAATCTCATGGAAAAATATTCTGTACAAAAGATATGGTATAATGCTAACTTTCATCCGCAAATTAATCATACTGAGCGCGTAAACAAATCCATTGTCACAGCTATACGATCTTATAGTTATGAAGATCATAGAACATGGGATGAAGAAATATATAAAATTGCTCAAGCAATTCGGCTGTCGAAACATGAGGTTACCGACTTCACCCCTTCCTTCCTTACCTTTGCTCGAAATGTACCTGTCTCGGGAAATTTTTATGGTAAAATTGCAGAAAATGCAAATAATCAGGTTACCATTTCTGACAAAGTTCACCGAATTCAGGATACACAAGAAATGCCTAAATTTTTCGAAGTGGTGAGAAAGAACTTGCAAACAGCATATCGACAAAGTAGTCAACGTTATAATTTGCGCAAACGTGATCATAGGTTTTATGTAGGTGATCGGGTTTGGAAAAAGAACTACCCAAAATCGGACAAAGCCAGATATATTTCCGCAAAATTTTTACCCAAATATACACAATGTACCGTATATCGTGTTATCTCTCCCTTAGTGTATGAATTAAAAGATGAAACGGGAAAAAATATTGGTCGATGGCACATGAAAGACCTTAAAGCTGGTATCTTGTCTGATGATGAGTGTTCTGATATCGATGATTCCGAAGCAGCCCTAACGTAATCAGATAAATATATCTTTCCTAATTTTTCATTCTATTTGTGTTGTATGTTGGTGTCTCGAATATTTTTTTTGTATCTTTTTATCATAGAGATTTTCCTTTTCTCTGACTAGTAAACGATAATGACTTTCTTTCCCTACTACTGATTAGCAAATTAACATTCGTGTTCTGGGATAAATGAGTAGTGTAATAAATATTTTCCTAGCCGGATGGAATTCTAATCTAAGAATTATAATATAAAATCTGTTGAGAATTTTTCGAATTTTTAAAATATTCAAATTTATTATAATTTTGAAAAAGTTTTTTTTGCACCGTCAAATCAAATTGAGTAATAAACCTGTTGCGCACATGCATAGAGGTTAATGAATTGGGTCTAATTGATTTGGAGAAATATCGGATATACCTTAAATGTTTAGGGGTGATATTATATCTTCAGTACCTTATCTTATCTTAATTATCGTAGTTTACGATAAATATCTTAACTTATCTTATCTTATCTTATCTAAGTGGACAAGGGTAGTCTACTGTACTATATATTTTATAGTACTTATCTTATCTTATCGTTACAGACAAAGTGTCTTGTCTGTATTTATATACCGAAAGGGTATATTAAATTTTTTTTAGACCATTGACAATTTGACTTTGCAATTAACTTACATAGTTGCTGACATATCAGGGGATATCGAAGTTATTATCTTAGCTCTAAAGTCTTATTACTTCAGTTATCTATAATTTCTATTATCTTAACTATCTTGAAATTTTAATATCTGAAATGTTTTAAAATTTCCTTTATCTTAATTATCTTAAAAATTTTCATTACCTTCATGTTGAAAATTTTTAGTATCTCAAGTGTTTTAAATTTTTTCTATTATCTATTTGTTAATATGTTCGAGATGTCAACTTACATTACAGAAATTCTTTTTGCCTATCTTCAATCAATATCTTACCTAATATCTTGATACTTAAAATTTTTCTATTTTGCTCATTACATACCTCTATCTATGATCATTCCGAAAGATTGATCTAGATATTTCACTTATAGACATGGATTCAATCTGTCTATATTTTATTGCATCACATTTTCCCTTTTTGATATATTTTTTGTTGGATTTCTCAGCAGTGGGTGTTGAGGGAGCTCAGAGCGGTCTGGAATGTGTTTCAGGGTTCAGCGTCGGGGGGTTAATCAGCCTGGGAGGCAGAGGTGGCTAAGGTCTGCTGTCATTTAGTTAAATCTACTTGGGGGGTTAGCTACTGCGTTTGTGCCAACATGGCTCACATATCGCTCTGGGGATTTTCCAACAGTACTGTTGTGGGATGCCGTTGTCAATTTCTCTTTTCCCCAAATTTCAGCTTGACAGAAGCTACATTCTGTTAGGGGGTTAGATCGAGCCTCCTTGGACTTGCTGTATCAGCTTGTTCCAAAAAATTTTTTTTGAATTTTTTTCTTTCGTTTTTATCGGTTGTTGTTATTCATTATTTAGTTTATCGATCTTAAAAGCTTTCCTATTTAAGGAACGTTATGTTGTATTGTCATGGTGTTTCGGGTTTGGATTTCATCTGAAGCTGAGATTGAAGACCACGACGCGATTTAACATCTCTCGCGAGGTCCTTCTCATTAGGCAGAAGTTGATTTCTTGATCGGTGATACTGTGGTGATGCACATATCCGACCAAAAATATGAGTAGTTTTTTTTTGGTTTTTTTTATTTTTCTTCATATATCGTTATATGGGGTATAATACATTGGAAATTTTAGCTTGACAGGAGCTACATTCTGTTAGGGAGTAATACAAACTTCCTTGGCATTGTTCCAAAACATTTCAGCTTGACAGGAGCTACATTCTGTTAGGGAGTAATACAAACTTCCTTGGCATTGTTCCAAAACATTTTAGCTTGACAGGAGCTACATTCTGTTAGGGAGTAATACAAACTTCCTTGGATTTGTTCCAAAAATATATTTTTTTTTCATTCATATGATAGTAGTAATTAAATAAAGAAACATTTTATAAATAATAACTCATCCATATCTTTTTTATTATCTAACTGAGGGATAATCAATGTATCTGATGGGAGTCTCATTTCTTTCCTTATCTTATCTTATCTTAAGTCATTATCTTTGGGAACCCACTGATGCAGTGATTTATCTTACTATTAAATTTCTAAAATTATTGGTATGTAGATACCTGGTACTGGTTCCGCTTTTCTCAGAATTTACCGTTCAAAGTTTCTGCTGTGTTTGTGAGATGATTTTTTTTCCTAGTGTTCTGCTTGCGCGATGACCAATGGCTACTGTGGACGCTAACTGGCAACCTCCCTGGTAAGAGCCTAGGAAGAAAGAAAATCACCTGGCGTACCGGTGAAGACTTTGGACCGTTCCCTTTCTTTCATTTTTTTATCTTTATTTTTCTCTAAATTAATTATTCGGAAGAATCCTTAATTCTTTTCCTTCAGTATCGCAGTGACTCGTTCCTTTCTTCTTAGTCTTCCTATCGTTCAATATCTTCTTAATATCTTCTTTATTTCAGTCTCGTAATAGCTCAATGATTTTCACTTATAAAAAATTTTTTTTTGAAAAAATTTTTTTTTCGGGTTGTAAGGGTGTGTAACGTTAATTTCGTTCACTTTACTTCCCTCGATTGAATTAATAAATTATCGTATGGGCGGCGAATAGCCAGTCCTTTCTCATGCCCAACACCGAGAAATGTTTCAAGGCTGAATATATTTACTGTCGACGAGAGTCGAAATCAACGTTTCTATGCGCGATGATCGAGGCCCGTCTGTCGGAAAATAGTCACGCCCATCTTGAAATTCCCACTTCGATTTCGTGTCTCTTCTTCTTCTACCAATTATAAATCAAATATGAATCAAGAATTCACTACTGAAAGGTAAATTCCTTTCCTGGTCAAATCGTATGAGCGTGACACGAACATGAGACGTAAGTCGGTTGTCGTTCACATGATTTAGTGTATTTAAACAAGTGGCAAAGGGGTTTCGTTCTTTTTCTTTCCTGCATACATGTGCTATTGAAGCCTTATGGCTTATATTATCTTATCTTAGAAGTGCATTCATTTGAGTGCACTTTACCTGGGACTAAACTTTACCTGGGACTAAATTTTACCTGAGACACTTCCTGGAACTTTACCTGGGCCAGGACTTTTACCTGGAATACTCTACCTGGGAATATTATCTGGGACAAGATATGTAACTTCAAAAGGACACCAAGGACACCATCTCCTCACCATCACTCCAGGAAAGTAATATATATATTTCATCGCTTCTTCAACGACTTCAATAAAAACTAGTCAATTTTTTTTACTTTGTTTGTAACAAAAGTCAATATACAACTTGTAAATTTAATAACGTTGTTCATATAGTTTTTTTCCCTTCCAATCTTCCAGGATTTGTCGCTATAATGCAGAGGTGAATAACAAATAAACTAGTATTATTCAGAGTGGCGCCCACTTACCTTTCCTAATTTACATAGTTTATCTTTATTTCACTTTAAATAAATTTCAAGTAGAATTACCCGCGAACCGGTAAGACTACTCTCTGAATTTATACTAGTTTGGTCTCAGAATCTACACCTGAGGTGCTCTCTAACCTGAGCATCCGTTACAAAGAGACGTTTAACCACGGCGCCAATACTAGGATATCCGCTACCAGAGGGAGACTTCATTCTTGACACTGATGCAAGCAACGTAGGGATTGGAGGAGTGCTCTCACAGATCCCAGGAGGACAGGAAAGAGTGTTGGGATATTTCAGTAAAGTCCTCTCCAAACCAGAACGAAACGACTGCGTCACGTGAAGAGAACTTTTGGCGGTAGTGAAGTCTGTGGAACACTTTCGCCAGTATCTCTATGGGAGGAATTTCTTGATACGGACTGATCATGCAGCACTCAAGTGGTTGATGCAGTTCAAGAATCCCGAGGGCCAGATCGCTAGATAGATTGAACGACTTCAAGAGTACGATTTTAACATCGAACATCGGGCTGGTGTGAGCCACCGAAATGCCGACTCTCTGTCTAGACGACCGTGCCCAGCAGACTGTTCCCACTGCAACAAGGCAGAATCTAAGGAAGCTGCAGTTTCAAGAACTACAGTTGTTAATGAAGAATGGTCACCCGCCAGGATCATAGAAGATCAGGAGAATGATCCTCACCTGAAGATGATCCGCCAATGGAAGGAAGAAAATCGGCGACCCACCAGGCAAGAAGTGTCAAGATTTTCACCGACACTCAAGACATATTGGGCTCAGTGGGACTCCCTTGTATTGGAAGAAGGCCTGTTGAAACGAATTCTTGAAAATGATGATGGCTCTGAGAATAGAAGACAGTTAGTCATCCCGAGAACGAGAGTAGCTGAGGTACTGAGGAAGTTACACGACAGTCCATCAGGAGGTCATCTGGGAGTGAAGAAAACCCTTCAGCGAGTCCGTGAAAGGTTTATTGGATGAATAGCTCCGACGATGTGAAGGACTGGTGTAAGAAGTGTACGACTTGTGCTACGAGTAATGGACCACATCGCAAGAGGAAGGCACCCATGAAGCAGTATAATGTTGAAAGCCCATTCGAAAGGATTGCTTTAGACATCGCTGGACCATTCCCGACGACAGAAAATGGTGGTAAATACATCCTGGTCGTTATGGATTATTTCACAAAGTAGGTAGAAGTTTACGCGATCCCGAATCAAGAAGCCACAACTGTGCGGATGTATTGGTGAAGGAATTCATCTGCCGATATGAAGTGCCCTTGGAAGTCCACAGCGATCAGGGAAGGAATTTCGAAAGCCATGTATTCCAGGAAATTTGTAACAAGCTGGGAATGAAGAAGACCAGAACAACGGCGTTGCATCCAGTCAGACGGAATGGTCGAGAGAATGAACAGGACTATTGGAAAATACCTGTCCAAGGTAGTGTCCAGCCACCAGAGAGATTGGGACCAATATCTTTCCGTGTTTGCACTGGCTTATCGATCCGCCAGCAATGAGTCCACAGGTCAAACACCTGCGAAAATTTTATTTGGACGCGAAATGAGGCTTCCTTGTGACTTAGAATTTGGTTGTCGACCTGGAACGGATCTAGCTGGAGAAGATTACGTAATCCAGCTGAGAAGAAGGATGGACGACGTACACGAATTGGTCCGAACGAATCTTCAAGTTGCAAGCGACAGAATGAAAAAACGGTACGACAAGCAGGCCACAGAAGGCAGTTTCCAAGAAGGGGACAAAGTATGGTTACACAACCCGACGAGGAGAAAAGGCGTTTCTCCAAAATTACAAAGATCTTGGGAGGGTCCGTACTTGATCAAGAAGAGGATCAATGACGTCATCTATCGCATAAGCAAGATCCCCAATGGAAAACCGAAAGTAGTTCACCAAAATCGACTAGCGCCATTCGAAGGAGACCATGACATAGAAGAAAGAGTGAACCATGTCCAGGAAGATTCTGACCCTGCCGTCGAAGAGTTTATGGGCGCATATGGAGGTACCGGTAAGGCTAGATTTGGAGTCACTACAGAGCAGCGATAAGACTTGGTCACGCTCCCGGAAGACTATTCACTGGCACACAACATCCCAGTCAGTATTAAAAACGCACGAGGCCTGGCAACCGTCTTCCGAAAGAAGTTTGGGCAACTAGAAAAACTAGAAGAACAGATTCCAACCCCTAGCAAGACACTGAGACTCAAACACAATTTACGGTACATCTTCTACCTGGTAACAAAGAACGAATTTCAAGATCAATCCACCTACCGGAATGTGTGGGAAGCGCTACGTAGCCTTCGAGACCATGTGCTGGAATCCAACGTGAAGAAACTAGCTATGCCTAAGATAGAGAGCAACCAGTTGGATTGGCGGATCATCAGAAATATGATGGAAGTGATCTTCGAAGGTACCGGTGTCCACATATAAATCTGCAGCTGTACCCCCCGTTATCATTGTACAATGAAGACAGTGCCCTGTTATTTCCATACGACCGGAAAGTGTAGAAATGGGTCCAGTTGCCGATTTAAACACGCAGTCCTGGCCACACAGAAGTTCCAGGAGGAACTTCCTATTAAGGAGGGGGCAATGTTGCTAGGTCACCAGCTCAAAGCCGGTCCTGTCCCTCGATTATAAATTTTGGTGGATGCGCTTTCCAGAACCTTCAGGTCTATTGCAGTATTTACGCATATGAGGATCGTTATAAAATACTAGAACTTTCCAGAACCGATAAGGACTATATATACGCGGGTTTTCGAGTGCGTAAATAGTTAGTTAGTTAGTTAGTTTGAAATCAGTGAACGGACAGTAAAGAGTTAGTTACAGTGAATTAAATAGTGCAGATAAATAGTGTAAAAATCCAAGTGGTATAAATAAATTAAAACTAATATACCGAGTGTAAATAAATTAGTAGACATTAAGTAGAGCGTGTATATAAATTAAGTTCAATACAGTGTGTGTGTTTCTTTGAATAAATAGATAGTAATTAGCCATAGTGTATATAATTTTTATCCCTGCACCGGTAAAAACTATTTAAATAAATAACAAAAAAAACATCACAATAATATAAGTAATTAAATGTAGGTAACTCAAATCAGTATAGGTATTACTTTATGGAAAACAAAATATAAATGCGTCATCCCTAACGTCCCTTCGTCAAGCGTTTTTGCGATAACAACTCATCGCTCTACATTTCAAGGGTGAAGGACAATTGCTAAGAGGTTTGGGCTTATCTGCATCTACAGGGTGAGGCCCAGACCGGCCGTCACAGGGCGAGTTCTAGCGATTACAATATAGCTGATAGCTAGAATTTTAATTATTATACTGAATTTAAATCAAAATTACAAGAAAATTCAATATGGAAAGCAAATCAGACACTGAAATGAATGTAACCCCTCCGCAGATGAGAGAAGCAGCACAAATATACCTATAGACTCATTACCTTGTACCCGCGACAAAATATGTAGATCTGCTATTTATGTTGCTGCCAAATATTAGTTGTTTTTTTAAATTCAAATAAATTCAATATTTAAAACGAAATAAAAAGGGTTATTTCGCAAAAAAATAGAACAATATGTGTGTGGTCTGGTACGTAAAAACTGTAGTAGTTCGAATGAACAAATTATTTCTGACTAAAATCAATTGGTTTTTGTAATAATTCAAACAAATTCAATATTTAGAAAGAAATTAAATAGAAAATAATAGGTATATTTTTCGGAAAATCTAAAAGGGAGAAGATTTATATGCACTGTGGTAACTAAAAACTATTTAAAACATCTACCATAATGGGGAAGACCCCACTAAGAGATGAAATCCTTTCAAATATATTCCAATCAATGAATAATGATGCTGGCTCAGTGTGCACACAATATCATGTGTCAAAATAGATTTCCTGGCGTTTTGAAATCAACATATCAATTCAAAACTGGAAAATGTCAGAAACATTATCTGTCACTGTCTGCTTCTATTATATATCCTTTGGACATCGAAGTGCAGTGTTGTCTAAGCTACTCATCATTGGCTTTTGTATGTTTTTTCCCTACAACTAATGATAAAAATGTCATTTCACAACATAGTAGGTAATTTGTTGGAATGATTATATTTTGTTCGTATTCTTCTTTCATTTCGAGGATAACTTCAATCATTTTAGTGCGGCAACTCTGTTGGTGATCGAATATGACACTTGTTCGCAGTTTGAAATAATGTGAAACACTTTTTTATTATTACTTTTCAGAAAAAAGTTATTCTTTATACAAGGTCTTCATTCTCTCAATCCTAACATATAACCATATAAATTTTGTTTTAGTCGTAATCGCGGTTTGTCAAAATAAGTGGTTTGCCAATTTCTGATATTGCTGAAAATAAAGGCTACATTGCACAAAATCAACATTTATGAACACACTACGTATAAGACTCAGAAAAATAGTATCTGATTGCTGTACTTTAGGTTCCAGACCCTGCAGAACCTTTAATGTAGACTTTTTTCTATACCTTGAGTTTATAATAAAAAGTTTTCCATATACTTCAAACTTAAATAGGCACACTGTATAAAATGTATAGGGTGATTGCGCCAGTTTGCCGGCCACTTCCAGTTGTCGGCCGTTTTTGCCGTTTTAATGGAATGATAAGAAAAATGATAACTCTTCAACTTCGAAAACCCTGCCAAACTTTCGGCCACAGTTTTCCCGTCATTTTCCTTTAGATTTACCTGTGCTGCCAATACAATTATTCGTTCCCTCTCAGTTCAGTTCACGGTAGTCGAAGTGACCGTTGCTCGGTCGTTACGCAGTTGAAATAAAATAGTGGGGAACAACTTTTTCAACGGTAAGTTTCTGTTTAATTTTGTTAGATCTACTATAAACTTTTGATATAGGAGGTATCTGAACATGTTAAACTGCAGTTCTGATGCAAGAACATTGAAAATAAATGATTTTTTCTTTTTATTAAGCGGTGGCCGGTGCTCTGGAGTCTTGAAACAACGATTTTCCATTTGTCGGCCATGATGGCCGAGAATTGGAATAATAAGCTGTCTATTCGTGCTCCCTCAATTCCAATGTCAAACGCTGTGGACACTTATCGTTCTATCCTTTTTGACGGTGCTACATAAGTTAATACTATAGCCAGTTTCCGGCCACCAAAATTTCGTATATTGAGTAATTATGATTACTTGCCTTTTATGTGGCCGAGAATAAGTTTTATATGAGCTAGTTGTCGGCCAGCACATATTTCTATAGGATCCAGGCGGTCGCGAACTAGCTTCAAAAACGCCTGTTCTCGGCCAGTACCCCTTCATACAATATATCTTTAAATTACAAATGTTCAGAATGGGAAAAAATAAGGCCCGGGTACCTAGGTGTTTTCAATAATTCTCCAGGTTTTTTTTATTATTTTTTTTAGATAGCCCCAGTCAAGAAAACTCCGAAAAATGGGACTCAGTTTAGATGTACTGTAAAAAGGAACCTTGTCAACTATGGTAAAGATGCATTGAAAAAGGCCCTTGATGATATAAAGGTGCACGGTATGGGTATTCGTGAAACCTGACGACTGAATAGTGTTCCTAGATCAACAATTCAAGATAGGATCCATGAAATAATCTAGAGAAAAAAAGGAAACTTGAACTTAATCCCGTACTGGGAATAGAAGAGGAAGAGAAAATTTAATAATGGGTGATAAATATGGCGAAGTGTGGTTTTCCGATTCATAAGAAAGATTTGTTCGAGATAGTAGCGATCCATACGATAAAAATCTTAAATTCCCTGACTAAACCAGATACACATAAGAAACGTTCAGATACACTTAAATTTCCTATGGCCATCTCCTCTGAGAAATGGCGTATCAACTTGGCACCCAAAGAAGAACAAAAAGAAGACGCAAGATGCGGGCTTCTTTGAAAGCAGAAAGGGAAGCAAAACTGCACGAAAATAGGCTAATCAGACGAAAGAAATTTGCTGAAAGACAAGCAAAAATGAAATCAAAACAAAAACCTGAAAATCCAAAACAGAAATGTTCGTTATGTGAAGAACTGATTAGCGATATAGAGGACGAGGGAGAGAAAAATGTAGATGGTTCCACCTGAAGTGTACCAATCTTCCTAATCTACCTTATATTGAAGCTATCGAAAAGGATTATACCTGCGAAAATTGTGGGTGATCCTAAACACAAATTTCTGGGCTCCGGACTTATTCAGTTACCTAACTAGTTCCTTATTTCCTGTGATACAGTTTTCAATTTGTTTAAGAATAAACATTTCTTTTTGTCGTTTTCATATTTTATTTTTGTGTTTTTGTTTAAATTTTGTCTTTTGTATTAAAATTTTGAATAAACTCACAAATGCGTTATTTGGGTTGCTCATTGGAGTATTACTAATATCGACCTTATTGATAGGGAACATGAGATTAATGGCCGAGAAAAGTTGTCAATGGACGACAACTGGGAAGGTGGCCGAGAACCGGCGCCCTAGTAGGTCAAGAAGTCGGATCTTGTGGCCGAGAACTGGCAAAAGTGTCTTTTTTGTTAATATTATATTTTCCATTAAAACGTGGAAAACTTATGAATCTCTAATATGCTCATTTATAATTCTAATGACTTGTTCTATTCTCCATAATTTTTTAAATTTATTTATATGTGATTATCCACCTATGGAGCCATGTCAAACCTATGATGTACTCTTAAGTGGCCGACTATTGGCGCAATTACCCTACGCCACTGGAGTCGCCATGCAAGTACCTACCGGATATGTTGGCTGTTAAAACATATATAAGCTATTCAATAGGCAACCATCGTTACTACATTGGTTTTATTTTATTTACTTTTATTTTTTTAAACCTTATTCGCCTAGTCCATACCAACAGCAATGACAGGATCCTACTAGATCGAAACGATTAATTTATTCAGACCAAAGCCAACTACACCTTGTAACTCAGTAAGGAGCCACATTTTATTTAAGTAATTTAGGTCAAATCTCAATATTTTGAGCTCAAGATTCACCAGTGAAAATATTTCTGGTTAATAATTAAACACTCTGTATATTATATTATTTAAAATAAAAGTTGATCATAAGATTAAGATTAATTACAGGGTTACTATGCACTGCAACCAAAAGGTTTATTGTGCCCCCCTATCAGAGCTGTTCTCGCTATTCACTTATTATTTATCATAAAAGTTTACCATAGTAATACCTAACAATAATAATTTATATTTGATTATTTTGCATATCAAACATATTACACATATTCCAAAATCCTGGCATAATTTAAGAATTGAATGGACTAGAACAGCTGATATTTTAATCAAAACAATAATATCACCCAACCTTAACTCACGACACGTTATAAAAAAAAGCAATTGTATAGGTAAAAATGGATCATTTGACAAATTGGCACAATATTTTTGTCTCGCCCCGATGATTCTTTGATAAATTAAACTAAGAATATATACGATAACTACAGTTTGTTTACTAAGTGATTCTAGCGGTCAAAGGCAGAACTAGTCTAATTAGCCAAACCTAGCGGCCAGTAGCAGTACTGATCGAAATATTACCATAAACTCCACCCATTAAATTGTTGATATTGTTAATACACGCCTACCGAATATTAAGTCAAATATAGTTCGGCACCACTATTATCCAGCCGTAGCATCACTAACATCCAGAGGGTGCTACTATAATCCAATACTTGTGTTATTTAGTTCCACTAAACTACATTAGAGGGATATATATATATATATATATATATATATATATATATATATATATATATATATATATATATGCATATATATGTTAGACTCAGATGCCGAACTCGCCCATTTGCCGAAATTAATACTCAGTGCGCGATATGATCAAAGTGAAATAATCAGATGCCGACAACAGATTCTATTTCGGAATTTGTTTACTCTAATTTTTACATTTCGCGAACTGATCAATTCAGACTTGCTCAAATGCCGATTATGAATTTATTTTGGCAGATGATTATTTTTAGATTTATATTTTGCTGATTGTACAATTTAGAAATGACCAGTTCCCGATTGCAATTACAAAAAAGGTACTTTTCAATTAAAAGAACATTTATTTCTCATTAGATACAGCTTATAACTTAAATGAAATTTTTGATATTCATTATTATTTATTACAACAAGAAGAACTATTATGACATTTGCTGTTACATTTTATTTTACTCAAACACAAACCCAAACACAAAATCACAAAAAAAACTTTCTGCGGAACTGCATCATTTTCCCCACTTTAGAATAACTGAATCTAATAAATAAACTATAATAAATAATATAAACAATGTAAAAATTGAGTTTAATCCTCTTCCCGGCCTTTAACACAGATCAATGAATAATATATATTCTTATCAGCTTAATATCGCTTCGAAAATCTCAAAAGACAAACGTTTTTGTAGACGCCTGTTTACGGAGTTCAATTGCCGAGTAGGTGTAGTTCGAATCATTCTAAATTCTACAATATTTTATGAATAAATGAAAATGGTATATTTTCGCAAGAAGTTTTTTGCGTGTCCATGTTTAGAAAATTGTCTAAAATATAAAACAGAAACGTATTTTCTTGTAACTGGTCTCAACTATTCTGAAGTCGAAAAAATGAAAAAAATTATACATTTCCGCAAAAAAAATTCGACTCTTTCTGTTTAGAAAATGCAACATATCGAGAACTGCTTATTTCTTAATTGTACAATTGACGAAATATAAAACTAAAAATAATCATCTGCCAAAATAAATTCATAATCGGCATTTGAGCAAGTCTGCAAGTCTGAATTGCTCAGTTTGCGAATTATGAATTAGAGTAAACAAATTCCGAAATAAAATCTGTTGTCGGCATCTGATCATTTCACTTTGATCATATCGCGGACTGAGTATTAATTTCGGCGAATTGGCGAATTCGGCATCTGAGTCTAACATATACACTTCTGATTCGATGTTACCATGTAGAAATGCCGTTTGTACATCCATCTGCTCAGTGTGCAATCCCCGATTGCATGCCACAGAAAATAACACCTTCAAGGTGTACATTCTCGTCACAGGCGAATATATTTCTTCTTCATTATCATGTATTTGCTGAAAGCCTCTAGTAGCTACAAGTCGAGCTTTGTACTGTCCATTACTTTTTGTTTTATAAATCCATTTAGTTTCAATTATTTGTTTGTTAACTGGAAAATCAACAATGTCCCATGCACCATTTTTCTATAGGCTTTTCAATTCTTCTTTCATAGCATCTTTTCACTTCCTTGAGTCTTCACAGTTTATTGCTTCTTCATAATTCTCTGGGGATATAACATTGCTGTAAGTTACATCAATATTGTATTCATCAAACCTTTTTGGTAATATCTGCTGTCGCTTGGGACGGATTCTATCTTGCACCTCTTGAATCTCTTCTTCTTCTGGATCTTCTTTATCTTCTTCACTATTTTCATATTCTTTTACTACTTCTTTCTCTTCTTGTAGTTCTTCATCATTTGCATCCAACAACCTAATACTTTTTGTATTGCTCTCAATAAACTGTACATGTCTGCTGACTATTACTTCATTATTAATTAATATTTTATATCCTTCATCAGTATACCCTACCAAAGTTCCATTATTAGCTTTATAATCTAGTTTAGACATCCTGCGTTCTTCCAGGATTCTAACAAAAGCTTTACTTCCATAAAACTTAAAATTTGATAAATCAGTGCAATATAGTATAAGGTGTGTTCCCTCGGAAGAAGAATTTCCGTCATGTTCTGCGCACCTTCCAAAACGCCGCCATATTGCCAATCATATGTTTAATGTTTTGAATAAATGTCATAACTCATAACCTACATAACCAAAACCTACTCGTAATCGTTTATTTTTCTAATAAATTGTGAACTCTGAACATTGTATTTTGTGAGAACATTAAGTGAAAGTGTTTTTATTGTTACATAAAGATTTTGTCTTTTGTTTTCGTTTCAAAATCAGTTATTTTTTAACGGGTGTTATAAGTACAACGTAGCTTTGAGCAAGTTGTACATATTTCGTACCCTCTTCAAAATAAAACTATGCTCAAACACTTAAATTGAAAATTTATCTTGTCGTGAAAACATAGTCATTCGCATAGTAAATTTACCTTAAAACTAAACATTTATGTTACCCTTCTTTTCAGCAATTAATTCAAAACCATCACCTACCTTTACCTTTATGGGATCCTAAAACTTTACAGTTTTATGAAAATATGTATCTGTGTTCACTATATGGTCTAAACATCCACTGTCAAGCAGCCATCTTAAACTTCCTTCTTCTTCTATTGACTGTTCTTTCTTTGAAACTAAAACTTCTACTTGGAAAGAAAATTGTTCATCTTGAACTGTTGTATTTCCTGCGTTGTGGTCACTACTGCTACGGTAGTTTGAATTTCTAGGTGGATGGTAATTGCTTCTCTGGGTGTATTCTCTTGGCCGAATACTTCTGCAATATTTCTGTTTATGTCCTATGCGGTTGCATCTATAGCATCGTTTTACTGAGCCTTGTTGTTTTGTAGATGTTTCTGTTGTGGGGTACTATACTGTTTTGGCCATCCTCTGTAAGATTCTGATTTGTTAACGCTGAATGCTTGTGAAGCTTTCATATTGCTATTACTTTCCTTCTTTTAAAAATCCAATAATAATTTTGATTTAACATATTCTGTAGTTTTTTCTTTATCTGGGAGTGCATCCACTATATCTACAATGTGTGATAAATTCTCAAGGAGTGTGAGTACTAAGTAATTTAGTTTATCTACCTCTTTAACATGTTGTTCAGCATTTTTTAATTCATTTATTAATTTTTCAAAATCATTGAAAAACTCAATTGGATTTTCCGTTTGATTCAGTTTCCTTTCTAGTAGTTTTCTTCTACAGAGTAGCTTCAAAGCACTGTTTTTTAATTGGTAGGTCTCGTCTAGTTTCTTTATCATTTTTCTCGCCGTTTCTTGAGAGATTATCAGCTCTAGTTGGGTATTTGATGTATTGTTATCTATGTTATTCTTTGCCCTTAATTCTTTCCGCCTTCATTCTTCTTCGCTTATTGTGGTCGGTCTAGACTCACTGAGAAGTACTTCCTTGCATGCCTTCCTTCATTTCTAAAAATAGGCTCAGTCTAAACTTCCACTTATCATACCCGCTCCATCGAAGATGTGTAGAACCAGTTCGTACTTTTTAACATTGCCCATATTATTGTATATTTCTTAGCTTTCGTTTTTTTCAAAACTTCACACGTGATTATAACCTCACTTTGTTCTAACCTTCTTCGGCAAACTTAATTTTCATAACCAATAACCACGCTCTGCTACCATGTTAAAAATAAGCTTGTGGTTATGAAAATTATTCTTGTTCTATTAATGTTATTTATTACTACTGGTACAGTATTACAATTATTAACACTATTACATGAATCTAACAGTAACATTTTTATTAAACGTGGCGAACATACATACTATAGGTTTGTTTCAACCCAGCAGAAAACCGTACATCGTATGATATTCGTCGCGCACTAAGAAATGATCGTTCCAACCAAAAGTTTACGATGTCTTGTACGGTCTAATTAGCGATCCAACCAAAAGGTGTACGATTCTGAAACCGATTTCTGTACCGTCATTCCAATCCTTGGTCTCTCGAAGAAATCGTTTGGATTGACCTGCGTAGTTCGCTTATAATTCCACTCTTGCATGCAATTTTTGTTGGGTTAGGTTCTGATATTTTCAAAGAGCATTGACAGATAACCTTATAAATTATATATCAATGAGGCTTATTTTTTTCTACATACTACTTGCATTATGAGTAAAGTGATTGTTTCTCTGATTTATCGTCGAGTGAGGATGATTCAGAATTTATTCTAAATGAAGTAAAAAATGAAAATTATTTAGGTAGGTTTTTTTCTATACAATGTATTGTTTTTAAAAATATATCGGTTGTAATGATTTTTTTTTAAATTTCTTGCAGAACATACGGTGACTAGTTACTCTGTAGAAGTATTTTTCGAACATTTCTCTCCAAAGAACTTGTGAATGAAATTTCTGAAAGGTTTGAAACTAGCCTTCACCACAATTAACAAATGGGACAGTTTGGAAATTTTTCTGCTCAACATCAAGTAAATAATTAGAATCTGTTTAAAACATAAAACAGAAGCAGTTATTGACTCTATTCAGTGATTTTGATATTCAAAGAGTTACTATTGTTTTAGATACTTATATATCTATGGTATATTGGACATCAATGATCAAGTTTTCGCGATGTGGCAGATCTATTTGATATATCCCTTAGCTCTGTAAATAGAATTCTCATACGAGTTACATTGTTTTTAAGCAATTTATCTCCAGATCTTATTAAATGGCCAGATGAAAATGAGAAGAGGATTAGCGAAGAACATTTTAGGATAAATGGATTCCCCAACATTATAGGGGCAATTGATGGTTGTCATATTAAACTTGACAAACCTGATAACGATCCTGATTCATATATAAACAGAAAAGGATATTATTCAATTCAAGTGAGTAAATAAATGTATTTTATATAATTTTGGCAAACTTAAAATCTATCTATATCTAATATATTGTGTGTGATCACAGAAGAAAATTCATCGATAATTAATTGGATTTCCAGGATCAGTTTATGATAGTCGTGTTTTATCCTCTTCAAACCCTTTTGTTAACCCCATATAAAGATAGAGGCAACCTTACAAGAAGACAACGAAAGTATAATGTAAAATTGTCTAAAAATCGATATATTATAGAACATTACTTTGGTATATTAAAACAAAAGTTTCGTCAACTTTATCATCTTAAGATAAGAGGTATTAGATTTATGGGTCATTTTATTCAAGCAGCTTGTGTTCTGCACAACATTGCAATAGAGAAAGACTTGATTACAGCAGATGCAGATGTCCAAGTTCATATCGATAATATCTTTCCTCATGAAGATCAAGATGTTGATGAAGATGGTGAAAATGTTGAATTGGGCATAATTAGAGATAGAATAGCTTATACATTACCATCATAGAATGATTTATCATGCACCACGTTTAATTAAGATGTTTGTATAACATATCAATAAAAATCATAAAAACCATAAACAGTATGTTTTATTAATTAGAAAACCTAACAGAACGTAACCAGTACTAAATAAATTATAAAATTTCAAATATGTAAATAAAAAAAATATCTCCTTATGTTATTAACAAAAATTAAAAATAACTTTACGAAATGGTACAACAGAAATAAAATGTTAAGTGTAAAATAAGTACCTACATGAATGTCATTAAAAATAACTTTACAAAACAGTGAAACAGAAATAAAATGTTGAGTGTAAAATAAAAATTAACTACATAAATATAATAGAACATAAAAAATTACAAGAGAGGAACTGAATTACAACGACAATCCTTTTTCACAAGTTCCCAGAGTATTAGATTTTTCTCCTCAATTAGCCTGTTAATTTTCTTTGAAAATTCTAAACGTTCTCGGCAAATTTTTAGTTTTTCTTCATAATATAATTTTCTATCCAATCTTAGATACTGCAGTGTTGACTGTTTTTTAACAGGCCGTGTTTTTTTTAGTTTTACTTTTGTTTGTGTTGGTGGAACATCAGGCTCATTGTTTCAGTGTTTTCATTTAATAATTCTTCATCACAGGTGTCAACTATATTATTATCCATTGTTTCATTGGATAATATGAGTTCTGGATATACATTTTTCTTTTTTCCGAATATATCATCCATTTCCGTTTCATATTCAAAATACTTTCATCCTCTACCTAAATCAAAATAATTTTTGAATTTGCTATCATCTAAATCGACTAATTGGTTTATTAATTTGTATAAAATATTTACCAGTCTTATTTTTATTATCGACAAACTTCTAATAGTTTCGTTCTAAAACACGCCATCTATTGATGCAATTATTTGATTCCACCTTAACATTTGATAAATTTAGTTCTCTTGCAATTATCTGCCACATTACTTTAGCATTTTTAATTTCCAGTGTTCCCACTTTATTTTTGTATTTTGGAATGTTCTGAGGTAAATGGATTAGGTTCACAGATAATGTACTCCTGAAGCTCTAAAATGTAGAAACTGGCTTGATTGAAATATCGTCCCATTTTAAATTATCGACAACTTACCATTCAATACGTTCATTTCGAAGTTTTTAAAATAATAAAGGTTAGGCCAAAGAATACAGTTGTTGGTGTATTAGGCAATCCAAACCACGCGACTTTTTAGCTGTCAATATGGCCGCGACGGTCAAACATTGGATTCAGTACCGTAAGCTTTAAGGATTTCATTCATCTTTAGAAAGCTGCGGAGTTTTATTGTTATAAAACGGTTTACTTTGTATTCTGTGGAGGTTTAAGGTGTTTTGTAGTGTTTGAGAAGGACAATTTTCCAATTTTAAGATGGAGAGTGCTTATTTTAAATCGTTATTAGTGGAAAATCCAGATGTTGGCAAAAGGTATGCTGGATATCCCGTGATTTGTTTTCTGTACTTAATGCTGAGGATTTCTTTCCTATTCTACAGGTATCAGCAGAAATTGAGGATAATAAATCTCTTAGATCCATACACTGTTGATATGGAGAGCCTCAACACTTCCATTGATGGTGTTCCCCCAATTACAAATATGGATATTGTTAGTTATTTAGTTCTAACACCAGCTTCTATACAAAGGAATGAATTAGAGCATACAAGAGTCTACAAGCCTACAAATATTTTGAATCTGGCTTTGTTATAGAGGCAGGAACCAAAAGGATTACTGATTTGTTCGTGTTAATGGGAAAGGTATGTAATCTTTTAATGTTCATTAGGTACGTTTGTTGTATTATGAAATATGTATTACATCAGAATCTTATGATTTTATATTGATTATTGTTAACTTATATTGGGCATTTATTTCAGGTAAAACATTCCCAGCGGCTTAGTGCAAAACTATTAAAAGTATGGCGTATTGTTGGCAATGGTGGTGATATACATACAGCACACTGTACATGTATGGCTGGTAATAGTTAAGCATGCAGTCATATTGGGGCAATACTTTTTGCTGCAGAATATGCTTACAAAAAGAAGGAAGAAGTATCATGCGCTGATGTACGTTCTCTTTGGGCAGTGCCTGCAACTTCACACCAAATACCCATTGTGCCAGTGCGAGACATGGACTGGGGAAGGCCATTTACCAGAGTAGACCAAATAGAGCTCCCATCTCTTACCTCAGGCGAAATAAAAGATATTTTGCAAGATATATCTGATGCAGAAGAAACATCTGTACTGATCAGGATTTTGGAGCCATTTGTCCAAAAGGTAGCTAAAGATGCAACTACATTACTATCGTCTGTTCTAAGACATATTTATGATGAAAATAATTTGAAGAAAACCCATTCAGAGCTTATGCTTATTTCAAAAAAAATTATCATTGATGTAAATAGGGAACAAAGGAATATGATAGACAAAGTAACAAGAAATTAGACTGCAAACCAGAACTGGTATATTCAAAAAGCTGGAAGAATAACAGCTTCAAAATTTAAAATGGTTTGTAGGACAAACAAAAACAAACCATCCTTATCATTGATAAAATCGATTTGCTATCCCACTAAAATCCTTTTTAATACTTTTTAATACAAAATCAATTCAGTGGGGATTGTCACATGAAAATGATGCTATTGAACTGTACAGAATAAAGATGGAAAAAGAAAACCATGTTTCATTAACTATTATTGAAGTAAGACTCATAGTAAGCACTAGGTGGCCACAGTTTGGAGCATCTCCAGACAGACTAGTATTATGTGAGTGTTGTCAAGGTGGATGTGTAGAAGTGGCACTTTCTGCAAATAAAACAGTGTTGTATTTTTTATAAATAAATGTAGAACTAAGTTAGCCTTTCATTAATTATTGTAAGGAATTATATATGTATTTGGAATGATGTAATGACTATATAAATGATTGTTTTTTGTCGATGTTGTTTTGTGAAATTGTTTCTATGACCTTGGGTGTTTTATTTTTTAGTTTTTTTGGTTATTGGAAAAAATAAACTGTTATATAAGAGTTTGTCCCTAAAGTGTGTGACATTTAATGCATTAGAAGAACAATTATTTTGCACTGCAAAATATAAATTTTATTTCATTTTGACAAGTGTACATTACAATACATATTTCTAATTTTAATATGAGTAAAATCAATGAACTGCAGCCTCATTGTTCAAAGATTTTGATCTTATTGACAATTACTTAATGGATATTTACCTTACTAGTCCGGTAAGTACACTTTTACAGTACGGGTGAGATGTTTACGGAATTTCGAAACGAGTACTGTGAAAGTTTACCGGACGTGTGACGTACAACATTTTATTTCATACTGCTAAAAAACACAAAAGAACAGTGAAAAAATTAAATATTAGTATATTTATCGGCGTTCGCTATTTTTGGAATTTGCATTCAATGCCAAGATAGCTGGCCTGTAGTTGGTACCCATAGGAATATAATATAGTTTTTAAATAATACGATACTCTCAGCGATTGTCATTATCCGATTTTCACGAAATGGCTCAAGATCAATTCATTCCTGAGGACATTTTGCGCAAATCTCATGAAGCCACGGGGCATCTGATACCCAACAAATCGTCGTCCCGTTATGACAAAGAATTTAAGCTTTTTTGTCGATGGAAAATGGACAGCAACGTTACTATTGTGAATGTGTAATGTAATTGTATTTTTTAGACTTGGTGAGTAATTTTATATAGCTTTTAAGGCAGTTTAATAATAAAAAAATATAGTGCCACTTTTGTTTATTATAATATTGAATTTTTTATAGTCGAACAAATTCAAAAGCTCGTCACTCTGGTTAAAATATTCAATGGTTAAGTCAATGCTGCTAGTTCTCGAAAATTTGGATATTTCCTAAATTGAAAAATTTTCTAAAGAAACAGGCAGTTGGATATCAGCCAACTAAGTCGAAAATTTTGACATTGGAAGAATTAGACAGGTTTATGAGGGAATATCTTTTGATCAAGGTGAGATCATTTATGGAAACAAAAAGAAGGTTGAGCCTTAGGTTCTAAAATAGATGATTTTTTAGGTTACAGCTGTTTGGAATTACGGGTGGATGCCGTCGGGAGGAGCTTTACGCAATGAACCTTAAGGACATAGAGGATACTGGAACACAGCTAGTCGTTACTATACCCCAAACAAAAACAAACCAAAGGAGAGTTTTTACCGTAATAAATCAAAGTTACATAGAAAAGTAGAAAACATATTTAGAATTGCGACTGAAGAATGTAGGTCTAGAGTACCTTTTTATTGCATATCGTAAAGGCAGGTGTATTTCACAAAGGGTGGGCATTCATTCTGTTGCAGATGCTCCTAAAAAAATTTCGAAATTTCTGGGGCTGTCTGATGCAGATAAGTATACGGGGCATTACTTCAGAAGAACATCTGCCACAATACTGGCTGATGCTGGAGCCGATCTTTTGGTGCTTAAAAGACACGGGGGATGGAAAAGCTCTTCGGTGGCAGAAAAATATATCGAGGATTCAATCGAGGAGAAAAACAGGGTATCCCGCATGATACAACATGGTGAAAACTTTGTTGAAGTGCTAAAACAAAAAAGTGGAAATTTGTCAGCAAGTAGCAACTCTTTGATAAATAATTCATTTAATGAAATTCCTGGAATCCATATTCATAGGAACGAAAATATAACCGTTAATATTAATATAGGTAATAAGAAAGTTCTGTTCATTGTTTTGCTGTTGAATTTCAATAAATGTATATTCATACTTTTGAAGCATAACTGAGTTTTTATTAGTTTTTAATATGTAAAAGCCTGTAAAATTTCATTACGGGATAGTAGCACGTAATATTTCATTACGTGCTACTATCCCGTAAAAGTCTATTTTCCGGATTGAAATCAAGTACGTAAAGGTATGTTTTAGAGTACAGTATGAAATAAAACTATATTACTACAATGACACTTCGTACATAAACGTTATAAATATTATGAAGAGACAAGAATTATTACTAATTTAAGTACAAATCAAAACTAAAACATTCATTAAATGTAGAGAAATAATAAAAGTTGCAAAGTAATATATACTAAATGTTTAGCTTTAAAACTAAAACATAAATACTTAAGCATCATAGCCTTCTATATAATAGAACAGGATGTATAAACAGATATACTTTTAATTATTAAAACTATGAAGGAATTATAGGTGGAGAAAGATTAACCATTGCACTCCTTGGCTCTTACCTCTAGTAAAAGCAGGAATAACTAACTTTGCCTGCAATACTCCTAATGTCTCTGAGATTAAAAAACTCCTATCTGTTATAGGTAGAGAAAGATTAACCATTGCACTCCTTGGCTCTTACCTCTAGTAAAAGCAGGAATAACTAACTTTGCCTGCGATACTCCTAATGTCTCTGAGATTAAAAAAACTCCTATCTGTTATCACTATATCACCTGGTTCAATTTTGTCACAAAAACTACTATGCTCCACAATAGCATTATCTGATGTACGACCTCCCCAAGCATCACTTACATAGTACACAAAACCTTGTGGTGTTATTCCAATTAAAAACTTTATTGTCTGATGATGCTTATAATTAGACCAGCACTGCTGCTGTGTCAGTAAATGAGCAGGTCTTTCGATAAAAACTTCAAAACAATCCAAAATGACAGTTGTTTTAACAAGAAACGTTTCATTGAAACAATATGATACAGTATTTAAATTTCGCTGATCTGGCCATATGATTAAGGATTTAAATTTGTTGTACACAATATTCAATATCTGCTCAAAATAGGTAGATGCAGTGGATGCAGAAATTTTAAACCTATAGGCTGAATCTTTATAATGTAAACGTAGTCTTGATTTAATTAAAGTCAACAAAAGTTGATTAAAGCTGCTCAATGCTGTAGTGCTAGTTGCACAAAGAAATGGTTCTACTCTTTTGAAAATTATCATTACCATTTTAAATTCAAACCCTGTATAATATTTCCACTTTCCATCATCGGATTCATCATCCAAAAGACCAATAGGTGAATTTTCTACTTTCAACTCTAATGCTTGCATTTTTTTGGAACCAAATTCATAATGGTCTAATATGATTGAAAGATCAGTCATTGTAAAATAAGTCTGCGTAGTCACCCCAGTATCCATACATTCAATTTGATCATCCTGGGACTGTTGAAGCATTTCATCAATATCCATGACCTGTTGACAAAGTAATTAATTATAACAATTTTCAGCAACTATCAATACATAACTTTACATTGCTATTACTAAAAATTAATGTTCTTTTTAACAAAATGAAGTGTGCAAATCATGCTCATAGAGTATCTTTTCTTGACCAGGAAGATCAGCTAAACATATCCCAATCAATTGTCATTAAGCTCTTGAGACAATTTACATAAAAAAGGACTACTATTAATTATTTTTTACCTTAGTGTCAGTCAGTTTTGTCCTTTTATCTCTGCGATTATTTCTGAACATCTGCAGCCCTTTTTTTACTTTCTGAGACACATGTCTCATATGTTGAGATGGTACCTAGTCAGGGTGGTCTTTATCTTCGAGGGCAGCAGGTTTACCTAAAATGAGTTATTACCTACTTGAGTACAAACTACGTATACTAGGAGCTAGGAGAGTTGATATAATATTTGATAAGAAGCCTAGTTATAAAGTGTCTACTGCAAACTTTCTGGTGTTTCAATATAGTTTCGGTCAGATCGTCTCTCTTTATTGCTGCAATCCATGCAGCCCTGCGAAGTTTGGTCGAATCGTTTTTCTCCGTTAAAAACCTGTGTTTTGTCTCTGCGAGAACGCGATAAAACGAAACTTCATCACGATAAGAACGGCTTCCACAACCAACTACAATACATATCGAAGGCATTTCACAAGACAAACACTACACTATTTAAAAACCACAATTTACAGCCAAAAAAAAACAAAAAGAAAATCAATGAAATGTTGGTTAAATAAACACACTCTACAGTATCTTTGTTATTTATTTGACCGTCGCCGCCATATTGAATTTATTTTGACAGGTTGTTGGATTGTCTAATAGAACATATTAGGTACATATATAACTATTAACTTATCGTAATTAGTTCAGGATGGCTTTCAAACATAAAAATAAAAGTTATTATTACAGACAAATCAAAAGTCAGTGTAATGAGATGCTTAACTTACTCGATTAAGACGACTTGGATAGGCAACAAAAACCGGTAATTTCCTTTAAGAAAACTTCGGTTATCAGTGATGATGGACACCACATACAAAAAACAGCTGTTGATACTGTAAATTTAAATGATGCTGAAGATACACTGCAACATTCAGCGATAACGAAAATCCAGCTAGAGCCGAGAGTGTAAGAGATAGTGGTGATATAGAATCATCAGCTTATGATTCTTCTAGTGATGATAACCAAACTATTAGTGAAAGTATCCCAATTGAAGCTAAAAAGTTTTCGCAGAATTGGTCAATAAGGAATAATATTACCCATAGAGCGCTTTCAGAACTTCTAACATGGTTTTCAACTAATCCAGATCTAGAAGATTTGCCGTTGTGTGCTAGAACACTTTTAAAAGCTCCAGTTTCTAATAAAATCATAGCAATGGGTAACGGAGACTTCTATTATTTTGAACTTGAAGATAAGTTAAAATCACTAGCCAAGAACTTTAAAATTGTGAGTGATAGTTAAGAGTTGGATATTGGTGGGGTAAGTGCGGAGTAAAATTTATAAAAGTTAACTTTCTCAAAGTCTCATTGATGTAAATAGGGAACAAAGGAATATGATAGACAAAGTAACAAGAAATTAGACTGCAAACCAGAACTGGTATATTCAAAAAGCTGGAAGAATAACAGCTTCAAAATTTAAAATGGTTTGTAGGACAAACAAAAACAAACCATCCTTATCATTGATAAAATCGATTTGCTATCCCACTAAAATCCTTTTTAATACTTTTTAATACAAAATCAATTCAGTGGGGATTGTCACATGAAAATGATGCTATTGAACAGTACAGAATAAAGATGGAAAAAGAAAACCATGTTTCATTAACTATTATTGAAGTAAGACTCATAGTAAGCACTAGGTGGCCACAGTTTGGAGCATCTCCAGACAGACTAGTATTATGTGAGTGTTGTCAAGGTGGATGTGTAGAAGTGGCACTTTCTGCAAATAAAACAGTGTTGTATTTTTTGTAAATAAATGTAGAACTAAGTTAGCCTTTCATTAATTATTGTAAGGAATTATATATGTATTTGGAATGATGTAATGACTATATAAATGATTGTTTTTTGTCGATGTTGTTTTGTGAAATTGTTTCTATGACCTTGGGTGTTTTATTTTTTAGTTTTTTTGGTTATTGGAAAAAATAAACTGTTATATAAGAGTTTGTCCCTAAAGTGTGTGACATTTAATGCATTAGAAGAACAATTATTTTGCACTGCAAAATATAAATTTTATTTCATTTTGACAAGTGTACATTACAATACATATTTCTAATTTTAATATGAGTAAAATCAATGAACTGCAGCCTCATTGTTCAAAGATTTTGATCTTATTGACAATTACTTAATGGATATTTACCTTACTAGTCCGGTAAGTACACTTTTACAGTACGGGTGAGATGTTTACGGAATTTCGAAACGAGTACTGTGAAAGTTTACCGGACGTGTGACGTACAACATTTTATTTCATACTGCTAAAAAACACAAAAGAACAGTGAAAAAATTAAATATTAGTATATTTATCGGCGTTCGCTATTTTTGGAATTTGCATTCAATGCCAAGATAGCTGGCCTGTAGTTGGTACCCATAGGAATATAATATAGTTTTTAAATAATACGATACTCTCAGCGATTGTCATTATCCGATTTTCACGAAATGGCTCAAGATCAATTCATTCCTGAGGACATTTTGCGCAAATCTCATGAAGCCACGGGGCATCTGATACCCAACAAATCGTCGTCCCGTTATGACAAAGAATTTAAGCTTTTTTGTCGATGGAAAATGGACAGCAACGTTACTATTGTGAATGTGTAATGTTATTGTATTTTTTAGACTTGGTGAGTAATTTTATATAGCTTTTAAGGCAGTTTAATAATAAAAAAATATAGTGCCACTTTTGTTTATTATAATATTTAATTTTTTATAGTCGAACAAATTCAAAAGCTCGTCACTCTGGTTAAAATATTCAATGGTTAAGTCAATGCTGCTAGTTCTCGAAAATTTGGATATTTCCTAAATTGAAAAATTTTCTAAAGAAACAGGCAGTTGGATATCAGCCAACTAAGTCGAAAATTTTGACATTGGAAGAATTAGACAGGTTTATGAGGGAATATCTTTTGATCAAGGTGAGATCATTTATGGAAACAAAAAAAAGGTTGAGCCTTAGGTTCTAAAATAGATGATTTTTTAGGTTACAGCTGTTTGGAATTACGGGTGGATGCCGTCGGGAGGAGCTTTACGCAATGAACCTTAAGGACATAGAGGATACTGGAACACAGCTAGTCGTTACTATACCCCAAACAAAAACAAACCAAAGGAGAGTTTTTACCGTAATAAATCAAAGTTACATAGAAAAGTAGAAAACATATTTAGAATTGCGACTGAAGAATGTAGGTCTAGAGTACCTTTTTATTGCATATCGTAAAGGCAGGTGTATTTCACAAAGGGTGGGCATTCATTCTGTTGCAGATGCTCCTAAAAAAATTTCGAAATTTCTGGGGCTGTCTGATGCAGATAAGTATACGGGGCATTACTTCAGAAGAACATCTGCCACAATACTGGCTGATGCTGGAGCCGATCTTTTGGTGCTTAAAAGACACGGGGGATGGAAAAGCTCTTCGGTGGCAGAAAAATATATCGAGGATTCAATCGAGGAGAAAAACAGGGTATCCCGCATGATACAACATGGTGAAAACTTTGTTGAAGTGCTAAAACAAAAAAGTGGAAATTTGTCAGCAAGTAGCAACTCTTTGATAAATAATTCATTTAATGAAATTCCTGGAATCCATATTCATAGGAACGAAAATATAACCGTTAATATTAATATAGGTAATAAGAAAGTTCTGTTCATTGTTTTGCTGTTGAATTTCAATAAATGTATATTCATACTTTTGAAGCATAACTGAGTTTTTATTAGTTTTTAATATGTAAAAGCCTGTAAAATTTCATTACGGGATAGTAGCACGTAATATTTCATTACGTGCTACTATCCCGTAAAAGTCTATTTTCCGGATTGAAATCAAGTACGTAAAGGTATGTTTTAGAGTACAGTATGAAATAAAACTATATTACTACAATGACACTTCGTACATAAACGTTATAAATATTATGAAGAGACAAGAATTATTACTAATTTAAGTACAAATCAAAACTAAAACATTCATTAAATGTAGAGAAATAATAAAAGTTGCAAAGTAATATATACTAAATGTTTAGCTTTAAAACTAAAACATAAATACTTAAGCATCATAGCCTTCTATATAATAGAACAGGATGTATAAACAGATATACTTTTAATTATTAAAACTATGAAGGAATTATAGGTGGAGAAAGATTAACCATTGCACTCCTTGGCTCTTACCTCTAGTAAAAGCAGGAATAACTAACTTTGCCTGCAATACTCCTAATGTCTCTGAGATTAAAAAACTCCTATCTGTTATAGGTGGAGAAAGATTAACCATTGCACTCCTTGGCTCTTACCTCTAGTAAAAGCAGGAATAACTAACTTTGCCTGCGATACTCCTAATGTCTCTGAGATTAAAAAAACTCCTATCTGTTATCACTATATCACCTGGTTCAATTTTGTCACAAAAACTACTATGCTCCACAATAGCATTATCTGATGTACGACCTCCCCAAGCATCACTTACATAGTACACAAAACCTTGTGGTGTTATTCCAATTAAAAACTTTATTGTCTGATGATGCTTATAATTAGACCAGCACTGCTGCTGTGTCAGTAAATGAGCAGGTCTTTCGATAAAAACTTCAAAACAATCCAAAATGACAGTTGTTTTAACAAGAAACGTTTCATTGAAACAATATGATACAGTATTTAAATTTCGCTGATCTGGCCATATGATTAAGGATTTAAATTTGTTGTACACAATATTCAATATCTGCTCAAAATAGGTAGATGCAGTGGATGCAGAAATTTTAAACCTATAGGCTGAATCTTTATAATGTAAACGTAGTCTTGATTTAATTAAAGTCAACAAAAGTTGATTAAAGCTGCTCAATGCTGTAGTGCTAGTTGCACAAAGAAATGGTTCTACTCTTTTGAAAATTATCATTACCATTTTAAATTCAAACCCTGTATAATATTTCCACTTTCCATCATCGGATTCATCATCCAAAAGACCAATAGGTGAATTTTCTACTTTCAACTCTAATGCTTGCATTTTTTTGGAACCAAATTCATAATGGTCTAATATGATTGAAAGATCAGTCATTGTGAAATAAGTCTGCGTAGTCACCCCAGTATCCATACATTCAATTTGATCATCCTGGGACTGTTGAAGCATTTCATCAATATCCATGACCTGTTGACAAAGTAATTAATTATAACAATTTTCAGCAACTATCAATACATAACTTTACATTGCTATTACTAAAAATTAATGTTCTTTTTAACAAAATGAAGTGTGCAAATCATGCTCATAGAGTATCTTTTCTTGACCAGGAAGATCAGCTAAACATATCCCAATCAATTGTCATCAAGCTCTTGAGACAATTTACATAAAAAAGGACTACTATTAATTATTTTTTACCTTAGTGTCAGTCAGTTTTGTCCTTTTATCTCTGCGATTATTTCTGAACATCTGCAGCCCTTTTTTTACTTTCTGAGACACATGTCTCATATGTTGAGATGGTACCTAGTCAGGGTGGTCTTTATCTTCGAGGGCAGCAGGTTTACCTAAAATGAGTTATTACCTACTTGAGTACAAACTACGTATACTAGGAGCTAGGAGAGTTGATATAATATTTGATAAGAAGCCTAGTTATAAAGTGTCTACTGCAAACTTTCTGGTGTTTCAATATAGTTTCGGTCAGATCGTCTCTCTTTATTGCTGCAATCCATGCAGCCCTGCGAAGTTTGGTCGAATCGTTTTTCTCCGTTAAAAACCTGTGTTTTGTCTCTGCGAGAACGCGATAAAACGAAACTGCATCACGATAAGAACGGCTTCCACAACCAACTACAATACATATCGAAGGCATTTCACAAGACAAACACTACACTATTTAAAAACCACAATTTACAGCCAAAAAAAAACAAAAAGAAAATCAATGAAATGTTGGTTAAATAAACACACTCTACAGTAACTTTGTTATTTATTTGACCGTCGCCGCCATATTGAATTTATTTTGACAGGTTGTTGGATTGTCTAATAGAACATATTAGGTACATATATAACTATTAACTTATCGTAATTAGTTCAGGATGGCTTTCAAACATAAAAATAAAAGTTATTATTACAGACAAATCAAAAGTCAGTGTAATGAGATGCTTAACTTACTCGATTAAGACGACTTGGATAGGCAACAAAAACCGGTAATTTCCTTTAAGAAAACTTCGGTTATCAGTGATGATGGACACCACATACAAAAAACAGCTGTTGATACTGTAAATTTAAATGATGCTGAAGATACACTGCAACATTCAGCGATAACGAAAATCCAGCTAGAGCCGAGAGTGTAAGAGATAGTGGTGATATAGAATCATCAGCTTATGATTCTTCTAGTGATGATAACCAAACTATTAGTGAAAGTATCCCAATTGAAGCTAAAAAGTTTTCGCAGAATTGGTCAATAAGGAATAATATTACCCATAGAGCGCTTTCAGAACTTCTAACATGGTTTTCAACTAATCCAGATCTAGAAGATTTGCCGTTGTGTGCTAGAACACTTTTAAAAGCTCCAGTTTCTAATAAAATCATAGCAATGGGTAACGGAGACTTCTATTATTTTGAACTTGAAGATAAGTTAAAATCACTAGCCAAGAACTTTAAAATTGTGAGTGATAGTTAAGAGTTGGATATTGGTGGGGTAAGTGCGGAGTAAAATTTATAAAAGTTAACTTTCTCAAAGTCATATTTTTTATGTTATGTAGGAATAAGTTATGCTTCCTATGGCGATATAATTAGCGTGTTCGCAGTACATTTCTAAAGGGAAAAACTCGAAAAATTGATATATTGACAAACTTCAAGGAATTTTGAAAAAAAATCAACAGTTGTGCTCTTGCCCCATTAAATGAGGCAAGTGCGTAAACTGATATAAATACGTATATACGAATGTATTAGTTTACTTTGGGGCGAGACCGGAATCTTTATATCTTTAGAAACAAAACGGTTTAAAAATTTTTTCCATTCACTTTATTAAAAAAGTTACCTACCTACAGCGTTTTAAATGTTTTTTTTTAATACAAAACAAAATTATTTTTTTCTTAAAGAACAAGTAAAAAATACTTCATCACTCAACCTTATAACTGGAAAATGTTACTTGGAATTGAATTTCTCCCCTCCGACCTATGATGGGCGGTGGTAAGACAGAAACAATATCTTCTCGCCATATCTCACTTTTATCTTCAACTTGCGGATATTGAAACAATGTTAAATATTTAGTTTCAGACACTTTTCTTACAAACCTCACTACAGGTTCATATTTAATCTCAGTGATTTGCCCTACAAAAAACTTTTTTGTTTTCTTTGTACAAAACCTCACGACAATCCAGTCGCTCATTTTTGGTTCATGAGGAATATCTTTTCTCTCTTCTTCATATTCCTTTTCCTCATTTTCAATCATAGTTATTGTTTTTACTGGTTGATGTAGGCACTTTTATTTTAATGATAAACTTTTGTGGACTGTATTTCTTCAATTATTTAACATTAACCGTTAAGACGTGCTGCTACATCGAGAGCTATTAGAAGACTGGCTTGGCAGGGTGATATAACATTGATGCCAAATGTAACAAAAAGTCAAAATAAACTGAAACATGCAATTATGGCATTGGAAGCATTAACATTCCGCCGGCCTTGAAAGAATAAAGTTCTTACAAAATAAAAACTGAATTAAATACATAAAACTAAACATATTTATAAATAGGAAGTTATAGGCACTCAAATTCACTATTACTGTTAATATGAAAGTCATTCTTCTGTGGGTAAGACACATATTTTGTTAACTGAACGTCTAATCTCACCCTTGCTTGTTTTTAAGTCTACCACACGCACTACGCCATCTTATCCAGGATGCAACTTGATTACTCTTCCTAGCTGCCACTCCGCAACAAAAGAATGATTGTCTCCTTGGATCAAGACTAAAGAACCTATTGTCAGGAAGTCTGGACCCTTGGTTTTCCATTTCAGACGACATTGGAGTTGGGACAGATATTCCTTCTGCCAACGGATCCAATAATGGTGGACTAATGACTGCAGATGCTGGAACCTTTTTAATCTATTCATTGGCACATGTTGAAGAAACGGCTCTGGTATTGATTGGATGTTTCTGCCTGTCAGAAAATGCCCCGGAGTGAGGGCAGTGAGATCTTCTGGGTCAGCAGTAAGGGGGGATAAAGGTCGGGAATTCAGGATACCTTCTATTTGAATAAGGACAGTAAGATAATCCTCGTAAGTAAGACTATTGGTCCCGATGACTCTTTTTAAATGTGACTTGACGGCCTTAATACCAGCCTCCCATAAGCCGCCAAAGTTGGGAGCTCGGGCAGGAATAAAATGCCATGTTATATGACGCGAACTTAAATCATTGCCTATGCTTTCTAGATGTTGCTCAAGAAACTTATACAAATGTGACAATTCTCTACTTACGCCAATAAAATTAGTTCCGTTATCAGAATAAACGTTTACAGGTTGTCCCCTTCTGCCAATAAACCGCTTAAATACGGCCATGAAACCCTCAGAAGTAAGTTCTGTGACAAGATCTAAATGAATTGCCTTTGTGCTCATGCATATAAAAAGGCATAAATAAGCTTTTATTAATTTAGGAAATCGAGTTTTCCTATCCTTTATTAAAAATGGACCTCCGAAATCAATTCCCACGTTCAAAAATGGGGAGAAGGTATTGAAGCGAACGTCCGGGAGATCACCCATTAGATATGTAGCCGCTCTGGGTCGGGCTTTAATACAAATAATACACTTTTTTATAATTTTTTTAACCGCATGCCTAGAGGAGATGGGCCAATATTTTTCTATAACGTTGGATAAAAGCAATTGGACGCCACCATGAAACAATTTTTGATGCATATAAGTTATAATACGATCGGTTAAAATATGGGATCGTGGAATAATTATAGGGTGTTTCTTATCAAATGATTGATTTGACTTAGTCAAACGCCCACCCACTCGTATAATATCGTCTCTTAAAAAGGGATTTAAAGAAAGAATCGAACTTTTTTTGGGTAAGGAAACATTATTTATTAAGCATTTATATTCTACCGGAAATTGAAATTTTTGAACCTCTTTTATCAAAAAATGTTCTGCATTTTCTAAATCGCAAGGTTGTAAAATTTTAGTTTCTTTGATATAAGTACTGTTTCTAACTTTTGCTTTAAGGTTGTCGCAAAACCTAATTATATATGCCGTGACCCTCAGTACCTTTAAAAAACTAGAAAATTTATTTAGCAAATTATCAACTAATTCATTTGGTTTAATAGTTATAACCTTATTACTAATAATCTTGGATTCCGGTATTGTCACAGTATTGTCAACACCATCGGACAAATTCCAGGACGATATATCAGTAAAAAACCAAGGTGGACCATTCCACCATAACTTACTGGATATAAGACTATTCATCGAGCATCCACGAGATAAAATATCTGCAGGATTTTCAGCCGATCTTACGTGGTACCACTTTGACTTATCAGTTAAAGTCTGTATCTCACTTGTGCGATTGGAGACGAATGTTTTCCACCGATGTGGTTCCCCCTTTATCCAAGCGAGTGCTATCGTGGAATCTGAATAACAATAAATTTTGTCGAATTTTACGTTTAATGCGTTAGTTATAGTTTGTAGAAGTCGGGCTGCTAACAAGGCTGCACATAATTCCAATCGTGGCAACGATATCTTTTTTAAGGGCGCTACACGGGTTTTTGCGCAAAGCAGATTACTCGATATATTTCCGTTTGCATTTACACAACGAATGAACGCGCAAGCGCCATAAGCCTTTTCAGAGGCGTCGCAAAAAATATGAAGTTCTATGCTAATACAATCAGAAAATAAAACTTGTCTAGGTACTTGTAAACTCTTCAAGTATATTAAATCGTTTTTAAAGTCGTTCCATTTTGATTGTAAATATTGTGGTATTATTGTGTCCCATGAAATATTTAAAGACCACATTTCTTGCATGAACATTTTTGCTCGAATTATAAACGGTCCTAACAACCCCAATGGGTCAAATATTTGACTTATAGCCGATAAAATCAATCTCTTCGTATTATGAACCTGCTTATTATCGGTTATTGAATACATAATAGAATCATTTTGCGCATTCCAAAAAATTCCCAAAGTTTTGTTCAACTCGTTTTCTCCGAACGGTAAAATGTTCATCTCTAAACTTTTATGATTTTTTGTATTTTCTAATATATCTAAGTCGTTACTAAGCCATTTCCTGAGATCAAAACCCGCACTACTTAAGATTTCTACTATATCTTTATGAATTTTGAGTAATTCAACCTTTGAATCCGTTCCGGTCAACAAATAATCGATATAAAAATCGTTTTTTATTACTTGACTTGCTACAGGATGTGAATCTATATGCTGTTCTGCTAAAGAGTGTAAACATTTTATGGCCAAGTACGGTGAAGCCGCCATGCCAAATGTCACCGTATTAAGCTCATAGACGTCGATGTTTTTTGACGGATCTGGTCGCCATAATATTCGTTGAAAACTACGTTCATTTTCATCAATTAACACCTGACAATACATCTTCGAGATGTCCCCGGTCAATACGTGATAATATTTTCTAAATCTCAAAATAATTTCTAATAAATCGTTTTGTAGTTTTGGTCCTGTAAATTGAGCGTCGTTCAGACTGACCCCCGTATCTGACTTCGCCGAGGCGTCGAAAACTACGCGCAACCGAGTAGTTAAACTAGATGTTTTTATCACAGCGTGATGCGGCAAATAAAAAACCTTTTTTGAATGGTTGTCGTATAGCCTTGTGTCGCATAATCCTCCATGAATTTAATATAATCGTTTTTGATGCCGGGACTATTATTTAATTTCTTTTCTAATGATTTAAATCTAGTAATCGCCATTTCCCTACATGCACCTAAAGTTTGTATTTTTTCATTGAAAGGGATTTTTACAACGAACCGACCGTTTTTATTTCTACGCGTAGTTTGGCGGAAATACTTCTCGCAATATTCTTCCGCAGGAGATAATTTTGGTCGATCACCTTGTATTTTTTCTATGTTCCAAAACTGAACAAGTTGTTGGCTCAAAAAATCAGAATTTATATTTAAACACGCTACTGTTTTATGCTTATAATTATTATTAGAGGTTGTGGCTAATAAATTTCCCGCAACTATCCACCCAAATTGGGTATTCCTTAATATGGGTAAATTGGGACCTAATTCCATTTGACCCGTACATAATAAATTCCAAAAAAGTCCCGATCCTATCAAAATGTCTACTTCGCAATTTCTGTTAAATTTAGGATCTGCTAATTGTACGTCCGGTATATTCAACAATGTTTTATTGAATGATACTAATGGTAATTTTTCTGTAATATTCGGTAACACGAGACAATCTAACTGAGCTTGAAAATCATTATAACATGAGTGTACTTGAATTTGAATTTGTTTGTTTATATTTTCAAGAGCTTGACCGACTCCTTTCACGGCGAAATCCACCGACCGCGCTGTAATTCCTAATTTTCGATACATTTTCTCGGATATAAAATTACTTTGTGAACAGGACTTATATTTAACAATTGTTCACATTTATATATTGAATGAGGTTGGTGGCACAAATGGCATTCTATAGAATTTATTGAATTGGAAGTTGATGTAACAAATGTAGCTGAAATTTTTCTTATATTCTGTTGACTGTTTATATCCGCTGACATCTTTTCTAAAATCTCACATTTATTTTTTATAAACGTTTCTATATCCTGCATAGTAGCTTTTGTACCCGAAATTTTGTAAGATTCCCTTTTTGTAACAACGTCAAATTTAGATACGAGTATATAAATTATAAGTCTGTCCCATGCTTTTACCTCTTCGCTTTAAGAGCAGATAAATTGTTTGTTATTTGTTCGTACAAATTTCGCAAAGCGGTGGAAGATTCTTTTGTTATCGATGGACAATCAAAAATTTCTTGAATGTGATTGTGCGTTATTAAATTTTCATTTTCGTATCTTTCTATCATTTTAGACCACGCAATCGCGTAATTCGCATCTGTGACTTTAAGAGACTTAATAGTTTTGAGGGCTTCTGCTGATAGAGCCTGACGTAGGTAATAAAACTTTTGATAATTCGTTAATTGAACGTTACTGTCTACTAGACCCACAAATGCGTCCCTAAATTCATACCAAGAACCATACTGTCCATCGAAACGCGGCAATTGAATCGGAAGTAATTTTACTGATTCCCGATATGTCACATTATTATTACTGATATCTATCACTGAACCTACTAAAGATCTATTTGTTGAATGGGAACTACTGGAGTCCTCAAAAACTTTATCTATTACTGCTATTATGTTACCTACTAACTCGAAATAGTTATCCTCAAATTCTTGGATATCCTCGGAATCCTCCCCGTTCTCCTCCTCCGTAAGTATTTGAATATTCGTATCAATTTCTAAAAATTCATGATAGACGGGTTCGAACTTTTCGAGTCTATCCTGTAGACTCTTACATATACCGTCAGATAATTCATTCGTATTAATACTCTTAAAATAAGTTTTAAATTTAGTTAAGCGAGTCTTAATTATTTTTTTTGTTCTTAACTTACGAAGCTCATCCTCCATACCTAATTTCAAATAGAAGACAGGAAACAAAGGAAATAATAATAAAACAGAACGAACTTACAGGTTAGGTTAGGGTGATAAACTGCTGGACTTCCGCAAAATGGTTATTTCTAATTATTTTCACTTGCTATCAGTGGTGGAATGGAACAGCAACCTGAGCGAACTTGCCGGTAATCACTTGAATTTTAACTGCTAACTGCTGTATTTTAATTTCGATATTCAAAATCTTTTTGTTGATATTTGGCTCGTTTGGACCATGTTTTTACTGGTTGATGTAGGCACTTTTATTTTAATAATAAACTTTTGTGGACTGTATTTCTTTAATCATTTAACATTAACCATTAAGACGTGCTGCTACATCGAGAGCTATTAGAAGACTGGCTCGGCAGGGTGATATAACATTGATGCCAAATGTAACAAAAGGTCAAAATAAACTGAAACATGCAATTATGGCGTTTGTAGCATTAACAGTTATAAAGTCTTCATTCTCAGACTCGGAGCTAGAAATGTTTGGTTCGGTCGTTTCATTTTCGCTTGTTATTTTTTCTTTGTTTTCATTTCTTTTACGCTTCTGTTTTTTTGGATTTTTATATTTCTTTTGTAACCTTTTAGAAGCGGCCAAACATATCTTATTTTGTTTTTCCTCTTCTTGTTTTTTGGTTCGTTCAAGTTCAGCTTCCGCTGTAATAAGTTCCGCACCATTGCATATTTTACTCTTTTTCTGTTTCTCACTATTTTCCTTTTTCATGCACGCTAACATAAGATTTTCGAATGAAACAGCAGACGTTTCAGTTGAATTGTTGTTACATTTGGTACCTGATACATTATCCATAAAAGAAGCGGTACTTGTAGATGGGGCTTGAATACACACTTCAATTTCGGATATTTCCATTATTATATCGTCTAAAAATAGTAGATTAAAGTTACCTATTCCATATCAGTCAGCTAATAAAAATACCAATTAAAACATTACCTGCAAGTTCATTTGGGGCTTCGACAGAGGCAGCACTTAATGCAGAGGTAGAAGCAGTACTTGTCATATGGTTTTTTGGTCCACAAATGGAAGACTAACCTGGAAGACTAGCCCATATTTTTCCCAAGAATACAAAAAATTCGGCTTTTGGAAGTTTTTGACCAATATGCAATCTTTGCCATGATACCAGTAAAGGATCCCATCTGTCTTTAACTGCTTTCATTACCGACAAATCAAGCGGTTGGAGAATGTGGCTGCTATGCGGCGGTAGTTTTATAATCCTCACTTGAGTATCAATTGCCGTTTGGATAAGGTTTAGACTAACATGAGTTGCATGCCCATCAAAAAACAAAAGCGGCCGTTCAGTACCTATGGTTCTCAAAAAACTGTTTTTAAAATAGTTTTCAAAGATGTCGGTTTGCATCCATCCATTGGGTGAGGCAGCATAGATAGTTTCGGGAAATCCTTTTCCCTCTGGAGGCATCATATGTGTCCATATTTGCTTTCCTTTAAATATAATCAAAGGAGGGGCTTTTTCACCTCTCGCATTGCATGCAAAAAGCACCGATGTGTTTTCTGTGCCGGAAGTGCTTGTCGTCCTAGTCGCCTTGGCTCCTTTTTTTCCTACGACTTTGGTTTTTGACGGGTCGGAACAAAAACTTGTTTCGTCCAGATTCCAAATTAAATGTGGTTTGTTTTCAATACCAAGATTCTTGATAGTCTTTGAAACTAAATCAAAATAATTATTTATTATAAAAGGGTCAACACTCTTTCTTCTTGCTATCTCAACATTTTCCGGCTTTTTAACAGAAGGCTTATGAAGTTTCATAAAGGAAAACGGCCAGTCTTTTCCAGGAATACCATTCTGAAACGGAGTATTTAGTTGATTCGTTTTAACGTATTTGCCACTAAATACATTACTTCCATTCGTGAGAGACCAAACCCATGCTTTTCCATAGTGGTCAAACAATGAACTAATTTATTTTCGTCCTCTGCAGAAAGTGCTGTAGCACTGCCATATGAGGCTGACTTCTTACCTCTTCTTCCTTTAATGTGATCGAGTAGAGTATTTAGCGGAATTTTGTGTAATTTGCTTGCCGCATATGCAGAGTACCTTCCACTTTTAACATCTTCTATAGTCTGACGAAAAGTTTCCTTGGAATAATTCTTGCCTCTTTCAGATTCTCGAATATAATTTCGAACCATAATAATTATTATGAGTCTAACCTAAAACATAACACACTTTACCGCCAAAATTACACTGTGGGGCAAGTGCGTACTACTAAAATTACACTGTGGGGCAAGTGCGCACTACTACGCACTTTCCCTCGTATGCAGCTACGCTCTTACCCCATAACCTTTAAATAAGAGATCATATCAAAATAAACATTTTTTCAATTTTTCCCTAGTTATACGAAAAAACTGACTATTCCATTATATTCTACGTATTTAATAGTGTATGCTTACCAATTGTTTTATTTAAAACAACAAAAATTCAGCCTAATTTGTCACGACAAAATCACCGAGTACAACTATGCACGTCAAGGTTACAAACAATCAGCCGTTAAGGAAATTTTAAAACAACGACAAACAAGTCGGTCAGCGCCACCCTTTGTCAAGTAGCTCAGTAAACTTCTAGGTAGAATATCCTTATTATAGATTCCCTCTATTTAATAGGCTAAGACATTTTCAGGCTTATAACGCACTTGCCCCAAAAATGCTCTTGCCCCACCTGACCCTATATGGAATACTACTACACAAAAGTACACAGATATCGTTTTGGCCAATAGCTTGTAAGGTTAATTCATTCGAAAAATGTGGGCTGGTATTTCCTATTGCTATAGATTGTGGTCCCAATAAACCAGTTTTAAATGATTGTTTTTATGGATTTATAAATGAATTTCAAAATATTCAAAATTTGGGTTGTGTAATTGATGGAAAAATATATCCGGTATCTATTAAATCAGTATGTTGTGACACCCCAGCACGTTCATCTATAAAAAACACTGAAGGACATAACGGTTTTTCTGGTTGTGACAAGTGTATGGTACATGTTGTATCTAAAGACTATATGCACTCTTATGCGCAAATAACTTTTTCATTGGAGGGATGGAAGTCGGTTTTTTAGAATAGTAGACGATAAACTAGTAAAATTTGAATCTGAAATTAAATCAGTTAAATTACAACGGTCATGTGATTTTAACAGGAAGCAACGAAATATGGGCAGTTTTTGTTGCATATTGGACCTGTAATTTTGAAAGATTTGTTGCCATCTCATATTTATTCGAACTTCCTGATATTGAGTTTTGCCATGACTATATTATTGTCAAGTAGATTGAATTGTATAATTATTTTGCCAGTGAATTAAATTAGGTTTTGTCAAACATGCCATAACAATTTATGGTGAACAATTCTGTACATACAATTTACACAGTATGATGCAAAAAAATATGGAACTTTAAATTCAATCAATTGTTTTTATTTTGAAAATTTTTATACTCTCTAAGAATAAAGCTGAGGAAATCAAATTATTCTCTGCAAGGAGAATGATGTGATTAATATTTTAGATAAAGGAAAAAGCGAACCCTTTGTTCAAAATTTAGTAACCAATTTAGACAACGTATCCTATGATATTCTTGAAAAATATTGTAAATACAGTTTTTAAAAAAATATATAATCACAAGTAAGGGTGGTGGTAGATGCTATTCGTCCAGAAGCTCTGAGAGCATAATCCTGGACTAGAGACGACGTTGATTAGATGTAGAGATGTCGCTGATATCGCACTCTTAGCATTTCCTTTACTGAGGCTAATGTATTGGTGTGGTATCAACGTAGTCTCTAGTCCAGGATTATGCTCTCAGAGCTTCTGGACGAATAGCAACTACCTTGTGCTGATGAGGCGCAAAAACGCCGAATCCGGTCTACAAGTGATGTTTGTTAGCGCTTAAATCACATATCGGCGCCTCTGTGTGAGGCGCATGCGTCTTAACAGAGTATGCGCAAGCAGTATGGCGAAGAGAAGGCAGACAGACGCAAGTAGTTCCCACGTAACACGTTATACATGTTCACGTTGTTTTTTTTTTATTTTATGTTGCAAGTTTTTTTGTATTAAAGTATTTTGTTAAGTATAGTGAATCATTCACTTTGGTCCTTCGAACAAGTGAAGTCACGAAGCACGAACAGTTTTTGGTCCTAGACGAGCAGAATTTTGGCCAGCAACAAGTGGAATTCTTTGTAATCACGTTCCCCGCCATTTTCTAAGCGAAGAAAACCACGACCCAGCACGGAAACACGACCACGAAATCAAAGATAAGTCCTTATTTTTATTTTTTCCTTTTTTTGATATCTCAATCTGTTGATCATGAGCGATTCAGAAAATACCGAAACTCAAATATCAGAATCACGTCACACCCGCGGTATAATAAAGGTAAAATTGACCAGATTTGAAAAGTTTATTAAAGACTCTACAAACAGAACTAAAATAGCACAGATTGAAATACAATTAAAAAAAATCGAAGAAGAATTTATACTATTTGATAATTGCCAGTCACAATTAGAATTTTTAGATAGCAATGAAATCGAGGAAAGAGAGAATGTGGAATCAATATTCTTCACTCTTATTTCCGAGGCAAAAGAAATTATTCACGCACATAACGATAGTAAAAAAATTACAGCTATAACAACTGGTTCTAATCAAAGCTCTAATTTACAGTTACCAAGGTTGCCAGATATGGGTTTACCATCATTTTGCGGAACGTATGAAACCTGGTTTGGATTTTTTGATGTTTTCAATTCAGTTGTACACTCACGTAATGATATTTCTGAAATTCAAAAATTTTATATTTAAAAACCTGTTGTAAAGACGATGCATTGCGCTTGATCAACTCGTTGGAGGTAACAAGTGAAAATTATTCGGTTGCACTCGATCTACTAAAAAAGAGATATGAAAATAAACGCGCGATTGTTAATCATCATGTAAACAGTTTATTGTTTAATTTGCCAGAAGTAAGTAAAGAATCCCATTTTGCTCTTAGAAAGCTTATTGACTCGGTGTTTCAACACAAAAATGCTCTATTAAAATTAAAATTACCTGCGTATCAATGGGATGCTCTGTTAATCCCGATCATATTAAGAAAACTCGATGATCGAACGCGACGGGAGTGGGAAAACAGTCAAGATGGCAATAATAGTCTGGTTCCACTTGAAAAATTAATTGAATTTTTAACGAAGAAATGTTCCGCACTAGAAGCGAGTTATCAAGAAAACGCAAAGGGTAATAACACTAAGGGTCAAAATAATGTTCATAACAGAAGCCCACATGATATTAGTATTACACGAAAGCCACACCAAATTTACCAAACGTACGGAGCCACTGAAAGAACGGGAAACATCAATTGTCAAATATGTAGCGGTACTCATTACATATTTCAGTGTCAACGTTTTTTAGAATTAACAATTCCCGATAGGTATGATAAAATAAAATTTCATAAGTTATGTATTAATTGCCTACGACCAGGACATTCAAGGATTGAATGTAGATCGTCATCCTGTAAAAAATGCGGAAATAAATACAATACTGCATTACATTCAGATAATAATCGGTCAAAATATTATTCCCGAAAGCAAAATATTGAAATCTCACAACCTTCAACCTCAAGCGGCAACAGCGCCTCAGCTGTACAAACGAAATTTGAAATAACAAACGACCTCGAACAAATGGGTAAGGGTTTTATACCAGAAACAAAAACGCGCACCTGTAAAAACTCAGAAAATAATCAAGAAGTATTAAATTTACTCTCGAATGTTTTTGAAACGGCGGTTTCTACAAACGTTGTTTTACTATCAACAGCGATCGTATTTATTGAAGACGATCTCGGTAATGTACACGAATGCAATGCTCTTTTAGATTCCGGTAGTCAAGCGAATATGATAACTCAATCTTTGTTTGATAAATTAAATTTGAAGGGTACAGAATTTACTGTTAGAATTAATGGGATAAATCAAGGTATTACGAATATTACGCATCAAACCACCGCAAAATTAAAGTCTCGTTTTAACTCATTTGAAGTAAATCTTCTGTTTTTAGTTATTCCAGTTATAAGTGACAACTTACCATTACTAGAATTTCCTAGAAACTTTTTGAAATACCCGCAAAAGTTAGATTTAGCTGATGAGAGATTCAACGTTCCAAAAAATATTGATTTACTCATAGGCGCAGGAATATTTTATGAATTATTGTGTGACAGAAAAATAAGTTTAGGCACAAATATGCCTCTATTGGTTGAAACAAAACTTGGATGGATATTTACAGGTTCGTTAAATGTAAATTACGGAAAAATGAATAAGCACAAAAATCAAATTAGTTGTAATCTAAGTCACGAAAATACTTATGATAATTTAAATCAAACGCTCATGAAATTTTGGGAATATGAGGAATTACCGAAAATGAAATTCCTATCACCCGAAGATGAATATTGTGAAACTTATTTTGCCGAGACTACCACACGTCACAAGGACAATGGTTTTATAGTCAGATTACCGTTTAGGCAAGATAAATTAGAATTACTCGGTGACTCTCAACATCTTTGTTTAAAACGATTTAACGCGCTCGAATATCGCTTAGCAAAAAATGAACATCTTAAACAACAATACGTAGAATTTCTACGCGAATATGAAAAATTAGGTCATATGAAATTTGGGGTAATCTTAACAACGATCAAAGCGACAACTCTTATTTTTTGCCACATCACGCTGTTTTAAAACCATCTAGCTCGACTACCAAGGTAAAGGTGGTATTTGACGCAAGCGCAAAGACCGATACTGGTCACTCGCTAAACGATTTGTTAATTCCCGGTCCTACAGTTCAAGATGAATTATTCTCAATCATCTTGAGACTAAAATTTAAAAAAAATAATACTGAACGCGGACGTTAAGATGATGTTTAGACAGGTTTTGGTACATCCTAATGATAGACCTTATCAACAAATCTTATGGCGCGAAACAACAACCCCTTGGTATTTATCAGTTGAACACGTTAACATATTGTGACGACTATTTCACCTACCCTTTGGATTTTACCAATAGGGCACGTCACTTTGGTCACCCTCGATGCAAAATCTTTTAAACCAATGCTCGGGCGCCAGATTTTTTACGTGGTTTGCTCCACGGCCCCTTGACCCTTCGCGTCAAGAGTTCCAGATAGCCTCAGATGGAGGTTACGGAAAATTCCAGGGGTCTCGTTGAATTCGACACTCTAAACCCTCAGACGACTATGCTACGGGTTATTAAGAAAATACTAATTAGGTCGGTTTGTATATTACCAGGTATATTTAATTTCCACAGGGATAAAGTACATAAATATTTACAGTAATTTATATTTTTAGGAATATCATAAATTAAATATTTTCAGCGGTGCCCAACAAAATAAATATAATACAGTGTGCAAATGCGACAAAAATATTCGTGTTATATAAAACTTGCCGGTAGAACGTGCATAAGCAATGGTACGATAAAGTAGATATAAGCAGGTTATTTAAGCGAGTAGTAACAGGTAAAGCGATATAAGCAATGCGTGAGCAAACAGTGAGCACTTTTAAAGGAAGAAATTATATTACAGTAGTGAGCAAAAAAAACAAATTATCGTACAAAATGAACAATTTAACCACAACTACAAAAAGGTCGTGAATTTGGGAGTTCGGGAAAACGGATCGACCACTGATAATGAGAATGGTGAATTAAATTCGATGTTCAATCAACCAATGGCATCAGCCTCAGACTTGTTTGAACATCGTAAACTTATTAAAATGAATTAATGAAAATTTTATTTCTTTACGTAACTTTACCGGCTGAAGGTTGGACAACGCATGGAATAATCCTCGCACTCGCCCCACGATCAGTTTTTATTTCAAATCATCGAAATGAAAATTTTAATCAAAATTACAACAAAAGGTCGTTAATTTGGAAGGTAGGGAAAACGGATCAAACACTGATAATGAAAACTTTGAATTAAACTAGATATTCAATCAACCAATGGCATCGGCCTCAGACTTGTTTGAATATCGTAAACGAATTAAAAGGAATTAATGAAAAATTAATTTCTTTACGTAACTTTACCGACTGAAGGTTGGACAACGCATGGAATAATCCTCGCACTTGCCCCACGATCAGTTTTTATTTCAAATAATCGAAATGAAAATTTTTAATATATTCGGGAAATTTTTAGGACGGGACAATTGGTATAATGATTCAATTCGGGAAAAACAAAATCTAAAATAAAATATTTGATGTATTGAGCATTCAATTAAAGGATCGGAAAGTAAGTAACGAGTTATATAAAAATAAAATATGCTACAGTGAAAACTAAAAATGAACTCCAAATCGGTGCCCCACAAAATAACTCGTTACAATATGGAACTTCATGTGCTCCTTTTCTTTCTACACGGTGTCTCAAACAACTCGCGATTGATAATAAAGTTAAATATCCTCGTACATCAGAAATTATTCAAAATTCTTTCTATATGGACGATTTGCTTGTAAGTTTGGATAGCCACGAGGAAGATATTACAGTCTATAAAGAATTAACGAATATATTATCTCAAGCAGGATTTGAATTAAGGAAATGGTCTTCCAATAATGATTCGATTTTAACATACATATTACAGCACGATCAATCAAAGGATAAAAATTTAATAGTTGCTCATGATGAAAGGGAAATTAAAACATTGGGTATTCTTTGGAATCCTAAACTAGATGTTTTAAAATACTCAATTAATCTTTCAGTTTTAACAAATCAGATATTAACAAAACGTGCAGTGTTATCACTAATTTCGCAAATATATGACCCTTTAGGTTTGATTGGCCCAGTTACTATTAAAGCAAAATTGTTTATGCAACAATTATTTAAGTTAAAGATAGAATGGGATCAATGGATAAATGCAATCATTTTTAAATTCAAATTCATATTCTTGATGAAATTAATATTAAACGGCAAGTATTAATCGATTCACCGGTTAAAATAAAACTGTGTGGTTTCGCTGATAGCTCTGAACGTGCATATGGAGCATGCCTCTATTTAGTGTCTGAAAATCGCAATGGTAAACGGTATTCACATTTGCTTTGTTCAAAAACAAAGGTATTGCCTATTCATAAGGTAACATTACCTAGAGCTGAACTAATGGCAGCGCATCTATTGGCAAAATTAGTAACTACAGTACAAACAATTCTCGACATTGATATTTCAGAAATTAATTTATTCACGGATTCTACTATAGTACTATCTTGGTTAAAAATTGATCCAAGCAATTTAAAAACGTTTGTTGCCAATCGGGTATCTCAAATTACAGAAGTAACAAATTTAACGGATTGGAGTCACGTTAAAAGTGAACACAACGCCGCAGATGTGATTTCACGAGGTATAGAACCCAAGGAACTAATTAATTTTGATCAGTGGTGGTACGGACCATCCTTTTTGGTAGATAAAACTCATAAAGCTAATAGTGAACTTGAAACGATAGCGGAATTACCCGAAATAAAGATTTCGACATTTGTTTCTATAGCCACAAATAAGTATAGTCTTGAAGATTTTCAAAAATTTTCCACGTTTAACAAATTACAAAATGTTGTATGTTATGTACTCAGATTCATAAACGGTCTACGTAAATTAAAATATGATTCAAAAATATTGTCGGTAGGGGAGCTTAGGAGCGCGCATAAGTTAATAATAAAAATTGCACAGTCTACTTTATTTTTCTCGGAAATTAATGCACTACGCAAATCGTTACAGTTAAGGCGAGATAGTCGACTTTGAAACTTACACCCATTCTTAGATAAAGACGGATTACTTAGAGTTGGTGGAAGACTAACTAATTCTGATCTGAACTATGCACAAAAACATCCTATCATACTGCCAGATAAGCACTGGATTACGGAACTTATTATTAAACAAGAACATTGTAAAAATTTACACGCCGGAGCACAAATGCTTTTGTCAATAATACGTCTCGAATATTGGCCTATTAACGGAACAAATCAAGTAAAGAGAGTTATTAAGAACTGTATATGTTGTTTCAAGGTTAAACCGAAGACTAAAAATTTTTTAATGGGAAATTTACCTAGATCACGAGTGACGCAACCCGAACGAGCATTCGCGCAATGTGGAGTAGATTACGCAGGGCCTATTTTGGTTAAGGAAGGCACGTTACGCAATTCGAAGGTAGTCAAAACCTATATCTGTGTATTTGTTTGTTTTGCGGTTAAAGCCGTTCACATAGAACTAGTTAAGGATCTGTCAACAGATAGTTTTTTAAACGCCCTTAAAAGATGTATCTCACGACGAGGAAAACCAAATGACATTTTTTCGGATAACGGTACAAATTTTGTAGGAGCGAATAATTATTTTATTGAATTATATAATCTTATTTCTGACCCAAAACATAATGATAACGTAACTAATTTTTTGGCTAAAGAAAAAATAAATTGGCATTTTATTCCGGCTAATACACCACACATGGGGGGATTATGGGAATCGGCTGTAAAATCAACCAAATTCCACTTACGTAGAGTTCTCGGAAATTCTTCAGTTTCTTATGAAGAATTATATACGCTCTTGACACAGATTGAAGCATGTCTTAACTCCCGACCACTTACACCCCTCTCAAACGATCCTAACGACCTATTACCATTGACACCATCCCATTTCCTAATAGGAGATCTCTTAAAGGCTATTCCCCAAGTGAATTTGACTGGTCGTAAGGAAAATACATTATCTCGCTATAATAGAGTACAGCAGCTTCTGCAACAATTTTGGAGACGCTGGTCACGTGATTACTTAACCCAACTACAATTTCGAAGTAAATGGAAAAACGATGTGACTAACAGTGTTAAGGTCGACTCGTTAGTAATATTAAAGGATGATAATACACCACCCTTGCATTGGCCCATGGCTCGTGTAACAGACTTACATCCGGGACCAGACGGTGTCGTCAGAGTGGTATCAGTGAAAACATCCTCTGGAAAAATCCTCAAGAGATCCGTTGCAAAAATTTGTGTTGTGCCCGCTGTAGACTAACTTTCACCTTTCTTGTTTTTAAAATGTTTTCTTTATGTTCCATTTATTTATGTTTCTATCTATCTAACTATCTATCTATCATATCACTGAACTTCAATTCTTCTGTCTCATAGGGTGGCCTGTCTTTGTTTTTCACTCGTGTAGAACGAGCTAGCTTCAAAATGTTAATCCAATCGTTTACGCAAAATACTGATAAAAATTTCTTTTGACGCTCTATAGCGCTGTGCATAGAGTCAACTTCCATAAACGAGTGGCCACTTTCTAAAAATTTTTGTTCAATAACTTCAAGGTGCGAGTTTTCAACTACATAGAGTAGTAGTGCAGATATCTGCAAATTTCGATTTTGACCTCCACACGTGTCTGAAAAGAGTGATAAGCTTTTAATGCTGGGAGGTAACTTCTCAATATATTTGAGTAAACACGTTCCAATTTCACAACTTCCTTTTTTTCCATTGATTTCCGTCCAACAGAAACAAAATGCTCGGTTAGGTGATGCAGCTTCGTACACCGTTAGATTGTACAAAGTCAGTTTTCGCATATAACAAAGACACTTCTGATGATGGAATTTGTAGTATACTCTGTAAATCGAATGAAACTGTCATGAACGATTTAACAGTATTTGCTTTTTCCTCATCAGCTGCTTTGGCTTGTTGTGATTCCTCCTTTCGTCGCAGATGTTCTTTGAAATCCCCTTCTAAACCAATTTTCCCTTCAGGAGTAGCTTGATGGTAGTTGAGACAAGTGAGGCACTGGTCCTTCTTGGGATGAAAGAATGTTACGAGCTGAATTTTCAGTAGAATAATCAGTATTTCCATAACTGGTTGTTAACGATTTTGGTATCTAGTAGGTGGAATAAAACTCAAACCTGTCACATCTTACTAATTTAATCAATAGAAAAGGATATTACTCATTAGATCAAACATATCCTGCTTGGAATTTTTATTAACTATCACATCTAGATAATTGGACACATAATCATGCTCATTTAACTTGCATGATAACTTTCAAAACTTAATGTTGTTTTCTGGTTAGACCCAAACGAAATCCAGCAGAAGTAATGTCGTTGTATGTTTCAATTGCTACAAGAGACAAATAAAATCGGTGAAACAATCCTCATAATAATTATATACTGAATAACTTACGGTAGGTAACGTCTCTACCTTTGATTCGCACTGTATAATAAATCGGATGATGTATATTCATAAAAATTCTTCAATCGACATCTAAATTCCATATTTATTATCATCCAATTATACAATCTCCTTAAGCTGTCTTAAAAATAATAAAATAATCCAGTATACATTTGTAAACAAAACACATTCAATTCATGAAGATAAAACAGATGATGATATTTAGTTTAAGTATGAAGGAACTTATATTAATTTTGAAGATAATTATAATTATTATTATTACCTACCAATAATGATGATATTGTTATGAATTCATCATTTAGCTTCGGATTTGTTTAAACTTACTAATCCATTTTATCCAGTCATGTTTACACTCCATCTTCTACCAGTCTGTCAATTTAAAACTAGTTTGGTATGTCTATCAATCGATGTTACTGAAATGCGGATTGCCAATAGGTGTAAACGATAAAAATCAAAATAGGTACTCTGGTCAGATCGGCTATTAACCGATATTAATTTATTCGACTTATTTTGTCTAATCGTTTTCTAGTATGACTCTTTGATGTTGTTAGGTGAAATCTGGTTGGAATTGTTGTCATATTGATTCATTTAGAATCTCTGTACATAATATGTAGTAAGTAGCAAATATTTTAGGATGTAGTTATTTTAGTTGGTAATTTGGCAAATTGTCGGTTCCTCTCTTCTTTTCGGTGTCATCAGTGGGAAGGTGACGTAGGCACTTCACTTTTGTCTGAATTTTCTTACGATAACGTTGCAAGAGTGCGCTTCGGTAAAAATCTGACTTTTCTATGTTGAAAACTAGTCATCCATATTAATGTGGACTTTATTCCGTCGCACGAAGAACTGAGAAATTCCTTAAAGAGGAGATTTTTCTTTAGCAAAAGCTCTGTAGTTGAATTTTGGATATTAATTGCATATATTGAAAGAAGACACGCCATTTAGCAAATCCAGAGGGAAGTTCTTTTGGTAGCCCATCTGGTGTTGGAAACTGATGTTAATTCCTGTATATAATGTTGGTTGAGTTGAGAGGAAGTCAATTTTCTTGAATTTTGAAGGTCATGGATGTTAACTTGGATAGTCCTGTAATGGTATACACCTCCTTTTTCTGAAGCCTATGAACTGTAGCCTGGTTGACAGTGTAACAGAGGGACTAATTTTTTATTTCAAACTATTATTCAAGATAAGTAGTTTTAATTATTTATTTGTGCCTCCCAAAATTCTGCTAAACTGATTATCATTTATTTCGCTACTAAAATATAATTTGTTTCTAAGTTAGTCTTAATATTAAGTTGATATTAAAGGGCTACAGCACTGAGCGCTGTAAGTGTAATCACCTGTGTAAATTTTAATTTCTTTTGCAAACACAATTATTACATTTTCAACTTTTTAAATAATTATGATGTATCAATTATCCATGCTAATGTAAATTGTAAATATTATTAGAAGTAAATCGGAATATTCATTTTTTTTTCTTAGTGTAAGCTTGAGGCAATTGCTGCAAGTACCCTACGAATCTCGTACTGTGAACTTTTCTTTACTTTCATAAGTAAGAATTTGATTTTCTCAAATTTAAAAAAGAAAACATGTATTCTCGATATTTTATCGTTCATTTATATTAATTTTCGTGGAATTGTGCCATGAGAAAATAAATAGCTATATAGTGATTGAAAATACAGATGAAATACATTCTTTACTTTCTCTCCTTCCTGGAAATTAGTAATTATTTCACTGAGGGAATCAGAACCTTCAATAGTAAGCAGTTTAATATATTTAAATAATTTTCATATTTAGGTACTAGCTGTCGGAATAGCTTTGCCAGTTAGCCGTGTATCTTGGAATAAAATCTAGGCTGGATAACGGAGATCAGCTGAACATATTTCATATGAGGATCACTGTGGATACCAGACTACATAGCCCCTAAAAGGAGTGTTGGTGAGATCGCTGTCATTTTTCAGGTTCAATTATTATTATTTATTGAGTTCTATACATGACCAATTTCTTTTGGAGAAAGAGTTAGCCTGGTAGTGAAGAGTCTCATTATTTAACAAAAAAATTCTATTTTGAGAATCATTTAACATATTGTTTAACGTAAATATAATCGTTATAAGAAAGATAAGTTATATTCACGGCAGAAGATCCTACGATAAGTTATTAAGCTGACAATTTTCGTGTCACCTCTTTCTTGACAGACCTCTTTATACAGATTATACATTTTTATTATTGAGAGGTTGCTGTTCAAATATTTTCTTTGGGTACATTTTCTAGTATAGTGACTTTCTACGGACGGAAAACTTTCTATGTGCGCTCTTACTTTAGCAGCTAATTCTTCCGGTGTTTTGTTACTAGATTTTGACAGACCTGTATTTTTTCTGTATCTTTACGTAGGTAATATTGTTTGACATTTTGTCTTCTTTTTGCATTATCTTTTCGAGGGCGCCTTGTTAAGGGCACATAGCATGAAACATTGTATAATATGAAATCTTTTTTTCTTTCATACGTTGACAAAATCCAATAATTTTGACAAATCACTCTCCGTTCATCCTCCGAAAATGTTTCAGTACATCGAAATTTGCATTTAGTACAATCTACTTGCCTGGGATGTTTTGGAGCCTGTTCAACTCCCTTGTAATTTTTATATGGAAGGCATTCATTTCTTAATTTTCTATTCTTTTGTTTTATCCATGTTTCAGGTTTTGCCTTCCGCCATCTGCTTCTTTTAGTTCTTTTACTGGACCCTGCTTCCTAAGTTTCATCGGGATCGGTCTCTTCATTTTCTTGGTGATCTATTGCATGCGTTGAATTTTCACTAGATACATCACTCATATTATTTGGATCGTAGTCCTTGTCGACTACAGAGTCATCGCAATCACTTGGAAAATAATTATGTTTGTCATCCTCATCGACGTTGCTCGCGTCTTCAATAATTGTTCGGCACGCGGTATCCACAGGAAGTAGCTCAGTTAATACCGGGCTTTCATCGCTTGTTACATGAATCTAAAAATTAAAAAAAAACCATTTTATTTTGAAATTTTCATACTTATTGTAAGTAATAATTAATAATCATCTTACATCTACATTCTGCTCTCCAGATCGTTGGTATTCTGTGTTCTTTTTGTCCATACATTCAAATTGGAAATCACTGCTACCAAAGGCTGAGAGTTCACAATTACTCTCTCTTTCAAAGTCCTCGACAACATTCGGAAATACAGGTGTCTTATCAGGAATTTCTGAAAGAGGAGTCACAGAAAGTAGCTCAGTTAATACGGGAACATTATGGCCTGTTGCGTGGATCTGAAAAGAAACCAAAAATCGTATAGCTTGGCTTTCCATTACCTTATCATTATTGTTCATAGATTCAAATTGAACACTTCTATCACACACAGAAATTTTCGAGTTGTTGATTTCGCAATTTGTGTCAAGATCTGTCGAGGCCACTGGACTTATTGGAATATTGCGAATTATCTCAAAATGAAAGTATCTTAATAGACAATCAAAATTCAAGTCATAATATATTCGAAAATTAATTTATTCAGTTTATCAATTATTTAAAAAAACACTTTGAAAAGAATGACTAAGAAGTTCTATTTTTCTAAAAATCATATAAATTAAGAATTATTCCAAATGACTAAATTCATTTAGGTAACCTAACCTAACCTGACTTTATTATCAGATTCTTAAATTAATGAGTTTTCTACTTACCTGATGATTTTTCCTGTTGTACTTCATTTTTAGCAAACAATGCCAATATTTTTGCACCCCGACTACTCATTTTTAGTTAAAAAAATCAACATTAAAAACGTTATCGACATACACGCTTCACATAAACATGTAAACAAGTAAAATAAGAATGTCTCTAACTCATGCGTTGTGGATTGCATTGTTTCCTTGAATATTCCTGTCACATATATACAGGCAAAACGCACTAAGTGACTTAGTGTCATGTTTTCCATCACAGATATGAGATTAGAATACAAACAAAACGCACTGAGTCACTTAGTGTGTTCTGCTTGTATCACCTCTAGATAAAATGGAGTTAGTGCATTTTGTATGTTGTTGTAACTATATTTCGGAGCAACTGAAGACTTAGTGCGATTTAGCAGTATAAATATTACCAAAAAAGGATACTAGATCCGATAAAAACGCATTATAGCTAATTTTTGACTTAGTGCCTTTTGGTTGTAACCCCACGTATTATAAAAGTTTTTCCTTATTCTATTCGAGATGTAGAGGGTTAGAGTTTAAATTAAAAAATTAATATATGCTATTATTAACTCGAGAAGTTCCTTCAAATTAGACCAGTCAGGGGCATAGTACTTGTTAAGGAACCTTTTGTGTCCCATAAAGGCGAGGCCACTAAACAAATTCATGTTCGAATGGGTCCAGGACCCAAACAGTGTTGGACTCATCCCCAAGGAGATGCCTACCAACCAAACCCACCTCAAACTCGCCGTTACCCCCGCCTCGGAATCACTACCCTAGCATACTTCGAGACAGGCGGCGGTCCCTCGCACACCCTCCGCTCACACCGTCATCTTCTCCCTCCTATCACCCCTGCCTCTCATGCCATATCGAGTCCTTCTCTCCCCCTTACCATTCTCTCTACTACTCCACTCACCTCCATCCATTCCTCTTCCCCCCTCAACATTATCTCCACCATGTTTTCCCAGTACACCGCCTCCCCTAGTTTCCTCTCCAACTTCTTCAGCACTTCCTCGTTCCTCCAGCATCTAAACACATGCCCCACATCATCCTCCACTTCACACCTCTCGCACACACCAGTCTCTCGTTTCCCAATCTTGTGGAGGTACCCTACTCTCGACCCATGTCCAGTGAGCACTTGTGTCAAGAAGTAGTTCACCTCCCTGAATTTCCGGTCCATCCAATCTCTCCTATTCCCAATCGCTCCTTTTAGCGCGCCCTCATACTCCTCCCACCTTCTCTCCATTTCCTCCTCCATCCATTCCCGTACCTCTTCTTTGGTCGCACCCCTCCAGCGTTTGCTCCTAGCTCTAGCCAACACATCCAATGGGTAGGACCTTGCCAGCACCGCTGCTGCCAGTCCACCCACTGTCCTGTACCCCTGCACCACCCTCAGCAGAATCCCTCTCTGCACCCGCAGAAGTGGCCTAACCCTCACATTCACCCCCGCTCTTTCACCCCACACCTCCGCACCGTACAGCATACTCTGCTCTACCGTCCTACCAATTACCCTCCTCTTCCACTCTCCCGGCCCTTTCACATTACACATCAATCTCCCCAGCCATGCTGCCCTCACTTTACCCTTCTCTGCCGCCTTTACCATATGGGTTTTGAAGGATAATTGGCTATCCAACCATACCCCTAGGTATTTCACAGACTCCTCCATGCGAATTCTCCTTCCCTTAACCATCACCCCCACTTCCCTTGCCCTGCTCCGTCCCTTCACTAGCAACCCCACCGTCTTATCTTCCGCCACTTCCAGTCCGCACCGCTCTATCTTCTCCACAATCTTCCTGCACATTCTCTCCTCCTTTCTTTCTATCTCCGCCTCTCCCTTTGCCGTACATATCAGACACACATCATCCGCATACACCGTAATCTCACATCCCTCTTCACATACTATCCCACAAACCTCATCAAACACACACTTCCAGAGCTTCGGTCCAAGAACCGAGCCCTGAGGCACTCCAGCCTCCATCTCATTTCTCCTCCCTCTGGAGTCTACAATCACACGCACCGTCAGGTAGTCCTCCACCAGGTTAACCAACCCCTGCTCCACTCCAAGCCTCAGCAACGCGCTCAACACTGCCCGTTTGCTGACACTGTTGAACGCGTTCCCGACGTCGAAGAACACGAGTAGGGCCAATTTCCTCTTCCTCCAGCTGCCCTCCCTAGCTTTTTCCACCAAACCCATCACCTTGGTCAGTGCCGAGATGCAAGATTTCCCCTTCGTGAGCCCGTGCTGGTTTACCCTAAAACCCCCATTCCTACCAACTTCTTCCTCAATCCTATCCCTTATTATCCCCTCCATCAATTTACCAATACCAGACAGCAGGCTGATAGGCCTATAGTCCCCCGCCCGCTTCCCCTCTCTACCCGCCTTCTTCATTAGTATCACCCTGGCTACCTTCCATCCTTCCGGGAACTCCTCCTCCCTCAGCACACTGTTGAATAGTTCCCAGAAGTACTCCCTATTGTTATCCAACAGCCTCTTCACCACATCACCCCCTCAGGCCATCTATCCCTGGGGCTTTCCTCGCTTTAATGTTTCTCCCCCAATCCTCTACCTCCCACTTCTCTACCGGCCTTATCCCCCTCATTTTCACTACCCCCCTTGTATCTTGGATTTCCTGAATTCTGCCACCCACTCCTCCTTCTCCCCCTTTGAACAATTTCTCTATAATCTCCTTCTCCCAATCCTCCTCTAGAACCTCGTTCCTATTTCCACCCATCCTCTTCACCGCTATCTCATACGCCTTTCCCCATGGATTGTTTTCCAATTCCACCAGTAACTCTTCCCACTTCCCTCTTTTTTCCCTCTCCACTGTACAATTCATCTGCATCATGTCCAAGTCCCCTTCCTATCTCTTCTCTTACTTTCTTCCTCATACTCTCTGCCTCGGCTATCGTCCACTTCCATTCCCACTCTTCCACTAAATCCTTTCTCTCTTTCCTTATATCCTTCTCCACATACCTATGTAAGCTCAAGCTTTCCTCATCCTCCAGCACCCCCCAACTAAACACTCTTTCCCACAGCCATTCATCACATGCTGTTATATCAATGAATGATGAACCCCGTCACCCCTCACGAAGGTGGGCAGTAGTCCATCATTCAGCACCACCAACCCGTTGGATGTTAACACTTCCTCAAGTATCTCCCCTCTCCTGTCCGTTTTCTTCCTTCCTTCCCGCGCAATGCTGTCCCCTTCCTCCTATTTGACCAGACTCGTCTCCTCTGAGGGGTCCAGAGGGTCCCTCCCATTTTTTCCTTCACCTTTTCCATCGTCTCCTACTTCTTTCCTTTCCCTACTACATTCTATCTCCCCTGGCTTGTGTCCCCTTTCCCCACATACCCTACAAAGGAAGGTCTGCCGACAGTCTCCCGCCATGTCTTACATCTGTCATCCTCTCTACCATCTATAATATTTACCCTGTTCCACCCCAATCTAATCTCCTTTTTTTTCAATAAGGCTACCGCTTTTTCCCATTCCGCCCTCACCACCGCCATTTTCATCCCGTTCCTATCCCTTACCACTACGCCCCGGGCTGGACTAATTTAGATTACTTTTTTTCAGTTACGGGTCCTATAAGATGATGCAACTGTCAGACAAATTTTGTAAAACAATACTGAGTGATGTAGAAGTTATAGCCAATATTCATTTTGAATTTTAAACTTTAACCCTCTGTACCTCGAATATGGTTGAACGAAGGAAAAAATATTTGTTCCTAATTAGGCATTCTACATCTCCTTTTAAGGGACGCACTATTGCAGGTGCTATTATTATTACGTTCCTAGTCAGAATATACAATTTTATTTCAATAAGTTAAATATACTTTTAGAACTGTTTTTTTTTCCGAATGTATTTCTTTGCATTATATGTATGTTTTAAAATTTTTTGTTGTCTTGAAATAATTAACCCCTAAACATGGAAACTCCCATTACATTTTTTTAATCCATAATTTTAGTCTCTGGCAGAGAAACTATCTATTGAATGGCTTGTGTTGTGATTCCACATATTATTGTGTATTATAATACAACAAACGACAGTGTAACCTTTCTTGGTGACAAATTTCTTTCTTTCAAATTTGATAGCATTCTATAGTCAACAGAAATGAATTTTACCTACTGTATATGGCGATCAAAATGGAAAGTGAGAAATTGTCTTCAGGAGAGTTGCACTGTTGAGTGTATATAGGTCCTAAATATAATTTCATGGCTGTTAGGCCAATGAAGTATAGCAGTGGAAATTAAATTGTAGCCCTTCAATGGGCCTTTACAATAACAGTGAATAATGTCCGAATTGTTTTAATGGGTAATGATGGCCTTCCAAATGAAATAAAGGCTTAGAGCCCGACTGTCGGCTGTAGTGACCTATATGTATAAAATGGGCTTTTAACTGAAAAAGTTAATTGGCCAGAATTACTATGGGAGGGGGACAGTTAATGGGCAGTTAATTTCCCAGACCAAAATGTTTGCTGGGTACTTATGTACTGTATTTAATCAACTCAATCAAAGTATTTCTCTCGCCTCATTTAATAACGGATTATCTTGTTCTATTAAGTGAATATACTGTATTTTAGGTGATTCAGGTTATGTTTTAAGACCATGGCTCCTAATACCATTGGAAAATGCAGTTACAGAAGCAGAAACAAGATATAATGTAGAACAACGTAGAATACGCTCATCATTTAAAAAAAATGATGTTCAGGTGTTTGTTAAGACATAGGGTTTTGCACTACAATCCAACCACAGCGTCCAAAATCATCAATTCATGTGCTGTCCTCCACAACATGTGTGTTGATGCAAATGTTGAGCTCACATAGAACCCGAGGAAGGACTTGATTTTGGAATATTCGAGGATGTTCCAGCAGAACATAATGTACATGGGTCCAATCGCAATCCAGAGTTACAAGCAGGTAGAAAAGTTCAACGAATAATTATTGATATATATGAGGTACAACGTATATGATGTGAATTTGAAATTGTTTTGTTGCCCCTAGTGCCTTTTAATAGCAAGTCAAACTATATCTGTTTAAAAAAACCTTTTAATAACCTTTATTACAAAAAATAATCCTAATATTGCAAACAATTAACACAACAAAAATTTCCAACTCAAATAAAAAACTTACCTTTCATTCTAACAATAGAATTGTAGGAATGCATATGTTGTAACTTCATTTTTCTCAAGAGACATTTGTGTGAATGTATATAATATTCTACAAACTTTTCAATCGCTGTATTGCTGTTTGCCGATCAAGTAGAACTAACTTTCTCCCCCAATATTCTCGTTGTAACTCCAGCCTATTTTTTCATGTTACTGCTAACGAACTTGTAGCAGATGTACTCTTTGCCAAGTATGTTTTTGTTGTAACAGTTGCGTTTTTCTTACGAACTGTTTCACTTTCATTATTGTTTCTTGTTACTTGTGATAGCTTCAACCTATTAATAAATTATCAATATTATATCTCTTTATTTTTCAAAAATCCCGAGTTTTCTTCTAGAATACATATATCCTTGAAAAAACGGTAATCAACTTGATGACACTTTGATGACACAGAAACATTTTGGTACCTACGACTACTTTATGATCTTATATAAATAACATAAAATACAAATAACAATGCACACCTCTATAACAGGAGTTATAGGAGAGTTGTCCGGTAGTCCATCATCAAATACAAACTCTAGATTTGATTCTGGAATGGTAATATCACCGTCAATAGCCAGTGGTTCAATAGCTCCAATAATCTTTTCTTCTATAGGTGTTACCAAATCTACTATTGGGGGACCTCCACCTGTTTCTCTTGCATATTTATTCTTTGTGGCTTGTTTAGCCTTCGTTTTGTTTTTTATATCTTGCCAAGTCTATAACGAATGTTTGTTACTAATAAAACTTTCAATATATCTACTAACTGACCTTTTTCCATTGCTTCCACGTTTTCTGCCCTCCTAGTACGGCGTTTATATTTCTGGCAATTTCTTGTCACTATAACTGAGCATCTTTATGAGTGAACTCATTTGTGAATTTCCGGTTAATCCGGCGTGGTTGGTTTGTTACTAGTTCTATTAATAACTCTTTCTGCGCTTTACTGCAATACTGCGTTTTTTTACACTCGGTATGCAAGATTAAAAATTGAAAATAAGTAAATAGTGACAGAAATAACGAAAAAACACATGAATAATATATATCCAAACTGTTACTAAAACTCTTTTTTTTTAATTTGTGTTCGACTTCATTTGGGAATACCAACCACGCTTTTATAAATTCACAGCATTGCCACAGGTACATATGCGACAAAATGTCGATTGCGGCATTTTCGATCGAGATTCGAGAATAAGGGCCTATTTTTGAAACGATCGAGACAATGTCGCCTTCGAGAAATTGAACAATGTCGACCACTTTTTGTCAAAACGTATTTTTGAACACATGACATTATCTCGTGTGCGAGAAATTGTGTGAGACATGTCGCGAGTGCTTTTATTACCTTTAAAAAAGCCAGGTGGTCGAGTCAGTCAAGTGGAGATTAATGAGACAGAATTTTGAACATGGAAATTGAAGACCAAATATATTTAGCTGGCATAGGTGCTTTAGAAGAGGTGGAAATTAAAAATGATATCCAAAGAAGAGTTTACAGATATAAAGATCAATTTGAAGTTCTAACAGACGAACAGTTCAGAAGGATTCACAGGTTGACAAAGGAATTAGCAAGAAGTCTAATTCATGAGTTGGAACCATTTGTAACTGCACCTAGCAGAAGTTCAGCACTAAGTATTCCTCGTAGAGTAAGTATAATCTGTAAATCTACTTTTCAACTGTTCCCCCATTTTAGAAGGGGTCGACAACTTGAATTTTCATTTTTCATATCTCTCTTGAGCCTTTCCATTGACAATTAATTTCTAATTGTGTCACAATAAATAATTGTTTAGGTGTTGACTGCTCTGAGATTTTATGCTTCTGACAGTTATCAGATGAATGTTGCATATAATATTAACAACTCTGTTTCTCAAGCTTCTGCAGGCCAATGCATTATGGAAGTGACTAATGCACTCAACAGAAGAGAAATATTCAACCAATAGCTATGTGAAATTTCCACAGCATTTTGAAGAATTGAGGAGAATTCGAAATTAGTAAGGAATACATATTTTCACTATCAATGAAGTAATTACCATGTCATGAGTAATATTTTTTACAACTTAAGTCCAATTAATAATTTTTTATTAAATAAGTTGATGAAGTAATTCATTAGAAATCTAATTGTACTAATTTTATTGTGCGTGAATAATTTTTGTTGTAGATTCTTTCAAAAATTTGACTTTACTGGTGTAATTGGATGTGTGGATTGTACACATGTTACTGTTTTGAATAAGACTCCAGGGTGTTTTACTACTTAAACAAGTTATTTATTTCAGAACCAAATATAATATTCCTCAACAACATGTATGTAAAACCCGACTGACTGATGACTCGACTCCTCGGCGGGAAAGGCCTTGTCAACGTTACTTGGCACTCAAGTCCGGTTCACACTCCTAAGACTAAATTACGCTAACATACATAACACGTTCTTTTTTTTAAGAAACAAAAGTAGAACAAAACAGTATTAAACAAAAGGTACAAGATCATAACACAAAAAAAAACCAAACTTACAATGATCTGAAACTAAAGCTATATAGAAAAAACTAAATTTACAATGCCAATGATTTAAAACTAAAGCTATTATCAGAGTTTGACTCTGAAGAAAAACACTTAATATAATCTGTTAAATAACCCGGGGGTCGTCTAGCTCTTGTATTAGAGGTATTTTCATCAAAAATGTGCGAAAACTCGACAAAAGAATCAGACACGCTATCGGAGCTTGTAGACTGTGTGGGGAACTTTCATTATTTTCATTGGCTGACGGATAGCCACTATAATCATTGACCGAAGATTCATTATCAAACAAATTCACATTTTCTGCAATATTAGTTGAATCAGCGGATAAATCGAGTACATTGTCTAATTTAATGTCATACAATAAAGAAGTGTCTATGAAAGGAATATTGGTTTTCTTTAAGAACTTCCTGTTTCGTCTTAAAGTAGTACCAAATGAATCTCTTACTAAGTAAGATCGATCATTAATAGTATCTTCTACTTTTCCTCTTTCCCACTGGTTCCCTTTTTGAATTAAAATATAATCATTTTTGCCCAGCTTATCTAAATCTTCTGCACTTTTATCATAAATTTTTTTTGTGTTTCCTGTTTTTTCAAAAATTTGTTCTGAACAACAGATTGATTAATTAAAACAGGTTTAAGGTTTCCACTTGAAACAGGAATTTTAGTTTTAAGGATCCGATTTAAGAATAATTGTGAGGGAGAATACTCCATGTTCGTTAAAGGGGTGTTGTGATACTCCAAGAGAAGTAATGGAAGGTCGTTGATAGACTCCGCCTTAGACAGCATTTTTTACTATACCTACATACCTCTCAGCATGACCATTTGATTGGTGATGATGGGGGCTACTAAATACTAACTCAAAGTTCCATTCTATTCTTTGAATTGTAAGGGTTATTGTCGGAAAAGAATTTATCTGGGACACCAAATTGGGAAAACTATTCTTTACAAAAATGTATCAAGTCATCGGCAGTTTTGTTTGTGGTCTGAGTTACCTCTAACCAGTTCGAATATGCATCTACAATTAGCAAATAATTTTTTTTATTAAACTCGAAATAATCTGAGAATAAAAACTGCCAAGGTCGAGTTGGATTCGGGCGATTGACTGAAGTCTCTTTTTGATTTGAGTTTTGATAGATCTGACACATTTCACAATTGGAAACAAGATTTTCAACGTATCGAGCTAAATGGGGCCAATAAAATAACTGCCTTGCCTTAAGTTTTGTCTTTGGATTCCAAAATGTGTCTCGTGCAAAAGCTTTAGCATATTTTTTCTTAGGTCCGGAGGAACAATAATTTTATTATTTAAAAACAATAAATCATTAGACAAATAAATATTTTCACGTAATCTAAAGTAGAATTTTAAATTGTCATCTAAATTATTATCTTTCACTGGCCAAGATAAGAGAAAAATTTTTTTAAACTTTTGATAAGATTGGGTCATTATTTATGGCTTTTCTAAAGACATTTTTCTTCTCTTCTGATATTGGTATGTCATTTGATAATGCATGCACAACATATTCCATTTCAGGATCATCTTGTACATCATCTTTAATAAATGCGCGTGATAATGCATCAGCAACATGCATTTGCTTTCCAGATAAGTAAGTTACGTTTACCCTATACTTTAAGAGTTCAAGTAACAACCTCTGCAACCTAGCAGTTACTTTATCTAAAGTTTCGGAAAAAATTGGGATCAAAGGCTTATGGTCTGACTGTACAAGAACATCAAAGCCATATATAAAAAAATGAAATTTTTCACATGCAAAGACTATAGCTACCAACTCCTTTTCAATTTGTGCCCATTTACGTCGTGATTTGGTCAAGCACCTTGAGACAAACATTATGGGATGTCCCTCTTGCAACAAGACACAACCTAAGCCTTGGCTTGAAGCATCTGTCTGAATGACAATGGGCAATTTTGGATTAAAAATTTTTAAAACCGGCCCTGTTGTAATAATAGACTTTAGAATCTTAAGTTCTTGATCATGAGCCTCAGTCCAACAAAATACAGTATCTTTCTTTGTTAAGTGCCTCAAATGTGTGGTTAGCTCAGATAGATTTGGTATGAATTTTCCAAAAAACTTTACTAAACCTAAAATTCTTAGCACATCCGAGCGATTTTCAGGTATTTCAATATCTGCAATAGCTTTAATATTTTTATGATCAGATTCAACTCCATTTTCTGATATCTCATGACCAATAAAAATAACCTTGTCTAATTTGTATTGTAACTTATTAAAATTAAATTTAACATTGTTAATCTCCGCCCGTTTAAACACTTCTAGAAGAGCTCTATCATGACTTATCTCATCAATTCCACTTATCATCATGTCATCAAAGTAAATTTCAACTCCCGGAATATCACCAAATATCTCAAAGCATTTTCTTTGGAATAATTCCGGCGCATTTGAAATTCCAAAAGGCAGTCTTTTGAATCGATATCTACCGAAAGACGAATTGAAAGTACAAAAATCTGCACTTTTGTTATCTAACTGTAGGTGATAAAACCCATCTTTCATGTCAAATACTGAAAACAAACGTTTTGTTGAAAGCCTACCTAATATGGCCGTACAAGTTGAAATTAAAAAATGTTCCCATGAATATATTTATTGAGGGGCTTGGGATCAATACAAATTCCGAGTGATTTATCATTTTTTTCCACTATCATTGAGCTATTTACCTAACTAGTGGGATAGTCAACTTTTTCAATGATTTTTTTATTTTCTAAACTATCAAGGGTGGATTTTAATCTGTTGTGTAACGAGAAAGGTACCTTACGTTGATATTGAATAACTGCTTTTGCATCATCAGTCAACTCAATTGAACAAAAACCCGGAATTTTACCTAAACCTTCAAAAAGATGTTTATATCTTACAAAAACATCTTGCTTAGTCTTTGGCAGTACTTGTAGCATATCAACTCTTTTTATCAAATTAAACCTTAGGCAATCCTCCAAACCCAACAATGGTTCAGTGTTAGAATCTACTACTATAAAATTAACAAAGTACTTAACATTTTTATACTCGCATTTTAAACTGATTTCCCCTAACGGTTTAAATTTAAAATTTCCATAGGAAACCAAAGTTACACTAGATGGTTTTAGAGAACACAATTCACACAAATACTTGATAGTAAAATAGAACAATTTTACCTGTTTTCCTTCCACTATAATGTTTTCAAACCAAGAGTTCTTTGTTTTACCTTTTTACATTTATTAATATATATACATTTGATTCTTCATGTTCTTCATTCTGATGCACAACTTCTCTAACTTTTCTACGTACTTCTTCCTTAATGGTGCTCATTCCTGGACCTTCTACGAATACTTTTGCAAAATTACCCTTCTTCTGGGATATTGCACAAGTTTTATTATAGGCTGGACATCTATTAATCCAATGTTCATATGAACAGTTCTTGCATTTAATCTTCTGAGATTTATGTACCAAATTAACCCCTTCTTCTGGATTCAATGTTTTCAAATGTTCTTTACTTAAGCTAACAGACTTGCAGTATTCTATTATTTTTGTAACATCAACATCTTGCTCTCTAATCATTTATGCCAATAATTATACGATCTCTTATCATACAATCTTCATAGCTGGTATTACATTCCGTGGCTTTGCAGACAAAATCACATAGCTTTGCTTGCTTTTTGAGCTCAGTTAAGTATTGCTCAATGCTCTGGTCAGCTGACTGAGTGATGTTATTGAACTTGAAGGCTTCCATAGGTACAATTTTTCTAGGAAGAAAATGGCTATCATATGCTTCAAGACACTTTTCTAAAGTAGATATTTGGTCCTGTTGGAAGGTGTTATAAATATCAAGACCTTTGTCGCCTATACAATTTAAAAGAATAGCTATTTTCACATATTCAGCCACTTCTTCCTTACCTGCTGCTTTTAGGTATATCTTAAACTTCTGCTTCCAAAGATTCCAATTTTTAATGTCATACTCATTCAACGGACTAGGCGGCTTAAAAGCTTCCATTTTTTTTATTTTTCGTACTTTAACTGTTTCGTGCAGCTAGACATTTAATTTCTAGGTTCTACGCTATGCACGGCAACAAAACACTAACTCATGGTGGCAAATCAAGCGGCCACACCTGACACCATGTTTTGAATAAGACTCCAGGGTGTTTTACTACTTGAACAGTTACCATTTTCCCTCCAGCAAATTATGATCCAGGGCATCTTGAAAATCTCTATGTAAATAGGAAGGGATACCACTTAATAAACGTCCAATCGGTAATATTTTTGAGTTGTAAATGTGTACCTTCAACGGGGGTAATTTTGGCCCAATTTTTGCGTTTTTTTTTTCATGAACTGCGTCAAATTCCACAGATATACCAAACTGACATCCAATTGTCTGGTGTTATCGAATTCTGCTAACTTCAGAGAAATATTACTAAGTAATGAATTTCGTAATATACCGGGGGGCTTGAAAGTAACATACGATATAATATTTATACAGGGCGAACTGAAATATGCTTTGGAAAAAACGTGGCACGTCAAACGTCGCATGCTACGTCAAACGCCACGTGTCACGTCAAACGTCACGTGCTACGTCAAACGTTACGTGTCACGTCAAACGTGTGGGCTCATTTGTAATATGGCTTCAGAAGAGTACAGATATCGAATTGAAGAGCATATCGAGTTCATCGGTAAATTAAATAAAGACAAAAGTAAGGTTATGGAACAAATAGAGAATCTTAGTTTATCTGATAAGAAAGAAGTGGCGTGGAGCGGGCTTCGTATAAACTGGGTGCCTGAAGAGCTAGCCAGCAGACAATTACCGCAAATTATATATCCATTAAGACGTATTCAACCATGTTCAACAGAACAGAAGAGAATATAAAAAGTGAAATCAATAATGTTTTTGCCATGACATGCGTAATATTAGTATCTGTCTTTGTTTTAATTTTGAAAATTATTTTAAAAATTGTAAAACGAAAATTTGAATCTTCATGTAATATAAAAGTTGATGAATTTACAGAGTGTTTCAATGAAAAAACCATGTTTCTTTGAAAAACTTCATTTATAATGGTAAAACAGTATTTGAAAACCAGTGGCGGAGGCGCTGTACGTTTCTTTCGGTACACGAATATAGTCCAGAGGCGTGGCAGGGGTTTGGATCCTGGACAAAGTTTCCTGTTGCACACGGCGTACCATCAAATTTGCAAACGTCAATAATGTGTGGAAAAACACCAAATGCGTGAAATTTCTTTAGCAGAAATTCCGCTTTTTGTTGCCGTCGAATGTAAATATAGTCTACAGCATACAATAGCTTGCTTTCCAATATTCCGTTTACTTTGGAATATTCTACATCTCCTGAAGAGTATCGAATGCCATGCACATTCCTTTTCAAGTATGATGTAGTCTTTTTATCATCGTAACTTAATGTGGAAAACGGTTGCGGTGGCAAAAATATGTAATGCGAACTTTTGAAGCCAATTTCTATGGTGAGTTCTTTGGCAACGAAAATCCCATCTACGACAAAGCCCTGAATGTCTACAAATGCTACTATCATGTTGACGTCTGCTCGAATACTAACTCTGATCAACATCTAGTTTAGGCTCTTAATAATTCCGGCGAGGGGGAAGTATTCCAAGACGCAATCGTGAATTATGATGCAATAGACGATGGTATTTTCGGGGAGCCTATGTTTGCTTCAATGTCAAGTTTCACATCGACTGTGGACGCCTTCATGCTTTCCTCCTGTTTCGAACAATCGATAACAAACAATTCACGACGTTTGAAAGAAGAATAATCCAGCAGGGGGCGCTTGTGTGGAGTTCGCGTAGTTGGGATAGAATTCAGTATAGTTAAAATATGCCTCATTGTAGTCAGTTTTGCCAAAGTCCAATTGCATTCTTTCATTAGGTCAATAGTCACCGTTAAGTGACAGTCTTATACTTTGCACGTCGCATTGTCAAATAAAGTCGGGTCAGCTGTACTCACGTTACGTTTGTCGGTTTGAGAGAAAACAATAACAAAACGAGGTCTTTCAACTGAAGAGGATGTTTTAACAGCCCAAACTTCACGTCTTGCGCCCTTAGTAATTGCAGGCAATTCATGTAACTCCCACTTCCTGAATGGAATAACTATAGGTTGATAATTTGAATGGATTTCATGAGATTTATCTGTATATCATCATTAAGAAAGATATGTTTAACTTTTAGTTCAACACTTGTAATGTTAATTTTAACAGTTGTACCAGTGAGCGTACCAGAGACATTCTTTTCCGTGATATATATGCAATCATTATCGTTTCGTGCTCGAACTAATCGTATTGTTTGACGCCCACATTTAATCATGGGATAATCGTTGAAAATGTTGAAAATATGTTTGAGAGGACTTGTCTCTGACATTCTGAATGGGATCTTTGTTACAATTCCAGCCTGCTATAGCCATATGATTGGAATCTTCTTGGTTATAACAAGTCATCGCTCGTACGGCCCTGATTATTCCAGGATCCCGAAGTGTTTCCATTTCCCTGGAACTTTCACTGTACGTACATGAATCGAATAGGAAGGCTAATTTCACGTCACCAGCTACATGTGTTTCAAGCGACCCTTTAATGCACAACAAAGTATCGCTCATTGCAAAGAACGAATCAACTTGATTAATGCTAAACTCCACAATGTCACTGCAATTGAATGATTTTATGAATGGAGCATAGGTTCTGTATTCAGCCTTTCGAATTGAATCGTCAAACATCGGCTTACGATAGATATCAAACATTGTTGGCATGTTGTCGTTTTGACGAAGACATTTTCCAAACATGGTTGTCATTTTTCAATTCAAACCCCAGCGATTGAAGAACCAATTTGTCTGCGAACGTGAGCTGTTTAAGCTTTGACGACTGCTTAGCTAATAAAATTGGAAGCTCTGCAGTCTGTCTTTTATGATTGATTATTAGTTCCATCTGCTTCGCGCTCTAAGCTCCAACACCAAAGTACTAAGTTCTCCACGAAAGTTTACAGGCTGACCGTCTTGGTCTAAGGCTATGACAGTGATATTGGTTATTTCACGTTGCGGTATAACAACTAAGTAGAGCAAATTTTGAGGAATTTCGTCAATGGAATATCCTGGATCTACTTGTATGACAAATTCATAGATAGTATGAGCAGGTCTGTTTGCATCGAAGGCTCCAGTGGAAATGTTACAATCGAAGCGGATACTGGAAACTTTAATGATTTTGACGGAGAGATCTGAAGAGTGCATTTTGTTGGCGTCGAGTATTTTCGGTGAAAATCCCAATATTCTTCAAAGACTATCAGCCTCCATGAAGGAAATTTTGTATTTACTGGAAATTTCACATTTCAACGTATTGTGATTGAGAGTTTTAGTGAAAATACCGGTCTAGTTGAATTGCTCACACCCAACTTATCACTGATAAACGCTTCAAGATCTGCAATTTCATAACATCCAGTGGGAAAATTGAAAATTTGTAACTTGTTATTGGCATCGTAGTGGTAAAACGTGCAATTTTCAATGTTTGGTATACTGTGATAAGAATGAAAAGATCGTAGAGCTATTTCATAATCATTCTTAGGATCGAGCACAATAGGCGTAGGAGGTTGCAAGGTGAACACGTGATTGGTGCTGTAACTTTCATTATTTTCATTGGCTGACGGATAGCCACTATAATCATTGACCGAAGATTCATTATCAAACAAATTCACATTTTCTGCAATATTAGTTGAATCAGCGGATAAATCGAGTACATTGTCTAATTTAATGTCATACAATAAAGAAGTGTCTATGAAAGGAATATTGGTTTTCTTTAAGAACTTCCTGTTTCGTCTTAAAGTAGTACGTACCAAATGAATCTCTTACTAAGTAAGATCGATCATTAATAGTATCTTCTACTTTCCCTCTTTCCCACTGGTTCCCTTTTTGAATTAAAATATAATCATTTTTGCCCAGCTTATCTAAATCTTCTGCACTTTTATCATAAATTTTTTTTGTGTTTCCTGTTTTTTCAAAAATTTGTTCTGAACAACAGATTGATTAATTAAAACAGGTTTAAGGTTTCCACTTGAAACAGGAATTTTAGTTTTAAGGATCCGATTTAAGAATAATTGTGAGGGAGAATACTCCATGTTCGTTAAAGGGGTGTTGTGATACTCCAAGAGAAGTAATGGAAGGTCGTTGATAGACTCCGCCTTAGACAGCATTTTTTACTATACCTACATACCTCTCAGCATGACCATTTGATTGGTGATGATGGGGGCTACTAAATACTAACTCAAAGTTCCATTCTATTCTTTGAATTGTAAGGGTTATTGTCGGAAAAGAATTTATCTGGGACACCAAATTGGGAAAACTATTCTTTACAAAAATGTATCAAGTCATCGGCAGTTTTGTTTGTGGTCTGAGTTACCTCTAACCAGTTCGAATATGCATCTACAATTAGCAAATAATTTTTTTTATTAAACTCGAAATAATCTGAGAATAAAAACTGCCAAGGTCGAGTTGGATTCGGGCGATTGACTGAAGTCTCTTTTGATTTGAGTTTTGATAGATCTGACACATTTCACAATTGGAAACAAGATTTTCAACGTATCGAGCTAAATGGGGCCAATAAAATAACTGCCTTGCCTTAAGTTTTGTCTTTGGATTCCAAAATGTGTCTCGTGCAAAAGCTTTAGCATATTTTTTCTTAGGTCCGGAGGAACAATAATTTTATTATTTAAAAACAATAAATCATTAGACAAATAAATATTTTCACGTAATCTAAAGTAGAATTTTAAATTGTCATCTAAATTATTATCTTTCACTGGCCAAGATAAGAGAAAATTTTTTTAAACTTTTGATAAGATTGGGTCATTATTTATGGCTTTTCTAAAGACATTTTTCTTCTCTTCTGATATTGGTATGTCATTTGATAATGCATGCACAACATATTCCATTTCAGGATCATCTTGTACATCATCTTAATAAATGCGCGTGATAATGCATCAGCAACATGCATTTGCTTTCCAGATAAGTAAGTTACGTTTACCCTATACTTTAAGAGTTCAAGTAACATCCTCTGCAACCTAGCAGTTACTTTATCTAAAGTTCGGAAAAAATTGGGATCAAAGGCTTATGGTCTGACTGTACAAGAACATCAAAGCCATATATAAAAAAATGAAATTTTTCACATGCAAAGACTATAGCTACCAACTCCTTTTCAATTTGTGCCCATTTACGTCGTGATTTGGTCAAGCACCTTGAAACAAACATTATGGGATGTCCCTCTTGCAACAAGACACAACCTAAGCCTTGGCTTGAAGCATCTGTCTGAATGACAATGGGCAATTTTGGATTAAAAATTTTTAAAACCGGCCCTGTTGTAATAATAGACTTTAGAATCTTAAGTTCTTGATCATGAGCCTCAGTCCAACAAAATACAGTATCTTTCTTTGTTAAGTGCCTCAAATGTGTGGTTAGCTCAGATAGATTTGGTATGAATTTTCCAAAAAACTTTACTAAACCTAAAATTCTTAGCACATCCGAGCGATTTTCAGGTATTTCAATATCTGCAATAGCTTTAATATTTTTATGATCAGATTCAACTCCATTTTCTGATATCTCATGACCAATAAAAATAACCTTGTCTAATTTGTATTGTAACTTATTAAAATTAAATTTAACATTGTTAATCTCCGCCCGTTTAAACACTTCTAGAAGAGCTCTATCATGACTTATCTCATCAATTCCACTTATCATCATGTCATCAAAGTAAATTTCAACTCCTGGAATATCACCAAATATCTCAAAGCATTTTCTTTGGAATAATTCCGGCGCATTTGAAATTCCAAAAGGCAGTCTTTTGAATCGATATCTACCGAAAGACGAATTGAAAGTACAAAAATCTGCACTTTTGTTATCTAACTGTAGGTGATAAAACCCATCTTTCATGTCAAATACTGAAAACAAACGTTTTGTTGAAAGCCTACCTAATATGGCCGTACAAGTTGAAATTAAAAAATGTTCCCATGAATATATTTATTGAGGGGCTTGGGATCAATACAAATTCCGAGTGATTTATCATTTTTTTCCACTATCATTGAGCTATTTACCTAACTAGTGGGATAGTCAACTTTTTCAATGATTTTTTTATTTTCTAAACTATCAAGGGTGGATTTTAATCTGTTGTGTAACGAGAAAGGTACCTTACGTTGATATTGAATAACTGCTTTTGCATCATCAGTCAACTCAATTGAACAAAAACCCGGAATTTTACCTAAACCTTCAAAAAGATGTTTATATCTTACAAAAACATCTTGCTTAGTCTTTGGCAGTACTTGTAGCATATCAACTCTTTTTATCAAATTAAACCTTAGGCAATCCTCCAAACCCAACAATGGTTCAGTGTTAGAATCTACTACTATAAAATTAACAAAGTACTTAACATTTTTATACTCGCATTTTAAACTGATTTCCCCTAACGGTTTAAATTTAAAATTTCCATAGGAAACCAAAGTTACACTAGATGGTTTTAGAGAACACAATTCACACAAATACTTGATAGTAAAATAGAACAATTTTACCTGTTTTCCTTCCACTATAATGTTTTCAAACCAAGAGTTCTTTGTTTTACCTTTTTACATTTATTAATATATATACATTTGATTCTTCATGTTCTTCATTCTGATGCACAACTTCTCTAACTTTTCTACGTACTTCTTCCTTAATGGTGCTCATTCCTGGACCTTCTACGAATACTTTTGCAAAATTACCCTTCTTCTGGGATATTGCACAAGTTTTATTATAGGCTGGACATCTATTAATCCAATGTTCATATGAACAGTTCTTGCATTTAATCTTCTGAGATTTATGTACCAAATTAACCCCTTCTTCTGGATTCAATGTTTTCAAATGTTCTTTACTTAAGCTAACAGACTTGCAGTATTCTATTATTTTTGTAACATCAACATCTTGCTCTCTAATCATTTATGCCAATAATTATACGATCTCTTATCATACAATCTTCATAGCTGGTATTACATTCCGTGGCTTTGCAGACAAAATCACATAGCTTTGCTTGCTTTTTGAGCTCAGTTAAGTATTGCTCAATGCTCTGGTCAGCTGACTGAGTGATGTTATTGAACTTGAAGGCTTCCATAGGTACAATTTTTCTAGGAAGAAAATGGCTATCATATGCTTCAAGACACTTTTCTAAAGTAGATATTTGGTCCTGTTGGAAGGTGTTATAAATATCAAGACCTTTGTCGCCTATACAATTTAAAAGAATAGCTATTTTCACATATTCAGCCACTTCTTCCTTACCTGCTGCTTTTAGGTATATCTTAAACTTCTGCTTCCAAAGATTCCAATTTTTAATGTCATACTCATTCAACGGACTAGGCGGCTTAAAAGCTTCCATTTTTTTTATTTTTCGTACTTTAACTGTTTCGTGCAGCTAGACATTTAATTTCTAGGTTCTACGCTATGCACGGCAACAAAACACTAACTCATGGTGGCAAATCAAGCGGCCACACCTGACACCATGTTTTGAATAAGACTCCAGGGTGTTTTACTACTTGAACAGTTACCATTTTCCCTCCAGCAAATTATGATCCAGGGCATCTTGAAAATCTCTATGTAAATAGGAAGGGATACCACTTAATAAACGTCCAATCGGTAATATTTTTGAGTTGTAAATGTGTACCTTCAACGGGGGTAATTTTGGCCCAATTTTTGCGTTTTTTTTTCATGAACTGCGTCAAATTCCACAGATATACCAAACTGACATCCAATTGTCTGGTGTTATCGAATTCTGCTAACTTCAGAGAAATATTACTAAGTAATGAATTTCGTAATATACCGGGGGGCTTGAAAGTAACATACGATATAATATTTATACAGGGCGAACTGAAATATGCTTTGGAAAAAACGTGGCACGTCAAACGTCGCATGCTACGTCAAACGCCACGTGTCACGTCAAACGTCACGTGCTACGTCAAACGTTACGTGTCACGTCAAACGTGTGGGCTCATTTGTAATATGGCTTCAGAAGAGTACAGACATCGAATTGAAGAGCATATCGAGTTCATCGGTAAATTAAATAAAGACAAAAGTAAGGTTATGGAACAAATAGAGAATCTTAGTTTATCTGATAAGAAAGAAGTGGCGTGGAGCGGGCTTCGTATAAACTGGGTGCCTGAAGAGCTAGCCAGCAGACAATTACCGCAAATTATATATCCATTAAGACGTATTCAACCATGTTCAACAGAACAGAAGAGAATATAAAAAGTGAAATCAATAATGTTTTTGCCATGACATGCGTAATATTAGTATCTGTCTTTGTTTTAATTTTGAAAATTATTTTAAAAATTGTAAAACGAAAATTTGAATCTTCATGTAATATAAAAGTTGATGAATTTACAGAGTGTTTCAATGAAAAAACCATGTTTCTTTGAAAAACTTCATTTATAATGGTAAAACAGTATTTGAAAACCAGTGGCGGAGGCGCTGTACGTTTCTTTCGGTACACGAATATAGTCCAGAGGCGTGGCAGGGGTTTGGATCCTGGACAAAGTTTCCTGTTGCACACGGCGTACCATCAAATTTGCAAACGTCAATAATGTGTGGAAAAACACCAAATGCGTGAAATTTCTTTAGCAGAAATTCCGCTTTTTGTTGCCGTCGAATGTAAATATAGTCTACAGCATACAATAGCTTGCTTTCCAATATTCCGTTTACTTTGGAATATTCTACATCTCCTGAAGAGTATCGAATGCCATGCACATTCCTTTTCAAGTATGATGTAGTCTTTTTATCATCGTAACTTAATGTGGAAAACGGTTGCGGTGGCAAAAATATGTAATGCGAACTTTTGAAGCCAATTTCTATGGTGAGTTCTTTGGCAACGAAAATCCCATCTACGACAAAGCCCTGAATGTCTACAAATGCTACTATCATGTTGACGTCTGCTCGAATACTAACTCTGATCAACATCTAGTTTAGGCTCTTGATAATTCCGGCGAGGGGGAAGTATTCCAAGACGCAATCGTGAATTATGATGCAATAGACGATGGTATTTTCGGGGAGCCTATGTTTGCTTCAATGTCAAGTTTCACATCGACTGTGGACGCCTTCATGCTTTCCTCCTGTTTCGAACAATCGATAACAAACAATTCACGACGTTTGAAAGAAGAATAATCCAGCAGGGGGCGCTTGTGTGGAGTTCGCGTAGTTGGGATAGAATTCAGTATAGTTAAAATATGCCTCATTGTAGTCAGTTTTGCCAAAGTCCAATTGCATTCTTTCATTAGGTCAATAGTCACCGTTAAGTGACAGTCTTATACTTTGCACGTCGGCATTGTCAAATAAAGTCGGGTCAGCTGTACTCACGTTACGTTTGTCGGTTTGAGAGAAAACAATAACAAAACGAGGTCTTTCAACTGAAGAGGATGTTTTAACAGCCCAAACTTCACGTCTTGCGCCCTTAGTAATTGCAGGCAATTCATGTAACTCCCACTTCCTGAATGGAATAACTATAGGTTGATAATTTGAATGGATTTCATGAGATTTATCTGTATATCATCATTAAGAAAGATATGTTTAACTTTTAGTTCAACACTTGTAATGTTAATTTTAACAGTTGTACCAGTGAGCGTACCAGAGACATTCTTTTCCGTGATATATATGCAATCATTATCGTTTCGTGCTCGAACTAATCGTATTGTTTGACGCCCACATTTAATCATGGGATAATCGTTGAAAATGTTGAAAATATGTTTGAGAGGACTTGTCTCTGACATTCTGAATGGGATCTTTGTTACAATTCCAGCCTGCTATAGCCATATGATTGGAATCTTCTTGGTTATAACAAGTCATCGCTCGTACGGCCCTGATTATTCCAGGATCCCGAAGTGTTTCCATTTCCCTGGAACTTTCACTGTACGTACATGAATCGAATAGGAAGGCTAATTTCACGTCACCAGCTACATGTGTTTCAAGCGACCCTTTAATGCACAACAAAGTATCGCTCATTGCAAAGAACGAATCAACTTGATTAATGCTAAACTCCACAATGTCACTGCAATTGAATGATTTTATGAATGGAGCATAGGTTCTGTATTCAGCCTTTCGAATTGAATCGTCAAACATCGGCTTACGATAGATATCAAACATTGTTGGCATGTTGTCGTTTTGACGAAGACATTTTCCAAACATGGTTGTCATTTTTCAATTCAAACCCCAGCGATTGAAGAACCAATTTGTCTGCGAACGTGAGCTGTTTAAGCTTTGACGACTGCTTAGCTAATAAAATTGGAAGCTCTGCAGTCTGTCTTTTATGATTGATTATTAGTTCCATCTGCTTCGCGCTCTAAGCTCCAACACCAAAGTACTAAGTTCTCCACGAAAGTTTACAGGCTGACCGTCTTGGTCTAAGGCTATGACAGTGATATTGGTTATTTCACGTTGCGGTATAACAACTAAGTAGAGCAAATTTTGAGGAATTTCGTCAATGGAATATCCTGGATCTACTTGTATGACAAATTCATAGATAGTATGAGCAGGTCTGTTTGCATCGAAGGCTCCAGTGGAAATGTTACAATCGAAGCGGATACTGGAAACTTTAATGATTTTGACGGAGAGATCTGAAGAGTGCATTTTGTTGGCGTCGAGTATTTTCGGTGAAAATCCCAATATTCTTCAAAGACTATCAGCCTCCATGAAGGAAATTTTGTATTTACTGGAAATTTCACATTTCAACGTATTGTGATTGAGAGTTTTAGTGAAAATACCGGTCTAGTTGAATTGCTCACACCCAACTTATCACTGATAAACGCTTCAAGATCTGCAATTTCATAACATCCAGTGGGAAAATTGAAAATTTGTAACTTGTTATTGGCATCGTAGTGGTAAAACGTGCAATTTTCAATGTTTGGTATACTGTGATAAGAATGAAAAGATCGTAGAGCTATTTCATAATCATTCTTAGGATCGAGCACAATAGGCGTAGGAGGTTGCAAGGTGAACACGTGATTGGTGCTGTAACTTTCATTATTTTCATTGGCTGACGGATAGCCACTATAATCATTGACCGAAGATTCATTATCAAACAAATTCACATTTTCTGCAATATTAGTTGAATCAGCGGATAAATCGAGTACATTGTCTAATTTAATGTCATACAATAAAGAAGTGTCTATGAAAGGAATATTGGTTTTCTTTAAGAACTTCCTGTTTCGTCTTAAAGTAGTACCAAATGAATCTCTTACTAAGTAAGATCGATCATTAATAGTATCTTCTACTTTCCCTCTTTCCCACTGGTTCCCTTTTTGAATTAAAATATAATCATTTTTGCCCAGCTTATCTAAATCTTCTGCACTTTTATCATAAATTTTTTTTGTGTTTCCTGTTTTTTCAAAAATTTGTTCTGAACAACAGATTGATTAATTAAAACAGGTTTAAGGTTTCCACTTGAAACAGGAATTTTAGTTTTAAGGATCCGATTTAAGAATAATTGTGAGGGAGAATACTCCATGTTCGTTAAAGGGGTGTTGTGATACTCCAAGAGAAGTAATGGAAGGTCGTTGATAGACTCCGCCTTAGACAGCATTTTTTACTATACCTACATACCTCTCAGCATGACCATTTGATTGGTGATGATGGGGGCTACTAAATACTAACTCAAAGTTCCATTCTATTCTTTGAATTGTAAGGGTTATTGTCGGAAAAGAATTTATCTGGGACACCAAATTGGGAAAACTATTCTTTACAAAAATGTATCAAGTCATCGGCAGTTTTGTTTGTGGTCTGAGTTACCTCTAACCAGTTCGAATATGCATCTACAATTAGCAAATAATTTTTTTTATTAAACTCGAAATAATCTGAGAATAAAAACTGCCAAGGTCGAGTTGGATTCGGGCGATTGACTGAAGTCTCTTTTTGATTTGAGTTTTGATAGATCTGACACATTTCACAATTGGAAACAAGATTTTCAACGTATCGAGCTAAATGGGGCCAATAAAATAACTGCCTTGCCTTAAGTTTTGTCTTTGGATTCCAAAATGTGTCTCGTGCAAAAGCTTTAGCATATTTTTTCTTAGGTCCGGAGGAACAATAATTTTATTATTTAAAAACAATAAATCATTAGACAAATAAATATTTTCACGTAATCTAAAGTAGAATTTTAAATTGTCATCTAAATTATTATCTTTCACTGGCCAAGATAAGAGAAAATTTTTTTTAAACTTTTGATAAGATTGGGTCATTATTTATGGCTTTTCTAAAGACATTTTTCTTCTCTTCTGATATTGGTATGTCATTTGATAATGCATGCACAACATATTCCATTTCAGGATCATCTTGTACATCATCTTTAATAAATGCGCGTGATAATGCATCAGCAACATGCATTTGCTTTCCAGATAAGTAAGTTACGTTTACCCTATACTTTAAGAGTTCAAGTAACATCCTCTGCAACCTAGCAGTTACTTTATTTAAAGTTTCGGAAAAAATTGGGATCAAAGGCTTATGGTCTGACTGTACAAGAACATCAAAGCCATATATAAAAAAATGAAATTTTTCACATGCAAAGACTATAGCTACCAACTCCTTTTCAATTTGTGCCCATTTACGTCGTGATTTGGTCAAGCACCTTGAAACAAACATTATGGGATGTCCCTCTTGCAACAAGACACAACCTAAGCCTTGGCTTGAAGCATCTGTCTGAATGACAATGGGCAATTTTGGATTAAAAATTTTTAAAACCGGCCCTGTTGTAATAATAGACTTTAGAATCTTAAGTTCTTGATCATGAGCCTCAGTCCAACAAAATACAGTATCTTTCTTTGTTAAGTGCCTCAAATGTGTGGTTAGCTCAGATAGATTTGGTATGAATTTTCCAAAAAACTTTACTAAACCTAAAATTCTTAGCACATCCGAGCGATTTTCAGGTATTTCAATATCTGCAATAGCTTTAATATTTTTATGATCAGATTCAACTCCATTTTCTGATATCTCATGACCAATAAAAATAACCTTGTCTAATTTGTATTGTAACTTATTAAAATTAAATTTAACATTGTTAATCTCCGCCCGTTTAAACACTTCTAGAAGAGCTCTATCATGACTTATCTCATCAATTCCACTTATCATCATGTCATCAAAGTAAATTTCAACTCCTGGAATATCACCAAATATCTCAAAGCATTTTCTTTGGAATAATTCCGGCGCATTTGAAATTCCAAAAGGCAGTCTTTTGAATCGATATCTACCGAAAGACGAATTGAAAGTACAAAAATCTGCACTTTTGTTATCTAACTGTAGGTGATAAAACCCATCTTTCATGTCAAATACTGAAAACAAACGTTTTGTTGAAAGCCTACCTAATATGGCCGTACAAGTTGAAATTAAAAAATGTTCCCATGAATATATTTATTGAGGGGCTTGGGATCAATACAAATTCCGAGTGATTTATCATTTTTTTCCACTATCATTGAGCTATTTACCTAACTAGTGGGATAGTCAACTTTTTCAATGATTTTTTTATTTTCTAAACTATCAAGGGTGGATTTTAATCTGTTGTGTAACGAGAAAGGTACCTTACGTTGATATTGAATAACTGCTTTTGCATCATCAGTCAACTCAATTGAACAAAAACCCGGAATTTTACCTAAACCTTCAAAAAGATGTTTATATCTTACAAAAACATCTTGCTTAGTCTTTGGCAGTACTTGTAGCATATCAACTCTTTTTATCAAATTAAACCTTAGGCAATCCTCCAAACCCAACAATGGTTCAGTGTTAGAATCTACTACTATAAAATTAACAAAGTACTTAACATTTTTATACTCGCATTTTAAACTGATTTCCCCTAACGGTTTAAATTTAAAATTTCCATAGGAAACCAAAGTTACACTAGATGGTTTTAGAGAACACAATTCACACAAATACTTGATAGTAAAATAGAACAATTTTACCTGTTTTCCTTCCACTATAATGTTTTCAAACCAAGAGTTCTTTGTTTTACCTTTTTACATTTATTAATATATATACATTTGATTCTTCATGTTCTTCATTCTGATGCACAACTTCTCTAACTTTTCTACGTACTTCTTCCTTAATGGTGCTCATTCCTGGACCTTCTACGAATACTTTTGCAAAATTACCCTTCTTCTGGGATATTGCACAAGTTTTATTATAGGCTGGACATCTATTAATCCAATGTTCATATGAACAGTTCTTGCATTTAATCTTCTGAGATTTATGTACCAAATTAACCCCTTCTTCTGGATTCAATGTTTTCAAATGTTCTTTACTTAAGCTAACAGACTTGCAGTATTCTATTATTTTTGTAACATCAACATCTTGCTCTCTAATCATTTATGCCAATAATTATACGATCTCTTATCATACAATCTTCATAGCTGGTATTACATTCCGTGGCTTTGCAGACAAAATCACATAGCTTTGCTTGCTTTTTGAGCTCAGTTAAGTATTGCTCAATGCTCTGGTCAGCTGACTGAGTGATGTTATTGAACTTGAAGGCTTCCATAGGTACAATTTTTCTAGGAAGAAAATGGCTATCATATGCTTCAAGACACTTTTCTAAAGTAGATATTTGGTCCTGTTGGAAGGTGTTATAAATATCAAGACCTTTGTCGCCTATACAATTTAAAAGAATAGCTATTTTCACATATTCAGCCACTTCTTCCTTACCTGCTGCTTTTAGGTATATCTTAAACTTCTGCTTCCAAAGATTCCAATTTTTAATGTCATACTCATTCAACGGACTAGGCGGCTTAAAAGCTTCCATTTTTTTTATTTTTCGTACTTTAACTGTTTCGTGCAGCTAGACATTTAATTTCTAGGTTCTACGCTATGCACGGCAACAAAACACTAACTCATGGTGGCAAATCAAGCGGCCACACCTGACACCATGTTTTGAATAAGACTCCAGGGTGTTTTACTACTTGAACAGTTACCATTTTCCCTCCAGCAAATTATGATCCAGGGCATCTTGAAAATCTCTATGTAAATAGGAAGGGATACCACTTAATAAACGTCCAATCGGTAATATTTTTGAGTTGTAAATGTGTACCTTCAACGGGGGTAATTTTGGCCCAATTTTTGCGTTTTTTTTTCATGAACTGCGTCAAATTCCACAGATATACCAAACTGACATCCAATTGTCTGGTGTTATCGAATTCTGCTAACTTCAGAGAAATATTACTAAGTAATGAATTTCGTAATATACCGGGGGGCTTGAAAGTAACATACGATATAATATTTATACAGGGCGAACTGAAATATGCTTTGGAAAAAACGTGGCACGTCAAACGTCGCATGCTACGTCAAACGCCACGTGTCACGTCAAACGTCACGTGCTACGTCAAACGTTACGTGTCACGTCAAACGTGTGGGCTCATTTGTAATATGGCTTCAGAAGAGTACAGACATCGAATTGAAGAGCATATCGAGTTCATCGGTAAATTAAATAAAGACAAAAGTAAGGTTATGGAACAAATAGAGAATCTTAGTTTATCTGATAAGAAAGAAGTGGCGTGGAGCGGGCTTCGTATAAACTGGGTGCCTGAAGAGCTAGCCAGCAGACAATTACCGCAAATTATATATCCATTAAGACGTATTCAACCATGTTCAACAGAACAGAAGAGAATATAAAAAGTGAAATCAATAATGTTTTTGCCATGACATGCGTAATATTAGTATCTGTCTTTGTTTTAATTTTGAAAATTATTTTAAAAATTGTAAAACGAAAATTTGAATCTTCATGTAATATAAAAGTTGATGAATTTACAGAGTGTTTCAATGAAAAAACCATGTTTCTTTGAAAAACTTCATTTATAATGGTAAAACAGTATTTGAAAACCAGTGGCGGAGGCGCTGTACGTTTCTTTCGGTACACGAATATAGTCCAGAGGCGTGGCAGGGGTTTGGATCCTGGACAAAGTTTCCTGTTGCACACGGCGTACCATCAAATTTGCAAACGTCAATAATGTGTGGAAAAACACCAAATGCGTGAAATTTCTTTAGCAGAAATTCCGCTTTTTGTTGCCGTCGAATGTAAATATAGTCTACAGCATACAATAGCTTGCTTTCCAATATTCCGTTTACTTTGGAATATTCTACATCTCCTGAAGAGTATCGAATGCCATGCACATTCCTTTTCAAGTATGATGTAGTCTTTTTATCATCGTAACTTAATGTGGAAAACGGTTGCGGTGGCAAAAATATGTAATGCGAACTTTTGAAGCCAATTTCTATGGTGAGTTCTTTGGCAACGAAAATCCCATCTACAACAAAGCCTTGAATGTCTACAAATGCTACTATCATGTTGACGTCTGCTCGAATACTAACTCTGATCAACATCTAGTTTAGGCTCTTAATAATTCCGGCGAGGGGGAAGTATTCCAAGACGCAATCGTGAATTATGATGCAATAGACGATGGTATTTTCGGGGAGCCTATGTTTGCTTCAATGTCAAGTTTCACATCGACTGTGGACGCCTTCATGCTTTCCTCCTGTTTCGAACAATCGATAACAAACAATTCACGACGTTTGAAAGAAGAATAATCCAGCAGGGGGCGCTTGTGTGGAGTTCGCGTAGTTGGGATAGAATTCAGTATAGTTAAAATATGCCTCATTGTAGTCAGTTTTGCCAAAGTCCAATTGCATTCTTTCATTAGGTCAATAGTCACCGTTAAGTGACAGTCTTATACTTTGCACGTCGGCATTGTCAAATAAAGTCGGGTCAGCTGTACTCACGTTACGTTTGTCGGTTTGAGAGAAAACAATAACAAAACGAGGTCTTTCAACTGAAGTGGATGTTTTAACAGCCCAAACTTCACGTCTTGCGCCCTTAGTAATTGCAGGCAATTCATGTAACTCCCACTTCCTGAATGGAATAACTATAGGTTGATAATTTGAATGGATTTCATGAGATTTATCTGTATATCATCATTAAGAAAGATATGTTTAACTTTTAGTTCAACACTTGTAATGTTAATTTTAACAGTTGTACCAGTGAGCGTACCAGAGACATTCTTTTCCGTGATATATATGCAATCATTATCGTTTCGTGCTCGAACTAATCGTATTGTTTGACGCCCACATTTAATCATGGGATAATCGTTGAAAATGTTGAAAATATGTTTGAGAGGACTTGTCTCTGACATTCTGAATGGGATCTTTGTTACAATTCCAGCCTGCTATAGCCATATGATTGGAATCTTCTTGGTTATAACAAGTCATCGCTCGTACGGCCCTGATTATTCCAGGATCCCGAAGTGTTTCCATTTCCCTGGAACTTTCACTGTACGTACATGAATCGAATAGGAAGGCTAATTTCACGTCACCAGCTACATGTGTTTCAAGCGACCCTTTAATGCACAACAAAGTATCGCTCATTGCAAAGAACGAATCAACTTGATTAATGCTAAACTCCACAATGTCACTGCAATTGAATGATTTTATGAATGGAGCATAGGTTCTGTATTCAGCCTTTCGAATTGAATCGTCAAACATCGGCTTACGATAGATATCAAACATTGTTGGCATGTTGTCGTTTTGACGAAGACATTTTCCAAACATGGTTGTCATTTTTCAATTCAAACCCCAGCGATTGAAGAACCAATTTGTCTGCGAACGTGAGCTGTTTAAGCTTTGACGACTGCTTAGCTAATAAAATTGGAAGCTCTGCAGTCTGTCTTTTATGATTGATTATTAGTTCCATCTGCTTCGCGCTCTAAGCTCCAACACCAAAGTACTAAGTTCTCCACGAAAGTTTACAGGCTGACCGTCTTGGTCTAAGGCTATGACAGTGATATTGGTTATTTCACGTTGCGGTATAACAACTAAGTAGAGCAAATTTTGAGGAATTTCGTCAATGGAATATCCTGGATCTACTTGTATGACAAATTCATAGATAGTATGAGCAGGTCTGTTTGCATCGAAGGCTCCAGTGGAAATGTTACAATCGAAGCGGATACTGGAAACTTTAATGATTTTGACGGAGAGATCTGAAGAGTGCATTTTGTTGGCGTCGAGTATTTTCGGTGAAAATCCCAATATTCTTCAAAGACTATCAGCCTCCATGAAGGAAATTTTGTATTTACTGGAAATTTCACATTTCAACGTATTGTGATTGAGAGTTTTAGTGAAAATACCGGTCTAGTTGAATTGCTCACACCCAACTTATCACTGATAAACGCTTCAAGATCTGCAATTTCATAACATCCAGTGGGAAAATTGAAAATTTGTAACTTGTTATTGGCATCGTAGTGGTAAAACGTGCAATTTTCAATGTTTGGTATACTGTGATAAGAATGAAAAGATCGTAGAGCTATTTCATAATCATTCTTAGGATCGAGCACAATAGGCGTAGGAGGTTGCAAGGTGAACACGTGATTGGTGCTGTTTACTCTCAACAGCTGCGACATGATGACTAATGAAATTCGGGAGATGTATGAATTTAAATAACACACGACATGTTTAATTATTTATTGTACGTTTACAAAGAAAACATGTGACTTGAGAACTTGGAGGGCCGTCACAATGCGTCGTCCAATCGGGTCGCTTGTAATGGATGAAACAAGGCAGTCGTATTTGTAGTTCAAAATTTGCTCGTTATTCATTGGGAAGTTTATGCCACATATCAAGCAATTCCGAAGGTCTTACACACTCCATTAGATGCTCAATGGGAAAGTGCTTTAGTTCTACGACAGTGAAACTACTCAATGTTTTTCCATGGTAGATATGTTGTAGTAATAGTTTCGTCATTGTTGTAGAAATTTCAAACACAAATGACCGCAATTGATTTGATCGTAGTTTTGATATTGGGTATTGTTGTAGAAAATTCGCACACTCTTTCCAAAATATTTCACAACTTCTTTCGGCGGCCTCAAGTTACCAAATGAATCGAAATACTCTACATTGTTGTTTATCTTTCTGTAAGCTACCCAATGACTTCCGCTATTCTTAGAGGTTAACCACTGCACATCCTTTTTTCGGGGGCCGGCTTTGGGGAGAGTGTCTCGCATGAAAACTCGAAAATGTGGTATTTTATGCAATTTTGCGTAATGTGTTATGTCAAAGTCGGATAGTGCGTGATTGGGTAGCTTTATTAGTTTTTTTGCTTCTTTAAATACCATCCAAAACCGCCTTTTGGGTACTTTTTCAGATACAGACCAGATCCTACACGTTCCATAGCCTTATTATGACGTACATCTTCCAATTTCTTTTGCGCATGCTTAGCGTCAATGACAGTTTTTTCACTCCCAGCAGCACCACCTGACAAAGCTCCAAGTGCCGAAAGGCCAGCAAACAAAGGGATAAGTGGTAGGAAACCTCCGGATTTCGCTACAGGTATTACTCGAGGAACCTCAACTTCTTTTTTCCCAACAAATTTTTTAATAAGTGCTTTGGCTGCTCGTAAGGCAAACGTTGCAGTGTCTTTCAAAGATGCCCCTTTTCTCATGGACTTTCCCACTTTTAGAATAACATCTCGATGAAAAGAACGGCGTTTGCGGTGGCGGCGACATCCCATTCCCAGCTTTCTTTTCACCTTCATTCCGCCTGTCACAAGTAATGCAGCAGTTTTCTCTCCCAAAGAAGCGTCTTTTAATTTGACGCGATCCCAAGCTTTATCTTCAAGTATCTGATCGGCTTTGTGCCGTTCTTCGAGAGACTTATTCTTCCAGTAAGAAATATCGTGTTGTTTACAAGCAGCGTCCAAGTGGTTAATGCCTGGATATCCACGTTCAAGACGTTTTTCCAATTTTGTACCGGCTACCAAAAAAAAAACAATTAGTTTTTTACAAAAAGGGGTGGGGTGGGGAGTACTTACGTCCACAGTACTGATAGCTAGGTAAGTGAAGTTCAATAGGTATTTTATTGATGAGAGAGTTTAAAAGACCTTCTCCTTCAAACACCAACATTATGACTGATACGCGTAAGTGGCGCTACACCTATATTTATAGAGTAGCACTAAGAAAAAACGACGCACACGATGAAGATAATTCAACAAGAGCAGACGATACCCATTGAAAATATAGATTTTACGTCAACACCATCGATCAGCAAACATGGCAAATTGTTACCAAATTCTTTCCGTGCCATTAAATGCGGTCCCAGCGTGTGTGGAAAGACGAATGCCGTGCTGGCGCTCCTATTCAATCCGAATGGCATGAAATTCAGAAATGTTCATGTTTATTCAAAATCGTTATTTTAACCGAAGTATCAATTGCTGCAAGAAGTTATAGCGCAAGTCAAGGGTGTTGGGTATTTTCCATTTAGACAATGAGGAAATAATTAGTCCAGATAAAGCTCGACCAAATTCCATCTTTTTATTCGATGACGTAGCCTGTGACGGTCAGCAGAAAATTCGTGAATACTACTCCATGTGTAGACATAAAGATATTGATGCTGCATAACTTTGTCAAACATACTCAAAAATACCGAAACAGCTCATACGTGACGATTGTAATGTAATTGTGTTCTTTAAGCAGGATGAGGTAAACTTGAAACATATATTTGACGAACACGTATCTCCAGACATGACATTTGACACATTTAAAAATGTTTGTTCAAAGTGCTGATCTGTCCGCTATGGTAGGGGAGAGGGTCCCAAGATGACGAACTTAAGGTTTGCGGTCCAAATGATACTCTATTTTCATCCGGTTTCATGTTCAACACCTACAAATCCAGCAGTCCAGCAGGAGGGTTGTTCATATAGGCTGGTTGCATTCTAACCCTAGAAAAAATAAAAAAGGGGGGAATAAATGTCCCACTTGCATTCATCGCGCATACAGCAGTCACATTAGTTCCTCGTTCCGCAGAAGATATCTTAATTACTCTTCGCTTTCCTTTTGGGGTGATTATCCTGGGATTTTTTGTGGCAACTGTTGATACACCGGTTTCATCTACGTTGTAAATTTGATTGGGTTGGAAATTATATTTTTCTTTGATTTCCTTAAGTGCGTTAAAAAAATTGGAAACACTTTGGCGATTAAATCCTATAAGTCTAGCTATCGAGGTCGATTCTGGCTTTCGTAGGGAAAAGTTGTATTTCCGCATAAACCACTCAATAAAGTGTCGTCCAGCTTTCTTCTTGTTTGTGTTAAATCTGTGTAAAATGTGACGTTATTCTGTAAAATTAAAAATTATCGTGCTGAATTGCTCCTTGGTTAGTCCAAATGCCCGTTTGTCAATATTGATAATGTACTCTCGTAGTTCTTCTAATTCTACATCAGAAAACGTGCTCTTGAATCGACCATCATTGCAAGGAAATTCCTGAAAATAAAGACCAATCATTGTTTTTAACAGTATATTATTTTAGGAGAGATTTTAACCTTAGATTTTACAATTAATAAGTAAATTAATGAAAGTAAGAATAAATAAAATTCTGGCCTGTTCGTCCTTATAGGTCCTCCAAAGTTCTGAAAAATTCTCCAAGCTCTCTCTGTCTCTAGAATACCGTTCTGTGTCGTATCAATCAAATGGAGTTCCACTACAAATGCAATATTTTCTGTTGTTAGGGGCGTGGATCGGTGTTGATCGGTTTGGCGAATGGGTAAGCATAAGCTTCCCAGAGTCATCCACTTCAATCACACACACATTAGGGGTGTGGAGTGTTTATTCGAGATCAAGCACACGTCTTACACAACAAAACGAGTAATAGACGTATTTAACCCAACAAAAGCTATTTCTAAAACTACCTTAGAACCCTAAAAAGAAAACTCTTTTAAATAAACAAAAAAACACATTTCTGATTTTGAGATGACAAAAACAGGATGGATAAATCCAATTTGAATAGATAAGATCTTAAGGAGGCAGGTCACCTTATATATATATATATATATATATATATATATATATATATATAGGGCAGGCGTCAAGTTCGGCGTCCAGTATATCGTATACTAGTATATACTTATACCGGTATATACCGGTATATGTTTTGTGTAAAGTAGTGAGTTTGAATTCACTTTTTTTCATCATATACTGTCAAGTTTGGCTACGTAGAACGTACGTACATTTAATTTCCTAAGGGGATAATATAATCGAAATTTGAATGATAAAACTATGGTAACAGAAGTTTCTTTATCGAGAGTTGACATTCCTATTGGTAGTTTTGTAATATACCTTCGTAAAAAGGGTATATGTGGTATATTATTAGTTAATTATTAACAATAACCGCGGTAACTGATAATCACATTTTTTAGTGTTGCCTTCATGATAGGTAAAGACAATCTTGAACTCGTGAACTTTAAAAGAGAAGAAGTTTATAATAAGTAACACTGGAAAAATAAAATTAAATTGCATAGTTTTTCGAGTATATTATATAAACAATAGAATTGAAAAATATTATCGTTAGACAAGCAAAGGAAATCTATAATCTGAAAAATTCTAAGAAATGTACAAGGTAACTGAAAAATATTGTTTATGGATAAACCAAATAATATAAATGACTATATGGAGAAGAAAAATGAATAGAATGAACAGAGTGAAAAATGGATGAAGCATGTATACAAAAGGAGTAGATGCAGTTGCCATAGGAAATATTGGGCTAGTATTAAAAACATTAAATAGTAGTAGAAAATGAGTTAATGAAAGTGATGGGATCTAGGACAAACAACTTTTAAGACATATTAATTGATATTTTAACTGACATACCTCTCAGGGATGGATATTTTCATTTAACAATAAAAAAGTACTAATAAATGTAAATCAAGTTTAACTAGTGAAATTTCATAAGCGTTCTTAATTAGACCGCTGCAATGGTCATTACACATATTTACCAAAAGTTCAAGAGTTTCATTTTATTTACAATCTGTTAGCCATAAGGTCAGTAATGGGTTAATTGCTAGTAAACTATCTGGATGTTTTTCAATACCTAGTGAATGTAACTATAATATAATAAACCATTTGAATTATCACAAAAATTATTTTGAAAGGTGAATGCGATTATGAAAAAATAAATTTGAAAGAGTAGTAAGTAGGTAAGTATATACTAAAGGTATAAACATATATTATAGGTTGCTAATAATTTAGGTATTATTTTATCTGTTTTAGATTAACTTTACCTTATCAAAACATTATAATTTATAATAATAACTAATAGTTAAAAAGCTGATTATTATTTAGCTTTTTTTTAATAATTCCTGCAATGTGCAAATAAGTGTCCAATTTCAGACTCGGTACTTGCTACTTATCTATAGTAGAAGTTAAAAATATTCCTTTCAGTTTCGAAATAACACAACGAGTAAACGAGTAATATCCTTCACTAGTGTATATTTAATTGTGTGAAAAATGTTCTGTGCAACCAATTCATCCTTCCTGGTACAAAAATGAAATTTAATTTTTGTTTTATTTATTATATGGTAACAGTATATATATAACAGTAACAAAAATATATAATGTCAACAACATCTAAAATAGAGTTTGAAGTCATTCTGGATCAGACAATTTATATATTTTAAATAAAAGTATTACTTGCTTTCATATAAGTAGGTACATGTAATAACATTTCATTGAGGTCCAAATATGGATATGTCTAATAATATAAATATTTACAGTTCTTTATTCATGATTTTTATCGTAGATAGTGAATAGGTACCCAATTGTTTGATATGTTGGGGGTATTAAAATATATATTTCATTATACAACAGCTACTTTACTAAAATGTAATCGCATTAAATACCTTTTCATTGATTTTGGTCAAAATGTAATAAAAAATCTTTACTATACAAAAGTTTTCAAACCAATTCTTCTAACCTATTACAGAGTGAATGTTGAAAGTATCCGATAGAGGAAAAAATTCATATCTAGTTTTTAAATAGAAATAGGAACATCATATGTTTTAGCTTGTTCTTCTATAACATGAACTAAGTATTCATTTAATCCCCTTAGATTTACACTCAACTTTAACTATACAAATTGTAACTTTTGGGATACATTTTTAAAATGAAAGTAAAGACATGCATCTCTTGGGACGAGATCTAATTTTTGGGAATAAATGAATTTATCAACAGCTAAAATACTGCCAGTGTCCCACTGTTGATTAGTTTTCATTTGCAATCAGCTAACTTTCATTTTGGTACCTACTGATGCTAATTGGTTTTTGTTGGTAATTACGATACTTTTGGAATCAATCCTATCCTACATTTTCAATTATATTTAAAAAATTAAATATCTATTCTTAAGCATTATTTTCTTCGTTATTATTGACTTTCCATGAACAAAACATATCATTTCAGAGACGATACAATAATGGGAATGGGAGTAATAGTAGGTTGGTTTGGTGTACTTCGTCTAATATATGAAGATATTTCTTGTGTAAGTAAATAATACTTGGTATAAAGATAATTGTAACCTTAATTGATGATGTTTCATATGTAGCTAGTTCACATGTTATTGGTAGATTAGTGCTAAATTGGATAACACCATGTAGGTACTTAAATAAATAAGAAAGTTCAAACAAACTGGAAGGCACTTTGCCACATTCAATTTTAATATGTAAATTGATAAAAAGTAAGTGGGTACTTATTATAAACTTTAAAATTATATAATAGGCCCTTTTTAATTGGAATACTTGAGGTATATTATATTATATAAAAATGCTTATTCCCAAAAAATTGTATTATCATACCTGTATATCTTTTTACCACAGAAACAAAACTGACATTTAATAAATAACAAAAACATGCATCAGTTTAGAAAGATATGTTACCAAAGAATATACTGTATGCCCTTGAATAAATAGTCGTTTGAGTATTTTGTGAGTTTTATTGAGGATGAAACCCCATATTAGTTAACATGTATGTGACTTGATTAGATTAACTATTTTGCAATAGAGTAAATGTTCCGAATAGGTGAATAAAATAAAAAGTTCACTGGACATACAATTTTATTTGTTGCTTACAAATATAGGAATATAAATATTAAGTAGAATAATTTCGATTACAATGTACAATTAAAATTTTTTCTATGTTATCTGTTGAAAAACTTTATTATTTATTGTCTAACACTAATTAAAAGTCTGCTGTTTATTAGGTACTTACATTAATAGAATGTGTTGGTGATTACTGAAAACAAAGTTTAAATTATATTATCAAACATACAAAAAATAACTTCAAATTCCACTATACCTCTTCTGTCATGTCCATCCTGATGGAGACTGGCTCTATAAAACAATTATTGATTGAAGTTTAAATGTAGTGGAATGTACATTTTATTCTAATTATCATGGACATAGGTACATACTTCACTTATAAGGTTTGAGAAACAATCACCATTAATTTACCCAGATTTAAAAATCTGAGAAAAAATGTTTAATGTTTGTGTAAGTTATTGTAAATTTTCAAACCTGTTAGTATTATAAAATAATCAAGATTTGGATTATAATATACTAAATGCCCACCATCTAAATATTGTAATTTCCATTTTATTAGACTTTTCACCTACCAACGAAATGTTAGAAACTATATGAACCTTCCATAGCATAAATGAAGAGATAAAATACTTTCTTCTGGATTCTTATGATAGTATCTCTACCCTTCATAGTTCTTGTTTAATGATATAAATAAGCAGCTTTTGGTTTTTTTATTGTTTTTATTTTTGATAGAAATAAAAATGAAAGCAAGACAATTGACAATTTTACCAGTTTCTTCTTGTCTTGATTGCGATTATGACATGTAGCCAGTTTGAAAACTAATTTTCATTTTGGTCCTTGATTTTATTTATCTTTTTTAAAAAGTGATTCTTTATTGTTTAAGGGTCGGCATTATAAACATAGGTGACATGATTATAAACATCTTTAGAGGTTAATTTGAACAGTGAAGTTAACTTTAGCACTAAAATAACAGTTTCATCATTGTCTAATGGTTTTATAAAGGTACCATTTCTAAAATAAAAAGAAGAAGACAAAAAGGTAACCTACAATTTCTTTACAAACCAAGCTGGTGTTGTTTTGCTATGGTGGACTCCCAAATGTTTTTGTTAACAAACAATCCTATCCAGCGTGGGGAATCAAATTTGCAGAATATTTGAAGCATTTTCAGGTTATTTAAAAGGAAAATGAAATAAGCTCAAGAGATAATTTATTAATGTGGTCTACAACATATTTGATGAAGAGGAGGTAAATTAATATTACACCAGTTGTTTATGTAATGCTATCTACATTTGTAGATGTACCTTAAATATATAAATAATATAATAATAAATATTTTTAATTGTGTTCAGAGTGTTTTACTTTAAATAGGTAAGAATGAAAACCAATTATTTCAAGTACTTACAATACAGATAATTAAATGATACATTTAATACAAAAGTAAAATTACATAAATATAGCAGAAGATTCTTAAAGTTCTTTATATCGAAATAGAAAATAATTGTTTCCTCCCTCACATCAGGTAGGTAGGAAACAGTAATTAGAGGCTAGTAGTGAAAAAAGTACTTTTCCTCCTTAACGTTAGATTTTTAAATGAAAATGTCGACTTCAGGATTCTTAGATACCTTTTTGGAGTTAAAAGTCAGAAAATCATAGTAGTACAAACGTTACGTTTATTAAACTTGATTAAATATTTGAATAATGGAAAGTGATCTAATATTAAAGAACAAGCCAACATACCACAAAAATCTGAAATCAGGTAGGTATGAAAAACATTATACATTTATAAGCAATTTGGTAATGACAAGATTAATAAGTGGGCAGGAGGAAAAATCAATGTATTACACCAGAGTAAAATGCCTTTGTGCCCTTGGATGTTTACTGCCCTCTGCTCAGTATACATCTGAGGGAAGAAAAGTGGCACTTTCCTCCCAAGTAATAGAAATAGTTATCGTTTATTACCTTAAATTGTAATTACATTTTAACCATTAAAAATCACCTCCAAATATGAAATTTAAACGATTGAAATAATTGTAATGGATATGTTGAGATAATTTTAAAACTGATCATAAAAATTTTTAACCACTAGAAACCACCCCCAATTACTAAAATTGGTCTGCACTTTAAATTTATAATATATTTTGAAAAGTTAATAGGAAAAATACAAAAATATTTGGAAACTACTTGAAATTCATTCCTCTTATCGATTGTCAGTTATTTTAAACATTATAGGTAATTTTTTCGCAGCACATATTTATTGGCGCAATATCACTTTTGCTCTTTACAGTATTTTCAAAGTCTTGACCAAGGATCTACAAGGAGAGAACAATTTCTAGACTAAATCATTAGTCAAAGTCGAATAGTGATGAAAGACTCCATCTGGATTTATGCTGGTATTGAAAAACCGGTGTTAACTATTAAAATATCGAGGACATGAATATATTTAAAACACATTTGTAATTGAGAGTATTTATTCAAAATAAATAAATGAGTTACATACTTCGTAAAATACAATTTTCAATAGCGTTTTATATAAACCATACAATAAAAATAAATGTAAATTCAGTAATTTTCCTTTAAAACTGGTTAACAATTTTTTGCCATTAGCTATTACATAACAAAAAAAACAACAAAACTAAAAATCTAATTGTATCAGATAACAAAAATCACAATAATGACATTTAATATAAGTAATATCTATTCAGTGTTCCACACCTTTGACAAGTACAAAAATCTTTCACTTAAAAAAAAGTAAATATAAAAATGAAATTGCACTCTAAAAGTAAAATAATTATTCCAAGGAGGAACGTGCCGTTCCAAATTATTTACTAAACATCTCATTTCCCGGGTAAAAAAAATAACTAAATTCAGTCATTTTCCTTTAAAACTGGATAACAATTTTTTGCCATTAGCTATCACATAACAAAAAAACTCCTTAGAAAAGTATTCCACTACAAAAAAAAAACAACTAAAAATCTAATTCCATCAGATAACAAAAATCACAATAATGACATTCAATGTAAGTAATATCTTTTCAGTCTATTCAGTGTTCCACACCTTTGAGAAGTACAAAAATCTAACATTTAAAAAAAAGTAAATATAAAAATGAAATTGCACTACTAAAAGAAAAATAATCATTCCAAGGAGGAACGAGCCGTTCTCCACAAAGGTGCGGACCTTTAAAAAAATTAATACTCTGTGGTAATTTACAATGTGTCCATGGGAATTTAAAATAAGCAAAAATATTTATCATGACAATAATTTTTCCATATCACTAAAAATATTTGTATTCCCTTTGTGAACACATTGCATTACACATTGCATATAAAAAAAACAAATAATAAGTTACCGATATACGGTAAAATATTTCATAACAGGCTTTCTATATTCAAAATATCTAGTAATACTGTAACAAGCTTGTTGTGATGTAGCTAAAATGAGGTTTTTCATTTTTTTTAAATGTAAAAGAAACAATTTGGATGGTACTTGAATGATTTTTTTTACATTTATCTTATATAAAAACGAGAACAAAAATCATAAAATATTTATCATATCAAACTAAAATTACGAAATATCTGATTAATATCAAAGAACAAGTATAATATTCTTAGTTAATAACAAAGAAATCCTAATGTGAAAATCAAAATAGCAAATAACTTCTTTTAGAAAAATATTTGAACTTTTCAAAGTTTCTAAATTCTTGAAATCTCCTTCGGAAAATAAGTTCCAATAAAAAAACAGGTGAATTTTTTAGCTCATATCACTACAAGCTCTTGTGACAAACCATTCGAAATAATCAAAATCTCTGCTAATATTTAAACACAATGCTAAATAATCAAAATCTCTGCTCATACTTGTAACACAACCAGTAGTATTGTACAGGGTTTGTCCCAATTCGGAAGGTTTTGAAGGGTATTTCAACAACCAAAGGAGTTTGAAAGAGAAAAAAATAATCAGAATTATTGTGATTAATTTTCTGGTTAAGAGGCAATAGGTGTTCAGTCCAAGGTCAGTGTGACCAAAAAAAAATGTGGTTTTTATGACAAGAATGACGGTTACTATCTACCATTCAAAACATAAGATTTTTGCGAACATTTACATTGATTTATTAAAACAATGGATACATCTCGTAAATCGTAAATCTTGAAACGTAAAATAACGTTATACTCAATTCTCAACGCATCGGAGGCCAATAAATCTTGGAACTTTTGGCAAGTCACCATTTCACTTCTGTCATTATATCACTAGTTATGTCAGATGTAAGTGGAGAAAGCAATCGGAAGAATAAAGGGATACAACTAACTAGAACTACTCTAAAATTATAATGGAAAATATACATAAACGAATATCAACAAAAACAAATGAAACTGACATCTGACATAACTAGTACATAGTACATAACAGAATGACAGAAATGAAATGGCGACTTGCAAAAGTTCCTAGAATTACTAGCATCCTATGCGTTGAGTATTCAGCAAAAACGTCATTTTGAATATTAAGATTTGCGCTTCGGGGGTGTTGTCATTGTTTTAACAAAGCAATGTAGATGTTCGCAATGATAAGAAACCTGCAAAAATCTTATGTTTCGAATGGTAGAAATTAATTGTCATTCTTGACATAAAAACCACTTTTTGTTGGCCACACTGACCTTAAACTGAACTCCTCTATTGCCAAGAATATAGATACCTTGCAAAACCTAAAAAAGGTGGTACCATATACATACTTCTACTTCATTCGTTTATTCAAGTTATTAACGTATGCCTTCAGCATTTCTGGAGTTCTCGACGTCAGGGTTGGATTGTCGTCTATGATTTTTTTGCAAAGAGTTAAACTGGGTAGAGTCTTATTTTTGAAGTATCGTTTAAAACCATTATGAACTATTTTTTTTTCTTCAGTTGTCCAATAAGTGCGCGTAATTCCTGCAACAGAAAAATAATATGTATTTTCACAACATATAAATGAGAATTATAAATTATCAGAAGCACTTAGTTTATTCCAAAATATACAAATGAAGTATTATTTTGCACATAGTATTACTTTTCATTCACAAATTAATCAAATCAACAGTATGATTTAGGATGGTAACACCGAAAATTATTTTGTTACTTTACAAAAACAATAAACACTTGGATGCAAAACACATATTAATAAACAACCGTAAGTTGCTGTACCATTATGTTGATTAAAAAAAAAAGGCCTTTAGTACATACCTTGACGACGAAGTTTTTTGGACTGATAGGCAACAAACGACTTTATTTGGGGAGGGGTTCTCCTTTCTAAGCATGGGCTTTTGGATTTTAAATCTATACACTCAGCATATGTAGGTACAATGTTATTTTCAATCAGATCATTCATCGAATCTAAAACTGCACTTTTCTCTTGATTAGACCAAGATACTCTTTTTGTACACTAAAAACGTTTAATTGGATTATATACAAGATACAACACAATGAAATATTCATTTTACCTGTAATTTCTGGAGTTGGAGTGCGTGATGGAACATAATCCTCATCACTGCTCCCTTCCGGAGAGTGTTCAATTTCATTTATGCTTGATTGTACTTCAAGCCCAGAACTACCTGGAATTAGATCCTCGGTTAAATATGATGAGGCCACTTGTGGTGTTGAATCCTTGAGTTAATCACACGATGTCATCGACTGAATTACATTATCATCCTTACTTGCTTCCAAACATTCCTCATCCTCACTTACTTCCAAGTATTCCAAAACCCCATGCTCTTCTACCTGATTAACATGCTCATGCTCTTCTTCCTGTTCAACATCCCCCATAGCTTTTCTCAAAATATTTACCATAGTAGGTATTTCATTGGCTGTTGATTGTCTATATATATTTTTATGGATATCTACATGATGACCTAAATGTTTTGCAACATCATCTACCAACACATCAGGCAAATTATATAATCTACAGGCAGTGGCTATCTGTTTTCTAAGTTCAGTTCCACGTAAAGTATGGGGGTTTGGAGCTCCACATTCTGTTGAATACTTTTTCATTAATTTACATGCTTTCAGATGGTTTTGTGAAGATCCAGGTGTGCCAAATACATAAGGATTGTCAGAAGGAATTCCAACTTCTTCTCTATGTTTTAAAAGAATGTTCATGTAATCAATCATATCACGACTTATCAATACCGGTACTTGTCTGTTTAATTTTCCCCTAATAAAAAATCGACCATATAAAGAAGCAAAGTGCTTTAGATTTACTTGTATGCTTTTAAAAGCATCATCCGTTTCATTTACAAATTCATACCTAAAAAAAAAATCTTTGAAATTAAAAAAAAAATGTTATTCCATGAAAAATGCACATATATCTAAAACATTTCACAATTTGAATATACTGATATTAAAAATTTCAATATAAAAAAAAATGTATAAGAATAAAGTTACTTACGAATGAAAATCTTTTATATGTATTCTTTCGATTTCACCAGCCCGCCTTCTATTGAATAGCTGCAGAGCAATCAAAGTGAAACCAGCAAGTTCTTTCCAGTTAGACAGTGAAACATTTCGTAACAAATTGGAGTAGGATGTTTCAATTCCTTGATTCAAATAATTTTTAAGAGCTAATATATCTGCTTTTGTAGGCAATTTCACCTTCTTTCGCCTCTTCATCTCGCACTGATTTTCCAAAACAGTTTTATTAATATCAACTTGAAACCCATCGTTCATTAAAGTATACAAATCTCTTGCTGCAGCTCGCTTTTCCGGACATTTGTCTTTTATACACTGGCTTTCATACATTACCACCATATTTTTTAATTGTAACCCTAATCCATATGCAGTTGATGGTGCTTTATAGTGACCTGTGTTCTCATCTAATCCGCCAATTTTATTGATTACTTCAACAATTTTGTCATAATTTGAAGGATCCAATATTTCTCGTAAGGACTGTAAATGAGGAAAAGCCTGAACGAATTCTTTTAAAAATGTACCAATACTCCTCAGCCTAGATCGAATCATAGGATTATGACGTTGTTCTTTGTATTTGCTGACTAGTTTATTGCCATATAATACACACAGTTCATCAAATGATAATAATTCCGTTATATGGTCTCTTCTACATTTTGGAAGCACTTCCTGAGCTAAACGCCGTGCTGCAGAAGGATGAATGTTAAGGACACATTTTCGGCTTTCAACAGCGTAATTTTTACTACTTGTATTTATTTTATTTTCTGAACACTTCTTGACATGAACCCTCAGGGATAGTCTAGAATACATTTGTTTGCAGTATGGACAAACCAAAAAATCATTTACTGTCCTGTTCTTCTGTTTAGATGGTCTTCTGATCACCATTACAGTGCCAGAATTCTGATTGGTGAAATTATATAAGGATTGCCCCTGTTTTCTGATTTTTCCTATCATCGTAGATCTAGTTGGGTGTCCTAAAATAATATTCCAGGTTCAAATCATTACTAAAAACCATGTTTATTCATGTTTCAACTTGAATAATGGATACATTTTTACTGACAATTGAAGTATAGTTCTAGATTAATTTTTTTTTCAATTTTATCAATAAGTACAAGTATATTATAACACTTCATTTGCTGGTATTTTATATGAAATATGACAAAATTACAATTTTTAAGATGGTTGAAAAAAAAATATATATACCTTTGGGATATTTCTGAATATTTATCACATCCCCTTCATCTTTATGTTTCATCAACAGATGCCTTCCAAAATTTGTAACTTGTGTCTTACAGTACAGACAGAAATATTTTTTACTTTTATCTAAAGAATGTGGAACAACATAAGATCTCATATCCACCTTTACCACATGTTCATCTTTCGGCAAGGAAGTGCTAAAATTGGTTACTGAAACAAATTATCCTATGAATGATTAATGTTAACAGATTTTGAAAATGTTTACCTTTTTTTTGTTTCTGAAAATGTTTGCCTTTGTTTTGTTTTTTATGTGAACTTTTATCGACAATCAATTCTGTACTCTCCTTAGCTGCTACAGAGTGCTCATCATCCATCATAACAGCATCACTTGTAACAAGTTCAGCATCCCTTGTAACAAGCTCGGCATCCCTTGTAACAAGCTCGGCATCCCTTGTAACAAGCTCATCATCCATCATAACGAGCTCATCATCCATCATAACAAGGTCATCATCCATCATAACAAGCTCATCATCCATTGTAACAATTTCAGTATCCATTGTAACAACCTGGTCTACCAGATCTTCTTCAACCTCTAGTATTTCCAAACTTGAGGAAGAAATACACTCAAACTCTTCATTTTGGTATACACCAAGCTCAGGAGATACATTGAATTTTTTCCCTTCAGCATGATATTGGATTATTTTGACAATGGGCGATTGATTGTTCAAGTTATATGCTAAATCTTGAACGATGAATTCATTATTGTTTTCATGAAATACTTTTACTAAAAATGTAGAACCACCAGTCTTGGCAACAGTTTCTCCCCTTCCGTTTTTAACTAATTTATCAGCTTCAATAACTTCATAATTTTCAAGACCCCCATACTGAATTAGTGCAAAGTTTTTTGATGCTGTAAAGAAAAATTAACTTTTACTCAAATGTTAATATAAGACATCTTTGTCAAGTCTCCTGCCATTTAGATTTACTTGAGATAGCAGTTATATTGAATAATGAAACCAAATATCTCACCTTTTATATTACTTTTTCTTTTTGCAGGCATTTTGATTCTTATTCCCAATGATTAAAGCTGTTGGTGAAAAGCACTGCTAGTCTGTCAAAAACACTGCTAGTCCAAAAACACTGCTAGTCTGTCAAAAACACTGGTGGCTTGCCCAACACACATTGCTCCTCTACAACACTACTGGTTTGCTTAACAAATATTGCTTGTATACAACACTGCTAGTTTTTCAAAAGTATGCTAGTTTATTCACCGATTCACTATTAAGCACATTGCTGATCTATTAAGTACATTGCTGGTCTATTGAAACACATTAGTATTACACATCAGGACAACTGCTCGCTTACCTGAAACAATTTAATTAGTGTATAAATTTATAAGTACTTATCCATTATTTGAAAAATGAACCACTAATTAAAACATTGAATGTTAGAAACCTGATGAGGATATGATTGGTTTTAATGAGTTGATCATTGAAAAGAATAATTTTAAATAATTGCACTAAAAAATATTGTTCCTGTTCTTGATGAACTCCCTGAAGACTACATTTGAGGTAGAAAACCATGTCTTGAAAATTTTTAAAAATAAAAATGTATTGCCATGAACCGCTAGGAATGTGTTGATTCGACACACTGAACAGTTCAAGGGGATCACAACCAATAACCACTTTATTTTCGATTAGCTGCAGGTGACATGCTTGTAGCTTTTGCAATAGCTTTCACACCAAACATTACATTCCTTCCCAAAATTATGCTTGTTGCACCTTAAAAAAACTAATAGTTCACCTGTTCTACAACCATACACAGTATGTTGCTGAAATTGAAGTTGTTGATAGTCTCGTCAAAAACACTGCTGGTCCATAAAACATATTGCTCTTTCATAAAACATATTGGTCTTCCATGTAACATATTGATCTTCAATAAAACATATTGCTCTTCAATAAAACATACTGCACTTCCATAAAACATACTGCTCTTCCATAAAACATACTGCTCTTCCATAAAACATACTGCTCTTCCATAAAACATACTGCTCTTCCATAAAACATACTGCTTGTCCATAAGACACACTTCTTGTTCATGAACATATTGTTTGTCCAAAAAAACACAACACTATTTGTCCTTAAGAGACACTGCTTGTCCAAAAAACACATTGTCTGTAAAACATAATGCTGTTAAGTAAAATGCGATGCTGGTATCTGACTAACCATCTTCATCATCTGACAAAGCTAAAACAATTTAATTAGTGTTAATATTATTGAAGTTATTGAAGAAAAGGATATAAATGAATTGAGCATATCATCCTTAAAACATAATATTTAATGATAGCTTCTTTGTTTTTCGAGAACTCGCAATCTAACTAACAAGTAAAGATATATACTTACATGTATTGGCTTCGAAGTTGGTACTGCCCGCATACAAAATTGGCATGGTCTAGTTGTAACATGACAAAGGCAACCTGTGAGGTAATGTACACAGACATTGGCCATTGTAGCATGGGATACTGCTCCTTTGAAATGTATGCAAACCTATATGCCTCCATAGTTATTTTGTATAACACCAAGTAAAAATGCCCTGCAACTCATCATTTCATTTCTAAAACCCAACTGCTCTGTATACTCTGGTGTAGAAATTGAAGTTATCCATTGTCTGTCAAAAACACGCTGTTGATAAGGATGAAACACGATGCTGGTAAGGAAAACACGATGCTGGTAAGGAAAACACAATGCTGTTAAATAACACACTGCTGGTAAGGAAAACACGATGCTGGTATCGGACTATCTTAGTCATCTGACAAAGCTAAAACAATTCAACTAGTATATTATTCAAGTACCTCAAAAAAAAAATGTTGAAGAGTTGAGGCAAAAGACCATAATCAATACCATTAACCATGTCAAGTTCTCTTAAAATAACTACAAAAAAGCAATATATTTTAAAAAATGAATCACACATCAGTAAGTGTTAATAACGTGTTCAGTATCAATAAATTGTTTCAAAATAATAACTTTAAAAATGTATTACCTGGAAATACTAGGAAGGTGTCGTACCGGCACACTGGACACTTGAACTGCACCTGACTGGGGTCACTGCCAGTTTCAATCTCAGTTTGAACAAGGCAGAGGTGACAATCCTGACACAAAAAATGGCCACATTTAGTGAAGCTGCCTCTATCAGGGTATCTTTTTTTTGCATACACTGCAGTTTGGGTAGTTTTTAACTGCCTTTTCCTTAGGACTGAAATGCTTAAATGCACTTGCCTTGCCCTGTGTGCACAGCCCGGTTGCCCTGTACACTCCACATATGCCACCCAACCGAAAAGTTCTGGCCGTCTCAGATGCCTCAATAGTTAAAATGATTTTACTTCTGGATGTTTCATATGTCAACTGCTCGGATTTGGAGAGATGCAAACATATACATCCAGTACCTCGAGTGCAACTTTTGGTGCTTTGAAAAATTTTACTGTAGGTGTGATTGTGAAAGTCTTCACACAAACATTGCATTCCTTTCCGAAATTATACTTCCTGTTCCTAGAAAAGTATTGTTTAAAAAATCAATGTAGTATTGGTTGTAATATTAATAGCTATTTTGTAATAGTTATCCCTAATTCTTAAATGCTTAGATTTGTCTAGATGTTCCAGTTACAATTTTTGTAAAAACCACAAAGCAGACTTGATAAAAAATCTTTTCTTGTAACTTATATTTTTAGAATAGGTAGTTTGCTTTTACCTTCATTTTGTATAATTTTTCTTTTTGAAATGAAGGCTGAAGTTTCACTAGAGTAATAAATTAATAAAAATGTATTACCTGGACACTAAACCTCACTCTTCGTACATGGCCCGATTCCTCTGTTTACATAATCTGGTGCAGAAATTAGTTATTCAATGTCTGTCAAAAATGCTTTGTCCATAAAACACACTGCTTGTCCATAAAACACATTGCTCGTAAAAAAAACACCACTTTACTTGTCCTCAAGACACACTGCTTGTCTATAAAATGCATTGCTTGTAAAAAAAGTCACAACACTACTTGCCCTCAAGACACTGCGTGTCCTTCAAAAATACGATGCTAGTAAGGAAAACACGATGCTAGTAAGGAAAACACGATGCTAGCAAAAAAACACGATGCTGGTAAGAAAAACACAATGCTGGTATCTGCCTAGCCATCTTCCTCATCTGACAAATCTAAAACAATTGAATCAGTGTAAATATTATTGAAGTTCCTCAAAAACAAAGGTTTTAAAGAGTTAAGACAAATATTAACCTAAGACATCCATATACACACGCGTTGGAATCCCACAATTGACGTTGCATATGCACCATCTGAACTCTGGCAGTGCCCCAGACATATCAATGGGCAACCAGTCACTGCATCTTGAATGATACAAGTGTCCACATTGTAATGCCACCTCAGGTTTTGGTATCATGCAATACTGGTATTTCATCCCTAAAACATAATATTTAATGATAGCTTTTTGCAATCTAGTTAACAAGATATATACTTACATGTATTAGATTTGAAGATGGTACAACTAACTGCCTGCATACAAAACCGGCACGGCCTAGTTGCTACATGGCAAAGGCAACCTGTGAGGTGGCGCACACAGACATTGGGCCATTGTACTAAAAGATACTGCTCCTTTAGAATGTATCCAATCCTATCTGCCTCCCTAGTAACTGTCTCGGTGAATGGCCTTTGAAATCTCTTCAATTCGTCCATTTTCTCAGAATTCAAATGAAATTGTAGGCACTTATTCCCCCGGCAATTTGTACCTTGCTGCCTGCAGTACAAAAAATCGTGTACATAAGTACAATTTGTATGGCAGCTTATCCCATCGAGTAAGAATACCCTGCAACTCATTATTTAATTTCTACAACCCAACTGCTCTGTATACTCTGGTGCAGAAATTGAAGTTATCCATTGTCTGTCAAAAACACGCTGTTGATAAGGATGAAACACACTGCTGGTAAGGAAAACACGATGCTGGTATCGGACAAACCATCGTAGTCATCTAACGAAGCTAAAACAATTCAACTATTATATTATTCAAGTATTTACCTCAAAAAAAATTATGTTCGATAAAAAACCACACATCAGTAAATATTGGAGATTTTATCAGTCTTAATAAATTGTGTAGAGAATAACTTAAAATACTAGTCAAATACTAATAAAAAAAAAAAAATTTCTCGCAAACATTAAACTGAGTTTTTAATAAATTAATAAAAATGTATTACCTGGATACACTAGGAAGGTATTAAACCGGCACACTGGACACCTCACTCTATGTACATGGCCCGATTCCTTTGTTAGCATAATCAAGTGCAGAAATTAGTTATTCAATGTCTGTCAAAAACACACTGCTGATAAGGAAAACACGAAGACTGACCATCTTAGTCATCTAACGAAGCTAAAACAATTCAACTAGTAGTATATTATTCAAGTATGTACCTCAAAAAAAATGATGTTCGAGTAGAAGCAAAAGGCCATCATCAAGACCAGTAACCATGTCAATTTTCTCAACTACAAAAAAGGTGAGATATTTAAAAAAAAATAGACCACACATCAGTAATTATTTTTTAGATTTTCTCAGTTTGAATAAATTGTGTAGAGAATAACTTAAAATACTGGTCAAATACTAAAAAAAAATATTTTCTCGCAAACATTAAACTGAATTTTTAATAAATTGTTAAAAATGTATTACCTGGATATACTAGGAAGATATTAAACCGGCACACTGGACACCTCACTCTACGTACATGGCCTAATTCCTTTGTTTACATAATCTGGTGCAGAAATTAGTTATTCAATGTCTGTCAAAAACGCTTTGTCCATAAAACACACTGCTTGTAAAAAAAACCACTATACTACTTGTCCATAAAACGCATTACTTGTAACAAAATCATATCACTACTTGTCCTTAAGACACACTGCTTGTCTATGAAACACATTGCTTGTAAAAAAAACCACTACACTACTTGTCCTTAAGTCACACTGCTTGTCTATAAAACGCATTGCTTGTAAAAAAGTCACAACACTGCATGCCCTTCAAAAATACGATGCTAGTAAGGAAAACACGATGCTAGTAAGGAAAACACAATGCTAGTAAGAAAAACACGATGCTAGTAAAAAAACACGATGCTGGTAAGAAAAACACAATGCTGGTATCTGCCTAGCCATCTTCCTCATCTGACAAATCTAAAACAATTAAATCAGTGTAAATATTATTGAAGTTCCTCAAAAACAAAGATTTCAAAGAGTTAAGACAAATATTAACCTAAGACATCCATATACACATGTGTTGGAATCCCACAATTGACGTTGCATATGCAGCATCTGAACTCTGGCAGTGCCCCAGACACATCAATGGGCAACCAGTCACTGCATCTTAAATGATACAAGTGTCCACATTGTAACGCCACCTCAGGTTTTGGTATCATGCAATACTGGCATCTCATCCCTAAAACATAAAATTTAATGATAGCTTCTTTGTTTTCAAGAGAAATTGCAATTTTGTTAACAAGTAAAGATATATACTTACAAGCATTGGATTTGAAGATGGTACAACTAACTGCCCGCATACAAAACCGGCATGGCCTAGTTGCTACATGGCAAAGGCGACCTGTGAGGTGGCGCACACAGACATTGGGCCATTGTACTAAGGGATACTGCTCCTTTAGAATGTATCCAATCCTATCTGCCTCCCTAGTAACTGTCTCGGTGAATGGCCTTTGAAATCTTTTCAATTCGTCCATTTCCTCAGAATTCAAATGAAATTGTAGGCACTTATTCCCCCGGCAATTTGGACCTTGCTGCCTGCAGTACAAAAAATCGTGTACATAAGTACAATTTGTACGGCAGCAAACCCCATCGAGTAAAAATGCCCTGCAACTCATTATTTCATTTCTAAAAAATAAAATAAAAAAATAAATCATACCATAATAATAATAAAATCAATTTCAGTAGAATACTGAAAAATGTCAATGAAAGTGAAGCAGAAGGAAATCAATTTTTGACCCAAAAGGCCATTATCAAGTCCAGTAACCGTGTCAAGTTTTTTAAAAAGCAATATATTTTAAAAAATGAATCACACATCAGTAATTGTTAATAACATGTTTAGTATCAATAAATTCTTTCAAAATAATAACTTTAAAAATGTATTACCTGGAAATACTAGGAAGGTGTCGTACCGGCACACTGGACACTTGAACTGCACCTGACTGGGGTCACTGCCAGTTTCAATCTCAGTTTGAACAAGGTAGAGGTGACAATCCTGACACAAAAAATGGCCACATTTAGTGAAGCTGCCTCTATCAGGGTATATCTTTTTTTTGCATACACTGCAGTTTGGGTAGTTTTTAACTGCCTTTTCCTTGGGACTGAAATGCTTAAATGCACATGCCTCGCCCTGTGTGCACAGCCCGGTTGCCCTATACACTCCACATATGCCACCCAACTGAAAAGTTCTGGCTGCCTCAGATGCCACAATAGTTAAAATATTTTTAGTTCTGGATGTTTCATATGTCAACTGCTCAGATTTGGAGAGATGCATATATATACATCCAGTACCTCGAGTGCAACTTTTGGAGCTTTGAAAATTTTTGCAGTAAGTGTAATTGTGAAAGTCTTCACACCAAACACTGCATTCCTTTCCAAAATTATACTTCCTGCACCTAAAAAAGTAGTGATTAAAATATCAATGTAGAATAGGTTGCAATATTAGATTAATGAATAATAGCTATTTTGTAATAGTTATCGTTAATTCTTAAATTTGTCTAAATGTTCCAATTATAATTTTTGTAAAAACGACAAAGGTGACTTGACAAAAACCTTTTTTTGTAACTTATATTTTTAGAATAGGCAGTTTGTTTCTACCATTACTTTGTGGAATTTTTCTCTTCCAAATGAAGGCTAATTTTCACTAGAGTAATATCCGTCCAAATTTCAAGTTTTCGATAGTAAATTTGGGGAAAAAAATTCAAGCAGTTTATGAGATAATGCAGGATTAGTACTTTATTTTTATAATTTGAATAGCTGTATGTCGTAAACTAAGTACATTAACATTTTTTTCCTTCCTTTCAATTTCCATAATATGTCGGTTAAAATTGAATATAAACGGCGGCGAGCAGCCCGTGATATTTTAGAGGGCGGAACGAATTTAAAAAATCCTAACAGCAATTTTTTCAAATTTACATCAAAAAAATTATCAATTTAATATCAACACAATAATTATTGATCACTATTTAAAACATACACATTTTTTTTAGATTTTGAATGCAGCAACCGGTGACACGAGGGAACGAATCTTAAAACATCTCAAGCACCCTAGCCCATTTTTCAAATTTCAGAAAATAAAATAGCGGCTCTGTGTTAGATCAATGATTATTTAATAGTATTTATCAAAAAATTTAGTATTGCATAAAGCATATCAAAGAATCTAGCGAACGTGGATGTAACTTACTTAAAATATTTTAAAAAAACATCTAGTAAATAGAATGGATGGAGGACAATTAATTAACGTATTATAAAACTTACCAATCGGAAGGTTTTGGTGCCATTCCAGCTATATTAGCACCATTTAGCTTAATTTAATTAAAAATCACAAAAGTATAAAAATGAAATATTTCGATCCTATACTCTATACCTTCATAAGATGTTAACCACTTGACCACCAAATTAGAAAAAGGAAGTTTCAACCAAATTGTCTCTGGTTTCAACGGTTTCAACCCCTTTCTCTTACCACTTTTAAATATTGGCAGTGTTGCCAGGTCTATCTGAAATGAATATTTTCTAATTTAATAATAATTATAATCAATATTAAAACTATGACATACTACCTCGTCTACCTCACCAGAATAATAACTTGTAAAACTAGTTAATTTACCAACTCTGGTTGTTAAATTGTAAGCAGTAATAAGTTTAAAATCTTTCATCTATAATGTCTAGTACCTTATGACGTTATTAGATTTAGTAGATTAAACATTGGAATTATTGTTACAAACTTATCTGAATATGTGAAAGGAATGCGGCTAAAAACATTCTATACTGCTGATACTGCCACTTTTAACTATAAAAAAGCTTTAAAGTGCTGATAGTATGTGGTGATAATTATTTGAAAATAGAATTTTAATTATCAACAATATATTAATAATGACTATTCGTTAGTGCTTTTATGTGCTTGTTTCATTGAATTTTGACTATTAACATTTGTTTTTCAAATACTGAATGTTAAAAGTTGAACATTTTTCCGATAAAGTTGTTGGTTTTCTTCGAACCGGCAACGTCGTGCGATTGACCAACCACTTGATTTGCTATAGGCAAGCGCGTGCGAGTGCTCTTCCTTCCCACTTCTACTAGGTATTGACATTTAAGTCATTGGTATTGACTGTTATTGATTAGTGATGAGCGACTTTTAACGAGCTGTTACTCTTTCACTGATATAAACAAAGCACAGTCAGTCACAAGTATACCATTGGACATGGACAATAAACAACAGTTACCCCATAATATGAAGACATATCATATGTTTTTTTTCTTCATTATTTTTATAGGGTAAATAACATAATGTAATACCAAGAGAGTTTCGAGGTTTAAACAAACTGGAACGCACTTTTCCACATTCAATTTTATATGTAAATTGATAAAATTGTTAGCTACTTACTATAAACTTTAAAATTATATGATAGGTAGGCCCTTTTTAATTCAAGGTATATTGATATAAAAAAATAGGGCATGTCCACCAACTGGCAGTTGACAATAGCCCTGAGGAGAAATAATCATTTTTGGTTGTTTTGTATATTGACTTAATGATCCTATTTATTATAAACAGTCATATATAGCTTTTCAAATATTTAAACAATTAAAGCAACGTCAAAAAAAGTACTAAATCAAAAAACTATACCACACGTGTTGTGCGAAGCGGAAGAACGCTTGTTTACCTATCATCAGTAAAGTGAGGCATTTATGAAATTTTCATATTTGGCATATTTTTCATATTATACCCATGAAATTTTCCAGATTTAGATCAATTTTTAGCATATCTGTAACAATTCCTTCCTATACAATTTAACCAAAACATTTTATTATTCTTGCTGCGAGTAGGTAAAAGTGAATTTATAAAAGCTCTCAATTTGTGTTTCTTGACTGGTTTTGCATATAGCAGGTATATTTTAAGAAAAGGACAATTACTGGCAAATCCCAATAATGTTGATGTTTAAAATATTCACTTAATCCGGAAGTAGGTAGGTAGGTAGGTACTAAGAATTAAGATCCCCAAAAGGATTCTTATTATATTTGAATTAATATAGGTATAAATACCTATAAGTAATGTATTTGGTTTCAATTTTGGGTACCTATAAAAGTAGTTTAGTTTTCTAATCTAGACCTTGTTTACCAAGAACTCAGCTAGGTACATATAAACATCATCAATTCAAGTTACAATGTCCTTTATAACAAGTATGAGAAAAAATATCTGCAGCCTTATTATTAAAGACTGACCAGAGATGATACAATAATGGGAATGGGAGTACTAGTAGGTTGGTTTGGTGTACTTCGTCTAATATATGAAGATATTTCTTGTGTAAGTAAATAATACTTGATATAAAGATCACTGTAACCTGAATTGATGATGTTTCATATGTAGCTTAGTTCATGCACATGCATGTTCTTGGTAGATTAGTGCTAAATTAGATAACACCATGTAGGTACTTAAATAAATAAGAAAGTTTAAACAAACTGGAAGGCACTTTTCCACATTCAATTTTAATATGTAAATTGATAAAAGTAAGTAGGTACTTATTATAAACTTTAAAATTATATAATAGGCCCTTTTAAATTGGAATACTTGAGGTATATTATATGATTTAAAAATGCTTAGGTATTCCCAAAAAATTGTATTATTTATCATAATGCACTCTTTTTACCACAAAAAGAAACTGACACATTTAATAAAAAACAAACCCTAACATTTGGTAAATTACAAATGTAATCATTTCTAAAATCAGTAATAATAGCCTACCTCCAAGGTCTAAACTAGGTACATACAAACATGATCAATTCAAGTTACAATGAGCTTTATGCAAGTATGATTTACTTAGAGAAAATATCTACAGCTTAATTAGGTACCTATTAAACACAAACTAGTATTGTTTAAAACCATTTTATAATAACTAACATTTGACACTTCTCATTTTGTAGCTTACAAATATTATAGGAATGTAAATATTAAGTAGAACAATTTTTATAATATACAATTAAAACTTTTTTATGTTATCTGTTGCAAAACTGACGTTTATCGTTCATCAATAACTTGTATGCAGAAAAAGTTTGCTCCACATTACCAGATGCTCTACCAAGAAAATCAATCTCAACAGGTACTCTTAGAAGTAAACTTTACTCACAATTTAATACATTTGTCATTTGAAAAAATTTTTCAACATAGAGGTACCTACATATAAATATGCTCTCTTACAAAAATAATGAAATTATGCCTAAATATGTATTTTCATTTGCTCTTATGTTAATACATATTTCCTTAGGTCTCTTTATCAGATATATTAATAGAACATTGGTGTTTACTGAAAACAAAGTTTCAATTATATGAAACAATCGGCCCCATTACCAAAAGGAAAGTTGGATAATTGCAAACAAACACCAACCAACAGTGGGGCACTCTAGCAGTATTGTACGTTCTACTGAATTAGGTAGTCATATTTATGTACAGGATAATCTTTAATTCTTAAGACAGCAGCAGGTGGTGTAGGGTAACACTTTTCACAATGAAATCTCGTCTTGAATACCCCCAACATTTCAAAACAATTATTCATCATTCAAACAAATTTTCCATTAGTACTATTGGAGATGTCTATATTTGAACACTCCACAACATTTTATTCTGATCTGAAACTAATATAAACTGTTTGTGTAGTTCCACTTTAACAATAGATTTACTTATTGTAATAACTTGGTACATAACTACATTTAACTGTTACTGTAGTAAATATGAGACAAAAATATTAAATATAATTTATGTACTACCTACTTAACTAGCAAAAATTGGTTATACATTACACAAAACATAATTTCACACAATTACTTAGATTTTACTAAAGTGTGTTGTTCGAATGTATATTGTGAAACTGAAAGGAATATTTTTAATTTGTAATAAAAAGTAGTAAATACAATCTGAAATTGGACCAATATTTTCACGCAGCAGAAAGAACCTTAATAAAGCTTAAGAAATAAACACAAATTATCATAGATACATAAAATAATCAGATCCTAGGTTGTCAGTTATTTTTCAGATGATAAATTGTCTTGAGAATGTTTTTAGGAGTTAGTTTTGATTGTAATGTTTTATTTATACATTACAGTTATACTAAAACCGATAAATTAGTACATTATTATCATGCTTTATATGTTTATTCCTTTAGAATCTACCTACCCTACCGTCTTTCAAATTTATTTGTTTCATACACATATATACTCCTTTCCAGAAATATCTTGTAATAATTTTGTACCTACCTATTGAAAAATATCCATATACTTTACTAACCTCTAACTCATTGCTATCCCCATCGCATATTTTTACAAAATGGTTACACTTTTGGTAAATATAATTAAGAATAAAACACTATACTAGTTTAATTAGGAATGATTTTTAAAACAAACTTTCAAAATTTGTACTTTTTTTGTTTAATACAAATGTCCAACAATCTCAGTTAATATATTAGGCACTTTATCATTATTTAATATTTAGTTAAGTATAGAAAAATGTTCTAGTTCACAACACAAAAAACTCATTTTCCAACCATTTTCTCTTCTACTGCTTTTTTTTTCCACCAGCCCAATATTTTTTATAACTAAATCCATCTATGTATCCTTTGCCTGTTCTATTTTTACTCATTCCATCCAACACAGCTCCTTTTGTAAATTTAAAATGCACAATACCTAATAATATGCACCATTTGTTTCTTGATAAACGTGGTCCCTAGGGTAATTTAACATATTCTAATTCCTTTTATCAATTCTTATCTCCATATCCCTATATATTATTTTGTTCATTTCTCAAATTTTTGTGGGTACCTATAGTTTTACGAAGGTTATAGGTCATTCATTTATTTAAGTTAGGTATATTTTGCAATCATATTGATTATGATATATTACATTTTCAAAAAACTAATCAATTTACTTTTGATTCTCAAATTATAAAAGTGTATATGCGGGCAAAAAACCCAACTGGTCATCTAGTAAAACAAAAATTAAATAATAGAATCATACATAGATAACCTTGATTAAAACGTCATTCTTCTTTCTTAATATGTAAATCCTTCATAACCAAATAACTGAAATTCGCGTCATCACTATGAAATGTTAGTCCTTGATTGAATTTTATATTTTTATAAGAATGATTGTTTATTGTTTAAGGGTCGGCATTATAAACATCTTTAGAAGTTAATTTTAACAGTCAAGTCAACTTTAGCATTAACATATCTATTAGGGATGGCGATCTGAAATCGATTAATCGAAGAATCGATTCATTGGTTTTGGGAACTATAAGCTATATTATCTATTTTCTTAACTTTTTAAAGTAGCAAATACATTTAGAAAATAAATGTCTTCTTTTATATCTGATCTGATACTTTGATATGGTAATAAAAATAATTGTTATTATCGAATTCCCTGAACTAAAAAATCCCTGATTTTACTGATAAGAGATCCCAGAGATTGTTTATTATGGTATTTTTCTTGTTTTTCATAAAATGGATTTATGTTTACGTAGTAAATACAAACTTGAAAAAAATCGATTTTTTGGAAATCGATCTTTTAGACCTCGATTTTCTTATGAATCGATTCATCGGGTTACGATTCGAATCGATCTTTTTTGGTAACCTAGAATTTTTATTTTTTACAAACAATTAAACCAAGTTGGTGGTGTTTGGACTCCCTATTTCCCTAATCGACGTGAGTCCACTAAGAATCTAACAAAGAGAAGAAGACAACCTTATGTTTTTGATAGAGGCGGATGAATGTCACGAGCAATCCGACGTTGCCATTGGTTAATTTATCGAGAAGGGCAAGATTGAAGAAGCTATGCAGTGTTGAAAAAACGTCTTCTTCAATCATTATCCTTGCCCTTCTCGATAAATTAACCAATGATCTGTGTTAACCAAGTAAATATAAGGTTATTATTTTGAAGAAATTGACAGTTTATACTTTTATAAATGTGGCAACGTCGGATTGTTCGTGATCGTGAAATTCATAACAAAACAACCCTACATTGTACTTTTCAGGTTAGTTGAATCGAAAATGAAATACTCTCATGCAATTTGGAAGTTATATATTTAATGTATGGTTTCTAAATATTTGCAATACCAACAGTTTTTAAACCTGCTTATAGGCTGAGTCAGAATCTGAACTGAAATTTGGTGGCCTTTTAGACAAACTGAGCCAAAGTGATTTTTTAATGAACAGCTTTAGTTTTCCTCTGTCGTACCCCAACAAACCCTGGACCAAGCTCATCTAGATAATATAATTCCCCTTACCCTTAGCCTCTATAGAGTCAGTTGATAGTAAGAAAAGAAAATGGAAATCTGTAGAACAATATGTATTTATCTACCAAAAATTTACTGAGAGATGCTACAGATTCATAGGAACAAGTACAGAATTCATAAATATTATTTGTTTTTAGATTGGTTTTTAAAACAAACTTCAAATATTTATAGTTAATTTTTCCATTATATCATTTTTTATATATACACAAAATTGGCAGCAGAAATGAGAAGAATAAAGGACGCAAGAAAAGTAAATAAGCTTAAGAGATAATTTATTAATGTGGTCTCCAAAATAATGGACGAAGAGGAGGTAAATGAATATTACCCGAGATGTTTATGTAATGCTTTATCTACATTCATGTATGTTAATTATATAAATATATAGAATAATAATTTTTTTAAATTTTGTACAAAGTGAGAATAAAAAATTATATCCCTAGTAATAGTTTGTAAGACAAAATTTATTTGATAAATTAGGTGATACCTACAAGAGCAATATCGTCAAAAATTATAAAATTTTCATACTTCTCAAAAGTTGGAAACAGAAACGAAAGAAACAAACTATTTCAAGTATAATAAATAGTTAAACAATACATTTAATACAAGAGTAAAAGTGACATTACGTAAGTGTAGCAGAAGATTCTTAGTTTATCGAACATTTGAGTTCATAATGCAAATTATTAAAGTTAACAAGCATTTGTGGTAGATATTTGTTCCAACTAGGTCTAAGAACACAATACAATTTTTATTTTTATGATTGTGGAATGCTGGATCATATTTTCTGGAAGGCAGTATGCTTTCCATCAATTATGCCCCCAATGCATTGGGAAAATTCCATTCTTTTTTTTTATCTTTTTAAATATTTAACCAATCTGCAGCAGTATGTGGAACCTAAAAGTTATATAATTTAAATGTACTCAAAGGAGTCCCTCACTCTACAATTTACAAAATTTTTATAATCTTATGGTTTTTTGTTTATAAAAATATGTCAGTATTTATAGCATCACATTAATCTGAGTATAAAAATCTTTAATAATAGTACTAAATAATAAAGAAATTATATAGTGAAATAAATTTAACACACAAACCTACTTTTTAAATTTATTTCTCAAAAAACCCTTTTTCGATGCCTGTTAAAACTATCTGCCTTTATTACGATCAACTATATTGTAAACTTAATAAACATATAACCTGTAATGGACTGTAAAATTATTTTATTCTTACCTTTAAGAAGGTACTCTTCTTGAAGTACATTGTATAGGTATTACGTGGCAGATTCTAGGCACAAAAAGCAAAATTGTTGATTCATGCACATGGAATGTAAACATAAGGCTTTTGATATAATTTCCTTCTATTACAGTGTCTCCTGGAATCCACAAAGTCGTTTGTAGCAAAATATCTAAGGCAATTGTCAGCTTTACCACGGGGAGATATTGACAATCGCGTATTAGTGATCTGTGTTTTTTATCTGATGAGTTACTAGGTTTAAGAGCTTATCAAATACCTTTTTACTCATTCTCAGAAACGTTTTAAATTGTTTAGGATCCTGTGCTGGAAATTCTTCTTGCACTAAATGTAGATTAGGTACCCCTTATTTTCGAGCCTTTTAAAATCAAAGTAAAGTAATAACGATAGCTTTTAATGCAGTCCGTTTTTTTTATTAGGTAAGGAACGGGCAAGTGAGTTTATCTACGAATATTAAAAATTTCCCAAAAAAAAATAATATAAATTCGTACACACCTAACCTAACCTCAAAATGCAACAGTTGGTAGTACAAAAAAAACGAAATGTAAATTGTAACCAAATTATCCCTAATATTTATGAACAAATTGTATAATAAATTCACGATACATTTGGCACTTTACACGTTAAAAATGTAGGTAGGTAGATGAGCTGGTGTACCTAGATGAAATACGCCGAAAAAATCTACTGTAACTATAGCACAAAATGTCCATTGGACATTCAATGGATATCCTGTCTCCGTTAGTCCATTGGATGTCCATTGGAAACTCGTCAAATGTCCATGATTCATTTTGGATAAAAATTAACACAAATTTAACCTAAAACGTAAGTGGAACTATTTCCACATTTAGTGAAAAAACATTTTAGATTTTTCCGATCATGCGAAATTGTTAGGGTACCTATGATGCAAACTCTCTGTGTTATATCTTACAGCAGCAGCATGCATATAGACATTTTGTGAATTCGCAGGGTTTGCATACGTGAATTATTCATTTATTATAATATTTATTGTAAAATCCTTCGTTTAATTTATAGTGCAGTGTAAAGTTATATGGAAATGCCGCTGAATAAAAAACTAGTACAAGGCCCCAAGTATTAGAAAGAAAAAGAAGAGAGAACTTTTCAATATGTCTTCTGTTTGTTTTTAGATAACTCTAATAACTCTGTAAATAATTTTATACAAACTCAAAAGCATTGCTGTTGTGCAGAGATAAAAAAATGATTGGTAAGTACATATATAACATAAAAATTCGTTATTATTCAACTATTTTCAGTCACTTATAATTAATCGCTAATTTTTGTGCTGATAGCCTAGAATTTTGTAATGTAATTTTGTGAGGGTTTTGCAACTAAATGTGACTTAAATTCCCTAGTCTTAATAATAGTTGTTTCGATTTTGTACCTGTTAATATATTTATGCTTTTTGTTGTTAGTTTATTACTATTATGATATATTATTTAGGATGACTCTCTATTTTGAGGTTTTTAATTTTATTTGTACTGTACTAAAAGTGGGCAAGGCCCGTGAATAAATAAATAAATGAATGAGGCACTTAAATGTATATAAGGGTAATGTGAATGTTTTTTTAGGGATGTCCAATGGCATAATGAAAAAACTGAGCTCTATAAAAGCTGGTATTTTTCAATTGATAGAAGATGTAAGCAATCAAATTTCTGTTACATCTACAACTGCTGAGGAAACAGCTGAAAATTTCCACCCAAAATTTAATTGTCCTATTGAAAATGAGGCAACCTTTATCTAAAAGACCAAAATAATTTTAAACAAGCTGTAAGTTATATTTCGTTTTCTTTGGAGTAAGCATAATAAGGGACAATGTATTTCTTCTCTAGTTTTCGTCAGTAAGTTATTTATCTTTAGACAAAGCATACATTAGTAGAACATGTTATTTGTGTTACCAGAATAACCAAATTTTTTAGAATTGTTAATTTTTATATTGGTAATACTGTAGGGCACATTATTAAATTGTATTGTACTGAATAATTGTAACGATCATTCAACTGTTAGTACACTATGACTGATATCTCGTAATAGGAAAGGATACACTGCGCAGAGGTCTCACTGGCTCATTCGCAGAAGTTCAAAGGCTTCTCTTTTCAAATTTTTCTATGGTGCACTGACCACGCCCTGTCATGAGATATGAATTGTACTGTATCTACTAGATTATCAAAATAATGTCACATGAATTTTTATAGGTTCATCAGATAAGAAAATTGGGTGGCAAAGATGCCTACATTATCAAAAGGTACTTCATCTCCACAATATCTGACAAAATTTCTAAGGAATTTACCTTTGATGGAACAAAACAAAAACAAGCATTCAAAGAATGTAACATCTGTGCTTTATTTATAGGTAAATTGGCTGCCTGTATTACTTTTGATTAATAATATTTGATTAATAATGAATTCCTATTCATTATTAATGAGGAATATGATTTCAACTATAATGATATTACTTGGGATTTGAAAATTTAATGTTTAAATGTCAACTTAAATTTGAAAATAAAAAAGAAGTGTTCTATTTAACACTAAAGTTTTTATGAAAAATGTGCTTTGTGTATACAGTACATAAGAATTTTTTAGTCCCATGGAATTGAACTAATATGATAAAAGATATGTTGTAAGTGAAACAATATATGTACTTGATGAACTTACACAGGTATTGTAATGTTGGTGGCCTGTATATACTGGAATAATTATTATACTAGTTATTACATTCTAATGTATTGTAACGCCCACATTATTTTCATCCGCATAGGACCAAATTATTCTCCTCGAGAAAGAAAAAAAATTAAATTGCATTGATCACACATCAAATATTTTGCATGAAATATGTGATCCAAGTCCAATTTTACACAAGATCGTTTACTACTAGAAGAAAATGAATTTTTTTTTACAGCTGCTTCCAATTTGGATAACAAATCTGTAGAAAGGGCTATTAGAAAATGGTTGCGGCGAAGTTCGGAAAGGGATGCGTACAAAAGTAGAAATATGAATAAAACTGTTTAACTAAAGATTTTTTAAATAAATACTTTTATTTTTAAAAAAACTTGTTTTAATTTTGGGCATTGTACTTGGTGATATTAATATAATATAAAAAGTGTACATTCATAATCAAAAATTCATGTCCATAAGTAGTCCACGGGAAGTCCATGAAATGTCCATATATATGGATGTTTCATGGTGTTCAAATGGACATCCATAATTGTATTTTTTGTATAGTCCAAAGGACGTCCATAGGATGTCTAATGTACAAATGACGGACGTGCGTTGGACAGCCGTTGTGTCCATCAATGGATGTCCAATGGATATTCCATGGATTGCCTTGTGTTATCTGGGATTTATTATTATCCCGCAACCCTGAACCTCCATTGTTGTTGAATGTTGAATATGAAATGAAAATGTTTTTGTTTATGAAGTCAATAAAAATCGACGAAAACAAATTTTATATTTTAAAGAATATATACCTACTTAGGTATAAATATTTTATTTTTTGAAGAATATATTCAAAAATGTAGGATTTATTTGGAATATATTGTTTTGCAATAAAAAACAATCGGCCCCATTAACAAAATAAAAGTTGGATAATTGCAAACAAACACCAACCAACAGTGGGGCACTCTAGCATGTTCTACTGAATTAGGTAGTCATATTTATGTATAGGATAATCTTTAATTCTTAAGACAGCAGCAGGTGGTGTAGGGTAACGCTTTTCACAATGAAATCTCGTCTTGAATACCCCCATCATTTCAAAACAATTATTTATCATTTAAACAAATTTTCCATCAGTACTATTGGAGATATCTATATTTGAACACTCCATGACATTTTATTATGATCTAAAATTAATATCTTGTGTAGTTCCACTTCAACAATAGATTTACTCATTGTAATAACTAGGTACATAACTACATTTACGGCCCTATTCTGTGTCGCAAAGTTGTTACTGAGCAAGTGGTTTAGAACAAGGTCAGTGGTTAGGTTGCCACTTGTCTTCAATTGGTATTCTGTAGAGGCAACCAGTGGTTACGAAAGTTAATTTATAGTTGTTTCTGAGCAACCACAATATTTGTGGTTGTTAACGTTAGCGACTGTCAGAGAAAGGTAGAAGTTTGGTGGTAGGAAGATGGATCCGTGGATTATGAACATTTTGTTAGATCAAGAAAATAAATAGAATACACAATGAGTATATATAAAAATATACTAAAAATTGTAAATATAGTATAAAATCTTTTATTTTCCTAGTGATCAAGTCAGAATTATTCAAAGAAATTTAAGGGATCAGAGCAATTCATTTCACGTGGCTGAAGATCAATTTATTTTCAAGAGACTGGAGAGGCTGAGAAGTTTCTGTTTCTATTTCTAATAAGCCTCCTTCTGGAATATCACTATCACCTAAAACTGATACCTTTCCACATACTCCTATAAGTCTCAATTCCATATCTGTTAGCTCTGGAAGCCCTCCTGGTCCTCCTCCAGTTTTGGTCTGCGAAATGGAAACGTCTCTTGCCTTTTTTTGTTTTCGATTTCCATTCTATGAACGACTGCAAAAGAAAACCTCACTTCTCAGACTTGTTAGTGGAAAAGTAAGGTCGATTTACACTATAAAAGTGAATAATCATCATTCTTAACCACTGGTAGTCACCAGAATAGCAATTTTATTGAAAGTGGTTAAAAAGTTACTATCTAGAGTTGCTTGTCAGTCAGTTGCTATAAAGTTGCTCGACTGCCACTTAAATATTAAATTTAATTTATGTACTAGCAAAAATTGGTTAAACATTACACAAAACATAATTTCACACAATTACTTAGATTTTACTAAAGTGTGTTGTTCAAATGTATATTGTGAAACTGAAAAGAATTTTTTTAATTTGTAATAAAAAGTAGAAAATACAATCTGAAATTGGACCAATATTTTCACGCAGCAGAAAGAACCTTAATAAAGCTTAAGAAATAAACACAAATTATCATAGGTACATCAAATAATCAGATCCTTGGTTGCCAGTTATTTTTGAGATGATAATAATTGTCTTGAGAATGTTTTTAGATGTTAGTTTTGATTGTAATGTTTTATTTATACATTATAGTTATACTAAAACCGATAAATTGGTACATTATTATCATGCTTTATATGTTTATACCTTTAGAATCTACCTACCCTACCTTCTTTCAAATGTATTTGTTTCATACACATATACTCCTTTCCAGAGATATCTTGTAATAATGAGAATTGTTTATTACATATATAACTACAATACGTACCTACCTACCTATTGAAAAATATCCATATACTTTACTAACCGCTAACTCATTGCTATCCACATGGCATATTTTTACAAAATGGTTACACTTTTGGTAAATATAATTAAGAATAAAACACTATATTAGTTTAATTAAGAATGATTTTTAAAATAAACTTTCAAAATTTGTACTTTTTTTGTTTAATACAAATGTCCAACAATCTCAGTTAATATATTATGTCTTAAAAGTTTACACAATTCTCACCAACATTTGCACATAATATCTAACTTGAGCATAATGTACGTACCTATTTATATCATTATTTAATACTTAGTTAAGAATAGAAAAATGTTCTAGTTCACAACACAAAAAACTCATTTTCCAACCATTCTATCTTCTACTGCTTTTTTTTCCACCAGCCCAATATTTTTTATAACTAAATCCATCTATGCATCCATTGCCTGTTCTATTTTTACTCATTCCATCCATCATAGCTCCTTTTGTAAATTTAAAATGCACAATACCTAATAATATGCACCATTTGTTTCTTGATAAACGTGGTCCCTAGGGTAATTTAACATATTCTAATTCCTTATCAATTCTTCTCCATAACGCTATATATTATTTGGTTCATTTCTCAATTTTTTTTTAGATACCTACCCACAGGTAGGTACCTACATTCCTTTCAATTTTTTAGTTTTTATGAAGGTTGAAGGTTATAATTCATTTATTAACGTTATGTATATATACCAGAAATCCCGACTGATCATCTGGTAAAACTTATTGATTATAACCATAGATAAATTATAACCAGAGACAACTTATAACTTGACAAAAACGTCATTCTTCTTTTTTAAAGTGTAAATCCTTCATAATCAAATAACTTACTGAAATCCGCGTCATCGCCATGAAATGAGAAGATTTCAAAAATGTTGACCCCTATTTTTTTCTTAATTACTCCCACTGATATATTTTCTATGCATCTTTTACCCCACAACCCATATTTTGAATTGTAAAAATATTGGGGTAGTTTTACAATCTTATTAATTTAAAATCAGTTTAAAAAATACGCTCTGCAATCTGAACTCTATTTATCTTAATTCAATACCTCACAGCTATTTTTAGGTCTTAAAATTTTGGGGTTGTAGCACCCCCAATTTAAAAAGCTAGAAATTTCCACTTAAATATCAACAACTAACCAAAGTTTCAAAGCAATCGTATCAATGGTATGCCTCACAACCTATATTTTCACTGTTTAAGATAATAAAATATAAGGGTTGATTCAACCCCTTTGTAAACAAACCAGAAACCTTCCCCAAGGTGTCAGCAACAACTTACCAAAGTCTCCTAGCAATCGTATCAACGGTATACATATAAACAAACATTCATTCTTATAGATACCCCATTACCCACCCACACCTCCGTCCTAAAACTGTAACTTCGGCGTCAGTAAATATATAAATTTTATATGCCAGTGTAGTCAAACTTGCGTAGCCGAACTTCACACTTTATTGAGTGAATATATGTGTAACTTCGGCTACGTAGCCAAACTTGACGTTCGGATCCCGAACTTTACGTCTTATAAAAAAATTTGAGGCCGAACTTGACGCCTGCCCTATATATATATATACATATATATATAGGGCAGGCGTCAAGTTCGGCGTCCAGTATATCGTATACTAGTATATACTTATACCGGTATATGTTTTGTGTAAAGTGGTGAGTTTGACTTCACTTTTTTTCATCATATACTGTCAAGTTTGGCTACGTAGAACGTACGTACATTTAATTTCCTAAGGGGATAATATAATCGAAATTTGAATGATAAAACTATGGTAACAGAAGTTGCTTTATCGAGAGTTGACATTCCTATTGGTAGTTTGTAATATACCTTCGTAAAAAGGGTATATGTGTATTATTAACTACTATAGGTATTTGAAGTAGTTAATTATTAACAATAACCGCGGTAACTGATAATCACATTTTTTAGTGTTGCCAGCATGATAGGTAAAGACAATCTTGAACTCGTGAACTTTAAAAGAGAAGAAGAAGTTTATAATAAGTAACACTGGAAAACTAAAATTAAATTGCATAGTTTTTCGAGTATATTATATAAACAATAGAATTGAAAAATATTATCGTTAATAATTAAACGATATATGAAAGACAAGCAAAGGAAATCTATAATCTGAAAAATTCTAAGAAATGTACAAGGTAACTGAAAAATATCGTTTATGGATAAACCAAATAATATAAATGACTATATGGAGAAGAAAAATGAATAGAATGAACAGAGTGAAGAATGGATGAAGCATGTATACAAAAGGAGTAGATGCAGTTGCCATAGGAAATATTGGGCTAGTATTAAAAACATTAAATAGTGGTAGAAAATGAGTTAATGAAAATGATGGGATCTAGGACAAACAACTTTTAAGACATATTAATTAATATTTTAACTGACATACCTCTCACGGATGGATATTTGCATTTAACAATAAAAAAGTACTAATAAATATACCTAAATCAAGTTTAACTAGTGAAATTTCATAAGCGTTCTTAATTAGACCGCTGCAATGGTCATTACACATATTTACCAAATGTTCAAGAGTTTCATTTTATTTACAATCTGTTAGCCATAAGGTCAGTAATGGGTTAATTGCTAGTAAACTATCTGGATGTTTTTCAATACCTAGTGAATGTAACTATAATATAATGAACCATTTGAATTATCACAAAAATTCTTTTGAAAGGCGAATGCGATTATGAAAAAATAAATTTGAAAGAGTAGTAAGTAGGTAAGTATATACTAAAGGTATAAACATATATTATAGGTTGCTGATAATTTAGGTATTATTTTATCTGTTTTAGATTAACTTTACCTTATCAAAACATTATAATTTATAATAATAACTAATAGTTAAAAAACTGAGTATTATTTAGCTTTTTTTTTATAATTCCTGCAATGTGCAAAGTGTCCAATTTCAGACTTGGTACTTGCTACTTATCTATGTATAGTAGAAGTTAAAAATATTCCTTTCAGTTTCGAAATAACACAACGAGTAATATCCTTCACTAGTGTATATTTAATTGTGTGATGTTCTGTGCAACCAATTCATCCTTCCTGGTACATAAATGAAATTTAATTTTTGTTTTATTTATTATATGGTAACAGTTAATATAGTGTAGTCATAAAAATAAGTAAATTACAATAAAACACAAAATATATAATGTCAACAACATCTAAAATAGACTTTAAAGTCATTCTGGATCAGACAATTTATATATTTTAAATAAAAGTATTACTTGCTTTCATATAAGTAGGTACATGTAATAACATTTCATTGAGGTACTCATATGGATATGTCTAATAATATAAATATTTACAGTTCTTTATTCATGATTTTTATCGTAGATAGTGAATAGGTACCCAATTGTTTGATATTTTGGGGTTATTAAAATATATATTTCATTATACAACAGCTACTTTACTAAAATGTAATCGCATTAAATACCTTTTCATTGATTTTGGTCAAAATGTAATAAAAAATCTTTACAATACAAAAGTTTTCAAACCAATTCTTCTAACCTATTACAGAGTGAATGTTGAAAGTATCCGATAGAGGAAAAAATTCATATCTAGTTTTTAAATAGAAATAGGAACATCATATGTTTTAGCTTGTTCTTCTATAACATGAACTAAGTATTCATTTAATCCTCTTAGATTTACACTCAACTTTAACTATACAAATTGTAACTTTTGGGATACATTTTTAAAATGAAAGTAAAGACATGCATCCCTTGGGACGAGATCTAATTTTTGGGAATAAATGAATTTATCATCAGCTCAAATACTGCCAGTGTCCCACTGTTGATTAGTTTTCATTTGCAATCAGCTAACTTTCATTTTGGTACCTACTGAAGCTAATTGGTTTTTGTTGTAATTACGATACTTTTGGAATCAATCCTATCCTACATTTTCAATTATATTTACAAAATTAAATATCTAGTCTTAAGCATTATTTTCTTCGTTATTATTGACTTTCCATGAACAAAACATATCATTTCAGAGACGATACAATAATGGGAATGGGAGTAATAGTAGGTTGTATTGGTGTACTTCGTCTAATATATGAAGATATTTCTTGTGTAAGTAAATAATACTTGATATAAAGATAATTGTAACCTTAATTGATGATGTTTGATATGTAGCTATTTCACATGTTATTGGTAGATTAGTGCTAAATTGGATAACACCATGTAGGTACTTAAATAAATAAGAAAGTTTAAACAAACTGGAAGGCACTTTGCCACATTCAATTTTAATATGTAAATTGATAAAAAGTAAGTGGGTACTTATTATAAACTTTAAAATTATATAATAGGCCCTTTTTAATTGGAATACTTGAGGTATATTATATTATATTATATAAAAATGCTTATTCCCAAAAAATTGTATTATCATACCTGTATATCTTTTTACCACAAAAACAAAACTGACATTTAATAAATAACAAAAACATGCATCAGTTTAGAAAGATATGTTACCAAAGAATATACTGTACGCCCTTGAATAAATAGTCGTTTGAGTATTTTGTGAGTTTTATTGAGGATGAAACCCCATATTAGTTAACATGTATGTGACTTGATTAGATTAACTATTTTGCAATAGAGTAAATGTTCCGAATAGGTGAATAACATAAAAAGTTCACTGGACATACAATTTTATTTGTTGCTTACAAATATAGGAACATAAATATTAAGTAGAATAATTTCGATTACAATGTTGAAAAACTTTATTATTTATTGTCTAACACTAATTAAAAGTCTGCTGTTTATTAGATACTTACATTAATAGAACGTTGGTGTTTACTGAAACCAAAGTTTAAATTATATTATCAATCATACAAAAAATAACTTCAAATTCCACTATACCTCTTCTGTCATGTCCATCCTAATGGAGACTGGCTCTATAAAACAATTATTGATTGAAGTTTAAATGTAGTGGAATGTACATTTTATTCTAATTATCATGGACATAGGTACATACTTCACTTATAAGGTTTGAGAAACAATCACCATTAATTTACCCAGATTTAAAAATCTGAGAAAAAATGTTTAATATTTGTGTAAGTTATTGTAAATTTTCAAACCTGTTAGTATTATAAAATAATCAAGATTTGGATTATAATATACTAAATGCCCACCATCTAAATATTGTAATTTCCATTTTATTAGACTTTTCACCTACCAACGAAATGTTATAAACTATATGAACCTTCCATAGCATAAATGAAGAGATAAAATACTTTCTGGATTCTTATGATAGTATCTTTACCCTTCATAGTTCTTGTTTAATGATATAAATAAGCAGCTTTTGGTTTTTTTATTGTTTTTATTTTTGATAGAAATAAAAATAAAAGCAAGACAATTGACCAGTTTCTTCTTCTTGGTTGCGATTATGACAGCTTTGAGCCGTACTAAATCGCCATTTGACACTCGCGGGAAATTTGAAAATCCCATTTGGTGGGAAATTTAAAAATAAATTTGTAGGAATTTTAATTTTAGAATAAAACACAATTAAAAATCCACTATTATTAATTTAAATTACAATGCCTGAAATTGTAATTCAAGTTAATAGTGGAAATTTTAGATTAAAGGGATAATTGCTGATAAAGGTAAAAAATAAAAATCATAACCACAAATTGTAATTTTTATTCAGGATATAAATAGCAAATTACCAAATAAAAGTACATATTTTGTTTTATAACAACACTAATCTTAAACTGATTCTGAAACAGTATGTTGAGGCTTTTTTATATTTCGCTTTTTACGTCTATTCATGTGAATTTTTTTGGCTTCTAATTTGACAATATTACTGCCGGAATATGATTTACATTTTCCCAACAAAATATTGTTCAGTTTTACACCAGTTGTGTAACAAAACTCTTAGTGTAAATTTTACGATGCATTTAATGGCATCAGTTTTATGGTGGTTCACTTTACAAGTTAAAAACTTAAAATCCACTTTAGTATTAAGTATTACTTTTAAATGATCTACCAGAGATGTTTTATGTGGTTGTTTATCTAAATAAAAATTAACTATTTTAAAAATGTCATAAAAACATGTAACAAATGATGGAGTAGGGTAGTACAATCTTCTAGCCCATCCACCATATTCCCTTACAGATATCAGTTGGTTGTGTGCTGATGTAAAATCATCAGAAAACATTGTATTTTTACATTCAACACAATTAACCATTTTTTTAATTTTTTTCAAAATAAAACCGGCAACATAACTTGTAGAAAGTTTATGTAATTTTTGCTCTAATGACAATAATTGCCCAGTGCATTTTATTTTGAAATGTACAACTGAATCTGCAGGCTGTTCTACAATGCTTACATCACTACTTGAAAGTAGTTTTTGGAAGGATACGAACATATTTTCGCAATTATCGTCCTCACAGTTAAAACTACCTTTATAAAACGATAACGCCGTTTTAAAAAATAATGTTTTAAACACTCCAGAAAACTGGGATGACGTTGGATTAGTGTTTAAAGCTCCAAAACTTCTCAAATGCCCAAAAGTATTTTCCAAAGGGTCCTGATTAAGACGTCTTGTCAATAAATAACTAAAGCCTTCAGACTTTAGTATTTGCCAAATACACATGATATTTTTTATGGTAAAAGTCCAATTTTTCAAACTTGGAGGGAGTTGTTGGTCTTTTGGTTTCTTTTTCTGGAATTTCATCTCCTCAAGAAGAGGTAAGGCCTCATTTTTCCAGAATTGTAGATGTTCAGAATCTTCTGACAATCCACACCGTAATGTTTTTCCATCAGATGAATGTTTCTGTGAGCCATTTAAGGAATCAAACAGCCGGTCAAAGAATAATAATAGCTCTGCCGTATCCCTAACGTTTTGGCCAACCCTTCCTGCAGTATCTGTAAAAATACACAAAAATATAGTTTACACTTACACTGTTATTATATTATACAGAAACAAAATCAAATATCCTGATCTGTCATAAACTCTCACAAACATTATCCTGTTTCTGTTCTGACTCCATATAAAAAATATTGAAAACCTCAATCAAAATAATGAAATATTTACCTATACGGCTAACCAATTGTAAAGTGGCAGCAAACCTTTGGCTGAATATCTGGGCTGCATTTTTTACCTTCATTTTTTTAATTTTTTCTTCGTAAATATGCTCATCTGTTATATGTGGCAGTACTCTTAAGCCATCAATATTTCCCACATCGGTTTCATATAATTTTTGAATATGTATCCATCTGGCAGTCTTTTGTAAATCATATTTTTTATACAATAAATCTTTTTTTACAAAATTATTTCTAACACCCTTTAAAAGATGAGGTGGATCATAAATTGGATATATTGCAATATTTTCAATTTCAAAAGATCCAGTTTTGTACTGATCTATTTTATTAGCTGTAACATACTTAGATCTAGTGTCTTTAATCAAACTGTTGATTACAGCCATATTATTTTGGTCACATATTACAGTTATGGGCTTTAGATTTATTTCTATCAACTTTGAAATCACTTCAGT